>CM073579.1:92981208-94269724 GCA_037074715.1 Magnolia kwangsiensis
GGGATTTTTCTAAAACAAGATTATCAAAATTTTCTTTAAGTTTCGAAAACTTTTCCTTTTGAAGTTTTAGTTTTAACGCAATTTTACAACTTTCCTTGTATAGGGCATTGTAAGCATCTTGAAGATCTTCATTTTCATGATCACTATTCAGATTTTCTTCACTAGTTGAATCATCATGATCTGAAAAAGTAAACTTGGCTAGGGTCATAAGGGTTTTAACTTCATTGCTCGACTCGGTTTCAGAATCTTCTGATTTAGAAGAGGCTTCAGTGTCAGAAGATTCATCCCAAGTAGTCAACATACCTTTCTTTTCAGGTTTGTCCTTTTTAGGACACTTATTCGCTAAATGCCCATATTCATGGCAGTTATAACATTGACTGTTTTTTAAAGATTTTCAAGTTTTAGATTTGGATCTTTTCTTATCATTATATTTTTGAAAATCAACCCTCTTTTTACTTTTGAAAATCTTATAAAACTTTTTACCTAGAAGGGCCATATCATCTTCAGAATTTTCTGAATCAGAATTACTATTTTCTTGAAAAATACATTTAGAAGATTTAAGGGCGACGGATTTACATATAGCAGTTCTAAAGTTTAACTCATAAGTTTGTAAAGACCCAAACAATTCTTCTACTCTCATATTATCCGTATCACGAAGTTCCTGGATTGCGGTCACCTTTGAATTGAACCGTTCAGGTAGTGAGCGTAGTATCTTTACACAAACTTTACTTTCTGGAACTTTATCATCGAAACCTCACATAGAGTTGACAATGTCATTTAATCTAGTATAAAAGTCCATGAACGTTTCACTTTCCTCCATACGTATTTCCTCAAATTTGGTTATGAGGATTTGGACTTTAGATTTCTTGACAATTGTTGTTCTCTCGTGTGTCATTTCTAAAATATCCTAGGCTTGCTTTGCAGTATCATAGGATATAATTCTTTTGAATTCATCCGGTGATAGTGCGCAAGTTATGGCATTTAAAGCCTTTGTATTGGCACTACTTTCATTTTTCTAAAGTGTGGTCCAAGAAAAGTAAGGTGTGACTTTCATAGATTTGGATCCATCGATACCAGTTACTTCAGTGGTAGGAGGGGTCCATTCAGTCACTGTGGCTTGCCACACGCTCTCGTCCATGGATTTTAAGAAAATTCTTATCCTGACTTTCCAATAGGCATAATTGGAGCCATCAAATGGTGGAGGTCTAGTGACTGATAGGCTATCAAAATTTGACATCTTACAAAGCTCATATCGATTAGCTCAGAAAATAAATCCAAATAGAATAATTAAAAGCGAGCTATTAGGCTCTAATACCACTTGAAAAGGCTGAGCTATAAGTCCCGTGCGTGGGGGAGGGGGGGGGGGGAATTTAAATAAATTAAATACAGATAGCAATAGACAATCCTACAATGCTGAATTTAAAGACAACCTCAAATGAACGAGGATTGAGAGGTTGATACAGATGTTGTTCTAAGGACAACCTTACATCATAAAAACCAAGGGTTTATGATAGGACAATCTTACTAGAACAGTTTGCATATCAAAAACTCAAACTGATACAGAGGAATAAAGAAATAAATAACAAAGGAATCTATGCTATTACAACATTCTCCACACTTGCATAAAAGAAATTACAACATTCTCCACAATGCAAAAAGGAAATTACAAGCATTAATAAAAAAAAAAAACAATCAAACCACAAGACCAACAATTATAGTGATTCGCTTGTGCGTACACTTACACCATAAAAACCAAGGATTTATGGCAGGACAACTTTACTAGAACGGTTTGTGTATCAAAAACTCAAACTGATATAGAGGAATAAAGAAATAAATAGCAATGAAAGAAATCTATGCTATTACAACATTCTCCACACTTGCATAAAAGAAATTACAACATTCTCCATAATGCTAAAAAGGAAATTACAACCATCCATAAAAAATAAAATAATAAAATAATAAAATAAAAAAACAATCAAACCACAAGACCAGTAATTATAGTGGTTCGCTTGTGTGTACACCAACTGTATAGACAAACAGTCACACCACTACACTCCTAATATCCTCACACAGTGGATATTAGCATTCACTATGAAAATAGGTTTTTCCAGGTTCACCTAAAACCCTCACAATTGTGTCTTTCAAGTGGGCTTACACAATTCAAAAACCCCACACTGAGTTTTTTTGATCACCTCAGATAAACCAAAGCAGAGAGATTTTTCTGGCATAATCTCAATGAAACCAAAATACAAATTTACAATAATGTAAAATACCTAGATATTCTCTTTTTGATGAAGCTCGGAAGAACCAAATCGGAGTAGAAGTTCAATGTCCAAACTCACTTATGAAATGGTTCTAGGTTCTAATTTGATTTTAAATTAAATCAAGTTGGGCTAGCTCTATTTGATTTTGATTCCAAGAAAAGGACAATTCTCAATCCCTTCTTCAAATATGAATGGAATATATAATACAAAATCAAATATAACAAAGCTAAATTAAGAGAATATTAAATGAGCACAATATAACTTAAAAAGATGACTAACTTATCTCTCAGAGTGACGTATTGATTTAACTTGAATTGAATGAAAAACTCTGAAATTCGTGCTCTATTTATAAGTGAAGAAATCCCGTTCACGACTAGTCCTGAGGACACCACGGCTGGTTGTAGGACCAAAAGATTTTTGAAATTTTGAGCGCGATAAGATAAAGTCGTTCCATGACTGGTCGTAAGCTCTGCACAATCGGTCAAGGGACCTCCACGACTAGTCGTGTGGAATCTGAAATAGTTGTTGGACTTTGAGTCGAGGCTACAAGACTGGTCGAGAATGAGTGGAGCATTGTTCACACGACCGGTCGAGCAATCTCCAGGACTGGTTGACGCTTAACAAAAAATTTCAAAAATTTGTAACAAACTTAGGACTGGTTGAGGAATTTCTTGGACTGGTCGAGCTAGTGTTAGGACTAGTCGAACAGAGTCTAAGATTAGTCGAGAAACAGTCTATTTACTTATAAAATGATGTAATTGAATTATGTATTTTAAATAACCTACCCTATGGTCAATCTAGAGTCATTCATATCTTAAACATGATGTATGAACATTGAAACTTCTTTTTCTCCAGTCGATAGTCATTCTTTAAAGTTCACGAAGCTTGAGATCTTGTCATAGGATGAAGCTTTGAACTTGAGTCACTTGAAGCGTGAAATTGCCTAACGTTGAAGCTTGAACTTAAGTATCAAAATCTAGGAACGTTGTCTTGACTTGTACGAAGCTTTGAAAATCTTGAACTCTTGAAGCTTGAAAGCTTGAATTCACAATTGATGTTGTACATGAACATGAATAAGTAATCTTGCCTTTGAAGATTTTGAACTAAAGACCCTTGTCCTTGAGAGATGCATAGACTTCATTATGTAGAAGAGCTAAACAAGACAGATTCTAAGAAAGGTTTTGACACTACCAAATTTGACAATTATAGGAGCTAGAAACCATAACACTTACAAAGATGAAGATCAAGCATATATTGTATTGAATTTTCTTCCAGAATCGTAAGAGTCATTTAAAGACTATTTGTGCACTGGTAGGACAACCATTAACGTTGAGACCATTATCTCAATACTTAACTTGAAGGTGATGAGAAAGAAAAGTAGTGACGTGGGTGCTTCTATAGATACACTGGTTACGAGGGGGAGAGATTCTAAGCGAGATAGAGGATATTTGTGGTCGAAATCTAAATCCAAGGGCAATGGTAAAGGCAAGCCAAAGTGTTGGAATTGTGACATGACAAGGCACATGAAGAAGGATTGTTAGAATCCTAAGTCCGGAAGGAGAAGTCAGAGAGTTCTTTTAGAGGGGCTAACACTGTGGAATCCAATGAGGCGGCCATTGGTAGTGACTTGTTGACTGCATCAAAATTCCGGTACTTTGACGATGAATGGATTTTGGGTACGGGGGCTTCGTATCACATGACCCATCATAGGAGTTAGTTCACTAGTTATAGTGAGTGTAATGGTGGTCAGGTGTTTATGGGCAATGACAATGCCTATAACGTGGTTAGTGTTGGATCGGTGCGCACTAAGATGTTTGATGGTATGGAACGTATCTTGATCGATGTGAGACATGTTCTTGAGTTGAGGAAGAGTTTGATATCTCTGGGACCACTCGAAGCATTAGGGTGCACATTCATCTGGTTTGATCGTGTCTTTAAAGTTTCAAAGGGGGCACTCGTAGTCATGAAGGCATAGATGAATGGTAACCTCTATAAGTTGATCGAGAGCACTTCATTAGGTGGAGCTGCAACAATTGTTGTGGATTCCATGTTTGCACGTATGTGGCATGTGCGCGTAAGTCACATGAGCGAGCGGGGCATAAAGGTACTTTCTAACTATTGTTCGATTCTAGTTTTTAAATGCATTAATTTTATTATATGCGATCATTATATATATGGTAAACAATTGAGGTTGTCTTTTAAGTATGAGAAATATGTTTGTAAATGAGTTCTAGATTATGTGCATTCCGATGTATGGGGGTCATCGTCCGTAGTTTCTGGTGGAGGGTCATCATGGTTTGTTACATTCATCGATAACTATTCCTGAAATGTGTGGGTTTATTTTATGAAAAATAAATTTAAAGTTTTCACCAATTTCAAACAGTGGAAGGCAGTGGTGGAAAAATAGTCAGGGCGAGAGGTGAAAGTATTGATGACAGATAATGGTAGGAAATTACTTATAGGGAATTCAATCAGTTTTGTAAGGATGAAGGGATTGTGTGGCACAACACAATGTGTCACACACCAGAGCAAAATTGTATGGCTGAGCAGATGAATTAGACTATCTTGGAGAGGCCTCGACGTATGATGAGTAATGCTGGGTTGGGCAAGGAAATGTGAACTAAGGCCGTTAACACGGTTTGTTACTTGGTGAATCGGTCCCCTTCTACAGCTATAGATTGTAAAATTTCAGAGAAAGTGCGGAGTGGTCAACAGGTTGACTACTCGAGGCTGCGTGTATTTAATTGTGATGCTTATTCTCATGTACCATTAGCTGAGAGAGATAAGCTGGACCAATGGGCTAAAAAGTACATCTTTGTCGACTATGGTGGTGGTGCGAAAGAGTACAGGCTATATGACCAGGTCATATGGGAAATCATCCTTACTCGTGACATTAAATTCGACGAATGATCTTTGTTCTGTAAGGATGAACACAATGAGGACGAAAAGTTGGTTGTGGACATTTATATAGATAGAGATGAGACATGGGCTAATGCTCAAATGTAGACAGAGTTACAAGAGTAGGTGGAGTAGCCACTTGTGAGAAGGAATCCACCTAAGGATTGTAGGTTACTAACGATATACATGGATGACTCGACTGTTGCATTTGCCCTTATTAGGGATGAGAGAGATTTGTCTACTTTTCAGGAGGCTCTTGACGATGTAGATGCCAAAAAGTGAAAAATAACAATACATGACGAGATGGACTCCCTGTACAAGAATAAGATGTGGGAGCTAGTGGAGCTTCCTGTTGGCCGTAAAGCGATCGAGTGCAAGTGAATTTTTAAGAAGAAATATGATAGGTACAAGGCAATGTTGGTAGTGAAGGGATATGCTCAAAGAGAAGGTTTTGACTTCACTGAGATATTCATGCCTGTGGTGAAGCAAATATCTATCAGATTCGTATTGGCGCTGATTGCCTAGTACAATCTCGAGCTAGAACAGATGGATGTGAAGACTGCTTTCTTACATAAGGAATTGAAAGAACAAATTTACATGAAGTAACCAAAATGTTTCGAAATACAATGGGCAAATAACAAGGTTTTTAGGTTGAAGAAGTCGTACATAGGTTGAAGAGGCTGTTGTACGGCCTGAAACAGTCGCCTAGGTAGTGATATAAGAAATTCGATTATTTCATAATGAGTTAGAAGTTTACCAGGAGTGAGTATGATCAGTGTTTATTACAAGACATCGAGTGATGGGAAGTTCATTATCTTGGTATTGTATGTTGATGACATGCTTATCGCCAGTCATAGCATGTTTTAGTCATAACATGTCTTAGATCGACATATTGAAGACTCAGCTATCAGGGACATTTGAGATGAAAAATCTAGGGGTTGTAATAAGGGTTCTTGGCATTGACATACACAGAGACAAGAAGACGAGCAAGTTATGGTTATCTCAAGCTGAATACCTTGAGAAGGTATTGACGCAGTACGGAATGGACAAGGCAAAGCTGGTTAGCATTCCCCACACGTCTCATTTTAGGATTTCTTCTGAACAATGTCCTAAAACAGACGAAGAAAAGAAGGTTATGTATCGTGTGTCTTATTCTACTGAGGTTGGCATCTTGATGTATATCATGGTCTATATGAGACTAAATATTTCACGCTTGGTGGGTATTGTTAGCAGATACATGGCTAACCTCGGCAAACAACATTAGGAGATAGTAAAATGGCTACTTTGATATATTTGAGGTACATAGAACTACATATTGACACTGAAAAATCAAGGGACAACTTAGTAGGCTATATGGATTTCGATTACACGGGCAGCGTGGATAATAGAAGGTCGACTTCCGGTTATTGGTTTATGTTTATAGGTGGAGCAATCAGTTGGATATTGAAGATTCAGTTTGTAGTGACACTTTCCACAACCGAAGCTGAGTATATGGTGGTGAAAGAAGCGTTCAAATGTGTTTGGTTGAGTTGAATGATAAATTAGCTTGGGCTTCAATAGGAGGTCGTGCCACTTAATTGTGCCACTTAATGTTTGTTTATCACTCATGTACTAAACATTTTGATGTGCGTTATCATTTTATCCGATTGATGCTTGAGGAAGGAGGCGTGACTCTTGAGAAGATCCACACAAAAGTGAATTCGGCTGACATGCTTACGAAAGTGGTTTCTTCACAGAAGTTCAAGTTCTGTGTGACTTCTTTGGGTTTGACAAAGAAAGATTGAAGACAGTATGTATGAGAAGCAATGATTGTGGAGCTATGATGGAGACGAAGTATAGATGGAGGATTGAGTACGACAAATTAGCAATGGAGTGTAAAGATTAAAGACATGGTAGAGATTGTTGTCTAATGTCTTAAATCTGTCTATAATAGTCTGTCGATGTCATCGACAGACCACTTGATTCCATCGAGCAACTGTCGATACCCTCGACAGATGCTCAATCCCATTGAGAAAATTCGAAAAAATCCCAATTGATTGCTGGACAATTTTGGAGGTTGCTTCTCAATGACGTCTAAGGATCTTCGATGTCATCGACTGGTCCTCAATGGTAGTCGATGCCATCGAAGGTCCCATCGAAGATGCGCGCAAAATTGTGCAAGTGCACGATTTGTTCCCTATTCTGGTGGCATGGGGGAGCTGTGCTAAAGAGGACGAGGGTTCTTTGGAAGGCTGTCTGGGGTGAGCGAAATAGACATTGCTTTTGAAATTCGTGAGTTCAGGTCTGGCTATGCTGCTCTCCATTAAAGTGTCTATATCCGAGCGGGTTGTTCTCTTGAACGTGAAGAATGATTGTATTAAGACAACATTAGGGCTGTAATTTTTGGGTCCTCTTTTTTTTTTTTTTTTTTGGGTTAGTGGTTTGTTAACAAAATTCCTTTTACCCTATATATATATATATATAAAATCTTCTAGTAATCTTTATATAGTTTTCACAATTATGACGGCTAGTAAGCTTTGCTTTATCCATGGCATCATAAAGGAAACCCATGGTTGATATCTTGTGAGATTCTATAAGGTGAATGATTCATTGGTGTTTCCATCACCTTGAGAATGTTTCGGACTTTATTCCAATATTTGTTACTTCTTGTGGTCTGCACAACCTCGATCGGTGTTCCTGATGTCTTTTGCCCCATACTTTTTGTTGAGCCACTCTAGACAACCAAACGTCTCACTCAACTCCCTGTTATGCTTGTATAACCTCTCAAGGGCAATACATTTGTGGCAAATTAAGTCGTCACAGACCTCGGTAGCTTTCTTCCCTTTGTGAATTTCTTCATTATGACGACTATTTGGGTTATGGTTGTAGATGAATGTCATGACTTGCCTTGCCTTTTCAACCAATTTTGTTACATTTTTCTTCTTTTCAATATCTTTTAATGTAGGTTTGATGTAATGTGCAACACATGACGACTAATATAATTTTTTCCCCTTTTCTCCATCAACATTTTTTCTGCTAATTTGTATGATGCTTCATCATTGGTAACAATTTACATGACATTTTCCTTCCAAATTTCATCATCATCCTATCCATAAGAGCAAATATGATGTTTTTGATACTTCACATTTTTGTGTTGCCTCAAATGCATCAATTGATTTATAGAACAACATTCTAAGTGACAAAATACCATAGAGTTTATCATGCTACATCTAGTTGGGCCAGTCCAACCATCCCATAGAATAGATCATCCTCTACTCTTCCATATCAGTCTAAAGGTGGCCATGTACATCTTCACATCTCTGTAGTCCACCTTTGTCCATTTCTCCCTAATATCACCACTTCCCAATAGAGGGAGTTTGCAACATTTGGAGCCATATTGCTATGTATGAATAGCTTGGTTGTTGTCCTACCAAGCTTCTCAACCACATTTTTACTCTACATTTGTTTTAACCTCTTCTAATTTGTCGTCTCCTTCCTAAACAAAATTAGATCACATAAGGGTCTCCCTGCCTTCATAATATAGATATCATCAGCCGTGGGGGGCCAGCGCATGTGAAGTCTCTTGTCAGTTGAAGGCACACTGTAAACCAACAAACATGCTCCGACTCCACCCCCACCCTTCCGAACTAACCACCTCCCCCCAAACACGTGCCAACGCTCTTCATTGTCATGGGCAGTGCGCAAATTTTCTCTCCTTGCCATTGTGACCTTCCTATTTGAAATCTCACTAGATGCAATATTCTCATCATCACCCACACCCATATAATTAAGATTAGACACCTCTACTTGATCTACATTGAGATCATCGTGCTTCTTTTGTATGGTAGCTTTTTCCCCTTTCATTTCTTCCAAATTTTACTACATTTGCGTTGCCTCTCTCTGTTTGCTTGGGCACTTCGCATCTTTGCTTCTTTTGATGTGCCAAATCACATGTCCAACTCTACCTGCAAGTCTTCAAGTCCAAGATGTCAATTGACTAAGTCGTCAACCCCAAACAACTCCAAAAGCATCAAGCCCCTGCCAAAATATAAACATATAATGTTAAAACAACATTATCTTAAGCAAATACAAACCCGAAATTTAGATTTAAATTTGGGTAAAGTGTCACCAACTCGAGAGACCATTCGTAGGACCCCAAATTGGCTTGAAATTCATGTAATCTATAGAACTCATCTCACTAATGCATATCAATAAGCATTTAACATCATTCTTCCCAACTAATTTGAAGAAAAAAATGAAATTAAATTCAAAGAATAATGTCCCCAATTTGGGGGACCATTCCAAATCGGCACAAATTTTTGCAATCTATGGAACTAATCCTACTAATGCATATCCCTAAGCATTTGACATCATTCCTCTCAAGTAATTTGATGAAAAAAATTTGATAAATCTTCACTATGATCACTTAAAAAAAACTGGCACTATTGATTAAAAAATAGCCAAAATTAAAAAATTATTTAAACATATAAAATCAAATGAAAGGCTTTTGCATGCATGTGTAATTTTAGACTCTATACATGCATTTCAACAATCCAAACCAAAAATAAAAAGTAAAAATCGAATTTTGCTGAAAAATGTAAAAAAAAATAGCTCTCTCGATTTGGTGGTATAATGTTGAATCTAAACATTTCCAACAAAAAAGAACAAACAAATTTGATATTTTAAAATCTATTTTAGCGAATTTCCCCAAATTTGGCCCCTGGAGCTTCAATTCTTCCAAGAGGACCAAAAATAAAAAGTAAAAATCGAATTTTGCTGAAAAATGTAAAAAAATAACTCTCTCGATTTGGTGATATAATGTTGAATCTAAACATTTCCAACAAAAAACAACAAAAAAAATTTGATTTTTTAAAATCTATTTTAGCGAATTTCCCCAATTTCAGCCCTTGGAGCTTTAATTCTTCCAAGAGGGCCTAGATCTTGTGTTTTAATCTCGAATGTTTGCATAAGGCTGATTGAAATTAGCTTAGAAACACTCCCAATAACAAAAAATCGCGAAAGATGGACAAGAAAAGTATAAAAAAATAATGCAAAACAGAGCCCCTTTTATACTTTTATATGTGCATAATCGTTATTTGTTGGGGGAAGGGGTAGCGGACCGTTACAATTTGTATACAGCCCTTACATTGTGTAATAGTGCTGACCATACATTACCTAACCGTTATTGAATCCCATGCGTATGACCGCTGAAGAGTGGATTGTTTGTCTTTGCTAAAGAGGTGAAACTGCTTGTCCTTAATTGCGTTCACATCAGGAACGCTCATCCGTGCACATCATCACATGTTCCAAATGCGCCACATACAACTGTCCTAGTTCAAGCACGTGCACATGTGCCACCATCAATCTTCAGGCAGCAAAAATGTGTCAATGTGTCACCATCCATAATAAGTTCCCCATGTGTTCCATAGTTCATCCTTCTTGTCCGGGGTGTTTGATAAACAAGGAATAGAACAACAAGTGAATAACAACATGTTCATAAACTCGTCCCGGCAGTATGTCCATGGACTGCTTATTGATGATACAACTTTGTTTGTATCCAAACAACACCAGAATACCCAAGCGAAAACACTGTCAAGCTTTCCAACTAGCCACAACATATGATAGACATTTTTGGAATGGCCCTAGCAAAAAAATAAATAAATGTTGACCAACAATATGGGCATCAGTAGTTATGTTCTATTTTTCGATTTTTGTGATGTGATGGCTTCATTGTATTCTATTATCTTCTTCCCTTCTCAAAACTTGCATTATTAGGGAATGGAGCAGCGAAGCAAACCGCTAGATGCTGGAGTCCAGGTGGATATTGCTGGTGTAGCCAATGCAGAAGAGAGTCCATTTATATTTGATTCAGAAAACTCGAGGATCCACCAAAAGCAAGCAAACAGCAACCTTCTATCGGAAAACGGAGACATGATACTTCCAGAAATTGATGGTAAATCAGCCAACTTAGCGATTCCTTCAAACATCTATCAATTGTATGAATCCAAAATGGCTGCCTTGGTAAGAAAAAACGGGGTCCTAGAAGGACAGCTGGCAGCTGCATTGGTGAGTCGAGAAACTGCAGAGAAGAATTTATCTTCTGCTATTAAGAGTCGTCAGGACATGGAGAGAAAGCTGGCTGATGCAGTGAAAGAGGTGGATCTTCTGAAAGAGAAGCTTGCAGCTGCTGAGATTGCTCAAGAAGAGGCAAATAGCCTATCAAATATCGTGCACTCTGACAATGTACGGCTTGAGCATGATGTGGCATTTCTCAAAGCAGTTTTGGATGACACTCAGAAGGTATGGGATCTAGTTTTTATGTAGTGATTTCATATAAAGGAAATGTAACGAGCTCAGCTTAAAGTGGCTATATTGTTTGCTTGTGGTAGCATTCTGTATAGATGACACCCACTCGATGATCCAGGCTGTTCATCTGATGGGCTACACCCTATGAAGAAATCCAGGATATTTGATTGTTGATCTGCGAATTGATGTTTAATATCAAGTCCAATCAATCAATGGCTGGGATTGTTGATAGTGGTGGTGTTTTATCAACCCCCTATACATGTTCGGACCCAACAGATGAATTGTCTAGATCACTGGAACATCGACCCAATCTGCATAGAATACTGGCCTGAAAGAAAATGCTCATAGTTGGAGCCAACATCTCCCAACGTGTCATGCATGAGTATAGTCTTCTAACTGCTCCAGCATGGCCTTTCATGTCTGTGGGTGCTTCAACAGGCTCATCTTGTAGGTGTACTCTAGACATAAAGCTGTGTGCAAATTCCCCTCTGTGGGTGTGAGCAATACTTGTGCTTAGGTGCAGTTTCGAGCTTGACCATGCTGGCATGCACGTCATGTGGGTGATCATGTATTGGTGGGTACCTTGCCATTTTGTACACCCTACCAAAGCATGATCCTCCATACTTGTGTTCGTGTGCAGCAGTTTGTCTAGCAACTTCCCCGTCATGACTGTGCTGTCACCCTTGGGGTGTGAATGTAATGGTTGAGTTGGTGCCTTGGTGGTTGACACTGACCATATTGGCATTTGAGTGTTCTTCCATGGCTGGTTCCAATAGCCCTTGTAAATGAGGAGGTTGACGGCTGGTGGGCAGCCAATCATAGATTTGCCAATCTACTATTTAAAGGCAAACCCTAAACTGCTGAGATACAGGTTAAGATGATGATGAAAATGGATTCTATATTTTGTCTGTCGTTTGCTCTTAGTGGTCCGTGTAATTACTCGTTGAATTTCACATGTAGGAGCTGCATTCAACAAGAGGAGTGCTTGCAGCAGAAAGAGCAAGAGCTTTTCAGCTTCAGGTATGACTCTTGGTTTTAATTAGAAGTGCTTTTTGTAGTGATTGCTCTATGTTTTAGTTTGTAGTGATTATCATGAGACCTTGTCTGGGCACACACATGCATGGACATTCGAAAGAGATTTTATGTAATGCTTGGGATGCAAAGCTTCTACTGCACGCTCATTTCCAGTTTCTACAAGTAGAACCCGTGGTTCAATAATCCAAGTCGTACATGTGATCTGACCCACCTTGGATGATCCATACACCAATAAAACTCCATTTTGGAAGATCCTAGTGATTGGACGTTTGGGCCCTTTATATATATATATATATATATAGAGAGAGAGAGAGAGAGAGAGAGAGAACAATTGCGCACTATTTCTTAACTTTGCTGGACGCATTGAAGGCTATGATTTTCCAATCTTGGAGATTTCTGGTGCAGAGGCTATCAAAGGTAAGTCAACTTGGATCACTAGCACCATGGGGTCCCACTTATACAAACTGGCAATACAGCATAAACTCTTAAAAGGACCCTCTCATTCTCATTAATTTGGTGCCATGTTGATTTGCAGGTGGAAGTCTTCCATCTCAAGCAAAGATTACAGTCTGTGGAGAACAGGGCGCCGACTCCCAGGAAACCTTTCCACATGTAGCCCAGAGCACTTCTCAGCACCCAGATTGCCTATCAACATGTGGGATCGACTTTTTGTTAGGGGCATCCACATCATATGCTGAGTTGGAATGGGGTCCACTTGGATGCATCAGCAGCCAATGAAGCACTGATCAACTGAAAATATCAGTTTTCTTTTGTTCCTAGATGTATGTTTCTGTATATATATTATATTCACGGTATGCAACTCAGGTGGTATGCCCGGGTGTAACAAAATATATTTCAATCACCTAAATTATGATAGAATCTCCTTGCCAGAACCTGCCATTTGCAATTGTTTAGCAGTGTCATGGGACTCGTGACAATTATACAATATATTAGTGTATCGTAGGCAATGGAAATTTCACGTGAGCACCCATTTGATGTGTATTGAGTAGAATAGAACAGAACATTTGATTATTCTATCACTGTTGCTCTCCTAAAAAATAACAACTTATTTCGTGATTTCATCTGCTGTTTTTGCTGTGCCGCCATGCACAGGGACTGTCATATTTTGCAGCCTAACAAATAAACGGGCACAGGTTGTAATCCATGTGCCAGGCTAAGACCTACCTACTGCCATATTGGCCTGTGCTCTGGCATATATCAGCTCCACACGGTAGGTTCAAGCTGAATTTCAAGCTTGTATAATGATAAATTGCCATGCTTGGGCAATTATGTCCATTGATACCCCTAGGCTTTGACATTACTCATCCAGATCATACAATGTGGGTGGGCCAAACCATCTAGCACCCTCATTGAACCACCATCTGCATGCATACCATGCCTGCCAAAATAACTGGATGGATGGCCTTGGGAGGATATTAGCCCTGGAAGTGAGATCTATTTGCACCCTTCCACTTTTGCTTACCCACAAGCACGGAGCTTAATATATTTGTATATATAAAATAGTAAGTGTGGGTAGCGATTGTGGCTCCCTCTAATTATCACATAAAATAGTAAGTGTGGGCCAAACCATCTAGCACCCTCATTGAACCACCATCTGCATGCATACCATGCCTGCCAAAATAACTGGATGGATGGCCTTGGGAGGATATTAGCCCTGGAAGTGAGATCTATTTGCACCCTTCCACTTTTGCTTACCCACAAGCACGGAGCTTAATATATTTGTATATATAAAATAGTAAGTGTGGGTAGCGATTGTGGCTCCCTCTAATTATCACATAAAATACAAGAGATGCGCCCATGTCCAACCAGTTGGACCACTTACTATCCAATTAGCAGGTAATTTCATGAGTTACGTATAAATGTATCAACCAAGAAAAGGGCAGTGAAAACTAAAACCTACACTGTAAAACAGAAATGCCCCTATATCTTTCATTTCTTCCTTTTCTTCTTCTTCTTCTTCTTCTTTTTTTTTCTAAATTTTTTTATTATTAATGAACCATACTTCCCATTTGAATAGGTTAAGACCAAGCCCACAAAATAATCGGACTAAATTCTACTGGTTCAGTCAACTTGGCCTAGCCTGTGGTCGACTCAGAGAACCAAGAGTGTGTTTGGAATGGATCAACTCAGATGAGTCGATAGCTAATATTATCGAGTGTCAGCATTCATGACTCAGCTTCCATCAACATTCACCAGTATCCTTCCATTAGAGGCAAATTAGAATTTATCCTTAATGATTCAGGGTGTGTTTGGCTGCACCAAATTTCATGATATTTTGTGATTAATCAGTCTAATTTAGGTGCAAGTTTTCATCATATATCATTAAATTTGGCACAACCAAACACAGCCTAAGCCACACATTACCAACAATAACAAAACGAAAGACATGGAGTAAGAATGGGGCAAGCTACAAATGAACACTGCCGTTAGCACCTGAATCTTGTTTAGGGTACATGATAAATGGCCGCGAGTTGGAGACTTTGGAAGATACCCATCTAATGATGTTCAGGGAACCATCCAAACATCAAAATACGAGGATTTTCAGCTTGCCTTGAGCATGTAAAATCTTTTATGGAACCGTATACCTCTTAGCAACTGCACTAAAAAGAAACATTCTATTAGCCATAGTTACAAGTTACTGAATTCATACGTATGTTAACGAGCATAAAGACCTGATTCTGGTGGTCACTCTTCTTCAGGCTCTTCCTCTTCCTGTAGAAGATTTTCTCTATTGTCATGGGCCCAGAAGCCCCGAACGTCTATAAGCATACTGGCCACTGTTCCGCCTTGTTTGCAGGCCAGAAGATCAGCAAGCGTTATCCTAAGAGGGTCAACTGGCTTCACCATATCCCAGATTTCATCCCTCACGTCTTCAATACATAGCTCGTAGTTCCCACCCTCAATCCATTTTTGGTGTACATCTCTGTTGCATAGAAGGCAAATTTTCAGTAGCCTAAAATAGCAGCACAACCCATCCACATGAACGCACCAGCACATGTGCATGCCTGCGGAGGCAAACCCATAAACACAAACATGCTAATAGAGTGATAAAACCATTCAAAAATTCAAAACCCAAAAGGGCGAGTGTGTTAGACACCTGAAAATGAGTTCATCATCATTATGTAATAGAGATCATGATATTTAATAGTAATTCCATTTTTTAGTTGTTCATAATTATGTATTAGAGATCACAAAATTAACATCAACTAAAATGAGATGAACCCATTTTCAGGCATCTACCAAACAAGGCCAGCAGAAGTACATGCAGGAAAATGCAATCGGGTAATTCATTCTTAGATGAAATGATCTTATGAATTACTTAACAAACAAACCAAAAATAGGAGTCTCACTAATGAACGGGAGTATGGAGTTCTCAATCAAACTAGAATGAAATCTCAAAATTTTGGACAAACATACTCCGCATTGATGCGGGACCCAAATGTGGTGTAATTTGAGACCTGCAGGGCTTGCTTGCAGCACCACAAGCAGGAAATTACCACTTTTCTGTTGGAAGATTGTATCGGGTTAACATCTCGGCTTTTGTATGCTCCCCTTCTTTCCTTCCACATTTAGCTTTTAATAATTTCTCTCTCTCTCTCTCTCTCTCTCTCTCTCACACACACACACACACACACACACACTCATGCTGTGGTGGGATTTCACTGCCTATGGGTACTTGAACCCTTGAGCAAGTGTTTCATGTGAGTCTACCACCGGGGCAAGAGTATGGACCCAATTTCACATGATCTCTAATGAATAATTATGATAAACCAAAATGAGATGAACTCAATTTCAGGCGTCCAACGAACAGGGCCAGCAGCAGCACCATGCAGGAAAATGCAATTTTGTAAATTCATGTAGATGAAATGACCTTTTGAATCACTTAACCAACAAGTGAAAAAATAGAGTTTCACCAATGACGGGGAGCATAGCATTCTCAACCAAACCAGAATGATTTTTAAAAATTTGGATAAACATATATCCAATTGATGCAGGATCCAAATGTTGTGCAATTTGAGACCTGCAGGGCTTGCTTGCAGCACCACAAGCAGGAAACTACCACTTTTCTGTTGGAAGATTGTATCAGGTTAACATCTCAGCTTTTGTATGCTCCCCTTCTTTTCTTCCCCATTTCACCTTCTTTTTTTATTTAAATAATTTTTTTGGAAGATTTTCAAGAAAATATATTAGAAGGAAAAACAAAGGAGTAAGGCAACAACAAAACAAAACAAAATCAAAGAAGAAACCTGAAAACAACCATACAACTCGAAGCGAGACCCCAAAGAGAAAACAAACTAATCCAAGATCGAGGAGATGACTTTTCACTTTAAATAATTTCAGAGAAAGAATCTATTGAGAAGAAAGATTAAGCTTTAAATGAAATTAAACGCATGGATTTGGTTCTTTCAATTGACATTAATGTGAAGTTTTATCTGTTGAGTAGCCATGAAGGAGCTGCCAATCCCAACAGCTTCACTTCAGCACCCAGCAACAGAGGAATTATAGGGTACTGGATCCTGATGCATCAGGGCTCAGGTAGCATCCTGATACCTTCATATGTGCAACTGGGCTCATGTTTCTACTTCTAGATATGCCAAGTTTTCTACAGGTCAATACACAATTCCCAGGCACTCTCACATCCTGAGTATCTTGTGAAACATCTCCCCAGCTTCCACACCAAAATCTGCACACACCCTTGCACTCATGTTAAACAACTACGCTGTATAGCCATTGGATCACATGAAGATCACCTTTGGCACCACTCTACTGCTGCGTTTTGTTCAGTTTTTTATGACAACAATGTTGGTCAAAAGTAGTTTATTACCTCGGACAAGTCAGTATTGTAGATTGCACACAAGCTGCAAGCGAAGTGTTAAAAAATGCCATTCAGTTGCATTCTTGCTTCTCTGGTTTCATGGCTACCAATGCCGCCGCCTCAGAAAGAATAGATGGTAAGAAACCAGCTGTTAATATTCACACTTGCAGAGATATAGCATGAAACCAGAAGTTGACTACGGACAAAAATTGGGGTTTCTACTAAGAAAGATTATACAGTATGGAAACAGCTGTTGATGATACTCATAATTCCAATTTCCTTCGTCCCAATCGAAACTAATGAGTAGACAACATTGCAAACTCCAGGGTTCCTTAACACAGTTAAGATTTGGTTTGATTTTATCAAATCTTCCAGGTTTTTCCTACCTAGACATTTATTATGCCTTATTTCAAATAGCCATTCTGCTTTTCACAAAGCTCCATTGTTCTTCAGCATTCAACGTGTCCAGGATTAAATTCAAGGGTTGGCATTCCATTACCTTAATGCGTGAAATTACGAAGGCATCCAATTGACAAAGATTGATAACGTCTGTAATTCAAAATGTATATACCTGAAAAGAGTGTGTATATCTGCTGTTGTCAGCATACCCCTTCCATGAAGATCAAGACACCGGAACAAGTATGTCAATCCTTCGGGCGTATCTTTGTTTTCCAAGGCTAAAACAAAATCGAGAAAGCTCTCGAAATCCATCTCCCGGGCATTACCCCCTCCGATTTTCCCACGCCGAACATGTTCATCAAACGCTAGAAAGGCAAAATGAACAAAATCAATGAAATAAATGTAAAACAGTGGCCTGCATATGCAGCCATAATTTAATGTGCTGTCTAACATAGAATCATGTAAGAATGCTACATAAACCATAAATAACTAAATTTAAAGGAATCAAATGAAAGAAATATGAACTGAACCATACCAACGAAAATCCCTTGTGAAAAATCAATTACACATGAACGGAGAATCTGAAATGCAGCTATCTATCTAATCACCAAACAAGGACTAATATCTAGTGCAGGCAAGAGCATTACATCAGTGAAACCATCCACAGTTGTGAAACAGAGGTTCTAATCAGCCTCTTCAGGTGATCAGCCAGAGAATTGTCAGTAGGTACTCAGATTCTTTGGGAAGAAAAATCATAAACATCGTTTACATGGAAACTTAAATTCTATCAACATGAGAGCTGCATGATTTTTGCCAATATCTGACATATGAAGTTACAAATTGCACCAATTACTAAATTGGTTAACATGTTTAATTGAAAATAGATTAATAGATACTGCTACTCATAATTCCTATATTAGAAAAATCAAAAGAATAGTGTTTACGTACAGGAACATACATACATGTGAGCTGCATGGTCTCTTACCAAAATCTGAACAAATAAAGTTGTAAATAGCACCAACGAGTAAATTGGCAAGCATTTTTAATTGAAAATTAGATTAATTGATACTGATACTCATACTTTCTATATAAAAATCAAAAGAATAGCATTTATATATGGGAACATACTCAAGCATAGGAATTATAACTGCAAAATGATTTAAACTATGGTCTAGTTTAAAATAATTTAGAAATGGGAATTTACACCTGATCTACAACTGTTCATCTTATCGTGGCAATGCTAATAAAGCTTTGCTTTCACTTGTTCATAAAAATGGTGCCTAAGAATCATGAGGCAGTGTAAGTGTAGCAAAGAACTGGTATTGAATATTAATGAATGCAGCCAAAACTGATACAATTTTGATTAGATTAGGAATACGTAGGCAAACTACTAGGATGCAAAATATTGCATTAAAATAATTTGCACAACAGAATGGGAAAAGATGAATCCAGCAAGGTGGGATAAACTAATAGATCTGGTTCAGTTGCTAACCCCTCTCAATGAAAATTTCTGTTAGTGTCCCATCTGCATATTCTCGAAGCTCCTGCTTGCTCAATGTGCCATTCATATCTTTATCCAGAGCAAGAAACATATCTGCAGAATGACCAAGGACACTGTAAGAAGAACACATCAAGATGGAATTCATCATAAGCTTGTAGTACAACCCACACATGTTCCTGTGAACTTAGCCATGCAGGTAAGATAAATAGAAACACCTATCAAAATAGACATTAAAATGACTGGTACAATTTAATGATACAACCCTCTTTAAGAGCCAGTATCTGTGTTTGCATGCAAGCAGCTGACTTAGAAACAGACAACCACTTTCTCGACGCTTTTTTTTTTTTTTTGAAAGGTAAAAAATGCTCAATGAAATAGTTTCCATTAAAACATGAACAAGAAAAGAGACCAAAACTAGAAAGAAGGGTGTCAAGGACCAGGAGTTGGATGGGTACTTGATTGGGTTCTTGCCTTTGAAACCAACCTTGTCAAACATATGGCATTTGCTGTGTTAACATTCACCTTTAAACTGCAAGTCATTTCCATACTGAATGTAAAAATTAGTAACTGGTTTGCAAAGTGATGAGTGACCTATAGGCTAACCTGTGTGACCAAGCAAGTTCAAGCATCCCTCTACTCAAACAAGGGCTTTCCAGCTTTCCACATGGACCATGGTAGGCAATCCCTCGCCTCTCAGTAACCTGTGAGCTGGAAAGGATTTGACATTTCATGGCCAAATCTTCTAAAATACAATGAATGGGTTTTACATGTGACCAAGAAAGTGCAAGCATCCCTCTTTCACAGGGGCTTTCCAGCTATCCACATGGGCCACAGTAGACAATCCCTCACCTCTCAGTAACCAGTGAGCTGGAAAGGATTTGACATTTCAAGGGCAATCTTTTAAAATACAATAGATAGGGTCATGGATTCAGTGGATATCCACTATGGAGGGTCCACCTGTCCACACATTCTGCAACTATACAACATACGCAACTGCTGAAGTCAGATGCACCCTCACAAGCAAACATGCATGTTGTACATACATGCACCCACACCAAATGCTAATACATAATCCATGAATCTTGTAATTTCCAAAATAGACTATAATGTTAATTATCCGTGCTTCAATTAATTAGTACATAAATGCAGTCAGTCAATGACTCTAACAGCTGGTCCTAGTAGAGGCTAGTACCAATGATTTGTAATTATACGGTTTTTTTTCCCTTCCAACTCATTATTGAATGGTATCTTCCAACTAGTTACAGTTAACATCTAATGGATTCAATTTTTCCTGTCAACACCTCCCAAATAAAATCCTGTTCAGTTCTTCATCACTGAGGACAAGTCTCACATATCTCACATGCTAGCATGTTTTCTTTTAGAGTCTCATAATGATATGTTTACTAAAGATGATACTTAACACCAAGAAAATGTCAAAGGAAGTGACACTTCCACCATCCAGCCAGCCAGTGCATTCATAGATGTACAGTCCAACAAAACATAACAGTCAAAGAGATTTGAAATCAAAAGAAAGCAGTGCTGCCTTCAAATCAACAAAAACCAAAGAGCTTACCACATATTCGTTGTGCAGAGGTCAAAGAAAACCAGTTCTCAGCTTGTTCAGTATCAGTGACTTCTTCCTCACTTTCCTAATATAAAGATTAGAATAAAGAATCAGCTCCATATCAAATGGCCAATACTTTTTAACACTTCCATTCATTCAAGAAGAATTATGCAGTTCATATCAATGTTAAAGCAGCCAGAAAATCAGCCAATACATTTCCTAGAACAGAAGAACCTCACCAAGTGGGGACACAGGATGAGCAGCTATAAGACACAGGAAATATGAACTGCATGAGAAGCCATTCTGGTATCACCTTACCTAGGCAGCAAAATGGCCTATCTTGACCAGGTTCCAAAATATGGCAAAGACTAAATATTGGTGAGCCAAGAGTCTCAAGATGAAGTACAATACCACTTAATGATGTTAATTCTAGCTGGTGGGTCATAAAAAGAATAAAGCCCAAACATCATGCCTCTCGATGGGTACCCATATCTGTGGATGCCAAAGTATCCAATCCGATTTATTTGGAACTATGTCTGAATTTGGGCCAGATTCAGGTCAATGATTTGGATTCAATAGAAATTGGATCAGGTTTGCTATATATATATATATATATATATATATATATATATATATATATATATATATATATATATATATATATATATATATATATATATATTTCATTGTACTTTCATTTAAGAACTTTACAGGCATGTATATTTCTGTTATGGATCTGAATCTGAATCTAAATCCAAACATGGATCTCAAACTGATTCAGGATCAAAACATCATTTTGAATCCTAATTCACTCGAACCTGATAGGACCTGATGGGATACCTGATGCCGATAGGATTCAGATCTGGTAACTCATATACATACACATTCGAACCTGAGAGGACTTAAAATGGATTCCCTTGGTTGGGTTCAGAAATGGGCATAACAATACCCGACCTGAACCTGACTCCCTGACATTCCTAACATGCATTAAGTGTTCCAAATCTAGGATTTTATGAGTAGAGCATGCTAAGAGCAGGAATCACTACTGAATTTGTTAATGGTACCTATGCAAGTCATGCCTCTACCAAATGATCAACCAGAAATATAAGGTTTGCAAGAATCCTGTCCTAGTAATCAATGATGAGTTGCTTGGTCAATAATCCCTAGTCTTCAAGATCTTTTTTATTTGTATTTATTATTCCTTTTCTTTTTAGTTTCTACAATAATCTGAAGTTCTTATTAAAAAAAATCAGTTTATAGGCACTCCGTAAACTTTAAAGTTGTTTCTGATAGGAAGATTGATGGGTGCTGAAAAGAATTTGTTGTTTCTGATAGGAAGATTGATGGGTACCGAAAAGAATTACATCTCGTGCCTCTTCCAAAATGATAAACCAGAAATTTTCAGTTGGGAGGATCCCTGTCTTAGTAAAATCAATGACAAGTTAGTTGGTCAATAATCCCAAGTCTTAGTTCTTTTTTATTTTTTATTTTTCCAAAGAGCAACCCTTGGCCTATTCTTATTAAAAGAAGAAGAAGAAAAAATCAGAGTAACAATGATATTCCATAAACTTTGAAATTGCTGTTTCTGATAGTACTGTTGAGTGTTGACGGGTATTGAAAAGAACATTAATTTATTTTTGTTCCTAGTTTTTCAGAATCATTATCAAGTTTCTACACAAACTATTAAATAGACACATTTCCTACAGCTTGTGCTTTTATGAACTAATATGTATGCATGTCGAATGATGAGGAAGATGCTGAATGAAAAGGCAGTGGAGTGCATACAGTGTCTAACTGTCACCCGCCAACAAGCAACAAAAACATTTGATGTGTGTGGGCAGCACCGGGCCAATAAGAGACTGCTGCAAAACTCATTACCACTGTACACAATGATATAGCTTGCGATGTTATCATATAGCTGCATATACAGGTCAGCATGTTGCACTTTGTGACGTTGTCATGCCTTTACACCTCATATCTATATCTACCCGATCTGTGAGTGTGGATTAGTGGGGTTGTATGAAATCTTCTTGTGTCACCCATTCTGAAGCCATTAGGAGATGATTAGAGTCAAAATCCGCCAATCACCCTCTCCGCTATCAAATGATGCAATTCAATTATCGAATCAATGAGCTCAATATCCGAATTGCAAGGATGGACAAAGAACTCACCACAAGAATATTGGAATAGAGAAATAAATAATTTCATTGAAATCGAAACTTCTTCATTTCTTACAAAAACTTAACAAAACCTCATAAAACTGAAACAGTATAATGGTTCCTACCTCCTAGAACAAACTCCATTTACAGACCCTAAAAGGCAACCTTAAATCCCTATGAATCTCTAATTGAAACTTTCAACTGAAATCAATCTAATCTATCTAAGAGAGCAACTACTCTACCTACAAAAATATGGCCACAAAATGATGGCCTAAAAATAGTAAATTTGAACTGATAAAAATAGTAAAATTGACTTAGAAAAAAGTCAGCTTGTACTAACATTCAATAAAAGCTATAGCTTCATCTATAATTGAAAATTTAAGTCCCAACATCAAGAACAGGTCTTCAAAATAAAGAGTATAGGTGCCAGAATTTTACAGGTGAAATCTGTAAAGCAGTATACATGTGATCATCTTTCACATGCAACAAGGTTCAAATTCAGATGAATAATATTATAGCTTAAATTAATACCATCTTTCATCCAATTCCATCCTGCGTTACAGCATAAAACAATTTATTATTGAGATGCAAAGTTTTAAGTTGACTGAAAATGACAAGTAGAAACATATTACCAAAAAGCAGCATTTTCTTCTTCCCAGTTTCAACCAATCAACATAGAGATAACAGAATGAGTTCCAAACACAATGCGCAACTCAAATGTTACCTGATGCAATTCCATAAGTTCCTGAAGACAGTTGCTAAGCAGCACCTTTTTTATGCAAGCTTTCCCTGTCAGTAATCAAAGGAATCTTTTTACAGTTAAAAACTAGATAAGCCAAAGATACAGTAATTTTAATAGAACTCAGGATTCTCCAAGGCAGTAGGCATCAGATGGAGCATGTATAAAGATTAGTAACATTTAAAATGTTATTTGAAAGAATCCACATGAGATCATTCCATGTGACATGAGCCATAGTTTCTCTATAATTTGTATTCACTGCTGACAGTATTTAGTATTTATTCAGAGCCTCATATTGCTTAAATTGGTGATATGGCTTTCAAAAAATTAGAATAACCTAATAAGCACATTTCTGGCCTACCAAAACCAGAAGCTCCATTCTGGGAAAATAAGCACATGCAGAAAAGGATTTTGTAATAAATGCTCCCAAGGGAAAGGTTTCAGTAATTAGAATGGCGCTATAAATAATTATCAGAAATTAACCCTCAACGGCAGTCAGATTAAGGCATGGTAGCAGACCTCGCCTATGAGGATCACAGAAGAAAAAAAACTTGTGAGCAGCTATACGGCAGTACATTTGAACGAAGGCTGCAGGCATATCCCTAAGTTGCGCCAGATTAGGAATAAGACCTCTTATATAGGCCTCCATTTCCTGTAGATAAGGCAAAAGCAAAAAGTTAATATCATACAGGCTGATTCACTCTGAACAAAAGCCATAGAATCAGCAGCAATTATGGTAAAATAACTAATATCTTACGCAAATAAATTGGGGCATAAAAGCTTAAGACCACACACTCAATAAAGTGCAACGATTCCATACATGAGGTTGAAGGAAACCATCAGAATCCTCATCAAGCTCACTCATGTCAATTCTTGCCTGGGTAAGTGAAACCTGAATAGCGCCAAACAAAAAGTCACCACACCATGACATTTTTACTGAAATAGATGACAGATTGAAGTTCTTTTCAAATAATATGGAACCAAATCAGTTCTTTACAATTAGAAAGCAGCATAAAACTCATCAGTTCTTATTAAACAGAATAAAGATGAGGGTGGTTCAACCCAGCATTTCAACAGAAAAACCAGCTGGATTAGTGCCATTCCAACTGAAACAGGACGATTAAGTATCTAAGTGGTCCAAAAGTGGCCATTCAGACGCTACTATCCTGCTCCAGAAAATCGCTTGAGGAGCTTTACTTTTTGTCCTCTCTATCCTGGTTTTTTTTCCTGGAAACCCACCAAACTTTCTCCTCAGTGGGGTTTGGCTATTGAAAGATTGAGAAGTTACTCTTTGGAAAGAAATTAAGTCATAAATAAACCTTCTAAACACAAAAAAAAAAATTTTAAAAAAAAAAATGTTTTTTTTTTTTTAAAATTAAAAAAATTTCTCCACTTAAAGATAAACTTCCTGCTCAACTCCACCCTGTTCTTCTCGGAGTTTCTGCTGAAAATTCAGAACAGGTTCTCAAGTCGTAAAATCTATTCTAAGAAATCAAGAAGTTAGATGTGTTTTCTTCTTTATCAAACCCCCCTAAAACTACACACGAAACTTGGGATGTTTGTCTGATAAAACAAACTACCCACAAGGCTTTTGATTCAACTCAATTTCTAGATCACTTTGCCCAATAGAAAAGAAAAGCTAAGATTAGGTTCTAGACCAGACTCCTATATGATATTTTTATGAATGTAGATGCTTTTTTCTTAAGAGTAAGAGATCTAACAATGAGTCCAGGGTTTAGGGCCTCAGGCATATTCTGGGATTTGGGATTAAGTTCTATGGCATTTTCTAGAGTTGTGCATTTAGGGGAACAAAGATATAGCCTTCATGAAAAGGTACATAGCACTTATTCTCTTAAAAGAATTACAATCTACACGTCAAATTCAGCCACAAGATCTTCCTTCCATGAAAAAAAGCAACTCTTTACTACAAGATCACTGATAGCAGAAGGCATTCAGAAGTCAGCAAAATTTTCTAAAACATTTGGTTATTTTCCTAGTGAAGAACATACATAAAAAGGGGAAACTCTTTGAGAACAGAGGAGGAAAACCCACTGTGCGCATCACGTAAAGATAAAATGGCAGAATAGCTATTCGTCCGGATTCATCTTTCTCGAACTTCATAAAATTCGAAGGGCTGAAAAATCGCCGACATTTCGGACCAATTTGCTCAGTACAAACAGATGCAATGTGGCAGAAATCTTCATAATTCATCTGCAAAGAGACGTTAGAATGAAATACTATTTCAGGATGTCTCATGTTGAAGGATAGAAAACAATATCATAGAGTATGAAATACAAATCAAGCAAGAGGATGATCTATCCTATCAAAAATCTAGCACAAAAATGCCTATCATTAACATTTTGACAATGAAATTCTGTCATATGATGGTCAGTAAGTGGTACAAATCTGGACTAAAAGGAAAATAATCACCAAGCCAAGCAACAAGGGGCATGTTCATGAAATATTCAACCCCTTTAATTTACTAAACATCAAGGTGGTAATGCTAGCAAATGTTAAAAATCAATCATATCTTCTCAAGGGAAATTCTCTCTATGAATGTCTATACACTGGTGTATCATGTATATGCATTCAGTGCAGGCATAAATGAATGCTAGTTAATAATGCATTTTTTTCTGAAATATTAATCCCCTTAATTTACTGAACATCAAGATGTTAGAGCTAGGTACCATTAAAGATCAATCATATGTTCTCCAGGGAAAATTCTCTTTATGAATAAATAGAAAGCAAATGATTGCACTTTGATGTATGTGCATCCAGTGTAGGCATCAATGAATCATTAGTCAACAATTGAGGCAGTCATAGAACACTATTATACCATATGGCACCTCAGCAAAAAGGCCAAATGCAACACTTTTTCTGTTTTTTGCAACTGTGATGTTTTCAATTAAAGTTTGCCATGATGCCAAATTGCAGATACTAATTATCAAAGAAAGCAGTACAAAGCACAAGATGAAGCCTGTGGCTCTTCAAGTTTATAGGAGTTTTCTTAAGGAGACGTAATCAATACATAGCAACAGTTACAAAAAACTTGGTTAAAAGCAATGAAGATTTTGACAAGAATATACAGTAATCAGCTCCCCACTCTCATAAAAAAGGAATTTCTATAGGATGAGCTTATGCAGGCCCATAGTCGACCATGATCAACCCAAAGGGTCAGGGGTCATGTTGGTGAGTTTAGGCTCATGGGTTTAGGGCTGTGCATGAGCCAGCCCTTTCTTGTTAGTTTGACTAATTAGTTCCCTATTTAGTAGAAAAGATGAGAGCCTAATTAGTAGGGGGTATTAACGAGTATCTTCATCACTATTTCTTAAGAGAGAAGATTTCGTATTGCCTGGGACCTTATGGGTAAAGCAAGGGTCCAGTTCGCAGCAGTTTCCTTAGGCACTTTGCTAGCCTGATAGCTGTCAGTTTTACAAGGGAAATTTCAATCAATGCCACAAGAAATAGCAACTCTACATGTATTTAGAGGTCGTCCTCTAGGTCTTAGTTATGGTATAGGTGCTTTTCTTTTTCATTTACTTTAAATTTAGCCCGAATCAATAGCTAACATCTTCCTATTCATTTCTTTGTTATTCTATAGAGGTGGACAGAATAGAGTTTAGGGAGAGACTGAAGAAAGGAGAGATTTTCCTTGCTTTGCTATTCAACTTCAATAAAACGAGTTGTATGGTGTTTTCTATAGGGGCAAATGGAATAAAGTTCAGGGATAGACTGAAGAAAGAAGTCGTTTTCTTTCCTTGTAGATTCAACGCATTTAGTTGTTATATTCTCTCCCTCCCTTCCTCTCTAGTATCCAGTCCATGGTTTGCATTCACAGGTATTAGAGCTTCAAGTTAGGCAATCGGTAATTGGGTTGTGAAGATAGTGGAAAAATAAAATAAAGAAGAAATGTAGAGAAGAAGGAAAGGAGAAACAGGGAGAGAGAAAGAGAGAGAGAGAGAGAGAGAGAGGAACGACTAGGGCAAATGTGTTGTGTTGCCTTTTTTTCTAAAGACCAGCACACACGCACACATATATATTAATTTTGAAGGAAATGTTACAGTGCTCCGCTGGGCTACATAACAAACACACACACACACAATTACATATATGCCCCCCCCCCCCTTCTCAAGCTGAAGCATGTATATCGATCATGCTCAACTTGGAATACATACAAAGAAAATGGAGATGATGAGCATGGATCATTACTCCCCTTCAAACACAACATGGCAGGATTTAGGCTATAGCTTGCATTCCCTTCATTCGCTGAATCTTCTCTTCAAGTACACGGCCATAACTAAACTCAACAAACGTCAAGTCACAAACTTGACATCCACATGCAAATTCTCTAAAAAACATGTGTGTATCGCGTGCAACACTCGAGAGCAAACATAATAGCAAGTGGAGACTTGTGTGCATCACGTGCAGCGCAAAGTGAGGGTGCATCACGTCCAGCTACACTCACAACAAACAACAGGGTGGAGGGACACACACACACACACACACACACACACACACACACACACACACACACCCCATAAACAGGCCTGATAAAGAAAGAGAAGATGAACTGAGAAGGAAGGATCCACCATTAGTAAAGAAACTCCCATGAAGGTTTAGTGAAGCATTTCGTCGAACACCTTATGTGCGCAGGATACTTCTATGCACACCAAACTTCAACTGCGCAATCATTATCAACATATCAAATCATGAAAAAAGGAAGAAAATCCAGCAAAGAAACCATAGAACAAGGGCCATCGATACCAATATCTCGCAAAAGACGTCGTCATACACCCAAATCTCGATGAAACTTCGTGATACTTGTTGCTACTTGCTGGAAATTGCTCTTGATCAATCACACCTAACCCTTGTGGAAGAACTGTTTAAAAACCCTTCAGAAAAACAGCACAGCAGAAAGAGTGAAATCTATACTTTCCCGATTTTTCTTCATTTTTCCAGAAACACCGCAAAACCTTCTCCAAACTATGTAGAAAAATCTTCATTATTCTTCTAAAATCTGGATCTACTAGATCCTACACTTTTTATTGGCTGCACACTGCTGACGTGATCTGAGCATATGAACGACATTAGCAGTGGGCCCCACTACCGCAGGTTGCAGTCAAGTCCTAAATCGGATGCTCTGATACCAAGTAGAAAACGGATGCTCTGATACCAAGTAGAAAAATAAAATAAAGAAGAAATTTAGAGAAGGAAAGGAAAAACAGGGAGATAGAGAGAGGAACGGCTAGGGAAAATGTAGTGTTGCATTTTTCTAAAGACCAACACACACAATGTATAAATGCTCACCTGCGCACCTACGCACATGTGTCTTGGACATAAAATCTAAACAGCCCATGTGATGCGGTACTCCCATGAAACCCCCCAGGACCAACTTTCAACCTGATAAAAAACTCTGGTGGGCCATGGCAAACATAAGCAGTTTCCTCCCTTGATTTGCCTCTATCTTTGCTATCGCCCACCAGAGTTTTGAATCAGGCCAAAAGTTTTTCCCAGGTTGTTTCAAGGGGTGCTGCATCACGTGGACCGTTCAGATTTTGTGGCCATGACACGTGTGCTACTCACCAAGGTGCGCACAAGTGCTCAAAGAAGGTGCGCAAGAGAGCAGGGGTACATAACAAACATACATACACTCACACACACATTACATATACTTCCACAAAGATACCACCAAAATCCATGACTCATGATGAGTGGACACAACTGTCCACACAATTGGCGCAGTTATCCAATCGAGTGGATCAAATACCCAGTCAGTTCACCCAGTTGACTCAAGTGGTGCACACATTAGTGGAACGAGTAGATAACTTACAGAAAGAAGAGACAATTCTGAACGTGGAAGGAATTTGGAGACAGAAGTGGTTGTGCAACATGGGCAGATATTACTACCACAAAGATGCCACCAAAATCCATGACTCATGATGAGTGGACACAACTGTCTACGCAATTGGCACAGTTATCTTGAGTGGATCAAATACCCAGTCAGTTCACCCAGTTGACTTAAGTGGTGCACGCATTAGCAGAACGAGTAGATAACTTATGGAAAGAAGAGACAATTCTGAACGTGGAAGGAATTTGGAGACATGTGGTTGTGCAACATGGGCAGATATTACTTCCACAAAGATGCCACCAAAATCCATGACTCATGATGAGTGGACACAACTGTCTACGCAATTGGCGCAGTTATCCAATCGAGTGGATCAAATACCCAGTCAGTTCACCCAGTTGACTCAAGTGGTGCACACATTAGTGGAACAAGTAGATAACTTACGGAAAGAAGAGACAATTCTGAACGTGGAAGGAATTTGGAGACAGATGTGGTTGTGCAACATGGGCAGATAATAGCCCAGTGGATTTCTTGACCCACAGCAGACAGCCCCAGTTAACGATGTGACTGACAGTCACATTCTGCGATTGCTGGAGTAGGAGAGGGAAACTGTTATAAAGTGGATCTTCCTAAGTTCCCCAGAAGATTACATGCAGAAGAATTTGGATTGGCTAAGGTAGAGAAGGTATTTGAGTTCAAGGATTCAATGGATGTTAAGAAGGTGAAGCTAGTGGCTATGAAATTTGTGGGACTTGCATTGTTTTAGTGGGAAGACGTGCGGAATGACCGTCATTGGCAGGAACATCATGGCATAAAATGAAAACCAAGTTATGAAGAAAATTATTAACCATGAATTATGCTCAAGATCTCCATCAACAATGTCAAATTTTGAAGTAGTGGGGTGCAAATCGGTGTGTTAATACACCAAGTTCCAAGCAGAGATTCAAGAGACAGAAGATCAGAAGACAAGCTGCTCCCTCAATGGTTTGAATAAGAACATTCAAAATGAGCTGGAATTCTGGGAATGTTGTGAAGTCTTGAAGATGTTGGATGCATATATGCAGGCGTTGATGAGGAGACCATCGGTTGGGGCTTCGGGAGGCAGTTTGGAGCACCATGATCAACATCGATGATGACTCAAGAAACTGGTCTGTTTTGAAAACATGTCACGGACTGAGGAACTTAAACGATCTCACAATATCCATTAAAACTAATTTTGTTTTTGTTTTTTGTTTTTTTTTTTTTTTATTCTGTTTTGATCACTGCAATGATGAAGGGTTGAAGATAGCCCCGCAGAATGGCACAACCTCATCATCAAGACCTAATGAAATTCTCCAATAAACCAGCCAGATTCCACTCCCATCAAAATGTTTCACCAAAATGTAAGTTGACATTTGTCTTCCTTCCCTTGCCTCCTTTGGCCAAGACATTCGCCTTCCTTTGTACATGAGCAAATGGAATGTTTAAATTCCAAGCAAATAATGAATTTCATCAAAGATGAGTTACCATGGCTCAGAATGGCCTTTGATGGTCCAATCCATTGGCCAGTACATTCAAGGAGTTGCTCCCCACAATCCCAAGAATGGAGAAATTCTTCTCCACTAACCACAACCCCACTCTAATGCCCACCTCCCTCAAAGAAGTGCCAAGGTATTATGTAATGGAACCGGTTTGCTGGCCAATATGATACAGGCCGTATTGGCTGATACGGCCCTGTAATGGGCCTTTTTTTTTTTTGGAAAAAGATCTCAAAAGATATTGGTAAAATTCTTTTTTTAAAAAATGTGAGGATCCTAAATGTGTATTTCTTTACAGTTTTAGACAGGTATTCGCCGATGTAACAAGCCATTCTTGGCTAAGGCTGTTGGTCAATGTCAGCTTGACCTGCTGAAAGTCGACCAAATAGACCTTAATCAAACATGAATCAAGCATGATTTGGTGAATTAGTGCCCATTACATATAATACAACAAAAGGAAGATGGAAAATTGAAGGGAAAAATGTGATGGTTTATCCCTTCCAATCATCACCATCTAAGCCTTATCCCTTCTTCCGATATTTACTGAAATGATCAACTCTACTTGAATTATCAAGTCCTCATATTTTGTGTTTTCGTCCTCAAAATATGCTTACATGTAGTTTAAAATTAGTTTCTAAGCTTCCTCCATGATTGAAATGAAGAAAAAAAGTGGAAAAAGAGAAATTGAAAATAAAAATTTTCAAAATGGGCTTTATTGGCCCTATAACAGTGCCGATACGCCCGTTTCGGTCGATATGACCTTTTAATATTTATTTAAATAACTGACCAATCCACCATGTATCATGTAAAGGGGTGATTGTTTCCTTTACCTATCAGCCAATATTGCTGATATGTAACCGTTTTCTAATACCATGAGAAGCACCCTTAACAAAGGGCTAGGAAATTGAAAATATGATCACAATTTGTTAATTCTCATCACCACCATGAGGACCAGGGTTATTACTGTAGGACCCATCAATACTAAGCTTCCAACAATCATTAGGCGGACGCTTCAAAGAAAGTAGAACTTTGTTCTTGATTGGCTCACAATTAATCGTATGCAACCCATTGCATAAAAGATCTGTGGTGGAAATACCCAGAAATAAGGCTAGAATATGCCCATTTGATAAGACTACTCTTGATTATCTCCACCACTTTCATTAGCAGGACCTTGGTACCATTAAAAAAAATAAAATCCATGTATTTCTCTCCTTCCAAAACACCCAACAAGTAGCTGGAATATAGGTTGACACTTGACTGTCATACGAAGTGGCTTTCATCTGGCAAAGTTTCCCAATCTTTTCTTACATCTTAAGAGCAGCTGGAAAGAACAGTTGTTTCATGATTAGCTCTCTAGTTTACATTTTCCAAGATGAAATTGGTTCCTCTCTTTATTTATCCCAAAGAGCACAGCATCTGGTAAGCCAAGTTCTGCTGTTAGGAAGATGGAACTATTCTCTGAGATTTTGGTGAAGGATCTCCATCACGAGTAAGGAGGAGTGCTGTTTTCCAGCATCCCTAAACCTAGATCTGAGATGATGCAACTTAGTTGGTTCTTCTATAAGGAACTCTCGGGCATTGCATGTAAGAAATACTATAGTGCAAGATACTGGAAGCGAACTGGCATGTATGAGGGTGCACCGTATACGCATTCAGGTGGAATGTCCATTGACTAAAATGGCCATTTCCCTCAATCCTTATCAGGGATTGAAGTACCGGTTTCGGAGTGTGACTCGTCTGCTTCCCAGCCCGATTCATTTGAGCTCCATTTCGAGCTGGATGACAAACTCTCTCCATTCCACTAAATAAACTCCATCCACTGTTTAAAGTCAAAATAGAGAGTGATTGCCATTTGCACCCTACTCCAAACGGCATCCAAAACTGGAATGGTATAAGCAAGCAGGTAAAGAAATTGTCAGTTGAACATGCTGTGGCATTCTCATCATTTGGTATTGAAAAAGTGAATTCCGGTTGAAAGTTCATTCAACTGCACACAGTTTTTGAGCAACAACAGTCTTAAATCAGCACAAGACATAGGAAAAATGTTACATTTTAACATAATATCAGGATAATATTTGTGTACATAATTTTACATAATATTTTAAGGAATATTGTAATACCTTCTAAAAGTGAAAATAAAGAAAATATAGTAGGTTGAGAGAAGTGAGCATGCAAATATGAAGGAATATTGTCATCCACGCATTATCACTGAAATTATAGAATTATACAATCAATAAATAAACATCTGTACTTTCAACACAATACAACATTTTTCCAAATATGAAGCAAGTTGAGAGAAGCGAGCATGCAAACCTTTTCAGCACCGGTGGCATCATCAATAACACAATTTTCTCTTAGGCAAACCCACATGGCATCTAGATCATCAGCATTTAACAAAAGATCTGACTGCTTCTGCATGGATGAAATGAAAGAATTTGAATCAAATTATTTACCAACATTAAAAAAAAGGCCATGTACTAAACAAGATTGGAATAAATAAAAAAGGTGATAGAAAGTAGCTGTGGCAGCTAGAGCCAATTAATAGAATGCCTTTAGAAACTGAAGAATCATAGATTAAAGAAATAAGATGAGAAGAAAAGAGAGGAGAAAGTTGGGAGAAGAAAGGAAATTAAGTTAGGGCTGGACGTCCCCACTCTTCCCCTTTATATTAATAATAAAAATGTACAAAAACACCCTCACTAATAATGTTCATATTATAAACAAGTCCTAATCCAATATAAACACTATTTTTTTTTAAAAAAATAATAATAATTTTTTTATTTTTCAAAGGCAACAAACTGGAAATGCATAGAGAAAGAAGCTAGGTGAGCTGTATAGTGGCACAACTCACATCCTCACGCATTAACACTCCCCCTCAAGCTGGAGCATGGATGTTGTCGATGCTAAGCTTGGAGTATATGTGTGTAGACTGACAATGAAGATGGGCCTTGGTGAACATATCAGCCAGTTGATCATGAGACATGACATATGGTGTAGAGATTTCACCATTGAAGACCATCTCACGCATAAAATAATACTTCAATATCATTAGTTCTTTCATGATAGACTGGATTATTTGTTATGTGGGATGATGCCTGACTTTCGCAAAACAATTGCATAGGTAAAATTCACCGCAGACCCGATTTCCTTCAACAGTTTCTTGATCCACATCAACTAACTAGTATGAGCCATTGCTCTATATTTTGCTTCGAGCTTAATTGGGCCACAACACTCTGTTGCTTACCTTCCATGTGACTAGATTTCTTTCCACAAAGGTGCAATACCCAATAGTAGACCAAGAACATACCTAGTCTGCATCAGAGTGACCTATGATTTGAAGATGATTGTTCCGTCTGTACATAATTCCCTGTCCTAACACTCCTTTAAGATACTGCAGAATCTGAACAATTGCATCCATGTGAGGCACCCTTAAAGAACTCATAAATTGGCTCACCACACTTATAGTGTAAGTCATGTCTGGCTTAGTGATATTTAAATAGATAAATTTCCCAACCAATCATCAATACCTTCTTAGGTCTTCAACTACATCTTCTTGATCACCAACAAGTTTGTGATTCAAATCCGTTAATATTTCAACTAGGTTAGTATCAAGAAAACTTGCCTCCATAAGCAAATCAAGAACTTATTTCTGTTGAGACATTAATTCCTTCCTAAGATCTAGCAACTTCTATACTAAGTATCTTTTTTTAAGAGAGATAATAAAGAAATTTATTAGAAAGCCTACAGAAAGGTAGGAAAAGAATACAATGCAAGAAAGTATTGAAGATGACCAAGATCTTTTGTGATAATGACATTCAAAGATATTTCTTAAGATCCTCAATCCCCCTATTGTTACTTCCTGTAACAACAATGTCATCAACATATACAATTAAGACAATAAGACCTATGGTGCCATTCTATAGAAAGACAAAATGATTAGCATGACTTCGAACAAAATCATAGTTCAACACAACTTTATTAAATTTGTCAAACCATTCACGTGGTGACTGCTTCAACTGATAAATCATAATGGAGGAGTTAGCAATGAGAGGAGCTTAGATGATGTCTTCTTTAATGGTAATAGGTATAGGCAGAGCTTCCGCATTAAGAAATTTATTGTCTTTTAAGAAGAATGAAGTGGATTTTAAAAAAATGTAACATCTACACACATATGTAGCTTTTGAAGTGAAGGACTGTAATAACAATAACTTCTTTATGTCCACGAAAAAAAACTTTTTGTGGCCCGACTCCAATTGGTAAACAAAGCATACACATTAAAAAAAATAATAATTTGGGAGGAAAAGAAAACAACTAAGTATCTAAAAGTAATATTTCATGAGGTAATTGACCATTAAAACCAATGTTGTCAAATCGCATATGCGATCATGTTCGATCGCATATGCGTATGCGCATATGCGATTGAACAATTGCATATTGGACCACATATTTATTTATTTATTTTTCAAATATATGTATATTTTTTAAATTTTAAAGGAGAAAAATAAAAATAAAAATGTAAACAAAAAATATAAGAAATTAGGGGGAACTTTCCTGAGTTAATAGATTTTTAATTTTACACATTTAAAATACATTTGAGAGAAATAAAATCAATTAAACAATGAATTACGTATACATCAACTCATCAACATTCAAGAATTATGATTATTGTGTAAGAGAGAGAAATGTATGTTGTAGAATGAGAGTGCTTGAATCTTCCTTGAGAATGCTTGAAGCTTGAATCTTGATCTTCCAAGAGAGAAGGAAACTCTCTTCTTTAATGAATAAATGATCTTCTTGCTTTAATCTTGTAAAGAAGTAGGAACTAGGAACTTAGATGTTGGAAGTTGGAACTTGGTTGGAAGTAGGATAGGAACTATGCAAGAGAGAGAGAGAGAGAGAGAGAGAGAGAGAGACAGAGATTAATTGCACTTAGAAGAAAGAATGTAAGAGAAAAAAGAGTGTAAGAGAGTTTTGGAGTGAGACTGTTGCAAATGGAGGAGGTTTTGATGTCTTTTTATAGGCAAAAGGTCCCTTTTTTTGGCAAATAATAATAATAATTTGTGGATCCCAATATGCAATTGCATATGTTGTATGCGATCGCATATTCTCGCATTTTTGGCATATGCGATCGCATATGCACTCCAATCGAAATGAATGGGAGAATTCGCTTATGTGAATAGGTGGTTGCATTTAACAACAATGATTAAAGCAATAGCGGGCATTTGATTTATCAAAAAACATGCCGTGAGCACTACATCACTTTAAAAACTTTTGACAACATTTATAAGAATGAATAGAGCACGAGTCATCTCAAGCAAGTGGCGATTTTTCATTCTACAACACAATTTTGCTGTGGGGTGTGGGCACAGTGTTTGAGGTAGAATACATGTTTCAGAAAAATATTGATTAAAGGATTGTGACATATATTCCTTGGCATTATCAAAATGAAATACGAACACTTTTTGAGTTAGATTGATTTTGTATTTCCATGTGAAAAATCTATTAAATATAGAATAATTTAGATCAGGCTTTCATTAAATAAATCTAAGTCATTCGCGAAAAATCATCAACAATCACGACAAAATACTTATATCATGACCTACTGGAAATTTTATTTAATCCCAAAACGTCTAAATGGACTACAAAAAAAAAAAAGAAAAAAAAAGAAAAAAAAAAAAAAGAGAACTGAACAATGCTTTTCCACACATGGTGAGAAAACTAACATGATGATGTTTACTCAACTTAGATACTTCACACTCTAGAGCCGACATAGACGACAAAGGAATAATGCCTTTGAGAATACTCGATGATGGATGACCGAGACGGCAATGCTATTGGTATGGAGAAATGTTTTTATGTGCTACTGTGCCAATAACGCCATAGTTAAGATAGTACAGCCCATCATGTTTATGTTCTCCACCAATCTACTTCTTCGTCTTTAGATCCTGAAAAACGTGATATGAAAGATAGGAAGTCACAAAGAACTTAAGAGGTGTGGTGAACTTGCAAACGAATAGAAGACTTGAAGGGAATTTCGGGACATTAAAGGAAAAATGACAATGAAAGGGAAAAAGTTGGATGAACAGTACCATACACATACTTTAGACTGGGTAATCATTTGCTAATGTGATAGATGAACTCGTTAACACTATATTAATAGAGAAAAATGTACTAGACTCACTTGACATATGGTCAAATATTCCAAAGTCAACAACCATGAAGCAGCAAACTTGGATCCTAAAAAGGCCATACCTGAGGTGACAAATGTCGTAAGAGTGGAAGTAGCTACAAAAGTTACAGGAAAAGGTTGATTCCGTAGAGTTTTAACCAACTTGGTATACTCTTCTTGAGTAAGCGTAATCATTTTCCAAACACGTGGTTGTTGAGTTGTAGACACAAAACTAGCTGGAGAAGAGCCACTGCTCTCTCCAATGTGAGGTGCCTAATTAGCCTATGTTGAAGATCCCAACATTTTTCAACAAAATGATCCATAAGCCCACATTGCACCACGACAACCTTGATTGCCTCTGCCACCATGACCACCACCTCGGCCTTGACCAATAAAGGTTGCTAAAGTATAGTTATCATTGGCTCCACTTGTAGGGCCAAGAGATACAAATTGAAGACGAGCATGCACTTCATTCAAAGATGGCGCATCCTTGTCACCCAAAATCTGTGCACGAACTGGTCCATATTCATGTTTTAAACCCAAATAAAAACTTAGTCACATGGAGCTCCTCTAGTTGCTGATGTTACTTCTTCAAATCAGTAGTAAGGGGTTGATATACATACAGCTCCTCCCACATTCCTTTAACTAATGAATAATATTCGCCTAGTGATTTATCTCCATGTTGAAACTCAAATATTTCATCAAATAATTGATACGTCTAGGAGATGTTTTTGTTGGATAAATACATCTCTTGTAAGTAATGCATCCCATGTTTCTTTTGCAATATTCAAATACATTATTACATTTGCACTAATGTAAGGTTCCATACTATTCCACAACCATGTTATAATCTGAACATTCTCTTGTATCCATTGATCATATGTATTATCACTGGCATCAGGCTTTTTGGTGGTCAAGCATGTTAATTTTCCTTTGGCATTTAAAAACACTTAGATGGATTTGGACTACTGAAGATAGTTTGTTCCATTTAATGTAATAGAGGTTATTTGGACTCATCAAAAATCAGATGGATTTATGAATCCAATTTGCGAATCACTTTTCTCTTTCATCTAGGACAAGAGACTATAATATATGTGACAAGCTTATATGAACATAGGCTAACCTTTCATGACCAACGAACACCTAACTTGTACGCTTCACACAATATGCACACCACACTTGAAGAGAATAACCAACTCACACATTCCACAAACAAGAGGTGATGATTACAAACACTTCATACCCTTCTCATGCACAGACCATTACAAAGGCCCGGTTAACAAAAAGAAACCTTGAGTTTCTTAAAAGATTTTCAGCATAAGAGGCATGAGAGAGACCCAAAAATAAAAAAACAATTATATGATAGAAAAGAGAAAGATTGATTAGATTAGTAATAAGGATGCTCGGAATCATAGGTTAAAGAGAGAAGAAAAGAAAAAAGAAAAGAAAATTGGGAGAAGAGTGGAAAAAGAGTTAAGGTCGGACGTCCCCACTCTTCCCCTTTATATTAATAATAAAACCAAATATAAAAATACCCTAACTAATAACCAAACAAGTCCTAATCCAATATAAACACTAAATATAAAAAAGAAAGAAGCTAGGTGGACTGCATAGTGGGACGGCTCACATCAACATCCATTAGGTGGGCTTGTTTGAATCATCTCTGATATTATCGTTATCTCCAGCTTGGTGATACCGATAAAACTAGTGGTATTAGAAATTCCAGGCATCAACAATGCATCGCTTAGTATCGCCAACGTATCGATATCGTCAATATTTTCAGTTGTGTAAGTTCCAGGTGTCACTTGTATTTCCAATGTATCGATATCGCCAATATTTTCGACGGTGTAAATTCTAAGTGACGCTTGTATCACAATTGTATCGACGATATTTCAATAATATCGCCAACGTAGAGATATCACAAAAAGTTTGTTTATTAAAAAGAAATATGTTTCAAAAATTTTTATAAGCACATTGTTGTATGCAGTTTTCAATTTGTCGTTGCTAATATTGATAATATCTCAATATCATCATTATCACAACATGCACGACATCAAGACCACAATTTTTCGTTTCCTTTCCAGTTGTTGATAATCTCTTGGCAAAATATCGTGAGTTGTCGATATTCTACAATATTGATGGATGTTTGGATGGAAGGTTGGATAGATGATTCGATGGTTAAATGGGATGGATGGGATGGTTAGACTGCTTCTTACGACGACACGTGCTTTTAAGCCCCCATTAAATGGAAATTTATTGTGTATACATTCTTTTTACAAAAAATTTAATCCTAAATATGCAAATATGTGTATTTTAACATCTTTATCGGTGATGCCAATATTGTTTCCGTATCCCCGGCCAACAAAACTTGTAGCGATACCGATACTTCGAACATTGGGTGGGCTGCATAGTTGTACGACCCACATCATCATGCATTAACAAAAATTATGCAAGAAAAAACAAGTTTACAGTTCAACATTTAAAACAACATACTAGAGTATTCAACAATTATCAACACTCATAAGATCCAACATGACAGGAAGAGGAGACCTAATGATACCTTCAAAAAACGAAACTTAGCCAACCTTTGAACCCTATGGCTTATCGATCCTTCTTCTGGTTTCTGTGTACAGAAGGCAAAATTAAATGAAAAACAAGGCTAAAAGTCAAAAAATGAAAAAGGCTCCGAGAAACATGGACCCACAGTATAGGAGTATATTGATTGCCAATATCAATATGCAAAAAACAAGGATGTGACTGGCCAAGCAGGAGGAGCAGAATGCACATCTTATACAGGCAACTCCCTTAGCTTGCCTACAGAGGCCATATACAGACAGTTCCCATTTGTAATATATGACATCGTTTTCATTCATGCAAAAATAGAAATCAATCCAACTGTCCAAGCAAACTACAGCTGTCCATGCCTTCCTGTAAAAGCTTGGGATTGTGCCAGCTTCAGCATTCTTCTGTTGTTTCTCTTTAAAAATCTCAAGCAAAATTCTCTTTGTTTCAAGCTCTGCAAACAAGAACAGTGATGTCAAGTCAGACTCTTACGAGTGGCGCATTTTGTACCTATCAATATAATGAGCATTTGAAGAATGCCCTAATCAACAACATAACAGTTCTCGAAGAGGATATGCATCTAGCAAATGTTTTCAATATGAATCCACCAACTTGTTCAACTTACCACTACCTCAGCATAGATTCTCAAATGCAACAAATGAGAGAGACAATAAGCTAAAATCATAATAATGTACCTTCTATATAGGTAACATTGTATGTTGAAGAGGATGGAGAAAACAAGAGATTGACATGAAGAAAGTAAGCTGCAGTAACTTGTTTGAACTTGTGAAAAAGTAAGCTGCTGTAACTCCATTGTAACTGGTGAGCATATGTGAAGTTCACCCAGCAAATCTAAACAGCACGATGTAGACAATATGAATGGATCAAACAAGAAAGGCAATAAGCTAACATCATAATCATGTAGCTTCTATAATAGTATCATTGCACGTTGAAGAGGCTGTGGGAAAACAAGAGTTTAACACAGAAAATCGCAATTTTATTCTGACATTTTTAAGAGCAACACAGGTCACGACCCTCGATATCATCGTAAGAGCAGGAGCTGTTGTGCCACATCAGCCATGACTTGATTTGAAGAGTTGTGGCGTGTAAGAATCAGACTTGCATAGCATGCAGAACCATCTGGTTGTAAGAGTGGAAAGCACTTCACAATGCCATGCATTGCTGTGCAGTATGGTTGAGACAGCAGGAAGATCCTGTGCTGAATTAGTCATGACTCATCAGGAGAGTCATTTGATGCATACCATTTATTTTGCAGCAGCTTGTTGGCAGTTGCTAGCATAAGCAGCTAACCAGGTAGGTCTGGGTGCACTCTACTTTCTCCGCTGTGGCCATGTCCAACAGAAACCCCCCTCCCATGAATCAATCTCAGAAAATCTCCTTTAAATTGTGAGAGCTGACAAGACCTCGTGGTCATTGGCTCTTGGTAAGCAGTCGACTCTGGTTCATATGAGGGGGATCTTTTTCTTAATCACAACCACAGAGGAGATACTACTCTTATTAAAAATTACAAAATAAGTTGATTTTCTTTTGTTACTTGCAGCCTTCTTTTTTTTTTTCTTTTTTTTTTCTTTTCTTTTTTCTCTTGAAGGATAGCCAAACTTGATTAAGACAAGAAAGGAACAATGATGAGGACATCATGTCACGTACACCTTTACGTACGTATCAGAGGAGGCGGGCCGCTCCGATTTCCCTGTGGCTAGGCGAGTACCCGTGATCGTGCTGAAGACCCCATGTGCATGTGTGAGCCTCTGGAAGACTCCACACTGGGAAGATGCACATGGGCTGCTTTACGGAGTGATCCGGACCGTTGATCGGAAGGACACGATGATCGGTCCATTGGATCGCATGGATCACATGATCGGACCATTGATCATTGATTGTCCATATCAGTCTTAAACTTTATCATATTTTATAATTTAGTTTTTGATTATTTTATATTTGGACACATTGTGAGTGTTTTAGTTAATTTTATTTAGACTAGGGCTATTTTCTTTAAAATTCATAAGACGGAGATTTTTGTAATTTTTGAAACTTCTTGGATCTATAAAAAGAGGGGGGCGTGTGACCTCTCTCCCATTGAAATTCGTGATTTAAAAAAATGAGAGAGAGAAAAAATCTTGCTTTCTTCTCCCATCTTCATGCGATGTGAAGATAATTCCATGCGATTTAGAAGGAAGATTGGTGCGAGGCTAATCTTCATCAACGGAGGAACAATGTCTCCATATATCCCCACACCATCTTCTATTTTCTTCCCCATCCAGGTATTTTCTTTAGATTCTTAATTCTCACATTTCAAATCTTCGTCTTCTCCCAAACCCAACTTTCCCATACTCATCCACAATCTAAACCCTAATTGACCTAAACCCATCTTCCCACGCCACACATGTGATCGTACCCACTTGCCTCTTTTGGTTTTTCACCATCATTATATTAAAACCCCTTTCTTCCATCCCCGAAACCCTAACCCTAAACTTAAAATTTCCAATTTTCCTACTTTCCCAAATTACCCAAACCATAATTTTCACCCTAGGTTGTATTAGGTTTCCTATTTCGAAATAGACTATACCTTATGCTAATTGGATGTCCCTACATCCATTAGGTCCTAGTTTCTTTTTATTTAATGATCCTGAGTTACAATGTTGGCAGCTTAGGCTAGGATTATGCATGGTTTTCTTTTGATTTTCATGATATTCATGATGATTATAGCCAGTGTTTGAAATATCAGTATCGCACTATGTATCGCACCTTTGGGATACAGATATGTATCAGTTATCACACGGGATATACTATTTGTATTGCATAATTTATCACACTTTTTGCGAAACATGGGGAAACATTGGGAAAATGGTTGAATTTTTTAATGAAACTTTAGGGATTGTTAAAAAAGCCCTTAATACACACTTTTAAATCTTAGCATCTTAAAAAAATAATAATAATAAATAAAAATAAAAAAATAAAAAAACGCACATAATAAATTTCCTTTGTATAGGGTTCTAAGCTATGCAATGTTTAATTGAACTAATGCAACTATATTTAAATTGAATGCATGACATTTATAAATGTATCAAAGACATGTATGAAAACACAACCAAATCATTGAAAAGTAAAAGAAGTAAAAATTGAGAAATATACATATCAATGATGGGACTGGTTGCGGCTGTAACTGGCACATTGCTGTCAAAGCCTTTAACATGAAGTTCCTGCGTTGGGAACCCAAGTGGGGCCCATTGTGATGTTTGTGAGAAATCTATTCCTTCCATCCGTTTTATGAGTTCATTTTAGGACATGAGGCCAAAAATGAGCTGAATCCAATACTCAAGTGGGCCGAAAACTTGAGGATTTAATGTCCACAGTTGAAATATTTGTGTGGCCATAGAAGTTTTGAATAATGCTAATATTTGTGTTTTTAGTTCATCCCAATAGGAATGACGTTATGAACGGTATAGATGGTGTGTAAACATCAGTGTCGACATGAGGGAGGTTTCGATGGTAGGAATTTTCCTAACCACGTTGTTCTTTAGTACGGACCACTTGAGTCTTGGATCCTGCTCGCTTTTGGTCTAATTCAGTAAAATGAGTTCATAAAATAGATGGACAGTATGGATTTCTCACAAACATCATGTTGGCCCCACATAGGTTTCCAGCGTAGGAAATTCTTGCGAAAGGCTTGCAGCAATGCTGCGGAGAAGAAAAAGAAGTGAGAATTAGGTTAGTTCTTTTTTCTTTTCTCTTCTTCTACTTCTTCTTTCTTTCTTTTTTTTCTTTTTTTTTTTTTTTCGTTTTTTCTTTTAGGGTTACGACCCGTAACAACTGTTACGGGCTCGTAACGGCCGTTATGCCTTGTAACGGCTGTTACAGCCCCCGTAACGGCCGTTACAGCCCCCGTAACGGCCGTTTTAGTTCCGTTTTCTGGACCTCTCCGTTTCAGCCCCGAATCGTGTAACGGTAACCGCTGTTACCGAACGTATCGGCTGTTATAGTCGATACGTAACCGATTTGGGATACCCTACTTAGTTCATGCATCGGTCCTGCACCAAACAAGTAACAACAAAATCGCCGGGGGAGATTATGAGAAATCGTTTCACCCATTACACGAAAGATCTTTCTCTTTCCCCTCAACACTCTAGGATTGTATGGTCGTGTCTAGATGCGCCATCAAACTGAATGGCAATAGCTTAAATTCAGTAAAGTAGAAATGACCAACGTGGTGCTAGCCTCACTCCATTCATAACAATGTGGAAATGGACTCTAGAGTCCATAAGTAGGTTATGATCCTCTCAAGTCCAACATGAAACTCATGCAAGCACAATTAGGGGTTATGTCAATCATTTGAATTAAAACAATACCACTATTGTTGCATGATGTGTGAAGCCAAAAGGTAAGCAGGGAAGTAACTCCTTCAAAATGCAAACAAGTATGAATACGTAAGAAGTGGGAGCATGAGTTTGAGGTAGGGATTTGAAGCTTGAGTGGCATATAAAAGAATCTTACAACTAAGGGCGCCACCCTTACACTTGCTATCCATCATCATTAAGATCATCATCAAACTGAATTGCAATAGCTCAAATTCAATAAGGTAGAAATGGCCAAAGTGGTGCTAGCCTCACTCCATTTGTAACAATGTGGACTTAGACTCCAAGTCCATAACTAAATTATGATCGTGTCAAGTCCAGCGTGAAACTCATGCAACCATGATTAGGAATTTTGTCACTCATTTGAATTAAAACGACGCCACTATTGTTGAACGAAGCATAAAGCCAAAAGGCAACAATTCAGGTGTAGGAGCAGGGAAGCGTCTCTTTCAAATGCAAATGGGTATGAATATGTAGAAGCAGGAGCATGAGTCTAAGGTAGGGATTTGAAGCTTAGTGGCACATAGAAGAATCCTACAACTGAGGGCACCACCCTTACACTCGCTATCCATCATCATCATCTAAGCCTTATCCCAACTAATTGGGGTCGGCTATATATGAATCATTTTTTGCCATTCCACTCTATCAAGGCCATAACTTCAATTAGACTCTAGGTCATCAAGTCTTTTCTTGCTACCTCGGCACAAATCCTCTAGGCCTTCCCCTTGCCCTTTAGAGCCTTCAGCTTGTACCAACCCATTCTTTCTAATTGCACCATTCTTGGTCTCTGTCGCACATGACCAAACCATCTAAAGTCTACTTTCCCTCATCTTATTACATATTGGTGCTACTCCTAAATTCCCTCGAACGAATGCATTACAATTCCATCCTTCCCTATCTTGATTTCAGCTACACTCATCCTATGAATATGTTGTTCCTTAACTGCCCAACATTTTGTTGCATAAAGCATGGCTGATCTTATAACCATCCTATAAAATTTCCCTATCAATTTGAAAGGTACATGATGATCACATAAAACACAACATACGCCATGGGATCTCTTCCTACAAATGCCTCATTAACTTGTCCATAACCAATGTGAAAAGTTACAAGCTTAATGCCAACCCCTAGTGCAAGACTACAATAATTGGGAACTCATTTGTCTCTCCACTAGTGGTACACACATTTGTTATGCTTCCTCATACATATCCTTAATCATGTCAATATATCTTCTTGAGATTCATTTCTTACCCAACACCCACTAGAATAACTCTCTAGGGACCCTATCGTGAGCTTTCTCTAAGTCAATAAAGACAACGTGGAGATCCTTCCTCTACCTATATTTCTCTATCAATTGTATAAGTAGGATTATAGCTTCAATGGTAGACCTCCTTGGCATGAAGCCAAACTGCTTTTTTGAAACATGTCTCGTGCTTTAGTTTTTGCTCAATTACTTATTTCAAAAGTTTCATAATGTGGTTCATAAGCATGGTATTGCAAATCGGTTACGTAACAGTAATAGTAGTAACCGTTACTCGTAATGGGGCCGAAACGGCCATGACGGCCTTTATAGAAAAAACGAGCATAATGACCCTGTAACAGTTCATAACAATCCAGAAACAACTTTATTTATTTTTTTACAAAAAAAGGTGCCATAATGGCCGTTATAGTTTGTATTGTAATGGTAACGATACGGAACACCTTGCTCATAAGCTTAATCTCACTATAGTGAGTGCAACCCTATGTATCCTTTATTCTTATAAAATGGTACCACAAAACTTTTCCTCCATTCGTCTGGCATCTTCTTCAATCTTGCAATCTTGTCGAACAACTTTATAAACCAAAAAAACCCAATATCTCCCATACACTTCCAAACCGCTATTAGTATACCATTTGTTCCAAGGGCTTTTCCTGTTTTAATCTTTCTCAAAGCTTCTTTCACTTCAGATATCCTAATCCAACGAAAATATTTATGGACTCCAGCATCATTTGAGTTTACGGCTCTATGCTCTTAGAGTGATTGTCATTTAACATGTTGTAAAATAGCTTCTCCAATTTTCATTGGTCTCATCATCCTTGACAGGTACCCTCTAGTCATCCCTCTTAATGCATCTAACATGATCTAGGCCCTACTCTTCCTTTCTCTCATTTTTGCAAGTTTGAAAACATATTTCTCCTCTTGTACTCAATCTATTGTAAATATCGTCATAATTCTTAAGTTTTGCCACACTTACTACTTTCTTAGCAATTTTTTTTGCCATTTCTATATTGTTCAAGATAACCATTGTTTATAGTCTCTTGTCAGGCTTTGAAACACAAACATTTCTCAGCGATAGCTTTTTGCACGCCGTCATTCTTCCACCAGGTTACATTATATGATTGGATTTTCCCTCTAAATACTCCTAAAACATCTTTTGCCACTTCCCACACGTAATTAACCATCTTGTTTTACATAATGTTAACTTTTTCCTCAGCATTCCACTTTCCTTCTTCTGTCAATTTATTTCTAACTAACATAGTTTTCTCTCCTTTTAAATTCCACCAAGTAGTTTTTGGACACCTATTAATTTTGTTCCCTTTCTTTCGGCTTTTAATATAAACATCCATAACCATTAACCTATGTTGCACGGCCATACTCTCTCCAGGAATCACCTTGCAGTCCTTACGTATTGATCATGCTGTCCTCCTTAGTAGAAAGAAATCCATGTGGCTTGTATATGATCTACTTTTGAAAGTTATTAAATATTTCTCTCTCCTTTTAAAGTATGTGTTTACTAGAGCTAAATTGTATGTCACAGTGAAATCAAGAATAATTTCCCCCATCTCATTTCTTCTCCTAAAACCATATCCTCCACATACTCTCTAATATCCTCCACTTTCTTTCCTACATGAACATTTAAGTCTCCTCCTACGAATATCACCATTGTCATGTGCGACCGCATATGCACACATTCCAGAAGAAATCGCATATGCAATAGTGTCATATGTGATTGCATATGCTACATGTGCGACAATATGCGATCACATTTGCGATGTATGCAATTACATATACAGCATATGCGATCGCGTATTGGCCAACGGTCAGAAATTTGACCGTTCGCACTTTATTTTTTATTTTGGCAAAAAAAAAAAATCACCTTTTGCTTTTAAAAAGGCTTCCAAAGCTCCTCCATTTGCAATATTCTCACCCTTAAACTCTCTCGCTCTCTTCTTCGCTTACATTTCTTAATTCCAAGTGGTCCTAATCTCTCTCTCTCTCTCTCACTCTCACTCTCTCTCTCTCTCTCACACACACACACACACATTTCCTACTTCCAAGTTATTAATATCTCTCTCTTGGAAGTTGGAAGATCAAGATTTAAGCACTTTCAAGCAAGGTGTCCCGTATCGGTATCGGTTGGCGTAATGGTGTCCTCCGAAACCGATACGGGGGCGTAACGGCCCGTAACGGTGCAATTTTTTATTTTTTATTTTTGCCAAAAAAAATATGAAAAAATATGGATTAAATCCGGAATATTCTAAGCATTCCAAATATGCATTCATTTATAAATTGGAACATGTTTATGGTGGTATAACGGTCCACTCTTTGGTGAGAAGTTGTATCGGACTGTCTGATGAATTTATGAACCAGATAACCTAAATTTGACTACAAAATTCGTATATTTAATTTTCTAAATATATAATTTATATACTTAACAATTTGATATCATTTCTCCCAATAGTTCTTTTAAAAAATGAAATTAAATTCAGGAAGATCGCGTTGCCAATTTAGGGCTGACTTGGAGGACCAATCCATGCCCCAAATCAACCTCAAATTCATGCAATTTATTAGCATTATCCCACTTGTGAATTGGTGGACATTTATTGGATAGTGAATCACGAAAAACAAAATAATCAAAAGGCCCTATTTTTAAAAATAAGCATCCACAAATTAACAATTAAAACTATTCAAACAATTTGATTTTGGCATTTTGAGTTAGCAATTATAGTCCATAATTTAATTGGTAAATTTTAAGTTAATACATGTCTCGTGTACAATTTTTGAAGGGCCCCAATTAGGTAGGACTCAGATTGTGAAGTGTAGCACACGAGTGTCAAAGTTTTTTGGACCCCACTCGTGATGAATGTGTTATATCCACACCGTCCATCCATTTTGCCAAATAATTTTAGGGCATGAGCCCAAAAATGAGGCAAATCCAAAGCTCAGGTGGACCGCACCATAAGAAACAATAATAATTAAATGGCTATCATTAAAAATTTATCAGGGCTACAAAAGTTTTAGATCAAGCTGACATGTGTGTTTTCCCTTCATCCACGTTGGTGTGACCCTATTAACAGGTTAGATGGAAAATAAACATTACAATGGACCCTAAGAAATTTTTAATAGTGAGCATTCTATAACCACTGTTTCCTATGTTGTGGTCCACCTGAGATTTGGATCTTACTAATTTTTTGAATCATAATCTAAAATAATGTGGCAAAATGGATGGACGACATGGATAAAATACATACAACATGGTGGGGCCCATGTGGCACGTGTACATTTTATTAAATTGTGCAACGTGCTGCATAACGCGTACCAGTCCATTCATTTGACGCAAGCAAGTCCTGTGGGTCTGATCCTGAGGTATGTGTTATATCTAAACCGTCCATTCATTTGACGAGCTCGTCTTAAGGCTTGACACGAAAAATAATACAGATCTAATTATCAAGTGGACCACACTGCAAAAAGCAGTGGAGGATTAAATGTCTACCATTGAAACCCTTTTTAGGATCACAGAACTTTTGGATCAATATGAAATTTGTTTTTCCTCTTCATTCTGGTCTTTTTGACCTTTTGAACAGATTGGATGGAAAATAAACGTTATGGTGGGCCTACGAATTTTTTAACGGTGAAAATCATCATCTCGCTGCTATTTTTGGTGTGGTCCAGACGATCTTTGGATACAATTCATTTTTTGGCTAATGCTCTAAAATTATATTTAAAAATAGATGAATGGTGTAGATATAATAAACACATCACTGTGGAGCCCACGTAACTTCGATCTCCTTTGAACCGTTAGTACAACTCAGAGCTCGAGGACTGTCAGCACTCGTCCTAGCATGACACGTACCTCCAGCTGGTGCGTGGTACACCTCCGAAAGAAGAGAGAGAGAGAGAGAGAGAGAGAGAGAGAGAGAGAGAGAGAGAGAGAAGAAGAAGCAGCAGCAGCAGGCCACCGCGGCCACAGCCGTAGCCGCAGCCGCAGCCGCAGCTTCCCGAGAAGAAGAAGAAGAAAAGATAGAAAAAAAGGGTACGTTACGAGTCAGTAACAGCCGTTTCGCCCGTTACAATAGCAAAATCGGGGCATCACCCGTTACACCCCTGTATTGCGTAACGGACCCCACCGTTACCGTTACATATCGGCCGATACGTAACCGATATGGGACACCCTGCTCTCAAGTTTCAAGGAAGATTCAAGTTCAACATTCAAGCACTCTCTTACATACATTCTTCATTTCTTCTAATTCCAATCTTTCTTTTCAAGGAAGATTCAAGTTCAAGTGTTCAAGTTCCAATAGTACAATGATACATATTACTATTAGTATTTCTATACTTCTACATTTCTCTCTCTCTCTCTCTCTCTCTCTCTCTCTCTCTCTCTCTCTCTCTCTTTCTCTCTCCTCTCTACATACATATATTACATAAACATTCTACGATTTTCCCCTCTTTCTCTTACATTTTGTTTCAAGTGTAGGCTATAAGCTATAAACCTATAAGTTACAAGTACAAGACAAGAGTGACTCAAGAAGACTAGAGTGAATAAAGTCTCGAGTCTCAAGTCTCAAGTCTCAACTACAAGACAAGTGAAGAAAGTCTCGAGTCTCCTTCTCCCTTTCTCTAATTCTCTTTCTTTTTCTTTTTCTTTTTCTTTTTCTTTTCTTTCTTTTGTTTTGTTATAACTTGTAAGTGTGTAAGTGACTAAGTGTAACTCTTTCTATCTCTATTCTCTCTCTCTTTCTCTCTCTTCCAAAGAGTGCGTGTTACATGCTCCCTCTCTCTTTTTTCTTTCTTTTGTCTTGTTCTCCTCTCCTACAAGTGTAAGTGGTGTGTGTAAAACTCTCTCTCTCTCTCTCTCTCTCTCTCTCTCTCTCTCTCTCTCTCTCTCTCATTTCATTTATTCTCTAATCTTTACTTTAGTCTTTAGTTTTTAGTTTTTAGTTATAATAAATCACTACACCATGTCTTCTTCCCAATCTTCCTTTTTGAAACCCAAGCCGAATGACCTGTGTTGGAAGTATGGCACTACGCACTACGATAGGCTCACATAATATGTTAGTTATGTGGGTTCCGATGGCATTGTGCGGCACAAGCAACACTTTGCACATTTACTAGGGTCAAACGCAAAGGCATGCGGGAACATTACTAAAAAAATCTGAAGGGAGATCATGGAGTATATGGATAAATAATCGAGAAAGTGATGCGATAATGCCCTATGTTAAGAGGATTTCATTTACAGGCCCATTTACTCCCATTTCATTTCATCTCATCTCCATGCATTTACTCTCATCCAAACACACCTCAAATGCCATTTACCTCAGTTTACTCCCAATTCCTACCATTTATCTCCATCTACTCTCATCCAAACAGACCTTAACCCATTTCTACTATTGTCATTTCCTATATGCCAAAGCTAATAACTATCAATTTCTCTAGTTTTGGCCCATTTACATTTAGTCTCCTGAACACAAGCTAACACTCCTTCCTTTCTTCATATCTACTAACTCCATACTCTTACCTGTCCATATTCCTATATTCCATGTGGCAAAAATAGATCCAAATAGATTATTGAGATTAGATTTGGTCCAATAGAGCACCCAAACATATGGTAAAAGACTACCAGAGCTTCTTCTAATTTAAGTAGTAAGAATGTTCAGATGAATTATCATGGAGGCTGAGTAGCAAGAGCTTTGAACATGTTTTAATCAGACAGTAACACTCAAAAGTGTAGCAAGAGTGGTTACAGGGGCAGATGCAACAAAAGTAGAAGGGTTAGCCTGTTATGTGCATTTCCACCACTGCCTAAATGGCAGTGACTCGTCCACCATACATGAGCCATCTATATATGCCAATCTTGAGGAATATCCCAACTGTGGGCTCTATCATGGATGGATCACAGCTCAATAATCAAGTTGATGCAATCGTCCCATATCCCACACATGCACGTGTGTACAAGAAAAGGACCACTTTCCTTTTCTAGCGATCATCACTTTCCATTTTTCTCAAATCTCTAAATTAGAAAATCTGCTCATTCTTTCATATCTTTATTTTTAGGTAGGGAATAATCTTAGATATTTTCTTATCTACGTATCTTCTTATTTTAGGTATTTTCTTAATTATAGAATGCTTTGTTACTTAAGTGCTTTCCTATTTCATAGATTTTTGGATTTTATATCTTTTATTACAGATTGTAAGGTTGATTATAAATAGGACCTATGTCCTATGGAATAACACAAGCTGATTAATATTCTCTTTACGAAATTTTCTTATTCTCTATAGTAGCAGTTGAAGAGGGGGGAAGTGATTTCTAGTTCTAGACTAGAGGACTGTTGAGCTTGCTCACAGTCATGCATTTGTGATCTCTAGCATCTGGCTAGAGGATTGTTGGATCTTTCCCACAATCCTTTTCTTTTCTTATTGTTTATATGCTTTCCCTTTCGGGTTTGCATCACAGGTGGAGTATCACGGTCCATACCAGTGCACACAGCATAATTGTATCTAAATCCAAACTGTCCAGGGCATTGGCCGCACTGTACATAAGCCAAAACCAAAAAATACACTCGACCAATGAACATAACTGTTCCAATTCAACGAACAAGTGCAAATCGATCAGAGGTTAGAATCGTTTGATCAATTTGATTTTAGGGCGATGACCCCGTCTACAATGGGGCCCACGGTTTGGACGCTCTGGATCGAGGCACACCTATACCATGCATGCATTGCCATGCCATGCCATGCCACTCCTAGGAGACTACAGGACTTGAAGCTAGGGTCTCGATTCTTAAAGATAACAGAAGACGCCAAGAAAGGAAAGGAAGAGAAATTGATAAAGAGAGAGATATACCCATGAGAGCCTCAGAACCGAGACCAGCGCCAGATCCGATGAAACGACGGAGGTTCTGAACCCAGGGCATGGAAGATGGAGGAGGGATTTTCTTCTGCGCGGCTGATGCTTCGTGACTTTCGCCATCGCTAGAGCCGCTGTACATTATCTTCTGATATCTAAATTTCGATTTCGAGATATCTAAATTTCGATTTCGATTTCGATTTCCGATTTTCGATTTTGCTGAGATCTGATCTGATGATTTTATGTTCCTGATCTCGGGCAGGGTTAGAGGGAGAGGGTTTTGGAGCGAAAAGGAGAAGTGTATTGAGACAGCTGCAGGCAAGAAGGGGATCGTTTGGATTCGAGAAGGGGAGGGAAGTTTGTAGCTTGTAGTTTTGTACAGCCGCTTCTGGATTTTATTTTCTTTCGAGTGGGGCCCAGGCTTCAGCGATCCGGAACGTTGGTTTTGTGGGGGCCACCGTCGATGGCATTTTCCAGTGTGAAGTAAACCAGATGGAAAATCACCACCGTTCAAAGAGTGGCCGATGAATAGACGGTTGTGAAGAAAATGCAGTTAAATCGACAGAACAAAAATAAAGTGCAAATGGTTAATGGCTGCAATCTCTGGATGTTTCGTGCATGCGACATCCAAGGTGCGGACGCGGATTGCCTACTGACGCTGCCAGTAGTAGGTGGCTACCGCATAGTGTTCTGTAAGCGCCATCCACGCCGTCCATCTATTTTTATATATTATTTTAACGCAATGGGCTAAAAAATGCGACATATATAAACCTAAAGTCGAACACACCATACGAAAACAATCTTGATTGATCGCCCACCATTAAAAACTTCCTTGGTCATTATAATGTTTTTCTTACGTCCAACCAGTGGATTAGGCAGTAGGACCTGGGTGGAAGGAAAATACAAACATACTAATAGGCCATTATAATGATAGGCATTCAACCACCATTATTTCCTACGTTGGTTTTACATGAGATTTGGATCTGCTTCAATTATTTTGGGCTGATCAACTAAAATGATTTGTAAAAAATAATTGGACAAGCGTGGATACAATAAATACGTCAGGGTGGAGACCACATACCACCGTCTAGATAATGACAGCATCAATAATAGGGATCAAAGTTAGGCAGATTAAGTCAGGTTGATGCTCAATGTCCAACCCAAGGTTTTGCACCTCAATCTTAACTCAACCCAACTCAATCTAGGCTGAAAATTCTCAATCCAAGCTGAACCCAAATGAACTTGGTCAATTACATTGGTCTATTATATTTTAATAAACATTTTATTTTTTATCTATAATTTTATTAATTAAATATGTAATTATTTATCATAAAAAAATTCATTTTTTCAAAACAAATATACTAAAATACAAGACTAATCCTTTAAAAGTCATGTCATATAGTACATAATTTATTTGAAAGAGAGAAATATAGCATATCTTGTTAGCTTGAGTAATTAGAAATGATGTGTACTAATACGACTCGATAACATTAGAATTTGTTGTGCCTTCAACACAGACAATTCATAGTCGATTATAATTTGTAACTTAATATATTGACTGGGTAACTTAATATATTAATTGAGTTTGGGTTGAATTAGGTAACCTGAGACATCATGAGCCTGACCCAAGTTTTATCGGGTTGGTGTTTGTATAGCCTAATCCCAAGACACGACTCAGTACATCCAGCCTAAGCCTAACCCAATGTCAAGTTGGCACGTAGTAGATTGGGTTGAACCCGCCCCAGCGTATCAACCGGTTGAATCAGTGGGTCTCGTTTGTACGGACGAAAATCAGACCGGTACTGTGCAAGCTTTGGTATGATTGAACCCGGTCGGCAAAGGTTGGAAAATGCGTTATCAAAGAAGCTGATTTCTCTTGCACACGTGCGAAAGATTATGACCATTGATTAGGGGAGGACAGCAACGAACATTCCTGTCCCGAAAATAAGATCTTCCCCCTCGTCATTGCGCTGCAGATATACGAGGAACGTGGACGTTGAAGAAAGAATGCCTGCCATACGGTTTTGCGTAGCAATGGGTCACCAGCGGGTTAACTCGCTAAGCCTGCTTCTAACCAGGTTCAACCATTCAAGTTAAGCTAAATGAGGAAAGGTGAGGCTGGAGCTAAAAAAACGTGGCCCATTTAACTCAATGGGTCGAGCTCAAGTTGAGCCCTACATGACGCGTCCCACCATACAGGTTATGGAGGAGATGGGATAGAGGACTCGACCGACTCAGTCCAAAACCCGAAACCAAAGTAATATGAGGAGAGTGTATTAGATTTAGGTATATTCGGAAGATTCAATTCTCATACATTAGTGCTAGGAGTTGGTTTACCATAACATTAGAATTCTCTGATGAAGGATTCAAAATCTTATTTTAAGGCAATTGTAGATACTCCACCCTAGCTATGCAACTTTTCTTAGATGATATGAGATGATCTAAAAGCTTGGAAAACTCACCAATAACCTGGCTTAATGGGCCCGACAAGGTTATGAGTTTCATGTACAATTTGAAGTACAACCATGATGGAGGTGACTCACGTCACCCTCGGACCCCTTAACTCGGACAATGGCCCACCAAGGGCTCACCAAGGACAATGGGACCCCTCGTTGAGCATATTCCAATAAGCCCACATGATAGAAGACTCCCCAAGGCCTGTTATGGCCAAATGTGCAAAGAACGAAAATAGCAGCCATGGGATGGCCACCTGAAACTTTGGAAATATGAACAGATCTGAGGAATCTCTCCTAGATCTTTTCAGATAGCGGTTGTGGAAAACCTGTGGTTGGACAACTATACAATCCCTACTCATTAGTAAAATTGTTATTTCAGCCCCGTAAGGGCTGAGATTACCTATTTTACCATTTATTTAAGTGAATCCATGATGCCACCTATCCTCCCATTGTTCATATCATGCCATATGGCAATGTTTTACCCTCCAAATTTCTATAAATATTTACCAAAATGTCAGCCAATTCTCCATAAATAAAGGTTCACCATCTCTTTTCAATAAAACCTTGTGCTAGAGAGCAAATGAGGAGAGGACTCAGGTGTTGCACGGTGCTAAGCAAGTGGTGCTAGAGAGAGTGAGAGTGAATATAGTAAAAAGATGGAAATAGAAATTTGTGAGAGTCTGTCTAGCCATTAATCTAAACTCACCAATTCGTCCAAGCCATTCAACCTAGTTTATGCAAATATCCAAGCCATCTCAACCGTTCAAGATTAGTGGAGTAGGGCTAGAATTCGAGACCTACAGTCATCTTCTCTAAGAGGAACGCCTTGGCTCTCATTTCCTCCTCTCATGTCTCTAAGAGCATCAACGGCAATCTGGCCATTCATCTAGAAAAATTTGTTTACATTTTGCATATCCCTCTACTACAATCCTGCTTGCAGCTAAGTGAATCTTGGTCATATGATATGCATTTTTTCAGCCTTTTCAAAACTTAGTGCACAAGAATCCAAGATCGCACGAAATATCTATCCTTTTTTACCATTTACATATTATAGTTATCTACCGTACTATGTAGCTACCAACACCTCGAGTTCACCCTAGGTTGCAACATCATGGTCTCCCTGACTGGTAACATGAGTGGAGTACAAGCATATAGTTAGTTCTTTCGATTGCTGCATTTGCATTATTACCTCTTTCTTGTTGTTACCATGCTATGCCTTGAAAATCGGAACCTGAGTATGGTGACCCTGATCTCAAGTTCCAATGTATGAACTTTTTCTCTTTTTTTTCACATTCTTATTCAATTTAACACACTTCTAACCAAACTAATTTAAATTTCCCAAACATCACCATATCCTCTAAACCATATGATGAAGTTGTCAATGCGGATCCTCTATGGTAGGAGGTCTTTTTTCAATTTATCTTAAGTGGGAGAGGTGAGGAAATTATTTTCTCCTCTCATAAAGGCCGATGGAGACACACATTATCCACTAGTTTTCAACTATTAAAACAAAACATTAATGGTTGAAAACCTTTTTAAAGTCAATTAAAACTTTAAAGTGTTGGGTCCAATAGTAAAATCATATGTGAGTCCTCAATTTAATCAGATCTACACATAAGCAAGTTCCTAGGTAAACTCAATGGATCTCACGCTTGCTTGAACAAGAATCAATGAATTATTTTGAAATTACCAGCATCACCTACTTTCACTAACCTTGCAATGACCTCGTAAAATGAGCCAAAGCTTGTTAGTCAAGATTACAACCCTTACACATCCCCAGGTTTAAGGATTGATCATCTTTCATATAACGACAAGTCATAAATTACATTGATTATGATGTAAGCTAATGAAATCCTAGACATTAACTTGAACTTGATCCTTTAATGCACCTGTCAAAAGGTTCGATACTAGGATCCTATATTCATGGCACACTCATGTAGGGTATGGGTGAAGATACGATCCTTACTCTCTTGTAGGGTAAGGGTGAATATATGACCCTTACTCTCATGTAGGATCCTATCTTCACCCTTACTCTCTTGTAGGGTAAGGGTGAAGATATGACGACAAGTAAGTTGGCTCCCAATGGTAGAGATCGTTCATCTTGACCCAAATCAATTATGATGTCCACAAATGTGCCTTGAGTATCTATGACATTCATGGCACATTGGTGTATTAAGATCTTGTTAAAGTTTTCTCTTGGAAAACCATCGCATGCCTTAATTCACTAGCATTGTAGATAAGATAGGGTTCATGATCTAGATGACCACAAGCCATCGGGTCATTGTAATATGCTTCAACTGATATCTAGTGTTGGCATAAGATTTTGTTAATATAGGTTATGTGAGGATTGATTCCTCGAGTCTTTAGGAACTTGAAATTGGACATAGTGACCATTGCCCGAGAAGAGTTATGATCCATGGATCTTATTACCCTCATATGCCATGACCATCATAGATACTTAGAATATATCCGTGACTATCATTTTATGAGATGTACTGTCCTCTTGCATGAAGGGACTAACTTGGGTTAGGATGGACTGTTAGTGCACTTATTTGCACACATGTTTGTGAATCATGTGACTAGTTGTGTCAAATAGTCGGATGAGTTTTTGGCAAATGAAAACCGACGACACAACTGGATCAGAAGCACTAAAGCCACATTAAAGACAAAGAACCGCTTCTACAATCTTGACCTTACAAATAGATGATCCCAACCTAAATAGAAAAACCAACTTGGGTCATCTATTCAAAGCTAATTATAAGTTCATATTTTGTATCTTATTAAGTCATGGCTTTGAGAAAGATCAAGTTGTTGAATGAATCATAGGACATAATTAAAATAGGAAAGTTTGTCCTAGTTCGGCAGGAAAAGGTGCCACCGAATGACACTTTCAGTAGCACCGAAGATACCTTTGGTACCACCGAAAGTGCCCAAAACCTTCCAACAGCTTTCAAAAAAAATTTGGTACCACTGACTAGAATTTTAGTACCACCGACTCTTACCGACGTACAAATTTCAGTGCCATCGAAAGGAGTACAATTCATCCATCAACTTGAGGATTTAATTCAGTACTACCGATTGATAATTCGGTACCACCGAAGAAATTTCGGTGATACCGAAGTTAGCTTCGGCAGCACCGTAAACTAGCCGTTTTCTATCCGTTGGAACTATTAATGTATAAAAGCGGCTTGTAGAAACTTGCAAAAATATGAATTTAGGCATTTCAGAGTCCCTAGGTTGTCCCAAGCTTTAATCTTTCATCCTAGACTTTATCGACATGAGATTCATGTTCTCTTCATTGCGATTCATCACTCATGAGCATTCAAAGCTCTTATTTATGAAGAACATGATATCAAGCCTTCACTAGAGTATTGACATAAAAACTATAGGTATATCCTTAGTCTTGACCATACTTTAGTGTATCCATCAGTTGAATCCCTTAGGAAATCCACTCATTATTGTAGATAAGAGATTTAATCAAACTCTCATTACCTTGATCAACTTTATAGGCATATCTTATGCAAGGTTCTTAATTGTGAAGCTGAGCCAACAGGAAAATCTAAGCTACGTGATCGGTGGAGCACCGAGAAGCTGATTGAAGCACGAGAGCGAGAAGATCATGCAACCTAAGATGAGCTACAAACGAGGACTCATTTTGACAAGTAAGTGTCATTATTAAAGTCCAAAGTTTAGTCCTTATCTTCATGTAGGATTGAAGTTAAGAGTTTGCTATCAACAAACTTACGTAGGTGCCTTGTGTGGGACCTTAGCTGGTGGACCTAAATGTAGGTACCTTATACGGGACCTTGGACGGTGGGCCTAAACGGAGGTGCCTTGTGTGGGACCTTGTCCGATGGGCCTAAACGTGGGTTCTAAGTGTATGAATTTTGTTCTTGTAGAGAGCATAAATTGGTGTCTTTAGTGTAGGACTGTAAAGGTTATTGGTGAACCTATTTTTAAAACCATTAATAGTGAAATTCGGTGCACTCTAGGATTGAGTGTCGATGCTAGGAGTGGAGTAGGCACGTACCTAAACCACTATACATGCTTGTCTTTGGAATGATCATTTGCGCATTTATCGTGATTATTTAAGTTTGAATACTTGATTGTTTATGCATTATTAGATGAATGCTTAAGATTGATAGGAAGCACATTCCACACACAAAATCACATCCCTAGGCTAGTTGTGTTATTTGTATATCTTGAATAGCCTTTGTGATTGGACCCTCTATGGACTTGGAAGCCTTTAGAGGTATATTGTCTTATTTTCTTTAAATTGAATGATTGTTTAAGTTAGGCAATTAAGATTTTTAAATAGGCAAAATATTTGAAAAGTCCTATTCACCCGCCCTCTAGGACATTGTCTCATATTCATTCTTCAGTATCGGCGGTATAAACTGAAATTTCAATTGGTATCAAAGCGAGGTTCCTCTGAAAAAGGTCTAACAACTTAGAGGGAGATCTTGACTGAATAAAGAACTATGGGCAAAGGAGAGGGATCATCTGTCTCACGACCACCCATCTTTAATGGAACAAACTACGCATACTGGAAGGATAGAATGATATATTTTCTCCAGGCCTTAGATGATGATTTTTGAGAGATTGTCGAAAATGGATATATTGCACCAACAGAACAAATTGTTCTTGAGGATGACACAACAATCACCAAACCAAAACCAAAGGCCAATGGACCCAGTATGATAAAGAGATGAGGATGTGTGAAGCCAAAGCCATAATTGCAATCTTCCGCGGAGTTTCACAAGAAGTATTTCATCAGAGAAATATGTGTGTAAACTCTAAGACAACATTGGAGTTATTAGAAACTACCCATGAAGGAACTAACGCGATAAAAATATCAAGGCTTCAACTCTTTACATCTCAATTCGAACAAATAAAGATGGTAGAAGATGAGATGTTCATGGAGTTTTTCACAAGATTAAATAGTATATGCAACTCCATGGGAGGACTTGGAGAAAGAATTCTGGTACCCAAAATATGTAGAAAAATTCTAAGATCCCTACCAGAATGTTTTAACTCCAAGGTCACTATAATCGAAGAATGTAGAAATATAGAAGAGATGAAGGTAGCCGAACTAGTAGGTTCCCTACAAACCTTTGAATTACACTTTAAACCTTCTACAAAAACCAAGAATAATGCCCTCGAAATTACCAAAGATATAAATATATTAGAGGAAGAAGAAAATGAAGATGAAGATGTTGACAAGGAGTTAGCTCTGTTGGCTTAACAATTTAAAAAATTCTTCAACAAGAATCGTGGGAGACAATACAATAACAAAGGAGTTCAATTGGACCACGAACGTCAAATAGGTAAAACCTTTAGGAAGTCCAAAGAGTTCCAATGTTATAATTGCTAGAAGTATGGACATATATCCACTGAGTGTCCATCCAAAAAATCAAAAGGAAAAGCTATGGTAGCCACATAGGATGACATAGATGAATCCAATTCTGAAAATAGTGAATCTGAAAGTGAAGATGACCAAAAGTAACTAAAAATACTTATGGCATCTACAACTCAGTCATTCCCAAACTGTAGAACTAAATAGAAGAAAAACATATAAATATAAAAGATGAGAGCCAAATGTGCAGTTTACTGGCTCACATTATATTATCCCCTCAAGAATATTGAAAAGCGATTTCAATGGTCTACTTAAGTTGAATCGACATATCTGAGGATCATGCCTCCCATATAAACATTAGAGTCAAATCAAAAGATTGAGCCTGATGATTGGCCAAATTGAAATATCTGAGGATTTCTAGCCTCTAAACATTTTGATAATTTCATGTTTAAATTATATCATGAACACATGTGCACATTAGGAAAATCTGTTACAACAACCTTTGAGTTGCAGGGATACTTCAGTAACACCGAACTTACCTTCGGTACTACTAAAATCAAACCACGTCAAACTACTTAAAATCCCTCATTGCTTAGTTGTGTTTAGACTATCACTTCTCTCGCTTCTTGCCTAGTTCAGCTGAAGGGTTATAGAAACAAAATCAGCAAAATCTAAGGTATTCCCTAGTGTTTTCTCTTTACATCTCAGAAACTAGGATCATTTACCTTAGGTTTGTCTCCTCTTGATAGGTCTTTATCATTCCACTTCATTTCCTTAAATGGAGTCATCACCGTCTAGAAAAAAAAATTCGAGAAGAAGCATGACAGAGAAGACTCAATAAGAACTAGGCAAAAACTCTACGTTTTAAAGCATGGACGATTTTCTAACCAATCGTTTAGACCTTCGTCTTCTTCAAATCTTGACTCTGCAAGTCCCATTTCTACTAGATTTTTAAAGAGAAGGATTGTATGTGTTGAGGAAAAAATATTGCATATTAGACCCCATTTATTACTTAGATTTACGAGCATAATACCGTTTAACGCCCAGTTTTAATCATGTTTTGTTGCAGGGTGTGATTAGGAGAGTTGTCTGAAAAAGAGTATTAAAAGTGCTGATTTGATGCTCTAGAGGCACCAAATCAAGGGACGGACTCCATGGGACCAAGATCGAAGAATTTACACACCTGAGACCCGAGGAAATCAAGTTGTTCACATTTAAAAGGCCCGAAAATGGTCCAAAAATGCAAGATCACAGGGTTTTCGCCATCCGATTGAGTCGAAACTTCATACATATAATGGGGGCCATAAATTAACTGTACACGTCAAAAATCATTCATTGGATCACTCTGGAAGTGGTCCAACGGATAGATCAGCCCTCAGAATCATGATTCTGGGCCCACCTGATATCTGGATCTACTTCAATTTTGGTCTCAAAGTCTAAAATGATATGAAAAAATGGGTGGTCAGATCGAATTTCTCACAAACATCGCTGTAGGACCCTTGTGTACATCGGATGTGCACGGTACACAAGTGCACCGGCCGTGCACTAAATCTCTCAAAGTCGGTCAGCACATGCTGACCGACTCTATCTTCTCAAAATAAAAAATTAGCCAGCGTCCTCATGTCGTCCGCCAATTTTTAGTAGTGGGCCCCACCCATCTCATTTTTCATTGATCTGGACCGTCTATTGTGTATATAGGGGGCCTATTAACATCTCCTAGGTGCCTGTTTTCCACCATGCATATGAATGAAAAATCCTAGCCGTTGAACGTATAATGAACGGTAGAAGAAAAGATTCAAGGAACCACATCAAAATTTAAGAAAATTAAGCTTTTCCTGAACTATTTTTCGAGGAGAACGTAATGGACGCGGTGGATTTCCTGTCTGACCTTGATTCTGGGCCCCATTGACGTCGCAACACGGTTGTGCGATCTCTTTTCACAACAGAGAGTTGCGGTCAGCTCTTGTGGGCCACAATCACACGTCAAAGGTCTGATCTGAACCATCTATTAGGATCTTAAGGTCCCGCTCACTCAAGCCTAGGTGGCGGAATCACGAAATCAAGTGAAGGCGGCTGTTGATCATCCAAACACAAGATTGACGGTGAATTAAAATCATTCGTGGGCCAGCACGAATCTGATCCAAAAACGGTCATGTCTGACTGGTTTTTAGTGCACAATCCAATGAATGGATTGGATCTTACTAGCGCCACCAAGAAATGGGCCCCACTCATGTCTAGTGTCAGTCAGATGGCCCTATGACGCACGCTGGTTGCGTAAAAGCCACACACAACCACTCCACCAACTTTGGCTACTGTAAAACAGAGAGAGAGAGAACGAGATGGGCGCTATTCCGAAGCAGCCGTGGAAGCTTGGCTAGGAGGTGGATCAGAGAGAGAGACAGAGAGTATTTTTAGCTTTTATTTATTTATATTCTTTCTTGTTCTTTTATAATTTTTGAGAGATCCAGCTCACTCATGAGCGGCTGATCCTCTTAGCTAGGACTAAGAGGTGAAGCTTGTAGTTAGATGAGAGATTCTATGCTTTTAAATTAATTTTAATGTATGAATTGAAGTTGATTTAGTTTGATTAGTAAGGGAATACTTTCAGTCTTTAATGGTTTGTTGTGACAACAATTATAATAGATCTGCGATGACTTTGAGTATTTCTTTCTCCTGTTTATGTTTATAATGTCAGGAAGCTCTGTTGTTCACCATCGTCTCCTGGGCATGGTCGGATGACGGTACCCTTCGTAACTTTCATAGCATGTTGATTGGTTGGTAATTAGTTTAATTCTATTGTTTGTCATAGTCTCCTGGGCATGGTTTGGTGATGGAATCCATTCTAATTCATATACCTTTCATCCCTTTGAAACTATCTCAACGACAGTTCAGTTTAATTTCCATAGAGCAAGTGTAAGATCTCCCTGATCCCTACAAGTGGATCCTCTGAATCCCTAGTTCCCTTTTTTTGAATTTTCTTGAGTTTTAGATAATCATTCCATCATTATTCCTCAAATCACAATTAATTTAGATTTCACCTTATTCTAGTTCAAATTCTACTTAATTTTAAATAGCGTACAAGTTTCAGTCCTTTGGGATTCGACCTCGGTCTTACCGAGTTTATTACTACATCACAACCCTGCATTTGGGGAGTGAACAAGTTTTTGGCGCCGTTGCAGGGGACTGACGGTTGCGTTTCTGAAATTAATTAGTTTAAGATTAGGATTTTTTAATTTTAGGTTAGAATTCTTTTTCCGTTTTTAGAAACTAATATGTTTTCTTGTTTTGTAGGATCCTGACATAAGTTCTAATTTGGTAATCCCTTTCTAATTTCTATTCTTTTTATATTTTTAGAATTAGAATTTTAGTTTTAGAAATTTGAAATTTTTTCATTTTTAGAAACTAACATTACTTTCTATTTTAGGATTTCTAATTTAGAACTTTTTAACTTTCGATTTTTTATTTTTAGAAACTAATTTCTTTTGTTTTTCTTTTTTAGGATCTTAACATAGGAACTTCTCAATTGATACATTATTTCTAACTTCTCTTCCTCTTACTTTCCACATTGTTGTAGGATCTCTTATTTTATTTTTATTAGGATTAAATTCAGATTATGAGTTTCATCATGTATATGGAATAACCTATTTTGGGATGATGATGAGATAAATCAATTTATATCTCAAAACTTTTCTGAAACTATCATTGAGAACCGATCAGAATATAAAGATCCACCGGCTAAGAAGTCCTTACGTGATTATATGTAGGAGAACAATTACACCCCATAGATTAATAAAACAGTACGTGGGTGTTGGGGTTATCATAACTATGGTTGTGAGAATTATGATCAACCATCCGATAAAAAGAAAACAATGCGTGATTATATTATGAGTAATAATAAGTATTATCAACCATCAGATTCTCCCACCTATGATCCGTATGACTATAACCAGTGGAGACATCAATGTCGGGAAGCTGAACTAGCTATATATTATAGTGATAATTCTCTTAGGTCCTCTACCTTTGAAATCCAATCAAAAACAATCCAAGAGGATTCACTTCAGAAACTCATGAAAGCACAAGAGCAGTTCAATCAACTTATCATACAATCATATGAACTGATGAATTCCAATAATTTAATCACACCTTATGGAGAAGGAAGAAGCTAGGTTATCCTAGCCACATCCAAATCAAAAAATGCAATGCAAGGAAAGTGATCCGCATTCACTTTTGAAATAATCTGAAATTTGGAATGAGGAGTTGGATTCTGTTAATGAGCATACAGTTCAATTTCCCAATGAGTCAATCTCGATGACTGTTCGAAAGAATGGTGAAGATACATGGGTGTCTTTTAAATACATTGATGAAGACACACCTTCCTTACATGACACACAAGATTTCAATGATGGGGAAGAGGTTAGTTTATGCGAACCTCAACCCTTGTTAGGTGTAGAATGTGAGGAAAGTGATCTCATCCCAAATGTGCACTGCACTGGACTAGAACATGATTGTGATCCTGAATGTGCAGCCACAGTCCCCCTGGGATCCTTCTCAAGTTTGGTGTAGATCAATGATCAAGACGTGCACGAAGTGGTCGGTCATAATGAGCCACTCCCCTCACCTGACATATCTGATTTAAAGGTGGAGGATGAGCCCCTTACGACCGACTCTCATAACTCTTGTGAAACATGTTTGGACTACTCCTCTGAATTGAATGATGATGTGATTCAGGAGAAGGACAAGTTGCCCGCTACGACCCTGAAATTTGAAACCACTCGATTGAGGCCACCATCTGAGTTGTAAACGTTTGATAATTCAACGCCTCAATTGAGTAATTTCAATGAATAGAGTGATCACATCAATGCCTCACTTACTGATTTTCAATCTGTCTGTGCAGGACTGGAACAAGAGAGCGTACCTTCATCCACTTTTAAGGATGATGGATTCTTTGCACAGATCATCATAAGCCACAATAAGTCACACTCAGCTGAACTTTGTAACTCTTGGGATTGCTTGGCACACTTTGCAGTTTCAAACGATCCCATGTTAAGAGACAAAGCGGATGCCTTGCGAGACAACATCTTGGAAGTCGTCACTGACCGAGAGAACCCTTATTCTGAAACCTTCTCTTCCCCTGATCTTAAACGTCTACCAGTAAAGGAAGAGGAGTTGAAAATTAAAACGAAGTTTGGAGCTTCGGAATGTGTTGAGACTACATCACTTCTTCAGAAGTTTTCTGAACTTTATTTATTTGTAGTCTCTGATTCACCACGCGGTACTAACGTTGAAACTTCTTCTGTCTTAGGTGAATCGTATATATTACGGATATGTCAAGAAATTTAATGGAAGATTTCTTATGAGGTACATAAGTCTCTCTGCAAAGTCATACTCCAGGGCACCCAAGCCTATTGCAAAAAAGGCTTTTGGATGATCCTGTTGAGGAACTTACTGAGAAACTTATCAAGATATTGGCCGGAAGAGGAACCTTGCGGCATGATCGATTCAATGTTTGTGGGTAACATTACTGCAAACCCTCACGAGATTATAACTCGTCCACTAGGGATAACCTAGGGGTTTAAAGGCTTGTTGCATACGCTAAATGTAATCGAGAGCACCTGCGAAAGTGGTATAGGTAGGATTTCATTTTTGTTATTTTATTTTTCTTTCTTTCTCGTACTAACCTACTCTCTCCCAGCGATTTCTTGAAAAATCTCTCTCGATTCGTTATCCAGGTACTATCCTCCCATCACTTCTCATTTACTTTCGTTGTCCCATGTGCATTACATGCTCATATATCTTTTACATTGAGGACAATGTAGATTTTAGGTTGAGGGTAAGAGATTAGGTTACCTAATCAGTGTTTTCTTAGTCTTGAGCAAAAATTGTGAAATTTTTTTAAATTTTTCTGAAATTTTTTATGAATTTGAAGTGATTTTGACATCTATCTTTAATTTAAAATTGCGAGATACGTGATGTTAGTAATTTATGACTCTTGGATTTAGCTGCCTGATAGATTCCACGGTTGAGTTCAAATTATCAATCCATGATTAGAGGTTTTAAACATTGATTGAATCATGATTTCAGGACACGTCTCGCTTACATATTAAGATTTCAGTTCCATATCGAAGGATTAACTTGGTAATCACTGAGCATGAAAGGAACCAGCCTGAAATATCTTGCCATCATGGTATAAAAGTTGAAACGGTTGGGCAATTAATCTTCACCATCGGTTTGCTCCCTATAGGTGTGGATTTGATTTCCCACGGTTAACAGTTGGAAAGAGTTGGGCGACTAGTTTCACCTTAGGTTTGCTCTCTATACGGGAAAATTTGATTCCCCTCTTGACATTCTTTTAATGAAAAAAAAAGGACTGAAAGAAAGAAAAAGAATGATTTATGAGGCACATTTGGGTTTTGGGTGTCCTGAATGCTCTTACTGGTTACCAATGATATCATGGAATAATGAATTGAATCTCAATGTTGATAAGCTGAGATTACACTATACACCTATGAAACTCAATGTTTAGAATTTTTCTAACTGATGGATTAATACTTTGTTCTTGATTATGAAGTTTACCGTGTGTTTGAGTATATGAGAAAGTAATGCCTAACATTCATAAATCTTAGAATTCTAGGATCTGGATAGTTTTTCAAAAATCACTCGAGTTCATAGAAATTGTCATTTAATTCTCAACTTATTTTTTTCGCATACCTTGCTCGGGACTAGCAAGATGCTGGTTGGGGGTTGTGTTGAGGGACAAATATTGCATATTAGACCCCATTTATTACTTGGATTTACGAGCATAATACCGTTTAACGTCCGGTTTTAATCGTGTTTTGTTGTAGGGTGTGATTAGGAGAGTTGACTGGAAAAGAGTATTAAAAGTGCTGATTTGATGCTCCAGAGGCACCAAATTAAGGGACGGACTCCATGGGACCAAGATCGAAGAATTTACACGCCAAGGACCCAAGGAAATCAAGCTGTTCACATATAAAAGGCCCGAAAATAGTCCAAAAATGCAAGATCACAGGGTTCTCGCCATTCGATTGAGTCAAAACTTCATACATATGATGAGGGCCATAAATTAACTGTACACGTCAAAAATAAGTCATTGGATCACTCTGGAAGTGGTCCAACAGATTGATCAGCCCTCGGAATCATGATTTTGGGCCCACCTGATATCTGGATCTACTTCAATTTTGGTCTCAACGTCTAAAATGATATGAAAAAATGGATGGTCAGATCGGATTTCTCACAAACATCGCTGTAGGACCCTTGTGTACATCGCATGTGCACGGTACACAAGTGCACCGGCCGTGCACTAAATCTCTCAAAGTCGGTCAGTAGATGTTGACCGACTCTATCTTCTTAAAATAAAAAATGAGCCAGCGTCCTCATGCCGTCCGTCGATTTTTAGTTGTGGGCCCCACACATCTCATGTTTCATTGATCTGGACTGTCTATTGTGTACAGAGGGGGCCTATTAGCATCTCCTAAGTGCTTGCTTTCCACCATGCATATGATTGAAAAATCCTAGCCGTTGAACGTATAATGAATGGTGGAAGAAAAGATTCAAGGGACCACATCAAAATTCAAGAAAAATCAGCTTTTCCTAAACGGTTTTACGAGGAGAACGTAATGGACGTGGTGGATTTCCTGTCTGACCTTGATTCTGGGCCCCACTGACGTCACAGTGAGAGTGTGCGATCTCTGTTTCGCAACAGAGAGTTGCGGTCAGCTCTTGTGGGCCACAATCACACATCAAAGGTCTGATCTGAACCATCTATTAGGAGCTTAAGGTCCCGCTCACTCAAGCCTGGGTGGCAGAATCACGAAATCAAGTGAAGGCGACTGTTGATCATCCAAACACAAGACTGACGGTGAATTAAAATCATTCGTGGGCCAGCATGAATCTGATCCAAAAACGGTCATGTCTGACTGGTTGTTAGTGCACAATCCAATGAATGGATTGGATCTTACTAGCGCCACCAAGAAATGGGCCCCACTCATGTCTAGTGTCAGTCAGATGGCCCTATGATGCACGCTAGTTGCGTAAAAGCCACGCACAACCACTCCACCGACTTTGGCTACTGTAAAACAGAGAGAGAGAGAGAGAACGAGATGGGGGCTATTCCGAAGCAGCCGTGGAAGCTTGGCTAGGAGGTGGATCAGAGAGAGAGACAGAGAGTATTTTTAGCTTTTACTTATTTATTTTCTTTCCTGTTCTTTTATAATTTTTGAGAGATCCAGCCCACTCATGAGCGGCTGAACCTCTTAGCTAGGGCTAAGAGGTGAAGCTTGTAGTGAGATGGGAGATTCTATGCTTTTAAATTAATTTTAATGTATGAATTGAAGTTGATTTAGTTTGATTAGTAAGGGAATACTTTCAGTCTTTAATGGTTTGTTGTGACAGCAATTACAATAGATCTGCGATGGATTTGAGTATTTCTTTCTCCTGTTTATGTTTATGATGTCAGGAAGCCCTGTTGTTCACCATCGTCTCTTGGGCATGGTCGGATGATTAGTTTAATTCTGTTGTTTGTCATAGTCTCCTGGGCATGGTTTGGTGATGGAATCCATTCTAATTCATATACCTTTCATCCCTTTGAAACTATCTCAACGACAGTTCAGTTTAATTTCCATAGAGCAAGTGTAAGATCTCCCTGATCCCTACAAGTGGATCCTTTGAATCCCTAGTTCTCTTTTTCTGAATTTTCTTAAGTTTTAGATAATCATTCCATCATTATTCCTCAAATCACAATTAGTTTAGATTTCACCTTATTCTGGTTCAAATTCTACTTAATTTTAGATAGCGTACAAGTTTCAGTCCTTTGGGATTCGACCTCAGTCTTACTGAGTTTATTACTACATCACAACCTTGCACTTGGGGAGTGAACAATATGTAAAAGAAGAGTAAATGTGAAATGTCTTGAAAAAAATTAAAGTTTAGGAAATTCTTTCACGACAAGGATGGCTGCAAGTTCTGACATTTGGAAGGCCAATTAACGAAACCTTAGTCCAATCATTCTTGTCTCATTGCACTTTATCTAAGGGTTTCGAAGTTGACCGCAATGGTCGAATAGTTAAAATCACTCCATATCGCATTTCAACCCTTATAGGAATTCCTTTGAGCACCAAACAACCCACTGAATTAAACCTACCCATTGAAGAAAAAAGGGTTGTTTGGACTAAATTCATATGCAATGGGAAGAATGTACCTTGGAATCACGGTAATGCATTACAGGCCACAAATATGTCTCATGAGTATTGTATACTCCATCCTAGATATGGAAATTATACTGAGCTTACACCATTCATGGTGGAGACCCTATATCACATTGGTAAATGGGAACCATTTTTCCTGCCTACTTTAATATCTGATGAAATAGTTTTAGGATTTGAGTCTAACTCCACAACAATACCTTTCGGACATTAACTGTGTTAGTTGGCCCATCAATGTGGGTTTAGGGTGCTTGAAGATGAGTTGATGTCAACACCAAAAATCAATTTGCAAAGTATCAGGAAAATGAATCTCTCTTCTATCTATGAGACTGATAATCCAAAAAAAGAATTTCCAGATAAGGAAGATGAGACAATACAAGAAGGCCTAATACTCATCTTCCAACCTCTGCTCCTACAACTTCTACCTTTCAGAATGATACACTCGTACAAATTATGGAGGAACAATCAAGACTCGGTGAGATGATGAAGTCAATGGAAGAAAAGCTCCACTCACTCAAATAGTCCGTGGAACAGATTGCAGCACATCTGTCATGCCCCCAAGAAGATACTGTTGATGGACTTTCCTAGATTAACTGTGTATCAGGATCATCTTTATTTTATTTTTTGGTTTCTTTCTATATAGTATACTTTACAACTGAACTTGTTTTTAGGTATATTGATGCATTAATAATCCATTTCCTTGATAATTGATTTTTCAAGAAAATTAGAGGCCTCCAGCCCTTTTGTTATATAGTTGGAATCTTATTTTGGAGATAAGTTTATCTGAAGCTATATATGCATAACCTATTTCTTACTAAAATATTTCATCTGCTGTATATCTGAAAAATATGGAACTTCATATGCATACTGTTGAGATTTGTTAATCCTTCCATTAATATTTCCAATATATGATTACAACACAACAATGATTAAAGAAAAAGGCAAGGCTCCTGTAAAAGGAGAACACTCTAGTAGACAAACTAACATTTGTTGTTCATCTTATTTCAACCCCACTGAAATGGCTATGTCAAACAAAACCATCTTTGATAGATTGATCAGAGCCTTACTCATCGATCCATATGAGATTGATCTCTACTTAGGATCAATTGGGTGGGACAACCTATTGTACTTTGGAGGAGAGGTTCAGTACGACCTCATTCATTAATTCATAAATTCTTGTCATGACACTCATGATGATCCTCCATCCATCAGCATCAACTTCATGAACCTAACCAAGGAGGTCACTCCTTTGGTGCTGAGTCAACTATTGCACCTCAGAGTAACACAAACTCCCTCAACTGATTGTCCTCTTAATCATCTCGAGTTTGGGATGAAATAACTCAAGTATTGTGTAATGGTGCCACAATCCCCTGGAACAAACGAAACTTCCTCCCATCATTGTATTTGGACTCAACTACCAAAGCATTACATAACATTCTAAGTACAAATGTATACCCATGTGAAGTATCTGGAGATATGATCTCTCCATTTGTTCTAAATATTCTATATGACATCTTTTAGGGGATTGAAATATGCCTACCAACCCTTATCTTAAAAAAATTGATCCTAGTTGTCAAGGGTGTTCATTGTTCTAGCCTTCCCTTCCCAAGTGTTATCTGCAAACTCTCAAAATTCCTTGCTCTGCCATCTATGCACGATAGGGTATATCCTGCCATGTGCTTTACCATGGAAACTCTAATTCAACTAAATATGTTTGCAACTACATTTGAGGAGAATCAAGAATACAGGAGCGGCGAAAAAGTTTTAGACACTCCCATGGCCACTGACTGGGACTCTTGTCGCACTCCAGTACCTGCACCAAGTCCACTATCAGTCAGCACTAGGCGCCTCCTTCGTCAGAACAATCCAATTCATCAATTTCTTAAAGGGCAGTCAAATATAGAAGCTCACTCGAAAAATGGGCTCACAAAATTTTCAATCACCGAATCTGACGCTGACAGCCTCTGTAGTGCCCCATTCTCAGATTCCGGTACTCACATGCCAGATTCCGATCTTAGAATCCCACAAGGAGGATTTTTAGTATGATTTTTTTTTTGGTAATGGAGCATAATCACAAGCATAACCAAGTCACAAAACAACATCACTACATATCCATTATATCAAAAACTTTAAGTACAATGTGGAAAGAAAAATACGAGGTAATCAAAAAGTTCCAAAATGATCTGACACGTGCTCCTGCCTCAGTGTTACTGCGATCCGACGACACCTGCACGCAATGGTCATGCATAAGCTTACAAAAGCTTAGAGGGTGGTGTAAGTGTGTGCGTAAGGCAAGCGCCCAGTGTATAATATCAGAGTAATACAGAAATATGCGGTAAGTCCATGAATGCATCAGTTATACTCTAACTATGTGATGCAAGGCATGAATGCTATCGGCCGTAACAAGGCCATGCAATGCGAGGCCTATGTAGCCAAATGTCATATGCGAGATGCAGAACAAGCATGCCAGTCCTCATCAAGTACACATATCAGTATAATTCTTTTCTGAGATATCACTGGGGTTTAATACACTCTACACTGACTGCCACCTCCCTGACCGCACAGCCCAGCGAGTAGAATAGACCTCACTATCTGCCTGACTAGTAGTCTGTCAATACCTACCCGGCTCGTCGATAGCGGACTCATTTGCGAGCTAGTCAAACTTAGCCTAGCTTATAGCCTCCTCACTCGGGCAGATAAGGCTACACTCCCTTCCAATTGACCACGACACAGTGAGAGACGCGGCCTACTGGTATTCTGTACTCGGGCACTCGTGTATCTACTCGGTCTAGATGTTAGAGTAACTCCTGGTACCAAAAAGGTTCTGAGACTTTCACCCAAGGACATCCTAAGTACCCATAATGCTAGAACTAAATATTTCTGGTATCCGACACGACCATCCACAATGTGCCTGTGGAGCCACGGTCCTGATGTCGCTAGGGCGTACAATGATCAAGTCACACATATGCGAGATACATGAGTTACACTGTACAATAATGCAGTAATCTCGCGCGTACTATGCGCTCATGTGGGGCACTCCGTCTCATAAGGAGTCTCGTAAATGTCTCAGCCCAACAACTTATGTTGTAGTCAAATATTCCTCATATCAAGCATACATATGATGTGTATGGGCATGAATCATGGAATTATACTAAGCATGATATAAAGTGATGAACTGTCCTTACAACGAAGATGGGCCTTGACGATCTAATCGTAACAAGTATGGGCCTATCAATGGGCCCTAGGGAGAGTCGTAATGCGGACATTTAACCAACATTATACTTACAATGTGGACATCAAACCAATATTGCTCCCAAGGTATGGCCCGCCATAAACAATCATTACACAAAACATGAAAGAATCACACATTGTAATGGACCTTAAGGACATCCTGTTGGGCCTCGACCCATGGGCCTTAGATACAACAAATGGTCCGCAGCACATGGGCCTTTTATTGATCAAGTGGGCCTCACTAATGGGCCTTATGTACATCGCAATGGACCATAACTCATGAGTCTTAAATACATCACAATGGGCCTTATAACGTGGGCCTTATATTCATATCAAAGTGGGCCTCAACGGATGGGCCATAACTACATCAAGATGAGCCTAATCATATGGGCCTTATATATATACTAAGGTGGGCCTCAATAGACGGCCACAACTGAATCAAGACGGGCCGGAGTCCACTTGAACTATAGATCTGTCTTATTTTTAGTCCCAAGCCCTCAAATTATCTTTCTAAATGGTTGGATGGCTTGGATTCAACACATGCATCATGGTAGATCCCACCGTCCACACCACTAGACGGTGGTGTGAATAAAACACATACATCACTAGGGGTCCCACCGTTCACACCACTGGACAGTGGTGAATAAAACACATACATCATCAGTCCCACGTGGGGTCCACCATAATGTAAATTTTCCATCCAATCTGTTGCTAAGGTCACGCAGACCTGGAGGCAGAAGAAAAATAAATTTCATATTGACCCAATACTTCTGTAATACCCAAAAAGGGTTTCAATGGCAGCCTTTCAACCCCACTGTTTCTTGTGATGTGGGCCACCTGAGCTTTGGATGTGACTGATTTTTGGAGGGGGCCTACTTCAAGATGGGGCCCACCTAATGAACGGAGTGGATTTTCTCACACATCACAGTGGGGCCCACGGCTGGGACCCATGGTCCCTGCCCGTCCGTCCACGGTGCACAACGTAGACGCCGCTGGCGTCATCTGTCTACTGCTGTTATTTATATTAAATTTTTTTCTTTTAAAAAAATAGTTTTTCGGTGGTTTTTCATATGTGGGGCTTGTATCAGGTGAATCCAATCCAGCCATTGAATTCCATAGCTCCATATAAACCAAACAAGCCCAATATGTGGTATGTTTTGGCTCAAGGTGGGTCCTAGTCGATTTTTAACAGTAAACAACAATATTTTTCTACGCCATTGCCCATCAGAAAATCGGATTAGGTTAATTTTTTAGCTCAACATCTAAAATGAGCTTGAGAATGGAATGGATGGTGTGGATTGGGTTCATAGATCAAGGTGGGGCCTACACAAGTGGCCCACTCCAAAGCCTTATGAATCAAGCTAATATTTTTTATTTTCCCAATTCACGTCCAGCGTCCCTGGACGCTGGATGGTTGGGCATAACACATACATTTGAGGCGGGCCCCACCTATAGACGTGGGCCACACCAAAAAAGGTTAGGTGGCGTGGTTAATACATACATTAAAGTGGGGTCCATCCAAGTAGGCCACACAACTACATCATCACAAAGAAAAGGGAAACAAAGAGAGAGAGAGAGAGAGAGAGAGAGAGAGAGAGAGAGAGAGAGAGAGATGGGACACGTGTGATGGAGGGCTCCGCCACTATGAGCCCTCCCTTGCATGTAATCATACATCAAGTGAGTCCTAATATATATGGGCCCACCACATCAAAGATCAACAGTGGAGGTTCCTTCTCCACTCAAAATGGACGGTCTAGATGACCTCTTTTTATGCAAGGAAAATAAACATCGTGATGGGGTCCATGGAGAATGGCACCATCATGAAATGATCATGAGGATTAAGTTGGGCCATCGGCCACACCTAGGGTCCAAAATGAGATCCCTACCATCAATCGATAGGCCTCACTTAGCCCTCCATCTGAAAAAAATGAAATCTAAGCCTATAGAAGCACCCACCGTTCGATCTTCTCGATTCGTTTGAAAGTCGATCTCCTTATGTCTCACTTTGATGGTGGAAGATGAGAGATAAATGACTATGATGAAGGTTTTTGGGATGGAAAGGTGGGCCACCAAAATCACTCTTTTATCTTCATGGGAAGGCTTGGACGTGCACTCTCCTCTCTTGCTTGGAAAATGTGAAGAGAAAGAGAGAGAGAGAGAGAGAGAGAGAGAGAGAGAGAGAGAGGGTGGTTGTAAGAGAAGTGATGGTTGATGGATGTGAGGTGAGTGATGGATGTGAGCTAATGTTGTACTTAACATGAGAGTTGACTTGGTGGTTGCTTGACTTGGGGAGAAAGAAAGTATGGGTGTGTACTTTGATTGATTGATCGATTGATTGATGGGATAGGTTGTAGAGATTCTCTTGGGATTGCAAATACGTGGTGTTTCTTCATAATAAACACCAGCCCACATCTTCTGGCTTGGGTATCAGATCAGTGCGAGAGTCACTACATTAAAACTGTGGCGACGGTGTGGTCACAATGGTACAAGTCTCGGATTAAGCTAACTTAAATCTACAGGATACGACCTAGGGTTACGTGCAAACATCGATTATAGGTCGTAGATTGCCAAACTTCAATGGGAATGATCGCGGGAGTCGACGAAAAAGTACGGACTAGGATACGGGTCTTACAGTCTCTCTGGGATTGAACTGCATCTTAACGCTTTTCAACATATTAGGAAGCACATTACAAAGCTGCTTCTGACTCGTCGCCCATATATCCCTCCATATGAGGGTGGATCTTCTAGATGATCATGTCTCTTGTGTTGTTGTTGAATCATAGTACATTTTCTTTTTGGATAATTATGCCCTTTAGGGCTTGTTGGTTTTTGCATAATGGATTATTCTACCCAACCTTAGGGTAGTAATTTTTATGTTATATTTATGTTCATGTTGACTATTCTATTTCATGGTTATATTTCTTCTAACATGGGTTATATCTTTCTTCTAGTCACATAATGCTTATATATTTCACAACTATTTCATTTAAACTTTAAGTGATTTACATGTTCTCTCTCTCTCTCTCTACACAGAATTTCATCATATATTGGCTTGCTTCTTGGTAAATTCTTTGCCAATAACTAACAAAAAGGGAGAGAAGAAACTTATCCACCTACCAAAATACTTCATTGTTTCTACAGAATACAGGTTGATTAGGGAAGAAACTAAGGGGGAGCAACTTCTCTATGTTACATATCTAACCTTATGTTTAAGTTGTAATTTGGTACATGATATGTAATTTTTTATTGGTTTTGGTGGGTCATTGGTATGAACTATGACAGTGTCTTAGGATAGGTTATTTTTGTCACGTAATTGACAAAGGGGGAGATTGTTAGTGCACTTATTTGCACACATGTTTGTTAATCATGTGACTAGTTGTGTCAAGTAGTCGGATGAGTTCTTGACAAATGAAGATCGACGACGCAACTGGATCAGAAGCACCAAAGCCACATTGAAGATGAAGTACCACTTCTACGATCTTAACCTTGCAAATAGATAATCCCAACTCAAATAGGAAAGCCAACTTAGGTCATCTATTCAAAGTCAATTCTGAGTTCATATTTTCTATCCTATTAAGTCTTGGCTTTAAGAAAGATCAAGTTGTTGAATGAATCATAGGACAAAGAATTAAAACAGAAAAGTTTGTCATAGTTTGGCAGGAGAAGGTGCCACTGAATGACACTTTCGGTAGCATCGAGGATACCTTCGGTACACCGAAAGTGTCCAAAACGTTCCAACAACTTTCAAAGAAAATTTGGTACCATCGACTGAAATTTCAATACCACCGACTCCTACCGACGTACAAATTTTGGTGCCACTGAAAGGAGTAAAATTCATCTAGTAACTTGAGGATTTAATTCAATATTACCAATTGATAATTTGGAACAAACAAAGCAAGTTCGGTGATATTGAAGTTAGCTTTGGTAGCACCGTAAACTAACCATTTTCTATCCTTTGGAACTACTTCTCTATAAAATTAGCTTGTAGAAACTTTCAAAAAGTGTGGATTTAGGCATTTCAGAGTCCCTAGGTTGTCCTAAGCTCTAATCTCTCATCCTAGATTCTATCCACATAAGATTCATATTCTCTTCATTGTGATTCATCACTCATGAGCATTTAAAGCTCTTATTTATGAAGAACATGATATCAAGCCTTCACTAGAGTATTGAGACCAAACCTATTGGTATATCCTTAGCCTCAACCATACTTCAGTGTATCCATTGGTTGAATCCCTTACAAAATTCACTCGTTATCCTAGATAGGAGATTCAATCAAACTCTCATTACCTTGATCACCTTTATAGGTGTATATTATACAAGGTTCTTAATCGTGAAGTTGAGCCAACAGGAAAATTTAAGCTACACGGTCGAGGGAGTATCGAGAAGCTGATTGAAGCACGAGAGCACAAAGATCATGCAACCAAAGATGAGCTACAAACAAGGACTCATTCCAACAAATAAGTTTCATTATTAAGAGTCCAAACTTTAGTCTCTATCCTAATGTAAGCTTGAGGCTAAGAGTTTGCTATCAACAAACTCGCATAGGTACCTTATATGCGACCTAGGCTGGTGGGCCTAAACGTAGGTGCCTTATGTGGGACCTTGGTCGGTAAGCTTAAACATAGGTGCCTTATATGGGACCTTGGCCGGTGGGCCTAAACAGATGTGCCTTGTGTGGGACCTTGGCCGATGGGCCTAAACATGGGTTCTAGGTGTAGGACCTTTGCTCTTATGGAGAGCATAAATTGATGTCTTTAGTGTAGGACTGTAAAGGTTATCGGTGAACTTATTTTAAAACCATTAATAGTGAAATCCAATACACACTGGGATTGAGTGTGGACGCCAGGAGTGGAGTAGGCATGTAGCCAAACCACTATAAATGCTTGTTTTGAATGATCATTTGCACATTTATCATGATTATTTAAGTTTGAATACTTGATTGTTTATGCATGATTAGATGAATGCTTAAAATTGATAGGAAGCACATTTCACAGACAAGCCCACATCACTAGGCTAGTTGTTTTATTTATATATCTTGAATAGCCTTTGTGATTGGACCCTCTATTGGCTTGGAAGCCTTTAGAGGTATATTGCTTTGCTTGCTTTAAACTGCATGATTGTTTAAGTTAGGCAATTAGGATTTTTAAATAGGCAAAATAAGATTTTTAAGTCCTATTCACCCCCCTGTAGGACATTGTCTCATATTCATTCTTCAGTATTAGCGGTATAAATTGCAATTTCATGGACGATCTCAACCATTAGGAGCTAACTTGATGACGGTTATGCCAATGCCCCTAACCCTACACATGAGTATAAGTGTCCATAGACATATAAGATCTTGGTATTAAACCTTTGGATAATTACATTAGAGGATCGAATTCAAGTTAATAGTTTAGGGGCCCATTAACCCAGACCATGATTAATATAATCTAAGGTCGAGCTTGCTCTTACATTCCATAATTAAACTCATGGTGCGTCGCATCATATTAGGACTAGTTGGTTACGAATGACCCGATTACAATTTAGTCAGGTCAGGTTGAACTAGGTTGGAGATATGTACAAGTTTGTGTCTTGTTTGCTAGTCGAACTTGTTGACTTTGACCTAACCTAAACCAAACTGATTGCCCCCTTGTACCATATTAGGCGAACACATGCCGACTAATTGATGAATGGACTAGCCTATTTTATAGCCAAGGCTTGACCACTTTTTTATATAAGATCTAGATTGTTCCTTAAATGTGCCCCATCATGCACAATATCTAACAATTATGCCCTTAAAATCTTATACGATAGAGATTAGGGTTGAGTGTCAGACTGGGCAATCCAATGGGTTGTTAAGAATAGACTTAGCCCAACCTGATTAATAGATGGGCTTAAATTTTAGGCATGGGCCTTACCCTCAGGCCTAGTATTCTATACTAAGCCTAACCAAAATAGTTTAGGTCCAAAATCTCGACGGGACAACCTAGACCATTTATAAGTGGAAATATGAAGGAAGAAGATATATTAAAGTCTAATAGAACCGAATGATCTTCCTTGTGGGGGCAAACTAGTGAGGGCAAGGGGCGATTGTGCAAGCACTTTTTTCTAGCTTCCACCCATTCCTTACACGGATTAGCTGGATGAAGTTGACGTACGAATACGAGATCAAGTATCCGGATATGTTTAGATTAGCTGAGTGGACAATAATGAAGATTTGTTTTTCATCGTCAATGGGAGTCTTCATTCTAGTAGTCATGGCCATCCATTGTCCAATGTAAGCCAACAACAACGCATCGTTTCTCTAGGAGTGGTCAGATATGTCATTTTGGGTGTTGTGTTTAGATTGTATGCAAAATAATTTATAAAATCCTGAGACAACTTTTCCTAAGTTCTAATATTACAGTAATCGAGCGATGTATACCAATCAAGTATGTCACCTCTTAAGAATTTCTGGAATAAGCGAATTTTACCCAATCATCTCCTACTGTGGTAATCGAGCGATGTTTACCAATTAAGCGCGTCGCCACTTAAGAATTTATGGAATAGGAAAATCAGTGCCCCATCATTTCCTAGTATGGAATCAAGCTCGCCACAAAATGCTTTTAGGTGAACGGTGGGGCATAATGTACTATCATATCATTATGATTTAGGCAGTTAAAAATTTGACAGCACCCTAGTATCCAGGAAGGGATAAATGTCCTTGAAATTGGTGTATGGGAGATCCACCTTATGTTGCTTTTGGAACTCACATCTCATGGCCCTAAGTTGGTCCTCAAAGTGCTCCCGAAGTCAATCAATTTTAGAAGGGTCAAAAGGAATGACTTGTGCCCTTGCAGTGTTTGGTTTACCTCTTTTTTGTAATGGTCAACTTTCTCGACATTCATATGATATCTAATGGGGAGACTTTACTAAATGCGAACTATGTTCTAAGAGAGTTGGAAAGAAACCCCGACTATGAGGTGAGGGTGGCTACTAAGATATATACGATTGAAAAATAGAGCCTGAGATTAATTGGAATGTAAATTTCGTACTTGATTGGAAACTAAATGTTGAGGTTATTTTAACTGAAATTAAAAGGAGCTCGTGTTAAGGGTATATGTCATGCCCCAATATCTGGGTACCCGAGTAAGGCTACTCAAGACTCAGATCTCAAGCATGTGAACTATATTATTTAGATATTAACATAACATACACGATCATTCAAATCCAAATATAATCAACATTAACATAAATAAAAGTTCCACTGAAATAAACTTCAAATTAATGTTCACTAATCCATAGCTATAACATTAAAAATTAAAAATTAAACTAAGCCTAGTGCATTGAAAGAAACTAATGATAGAAATCAAATTAAGCCTAATGCATTAAAATAAACTAATAGTAAAGGCTTGCACTCTCATAGTATTCTAACTTGGCACCTGAAAAAGATATTCAGAGTGGGGTGAGCATAATAGCTCAATAGGGTCATTTCATACTCAGATTTTAAAATTTCCAACTTTATTTCTGAAATACATAAACATAACATATACGTGAATTATAAAGTCTCAATTAAGACACATGCTAAGATTATATGAATACTATGAATGTTATGAATACTTATGACCAATGACTTTAAATAAGTAAAATTCATTTTTTAATCTTTTAGGAGTAATCCTAGGCAACACATCCATGTTGTGAATATTTCAGGGATAACATGAGGCAGAGTACCTTTAATCTTTTAGGAAAAATCCAAGGCAATGTACTTTTGATGTTTTTGGAAAAATTCAAGGCAGAACACCCTTAATCCTTTAGAGAAAACCCAAGACAATACACATTTAATCTTTTAGGGAAAACTCAAGTGAGAGTACCTTTGATCTTTTCGAAAAAACTTAAGACAGAGTACTTTTGATCTTTTAAGGAAAATCCAAGATAGAGCACCTTCGTTTTCATCCCCATATCTCATTAATCATACTAAGAAAGCAATATACACAAGTCATATAATCTATAATCGATTCAAACATAATGTAAACATGTACACAATAATAATATCGCATCTAGGACTTAATATAATTGGTAAACTTTCAAAACGTAATATGCACTCAAGGTTTAGTTATAACATCACCATGGTAGAGTATAAATCAAAATCAATTAATCTTCACATTATATGAAAAATTAAAATTAAATGCAAAAATAATTATATAAACTTATAATTTACAAAGAATGAGAGGATCATCTACCTGGTTTTGGTACAAAAAGGTTTGGTATATTGTTGGATCCTATATATATTCGAATAGGATTTGATTTAACCCAAACTTAGTTTGACTCGGTTCGACTCAATGTGGCTTGGTGTGACTCAGTTAAGCTTCATGCGATTTGGCGAGATTTCATAGTGAAATCACCCTCACTAGTTCTACAACTCTACCTTTAAGGGTTTTGATCTATTAGATCAAAACCCGACTAAATTAGCCTATTAACTCACTGAGACAACTTAGTGACTAATAAAAATTTGTAATACAACTATGTTTATTTTAAATCAAAGAACTAGAAGAGACGCTTACCTCTTAAATGAAGCCGATGGGGTCAGACTCACCCTTTAAGTTTCAATAAGTCGACTTAATCACTGAACCTCTCATTCTCTCTCATTTCTTTTTTCCTGTTCTCCTTCTTCTTTCCTTTTGTTTTTCTCCTCTCTTATCCTCTGCTTTCTCACTCTAGCCACATCTAGCAATGGGCATTAGAATCCAACAATGCAATAAGTATTTTATCCACACTCCCTCTTAGAGCTATACATTAGTCAAGTTAGCTCAGTCAGCTTGCTCAATCGAACTCGAAAAAGCTCAACTCGCCTCATTCAAAACTGGATTTAGATTGAGTTGAGTTGGTTTTTAGAGCTCAAAAAAATTTTGAGTCGAGTTCGAGCTTACCCAAGCTCGAATCGACTTGGGTCAAACCCTGACTCAGATCGAATCGGCTTGATGACTTGGTCATTTTAATCTTGATGCTGCTCGCCAAGTGTTGAAATGCCTTAATGAAGTGTTATTTATTGGACTACTCTCATGTTAGGGTATTCTCAAAATGGGTATTAAAGAGAAGATTGGAGAAAAAAATTCCCATAAAAACTTATATGACTGCCTTCATATTTTGATCTTGATGTTGCTTGTCGAGTGTTTGATGAAATGCATGCAAAGCACTTTTACTGATTTGCATTCGAAGTGTGGAGATTGAATATGCAATTTGTGCGTTTGAGAAAATATCACACAAGCTTGAACTTGACTCGAGCTGGCCCAAGTTGCTGACTAAATCGAGCCGAGCTGGCCAGTCAGGCTTAAGGACTAAGTCGAGTTTAAGCTAGGGTTGGCTGCTGGCCGAGCCGAGCTGTGCCAAGTTCGACTCGTGTATAACTCTACTCTTACTCGATCTCTCTTATAAGTTCCCCTTAGTGGTTCTCTCTGTTACTATAATGATTCCAAAGTCTCACACTAAGTGTTTAAAAACACGCCTAACTCAATTCTCATATCGGTTTTAGAAGTTTGATTACAAGAGTCATTTGAATGCTGGAATGTTATTGCATGATAGATCTTTCTTTTCACGTTATCGAGGTTCAATCGTTCCTTGTTCTGGTTGTGAGAAATCAACCACGATACTTATATTCTAAAGGGCCACACACCGATCAATTTAGATCCTTAGATGGGTGAGAGATGGTTATCAATGGTTAGCAATTATATTTTTGAAAGACAACTGCCTTTAAAGGCAGATTCACCTTCTTGACAGATTTCTTCAAAACACTGAAATTGAATGGTTCAGATGCCTGAAAGGGAGCTTCGGGACCCATTGATTCAATGGTTTTAATGGGTTTACCTAATAGGTTCCAAAGATGAATCTTTCCCCTTCCACTACTTGTTGAGAGAAATGTTGATGAAGTCGAGCATAATTGATTGTCTCAATCGTTGGGGAAAACACAAGAGTTGTTGCGGATCTACATTCCATGGTTTGGATGGTTGGGATTAGCGGAGTAGTAGAATGATATGGAGATTAGTTCAAAGAAATTGGGGTGAAGGAGGAGAAAACGGTGGAATGTGGAAGCCTTTCAAGGTCTTTTCTGTAATAGGAAACTATGTGGGGTCCACCGTAATGTTTGGAAGAAATCCACTCCATCCATTTGATTTGTCAGATGGTATTACAATATGGGTGAAAAGATAAGGCAGATCTAGAACTCAAGTGGGTTGCATGATAGAAAATAGTAGGGAGAATTCTTTTCATTGAAAACTCTCTAGTTGATTGATGAACAGTCTAGATTACACTGGTGGGTCCTATTATGATGGATGGTGAGAGGAGTTAGAAAGGGAGGGAGAGTCGGGGTTCCTCTCTCCCAGCACACGCTGTAACGTGCATTGTATGGTAATGCATGTTGCCTTTATATATATATATATATATATATATATATATATATATATATATATATATATATATATATATATATATATATATATTTGAAATATGTATATTTGTGGGCCCCACTCAAGTGAACCCTAGAAGATCCACACCATTTGTTTGATTTGGTTGGTTGAGATAAGGTGGGGACTTGAAAATAAGGCAATTTGTAGGATCGAGTGTGATGTGTTTAAATAAGGTGTGGGCTAAAAAATGTGATAGATTCAAGGGTCAAGTGGGTTGCACTAATAGAAAAGGCAATGCCCATAGTTGAAAACTTCTTTAGGTCCATTGGGATGAATATATGCCATCCATACCATTCATGAAGTTATTCCTACTGGGATGTATTGAAAATACAAAAATATTAGTTAGATCCAAAACTTCAGTGGCCTCACAAATGAGTCATCAGAAGATGGTTAATGGCCTATTGCTAAACTTGTGATGACGTAAGGCCCTAATTAAAGTTGATGGTAAAATAACTTAATTTGTCCTAGAAGAGTATTCTCAATGGTTTAGATTGATGATCAAATATTGATGCAATGATTTGTAAGCCTAAAATGTATAGGAGGGTGTGTATGTACATGTACACGTGAGTGGGGTCGTTAGATTACAATGTCGATAGTCAGTTGAGCTTACATATGGGTAATGGATAAGATGAACGAGTCATAATTACGGATGGATGCGTATACAAACCAATATAGTGACTCAAAGTTAGTTTACTATGATCGAGTGATCCGAAAGTGAAGTGGACAGTTAGATGTCTTTCCCTAGTAATGAGTAGTTAATTCAATGGTTGTTTTAATGACTAATTGAGTTGAAGAAGAAGCTTTCATGATAGAGAAAGCTCTTTAACAAAGTGTGTTCATGGGTGCTCAACCACTTTGAGTAAGAAAGTTATTTTTGAGTCCAATTTATTTGGAAACTGATTCTCGTGTAGAATTAGGTTTCAGAGTTTGATAAACTAAACTTGTCAAGTCTTTGTGTAGGCCTTTGACGAGAGCATATGTGTGTCATCCTTGTGTAGGACCTTTTATTGAGTTGGAGATCCAAACTCTCTAAGACCTTGTGTAGGCCATCAATGGATGCAAAATGTGTTGACCTTGTATAGGTTGTAAATGTTTATAGTAAACCTGATTTAAAACCATTGTGATAGTGAAATCCTATATACTCTAGGAGAGAGCGCATCTGCGTGGAGTGGAGTAGGTAAGTGGCTGAACTACTATGCGTAGTATGCAATGGGTTGAATAAATTTTATTTATTTTTATTTTTATTTTTGCTGAATGTTTGTGAATGCATATCCTTATTGTAGTCAAGATGTTTGATGAATTGCTCGCATGATATTCACTATATTCATGTTTTAAATTTTAGTTGAATTGGTATATCAATTTATATCTTATGTGATTGATTAAGTAATTGGAGGTGGACCTTAACAAATTAATTAAGAAAATTTTAGAAGGTCATATTCACACCCCTCTAGGACTTAATTTTACTTTTTAGCTCCCATTGTAGCGACTATTGAAGTTAGAATGCATTTTCAAACTAAATATCACTCATATTTTATTATATGACCATTGGATTGGAGGACATATATTGGATGGCTAAAAATGAATAATAGTCAATGGTCTTATATCAACATAAAGGTATCTACAAGATTGACTATGTCTTCAATGTATACAGAATCAGGGGACATTGATTGATCAAAAGCCATTCTCGATCGATCAAACCTCTTCAAAATTGGACAGATTGCTCATTAGACACTTTTGGTCCATGCTCGATAGATCGAACTTTTAAGTTAATCGATTGTCAGTAATTTAAAAAAAATCATTTTTACTCTGTGGACAGTTTTGGACTAGTTTGATTGATTGAAGGGTGCTTGATTAGTGTTGATCAATCAATGGTGCTTGTGTAATTGCGTAAGTGTGCGATATATTTTAATTCTGGTTGTGATTTGTATGTGTGTGTGAATCAAGTGTAATTGAGATTAGGGTAATTCTCAGACATTCTTAAGGGTTATAGAGAAGAAAAGCTAGGATTTTGGGAGATTCGAAGGAGGTTCTCTTATAATATCATTTCATATTGGATTGTTTGTTGCTTTGTGTTGTGGTTTTTTCCCTCGAGGAATTTTCATGTAAAATTCATGTGTTCTCTTCGTGTTTGGTTTATATTTTATTTCATCTTATTTGATTGAATTCGGGTTTACTTCTGGGCGATCCCCAACAAGTGGTACCAAAGATAACATTGGAGTTTCGAGTTCTAACTTGAAACATGTCGATGAAAGGGTTAAACATAAAGTACAAAACGGAGAAGTTCACCGGTAGAAATAATTTTGAACTATGGAAGGTGAAGATGAGATGCATTTTAGTTCAACAAGGATTGCAACATTCTTTCCTTGATAAGTTGATCTATACTACATCTATGAGTGATGAAGAGTGGAATGAACTTGTTGAGAGGGCTACAATCTTGATCCAATTGTGTTTAGTGGTTAACCTTCTCTACAATGTCCTTGATCAAAAGACCACCACAGGAGTATGGACAAAACTTGATAATTTGTACATGAAAAAAAATTCTTAAGCAGTTGATTGTATCTTAATCAACAGTTTTACAGTTTTAAGATAACAGAGGGATTTAATATCAATGAACATATGATCATGTTCAATGAATTGCTCTATAAATTGATGAATGCAGATGTTAAGATCAGAGATGAAGATCATCTCAACCCTTCATGAGAAGTAATTGAGAAGAAAAGACAATGATGATGGTGCCTCTACAGATGCATTGGTTGTCAGGTAAAAGAATTCTAAATGGGATAAAGAAAATTTTTGATATAAATCTAAATTGAAAGGGAATGACAAAATGAAGTGTTACAATTGTGGCATGAAAGGACACATGAAAAATGATTGTTGGAATACTAAGCTTAAAAGAGAGAAAAATATGATAAAACACCAAATAAAGCCAACATAGTGGAATCCAGTGAGGAAGTAGATGGTGCTAATGTTCTCACTCTATCCAAATCTGAGTATCTCAGTAATGAGTGAGTTCTGGATACAGAGGCCTCATACCATATAACTTTTCAGCAAGATTAGTTTACTGGTTATAAAGAGTGAGATGGTGGACATGTGTTTATGGGTAATGACATTGCTTGTAAAGTTGTTAGAATTGGTTCGATGCATATATGTTAAGTGTGAAATATTACATATTTTCTCCTATTTATACCTTAGTTTTATAAATATGATAGTTTTTAATTAATTTAATTATGCATGTTTTCATGTGCGAGGTGATTTCGAGAGCTTAATGTGAAATTGATGCCAAAAGAAAGATTTATACTCAAAATATTATTAAATAAAGATTTGGAGATTTGAAAGTCATTAATGAAGAATTTAGATGCCAAAGATCCAAGAAAACCAAGTGAGGAATGAAGAAAATCAAAGATTTGAAGTGAAGAAAATAAATATTAAAATTGTCCTAAAAACAAACATATTCCTGAAATTATTCTGAAAAAGCATATTCTAAAATTTCGAGTTTATTTTGAAAAACTACGCAGAGTGCATAAATTTGAGACAGTTTAACTCCGAGTTTATTTTGAAAAAATGCACAGAGTGAGTAAATTTAGGTGGTTTCTTGATTTTGCCAACTCGGTGCGAAAGTTGAAGTTCTGCAACTATAAATAAGATTCCCTATGATGCTCCAAAGCATCTTCTAGGGTTTGGAAAGGTCTAAAGGAGCATACATAAGGGTGGAGCAGTTGCCAAAGAGTTTTTTTTTTTTTCTATTTTATTTTTCATGCTTTGTTTAAGAGATTTGGTTTCAATTATGTCTATGGTTGGTTAAACCTCTTAACTTAGGCTAAGAGGTGAAACTTGTACTGTGTTTGAATGTTTATTTTGCTTTGATTTTTATTCTTATTAAACTTCATTGATTTCTAGTTTGATATTAAGGAAATATTTTCATTTTTTTATGATTTATTGTGACTTAAATTACAATAGAAGATGTGATAGCTTTGAATATCTTCTTTTCCTGTTTTGAGATAGTGAGATTAGTAAATCCGGTTGTTCACCATCATCTCCTGGGCATGGTAAGGTGATGAAATCTCTTCCAATCATCACAATTCTCCTCCATTGAGAATTAGGTCAATGAAAAGTTTAGAATTGATTTAAATTGCTTCATCTTCCAATTGGATAGGATAAGACTCTAAGTCTAATTGTGTTCCTTAAATCAAGTAAGATAACTTTTTGATAAATATAAGCGGATCCTTGGCACCCTAGTTCCTATCTTTAAATTTATAAGTTTTAATCAACATTATTCATCATTACTCTCAATTATTTAGATTTCAATTTAGATTTTTTTTTTAGTTCTAGTTCTAATTATTTTCAGAATACATACAAGTTGAGTCCTTATGGATTCGACTTCAGTTTTACCAAGTTATTACTACATCGCGACCCTACACTTTGGGTTGTAAACAACATCAAGATGTTTGATGGGGTGGAGCATATCCTGAGGGATGTGAGACATATTCCTGGCCTCAGGAAGAATCTGATCTCTCTTGGGGCACTAAAGGCACTAGGGTGCAAGTTTACTGGTTTTGATTAGGTCCTTAAAGTTTCTAAAGGGACACTCATAGTAGTGAAAGCACAATGGAATAACAATATTTACAAGTTGATAGAGAATACTGTATCGGGTGGAACTGTAACGTAATTTGTAGTGGAGTCTACATTAACACATTTGTGGCATGCACACCTAGGCCACATGAGCGGGCATGATATAAATGTACTTTTTGATTGTAGCTTAATTTCTATTTTTAAAAGCGTTGTTATATATATATATATATATATATATATATATATATATATATATATATATATATGAGTAGTATATATAGTAAACAATCTTTACTAACTTTTAAGACTGGAAAACATGTATATAAATGAGTGTTTGAGTATGTGCATTTAAATGTTTGAGTTCTATTGCCCGTTGTTCTATTAGGGGTGATCATTTTTGTCTTATTCATAGATGACTATTCTAGGAAACTGTGGGTTTATTTTCTAAAAAATAAATTCGTTGTATTCACTACATTCAAAGTGCACAAAGCAATGGTTGAGAACTAGGCATGATAGAAATTGAAAGTTCTAAGGACAAACAACGGATATGAATTCACTTTAAAGGAATTCAACCAGCTTTATAAAGATGGGGGATTATGAGGCACAATATAGTTAGGCACAAAACCGAACAGAATGTTGTAGTGAAAAGTATGAATCAGACTCTCTTGGAGAAAACCTGAAGCTTATTGAGTAATGCTAGATTGCGTAAAGAACTATGGACTGAGGCCATGAATATGACTTGTTATCTGGTGAATAGGTCCCCATTTACATTGGTAGATTGTAAAATTATAGAAGAAGTGTGAGTGATCATGATGTTGACTACTCAGGGTTGCGTATATTTGGTTGCAATACTTGTAACTCTCATATACCGTCAGTTGAGAGAGATAAGCTAGACCAAAGAGTGAAGAAACTCACCTTTGTAGGCTATGGTGATGGTGTGAAAGGGAATAGGCTATATGACGTGGTCACTGAAAAAATTGCTTTAAGTCACAACATCAAGTTTGATGATGATTCTTTGTTCCGCAATGATGAAAACAAGAAACTGAAAAAATCATCAGTGATTGATGTTAGAATTAGAAGGGGTGAGACATAGTTTGAAACTGAGCTGCAGACAGATGTACAGGAAAAGGTGGAGCATCCATCTCTTAGAAGAAATCTACTGAGAGGTCACAGATTACGAGTTAGATACAGAGATGACTTGAATATTACATTTGTCCTCATTATAGATGAGAGAGATCTGTCTACTTTTTAAGAAGCATTATATGACTTTGATGATAAGAAGTGGATGTTGGTCATGCATGATAAGATGGACTCTCAACATAAGAATGAGATATGGGAGCAGGTGGAGCTTCCAGTGGGGCATAAATTGATTGATTATAATTGGACTTACAAGAAGTAGGATAAATACAAGGCGCGATTGGTCATGAAATGATATGCGTAGAAGGAGTATGTTGACTTCAGAGATGTTTATGCTCATGGTCAAGAAGGTGTCTATCAGATTTGTATTGACACTATTTTCCCAACACAACCTATAATTGGAATAAATGAATGTGAAGATTGCTTTCTTACATGAGGAGTTGGAAGAACATATTTACATAAAGTAGCTAGAAAAGTTCGAAGTACAAGATGCTGAGAATAAAGTTTGCAGGTTAAGGATGTTGTTATATAGCTTAAAACAGTCGCCTAAGCAGTGGTACAAAAGATTTGATACTTTCATGATGGGTTAATGATTTACTAGGAGTGAGTATGATCATTGTGTCTAGTAAGTATGAGCATTGTGTCTATGACAAGACACTAGATGATGAACAATTTATTATACTGGTATTATACGTGGATGACATATTTATCGCCAGCCATAACATGTTTGAGTTCGATACGTTGAAAACTCAATTATCAAGGACATTTGAAATGAAAGATCTAGGGTTTGCAATGAAGATTATCGGTATAAATATTCATAAATATTCACAGAGATAGAAAGAGAAGCAGGCTACAGTTATCACAGACAGAATACCTTAAGAAGATATTGGTTAAGTTTAGTATGGATAAGGAAAAATCGATTAGCACACCCTATGCTGTTCACTTTAGGCTTTCTTTATTACAATGTCCTACTTCATATGAAGAAAAACAAGTGATGCCTTATGTGCCCTATTCGAGTGTCATTGGTAGTTTGATGTATGCCATGGTTTTATAAGAGTATTTCACATGTAGTGGGTATTTTAAACAGATACATGACTAATCCTAGCAAGCAACACTGGGAGGTAGTAAAATGGTTACTTCAGTATGTACGAGGTATGGTGGAATACGTCTTGACGTTTGAAAAGTCAAGGGAAAAGTCGATAAGCTATGTGAATGCCAATTACACGGAAAACATGGATAATAAATGGTCGACTTCCAACTGCTCATTTGTTCTAGAGGGTGGTGTGATCAGTTGGATATCGAAGCTTTAGTCTGTGGTGGTTCTTTCCACAATCGAAACAAAGTATATGATAGTAACAGAGGCATTAAAAGAAGGTGTTTGGTTTAGAGGATTGATAAATTAGCTCGGGCTCAGCAGTAGGTTATGCTGGTTAATTCAGATAGTGAAAGTGCGATTAATTTTACTAAAAACTTAGTGCACCACTCACATACTAAACATATTGATGTTCGTCATCATTTTATCTAATAGGTGCCTGAGGAAGGCAGTGCGACTCTAGAGAAGATTCACACAAGCATGAATCTGGCTTACATGCTTATTAAGGTGGTTCCTACAAAGAAGTTCAAGTTCTGTGCGACTTCTCTAAGCTTGGCAAAGGCTTAATGAATGTGTAGTGTGCACGAGAAACAATAGTGAAGCTAAGATGAAAGACGATTAGAGATGGTGATAGCAGTAGAACAATGAAGTATGAAGATTGAAACCATGATAGAGATTGTTGAAAGGATGTCTTCAATCTTTATAGAATCAAGGGACATCGATCAATGGACAACCAAGCTCAATTAATTAAACCTCTCCCGAGTTAGATAGATTGTTAGCTGGATAGTTTTGGTTCATGCTCGATCAATTAAACTTTTGGGTCAATCAATTGACACTAATTCAAATAAATCCTTTTTACTATCTGGACAGTTTTGGACTAGTTAGATTGCTCGAGCTTTGGTATGCTTGATTGATTAAAGGGTGCTCGATCAATCGATTGATCGATAGTTAAATTGACGGTGTGTGAGGAACTGCATAAGTGCGCGAGTCGTTTCATATTCGAGTTGTGATGATATATATATTGGGTGTAATTGAGATTATGGTAATTTTAAGACGTTCTAAAGGATCCTAGAGAAGAAAAGTTAGAGTTTTGGGAGATTCAAAAGGGATTCTTATTATTATAAGCGCATCATCTCTTGTAATATCATTTAATAGTGGATTGTTTGTCGCTTTGTGTCATGATTTTTTTACGTGAGAATTTTTTCACGTAAAATTTGTGTATTCTCTGCGTGTTTGGTTTACATTTTATTTTGTCTTATTTGATTGAACTCAGGTTTGCTCTCGCACAATCAACAACACAAAAAAGATATTACAATCGTTCAACCAATCTAATGTTGGGACTTTGCTGTAGTACATCCTTCAGTCAATTAAATTTGAGTTAATGCACGCGGTGCATATAATTTGGTGAGTACCTGTGTATCCAGTGTCATACTTGGCTAGAGTATCAAATAAACCCTTATCCATCACTAAGAGGCCAGATCCTCTGCAACGTTGGTAGAAAAAGTCTGCGACTCTGCTCATGGGGTACATTGAATCCAACCCATCCATAAGGGTCGACCACCGAAAAGTTTGACACCTCGAAACTAGGGTTGATTCAACCATCACGTGGGCGACCATATGAATAAGGTTGATTCAACTATCATCCATCAAACACCATAAGAATAAGGTTGATTCAACCACCAAACATCACATGGGCCGCCATATGAATTTGGAAGCTTTTGGGTGGATATCAATTGTTTTCTATATCTCATATAGACCTGAATTTTTGGTCATCCAATCGTCACAATGGGAGTCAAATGAAGAGCGTGTTGGATGGCATACACACAACAAGGTGGACCCCACACAAACATTTGAATAACATTTACATGGCATATTAGTAGCTTTTACACGCATGTGAATAAATAGCCTTTAAAGGCAGTACCATAACAGTTGTTTAAAAAGCTTTTTCCTACAAAGCAATTGCAGACCATCCAGCCTCATCTGATAATTGCAACTTGCAACTTGCAAGTGAATGTGAAAGAAAGCTACAAAAGTCAAGCAATGGATTGTACTTTTCACGTGGATGATGTGAATATTCAAAGCTAAGAGACAACAGGAAAGAAGAAATCAAATCAAAATAACAATTATTTTTTTCATAATTGCAATTGCAGCTACTTTAGATAGATTAAGGTATTGTTAGTGAAAGTTACATTTTTTATCTTTTGTCTTTTTTATTAGTAGGCAAGTGTATGGAAACCTTCCCATGCACCTAATTGCAGTTGGACTAGTTGGCATCCACATCACTTATCTGGAGCATTAATTTGGTCTGGCCCACCTTTCATCCGCTGCTGCATAAAAATCAATGCAATTAGATGGTAGCCAACATCCCCTTGAATGGACCCATCTTCTACGTCCATTGATGGTTTGTATCATCTGATCGGTATGATTTTCTAAGGCTGGCTATAAAGAGTAAATGGACGGTCCAGATTGATGGTCTGGATTGTCCACATGTGCAAATGCAATAGCTGCATTGGAAAGTTTCCATTAGCCCACTAGGTGATTTGTCTTTTTAATATAGTCTCTAAAATCCATGAAAGTTTTATAAAGTGAAGGGTGCTGTTACAAGTACAGACACCTTAACCAAATCCTCATAGATTTTTGCTAAAGCAGAACCAGCATCATGCGACCCCCCTCTTTTAGAATGATTTGGATGCCTGTGGCCCACCAAAATAAGATTCCACCTAATGATTGGGCCCATGCCACTACTACTTTACTCAGTTCTGTCATATCTTAGGCATGGATCAGAACCAAAAGTAATGTGCTTGCATTGCATTTGGGTTAGCCCTATGCTTTGGGGGGCCCTATATTTTAGGGAGCCCAAGTCCAATACAAGCCCATTGTGGGTTTCGACGGCTTCCGGTAATCCTAATTTTTATAAATAAGGGTTATTAGGAAAATTGATGCAGTTAGAGATTGGAGACATTTAGATTAATATTGACTGGAAGAAAGATGGAAAATATACCATAAAAATGCCTTTTCGAGGGTTTTGAAGTTGTTGCTTGGGCAGCTGATCATAGTCAGATATTAACTTGATGAAAGTTTTGAGTTTCGCTTGTTTGAAATTATTTTCAAGAAATAACTTGGATTACTACGATGTTTTCAGTTGTACAAGTTTAGTGACATGATTTGCGATGTGACTGCCATTTTTTTTCTTAATTACATCAAACATCCCAAATTATATCAATGGGATATGTCACAACTTTAGTGGTTGGATTTTAGATATCTTTCAATGATCTAAACTGTTTATATGATGGACATGGTAGATTTCCATAAAGTAAGAAATCTCAAATTAGAATCCTTTAACATACACACAAGATTAATTTTGTAAGATTTTGAAGCTATATAAGAAAACTTGGTGCAAAATCCATCTTGTGCTTGTACATTTTCAAGGATTTGGAATCAGTAGGCCACATATAGGATGGACCATATGCCATAAGTTGCATTGATTGGATGATCTAAATTTTCTGATCAATTACATGTGTTTGGATGGTCAACCCAATCTGTAAACAAAAAGTTTTAAGGGGTTGTTTGGATGTAGGGGGCCCTAAAGTATGTGTGTGCATATAGAAGAATGCTCACCTGCACACCTTCTTACGTGAGCACCCATGTGCATGTTGGCACATGTGTCATGGGCACAAAATCTGAACGGTCCACATGATATGCCACCCCCTGAAACTCTTCAAGCGCAAATTTCAGCCTGATAGAAAACTCTGGTAGGCCATAGCAAAGAGAAATGCAAATCAAGTGAGGAAACTATTTCCTTTTACCATGGCCCACCAGAGTTTTGTATCGGGCTGAAAGTTGGGCTTAAGAGGTTTCAATGCCATATCACATGGACGGTTCAAATTATGTGCCCATGACAGATGTGCAAAGGTGCGCACGGGTGCTCACTTAAGAAGGTGCGCACATGAGCATTCCTCTCTCTCTCTCTATACACACACACACACACACACACACACACATACATATACATACATATATATTAGTGTGTGTGTGAGATCAAACAAAATCCCTGAGAATATGTTTTTCTAATGTTTGGATATCACAAATCTAATTTTGTAGAATCTAGAAATTGTGCTTGGTATAAGGGAAGATTTGCCAAGAATTATATTGTACATATTTACAAAGAGGAAATTCTAAACTATTAGTTGGTAGGGAATTTTTTAGTTAAAGAAGGGGCTCCTTGGAAATTGGCTATTTGGATTGTGAGAAAGAAAGGAAATGCAGAGTTTTTTTTTAAAAATAAAATTTATGTGACTTTTTGTCTTGTTTTGGCATCAAAGCATGGGGACTTTCACAAAGCAATATTCAAACATTTTGATGGTTAAAAAATTTTGCTCAAAAAATTAGATGTCTATTGCGGGAGGAACAAAGGATTTTCATTTTCTATTCAAACAAGAATTAAACTTAAAATTTTTATCCTTGTTTCAGTAGTGGTCTTTTAGGGGTGGTTTCCAACACAGCATTCAATGGCATTGAATTGCATTAGGTGGAATCAACACCGTTATTGCACCATGATCATATGTCTAGAAATATCATGGCATGTTGACTGACCAATTCTATGTTTGAGATGAAATTCTTCCTTTGGGAAAGCACTCTATTGAGTGAAACTTGTGTTTGATAGATAATGAAATTGTAATTAACGGACTATATATATTTCACAATTGTTACGGATCACCTAAATGCATATGCAACTCGATTGTCATGTGTAAAGGGCACATATGGATGGATGATAGGGATAAAACACATGCATCCACATGGGGCCCATTGTAGTAGATTTTGAAATCCACTAGAAATCCCATCATATCTCTACTTTGACGGAATGATATGACACTTGGAATACTCCAATACATTTCTTCTTTTCCAAACTCAAGAAAAAAATTTACATTAAACCAAATGCAATTCCATACTACCTAATCCCGCATTCCAAACAGGCCATAAAAGGTGCAAAGACTTGCAGATTCTTCTAATCTGGAAAAGGTTCAAGTCATCCTCCATCTATTGCAGGTAGCACAAGATCAATGACCTAGATCACAAAAACATGGGGCCCACTTGTAGAGATTAAGTGTATCATGACACCTTTAAGGCATTATCATTTCTGATTAACCAACTCTACAATCCTTCTAAATCTAAAGATGTTGGATGAATGATATCCACCACCACTAGAACCTACATTTATCGGCCGATACACTCCCATGCTCTTAGTGAGCCCCTTGCTCATAGTACTAAAATCCTACTCCAAATGGATTATAATTCTACTCCAAATGTGCGACACGCCGTGACATTGCATCTCCGGACACTTGAGAGTGATGGTGATCAAGGTTTGATATATGATCATTTGATGTTAGTACGTATTGTCGATACATATTCGTATCGTGCATGAACGGTATGACAGTATTGGCACATACCGGTATTGTGCATGAATGATGTGGCAGTATTGGTACATGCAAGTATTGCACATTAATGATACGGCTGTATCAGTTAGTATCGGCCTGAAACAACCCAATACAGGAGTAATGTTGGGCGATACGACTCCATATTGATGGTGAATGATTCGATACACACAAACTGGTTTGCTGACCAAGATACCAAGGCAAGGGATATCGGATTTGGGTGTGACAGTGCTGATATTTTGAACACTAGCAATGATATTTTGAAGCACTTCTACGGAAATTATGTTATTTTAGGCCATGTTCAGCTTATGGACATCTTAGGCAAAGAGAAAAATAAGACGGGATTTTAACATTGGTACTCTTTATAGATTTCCTTAAGAGTTGCCAAAGACTAGCATCGATAGGTGATAGGTGACGAGTTCGGTGGGTGTAGTGTTGAATGGTCCACAGAGGCTGCAATCGGTTGATGGTTGAGCAACAGCATAATGAATAATGTGGCGAATCCTGAAATGTGAACAACATTTATTTAAGGTTGGTGGTGGTGCGCCAGAGAACATGAGTCTGAAATAGAGATGAAGATGGGGCATGGGATGATGAATGGTGAAGATCAAGAGAGAGAGACGAGGGAAGATGGGTTGGATCAGGGCTAAATTATGGCTCTGATACGATGTTAAACACAAGAGATTACATTGTGGAAACTGTAGTATATTGAATTGAGATTAGAAAAGATGAGAGATCTCTAGAGATTTGTATATACTTATCTATTGTTTGTACTATATTATACATATATAACTGTACATAGATATCTTATACTCTTAACACATCCACACAATCAATTATATCTTTCTCTTAAACTCCTGACATTAGATTTTGGAGATGATAAGGGAATCCACGGTAGAAAATAGGCCTCAACAGATCAATGGTCTTGATTTCTAGACCATGGGCACCATTTGTATGGACTGGTGTAATTGGACACTATTCATGCTGTGATGCTTCAGGACTTCATACTTCCTCTTTTTAAATGCAAGAAATGCTAATTGCAATGGCTTCACATGTGGAAACTAGGGCTACAAGTTGGGTCTAGGTCAACCCAACCCGAATTGGGTTGGGTTATCAAGGTCTTAGGTTGTGTCTAAGTTGGAAAATGCCAATTTGATATGAAATCAGGTTAAGTTTGAGTTGAGTAAATTTTAGCAAGGTTAGATTGGGCAGTGAATAATTACATGTATTTGGGATGGGTTGAGTTGGGTTGGTTCGAATACAAATTAAGGAACTCAAGTTGGGTTTTAGTTCCACACCTTGGGTTGGAATTCAAGTTGGGTCAGGTTGTAGGTTGGGTCCTTTTGAGGACGGGCCGGGCTTGGGTTGATCCTCTCTCTCTCTCTCTCTCTCTCTCTCTCTCTCTCTCTCTATATATATATATATATATATATATATATATATATATATATATATGGGAAATGGTACTATGAGGTTAGCCTCACGGGAACTTCCCATGAGGTTGATGTGTGCATCTACCCCATTAGTCAATGCACCATTCCACGATGGGCCTCGGGCTTAAAAATGAAGTCAATCCATGACTTTGGTGGGCCACACCACATACAAAAGTTAAGAAGGGTTACCCTCCCATTAAAAAATTCATCCCCACTATGATGTGTGCATCTACCCCATTAGTCAACGCACCATTCCACGATGGGCCTCGGGCTTAAAAATCAAGTCGATCCATGACTTTGGTGGGCCACACCACATACAATAGTTAAGAAGGGTTACCCTCCCATTAAAACATTCATAATTATTTTTTGGGCCCACCTTAGTATGGTTTACAAATCCAGCCTAGAGGGGTCAGACCAAGTTTCAGGCGCATCCAAATTTCAGGTGGGGCCCACCAAGTGCTTTTATATATTTTAGGCATGCATTCTCATGATTTTGTGTGTGTGTGTGTGTGTGTGTGTGTGTGTGTTACACCTGATGCCATATAGGCCATCTAAATTGCTAGGATTGTGCACATGATGAGTGGCTCTGATTCGGAAGAAAAGGCCTACATTACCTTGCCTCATGTCCAGTAGTGAGATGGTATATATATATATATATATATATATATATATATATATATATATATATATATATATATATATATATATATATATATATATATATATAGGCATGCTCACCTACGCACGTGCGCACCTTTGCAGACGTGTCATAAGTGTTGAATCTGAACAATCCATAAGATGCGGAATCCCATGAATCCTTAGGGGGTGAATTTTCACCCTGATCTAAGATTCTGATGGGCCATAGAAAAGTGAAATTCAAATCAAGGGAAGAAATTGTTTGCATTTTTCATGGCCCACCGAAATTTTGGATCAAAGTAAAAATTCGTATTAAAAGGTTTCATGAGGTTCTGCTTCATGTGGACCGTTTAAATTTGCAATACTCATCAGATATGATGAGTTATCAAAAAAGTTTGTATGTAGTACGTAAGAACTGGTTCGCAGGTGAGTGTTTCATTATATACATATATATACATACATACATACACACACACACCTTGAAGCCACCTGAAGCCATACGCGCCATCTAAATTGCTGAGGTTGCGCGCATGATGAGTGGCTCTGATTCGGAAGAAAAGGCCAGTATATGGGCGGACCGGATCAATATATTACCTTGCCTTGTGTGCAGTAGTGAGACGGATTTACTGCATTCCAGTTTTCCTATCTACTGTATCATCTCTCTCATCAAGTGAGCAGTACATACATGTTGAATTTGGACTGTTGGATTTTATTTTATTTCTTAACTGCTCCTTTTCCTTGCACAAGTTTGACCTGCATCTTCATGGACAAATATCATATGAGATAATTATGTACACCTCCTGTGCCTTATGACAATTGTAAAGACTTTTCCTCTAGTTTGAATTATTGTACTAAGCATGTCTCCTCCATTAGAGACATTACAAATGATGTAAAATACCATCATTTGAAGAGTTTTCTTTACTTGAATGAGGAGCTCACCATTGTGCGTAAATGCCATCCAATCTGTACATCAAGATCCCTTTATCATAAATATTAGATGCTCTACAACCGTTAATCTAATCATTAAGTAGGCCAAACCATAGAAAATAATGGAGAACCACCCAAAAATCTTTCAAATTCATGTCATGTGCAGCTTGATGGTTGGATCAGCTAGAATTTTGGCATATCTTATTTTCATAGTGGAATGACCATGCTGAACTAACTGGATGACATACATTTGATACAGTAAGCCCATGCATCTATAAATATTGACCTATAAGACGGGTAAAACGGGTAGTTGGTCAACTATAACGATATTAAAAGTGTGTGTGAATTTAAAATCGGTCTCTAAAAATGAGGTGATGTATTTATTAGAATTGTGTCATGGAAAACTAACGTGAACTTTATCCAATGGTGATGTGGATGTGATATTGATAATCTTAGCTATAAATCATGATGAACATGGGTTCTAGAAGGATATGTAATTACTCCTAGATTAATATGTGGAAGTGCTTTAAAACATATATGAAATTTGGTTAAAAGGAGTGATTCCTTTAGTTATCATTAGAAACCAGAGATTAGATACAATGATCACTAACCAAGAGAAACTTTATGTACCAAGGATGCCAATAACTTACTGTACGATGACCACTTAATTGGTTGTAGGAGAGACATAGGGTTGTTGTCATCATTATGATAATAGATGTGATTATCTTGTCTACTGGGATTGATGAGTATGAAAGGACTTCACACCATGCAGGATGACGAATCGGTATGCCTTTTCCTCACCTTAAGTAGGAGTGTGAATGTGACGTGTAAATAAGCTATTGATGCTTACATTTGTAGTTGAGGTCAAGTTGCTAGACCATGAGGTTCATTATAGGTGGATTGTGATTGACTTAAGGATACATTGACTGTCAAGACATGTGAGAATTCAAGGATTATACAGTCATCAACTGGTCAATGAAAATAAGTGAAGCTGGGTACATAAATAAAGGTTCTTCCAGGCTCAATTGGTTTTCCGTCGGCCCAACACTCAAAATATTTTATAAATATTTTTAACCATTAAATTTTTATTTTAATTATTAAAAATATTTCAAATGAACGGGATAAAACATATACATCATGTTGGGCCCCACAGATCCCTTAACAGGACTATCCGTCTCTGGCGATGTCCTAGTGAGGGTGGTTTCCAATCTGCACCCCCACATGAGGGGCTCTCTTAGCACACCGTAAGTTATGGTGCTCCTGATTGCACCAGGAAACTTGCAGAGCCTAGTACACCAATCCAGCTACGGCTGATGTCATGGGCTCCGTTGAAAAATCTCCTAATCTAACAATTGAGTTTTTTCCGACTGTAAATCTCTAAAAGCCCTCAAATTTTACTTTTCAAAACTAAACATTTATAAACATTTATGTACGGACACACTATTTGCATATGTAAATATCCTTACATTCATAATTGTACTATGGATATCACGGTGCCACTATCCAATACCAGAAAAAGGACAAAAAGCTGTAGCTAAATATCTACGGCTATGGATTATAACCGTAGCCATTTGTAGCGTAGCTACTGCCTCATTTGATTTGTAGCCATTAGTTCTATGGCTCCGGATCCAATTCGTAGCCATTGCTTATATAGAGAAATGTACATGCAACTACGGATAATTCAGTGAGCCTAACATGAAGTTGAGTGAGACAAATATGAAATTCAACGAATCTCAAATGAAATTGAGTTAGGCCAACATGAAATTTAATGAGCCTCAAGGAAAATTGAGCGATGAAACCATGAAATTGAGTGAGACAAATATGAAATTCAACTAGCCTCAAATGAAATTGAGTGAGGCGAACATGAAATTCAACGAGCCCCAAAGAAAATTCAGCGAAGCTAACATGAAATTCAATGAGCCTTAAGAGAAATTGAGCGAGGCTAACATAAAATTCAACGAGCCTTAAGGGAAATTGAGAGAGGCAAACATGAAATTCAACGAGCCTCAAAGGAAATTCAACGAACCTCAAAGGAAATTGAAATTCAACAAGCTTCGAAGGAAATTAAGCGAGACTAACATAAAATTCAACAAGCCTCAAAGGAAATTGAACGAGGCTAACATGAAATTCAACGAGCCTCAAAGGAAATTAAGTGAGGCTAATATGAAATTCAACGAGCCTCAAGCGAAATTAAGCGAGGCAAACATGAAATTCAGTAAGGCAAACATGAAATCGAGCAAGGTGAACATGAAATTCAATGAGCCTCAAAGGAAATTGAGCGAGGTTAACATGAAATTCAACATGCCTTAAGGGAAATTGATCAAGGCAAACATGAAATTGAGCGAGGCAAACAAGAAATTCAATGAGCCTCAAAGGAAATTGAGTGAGGCTAACATGAAATTCAATGAGCCTCAAGGGAAATTAATCGAGGTAAACATGAAATTGAGCGAGGTTAATATGAAATTAAGCAAGGCAAACATGAAATTCAATTAGCCTCAAAGGAAATTGAGCGAGGTAAACATGAAATTCAACGAGCCTCAAAGGAAATTGAGCGAGGCTAACATGAAATTGAGCAAGCTTCAAATGAAATTGAACGAGCCTAAAATGAAATTGAGTGAGGCTAACTTGAAATTGAGCGAGGTAACTATGGAAATGAGCGAGCTTCAAATGAAATTGAACAAGCCTAACATGAAATTGTGCGAGGCTAACAATGACTCTAGCAGTTGTTCCATGTTTAGTGTAGGGTGTAAGCTAAAACCATGACCCGTACGTGTAGGCATACACTGGCTAACTCAACCTAAGGACTTTCTATGACAACTATATGCGTCTAAAAAGTAAATGACCCTACGATACTCTATATGAAGGAGACTATACACTGTTACAAAAATTCAGCTATATATATATATCAAAGACTATGGTTTTCTAGCAGCTATATATGATGGACTGGATGCATGAAGGACTCAAATAAACTAAACCCTAAATATGTGGTGAATTCCCCTACAAGAACCCTAGGCTCTGATACCAAATTTGATGCAGGACATGAAAATTAAATATGATATGCGAGATTTCAGGCTTAAGATCATGTTAGTTTAGAAACAATTACATAAATTCCATATCCTACATAAAAGTCCAAACATTCAATTAAGGAGAATCTATGCGGGTTCAGGCCTACACATGATAAGGCTGGATCAATAAAAATTATGAACGAAACGATACTCAAAGATAAGAAATAATCACCCACACATGTATAGTAATCAGTTCCTAATCCAAGGGATTCAGAAATTCCAATTCGGGGAACCCTAGGGTAAGAAAATTGACAAAATAACTTAGAAAAAATATAATCTAGGGCTAGAATTAATGAAAAATGGCTATAAGAGGATAAAAATCTGAGCCAAAAGATGATCCCACGTGTAGACAACAATAATGGCCCAGACGAACGTGCGTGTGATCCCGACTGCACGTATGTGGGGCCCACTATTCAGAAAAAGGCCACCTAGGACCTGGTCGGTTAGGGATGGACTCCAAAACTCACAAATCTCCGCTCGATCCGATGTACGATTTATGTGTGGTGCTCCGCCAAAGTTTCAGCTTGCCTGTGGGCTGAAATCTGGAAGCCTGCTGTAACGAAGAAATCTGATCCAATAAAAGGAACGAATTCGCAGTATGAATGGTGAGGGAAGATGGAAGAGAAGATGATGGAAGATGGGGGTGAATAGGGATCGATGTGGCTTTGCACCACGGTAGTTCGCCCTTCGAAAAGGGAGGGCTTCGTACCCACTTAGGCTTCATAACTTAGAGAGTAGGAAAACGTAAAATTTTTATTAATCTTCAATCAATGAAAAGAATTACAAGGGGTACCTATTTATAAAAAAAATTTTATACCCCAAAAGTGGCACCATGTGCATAACCTATTACTTGGTGGTGAAGTAAACTAAAATAAAAACCAAACAAAGAAATCTAAAGCATTCATGATGTTCTAAATAATAACAAAAAATAAAATCTAAAATATGACATCAATCCGACGAGTGAGCCACGATCATGAGATCCCATGATGGACTTTTCTTGACTTTCGGGCTCACCCTTTTAAACTAAAACTTATTCTTCTAGCTAGGAGGCCCTCCGTGGATGTCGCCATATAGCCAGATCGATGGTAGGGCCCTCCTTTTGCTTACGTACGTGTGTAGGAGGTGGTGTGCATGTGCGTGTGTACATGATGTCCCCATCGATTCTCCCCAGCTGCTAAGATTTCGCCACTGGTGAAATAAAACTCCTGAACCAATTTAGGATGTCAGGATCAAGTCTTTGAAGCTCCTCCTCAGTGAGCCACGTGCTGTCTGAAGGTCGACGTAACTTTCATTTAACCAGGTACTTCTGAAACCCGTTGTCCGACGTTAAAACTATCTGATGGTCTAGGATATTCTCTATTTCTTCTTGGGGTGTGTGAAGGTTAGGTATGAGAGGCAAAGGCTGACAAGAAATGTCAGGAAGAATAGGTATGAGAGGTAGAGGCTGAGAAAATAGGTCGGGACGGTTAGGTATGGGACATAGAGGCTGAAAAAATTGGTCAAAATGGGTAGGTATGGGAGGTAGAGGCTGAAAAAATGGGTCGAGACGGGTAGGTTTGGGATATAGAGGCTGAAAAAATGGGTCGGAAAGAGTAGGTATGGGAGGTAGAGGTTGGAAAAATGGGTCGGGAGGGGTAGGTATGAAATGTAGTAGCTGAGAAGATGGGTCACGACGGATAGGTATGGGAGGTAGAGGCTGGAAAAATGGGTCGGGAGGGGGCCATGGATCAATGAAAAGGTCTGATGAATCAGGATGGTTAGGTGAAAGGCTGAACATTGCATCAATGACTCTTTGAAATACAACTAGATCATCTACATTAAATGTGGAACTAATTCCCATGTAGGGTAGAAGATTTGCCATGTACACATTAAGACCATTTCGTTTTATAATTTTGACGGGTCCAGCGCTACGCGCATGTAACTTACGAACGACCCTCGAAGGATACCTCTCGGGCGTGATGTGGACCATCACAGAGTCCCTTATTTTGAAATCTTTGAAACATTTATGCTAGTCTGTAGAAAATTTGTAATGTTTATTACTAGTAGTGATCTTCTGCCTGATTTCTTGATGCCATGAATAAATGTGATACGTAAAAGACTCTGCAGGCTCTGACGGCCTATGAGATAGTGACATAGGGACAAGATCAATAGGTTTCTCAGGTTTATAACTAGTAACGACTTTATAAGGACTGAGACCTGTGGACCTATCGATGGAACTTTTAAATGCAAACTCGGCTATAGGTATTACGGTGTCCCATGTTCTGGTGTGCTCTATATCCCTCCTAGGGGGAGACTCATCCGGTAGATCATCAGGAAAGACATCATGAAACTCATCTACTACCGGAATGGCCTCAGTGGGTAACTCTATACTAGCCTTTGGGGGACTCTCTTTAACCACAAGGTTGTACGTGTTGTGCCACTCAAATAGTGGTCTTGATGCCCCTCTTGGGGTGAGTGCATGGGTGCATGCCCATGATTGATTCCTTGGCTACATCCATTCATTGGTCTATCCTCCTAGCCACCTACCTGAGATTAGACATCTACCCCAATGCTGGGATTTATCCCGGAGGAGGTTTTTAGTTGGGTAATGCACACATCAAATTGATCAAAACATTGGTCTATATATTTTTCATAGCGCTTACCCAAATACTCGATCTGCTAGGACAACTTATTCAATGACTCTAGTAATTGCTCCATGTTTAATGTAGGGTGCAAGCTAAAACCATGACCCGTACGTGTAGGTATACACCGGCTAACTCAACCTAAGGACTTTCTATGACAACTATATGCGTCTAAAAACTAAATGACCCTACGAGACTCTATATGAAGGAGACTACACACCATTACGAAAATTTAGCTATATATATATATATATATATATATATATATATATATATATATATATATATATATATATATATATATATATATATATATCAAAGACTACGATTTTCTAGCAGCTATATATGATGGACTGGATGCATGAAGGACTCAAACAAACTAAACCCTAAATATGTGGTGAATTCCCCTATAAGAACCCTAGGCTCTGATACCAAATTTGATGCAGGACATGAAAATTAAATATGATATGCGAGATTTTAGGCTTAAAATCACGTTAGTTCATAAATAATTACACAAATTCCATATCCCACATAAAAGTCCAAACATTCAATTAAGGGGAATCTATGCGGGTCCAGGCTTACACATGATAGGGCTGGATCAATAAAATTATGAATGAAATGATATTCAAAGATAAGAAATAATCACCTACACATGCATAGTAATCAGTTCCTAATCTAAGGGATTCAGAAATTTCAATTCGGGAAACCCTAGGGTAAGAAAATTGATAAAATAACTTAGGAAAAATGTAATATAGGGGTAGGATCCATGAAAAATGGTTATGAGAGGATAAAAGAGGATAAAAGCCTGAGCCAAAAGATGATCCTATGTGTGGACAACAATAATGGCCCAGACGAATGTGTGTGTGATCCCAGCCACACATGTGTGAGGCCCACTATTCAGAAAAAGGCCACCTTGGCCTGGTCGGCCAGGGATGGACTCCAAAACTCTGAAATCTCAGCTTGATCCGATGTACGGTTTGTGCGTGGTGCTTCGCCAAAGTTTCAGCTCGCTTGCGGGCCGAAATTTGGAAACCTGCTGTAATGAAGAAATCTAATACAACAAAAGGAAAGAATTCACAGTATGGATGGTGGGGGAAGATGGAAAAGAAGATGATGAAGGATGGGGGTGAATCAGGGTCGATGTGGCTTCGCACCATGGTAGTTATCTTTTCGAAAAGGGAGGGCTTTGCACCCACTTAGGCTTCACAACTCAGAGAGTAGAAAAATACAGAATTTTTATTAATCTTTAATCAATGAAAAAAATTACAAGGAGTGCCTATTTATAGAAAAAATCCTGTACCCCAAAAGTCACACCATATGCGCAACCTATTACTTGGCGGTGAAGTAAACTAAAATAAAAATCAAACAAAGAAATCTAAAGCGTTCACGATGTTCTAAATAATAATAATAAACAAAATTTAAAATATGACATCAATCCGATGAGTGGGCCACGATCATGAGATCCCATGATGGGCTTTTCTTGACTATCAAGCCCACCCTTTTAAACCAAAACTTCATCTTCTAGCTAGGAGGCCCTTCCTTGACGTTGCCATCGAGCCAGATCGATGGTGGGGCCCTCCTTTTGCTTACATATGTGCGTAGGGGGTGGTGTACATGTTTGTGTGCACATGATGTCCCCATCAGTAAGCATGTCTCCTCCATTAAAGACATTACAAATGATGAAAAATACCATCATTTGAGGAGTTTTCTTTACTTGATGTGGAGCTCGCTATTATGTGTAAATGCCATCCAATCTGTATATCAAGATCCATTTATCATAAATATTAGTTGCTCAACAAAAGTTAGGTTAATCTAATCATTAAGTAGGCCAAACCATAGAAAATAATAGAGAACCATCCAAAAACTTTCAAATTCACGTCATGTGCAGCTCGATCGTTAGATCAGCTAGAATTTTGGCATATCTTATTTTCATGGTGGAATGACCATGCTAAACTAATTGGATGAAATACGCTTGATACAGTAGGCCCATGCATCTATAAATAGCAGCATATAAGTTAGGGGTAATATGGTTAGTTGGTCATAGTTGGTCAACTAGAAGGGTGTTAAAAGTGTGTGTGAATTTGAAATTAATCTCTAAAATTGAGGAGAGGTATTTATTAGAATTATGTCATGGAAAGTAACGTGAACTTTATCCACAGGTGATGTGGATGTGATATTGATGATCTTTGCTATAAATCATGATGAACATGGTTCTAGATGGATATGGATATGTAATTACTCCTGAATTGATATGTGGATGTGCTTAATTTTAATGCGGTTAGCATATGAAAAACTAAAGTAATAAAGTACCACAACTCATGTCTCTTTAAACCTAACTCATAAATAGAGCCTTATTTTACTCATAGAGAAATGCCCGGAGAGAGAGAGAGAGAGAGAGAGAGAGAGAGAGAGAGAGAGAGAGAGAGAGAGAACCTTGGATGCCCCTCGGGTGTTACGAAAAAGATAGAAGAAATAGTTCCTTCCCTCCTTCCCTCCTTCCCTCCATTATACATTATAGGGGTGCACACGGAATCCATAGAACCGGTAAACCATATCGGAACTGACTAGACAACATGGTTTGGTTCGATTCTAAAGTGCATTGGTTCTAATTCTGGTTTCGAAAATCAAAAAACCGGTGAGTTCAGTTCATTTCTCGGTTTGGGGTTTCGTAGAACCAAACTGGACCGTGAATCGGATTGTAGAACCGAACCTAGAACTAGACCCCTTGGTTAATAAATATTTAACTTTTTTAAACATAAAAAACTATATCATCCATCAAATGGATCACAACATGAATAGACATTGGCAACAAAATTATTTTGGGAGTATGAAAGGGTCATAGAAACAAACCATGACAAGATTACTCAATGTGAAAATTTTCAGTAAAGGAGCTTGGGCTGGATTATTAAAAAAAAAAACTAAAAAAATCCTATGTAATTAAGTTAGATTATAAAAACAAATCATGCAATTGGGTTGGATTATAAAAAGCCTATAACCGTAGAACTGAATTGGAACCAAATGGGTTTTTTACGGCCCGATTCCAATTCGATTTTAAGGTGCAAATGGTTCGATTTTGGTTCTAGTTTTCCTAAAACCATTAGGAATGATTCAGCTCCGATTTCACTCTAGAAGCAGACCGAACCAAACCGTGTGCACCCATAGTGTTAAATGTAATACATTCAACATGGACAACTCTAGAATCTTTTCAGTGGTATTTTTGAAGGCTAGCATGTATGCTCTCACCTCTCTCTCATTTGTAATAAGATCAAGAGAGAATTTTTAAGTTAGAAGATCAATGTCAAATTCATTAGGGTGGGTTTGGTGCATGGAATTAGATGGCATTAAGAGGGATGGAATTGCTTTTGCAATAAATGCACTTATCGGTGGATTGTCTCTTAATGCAATGGGAATGAGCCTATTCACTTTGGTGTTTGGATCATGTATGATGTATGGCTTAAATACGTGTTTTGATTCATTTAGCGTTTGGTTGTACATGAAAAACAACTACTAATCTCGAAAACTATGTTTGAAAACTAGGTGAGAAGTAAATTAGGGTCCACCTTGATGTTGGTGAGTAATCCACCCTGTCCATCCATTTTGTAAGATCAGTTTAGGACATGCTACCAAAAGTCAAGCAGATCCAAAATTCAAGTGGGCCATATGAGAGGAAAGAGTGGGGAAAGAATTTCCTACCGTTGAAACCTTCCCAAGCTCCACCTTGATGTTTATATATCATCCCAGCCATTTATAAGTTCATTCCTACCAGGATGAATTGACAACATAGAAAACTTTATTGTGATACAAAACTTTTGTAGCCATATGAATGTTTCAACGGTGGTCACTCAATCCCCACTGCTTTCTCTTGTGTGGCCCACTAGAGTTTTAAATCTACTTCATTTTTTGTCACATACACTAAAATGATCTTGTAAAATAGATAGATGGGGTGGATTCCTCACAAATATTAAGGTGGGCCCCACATCCCTTCCCCACGTAAGAACTTCTTAGCTCATACTTTGAGGAGGAAATCTTGTGAATTCTGCAAATTTTGGTTGAGTGGTCCTAAGCCCTCCATAACATATCCTACTCCATGTACAAGATTCAATATTGAAAACCTACGGTGAACCATACATGGTTGATTTTTCAAACCTAGGATTTAAAGTTTCATCCTACCTAATACCACCTAATTCCACGTGTCATACACTCAAAGTTTTTTTTTTTTTTTTTAAATATAAGAGACACCAGTAGAAGACGTATTTACGATAATCCTTTATTAATTTGTCAATGCATGTTCACAGTACGCAGTACCTGATCAATGACCTTGATACCTGACACCCTTGCCATCCTCCTCTAATCTCACACGTATCCACCCACATGACGGGTGCGGATTGGGTACCACCCCACCGTCCAGTCAAGGGCTCTGTGAAGCCCACCGTGATGTATATGTTTTATCTACGCCATGCATCTATTTTGAAAGTTCATTTTAGAGCCTGATCCCAAAAATGATACAGATTAAAGGATCAAGTGGATCACAAAAAAGAAAGCATTGGGGATTGAAATCTTAACGTTGAAAATTTCTTGAGAGCCATAGAAGTTTTGGATCAACCTAATATTTATCTTTTACCTTCATAAAAGCCTATGTGACTCTATGAATTATCTTTCACCTTCATGAAAGCCCATGTGACTTTATGAAAAGGTTAGATGTCAAGTAAACATCACGGTGGGCCTTAGAAACTTTTCTGCGGTCGTCAATCTTGACTGTTTCTTGTGGTGTGGTCTACTTGAGCCTTTGATCTGTCTCCTTTTTAGGCTCATGCCTTAAAATGACATGTAAAAATGGATGGACTGCGTAGATAAAGCATATAAATCATAGTGGGCCCCATTTGGCGATTGGCTGGTGTACCTCACACTAGCTATATAGCTGGTGTATTGACGTCAGCAAGTTTTGTGGGTTTGATCATGAGGTATGTGTTATATCCAAACCATCCATCCATTTGGCGAGATTGTCTTAAGGCTTGAGACAAAAAATAAGACAGATTTAACTATCAGGTGGATCATAGTGAAAAAAGCAGTGGGGGATTGAACGTCTAACATTGAAAACTTTTTTTAGGTCACAGAAGTTTTGGATCGATCAATATGAAATTTGTTTTTCCTCTTCATTCAGGTCTTTGTGACCTTATGAACAGATTGGATGGAAAATAAACGTTATGGTGGGCCCTACGAATGTTTTAACGGTGAAAATCATTACCTCCGCTGTTATTTGTGGTGTGGTCCAGTTGATCTTTGGATATGATTCATTTTTTGCATAATGCTCTAAAATGATCCCTAAAAATAGATGAACTGTGCAGATATAATAAGTACATCATTGTGGGGCCATTAAACTTTGATATCCTTTGAACCGTTCGTATAACTCGGAGATCGAGGAGCGTCTGCGCTCGTCTTCGCACCACACGTACCTACAACAACTATATAGCTGGTGTGTGGTACACCAACCAATCTGCTTCTTGATGGGACTGTCAGTCTCGCTAGGTCCTGGTGGGGGTAGGGGTGTACATTGAGTCGAACCGAGTTGAGCTGACCTCATCTGGACTCGGCTCAAATAGTGGCTGACCTCAACTCGAACTCAGCTCGACTTGGTCCTCGAGCCTGACTGGCCAGCTCAGCTTGGTTCAATCAGCAGCTCGGGCCAACACGGGTGAAATTTGAGCCAAGATCAAGCCAAGTTCTCCATTAAGGCATTTCCACAAACACCTGAACTGCAACTTTAAAATCCCATTGTTTTACAAACAGGGGCAATGGTTTTACCGCAGAAAGAAAAATGGTATTTGTTTCATGTACATACCTTCTTTGTCACTAGCTAAACCTTCCTTGCCACCTTGCCACCCGCCAAACCTTCCTTGCCACTAGCCACATTTCATTGAGGCATTTTATCAAACAGTTGGTGAGCAACATCAATGACATAGTAACCGAGTCATCGAACTAGTTCGATTCAAGCTGGATTTGATCCGAGTCGAGTCGAGTCGAGCTGGGGCCTGCTCGAACTCGGCTTAAACTCATTTTTGAGCTCAAAAAATCAGCTCAACTTGGCTCAAACTCAGCTTCGAACCGAGTCGAATCGAGCTTTTTTGAGTTGAGTTAAGCGAGCTAACCGAGTTAGCTTGGTTCGTGTACACCCCTAGGTGGGGGTGGTATCAATCCACGCCCCCACATGAGGAGCTCTCTCAGCACACTATAAGTTATGGTGGTCCTGATTGCACCAGGAAACTTGCTGAGTCTAGTACACCAATCCAGAAGTAGCTGATGTCATGGCTCCATTAAAAAAAACTCCTAATTTGACAATTCTAACCGTCCGATGGCTTGCTTTTCATAAGTTTGTCATGTAAAAATAGATCCACTCAACAATTTTAGCCGTTTATTTGAGGGGACCACCGTGGATGGCCTTCGTGGTCTAAAGAATCTTTTTTGTTATACAATCCTAACCATTCATTGCTCTAAAGAAAACCTTTAATCAGGAAATCCTAATCGTCTGATCCATGCTCGAAAGTGAAAGGCTATAAATGAAAAGCGAAACTTAATGATGTGTTGAAGCATCTACTCAGGTGTGATTTTGTCATTGTAGTCATGAAAATTGTGTGGCCATCCTAGCCAACAATCTGGATCATTCGATTTGATTGTCCAAATGCCCCAATGTCACTAGGAACACCGTAAATTTTATGTTACGGGAGCACTGACGCGGATTGCCTGTGCCCCCGGCCATAAAGTTTCTCCGTGGAACTAAACCGGATCGACCAAATGGTCTAATTTGGTCTAGTTCTAGACTGCACCGGTTCTGATTCCGGTTCCAAAAATCAAAGAAACATTTAATTCGATTCTCGGTTTGGGGGTAAGTAGAACTGAACCGAACCATGAACCGATCCGTAGAATCGAATCATGGATCTGAACCTCTCTCTCTTACTGCTCCTCTCTCTCGCCATTGGTCCTCTCTATCTCTCACTACTCCTTTCTCTCGCTCTCCTCTCTCTCTCTCGCAGCTGGTCCTCTCTCTCTCACTGCTCCTCTCTCTCATTGTTCCTCTCTCTCACTGTCGGTCCTCTCTCTCTTTCACTGCTCCTCTCTCTCTCTCTCACTACCAGTCCTCTCCCTCTCTCACTGCTCCTCTCTCTCGATGCTCCTCTCTCTCTCTCTCTCACCGATCCTCTCTCTCTTGCGTGCTAGTCCTCTCTCTCTCAAATATGAATTGATTCATAACCGAATTGGTTTCAACGGTCCGGTTCCAGTTTCAAAAATCCTAGAACCGTTAGGAATGGTTCGGTTCTGGTTTAACCCTAGAACTGGACCGAACTCACCTGTGTGCACCCCTATCAGAAGATGTGGGGGCCAAAGATATGCTCATGAGAATTCCACTCGGTCCATTAGTTTTTAACCTCACAATTGGATAGGGCTCAAAATAATAGGGTAGATTTGAATCTCATGTGGGCCACGAGATAGGGGACAGAGTGGATTGAATGCATATCATTAGAAATTTTGTGGGAGGTTGGAGGTCCTCCCATGCATGCACATGCAATGATGACCATATTTTTTTGGCTTTTTCTATCATTCATTTCTGGTTTTGATTTGATTGAAATGTGGAGTTGATTTAGAGTAAAAATGTGTTTAAGTTAAAGTTGTCAATATCCAAAAGAAGCTTAGAATCTATGATAGGCTAGAAACCATAGAATCACTTAACGGTCAGAAAATTATAAAATTCCTCAACTCAAGTGACTCCTGCAGTTAGTCCGTGGCCTTCGATTCTATGCAAGGGCCTCGGTTATGAAAAAAGGAAGGTGTTAGGCACCATCTTCCACCCGTGTAAAGAATAGTCTCTACTTTATGGAATTGTATAATTTTTGGGGGGATTTAGAGCAAGTTCCATTGTTATAGAGTTAGGCCAAACTATATTACGCCCTTGGGCCAGGATAGGTAATGTAAAATAAAAAGGAAAGTAGTAGCAGCATGTACGGTATTAAATCTTACTATGCAGGTTTTTAGAACCCGAGTGGGTGAAAATAAGAGAAAATATGAGCAATTGCAAGTTAGAATATTATTAAGCCATACTATGTAGGTTTTTGGAGAAACTAGATAGGCGAAAATAAGAAAAATATAAGTAGTAGGAAATGTGGATGTGTGCTAGTGTTGAGGAAGTTAGGGTATGTACAAGCAAAATACAACTTGATTTTGAGATGTGAGTGGGAAAAGGGGAAACCAGACATCTTTTTTGGTCAAAGGGATGGTCGGATATCTCAGATTCCTACCCTATTTACTGACTTCAGTATCTTAGTCGTCTTTGGACTTTGACTGACAGGAAGACCTGGTAAGAGGAATATTTCATATAGAACAGAGGGTTAGTCATGTGGTATTTTCAAAGTAATGAAAGTCAATTATCATTTGAGCAGATTCAGACAAAGCCTACTCTCTTCGACCAAACCCTCTAGTGAAATTATCCTTCTCTCCCTATTTCTCTCTCCGCTCGATCCTTCTCTCTCAGCATTTTCCTCTCTCTGGATTGTCTCATCGTCCCCTGTTCGTTAGCAGCAAGCTGCCTTTAAATAAGCAAGCGAGCGGTACCATGTACCCTTGACAATGTGGCTTGGATTGAGCTAAACTAAAGCATTTCAAACATATGGTAGGCTTGAAAGAGGATATGGGCTCGGGGTTGCTTTGATTGGTGTGTAGGGCGGTTGGGCAAAGCCATGTCAGCCTTGATTAGCCGTTATTACAGCTGAGGCGTGACATGGAGAATGCGAGAGTAAATGGGCCTAGATACAGGGGCCAGAAATTTGTATCCATGGATGTGGATTTTCCACCACCCTATCCATGTAAAGTTAGTTTCTATTTAATTCGATGTTTTGCGGACACACCAGAAGCCATGCTCCCTCACTTGGCATGTCGCTTATACACCCAGATCTAGGCTGATCCGATCCATGAGATCTGATTCAATGGGTGAGATCAGATCTCATTTTAAAGTGGGGTGTCTACAGATGCACCTCTTTGGTAGAGACTGAAATACAATTGAATGCTAAAGCGAGTTGAAACCCCACCTGTAACACCCTGCACCTCTGATACGCGGGTGATACCATTTAAACCCGTAACAACAGGACTTTGTAAGTGCTATGATTTTATGCTCCTTTGGTTGTCAAATTTTGTGGTGCCAAAACATTAATTTATGTCTTGTATAATCTATATCTTATGTAGCTCATTGGTATATATGATCAAGACTTTGCATCACCTCTTCAAGTCAAAGATTTACTTCAAACCATTTCAAGAAATGCAAGTACAAGCTACAATGAAAGAAGTGATCTTGTTCAATGAATCAAGTTCGTATACATCTCGAAATGCTCGAAATGAAGTGTATTTCAAGTTCCAGAAGATCTCAAGTTCAAGCTACATCAAGTGTAGAGATCTCAAGCTCATAATCTTCAAAGGTCAACCATCATCTGAAGAAATGAAGTTTCACTGTTCATACTTCATGTCCCAGATATGAAAGACCATAAATTGACCTTAGGGTAGGCCATTTTGCATACATAAGTCAAATTGAATCACTTTGTAAGTGTTCGGACTATTCTAAGACTAGTCCTGGATCTTGTTTGACTAGTCCTACACTGGCTCGACCAGTCTTGGAAATTCTAAGACCAATCCTAAGTTTGTTGCAGATTTTTAAAATTTTTTGTTCACCTACAACTAGTCTTGGACACTGTTCGACTCATCGTGTGAACAGTACAAGACTCCTCCTACGACCAATCTTGGTTCTTTGACTCAAACTCCAGTGACCAAACCTATTACCTCACGACCAGTCGTGGGTTGGTTACGACCAGTTGTGGAGGGCTCACGACCAGTCATGGACACCCTACAACCATTCGTGGAATGGTTTTATCTTATCGTGCTCAAAAATTCAAAAAATTATTTCTCTTACGACTAGTCGTAGTGTCCGCAGGACCAGTTGTAGATAATTTTCTGCAACTATAAATAGACGACAAATTTCAGAGTTTAAACAGATAATTCAAGTAAAATATAGGCATCACTCTAAGATAAGTTTGTGTTCATTTTAAAGATACATTGTGCATATTTAAAATTTTCTTTTGTTAGCTTTATTGATTTGATTTTGTTTCTATATTCCAATCTGATTTGAAAAGAGGAATTGTTATATTCATTCTTCTTGAAATCAAAATCAAATATAGCTAGCCCAACTGGTTTAATTTAAAATCAATTAGAACCTAAAACCATTTTAAAGTGAGAATTGGACATTGAACTTCTATTCGAACTTCTATTCCGATTGGTTCTTCCAGGCTAGAACAAAAGGAGAAATTCAGGTATTTTACATTTAAGTAAATTTTCTTTATTTTGGTTTTATTTGAGATTAAGCCAGAAAAATCTTAATCTGTTGGTTATCTGAGAAGAGCTAGAAAAACTCAGAAGTGGGTTTTTTGAATTATGTAAGCCCACTAAAAAACACAATTGTGAAGGTTTTGGGTGAACCTGTGAAAATCTATTTTGATAGTGAACGCTAATATCCCTTGTGTGAGGATATTAGGAGTGGAGTAGCAAGTTGTGTGGCTATTGTTTAACAGTTGGTGAACACATAGGCGAACCACTATAACTCTTTGTGTTTTGTGGATGTGTGATTTATTTTTCTTATCTTTTATCATTCGAAGCCATGAGATGTATATGTAAATGTGAATGTTGTAATATTTTTATTTCAAGCATTGTGGGGAATGTTATAATAGTTTAGAATTTATTTCTTGCTATTTCTTTTTATTCCTCTTCAGTTTGAGTTTTTGATACAAAGACCTTTATAGAAATAAGGTTCTCCTACCATAAACTTTGATTTTTGGTGTAAGGTTGTCCTTAGATCAACATTTGTATCAACCTCTCAAGACTTGAATTTTGAGGTTGCTTTTCATTTCAGTACTACGATTTATATACAGTGCTCCTTTATTCATTTATATTCTGCTATAAAAGTTTTAATTTGGCATAATCCTATTCACCCCCCTCTAGGACATATAGCTTGGCCTTTTCAAGTGGTATCAAAATCTAATAACTCGCTTTTAATTCTTTATATTTGGATTTATTTCCTGATCTAATCGATCTAAGTTTTATATAAGATGTCAAATTTTGATAGCCTTTCAGTCACTAGGCCTCCACCTTTCGATGGCGCCAATTATGCCTATTGGAAAGCTAGGATGAGGATTTTCCTAAAATCCATAGATGAAAGTGTGTGGCTAGCTACAATGAATGAATGGACCCCTCTTACCACTGAAGTAACTGGTATTGATGGATCAAAATCAATGATAATTACACCTTATTTCTCTTGGACCACACTTTAAAAAAGTGAGAGTAGTGCAAATGCTAAAGCACTGAATGCAATCACTTGTGCACTATCACCGGATGGATTCAAAAGAATTATATCCTGTGATTCTGCAAAGCAAGCTTGAGATATTTTAAAAATGACACACGAGGGAACATCAATTGTCAAGAGATCTAAGATTCAAATCCTCACAACCAAATTTGAGGAAATACGTATGGAAGAAAATGAAATGTTCATAGACTTCTATATAAGATTAAATGACATTGTGAACTCTATGTGAGGTCTTGGTGATAAAATCCCAGAAAGTAAGATTTGTACTAAAATACTACTCTCACTTCTTGAACGGTTCAATTCTAAGGTGACTGCGATCCAGGAACTTCGTGATACGGATAATATGAGGGTAGAGGAATTAGTTGGCTCTTTACAGACTTATGAGTTAACTTTTAAAGCTCTAAAATATAAATCTATTGAACTTAAAACTTCTAAAAATAGTTTTCAGGAAAAAAATAACAATTCTGATTTAGAAAACTCTGAAGATGATATGACCCTTTTAGCTAAAAAGTTCTATAAAATTTTTAAAAGTAAAAAGAGGGTTGATTTTCAAAAATCGAATGATAAGAAGAAATCTAATCCTAAAACTCAAAAATCTCTAAAAGACGGTCAGTGTTATAACAGCCATGAATATGAGCATTTAGCAAACAAGTGTCCTAAAATGGACAAACCTAAAAAGAAGGGTATGTTGGCTACTTGGGATGAGTCCTCTGATTCTGAAGCTTCTTCTAAATCAGAAGATTCTGAAACTGAGTCGGGCAGTAACATTAAAGCCCTTATGACTCTAGCCAAATTCATATTTTCAGATAATGATTCAATAAGTGAAGAAAATCTGAACAGTGATTTTGAAAATGAAGATGATCTTCAAGATGCTTACAATGCCCTATATAAGGAAAGTTGTAAAATTGCTGTCGAATTTAAACATCAAAAAGAAAATTTTTCAAAGCTTAAAGAAAATTTTGAGTCTCTTATTTTAGAAAATTTTATATTTCAGATTGTTTTGAAAAGACTAAATGTGATTTAGAATTCAAAACCTCCTTGATTGAAAATCTTAAATCTGCAAATGAAAAACTTAAACTTGAAGTCTCTTCTCTTTTGAGTTTAAAGGATACATGGAGGTATGCCCAAGGAGATCCAAAGTTAGAAAAACTTTTTTTTGGATCATGGAAATGTGGTGATCGATCCGGTTTGGGCTACGATAAAAATGTTCCTCCTAAAAGAAGAATACGCCTCCTAACTTTGTAAAAGGAGAGACCTTAAACTCAAAAGGGAAAAGTAGAAATCAATTTTTTTTTTAAATACTAAAACTTTTTAAAGACCTAAAATCAACTATATTAACTATAAAAAATCAAAACCGAAACCCTTTAGCCGAAAAAATAGTTGATTTGCTTAAGGAGCTTTTAAAATCTAACTCAGTAGGTCACTCTTACATCAACTATAAACAAAATAAGACCAACTATACACTTACCTGGTTGCCCACACTACTTTCAAAGTTACAAGCCATTCAAAGTGGTACCTAGACAGTGGATGCTTAAGACATATGACTGGTGATAAAGGTCTATTCACCGATCTTAAAGAAATGACTGATTGTTCAGTCACATTTGATGATGGCAGCAACTGCAAGATTATTGGCCAAGGTACGGTTCAATTCTATAATCTCCCTTTGTTTAAAAATGTTTTATACGTTGAAGGGTTAAAACACAATCTGTTAAGCATATCTCAAATATGCGATAACAATCATAGCGTAAAATTCTCTAACCAAGGTTTTGAAATTTTAAATAATAAGAGTTCAGTAATATTAACTGGTTATAGAACTTCTGAAAACTGCTATATTGTTAGTGAATCCAGCTCATCTAGTCAACCGTGCTACATGGTCTATACTGATGAGACTGATTTATGGTATAAACATCTTGGACATGTACACTACCGGAATTTGTATAGACTGAGTAAAAGAGAACTAATAAGAGGTCTATCTAAATTATAAAAAATAGACAAAATATGTGACGAATGCCAGATTGGCAAGCAATCAAGGAGCTCTCACAAGAAGGTGAACTCCAATGCAACATCAAGACCACTTGAGCTTCTTTATATGGATCTTATAGGACCTACCAGGATAGAGAGTCGAGGTGGAAAAAAATATATTTTGGTAATTATGGATGATTTTACTAGATTTACATGGGTTGCATTCTTAAGGGATAAATTAGAATCCCTTGAAGAAATAAAAAGGGTTCTCAAATGAATTCAAACAAAAAAGGTTCTTAAGTCTATAAGATTTGTAGTGATCATGGATCTGAATTTGATAATAGCATTTTTGAGAAATTCTGTAGCGATCAGGGGATATTACATGAATTCTCTATACCTAAAACTCCATAACAAAATGGAATTGTTGAAAGAAAAAATAGAGTGCTTCAAGAAATGTCTAATGTAATGTTGAATAGTATGAAGCTATCTAAAAATCTAGGGGTTGAAGCCATAAATACTACAATGATATATAATCAATCGGGTTTATATAAGTAAATCTAATAATAAAATAACTTATGAAATGTGGTTTGATAAGAAGCCTACTGTCAAATGCTTTCGAGTTTTTGGTAGCAAGTGCTATATTTTACGTGACCGTGAAAATCTGAGAAAGTTTGACACTAAAAGTGATGAAGGAATCTTTATAGGATATTCTTTAAACAGTCATGCATATCGTGTACTGAACAAAAGGACCGGTGTTATTCAAGAATTTATAAATGTGGTCATAGATGATCACTTGGAATACACCTGCCCAAAGTTCAGATAATGATGAAGTTATTTTGATTGATAAACCAGATACTTCATTAAGTCAAAACAATTCTGAATTAAGGACTGTTAAAGATCATCCAACTACTCAGATTCTTGGAAACCCTCTCACAGGTGTGCACACTCATAAACAAGTTTAAGACATATGTAATTACGTTCGTTTCACATTCCAGATAGAATCGGCTAACGTAAAAGAAGCTCTTACTGATAAAAACTGGATTGTTGCGATGCAAGAAGCGCTTAACCAATTTGTAAGAAATGATGTTTGGTATCTTGTTCCTACACTTAAAGATAAACATATTATCGAACCTAAGTGGATTTTTAAAAATAAGTTTGATGAACTTGGTAATATAATTCAAAACAAGGCTAGGTTGGTTGTACAAGGGTACACTCAAATTGAGGGTATTGATTATGATGAAATGTTTACCCTAGTAGCTTGTCTTGAGTCAATCAGATTATTTAAATCCATTGCTTGCTTTAGAAAATTTAAAATTTATCAAATGGATGTGAAGAGTGCCTTCTTAAATGGTGATCTGCATGAAAAAGTGTATGTTGAACAACCAATGGATTTTGAAGACCCTAAAAATACTGATCATGTCTATTATCTTAAAAAGACTCTCTACGGCTTAAAACAAGCTCCCAGGGCATGGTACGAGAAACTGACTAAGTTTTTACTAAATCATAATTTTTAAATGGAAAGTGTTGATAAAACTCTTTTTATTAAGAAACATAATGATCGTATCTTAATTGTGCAGATCTATGTTGATGATATTATTTATATATCTACCTGTTCTAACATGACCGTTGAGTTTGTAGATTTAATGAAATTCAAGTTCGAAATGAGCATGGTTGGAGAATTGAACTATTTCCTTGGGTTGCAAGTAAAACAACAACCTAATGATATTTTCATTTCTCAGACCAAATATGCTCTGAACTTGATTAAAAAGTTTAGATTTGAGAATGGTAAGAATTTTGATACTCTTATGAGTACAACCTTAAAACTCTCAAAAGACTCTACAGGTAAAAATGTGGATCCTAAATTATTTCATAGTATGATTGGCAGTTTACTTTATTTAACTGTTAGTAGACTTGATATTGCTTTAAGTGTTGGTATTTGTGTCAGATATAAGTCTGATCCTAAAGAGTCACATTTAACTGTTGTTAAGCAGATTATGTGACATGTCGCAAGTACGTCAAATATGAGTCTTTGGTATCCACATGAAACTAGTGTTCAGTTGGCTGGGTACTTAGATGCTGATTGGCCTGTTAATATCGATGATAGAAAATCTACCAGTGATGGTTGTTTTTATATTGGAAATTGTTTAGTTTCTTTGTTTAGCAAGAAGCAAAGTTCTATATCACTCTCTACTGCTGAGGATGAATACATTGCAGCTGGATATGCATGTACTCAGCTTGTTTGGATGAAACATATGTTAAGCGATTATGTAATTGCACAGGATTTAATGGTCTTATATTGTGATAATTCAAATGCAATAAATATTTTAAAAAATCCAATCCAACATTCATGTACCAAGCACATTGACATTAGATTTCATTACATTCGTGAATTAGTGGAAGAAAAGCTAATATCTTTGGAGTACATTCCTACCGAGACTCAACTTGCTGACATTTTTACTAAACCCCTCGACAAAAGAAGGTTTAATTAATTAAAATTTGATCTTGGTATGTGCATTTAAATTGATTATTCATGTATATATGTATCATAGTGTATATATATTTGATAATTTATTGATTTAAATTTCAAATTTGTATGAAAAATACATGTTTATGTTGGTACACGACCAGTCGAGGACGTGCTCGACTAGTCGTGGTACGATCGGTCGAGGACGACCTAAGACAGGTCGTGTAGCGCATTGGTCACTTTAATTTGGAAAAAACCATCATCTTTCTCATTTCTTCTTTTCTCTCTAACAAGCCGTGACACGACTAGTTGAACCGTACTGTTTGATTCGTGAAGTTTAATGCATTTTTCAGTCTTCTTGAAGATTCAAGGTCTATTTTCTTCAATTTCTTCATTGTAGTGCTTAATAGCTTTGTTGAGATATTTGGGGTTTTCTTCTCAAATTTTTATTTTTGAGAAAACCCATTTCTCATATTTTGTAACTCCTTAGTACATTGATTTTCTTGTTGCCAATGGATGCTAGAGGGAAAAATAAAACTTCCTGTGGTCCATCTTATTCTAGATTTACTCTAATAACATGGCGCCACCTTCAGTCACCCGAAGATGATCCCTCATATGTACGGGATTTGCGTTTGCGCAAGGTTCTTGTTGAACCATCTGTTGATCTTGATCACATTGCTCCTTTTGGTATCATTCCACTCCTCTAAGCTGTAAGATGGGATAACATCTTACATTGGGGTGGGCCTGCATACTAGTCTATTGCTCAGTCCATGTTTACATGTATCTTTGATTTTTTGACTGAGAACTTAATGTTTAAAATTGATGCTAGAGAAGGTCCATTTGAAATTAACCGCCATCTGATTTCAGGGTTAATGGACATACCTGTTAATGACCAGGGTATTCTTATTCATACTCTAGCTAAGAAACCCTCAGAATTAGAAAAATGCATGCTCACTAGAGATTTATGCAATATGAATGTGCAATGGACTCATAAAGGGAATGTACTCCCCTCAAAGTACTTGTTGCGCAAATACAGGATTTTGCATCGAATCTTTATTTCAAATCTGTATCTGCGTTCTGGTAATAAAACAGAACTAACTTCCTTTATGGTTTAGGTTTTGCACTCTGTCATCTCTGGTGCTAAAGTTTATCTTCCTTCTTTGATATGTCATTCCATCATTCAGTTTCGTCTCCATCCAAGTCATAGTGATATTCCATTTGCCTATCTTATGACTGTATTAGCTTCTCATATGTTAGTTGCTATGCCTATTGGAGAGGCTCCTATCCATCATCTTATTTTCAACAATTATAATATTAACAAGATGAAATTGGAATTGGCTCCTGGCCAAGTGGATGTGGGTGGTGGTGGAGCTGAAGCAGGGAATGAAGAAGTCGCTGGTGATCTTCCTCATGATGATATAAATATGGATGATTTTTTTGATGAAATTGAATCAGACTCTGGAAATGATCCTGATTATGAACCTTCTGATTTTGATGCGCATCTACGTGCACTTGAGGAGAAGGTAGAGAACATGAATGCTGCCCATGATTTACAGTTTAAATATATGCGCAAGTATCTTAGGCACTTAAATAAGGGCCTTCATCAACTTGATCCTACCATACCTGCTCCTTCTCCAGGATCTGATTAAGTGCTTTACTTTTTGATTTGTAATAACTTTAAGTCTACTTGTGATGGTTTGTGAACTTTATTTGGTTTATTGACTTTTTTATTAAAATTAGTTAATGGTATGTGGACTTTAATTTGCTTATATTTTGACTAGTTAATCCTTTATTACTCTTGTTTATTATCCTTAATATCCTTTTCCATTTTTTTTCTTCCTTTGTCATGTTGTGACAAAAAGGGGGAGAAATATTTGGATTGATTGCTTATGATTTGCTGCATGGATATGGATTGTAGGGGTAGTAGCATATAATTTTTTTTTATTTTTTTTGGATATATGTGTGCTGCTCAGGGGGAGTATGTGAGGAGATGTTTTGCCTATGTTGTGCCTAGTTCATAATGTTATGTGCTAGTTGATGATAACTGGTGCATGATTCTTTAACTAGGTTGTAATTGGTTTTGTCTTTTATAACTAGTGCATACATGATTCTTTGTATGTATATTATTGTTGAGTTTGTTTTGTCACAAATTTGACAAAGGGGGAGATTGTAAGTGCTATGGTTTTATGCTCCTTTGGTTGTCAAATTTTGTGGTGCCAAAACATCAATCTATGTATTGTGTAATCTATGTCTTGTGTAGCTCATTGGTATATATGATCATGACATTGCATATGGGTTCAAGACATTGCATCACCTCTTCAAGTCAAAGATTTACTTCAAACCATTTCAAGAAATGCAAGTACAAGCTACAACGAAAGAAGTGATCTTGTTCAAAGACTCAAGTTGGTATGCATCTCGAAATGCTCAAAATGAAGTGTATTTCAAGTTCTAGAAGATCTTAAGTTCAAGCTACATCAAGTGTAGAGATCTTAAGCTCATAATCTTTAAAGGTCAACCATCATTTGAAGAAATGAAGTTTCAATATTCTTACTTCATGTCCCAGGTATGAAAGACCTTAGATTGACCTTAGAGTAGGTCATTTTGAATACATAAGTCAAATTGAATCACTTTGTAAGTGTTTGGATTGTTCTAAGATTAGTCATGGATCTTGTTCGACTAGTCCTAGCATTGGCTCGACCAGCCCTAGAAATTTTAAGACCAGTCCTAAGTTTGTTGTAGATTTTCAGAATTTTTTATTCACCAACGACCAGTCCTAGAGACTGTTCGACTGGTTGTGTGAACAATACACGACTCATCCTACGACCAGTCCTGGTTCTTCGACTCAAACTCCAGTGACCAAACCTATTGCCTCACGACTAGTCATGGAGGGCTCATGACCAGTCGTGGACACCCTACGACCAGTCATGGAACGGTTTTATCTTATCGCGCTCAAAAATTTAAAAATCCATTTCTCCTACGATCAGTTGTAGTGTCCACAGGACCAGTCACAGATGATTTTTTGCAACTATAAATAGATGACGAATTTTAGAGTTTAAACAGATAATTCAAGTAAAATTTAGGCATCACCCTGAGATAAGTTTGTGTTCATTTTTAAGCTACATTGTGCATATTTAAAATTCTCTTTTGTTAGCTTTATTGATTTGATTTTATTTCTATATTCCAATCTGATTTGAAAAGAGGAATTGTTGTATTCCTTCTTCTTGGAATCAAAATCAAATATAGCTAGCCCAACTGGTTTAATTCAAAATCAATTAGAACCTAGAACCATTTTAAAGTGAGTATTGGACATTGAACTTCTATTTGAACTTTTACTCCGATTGGTTCTTCCAGGCTGGAACAAAAGGAGAAATTCAGGTATTTTACATTTGTGTAAATTTTCTTTATTTTAATTTTATTTGAGATTAAGCTAGAAAATCTCAATCTGTTGGTTATCTGAGGAGAGCTAGAAAAATTCAGAAGTGGGGTTTTTTGAATTGTGTAAGCCCACTGAAAAACATAATTGTGAAGGTTTTGGGTGAACCTGTGAAAACTTATTTTGATAGTGAATGCTAATACCCCCTGTGTGAGGATATTAGGAGTGGAGTAGCAAGTTATGTGGCTGTTGTTTAATAGTTGATGAACACACAAGAGAACCACTATAACTCTTTGTGTTTTGTGGATGTGTGATTTATTTTTCCTATATTTTATCATTCAAAGCCATGGAATGTATATGTGAATGTGAATGTTGTAATATTTTTATTACAAGCATTATGGGGAATGTTGTAATAGTTTAGAATTTATTTCTTGCTATTTCTTTTTATTCCACTTCAATTTGAGTTTTTGATACAAATACCTTTTTAGAAATAAGGTTGTCCTACCATAAACTTTAGTTTTTGGTGTAAGGTTGTCCTTAAAACAATATTTGTATCAACCTCTCAAGACTCGAAGTTTGTGGTTGCTTTTCATTTCAGTACTTCGATTTATATATAGTGCTATCTTTCCTTTATTCATTTATATTCCTCTGTTAAAGTTTTAATTTGGCATAGTCCTATTCACCTCCCCTCCCTCTAGGACATAAGCTTGGCCTTTTCAGACTTCAAACTCGACTGACAAATAACCTAAATTCAACGAATGTAGGAAGGGGCTTCCAAGCATCATTGAAGTCGTCCATCAGAGGCCCTAGGTGCTGGGTTGAGCACTACATCAGCCATGAGGGTAAGCTTGACTGAACCCTCAAGTTAAAGCAATATGTGAATCATTTAATCAATGGGTATTGGGACAATGAACTAATGATCGACCTTCGAGGACTAGCGAATAGCCAACTAAGCACTCACTGATTCTCAAATTCCCATGTAACCGTTAAAACAAATTCTCAAACTAATCCAACCATTGGATTGAGGTGTATTGGCCATAAAAGAACTTGGGATGCGTGATACGACCCACCTGGCCTTAGTTCCGTCCCAAACTGGGCCACGACCCCTGGGTGGGGCTCCCAAGATGAATGGACGGAGTGGATTTATCACGAGCATCACAGTGGACCCCACATGAAGCACGAGTGTACCAAACTCACCCATGCACGAAGTGCACAAGACGCTGTTTGTTAGTTAACTAGTGAAGACCCGCATTCCACTTGAAAAAAGTGAAAAATACTCTCGCCTGCTTAAAAATTCGAATTGAAGGATGACCGATCCCAGGGTGGGCCACCTTGGCCACTATTTGACCAATACAAGCCGTTCATCAGATTCGTGGGGCTCGAACGACCAAGACCTAATGGTTTGTCCGGACCCATGATAGGAGTGTTGATTCTAAGGTGAAACTGAGCCAAAGACTCGTGTATGGCTTGATCGGGATGGTGGGCCAACCTGTGGCCACATGGGCGACCCATGATCGGCCTGATCGTGCAAGCCCAAGCATCCATCTACCCGTTCGAAATCGTGCCCTTCCATTGCAAAAAACGGCCAAGCAACCTCCTACACCATAAAAAGTAAAAGGAGACATTTCCCTTTTGGGAAATGGGTGTTGGTGTGATCCGGGCCCTTCCCTGGGACAAGTGGAGCAATCCCAGCCACTCCTGCTAGGGCAGCGCGAGTTAGATGCAAGAGACATCTCGTCTCATGAGAAGGTGGCCAGATACAGAGTATCTCATGGGATAAACTGAAATGCATGTAAAAGGCCCAAAAGTGGACCCCACAGTGATCAGAAACCCCATCTGGTCCTTTCAAACGGACCAGATCATGCGAAAATACCATACACAAAAATCGGCCATTAATGGCCATTTCATCTTCCCCATTAAACCGTTCAACCCCCCATGATGTGATGAACTCCACAGGAAGTAGAAGCTTACTTTTCTGGTGGGCTTGGGCAGTAGAATCCCATCCCCAGGGTTGGATGGACCCCGTGCATCATGAATTTTCAAGGGTGGTCATTGCAAACGACATTTTCTTCCCAACCGTTGGATGACTCTCTCTCATGCCTATAAAAGGGGCTACCGATGCTCTTAGGATTCGCACCAGGGAGAGAGAGAGAGAGAGAGAGAGAGAGAGAGAGAGAGAGAGAGAGAGAGAGAGAGAGAGAGAGAGGCTAATGATTGTGTGACTCAGTGTCGCACTGAACTAACTCAGCCTGCACAGTTTGGACCGAGTTGGGTCAGTGCAGACCTGTAGTATCACCATGAAAGTAAAAGGATGAGAGAGTGAAGGAGAAAGAAGGAGAGGGGAAGACATCGGGTGCAGCTCACCTCGGACTCTCCCCAACAAGAGGGAATAACATTTCTAATGCCGGGGGAGTGTTAGCTATGGTAGCAGCAGCGTAGGACTCTGAGTCGACCCAATCGACTCATCAGATAGCCTAGGTAACTTGACTTAACTCGGGCCCAACTAAAATGGCTAGAAACGTTGCTTCCCTCGACTAAGTGCAGCCGAGTCAGGCACCTACGGTGTTGTGTCGACCTGGCCTGACTCGCCCAAGCAGGACCTGGTTCGGGACCTACATGTCTCTGATCAGGTTCTGGGCCGAAACCTGTCCCCTCCACTATCATTAATCTCCTGGGCCAGACCTAACTCAAACCCATTGAGTCGAGGGGGTGGAATAACCCTGAGCTAAACTGACTAAGAAGGGCCATGCTGATCGGCCTCCGGTTCAGATCAGCATCTGTCAGGGACTGCCGTTTGATGATCTTGTAACAATGTCGAATAGGTAATATTTAGGTCCGCTCACCCGCACTTGGACGATGTTAACTCGGTAACTCGAACTGAGTTCAATAGCATGAAAACAAGCATGTTTCTCAAAAGCTCAGTGGGCCGCACCATATTAAAACAATGGGCTCCACTTGAGTTAGAAACTTAGTGGGTCGCACCATATTCAAACAGTGGGCCACATCTGAGTTAGAAACTCAGTGGGACACACTAAGCTCAAACCCAGTGGGCCACACCACATAACACAGGGGGCTTTGCCCTGTAAATGCAATGGGCCGCACTTAAGGCCTATCTGCTTGGCCAAAATAGGCAGCCTAGCTAGCTTGGGCTGCTAGCAACATGAGCTGGGCCGAAACCAGAGGTCTGGCCTAGTCTCTAATCCGGTTTGAGATCCGGGCTGAAAACCACCGTCAATTGGGCCTTGGATTGGCCCAAACGTAGCTACCGACTTAGGCCAACAAGCAGTCCAGGCTTCCAGCAAAACAAGTGGGCCAATGCAACCCCTGGTTTGGGCCACAATCTGGGCCATGATTGGATCACACAGCTAGGCCAGAAACAGCCCATCCAGCCTTAGCTACCAGCACATGTTGCGGCTGGGCCAGGGCGAGCCCAACCCAGCTGCCCATGTAGACTTCATAGAAATGGCAACTGGTGGACCAAAAGCCAGTTGGCCCACCTCTGATAAAGGTCGTTGCTGGGTCAAGGACGGCCCAGTCCAGTCCAGATTTTTGGGCATTTATTGTACATGGCAACTAGACAAAGTCAGGCCCGGTTCAGGCCTTAGTGATGGGTAATATCAGGCCCAGTCCAGGCCACTTTGTCGGGCCAAAGATTGCTGGGCCTAGACACCCTAAATTTAGGCCCAAATGCCTTTGTTCTTGGGTCCTTACAAACCCCCACACAATTTCAATAAGTTGGATAGATAAAAGCCTTGGGAATACTTGTCTAATACAAACTCTGACTCTAGGAAAATTGTTCGTGTGATATTGGGCCACAAGACAACCACAGGAACTTGAACCAAAGGAAAGACTATGACCCTACAAGGTGATGACGTCTCCCCTTAAGCTTTCCATCTCTAAACTAGGCTAAGGATAATTTTTACTATAACTACGAATGATGACCCAAAAATGGCTAATCATTCGGGTAGTTTGCTTGAACATATGACTTATAGGTGAGGTGATCTTTGGTTAGCTTACTTGGATTCATGCCTTAGAATTGATTAAGATACTTGGTTAGTTTACTTAAACTCATGTCTTAGAATTGATTAGAATACTTGGTTAGTTTAACATAACACATGTCTTAGATGGATTAGAATATTGATTTGTTTGCTTGAGTGTATGCATTAGAATTGTCTAAGCTACTTGACTAGTTACTCAAACACATGAATTACATGTTTAGCTTCCTTGAGTACATGCTTTAGAACTGATAAGTTATGGTTACATGACTCTTGAATTATATGTGTACATGAGTTTTACTTCGACTATTGAATCATGTCTGAACCTCCTTGCCATACCCTCATATTATTTGTATTGGTTGCAAGACACACATGACTTAAAATCTCTCTGGGGGAACCTCCATTAAAGAGAGTCCATACTTAGGGTGTAACAGAATTGATTGTGATAAGACTAGACCCTTAACATGGAGGTTATGTTAGTGGCAGTTTGATTCCTGGGGCTTACCATCTATGGAGTGATTCCACCTACCTGACTATGGAATGAACCTTTTTGTATTTTTGTCACTGATTATTATTTGCATTTGAAACATACATACTGACTCACCTTAATCACTGTATTTAATTTCTTCAAACGTTTCATTCCTACACAACATATGATGGTAGTCCCCTATACACTGATAGTTGAATGGCCATGTGTGATGGGTTCTACCCACACCCTAAGGCAGTAGACTCATGGGTCGGGGATGGTGGTTATGGGATACTATGACCGAGCCGTTGGCCTACGCTGGGTGACGAGCCCCCCATTGTGACTTGAGCTTAAATAAACCAGCTGATTATAATTGGACTAATAATGGGTTGGCTAATCATGCATACATGACATCTTTATGATGACTGATGGATATTTCTGGATGCTGTAGCATGTACCTCTGAGTTATTAGGGTATCGTTTCCCTAGCTGCCAGACCAGCAGCTATCAATTTACGTACGTGATGTATGCTAGACAGTCATTATATAGTATGTAATGTACGCACGTGATGTACTTCGCTAATGGCCAACCTTTACATGGGTGATGAGCCCAACTGCTGAATGGATGAGCATCCCCGGGTCGATGATGCATTCACGCATCCATGTATATAATAAGATTGCATTTACTATGTTTTGTCTGACTGGTTGTTTTTATGTTATTTCTTGTCTAGGGCGGCGGTGTGTAATCTTGAGGAGAAATCACACTAAGCTGGCTGCTCATTCAACATTGTTTAACTGTATAGATAATGTAGATGCAGGGATGGATGAATATGCAACAGATCTTGGGACCACCGCAGTCGCAGCAGAGGAAGAGCTATATGAGGAGGAGTTGCTTTAGGAAGCGGCTGAGTACTTCGGACTGAATCAATAGATTTAGTTGTTAATGTTTATTCAGTATGTTTAAGACTTAAGGTTTTGTATTTGGGTCCCCAACTGAGTGGACCAGGATATTATTAACATTTGGTTGTGGCTAATATATTACGTTTGATTTTCGCTATCGCACTTTGATTTTGCATTGATTGCCACTTAATAACCTATTAACTCCCAGGTTTCCAGGAAGCGAGTTGTATGCTCGGGTCCTGAAAACCGAGGCATTACATAACCCTAGATTAGATGTAGACATAATTTGGTCTATTTCTTACTAGAGTGTCATTTGTTGAGGGGTTCACATGGTTAAAGTTTAACCCAGATGTCTCACAAAGGTTGGGGAAAACATTGCAATTTGTTTATACGCATTTTGCAGCTTTACAGGGCATTAAAGTGTAACCCTTTCGCTTCGTTATCGGCATGTGTGCATCGAGGAAGTTTGCAAGTTTGGATTATCGGTGGTTTATAATGTCGCACATTTTTCAGTACTCTAGGTATAGCCATAGGAACTTAATTAGGTAAATACATGTATAAGTTGTCTTAATCGTCCATCTACACTCTAGCCATACAAAATCAAAATAGGAACCTAAATCTCAAAATCCACCATCCATCAGGCCCACAATACCTAATTAATAATCCCTCACTTGATTATCACCGATAGTTTAATCTACCACTCATTTCGGGTTAAAGAGGCCTTGGGACACTAGGAACCAATCATGATCAAATTTAGGACCGATTTGACCGTCAGATTGTTGAAATTTATCATTGAAACTTAAACATTCACTTGGTATGGCCCACATGAGCTATAAATTTACCTCATTCATGGACTATGGTCCTATTTTGAGTTGATGAGATTGATGGATGGCATAACACAACTCATCAAATTGGACCCCACACAATCGTTGTGAGTGCACAACATGCGTGCACCTGTTGTGCACTGTATAGCTAACCCGATCAAATCACATTAACCCGACCAAACTTGAAATCGGAAGGTCTCCTCCCTTTTTGTTCCTGCCTTTGGGGTGTTTGAACTTTGTCATCCACGCGATCAAAGATGGACCACTTCCAAACCCTAGACGAATGATCCAGACCATCCATCCCATATAGAGCTGAGTTCTAGTTAGAACCCTATGGAGCCCACATGATTATCATCACGTGTGGATGCAAAATTTGAACCCAAACAATGGGATATGTGGGATTGTCTTGTTGGAAATGGAAACCTATTTCCTTGGCACAACTGGCAAACCAAAGAGATTCATTCCATTACATTTTAGGCGTGGGATGCAAGGCATTAGAACAAAACATTTTAGGGTTTCTTCTCCTCAACCTAGAAGCGTCGGAAAGAATCTTTTCTCTCTTTCCGTTGGATCGATCTTGGCCATTCCTCACCTTTTAGAAATTCTCTATAATCAATCTGGAACATCAAACTTAGGGCATCTTATATCCAAGATTGGTTAGTGTTTCCTACTTTCGAGCACTCTGGATAGTGTCATGGGACGACCTTATTATCGAAGACTGACACTACCCTTCCCTAGGAACTAGATGAGGTTGTGATACTGGAGGTGATGGGGGGTAGGTGATTCTGTTGAGGTGTTGGGCTTGCCCCCAGGAGAACATGAGGTTGTACGGGCGGATTTTTGTGGATAGGGACCATTTGAGCTAATTTGGCCAATTCATGTGGCATGCAGAATGGGGAGGAATATCCTCCTTGTCAGATGATCGGTGGATGGCTGACAACGAGTGGTGGCTCCAGGGCTCTCCCCATGAAAACAACTGGTTGGTGAGTCCAAGATTGGCTATGATTGCTGACTGAATTAGCCATTGGGGCGTGCCCTTGTAGAACTAGTGGTTAGTCCCACAATTGATGTGCATCGTAGACTAGATGACAGGATGGTTCATGGGCTTTTCCTTTGAGGAACAGTGGAGAAGGGAATGGTGCCTCTTATAGGATGAGAGGAGGAAATGAGGGGTGTACACTGAGTTGAGCTTGCCTCAGCTTGACACTCGGCTCGGCTCGGTTAGTAGCTCGGGCCAGTTTGAGCTGAGTTTGAGCCAAAGTCGAGCCTCTGAGGCATTTTCACAAACACATGCAATGCACTTTAAATTTCTCACTGTATGTAAAACAGCAGTAGTTGTTTACAAGTATTTCATCTAACACCTTATAGGCAACATCAAAATCAAGGAAAAATGGTATTTTTTTTCATATACATACCTTCCTTGCCACTGGCCAACACTTCGTTGAGTCATTTCATCAAACACTTGGTGAGCAACATCAATATTAGAGTAACCGAGTCACCGAACTAATTCAATTCAATTTGGGGTTCGATCCAAGTTGAGTCGAGCTCGGGCAAGCTCAAACTCGGTTCAAATTTCTTTTGAGCTAAAAAAATCAGCTCAACTTGGCTCGAATTCAGCTTCAAATGGAGTTGAATCGAGCTTTTTCAGGTCGAGTTGAGTGATCTAACCGAGCTAACTTGGTTTGTGTACACCCCTAGAGGAAACTCTTAGCCTTAACTCAAGGCCAAATTTGCCTAAAAGACATGGGGTGGATAATCTCCCTTGATGGCTTTAACGGTGGGGGTTCCCGATATGTTGGGACCTGCCTTATGTTATGGTAAGGATTCTTGAATACGTTGTTGTTGTTAGTGGTGATAGGATTATGGGTCACGATTGTAATTCTCCTTTGATCGATTAGATCATGGACCATGTGTTTCAAAGAAAAACAAAATTCCTTAGTATGACACATTCCTTAATGGAATGAACAATATTCACTTTCATTGTAGTTTGGAGGCAATGGGTTGATATACACCTAGACTGCAAAGGAGCCATAAGTTGCCTCTAAATTAAGGTGTTTAAAAAGTCATTGTATGTTGGGTCAGTGGAGTGATCTACGTAGGTTCTTGTGCTATAGATGTGTGCCTATTTTAATTCAAATATCACAGGTGCTACCTAGGTTGTTGTTGTTGTTGTCTTTATTATCCTATCGAGGAGCGATCGGTGCCCCCTACATCGAAGCGACAAGATTGTTGGTTTTCATTGGATGAGGAGTGGTTGTATCCTTGTTTTTGGTTCCATGTGTGCCTATCTTTTCTTTGGCCTTTGCTTTTTGTGCAGGAGTGTATTGGTGGGCCACTATGTAATTGTGCTAACTATTATTGTTGTTTCCAACTATTCCCCTAAATGGATAGCTAGGTGAAGTTGGCATATGGGTACGAAATCAAATATTCTGATATATTTGGATTGGCTAAGTGGACGACATCATAAATATTTTGAAAGTGTCATTGTTTGTCAATATACGTGAATGTTGAGTCTGTCTGTAAAGTGAGCCCCATATGAAGACTACAAAGACCAAGACTCATCAAGTTGAAGAAGTTTAAGTGCACTTTACAAGTATATTAAGCCTCACTTCCCAAACCAAACCCTATTAGGTAAAAGACCCTTTTGGAATATATCTAAACTTGCCCAAAACCATCTTTGTAAAACCCTTGGTAAGCTTAGATTAGAGTTTGATTAAAGCCTATGGAGATAAAAGTAAAATAGGAAAATTTCATGTTTTGTCAATTGCAATCGAAGTGCAATTTAGCAGCTTCGATGGCATCGAAACAAGGCCATACAAGTCCAATTACCAACAGTGAAAATCTTAGATAAGTTTGATGGCATCGAACCCACTTCGATAACATTGATATGAGGCTTAATATCTCCAGCAAGCTTTGAAATACTATAAGTATACTCGATGTTATCGAACCACTTTTGATAGCATCAAAGTAAGTCAGTCGATGACATCGAATACAGTTTGATAGCATCGAAAAGAGGACCAATTTGTTTAGCAAACTTTCAAGGAAAATCATATATTCTCGATGGTATCAGAAGTCATTCAATGACATCGAAATTCAAATTTCAATGACATCAAAAGACTGTTCGATAACATCGAAATATGGACCGAATTGTCTGAAGTGTTTTTATAGAAAAATTCATTTTTCACTTGATGGCATTGAAACATGTTCGATGGCATTGAAAATATGCTCTATATGTCTAGCAACCAAGTGAAACTTTCAAAGGAAAATTTCGATGGCATCAAGCCATCTCTTGATGACATTAAAGGGCCCTTCGATGGCATAAAAGGATGTTCGATGGCATCGGACGGAATCTGTCCTACATTTATTTAAAAATCATAGTGCAGAGAGTCGATGCAATTGAAGACTCTTCGATGACATCGACAACAAAAGAGTTTTGTCCATTTTTTTACCATCGAGATTTGACTTTATATAAACACTTGGTTGCTTCTTAAATTTTTGAGCAATTATTAAAGAGTACTTTAAGAGAGTTATTACTAGAGTTATTATGCTTCCTCTCAAGCTCTCTTTCCTATAGGAGTTCATCTTTCAATCCATGTCTTAAAGGCATTTATTGGTATAACTATAGTGTGGATTAAAGAATGAACTTGAACCTTTATTGATCATCCAACAACACTCTTTAATGACAAATTATTGTGCTAGGATCCTTAAAGTCTTTGCTGATAGGAATCTTCTTTAGATCTTAAATACATATCTTTAACTAGAGTAGATTAAGCATACCCTAAACCCAACAACCTCGGTACCTTGATTGGAGCATCTACAAGTAGTTATGGTTCAAGGGAGATGAAGACTCTTCACCACTAGGAAGATCTTCAACTACATGTGCTAAAACGGGGCTCACTCACTTACAAGTAAGTATTTAGAGTCCATTGAGTCTGAAGCCCTTTCCTCGTGTAGGATTGAGATTCAGAGTTTGAGTTGACAAACTCATTAAGACCTTTCATAGACCTCCAACAGGAGAATATGTATAGTGCCTTTTTATAGGACCTACTGCCATGTGTAGGCATATAGGTTGCCTTTTATATGCTTCTAGAAGTTGCCTTGTATAGGCTTCTAGAAGTATCCTTATGTAGGACCTGTTGCCTTGTATAGGCACCTAAGGTTGCCTTGTGTAGGCTCCTTAGTTTAACCTTACATAGGTTGTAAAGGTTCATGGTTAACCTGATTTAAAACCATTGGATAGTGAAATCTGGTATACTAATGGGTTGAGTGCGTCCCCTGGGAGTGGAGTAGGCACGTAACCAAACTACTATATATCGCTGTGTTTGTGATGTATGTTCTTGCTTATAGGTGTTGATTCACTCTATGCTTTATATATGCACACCACATGTTGATACAATGTAACACTTATATATCTCACTATCCTTGCTTGTGAATGGTTCATGTTAATCTTATTTTCTTTTGAGTAAATTGATAGCATTAATTTTTAAGTAGGATTAAAGTTTTAATCCTATTCACCCCCCCCCCCCCCCCCCCCCCCCCCCCCCCCACCCCCCCCCCCCCGCTATAGGACACTTGGGCATAATTCCATAGTTCAATTAGTGGTGTAGTCACAATTTCATATTTTCTCATCTTCATTGATGGGTATTTTCATTCTTACGGCCATGGCTCTCCATCGCCCGTCATATACTAATAATGACTCGCCGTTTCTTTGTCTAAGGCCAGCCAAATCTGCCCTCCGAGGTCTCACATTCAAATTGTACATAAAGCTATATATGAATGCTTAGGATAGGTCTTCCTAAGTTACCTTGTGTAGGCTTCTAGAAGTATCATTATGTAGGACCTGTTACCTTGTATAGGCACTTAAGGTTGCCTTGTGTAGGCTCCTTAGTTTAACCTTGCGTAGGTTGTAAAGGTTCATGGTTAACCTGATTTAAAACTATTGGATAGTGAAATCTGGTATACTAATGGGTTGAGTGCCTATATATCGCTGTGTTTGTGATGTATGTTCTTGCTTATAGGTGTCGATTCACTCTATACTTTATATATGCACACCACATGCTTGATACAATGCAACACTTATATATCTCACTATCCTTGCTTGTGAATGGTTCATGTTAATCTTATTTTCTTTTGAGTAAATTGATAGCATTAATTTTTAAGTAGGATTAAAGTTTTAATCCTATTCACACCCCCCCCCCCCCCCCCCCCCCCCCCCCCGCTATAAGCCACTTGGGCATAATTCCATAGTTCAATTAGTGGTGTAGTCACAATTTCATATTTTCTCATCTTCATCGATGGGTATTTTCATTCTTACGGCCATGGTTCTCCATCGCCCATCATATACTAATAATGACTTGCCGTTTCTTTGTCTAAGACCAACCAAATCTGCCCTCCGAGGTCCCACATTCAAATTGTACATAAAGCTCTATATGAATGCTTAAGATAGGTCTTCCTAAGTCCCAATCCTGTAATAATTGAGCAATGTATACCATTCGAGTGCATCACCTCTCAAGGACTTTTGAAATAGTCAGATTAAGGATCCGTTGTCTCCTGCCACGACATCGAGTTCATCGTAGAAAGATTTCAAATGATCGGTGGGACATTCCATGCCGTCGTATCTTTGAAACTTGGGTATTTTAAAATTTGTTGGTACTTTGGCATTCGAGAAGAGATAAAGTCCTTAAACTTGGTGTAAGGGAATTCTACCCCATGCTGCTTCTGGAGCTCATTTATCATTACCTTGAGTTGGTCCTCGAAATGCTCTTAGAGTTGATCTATTTTCAGATGATTGCTGAGGAAGTGGTCGTGCCCCTTGGAACTCGATTGACTTCTTCCTCATAGTGATCGATCTCTTCAGCAATCCTGTGATCCCTGATGGGGGGATTCTATTGAAAGGGGACAATCAGATGTGGGGGTTAGAGAGAAATCCTTGCCATGGGGTGAGCTTGTCCATCAGGATATATATGTGCAATAAAGGATGATCTTAACTAGGAAGATATGGCTGGTTGAAAGTGATTGTTGTTGTTGTTCTACTTGAATTTGATCAGTACTCCTATTAGGGGGAGGTTGCCAAAATTGACTAGATTGAAGTTAACCGGAGTGAGCCAGTTGAGGCGCTGGCTGACTCCCATTAGGGGGAGGATGTGCCACAGTTTGAGATGTTGTGATTGAAGGGTATTGAAAGTGAGCTTGATTCCCATCAAGGGAAATGGGTTGGAATCGACCGCTAGTGAGGTCAGAAAGACCTATGTGGGTGCTTGTTTTTTGTGTGTTGTGAATAGAATGGGCAATCCTTTCGCAGAGAAGGCAGCCTACCAAATTTTCTAACCTACTCATGTTGAGAGGTAGATCGGTTACCGACGGGACGACTATGAGTGGTGAGGTCTGTCGTCTAGTTAAATCTGGAGGGGATTCCGAGGTGTCTCCTTGTACTGACATGGCTACCTGTGCACAATTTCAGACGATGCTTTGCTATATGCTTGTTGTCTTGGTAGGCCGGTGGACCCATAACTGATTTTTGGGCATAATGGTTGCAGACTGGCTTACTGTTTATTGATTTAGTTCATTGCACATCTTTTTTTTTTCTTTTTTACTTGTGGGACGCAAATATACAAAATGTAAATGGCAGAAACATACAAGCAGACCAATATATACTGGAATGCAGGACGCTTGAAGGAAAGTAAAAGGATAAGTTTACACTGGAATACAGGATGCTCACAGTAAAGTAAAAGGATTAGTTTACACTGGAATTGAGAAAATAAGCAAGAAAGTAAAATGGACCAGTTTATACCTAAATGCAAGATGCTCGCAGAAAAGTAAAAGGACTAGTTTACATTGGAATGCAATATGCATGAAGGAAATTAAAAGGACCAGTGTAAATAAGAAAGTTAGCTGATTAGTTTATTAGTAAGTTAGCATTGGATGAGTAAAGACTGAAATTGCGGAAGTTAAAAGAATTCCCAAAAAAACTGTAATGTCATGTGTTTCGAGTTGGGCCTTGGCTAGTGGCTAGCTTTCCCCATCAGAGTCGTTACTTTATGTAATGTCCTGAATTTTTGCTATTTTGAATTTTCAAAAATTCTTGAAAATTTTTGATATAACTAACCTACATTGTCACTTACTTACCCTTAACGCTCAAGGTGAGCCTATACATGAGTGGTACTAGTAAAGAACCACACAAATCCAATTAATCAACTGTAGAAGCTAATAAATCGGTCCGATCAATTAAACATCGGGCTTAGCCTCGTGATTTGTCACATATGACCTAAATTTATCTGACCTATCACTGACTAATAAAGACAACCGCATCTAAATAAAGACCTACCAAAAGCCGATACAAGTAGGGATTAGATCTTAATTAACAAACCAAACTGACTCACTTATCTTTTTAGCCTAAGAACCAATGACCTATGATGATTATAATCGAATCTTCATTTTCGCTAGTTGTAAATAAGCTACATTATGAACTTAGCTAATCCAAACCCTAATAATTGTGCACAAAAAATCTAGATACCTAATTCATTTAAGAAATACGCTGATTATCCAAACAAGCTCTAGACCGCTCGTTAATGGGTGATTAAACCTGAGACTATAGAAAAACATTCACATTGAGCTGAGGTCGCATCTCGAATTGCTCAACTTGGACCTGCAAGCCAAGTGCATGAGATGTGTAAATGCCTTAAGTGAAAACCTGAAATCTAAGTAAAACTAGCCTCTTGCTCTTTTGTGAAGTTGTAACTTTCGGACCGTCGATTCATAGCCAAATTTAAGGTACTAACTAAAGATATTCTCCACACATATCCATATAGCCACGGCCCCGATTGATCATTGGTGATCGTTGATGTAAGTTAAGGCCTTTCCGATTAATCGGTATGCCTAATCATCATATAATTGTGTACAAACAGAGATCACATTGTTGGACACCTATTCCATGGCTTAGAGTGACCCATATGCCTTCCGCCGGGTCTCATTAGTGGGAAACGGCCTCCCTTAGGGTTAATATAATGAATAGAGGGTCATTAGGGCCATTTGCACCACTTTTAACATTATATAAAGCCTTCATTTGGGCACCCCCTCCTCCCATACGAATTTTAACAAGAGAAAAATGGAGAAAGAGAGAAAGAGAAAGAAAAAGAAGAAGAGTGAGAGGAGTGGGGAGGTTTTAGTGCCTCCCTTCATTAGTTTTCTCTAATCAAAGCCATATCCTCGATTGTTTTCCTTTGCTGAATCCACCCCACTCACGATTGAGAGGCAATAAACAAACCCTACTTTTCAACCTAGGTTTTTCTAGGATGAATTGCATGAATCTCATATAGTTATTGGTGTTTGTATAGAAATTTATAATTTTTCCCAAATCCCTAATTCTAGGAGCGCTTTGAGTCGGGCGAATCATTGCAAAGGTGCGGACCATTATGCTTAGGTTTCCATTTATCGACCCTTGAGGGTCTCAGTTAATGATTTCTTATTATGGATGATTTGTAAATAATTAATATGTTTATGTTTTGTGTTTGATTGTAATATGTGTCATTGTTTATGCATGCTCACATTTTTTATAAAATACCTAATTGATAAATGTGTTATTCCAGTGATGCTTACATGTTTGATTAAACGATTGATTAAATGTGTTGATTTATTGATGCTCACATGTTTGATTAAATGCTCCAGTGAGTGTAATACTCTATTGAGGCACACATGTTTAATGAAATTCCTAAGTGTTTGCATTGTTGAATTTATGATTCTTATGAAACCTCGTAATGATTGCATGATGAGTTGCTAGGTCCATAGTGATATTAAAATTGCTTATGATGTTATGTTAGTTGACTAATTGCCCGAACTAAAGGGGTGCACAAGTTAAGACAGACACCCTGAGCTTATTTGATCGAGTCGGGTTGAACACGGATGACTGACAATAGCTGGACTACACGGGATGCTTGCACATAATACCAGCTACATCGGGGTTCTTCCATGTTAATCGAATTAGTCCATTAGACAATTGATCATGTATGTTCAAAATGTATGACACGACTAAATAGAATCTAGGATACCTCATTCCTAATGAATGTATCTATTTATAACTGTTAGTGTGATACGATCCCACTCAGACTCATTAGCTAGGCATGGTGGTATGAGACATTAGGTCTGAGCTGGTGGCCTATTCTGGAGTGACGAGCCTTCTCATAGTGACCAGTGAGCACTAATGGAGGTAAAATATTATAGTTTGAATGACCCCCATGAAATTATTCGGTCAATGGTTCCGTGTCAGAGTACCGTTCGAATGACCCGGGTGTGAATGAAATTGGGTGACGATCTCTTTCCTTTGTGGTGGTTTGATTTTATGTGACAAGCCTACACCTCAGAACTGAGTGATCATACTCAGTGTTTAGGTAATGACCCATACTGGGTTGATCCTCATACCTTTGGGTATCATGTCGTACCTTTAAAATTATTGATTGGTAAGATAAATGAATGATACCTAAAGTTATATCAAGGGACACTGGTAAGGAGCCGCTATATTCAGTAATGAGTCACATGATTATTCACAACCACAAGTGTAGGGTCACAATGTAGTAGTAATCTCGGTGAGAACGAGGTCGAATCCACATGGACTAATCTTGTACGTTTCTTAAAGTAATTAGAATTAGAGCTAGAAGAAGATTTAAATTAGAAATTTAGAATAAATGGAGTAATTATGAATATTGTAGATTTAAACTTATGAATTTAAAGGTGAGAACTAGGGTGCCAAGGATCCACTTGTAGCTATCAAGATGCTACCTTACTTGATTCAAGAGACACAACTAGAATCAGAGTCCTAACTTATCCAGTTGGAAGAGGAAATGATCAAATCTTTGAACTTTAATTGAATTAATATAAATAGATGAGAATTGTGAAGCTTTGGAAGGGATTCTGTCACCCAACCATGCCCAAGAGACTATGGTAAATAATAGGATGTACCAATCCCACAATTTCAAATAAGAAAAGAAGATATTCAAAGCTATCACAGTGTATATTGTAATTTGAGTCACAACGAACCATAGAAAACTAAAAATATTCCTTAAAATCAATTAGAAATCAATGAAATTCAATATAAACATGAATTAAAGAAAAGTAAACATCCTAATCACGCTACAAGTTTCATCTCTTAGTCCTACCTAAGAGGTTTAGTTAACCATAGACATGATTAAACAAAAATCTCTCAAGGAAAGCATAAAAACAAACTAAGGAAGAATAAGAAAACTCTTGGTGGCAGCTCTCCACCCTTTTGTTCCACACCTTAAATTCTAGAAGATGATTTAGAGCATCTTAGGAACTCCTATTTATAGTTGGAAAACTCCAACTTTTGCACCCAGTTAGAAAAGTTCAGAAATCACCTCAAATTTACGCAGTCCGCACAAAATCTGCTTAATCTCCGATTAGTAGAACCAGAGCTCGGCCTAGTCGAAGGACAAGTTTGACTAGTCAAGCGTAATCTTTGACTTGTCGAATTCCATGCAAATTTAAAAGATAATGTTGATGGAGTTCGAGTCGAATTTTCTCGGGCTAGTCGAATTTTACTTGAATTTTTAGGATTCCTTTTCTTCATTTTAAGTCTTCAATTCTCTTCATTCCTCACTTGGTTTTCTTGAATTTTTGGCATATAAATTCTTCAATCTTAGTCTCGTAAGATCCATCCCTTGCCTTGGTAATTCTTGAGCGTCAAATCCATGTTTTTAACATTCTTTTCAATCCAAACTCTCAGATTGACCATGTAATACAAACATGTATAAAATATACCATTAAGCATTATCATGTTCATAAAATCAAGATATAAATAGGAAAAAATATGCAATATTTGACACTCAACACGCTTCCCAACCAGTATTTTGCTAGTCCCGAGTAAAACATGTGTGAAGTGAACCTTAATTCTCAATGTTCAAACCTTTTTTAAAAAATAATCTTTTGTACAATTGAGTATGAATGAGTAGAATTAAGATGAGAAAGTGGTACTTTGAAAACCCAGAACCGAATCATATAAACAGTCAATTAAATTAGTTCTTTATCAATTTCTTCGGAGCATAAGTTCCTATAGCATATTTTTCAATGTGCTCAGTGAAAATCAAATTACTTCCCATGAGAACACTATCATTTCATAATGTTAGCCATGTTTATCATAACAAGAGTAGTTAAAAACTCAAGTGCTAATTCTGAACTTATCCCCTTCTCTTTCTTTTTCCAGTTTTTGATTTTATATCGACGGTCCTTTTTTTTTAAATTATTATTCATTCTTTTCAGATTTTTTTCTGAATTTTTCAATTTTTTCTAGTCTTTTCCTCATACATGACCTTTATGTCGATCTCACTGTTTTTTAACTAGTTCTTTTCATCTTTTAAGGTGGATAAATTCTCTAGACTGAATTCTTAACATCTATCAATGATTTACATATAACAATTAGAAATTTTAACATAATCACAGAAAGCAGATTGGATGCGTGCCGTGATTTAGATCAGTCATGATATTCAAAACTTCCTCTTAATCAATTGAGTGCAAGAACTTAGGTGATAATATGCTTAATTGATCAAACTTTAACAATTCAAAGTTCAATCTCAATCTTATCAAACTCAAAACATTCTTAAGTGCACAAACTATCATCTTCCAAATAGGTTTTGAATTTGAAAAATTAAAAATTACTAAAATTTTTGCTTAAAGACTAAGAAAATACTGATTAGTTTACCTAATCCACACCCCTAACCTAAAATCTATACTGTCCTCAATGTAAAAGTTATAAGCATGAAATATAAATGAAACAACGAAAATAATGGATAAGTGATGGAAAGGTAGTACCTGAAGAAGGCGAATCGTAGCTCTTCTAAAGTTCTCAAGGTGAAGACTAAATCATACAAAAGCAATAAACTTAAGTATACCTCCATCAGACTAGGAGGCTAATCCTGGTATACAGGATCAGTCAGAGGTATGGACATGTCCTCTGAATCAAATTTCTCAACAAATGGCTTGAGATAATGTCCATTTACTTTGAAAACATTGTTATTCATTGGATTCTTTATCCCGATGGCCCCATGCGGATAGACATTAGTAATAATGAAGGGTCGGTCCAATAAGATTTGAGTTTACCCGAAAAAAGATGGAACCGAGAATTGTATAAGAGGACTTTTTGACCGATTAAGAATGATTTTCAAAGGATGTTCCTATCATGGAACACCTTCATTTTGTCCTTATAAATTCTTGAGTTCTCATAAACGTTATTCCGGATTTCCTTGAGTTCATTTAACTAAAGTTTGCATAGCGAGCTAGTATTGTCCAAGTTAAAGTTTAGAATTTTTATAGCCTAGTAGACTCTATGTTTCACTCTACAGGAAAGTGACAAGCCTTCCCATAGATGAGTTATAGATAAGTGTAAAGGGAGACATTCCAATGGGGGTCTTAAATACTGTACGATATGCCCATAAAGCATTAGTTAAACAGATTGACCAATCCCTACTGTCACAGTTAACCATCTTTTTCAGTATTTGTTAAATTTTCCTGTTGAAAATCTCAACTTGCCCGTTTGTCTGTGGGTAGTATGGAGTGCTTTATGAGAGATGTCATATTTCTTTATTAAATTCTCAAATGGCCTATTACAGAAGTGTGAACCTTCATCACTATTGATGGCTCAGGGCATTCCAAATCGGGAAAGGGTGTTTTCTTTTAGGAATCGAATGACTGTACGATGGTCATTATTCCGGCATGGAATCACTTCGACCCATTTAGTGACATAGTCTATTGTTAGTAGAATGTATAAAGTCCCAAAGGATTGAGGGAATGGTCCCATGAAATCGATGACCCAGCAATCAAAAGCTTCAATTGCCAAAATGGGATTCAACGGCATTATATTTTGATAGGATAATGCTCTCAATTTCTGACAACGCTCACAAGCCTTGCAGAACTCATGAGTGTCTTTTAACATAGTGGGCTAGTAAAAGTCGTGCTGTAGAATTTTGGCTATGGTCTTTTTAGTGGAAAAGTGACCACCACAAGCCTAGGAGTGACAAAATGAGATGACACTTTGGTGTTCATTTTCTAATACACAATTCCTTAGAATTTGGTCTAGGCAATGTTTGACCAAATATGGATCGTCCTAGAAGAATTTACGTACCTTGGTGAAGAATTTTCTTTTATCTTGCGCAATCCAATGTGTAGGTGTGAAACCTTAAGCAAGATAATTTACAATATCAGCAAACCAAGGTAGTTGGGAGAGTTTGAACAACTGTTCGTCAAGGAACATGTCGTTTATAGGTGTCGTCTCAAGGGGATAGGAGAGATCGAGTTTTAAGAGATGGTCAACCACTACGTTTTCTACTCCCTTTTTGTCTTTTATTTCTAAATCAAATTCCTGCATTAGAAGGATCCATCTTATCAAGGGGGCTTAGCATCATTCTTAGAAAGAAGATATTTTAGCACCGCATGATTAGTGTAGATAATGATATTGGAATCTATCAAATAAGACCTAAATTTGTCCAAAGAGAACTCTATGGTTAAGAGTTCATTTTCCTTAGTAGAGTAGTTCATTTAGGTAGAGTTTAAAGTTCTACTTGTAAAATGAATAACTTAAGGCTTCTTCTCTTTTCTTTGGCCTAACACTACCCCAATAACATAGTCGGATGCATTGCACATGATCTCAAAAGGGATGCTCCAATTGGGTGGCTGCATGATAGGTGCGGTAGTTAACATACCCTTGAGCTTAGTAAAAGCTTCCTGACATTATTCAGTCCACTCGTATGGTATAACCTTTTAAAGTAGATTACATAAAGGACGAGAGAGGTGATTAAAGTCCTTTATGAATGTCTGTAGAATTCAGCGTGTCTTAAGAAGAATCTCACGTCACGTATGCTTTTAGGAAGTGGTAGGTTAGAGATAAGATCGATTTTGGCCTTACCCACCTTAATTCCCTTAGACAAAATTATATGTCCAAGACCAATTTTCATGGAAACCATGAAATGACATTTCTTCCAATTCAAAATCAAATTCTTCTCCTTATATCGCTTCAACACACATTTAAGATTTTTCAAGCACTCGTTAAAGGATGGACCAAAAACAGAGAAGTCGTCTATAAAGACCTCTAAATATTCTCCAACCATGTAAGAAAAAATACTCAACATGCATCGCTGAAATGTGGCAGGGGCATTACACAGTCCAAATAACATTTTTCAATAAGCAAAGGTGCTATAGGGACATGTGAACGTTGTCTTCTTTTAATCTTAAAGGGCTATCTTTATCTGATTGTAGCCCGAATACTCGTCGAGGAAGCAGTAATTAGAATGGCTAGCTAACCTTTCTAAGATTTGGTTAATAAGGGGCAAGGGAAAGTGGTCCTTCCTCATAACGGTATTCAATTATTTGTAGTCAATGCACATTCTCCAACCAGTAGTAACTCTAGTTGGCACGAGTTCATTGTTAGCATTGGCTATGATAATGATTCTGGATTTCTTAGGAACCACCTCAGTTGGACTCACCCATTGGCTGTCCGATATAGGGTATATAATACCCACATCTAACAATTTAAGTACCTCTCCTTTAACCACTTCTTTCATATTTGGATTGATTCGACATTGTGGTTGTTGGGAGGTTTTCACATTATCCTCAAGATGAATGTGGTGAGTACAAATCAAAGGATAGATTCCCTTGAGATCTGCAATCGACCATCTAAGGGCTCCTTTATGTTCAATGAGAGTAGCGATAAGCATGCTCTCCTGCTCTTGCTCAAGGTGAAAAGAAATCACTACCGGGTATGTCTCATCTTGACCTAAGTAGACATATTTAAGATCAGTGGGTAAAGGTTTTAGGTCAAGCTTCGGTGCTTTGAGGCTAGATGGTAGAGGCACTACATCAGTTTGGGACAATTTCTCAAATTGTGGCCTCTACCAGTTAACTTCAAGTACCGGTGCAGTATTGAGCATAACATCCATCTCCCTAATCGTCTCATCATCCAAATTAGGGGAGTGTGCCAAGCATGTCCCCAGAGGGTCATCAAAACTCTATCTTCCACGAAAGAGTCTATTATATTAATGTCGTGGGCCTCGTTATCATCCTCTGCCTATTTGCTCATGTTGAAGAAGATATTGAACTCCAACATCATATTTTCAAAAGATAAATTCATGACCCTATTCCTATAATTGATGATAGTGTTGGATGTAACAAGGAACGGGTGACTAAGTATAACAGGAATGTGAGTGATCATATTTGCAATAGGCTAAGTATCTAGTACGATAAAATCTACTGGATAGTAGAATTTATCAACTTGGACCAATACATCCTCAATCATCTCTCTTGGTACTTGTAATGTGGTTCGGGTGGGTTTTAATTCACCTAAATGCAGTTGTTCGTAGACCGAGTAAGGGATCAGATTTACGCTCATCCCCAAGTCAAGAAGTGGGTTCTCAATTTGGTGATTCTCAATTATACAAGTGATAGTTGGGCTACTAGGATCTTTATATTTTTGTGACACATTTTGCTTAAGGATAACACTTAGTTTTTCTGGCAAGATTTTTTTTTAATACTTTGCCGCCTTTTTGTTATACATAAGTCTTTCAGAAATTTGGCATATGAAGGATTTTGTTTCACAGCATCCAAAAGAGGGATGTTGAGCTTCACTTGTTTCAACACCTCTAGAGGTTTTGGTGCAATCAATTGCTAGGGGGAATGGAGCAATCGGTTGGCTTTGAGGTTCCAGTTTTAACCCATGTGGAGTAATGTTAGGTCTATCATTAATGTCTTCTTCCAGGTCCTTAGACTTTTTAGCCCTTACCAAAATAGTTTTGTCAATTATTTTTTCACTCCTAAGAGTAGTGATAGACTTGGCTTGCTCCATTTGATTTAAAAAACTTGGATTCCTAATTTTATATTGCGGTTTTAGATTGGGGAGAGGTTGGGCAGGAAGCATCCCTTTCTTCTCACTCATTAAGTGTGACTCAATCTGTTGAATGGACGATGCAAGCATTCTTATTGTTATTTTGAGATCCTGGAATGCTTGCGTCTTATTCTGCTTGAATAGCTCTTGGTTTTAGATGTGATTTAGGATCAGATCCTCTTGAGGTTTCCCTTGATTTAATAATTAGTTAGGGAATCCTTGAGGTATAGCAGTTTGTTCATTCCTCCAAGTGAAGTTTGGATGATTTCTCCAATTAAAATTGTATGTATTTGAGATGGGTCCACTGAAAGGACTTTGGTAATTATTTAAGGCATTTGATTGCTCATTCAATACCTCTTGAAAAGCAAATATTATTGGACAATTTTTAGTTGTATCTACATTGCAAGCACAAATACCGCAAATAATTTCCTTAGCTTTATCCTTCTTAAGTTTCATAGCCTCAATTTTTCTTGTGAGATTAGCCACTTTATCATTTGGATCACCTTCCTCTTTTAACAATTATATTTCGCCCTTTTCCTTTGATTGAGTATGCTTTGAGTTGGTGTTTGGTCTTGGAGAGATGTCCCATGATTGTGTGTTTTCAACAAGTTTGTCAAAATAATCCCACACATCATCGACATCTTTGTTCATGAATTCTCTATTGCACATTGTCTCGACCATTTGACGCATGGAAGATGTTCATCTATTATAGAAAAATTTTGTTATGCGCCATGTTTCAAAGTCATGTTGTGTGCATGAACTGACAAGATCCTTGAACCGCTCCCAACATTGGAAGAATGTCTTATCTTCATTTTGGGTGAAGTTCATGATTGACTTTCTGATGGTGTTTGTCTTATGGTATGGGAAGAATTTCTTTATGAACTCCCTTGTCATGTTGTTCCATCTGCCAATGGATCATGGACGTAGTGAATGAAACCATGTCTTAGTCTTTTCTTTTAAGGAAAAGGGAAAGAGTTTCAGCCTCATCGTGTCCTTAGACACATTAGGAATATATAAAGTGGATATGATCTTATCAAACTCTTTCATGTGTAGATATGGACTTTCAGATTTAAGTCCATGGAACTTTGGAAGGAGTTAGATTACCTCTGGCTTAATATTCATATTTCCTGTATTTTCTGGAAAAATCATACAGGAAGGTGTGCTTACCCTCACTGGTTGTAAATAATCTCGTAAGGTACGAGTCAGGGGTACATTATGCACCTCATTTTCATCCTGAAGACATTACTTCTATTGACTCTGAGGATCTCTGGTGGTGTCTAATCCTGTGATGGATAGGCAACCCTTCGACCAATCCTCCTTCACTTAAGGGACATTGAGTGTTTTCACGAACTCACTTGGACAAGAAACACTCGCATCCTTTAAGTAATTAAACCTAAACTTAAGAAATAAAACTAGGAAAACTAAAATAAATAAGAGATCTAAAAAATAAGAGAGAGAATTAGAAAGAGGTTACCGGATTGGAGATTGCTATGTTAGAATCCTACAAAACAGAAAACCAAGTTAGATTTTAAAAACAAGTTCAGAAAAATCCCAAACTAGAAACAAAATAAAAAGTTAATCCTAATCTTAACTTAATTTTAATACTAATTAAATTTTTAAAAATCTAATCGTAGTCCATGTCAACGGCGCCAAAAACTTATTTACAATCCCAAGTGTAGGGTCGTGATGTAGTAATAACCTCGGTGAGAACGAGGTTGAATCCACATAGACTAATCTTGTACATTTTTGAAAGTAATTAGAACTAGAGCTAAAAGAAGATCTAAATTAGAAATCTAGAATAAAGGGAGTAATTGTGAATATTGTAGATTGAAACTTATGAATTTAAAGGTGGGAACTAGGGTGTCAAGGATCCACTTGTAACTATCAAGATGCTACCTTACTTGATTCAAGAGACACAATTGGAATCAGAGTCTTATCTTATCCAGTTGGAAGAAGAGATGATTAAATCTCTGAACTTTCATTGAATTAGTCTTAAGAGATGAGAGTTATGAAGATTTAGAAGGGATTCCGTCACCTAACTATGTGTAGGAGACTATGGTAAATACAAGGATTTACCAATCCTATAATCTCAAATAAGAAAATAAGATATTCAAAGCTATCACAGCATCTATTGTAATTTGAGTCATAACGAACCATAGAAAACTGAAAATATTCCTTAAAATCAACTCAAAATTAATAAAATTTAACATAAACATGAATCAAAGAAAAGTAAACATCTCAATCACCTTACAAGCGTCACTTCTTAGCCCTAGATAAGAGGTTTAGTTGACCATAAACATGAATAAATAAAAATCTCTTAAGAAAAGTATAAAAATAAACTAAGAAAGAAAAAGAAAAATCTTAGCGACGGCTCTTCACCCTTTTTCTCAACTCCTTAAACCCTAAAAGATGATTTGGAGCATCTTAGGAACTCCTATTTATAGTTGGGGAACTCAAACTTTCGTACCCAGTAGGAAAAGTCCGGAAACCGCCTCAAATTTATGCAATTCGTGCAAAATCTGTATAATTTTCGACTAGTAGAACCAGAGCTTGGGCTAGTTAAAGGAAAAGTTCAACTAGTCAAGCGTAATCTTTGACTAGTTGAATTTCATGTGAATTTAAAAGATAATGTTGCCGGAGTTTGAGCCGAATTTTACTTGAATTTTTAGGATTCATTTTCTTCACTTCAAGTCTTCGATTCTTTTCATTCCTCACTTGGTTTTCTTGGATCTTTAACATGTGAATTCTTAAATCTTGGTCTCATAAGATCCATCCATTGTCTTGGTGATTCTTGAGTATCAAATCCATATTTTAAACATTCTTTTCAATCCACTCTTAAATTGACCTTACAACACAAACATGTATAAAATATACCATTAAGCATTATCATGTTCATAAAACCAAGATATAAATAGGAGAGAATATGCAATATTTGATACTCAACAATGATCAGGATAAAGACTCGTGATATAACATTGGTATCCTAGCTTCGCCAACATACTGGATAAATGGAATATAATAATTATTAAAAAGAATCCTAGCTATCAATGCATCTATTGTAATTCGAGTCATAATAAATCATAAAAAACTAAAAATATTCCCTTAACATCAAACTAGAAATCAATGAAGTTTAATAAAAATAAGAATCAAAGCAAAATAAATATCCAAACACGCTACGAGAGCTTCACCTCTTAGCCCTAGCTAAGAGGTTTAGCCAACCATAGACATGATTGGAACCAAGTCTCTTAAACAAATCATGAAAAATAAACTAAGGAAGAAGAAAAACTCTTTGGCAGCTACTCCACCCTTATGTATACTTCTTGAGACCTTTCCAAACCTTAGAAGATGCTTTGAAGCATCTTAGGAAGTCCTATTTATAGTTGTGGAAATCCAACTTTCGCACCGAGTTGGAAAAATCTAGAAACCACATCAAATTTACACACTCTACAAAATTTTTCAAAATAGACTCAGAGTTTAAACTTCCTCAAATTTGCACACTCTGCGTAGTTTTTCAAAATAAACTTAGAGTTTCAGAATATATTTTTTCAGGAATATGTTTATTTTCAGGACAATTTCAGGATTCTTTTTCTTCACTTCAAATCTTTAATTCTCTTCATTCCTCACTTGGTTTTCTTAGATCTTTAGCATATAAATTCTTCATTAATGACTTTCAAATCTTCAAATCTTCATTTAGTAATCTTTTGAGCATAAATCTTTCTTTTGACATTAATTTCACCTTAAGCTCTCGAAATCACCTCGTACATGAAAATATGCATAATTGAATCGATTAAGCACTATTATGTTTATAAAATAAAGGTATAAATAAGGGAAATATGCAATATTTCACACTCGACACACCCCTAACCAACATTTTACTAGTCTCGAGCAAAATATGAATGAAGTGATCTTCAATCTTCAATGTTCAAATCAGTTTTAAAAAATAATCTTTTGTGCAATCAAGTATGAATGAGTATAATATAAAGAAGCGAGAGTGCAATTTTAAAAATCTAGAGCCGAATCACATGAGCAATTAATCAAAAAATTTCTTTATCAATCATTTAAGAGCATAAGTTCATATATCAAAATTTTTTAATGTGCTTAGTAAATTCTATTTACTTTCCATAACGTACTACTATTTCATAATATTAGTCATGCAAATCACCTCAAGTTTTATTGAATAATTCAGTATTGATTATGAACTTATCACATTTTCCTTCTTTTTCTAGTTTTTGATTTTATATCGACACTCCCTTCTATTTATTCATTTTTTTTAGACTTTTTATTCCTTTCCAGTCTTTTCATCATACATGACCTTTTTGTCGATTTCTCTATTTTTTAACTGATTTTTTTCATCTTTTTAAGGTGGATAAAATTTTTCTGACTTAATTCTCAATATTTATCAATGATACACATACTAACAATTAGAAATTCTAGTACGATTTACAGAAAGCAATTTGAATGTGGCTTGTGACTTAGATTAACATGATATTCAAATTGCCTCTTAATCAATTAAATGCAAGAATTTAGACGATAGTCTAGTTGGTTGATTAAACTTTAACCATTCAAAGTTCAATCTCCATCTTATAATCATACTCAAAGCATTCTTAATTTCATAAATTATCATTTTCCAAACATGTTAACTTGAAAATTTAAAAAATTTCACAATTTTTGCTCAAAATTAAGAAAACATTGATATGAGCATGCAATGCACATGAGATAATGAAAATAAATGGGAAGTGATGGGAAGATAATACCTACAGAAGGAGAATTGAAGCTTTTCCAAAGTTCTTAACATGTAAATGGGTTAGCACAAAGACTAAACAAACTAAAATGAAACTATCCTAATCCTGAATCCTATGAAAGCAATAAATTTAACTACACCTCCATCAGACTAGGAGGTCAATCCTAGTACACAGGATTAGTCAGAGGCATGGACATGTCATCTGAATCAAACTTCTAAAAAAATGGCTTGAGACAATGTCCATTTACTTTGAAAACATTATCATTTGTCAGATTCTTTATCTCGATGGCCTAATGAGGATAGACATTCATAACAGTGAAAGGGTTGGTCCAACGAGATCTAGGTTTGCCTGAAAAAAGATATAACCAAGAATTGTACAGAAGGACTTTTTGACCGGTTATAAATGATTTTTAAAGGATATTTCTGTCATGAAATGCCTTTATCCTGTCCTTGTTAATTCTCGAGTTCTCATACGTGTCGTTCTGGATTTTCTCAAGTTCATTTAATTGGAGCTTGCACAGCAAGATAGTGTTGTCCAAGTTAAAGTTCAAAATTTTGATAACCCAGTAGGCTCTATACTCCAGCTCCACAAGCAAGTGCCAGGCTTTCCCATAGACAAGTCTAAAGGGAAAAATTTCAATGGGGGTCTTAAAAGATATATGGTAAGCCTATAAAGCATCAGTCAAACGGATTGACCAATCCTTACGTTTAGGGTTAACCATTTTTTTCGTAATTTATTTAATTTTTCTATTGAAAATCTCAGCTTTCCTGCTTGTTTGCGGGTGATATGGAGTGCTCACTTTATGAGAGATGCCATATTTCTTCATTAAGTTTTTAAATAGCATATTGTAAAAGTGTGAACTTCCATCATTAATGATGGCTTGAGGCATTCTGAACCGGGAAATGATATTTTCTTTTAAGAATCAAATGACCATTTTATGATTATTATTCTGGCATGGGATCACTTTGACCCACTTAGTGACATAGTTTATAAATAATAAAATATAAATATTTTCAAAGGATTGGGGGAATGGTCCCATGAAATTGATGATCCAACAATCAAATGCTTCAATGATAAGAATGGGGTTTAGAGGCATTATATTTCGACGAGACAACTCTCCCAATTTTTGACAATTCTCATAAGCTTTGTAAAACTCATGAGTATCTCTGAACATCGTGGGCCAGTAAAAGTCGCACTGTAGAATTTTGGTCATGGTCTTTTTAGCAAAAAAGTGACCACCACAGGCCTAAGAATGACAAAAGGAGATGACAGTCTGATGTTCATTGTCTGGCATACATCTCTTTAGAATTTGGTCTGGACAATATTTAAACAAATAAGGATCATCCTTAAAAAACTTATGTATCTCGGGAAATTTTTTTTTTCTTATCTTGCGATGTCCAATATGTTGGCATGAAACTTGTAGCAAGATAATTTGCAATGTCAGCAAACCAAGGTAGTTGGGAGAGTTTAAACAATTATTCGTAAGGGAATATATCATTTATCAGTGTCGGATCAAGGGAATCAAGGAGGTCAAGTCGAGAAAGGTGGTCGGCCACTACGTTTTCTACTCCTTTTTTTTCTTGTATTTCAATATCAAATTCTTGGAGTAAGAGGATCCATCTTATTAGGCGGGGCTTGACATCCATCTTAGAAAGAAGATACTTTAGCACTGCATGGTCCGTGCTGATGATGATCTTAGATCCGATCAAGTAGGACTTAAATTCATCTAAAGCGAACACTACGACTAAGAGTTCTTTCTTCGTAGTAAAGTAGTTCACTTGGACAAAATTTAGAGGTCTACTTACATAATGAATAATGTAGGTCTTATTTTCTTTTCTTTGGCCCAACACTGCCCCAATAACATAGTTAGACGCATTGCACACAATATCAAAAGAGATGCTCCAATCGGGTGGCTGCATGATAGGTGCGGTAGTTAACATGCTATTGAGCTTAGTGAAAGCTTCTTAGCATTGTTCAGTCCACTCGTATAGTACATCCTTTTGAAGTAAATTGCATAAAAGACGAGAGAGATGAGTAAAGTCCTTTATGAATAGTCTATACAATCTGGCATGTCCTAGGGAGGATCGCATGTTACGTATGCTCTTGGGTGGATGTAGGTTAGAGATAAGAACACTTTTTATCTTATATACCTTAATCCCCTTAAATGAAATTATGTGTCCAGTCAAAATTCTCTTGAGAACCATGAAATGACATTTTTCCCAATTCAGAACCAAATTCTTTTCCTTGCATCGCTTCATCACACATTTAAGATTTTCTAAATATTCGCTGAAGGATGGACCAAAGATAGAGAAGTCGTCCATGAAGACCTCTAAATATTACCCCACCATGTTAAAAAAATACTCAACACGCATCACTGAAAAGTAGTAGGGGCATTACATAGTCCGAATGGCATCCTTCGGTAAGCAAAGGTGCCAAGGGACATGTGAATGTTGTCTTCTCTTAATCTTTAATGGCTATCTCTATCTAATTGTATCTTGAGTATCCATCAAGGAAGCAATAGTAAGAGTGATCGACTAGCATTTTCAAAATTTGATCAATGAAGGGTAAAGGAAATTGGTCCTTGTGACGATATTCAACTTCCTGCAGTCAATGCACATTCTCCAACTGATAGTAACTCTAGTTGGCACGAGTTCATTGTCGGCATTGACTACGATGGTGATTCCGGACTTCTTAAGAACTACCTGAGTTGGACTCACCCATTGACTATCGTATATAGGGATGATACCCACATCCAACAACTTAATTACCTCAGCCTTAACTACTCTTATATTTGGATTGAGTCAACATTGTAGTTGTCGGAAAGTTTTTACATTATTCTCAAGATAGATGCGGTGAGTACAAATCAAAGGTCGATTCTCTTGAGGTCCACAATCGACCATCCAAGAGCTCCTTTATGCTCAATGAGAGTGAAAATGAGCACACACTCTTGTTCTTTCTCAAGGTTGGAAGAGATCACCACCGAATATGTCTCATCTTGACCTAAAAAGATATATTTAAGATTAGTGGGCAAAGGTTTTAGGTCAAGATTCGGTGCTTTGAGGTTAGACGGTAGAGGCACTAAATCGATTTGGGGCAATTTTTTAAATTATGGCCTTTACCGGTTAACTTCAAGTACCGGTGTAGCATCAAACAAGGCATTCATCTCTCTAATCATGTCATCATCTAAATCAGGGGAGTGGGTCAAGCACGTCTTTAGAATGTCAAAGTATAGAGTCAGGAGTACTCTATCTTTCATGAAAGAATCAGTCATGTTAATGTCGTGGATATCATCATCATCCTCTGGCTATTTGTTCATGTTGAAAAATATATTGAGCTATAATGTCATATTTTTGAAAGATAAATTCATAATTCCATTCCTATAATTAATGATAGCATTTGATGTAGCAATGAATGGGCGACCGAGAATGATGGGTATTTGAGTGCTCACATTCATGATGGGTTGAATATCCAGGATAATAAAATCTACTGGATGGTAGAATTTATCAATTTAGACTAACACATCCTTAATCATCCCTCTCAGTACACGAACTGAGCGATCGACAAGTTGTAATGTTGTTCGGGTGGGTTTTAAATCACATAAACCCAATTGTTTGTAAACTGAGTAAGGGATCAGATTTATGGTTACCCCTAAGTCAAGAAGTGCATGCTCAATCTAGTGGTTTCCAATTACACAAGTGATGGTTGGGCTAAAGGAATCTTTGTATTTTTGTGACACATCTTACTTAAGGATGACACTCACTTTTTTTGTCAAAAAAATTTTCTTTTATATGTTTTGCTATCTTTTGGTCATACATAAATCTTTTAAAATTTTGACATATGAAGGGATTTGTTTAACGACATCTAGTAGAAGGATGTTGACCTTTACTTGCTTAAGCACCTCTAGAATATCCTAAGAGTTAGAGAGAGATTTTGGAGTAATCCCATTGAGGGAATGGTGCAATCGGCTTACTTTGAGCTTCCGGTTCTAACCCATGTGGAGCATTGCTAGGTCTATCATTCTCATTTATTTCTGGGTTCTTAGGATCTTAAGCCCTCACCGGAGTAGATTTGTCATTTGTCTGCCTCCTCCTAAGAGTGGTGATAGACTTAGTCTACTCCATCTATTTTGAAGAGCTTGGATCACTGATTTCATATTGTTGTTTTGGGTTGGGAAGAGGCTGAGTCGAAAGGATCCCTTTCTCCCAAATTAAATTTTTTGTTTAAAGCTCTCGTTATGGATTTTATAAGGTCTTGAAAGGCTTGTAGCATACCCTGATTAAAAAGCTCTTGATTTTGTATATGTTTTAAGACTGAATCCTCTTGAGGTTTCCTTTGATTAAGAAATTGGTTAAGGATCCCTTGAGGAGCAGCTGCTTGTCCGTTCCTCCAACTGAAGTTTAGATGGTTCCTCTAGCTTAAGTTATATGTATTGTAGGTGGGTCCATTGAAAGGTTTTTGGTAGTTGTTTATGACACTTGATTGCTCATTTAATATCACTTGAAAAGTAGGAATTGTTAGGCAATTCTCAGTTGTATGTATGCTACAAGCTTAAATACGACAAACAATTTTCGCAGTCTTTTCGGGTTCTACCTTTTTAAGTTCCGTAGCCTCGAATTTTCTTGTGAGTTTGCCACTCTTGCATTTATATCATCTTCCTCTTTTAGAACATAAATTCTTCTCCTTTCCTTTGATTTAGTAGGCTTTTAAATGGTAATTATTGAAGAGATATCCCATGATTGCGCGTTTTCAGTATGCTTATCAAAATAATCTCACGCATCATCGACTTCCTTATTCATGAATTCCCCATTACACATCATCTCCACAAATTAGTGCATGGGTGAAGTCAATCCCTCATAGAAAAAGCTTGTTATACACTATGTTTCGTAGCCATGTTGTGGACATGAATTTATGAGATCCTCAAATCGCTCCAACATTGGAAGAAGCTCTCATCCTCTGTTTGCATAAAATTCATGATTGCTTTCCTTAAGGTATTTGTTTTATAATAGGAGAAGAACTTTTTAAGGAACTCCCTTGTCATCTCAGCCCACGTGTTAATGGACTTTGGTCTTAAGGAATGTAACCTCGACTAGCCTAATGTAGATATGATTTCAGTCTAATTGTGTCCTAAAACACGTTTGTTAAGTGTAATGTACATATGATTTCATCAAACTCTTTCATATGCAAGTATGGACTTTTAGATTCTAGTCCATGAAACTTAGGAAGGAGTTGAATTACCTCGGTTTAATATCCACAGTTCTTTCATTCAATGAAAATATCATGCAGGATGGTGCACTCACTCCCGCCGGTTGTAAATAATCTCATAGAGTACGAGGCGGGGGTGCATTTTGCACCTCATTTGCATCTTGAGTTTCCTCAATTAGAAGTTGAGGTTGATTTGCGGCCATCACTTCTATTAATTCAGAGGGTCATAAGTGGTGTCTAATCCTATGATGGATATGAAACCCTTCAACTAATCCTCATTCACTTAAGAGACGTCAAGTGTTGTCAAGAACCCACTTAGGCATGAAACACTCGCAGCTCTTGAGTAACTAAACAAACTAAACCTAACAAAAAGAAAAATAAATCCTACAGCAAATAAGAAGTCTAGAAAAGAAAAAGAGAATTGGAAAGAGGTTACTAGATTGAAGTAGCTATGTAAGGATCATACAAAATAAAAAAATAATGTTAGTTTCTAAAAGTAATTTCAGAATAAAATCCTAACCTAAAAATAAAGCAGAAATTAACCCTAATGTTAACCTAATTCTAAAACTAATTAAGCTTAGAAAAACATAGTCATAGTCCCCGGCAACGGCGCTAAAATTTTTTTCACAACCTCAAGTGTAGGGTCGCAGTATAGTAATAACTCGGTAAGACCGAGGTTGAATCCATAGGGACTAAACTTGTACGTATTCTGAAAATAACTAGAACTAGAACTAAAACTAGAAAAAGATCTAAATTGAAATTTGAATAATTGAGAGTAATGGTAAATAATGTTGATTAAAACTTGTGAATTTAAGTGGGAACTAGGGTGCTAAGGATCCACTTGTAGCTATCAAGATGCTACCTTAATTGATTCAAGGAACACAATTGGAATTGGAGTTATATCCTATCCAATTGAAAGATAAATCAATTTAATTCGAATTTAAACTTTTCATTGACCTAATTCTCAATGGAGGAGAATTGTGATGATTATAAGGGATTCCATCACCCTACCATGCCCAGGAGACGATGGTGAACAATGAGATTTACCAATCTCATTATCTCAAAATAGAAAAAGAAGATATTCAAAGCTATCATAACATTTATTGTAATTTGAGTCACAATAAATCATAAAAAAATGAAATTATTTCCTTAATATCAAACTAGAAATCAATGAAGTTTAATAAAAATAAAAATCAAAGAAAAATAAACATCTAAACAAGCTACGAGCTTCACCTCTTATCCCTAGCTAAGAGGTTTAGCCAACCATAGACATGATTGGAACTAAATCTCTTAAACAAATCATGAAAAATAAAATAGGGAAGAAGACAAACTCTTTGGCGGCTGCTCCACCCTTGTGTATACTCCTTGAAACCTTTTTAAACCTTAGAAGATGCTTTAGAGTATCATAGAAAGTCCTATTTATAGTTGTGAAAATCTAACTTTTTCACTGAGTTGAAAAAATCTAGAAACTACCTCAAATTTACGCACTTCGCGCAATTTCTCAAAATAGATTCAGAGTTTAAAATGCCTCAAATTTACACACTATGCGTAGTTTTTTAAAATAAACTCAGAGTTTCAGAATATATTTTTTCAGGAATATGTTTGTTTTATGGATAATTTCAGGATTCTTTTTTTTCAATTCAAATCTTTGATTCTCTTCATTCCTCACTTGGTTTTTGTGGATCTTTGGCATGTGAATTCTTCATCAATGACTTCCAAATTTCAAATCTTCATTTAGTAATCTTTTGAACATAAATCTTCCTTTTGGCATCAATTTCACCTTAAGCTTTTAAAATTACCTCGCACATGAAACAATGCATAATTAAATCGATTAAGCACTATAGGCAATATTTCACACTCAACAGTAGGCTTATATCGGCTTGTGCCATCTCCGTCATATTTTGAAAGATTGGACAAAAACTGAAAACTTTACACTTTAATTGTAACGTCCTAAATTTTCACTGCCAGAGTATGTACTCGTGCTTGAGGAAACTAGGTGTTAATAATGTACAATTGGATGCTGAAATCGTACTGTATTTTTTTTTATTTCCATCTAGATACATTCATGAAGGTAACATTCACAAGAATAAAATCAACTTTATTAATTATATATCATCAGAGAAAAAGGAATAATCAAGGCCTTCCCAATGGAAGCTTGTTACATTCATCGAGTTCCCTGCGGAAGTTTAAATCTAATTAAATAATCTAGCTTCGAATTCTTTCAGCATAGTCTTCTAAAGGAAGTGATCCTCTAAATCTTTATACTTGTATGTCACCTGTATAATCTGTACAGTTAAGAGAGGGTCAATGCCCTACTCATAGTGAAGGTTATCCTTTAAGATTAACAATAAATTAAGAGATTCATAACAGGTAAAGTAAGGATCTGATACGTCCCGTGCTCCCCTAACACGAGGGTATTAGCATGCACAAATAACCTCCATGAGATGCATACCTAGCAAAGTGTGTGAGGCTCATCATACGTAGTGAACATCACAAGGTGAAATGTGATTTATAGATAATCGACTCGACCCGCACTCTCATTATACAGATATTCGCCAGCATGGCCAATGCTACCGTGGATTTACGAGAACTCCCCAAGGCGTACAACACATGAGTTTAGTGAATTACATGTAACGATTTGTTCATGAAGTGACTATTTGCGACATCCAATCTTAGAGTGATGTGACACTGCATTTGTGAATTATATACATCAATTTGTGCACCACTACCCGAAGGCTCAAGGACTTATGTGCCCCAAGAGGGTCTCTATCCAGAGCGCATTACGTCCTTGATAGAATATTTAAACCACTAGTTATGATACATCTTATACATCACTTACACTTATAGAGAATATAAACTGAATCATAACGAATATAACTGAATCTGAATCATAAAGAAAATCCACTGAATTATGGAGGTTTTGGAATGACAAAACACATGCCCAAGCTATAAAGATAGATGACACGAGGCCAAAATAATAAAGAGAACAACGACGAGGGTCAACTCAACATAAGTGGCAATGACCAATCATAATCAAAGAAGAGTGACAAGGGTCAACTCTATAATAAAGAGAGTGGCAGTGACCAACTCAAATAAAGAGATGAATGGCAGGGCCAACTCAATAAATTGATAAGGCAGGGGTAAGGCTTGTATCCATGGCCTCACATAAATTCAGAGAAATCACTTATAATTGATATCATGTTATAATCCCAAAAGGGCCAATAGTTGTGATGATATTAAGTAAATCAATTGATAAGATAATTCTTAGAAAACATATTAACATGGAGGGCAAGACAGTTCGCATTATTAAAGGCATGAAAAGGTAGGATAATTCACATCTTTAAAGGCATGGAAAGGCAGGATAAATATAATAACTTAAATTAGGGTAAGCTTAAATGATAAAACCCTCACCTATTAATCTTGACTTCTTCTTAACGTTGTCAGGTCCGTGCTCTCAAGTCCCAAATCTTTATTCACAATCTGATCAAGCTTGTTTTCAATTATCCTTTTATTACTTCAAGTTGAATATTCCTATATTTTTTAAAGTTATAAAAGTCTAAGATCATTACCTTTGATCTTTCTAGGATTAAGGACCTAGAGGATTTCATCGGTGATCCGAGATTAATGATCGAATGGACGCCTTGGATGGACTCAAGCAACAACGATGGTTTGAAACTTTTCTTTATTTCTCTTCTTCTTCCCTTTTTTTTTTTTTTCTTTTCCTTCCTACTCTCTTCTCTTCTCTTTTCTCTCTCTTCCTTTCTCTTTTCTTTTCTTTTCTTTCTTTCTTTCTTTCTTTTCTTTTTTTTCTCCTTCTCTTCTTTCTTTTCTTTCCTCCTTACCCAGCAAAGTTGCTGGACCAAGAGTCAGATCACAGCTCGATCAGTGACTCAATCGAGTCAGCCCGCACAACATCTCCGGAGTTGAATTCTCTCTCTCCCTTTCTCATTTTCTTCTCCTTTTTAGGCTTCCTGGATGTGAGACACCTTTTATAGGAGTGCGGCGAGTGTTCCAAAACCCTCTGCGAAAGCTCTTGCACTCCCATTTGTGCACTTAGTTTTCTTACGCAGCAAAACACGAAAGTTACTTATGTCAAGATCAAGATCGGCACAACTATTAGTGTGATCCTCTCGATCCAACTTCTTGAGGGTGGTCGGGGCCTTCCTGACTTGGGTTTGGATGGCTCTGATCGGCCCAGACATCCCCCGATAATTTCTCTTACGCCAATGATTTGAAACCGCACCGATTCTCTTTAGTGCAGCTTACGAACAAGGGTGTGATTTTTCTGGGAGTGAAAAGGACCAGGGTCTAATCGAAATCGACCCAGTAATACAATGGGCGATTCCGATCATCCCTATGGATGATGGTAAGTCCCAAGATCCATCACAGCGGTCGGACACTATTTTGTTTAAAATTCCAAAAAACTGTGGAAGACTTCTTTTCAGTTTTCCTGATCTATATCTGAAGTGAAAGAAATGGGGATTCATTATTTTCCCTTTCGCACAAGATGGACTTGTCTAGATTATCCATCCGAGGCCATGATGGTGGCCCGCCATCTTCGCAGCGGTGATCGTCCGCAGCTGATACACGTAGGAGACGGTCTCTTATTGAGTCAAAGCTTGTTAGAACTGATAGCTGGTTTGGTGTAACACCGGTGCACAGGTACTGTATACAAGCACCTGCAGGTCGGGTCCACTTTCAGTGTTTCTGAGAAATCTACACCGTCCATTCATCTTTCCATCTAACTTAAGGGCTTTGATCCCAAATTTAAAACATATCCAAGGATCAGGCGGCCTCACAATCAATGGTTAATGGTGAACCTGTCCATTGGGTCATTTCTGCAATGATCTAAGGATTGTCATCCGATGTGTACGATTAATTTAAGGTAATTAGACATAGTATGGGGTTTCACATCAAACAGGCTATGGGAAACGTATGATCCAAAATTCAGAAGTCCATGTTAGTGGCCTTTTTGTAATTATTGGTGATCTGTGAGTTTTATGGCATCTAACGTTTTTAGAGGCTTGTTTTCACTCTTTTAAGTATATCTTACAAATGAACTTGTATACACATCATTATGATAAGGGTGAATTGCCAATTCATCTAAGAGGAGGTATGTACATTGGATCACTTGATGGTCGATCTTGTCTCGAAATCAACGGTCAGATTGCTAGATCTATGAATGGAGATCATTCCCAACAGTTAGATTCTTGTTAGGGAATGGATGTAAGGTTAGCATAGCTAGGTTGGTGTCGCACATATGTAAATATTATGTTACTTTTCATGTTAACGCTCAAGGACTTTCAAAACTCGGTATTGAAAAGTTAAGTGTGTTAAATTAATGGTCTTATGTATGTTCATTGTGTCTTGTATAATTTTTATTTTTGGCGATCACCATTATTGAAATTGTATGTTTTTTTACTGTTAGACCTATATTTCTGATTTTTGTTATCTCTATCTCGCTTTGGATCCGCTAAATTGAATTATGCTACTCTGATTATTAGTATATGAAATAAATGTGAATCTGAACGAGATCACACGTGCACTTTCATTTGATTAACACCTGGAAACTCGGGATCAGAGTCTATGTACTCAACTGCCAATTTTCGGGGCGTTACATTCTATGAACACCCTCTCACACGCACACACATGGTGGAATGATGCCCACACTTTCTTGGTGTTTGTCTGTCAGTTCTATTTTTTATTTGATTAAAATGTGGGGTTGACTCAGACTAAAAATATATTTGACTTGGAGTCGCCACTAGCCGAAAGAAGCTCGGAATCTACGACCGGCTAGAAACCATAGAATCGCTTAACGGTCAAGGAATGGTAAGATTTCTCAACTCAAGTGACTCCTACTGTTGGTCTTGAAATTATGCCTGTGGCATAATGAGATTACCACGGCTGCGCTTGCGAAAGCTTGGCAGAGCTTAAGGAATGAATTCTATATCTTAGAGGGGGTGATTAGGATCTATTTAAAATATTCACCTTTTTAAAATAATAATTCTCCAAACTTAAACTAATTAACAATTAAACTAAGTAAGACAATACAACTCTAAGGCTTCAAATCTAATAGAGGATCCATCACATAGACTACAAATGATTTGTAAATAAGCAATTAGTCTATATCAAGATAACGTATATGTGTGTGCGGGATGTGCTATTTATCAACACTAGTCATTCATCTAATCATACATACATGATTAAAAATTCAAACACATACACATAATTAAATAAATGAGCAAATGAAAATTCCAAACACAATCATATATAGTATTTTGACTACTTGCCTACTCCACTCCCGGTGCATCACTCAAGTCATGAGTGTACTGAATTTCACTATCGGAGGTTTTAAATCAGGTTCACTTCTAACCTTTTACAGCCCTATACAAGGACTCGATTTAGACTCTATACAAGAGTCAATGTCATGTATACGGACCCGAGGTTTTAGGCCTTATCTAAAGACCAAGGTCTTACACAAGAATCCAAAGATTTAGGCCCTACACAAGAGCCAATGTCCTATACAAGAACCTAAGATTTAGGCCCTACATAAAGTCCAAGGTCTTACTAAGAACTCGGAGATTTAGGCCCTACACAAGAGCCAAGGTCCTATACAAGAACTTAGGATTTAGGCCCTACACAAGAATCTACTCGAGTTTGGGTTTGTAGACTCTTACCCTCAATCCTACACAAGGAAATAAAGTAAACTTGGACTCTTACAATTGATAACTTACTTGTTAGAGTGAGCCTCTTTTGTAGCGTCTTTTTGGGTTGTTTGATGCCACTGCTTTTCTAAGGCTCCACTAATCATGATGTCACTGCTTTTCCAAGCTTCAACTCCAAGATCAAATATCTTGCATATGATGCTCCTCCAAGGTGACCAAGGTGATGAGAGGTTGGTTGAATCTGCTACAACTAGTGAGAAGTTATTTTTTCTAAGGGATTCACTTAGATGAGTCTTCTAAACAATTCAGACAATGATATGCCAAGATAGCTTAAGTCCACTTTTTAAAAAATGGAAGAGTTTAAGCACATCTTCAATGTAGAGGTTTGAATCCTCATAAGAAGAGTGTTAATATCAAGGAAAATTGCTTAGAACTCAACAAAATATAAGCTTGGGATGAGGGATATGAACATGGATTCATCTAAGCTTATATTATACTAAAAATTCATAAAAATGCCCAAGAACTGAATGCCCTTTATAACAAGTTCAAGCTCCAACAGTAAAAAAAAAAAAAAGGACAGAAAATAGATTTGTTGATGTCATCAAAGTCACCTTCGATGTCATTAAAGGTTTCCTCGATGCCATTGATAAATCCAGACATTTATGTTGATTTCTTGCTGGACATATCTGGGGTATCTTGGATGTCATCGAAAGTTCCTTCAATGTCATTGAACTCAATTTTTTGATGCCATTGAAGGTGTCCTTGATGCCATCGAGAAAGTCATAAATAAATTTGATTTCTTACTGGACATGTAACACCCCATGCATTTCAGTACTCAAGTGTTACCATATGAACTAAGTCTCACAAATGCACGGGTAGGACTATCAAGATAAGCTTAACTCTATTGTCAAAGCTACATTTTTAAAATGGTATCCAGCTAGTGGGAAGAAGGCATCGACCCTGAGAAAATCCATCCATCGATTTTCAAAATACAGCGCCACAGTATCTAGAGGACCTATTCCTATAGTAAACCTAACCATCCACTAGTAACCTATAGTATTGGATCATCGAACCCATCAACCCTTACCCTTAGAAATGGGCCAGGAATGATACACTATACTATAAGAATTGGGCCTCAAATCCAATCACATCAACTAAGAAGCCTATCTTTAAGAGTTCATTCTCTTTAAATAGATAGGATATAACCTTATACCTTAAACTAGAAGCCATGACTATAAGGTCCACTGTTCATCAGCTACATACTTGAATGGAGAACAAAACACCACTAGAATGTGAGGGGGCACCTATGTTAGGATTTCAATCACTCTAATATGCATAACTCATTATATATGTGTATTATGTGCTCTAACTATTTAATCATCATTTAAAATAAATACTATAATACAAAATAAATATCTACACTATGAAATATTATTTATATACTTTTTAGGGATTTAAAATCTCATATTAAAAATGATATAAAATTTTAATCCATATTATATCTATACACTTGCAGCATCATTTATATAAATTAAAACATAAAATCTATATTATGTGAATTAATAAAATTTATAATAAATAACATATTTCAAACAAATTTAACATTTTTATATATATAAAATTAAAACATATATAGCTATACAAATAATACACAAATAATAAATATAATAATCTTGGCTTCTTCTCACTAATATTCATGTAATTTATGTATATTAACAATCTCAGATGATATAAATTATACATACCAAAATACATTATTACTTGTATTAATCTGATTTTATTAATATAAAGCAATGATAGGAGTAGATGGTATTAGTAATAAGATTATTATTAATATTAGTAATTGGTTAGTAATCTATAATGAAATGACCCATTAGGACCTTTTAACCGTTGACGTTCAATTTCGGAATGATCCGACCATTAGATCGATGAGAATTCACTAATATGACCTAAATCGAGTTATGGGCCCCACCTAGACCTTAGATCGGCTTGATCAACAGCCTAAGATCCCTTGGAAGAGCTTCCTAGAAGAATGGACGGAATAGATGCAAAGGCCGAGCTAAGAGTCCTAGAGGGGGGAGGGGGTGAATAGGACTATGACAAATTAAAAATTAAATGTGGAAATAAACAAATATAAATAAAGATAGCATGTAAACAATTCCACAATGCAGAAATAAATAACAACCTCAAATGTACAAGTATTGAGAGGTTGATACAGATGTTATTCTAAGGACAACCTTACACCAAAAACTAATGGCTTATAGTAGGACTACCTGATTCCTAGAACGGTCTGTGTATCAAAATCTCAAATTGATACAAAGGAATAAAGAAAAGAATAGCAAATAAAGAAACTAAGCTATTACAACATTCCCACACTTGCAAAAAAGGATTACAACATTCTTCACATATGCATAAAGGAAAACTACAATATCCACATAAGGTAATAATCAATCATTCACCACAAGACTAGAAATTATAGTGGTTCGCTTGTGTGTACACCAACTATTTAGAAAAACAGCCACACAACTACTCCACTCCTAATATCCTCGCACAGTCGATATTAGCATTCACTATACAATAGGTTTTTCAAGGTTCACCTAAAACCTTCACAATTGTGTCTTTCAAGTGGGCTTACACAATTCAAAAACCCCACACTCAAAGTTTTTTAGATCACCTTAGACAAATAAAAAAAAAAAGAGATTTTTCTGGCATAATCTCAAAGAAACCAATAGAATAGATTTACAAAACTATAAAATACTTATCTGGATATTCTCCTTTGATGTAGCCCGGAAGAATCAATTTAGAGTAGAAGTTCAACGTAGATGTTCAATGTCCACACTCACTTATGAAAAGGTTCTAAGTTCTAAATAATTTTTAAATTAAATCACTTTGGGCTAGCTTGACTTGATTTTGATTCTAAGAAATGGAAAAACTTCAATCCCTTCTTCAAATAAGATTGAAATATAGAATACAAAATCAAATGGAAAAAAAGCTAATTAAAGAGAATTTTAAATGAACACTAAATAGCTTAAGAATATCACAAACTTATCTCTCAGAGTGGTGTCTTGATTTTACTTAAATTGAATGAAAAATTCTAAAAATCATGCTCTATTTATAAGTGAAAAAACTGTTCACTCGACTGGCCTAGAGGTCAGCTCGACTGGTCGAAGGACCAACAAACTTTTAAAAATTCGGGCGCGATAAGATAAAGTTGTTCCACGACTGGTCGAAGGGCCTGCTCGACTGGTCGAGTGGCCTCTATGACTGGTCGAGTCCTGTCCACGACTGGTTGTGTGGGACCCAATTTAGTTGCTGGACTTTGAGTTAAGCCTGCTCGAATGGTCGAGCACTGTTCACTCGATTGGTCGAGCAGTCTCCAGGATTAGTCGAGGCAATAACAAAAAATTCTGAAAATAAGTAACAAACCTTGGAATTGTCGAGGAATTTCTTGGAGTAGTCGAGCCAGTACTAGGACTAGTCGAACATAGGCTAAGACTAGTAGAGAAACAGTCTATACACTCATGTAATGACCCAATTAAAGTATCCAATCAACAATGACCTAAACTATGGTCAATCTAGGGTCTTACATACCTTATAAGTGATGCTTGAACATTGAAACATCTTTTGCTTCAATTGATAGTTGATCTTGAAGTATATGAAGCGTGTCATCTTGAAATATGTTGAAGCTTGAACTTGATGTACTTTGAAGCTTGAACTTAAAGTACTTGACTTGTATTTCATCTTGAGCTTTGAGGTTCAAAGTAAAGAACTTTGTCTTAACATGAATGGAGCTTTGAAACCTCTAATTATTGAAGCTTAAAAGATTGAACTAACACTTGGTGTTGTACTTGAACTTGAACTTGTATATCTCTTAATCTTGCATTGAAGTTCTTGAGGTACAAACCTTTGTTCTTGTACATGAGATGCATAATCTTGAATATGTAGATGAGATACACAAAACACAGATTCCAAGAGGTTTTGGCACTATAAAATTTGACAATCATAGGAGCTAGAAAACATCGCACTTCCAGTAGACTTCTCACATGCATCATGACGGGCCTCACCTCGCAGCGCGAGTGCACAACAGAGATGTGCACTCGCCGTGCACTGTATAGGAATAAAAAGAGAAACTTCATCTACTTTTCTTAGCGTTGGCAATGGACGAACAATGTCCGTGAGTTTTTAATCGGTGTCCCACCACCTGTGGCCAATGGCATGATCCAAACTATTCATCTTGTGAGTAGCATGGCCCTAACCAAAACCATGCCCTCCATCCGCATTCATACAACCATGATTGCACACAATTCTTGCTGCAAACTGGCCCTGGAAACATAATGTTTTTGGAAATGGAAACTGTCCATTACTAGCTGATCAATTCGCGAGCCCTTACATCCTCCCATCTCAGCCGTCCTTTGGAGGGTAATCCTGACCGTCCTTTCTAGTTTTTATTTTTAGAAAAGATAGAGAATGAGAAAGAATAACTGTTTTCTTCTCCTTCCGAACTCATCACCCAAACGAAGGTGGAGCTTGAAACAACTCATCTACAAACTCCACAATGTCCATACAAACCATCCCACATAGTCAGAATAAAGAAAGAAGCAATGGGAAGAAATCCACCATTGTCGCCCGATCTTCTTCCCTGTTCTAGTCGCACCAATTGCCTCTTATTGGGGCAAGATCTAGTCAGTTTTGGATGCCCTGCTGATCATGGCCGAAGGATGAGAGAAAGAAAAGGAGGAGGGAGTGTCTGAGAGGAAGTGAAGGAAGGAGGGAGAGAGGAGAGAGTGTGGGCGGTTGTTACTGCCGCACCAGTCCGAGCTCAGGTTGAGCCAACATAGCTTGGGTCAGGTCTGCTCCTGGCTTAGTCTAGAGTTGATGGATTGTGTAAAAAAGGGAGAAGGAAGGAAAATCACGAAGAGAAGAGGAAGAGAAGAAGAACGTGGGTGAGAGAGAGAAGGAGCACCCACCTTAACTCGTTGCCGAGTCAGTTGTGTCCAACTTAAGTTCCGGCTTGATTGGGTTGTTGAACCGAGTCCAGCCACACCATCTGAGTAGGAGAAAGAGAAAGGGAAGTTGTTGTTGGGGCTATTTCCTGGTCGAAACAGAGTTGACTCGGCTGGATTCGAGTCCAGTGAGTCGAGTTGGGTTTGGGCCTTGGTCCAGATGTTGCTGGACATTCTAACATTTAAAAAGAGAGAGAGAGAGAGAGAGAGAGAGAGAGAGAGAGAGAGAGAGAGAGAGAGAGAGAGAGAGAGAGAGAGAGAGAGAGAGGAAGAAGGAAAAGGGAGGAAAAGAAAATGAGAGAGAGAGAGAGAGAGAGAGAGAGAGAGAGAGATCGTGAGGGGTTACTGTCGCTGCCATTGTTCTGCGGGGGCAGCGAGTTGCGCCGACTCAGCAATCGAGCCTGGGTTGTATGTGCCTCAGTTCATCCCATCCGAGATTGTTGTCCAGTCGTGGAATTCCGCTACTCGAAGAATGATAGCTAATCTCAGCTTGGAGACAAGGTTTGTGCCGAGTTGTGTTTAAGTTGAGGCTGAATCGGGGCTGAGTTGAGTCAAGTGAGTCACATTGCAAATTTTAAAATTCAAAGCCTCTAAGTTAGATCTTCCTTATTCAAATTGATTTAAAATCAAGGTGAGTTGATCTCTTATTTATGCTACTGGAATGATATTTAGAGCTTGATCTAGGCTAATTAACGTTATTGTCTGATTTTAAATTAGGAAATTGGGGTTCCCTAATTTTCATCATTTAGTCACACTCGAGTGAGTTAAACTAATTCAGATTGAGTTCGAGCAAATTCCAGTCGACAAGAATTGATCTTGAGGTTTGTTTTGGAGTTGCTAGCAGCTTGTGTAGTGAACTTACACTCCAAGGTGAGGACTCACCCTTTGAGCTTCCCACTTAATTTCATCAGTATGGATATAGATGATGGCATGATTCCCCTAACTGAGTTACTTACTTTACTATTGAATATGCTATCTTGTTGTACAATTAATTCATGTGTTAGACGACAGATATTTCTCTTTAATTGTAATATGCATAAATGATTTGATGATAACATACTATCTTTTGTTGTACCTGTAATAATTAATTATATACTACCACTTGTGCTTAACTAATGAATTGAATGGAACCTACCTTGGACTTATCATCTTGTGATCCACATTTGCTTTACACAGCTTAGATCGCATATTTGCCTTACATGGCTTAGATCGGTTATTGGTGCCCTTCATGGCTTATTGGTTATATTTGCACATCTTGTTGATTTCCAAGTCATTATGCAGAATTCATTATGATTTTCAGGTAAAGCTAAAGTTCTCCTGTTGATTTTCTAGTCATCTTGTGGAGTTCATATGATTTTCAAATGATGTCGAAGTTCCTATGTTGGTACTCTCTTCATCTTGTGGTGTTCAGTCGTATGGTGACTTTCGAGCAGAGCTGAAGTTCGCTTATCGATTTTTTAGCCAACTTGCGGTGTTCTCATACGGTATGATTTTCGGGTGAAGTAAAGAGTTATATGTTGGTTTTCTAACCATTTTGCAGTGTTCAATCATACCATGATTTTTAAGTGAAGCTGAAGTTCGCTTATCGATTTTCTAGCCATCTTACAGTATTCATGTACGATATGATTTCCAGGTGGTCTAGAGTTTGTTTGTTGGTTCTCTATTCATCTTGCGGTGTTCAGTCATACCATGATTTCTAGGTGGATCTGATGTTCCCTTAACAATTTTCTAGCCATCTTGCGGAGTTCACGTACGATATGATTTCCAGGTGAAGTGGATGTTTAAAGGTTGATTTTCTATTCATCTTACAGATTTCACTTGTACCATGATTTCGGGTGGAGCTAAAGTTCAGTTATCGATTTTCTAGCCATCTTGCGGAGTTCATATACAATGTGATTTTTGGGTGCAATAGAAAGTTGTATGTTTAATTATTTGATTATCTAGACATATTCCTTTACATTGCGATTGCTATTATATTTTTCCTATGATGATATTCTATTGATTGACTTGATTTTTTTGAGTATATGATCATGATTATGAAATGCCCTGTTTAATATATCCATTTTTCATAACTTGTGATGTATATTGGATTATGAATGATGAGTGTGCAATCTTAGAGGATGTTCCTCATTGTGATAGCCATTGACGCTATCAAACCGTAACAGTTGTTGTAGGTGTAGAGCGAGCCGATGTTGTTCACTAGGTTGCTAGAGCAGACTGAATAGCTGAGGAGCTAGATGGGGTCCCTACGGCCCATGTTGAGCTCCACCATCAGATGATAGGTTTCTAGTTTTTTCTATTAATGAACTTTGTATTTGGGATTGTATAAAGCCTGTATGGGCACTACACTTGGAATTTTGTAATGATTGGAATGTTTTTATACAATGCATTGTTCACTTTAGGTTCGTTGCTGTTAACTTTGATTAATGACAAGCGGTTTAAATTTACACTAAATTTTCGAGGTTAACACTCGGGCTTTTGGGAAATGGGTCATATACTCGGGTCCTGAAAACATGGTGTGTCACAGGACAATTCAGACTCTCAATCGATGCCATCGAGGGGTCCTTTGATGCCATCTAACTGACCCTATGATGCCATCGAAGGTGGCCTCGATTCTATCAAGAAAATCAGAACAAATGTCATTTTTTTGTTAGATAGTTCTAACTCTCGATTAATGCCATCGAGCAAACCTTCGATTTCATCAAAGGCACTTCAATGGCTGCTCAATGTCATCGAACAACCATCGCAAAACTGTTGTTTTGGGCTATCTTTTACACAACAGCTCCGCACCTCTTCTAACATTGTTTATCATGTTGCACTTGATTTTCTAAGGCTAAGGGATGATCAATTAGGTATTCCTATTAATACTAGATTATGTAAAGGTCTAAGGTTATTTTGAGTCAAGGGTTAAGGTCACCAAGGTACCTCATTGACATGTTCTTTGTTCCTTGAGGCTTTGTCTTTGCTTATATCTTCAGTCTTAACTTTCTAAAGGTGCAACTGACTATGTGACACATTGACTCATGTGATTAACAAATATGGTATCAAAATCAATGCATTATTAGGTCTGCGGCCTTAGATTTTGGATAAGGGCCTCAAAAAATAAAGGGATTAGGCACCCTTTTCCGCCCATTCGGAGCATGGCCTTCACTTTACAAAACTATATAATTTTTTTTATTCAGAGTAACTTCTAATGTCATAGAGTTAGGCTATACTAGTTTATGATTTAAAGCCAGGGTAGGTAAGGTAAAGTAAAAAAGAAAAAGAAAAGTAGTTACGACATGTACAATGCTGCTGATGAAATCCGAATCACTTTCTGCTCGGATCTCCGAACTCCGAGTTGCTTCAGAGCCTTGAACCTGCACAATAATGGTGAGCAAAAGAGACCCTGGCTTAAATAGGGGACCCTCCAATGCCTAAGTTAGGTCAAGGGAATCAGGGTCTAAGTTAAGTTGTAGAGGGAGAGTGGGAGATATTGTGTACCTGTTTCCTCCTCACAAGATGCTATATATACCCTCATGCTTAGGATGGACATGTCCACATAACTTGGTGTGTCTTAAGGCATTTACCCCATTATACGGGTGATTCGGCCACCCAATCATTGTATAGTCGTGCAGAAGTGAGTGGTTGAGTAACCATCCCCAGTCGTGTGATAATGGGACACTTCACAGCCTTCTTCATTAGCGGATCCTGGTCTGAGTCCTTAACCGATTACCTTCATCCTCGGATCATTCCAGGATTCCACTCTTACCCTTGGACATACCAACTCAGCCTCAGTTCATACCATCTAGGGCCTTGGAACATTATAGTCATCGAATTGGATAATCATCCTTCGCCTATACAACCCAAAAGCTTAGTTTTATGCCCTGAACCGGCTCTGACTTATCTCAGACCTTGGCTTTAATGTATCTCTGGTCTGCCCATAACAGAAGCTCCCTACTCTCCCACTTCAGACACGAACTCAGAGAGTAAGTATATGCGGAAGATCAATGGTTTCCCTTGTTACATGTTCGACATGTGCGGTTATAATCATGATTTTTATATTCAAAAGGATACGTCCTCAGAGTTTCCCGTCCACGGGTTATCCTCGAACAACTGCGTGATGATGGTTGAGATCTCGAATCATCATAGAACCTATGAGGGATCGTCATGGAAGATGGTTGAGCGACGCTTCCACTACTCTGAGCTGGTTGCCCAATGCCAGAGGCACGCATCCTGGTAGTGCTTAGGCCTGTGACATTTGGCCACGTGTATTCCAAAGTCGCCTCGCGACGGTTCGGTTGCGGTCATCATATCTCGCCATTAATGCGAGAATCCTCCACGGGTTATATAAACCCCAGCGGTCGGAAGCGCTTCTCATTTTTACGTCCTGAATCCATGTTGCTGTGGGTTACCTGAGAAGGCAATTTTCGACGAAGGAAATTTCCAACAACTGCAATTTTCGATGAAGACGATTTCGACTAACTTGTAGTTTCTGGCAGAAGCGATTCCCGGTAACCGCTGGGTGAGTCCTCCCTTACATTTTCAGTTTACCACTTTTCCTTCACCTCTGCGGGATGTCGGACGATTCAAATATGGTCTGAGGTGATTACGACTTTAATGATGACTCTGAGTCAGGGAGCTTGGATGATAAAAGAGGGGCCTCCGAAGGCCCCCTTGAAGTAGTACCCCTCTTCCCTCCGCCCAAGAGGGGCAAAGAGGTGGGGGCTCAAACACACCACACAGGTAGGAAGGAAACCTCCCGAGCCACCCAAGACTTGACGGTGGGTGGTATAGAGATGCCTGCGAGCGGGTGGGCTACAGAAACCATCCTAGGGGGCTCTGTAGTAGTTGAGTCTTAGATGGGATGGATCCGATCGGAGTTCAAAATCCCGGACTCAATGTAGATACAGGTGCCAGAGCCCCTCGATACTGCCGGAGCTCCTGCCGAAGGGAAAGTTTTGATCTTTCTCTGTGTGCTGCAATGTGGGTTCCGACTTCCCATGCACCCCTTCGTCCGAGCCCTGAAAGCCTACTTAGGACTGGCTCCAGGCCAGTTTACCCCCAATGCTTGGTGGGTTTTGATATCTTCTTACATCATCTAGCGCCAAGTCGGGAACCTAGATCTGACACCAGGGGATCTAATAAGCTTATACTTGGTCAACTACGATAGCCAAGAGCCATGGTGTTACTTTGCGACTCGCGGTGGCAAGGGTTCGAGGCTGGTCTTATAACTTTCATCCTCTAATAAGGATTGGAAGAACAAGTGGTTTTGGGCATAGGGCGAGTGGGAAACGCTGATAGCGGAGCTCAGGAACCTACAGACTTGGGTTCCTACCCGATTCAATTCTCCAGGTCAGATCCTGAATGGTCTTCTCACGATGCTTCCTCATTTGTTGTGGTTTGACTGAAGCCTTCTTTTCATTTTTGCAGACTTCCCGAGGGGCTCGCCTCTTGTCACCTCAGGCCAAAAGAACCAAAACACCAAGGTTAAGGCACGCTCGGAAGACCTACCCTCCTGATCGAGCCTGATCACTGCCGATAATCTTTATCGGTCCGGGCTTTACAAGTCTAAGCGACTCCCCACTTCAGTTAGTAAGTTTCCCTTTGTCTTTTACTTTGAAGGAACTGAATCTCTCAACTTGGATATTGTAACGCCCTGAAAAATCGGGGGTTGTGCATATACTCGACTCCTGAGTTCCTGAGTGTCACTTATCATCAATTTTATGGTTTTAAGATTAATCAAGTTTAAACGCGCAGCCTTGAATTACTTGGAGCATGAAATGTAACCACAACTAGTCTACTGAAGTGAAAGAGATATATATATGTACAAGTCCAAAAGAATATAAAGGGGTCGGCCAAGGCTTTGCCCAACAAAAATCACAAAGAGAATCATATATCCAAAAGAATGGTGCGCTGAGCCCACGACTCAACGCTCCAGAATCCAGTCTCCTAAGCCGATGGAGAACCACTCATCAACTGGAAGTAGGAGAACTCGTCCTCCTCTTCGAGGCTCGTGTCACCAGTGCCCTCACACCCTACGTCACCTATAATTACTGAAGAGTCTGGTTGGTGTTTTAAAACACCGTCCCAGAGTGGGAGTGAGTGATCAACTCAGTGGGTGCTATTAGTCTTAAGTTTTAACAGGCATCAATTATAATATGAACTTAATGAAAAGAAGATAATCAACAATACCTAGCAACTCTTGTTTAAAATACATGCGTGTAGAATGATATGATGCATGCCCTTGCCACAACACTCCCTCGAGTGATTCCATTTAACGATCTCATATGACAGCACTCCCTCAGTGTGACCTCGACTTTCGAGTCGCCACCCTAACTAATGCGATACAATGCGATCGTGTTAGCCCAGTTATTAGTTAAGTCCATTCATCCAGTAGGTTGGGAAATATGATACACCCCACGTATCAATGGCCTAAACGGGTTGCAAGGCCAGGACCCCCCAATGCGTGAGGCCGAGACCTCATGGTCTGTGATCCCGTCGGGTTCCTCATCCCTGACTTCAAGCACATGAGGAGTGCTGAGAGAAAGGGATTGCTCGCGGTCACTACGGGGAGGCGCGACACCCCAGCGTAGGCCGACAGCTCGGACACAATGTCCCATTCCACCATGTCCGGCTCATGAGGCTGTGGACCAGTTTCAAGTGGGTTATTAATAGGCTACAATGGTTGTAGGGTAGTTCAGGTTCCATTCATATGTGAGCAATCAGGGTTAACATTTAAGGTCGGTCAGACAGTAGATTAAACCGCAAGAGTCAGGAGAGCATGAGACGAGTGACATCGGGCTCAAGGGACCCATGTAATCAAACTACAGCCACCCGAATACACTTGCCTAAATCCATAGGTTTAGTCTCGAGACGGTCCTACTGATGGGACCACCTTCGCTCTCCTCATGATTCTGGCTAACCCAAGGGCACAAACAGTGATCCATAGCATGCCGATTAACAATGTATCACTAGAACAACAAATGCATGTTCTCATACATATCAACATATAATTCATATTTTCCTAGCAAGCTAGGCCAACCATATCAAGAAACAAGTGCATGTGAGTGTGTGTGTGTGAGGGTGTGTGGGTGAGAAAGTTAAGCACTCCCTCTATTTTAAGAAATCATGTGTATAAGAGGAAGGAAATCATACATATTACGGAGCAACTATACATGAAAAAGAATTTAACAAGGCATGAGCATGCACCATCCATACACAACATCATATGAGAAGCAAGAACAATATCATGTGAGTCAGACATACCATTCCATACCATTTCAACAAACATGCAATTTCTAGGGATTCTCTAGGTTCTCCAAAGATGTCACCCAAGCAATAGAATTGGTGCTAGGCCACCTAAGAGCAATAGTCCGCACCTATGAATCGTTGGAGATTTAGAAAACGACCTAGGATTGAGGGCTTGAGGTCGATCGGCCGGAATCCCTAGAACAAGCTCTTGCATGTTAGAATTTCAAGCCAATCTCTTCTTAATACATGGATTTTTGAGAAGAAGGGGTGAAAGATTTTACCTAGACGACCCATGAACAATTGTTGAGGTTATAGAGGAGGGTTTCCTTTGGAGAAAGGATAGGAAGTTGAAAGGGTTGATTCTCTTGGGCCCCACCTCGATCTACGGTCCACCTTAGCTCTCCTTCACTCTCTCTTTCACTCTTTCTTCCTCTCTATCTCTTTCTCTCTTTCTCTCTCTTTTTCTTTCTTTCTTTCTTTCCCTAGGGAAAAAATCATATGGGGAGAAGGGTTCCCAAGAGAAGGCCTTTTTATAATGTCAAATTGGTGTAAATGGCCCTGAGGGCTAAGTTTTTACTATATTAGACCTATGAGAGGGTCTTTCTAAGATCTAGGGCCCACTATGGGGTGTATATATAGATATACACCATAGGATAGGTGCTCCATGGCCTGATGAAGGGCCATGCAAAACTTGGGATCAAACGGATAAGCGGATGTGGGGGTTTGACTATATGTTCCCGATCCTTAAGTGGCCCTGTGGGGTTTATTCCAGTGATTGGAGAGGTTTTGGTGGTCTCCTAGCCATGAAACTTATAGAATAAGTGGTCCATGGCCTGATGAAGGGCGGGGCAAATTTTGGGAACGATCGGATATGGGGTTTGGTCGTACGGGTCTGATTTACGATCAACAGTCATCGTGTCACGATCGGGTCCCAGATTTTGTGGACGGGTGAAGGACACCACATTAGACCTTCACCATAAATTTAAAAAAAATCCGACGGCTGAAAAGCTTCAAGTCTCAGTTTCTTTAATCAGTCCCAGATTTCAACTCTAGCCTTGGGTGGGTTGACAAGTGCTGATGGAACGGCCCGAATAATTAACTTTGGGATGTCCAATGAGTCTGTGGTCCGCGATGGACCACAAGCCCAGTGAGATATATGTTTCTTTAAATTTTTATAAGTTTCTGACCTTTCTGCGCCGCGGTATAGCCTGTACGGGCTGATGCTAAGTGTAAACGGTCATCTGGCTTGGCGGCCCACACTAGGCCCTATCATGACCTATCTGGTCTACTCTAATGGGCTAATACTAGGTTAATTAACTTGTAGTACCCCACAACGAGTGGCTTAAATGAATGGTCCTGCAGCAAATCCTATGTGGACGCCCCAGGACATTGTGCTGGTTAGACGGGACGTTATAAGGGTTGATTTGGTCCATTGTTAAGATCCGGGCCTTATCTGACTTGGTTTCAGTTAGATCTTTAATTTAGTTATATTCATCTTGATTAGTTAGTGACAGGTTGTTTAGATTTGGGTCCTATGTGAGTAAATCATGGGGCTACACCTGATGTTTAAGTGATCGGACGGATTCGATGGTTTCCTACGGTTGATTAATCAGACTCGTGGGGTTTTTTACTAGTACTACCCTTGTATAGACTAACATTGAGTGCTAATGGTCATTTAAGTGATATTATAAGTTAATTTATAAAAAAAATTTTTAAGAATTTTTAAGAATCCAAAACAGTGAAAATCGAGGATGTTACAGATATTGATTCATTATTCTGTATGCAGGCATGGTCGAGGCCTCCGGATCCCAAAAGAGGAGGGCCGCCCCGTCCGTCGAGGAGATGCTAACGTCCCAACCCTGGACGAAGAAGATGGCAAGTCAGAAGAGGTAGGCGATTCTTCATGATGAAGGCCCATCGGCTCCAATTTCTGTTACTGCAGCTCTAGATCTAGCTTCGATTTTTGTCGCTGCAGCTCCGGCTTCAGCACTTATCGCGGCTAAGGCCGCAACTGATAACGCTCGAACTTCGAACCTCCTCCCATAATCACTCCTCATGTTTTTAAAGTGCCTCCCCCAACCCTCGAGTCGTAGCAAAGTGAGAATGGGGTTTTTCCAGTAGATGACTTAGCCCTAGTCCTGTAAGCCTAGAGGACGAATGGGAGCTCCTCGGCCCAGTTTCCTTTCGCTTTCTCTAATTTTGTTTTGAGATGGTGCTTGATGACTTTTTAACTACCTCCACCTGTCTATTGGATTATGGGTGCCAAGGCAAAGAATATGCGTTCAAAATGCTAAGCCCCCGACACATGCCTCAGAACCTGTCATTATTGAACTGTCTGCCATTATCAGATATGATAGTTCGAGGGATTCCAAATCGGTGGATGATGTTCTTTCATACAAAATCAACCACTTTCTGCTCTGTGATTTTTGTGACGGGCTTAGCTTCGGCCCACTTGGTGAAGTAATCAACTATGACAATAGCGAACTTGACCTGCCCTTTCCCTATGGGTAGACGTCCGATGATGTCAGTCCCCCATTGAGTGAACTACCACAGTCCACTCATGGGAGTCATTTCTTCCGCAGGTTACCTCGACACGATCGCATACCACTGACACTTGTTGCACCTTTGAATGTAGTTTTTTGATTCCTCCTTGATGGTCTGCAGGAAATATCCTTGGTGGATTATTTTCAGAGCCAGGGCCCAACTACCAGAGTGATTTTCACAGATGCCTTCATGAATCTCCCGAATCACGTAGTCTACTTCATTGGGTTGAAGACACCTGAGGTAGGGTTGCAAATGTCCTTTTTTATACAAGATCTCATCCAAGACTATGTACTATGTCGCTCTGACCCTCAGGTGCCTATCCTCCAACTTGTCCGAGGGGACCTTACCAGATGTGAGGTAGTTGTAAATCGGATCTATCTATCTAGGAGCGTCTCCTACTAGGTTAACCGTTTTCTTCTTTATTTGGTTAATGCTCGGATGTTCTATGAACTCCATGGGAATAACTCGTGAGATCTTTCCTTCCATGGCTGAGGCTAGCTTCGCTAGGGTATCGGCTCAGAAATTCTCCGCCCTAGGAATCTGACTGATAATGCAGCTCCAGAACCTTTCTATCAGTTTCCTTACTTCGTCCAGGTAAGCCACCATCTGAGTCTCCTTAACTTTATATTCGATGGAGATATGATTCACTATCAGCTGAGAATCACATCGTACTTTGGGAGACTGGACCCCTAGATTAGTCACTAATCTGAGTCTAGCCAGGAGAGCCTCATACTCCGCCTCATTGTTAGAGGCCTTGAAATCGAGCCTAATCGCATACTGGACGGACGTAGAACCAGTTGCGACCGGGAAAATCCCTGCCTTAACATGCTTGACATTGGATGACACATCCACATAGAGAATCCATCCCGGCTCTGAAACTGTCTCTTGATTGCTTGGAGGAACAGGCGAAGGAACCATCTCCCCTTTGGCGTTAATCCCCTCCTCGCTCGGGACAGTGAATTTTGCAATGAAGTCGGCCACAGCTTGGCCCTTGATCGCGGTTCTCGGTTGGAAGTAGATATCAAACTCTCTGAGCTTGATTGCCCACTTAGTTAGCCAATCCAACACTTCGGGCTTCTGGAGGACTTACCTGAGGGGAGAGTCGGTCAAGACAATAATGGAATGAGCCTGGAAGTACGGACGTAACCTCCAAGCCTAGACAACAAGATAGAGTGCCAACTTTTTAAAAGCCGGATACCCTGTTTTTACAGGTACCATCACTTTACTCACATAATATACAAGGTGCTGCTTGCCCCCCACCTCTTTAGTTAGATCCGAGCTTATGGCTGAGGCTGAGACCACAAGATACAAGAATAAGGGCTCGCCTTCTTCGGGCTTGGACAGTAGGGTCGGTGAGCCCAAGTACTGCTTCAACTGCTGGAAGGCTTGCTCATATTCTGATGTCTACTCGGCCTTCTTATGACCCTTCAACTGTTTAAAGAAGGAGAGGCATTTGTCAGTGGCTCTGGATATGAACCGCTCGAGTGTTGCTACTCATCCAGTGAGACATTGTATCTCTTTAACAATCCGAGGTGAGCTCATGTTGAGGAGCGCCTTGGTCTTATCAGGATTTGCTTCAATGCCTCTCTAACCTGAAACCCGAGGAATTTTTCAGAGCCAACTCTAAAGGCACACTTCGCGGGATTCAGTTTCATCTGGTACTCTTGGAGGATGGAGAAGGTTTCTCCGAGATCCACTAGGTGGTCGAACACCTTGGTGCTCTTAACGAGTATATCATCTACATAAACCTCCATAGTACGTCTGATCTATTTGGTGAACATCTGATTCACCAATCTCTGATATGTGGCCCCAGTATTTTTCATGCTGAATAGCATGACCCGGTAATAGTAGAGTCCCTTGTCAGTGATAAAGGTGGTCTTCTGCCTGTATAGGGGGTGCATCGCGATTTAGTTATACCTGGAATAGGCATCCAGGAAGGAGAGTAGTTCGTGCCCCGCTGTACTATCTACCAGCTGATCGATTCAGGGCAGGGGAAAGCTATCCTTTGGGCGGGCCTTGTTCAGATCTGAGTAATCCACACAAACCCGCCATTTCCCGTTGGCTTTCTTGACAAGGACCACATTTGTGATCCAATCTGGATAGTGTACCTCTCCGATGAAGCCAACACTGAGCATTTTGAAGACATCATCAGATATGGCTTCGTACCGTTCGGCGTTGAACGGTCTCCTCTTTTGTTTCACAGGTTTGTGATCTGGGTCTACATTTAATCTATGAACTATGACATCAGGGGAGATCCCTGACATGTCCTTATGTGACCATACAAAGACGTCTCTGTGTTGCTGCAGGAAAGCCAACATTTCGGACCATTGCTCGAAATTCAACGATGTTCTGAGTTTAACAGTTTTGCTCGGATCTGTCTCGTCGAGAGGTAGTACCTCCAAGTCTTCCATAGATGAGTCCTCTGTAGGTCCCCTGGGATCGAGGACGTTAATGGTGAGGGCTTACTTCACTGATTGATGTTTTATTTAAACCAATCTGATTTAAATGATTTTAACTCACAAGTATATGAATCAGATGTAGATATGGTATGTATTACAAGATCGTTCCCATGAGGACTGGTTGTCACAATTCAAAATTTACAACTCTTCTTAACTAATCCAACAAATGGTTTAGAAAAATATTAAGTAAACTAACACAAATCTATGGAGAATAACCGAGAGTAATAAGGAAAATTCAATCAAAGAGAAGACTAGGACTTTCAAATCCACCCCTAATTATCCTAACCCTTATTTTACCTATTGATTCATCCTATTCAGATTGATATAAATTAAATAAATCACAAACTATGTCCTTGGTCGAGCACACAGAATGTATAATCCTTTAAAGCATATGGATCACATCTTTCTATCCATGGTCAGGCGTGGAGAGATGTAGATTCCTATTTCTTCTTTTATAGGAAACCTGTTCATGGTCAGACACAAGTACCTAGATAAGATTCCAAACCACATCCACATCTAGACTTTGGTTAAGCTCATAGAATGGAGAAGTATGAAAATTGCAGTTAAGCACACTAGAGAAAGAAACAAATCAATTAAATTAAGATAAATTCAACATATAACAAGTATTATTTAAATTAGGGGCTTCATCTTAGCCCTAGCTACAAGATTAGCAATCCATAAATTCAGATAAAAAAAGAACTATAAGATTTAAACAATAAAACCATCTCCCTTCTCTCTCTTCTTCCTTCCTCTCTCTCTCTTTCTTCTCTTTCTCCTCTCCCTGGCTCTCCCCAAGCTCTGGCTCCTTCATAAGCAATGAAGGTGGTCAGCTGCTGGAATCGGTGATACATGTGCACATGTGTAACTTTTACGCATCAAACAGAGACTCTTTTTTTTTTTGGAAACTCCTTATGCAGCAAACATCAAAACATGAATCTAAATGTCCTTTTCGAAATCCACCCCGTCCAATGGATTCAGGATGAAATTTCGTTCAAACATGGATGGTTTTGAATGCCCATTAACGCGGCCCAGATAAAATATCACTCTTAGATTGTTTTGAACGTCGTAGGACAACCTGTTTGTGGCCTTTGTATCGTACACATGTGCATGTATGGATGCAAACTTTCAGCAAGGTTTTGATGGGTTTGAGGCCCTCTACATGATGGACGGATTAGATTGGCTGGACGAGCCATGGGTGGGGCCCACAATCTTTCACAAAACAGGCAGCGGTCGGATGCGAAATAGGGACTTACGCTGATCGCGCTGCACGTTGGTGGGGCCCACTTCATTTTCTTTTTTGCGAAATCCACTCCGTCCAATGAATTATAATTGGAATTTCGATTGGGAAGGAATGGTTTTAAATCAGGTTCGGTGCGGCCCACGTGATCTTATACTCCTCCGCTCGTCTTACGTTTGGATGGTTAGAAACTGAAATCTATTGTCATTTGAAATACCGCCACTTAGGCAATGGTAATATGGACCGTAGCATTTTGATAAATGGTTTGGATTGTCCATATGGACAATGGGTGGGGCCCACAACAGAAACCAAACGTTCGTTTCACGGTCGCTGTAAAAAAATAGAAATTTCTTTTTTTTTTTCTTGAGGAGTCGGTCAACACCGACTTTGACCGATTGCTTTGGTCCAGTGCACGGCTAACACACATGTGCTTTATGCACATGCTATACATGTGGGGTCCACTGCAATGTTTCTGAGAAATCTACACCGTCCATCTGTTTTGTCTCTCCTATTAAGGGGTTGAGACCAAAGTTGAAGCATATCATGTTATCAGGTGGGCCCCACTTAATGAATTAAGGGGTTGATCTGGCCATTGGCCCACTTCTCAAGATCTTCAATGGCTGAAATTTAATATGTATGGTTAATTTATGGCCCCCATCGCATGTATGAAGTTTCGAGTCAATCGGATAGCGAGAACCATGTAATCTTGCATTCTGGACCAATTTCAGGCCTCTTTAACGTGAACGGCTTGATTTTTAGATCCCTGACATGTAAATTCTTCAATATTGGTCCTCTGGAGTTCATCCCTTACTTTGGTGACTTCGAAGCATCAAATCCATGCTTTTAATACTATTTTTTCAGTCCACGCTCTTAATTACTACCTGCAACAAAAACACGATTAAAATACTCCATAAAGCTTTATCATGTACGTAGAATAAGGCAGTAATCGGGGTCTGATATGCAATATTTGACCCTCATCACAATCCTTAAACAGCATTTTGCTAGTCCCGAGCAAAACATGCGAAAATAATTTTAAAAATAAAAGACAATTCCTGAAAACCTGAGCGACTTGTGAACAGATTTGAGATGTGAAAATTCTAAGATTCAAGAATGGTAAATAAAATTTTCTCCTGGAATCAAGTTCACGGTAAACTACATAATCAAGTTCAAAATATTAATCCATTAATTAGAACAATTCTAAACATTGAGTTCCATGAGTATATAGTATAATCTCGGCTTACAATCATTAAGAGATCCAATTATCAATTTCATGATATCATTGGTAATTAACAACAAAATTCATGACAACCAAACCTGAAACCAACACTTGTCTTACAGATTAACTTTTCATTCTATCAGCCTTTGATTTTTTTATTAACAGTAACACCCAGGAAGGGAATCAAATCCTCACCTATAGGGAGCAAACCTAAAGTAAAGATCGTACACCCAACCCTTTTCACATGTCAACCATGGGGAATCGAATCTTCATCTATAGGGAGCAAAACTATGGTGAAGATTATTCGACTTATCCTTTCAATTCTTCTTATAAAATGATACTAAAAATTATTTTTAGGCTGGTTCCTTTCATGCTTAGTGATTACCAAGTTAATCATTCAATTTCGAACCGGAACCTTAATGTATAAGAGAGATGTGATGTGTGAAATCATGACTCAATCAATGTTTACAACTTTTAATCATGGGTTAACAATTCAAACTTAACTGTGAAATTTAACATATGGCAGAATTCCAGAGGCATAAATTCCCAACATTCTGTATCTTGTAATTGTAAAATCATAATTATCCTTCAAAATCACATCAAATTCACAAGAAATTTTAGAAAATTTAAAAAATTTTCACAAATTTTGCTCAAGACTAAGAAAATACTGATTAGGTTACCTAATCTCCCACCCCCAACCTAAAATCTACATTGTCCTTAATGTAAAAGAAATAAGCATGCAATGCACATGGGACAACAAAAATAAAAGAGGAGTGATGGAAAGATACTACCTGAATGAAGGGATCAAGAGAGATTCCAAAGATATAAACATAAAAGCGAGTCAGCACAAGAGAGAAATCAACAAAAGAAAAATAACAAAAATAAAACACAAAAAGAAAATCCTAGCTATATCACTTTCGCAGGTGCTCTCGATTACATTTAGCGTATGCAATAAGCCTTTAAACCCCTAGGTTGCCCCTAGTGGATGAGTTGTAGTCTCGTAAGGGTTTGCAACAATGTTACCCACAACCATTGAACTAACTAACTAGGAAAAAGAAATGAAAAGAAAAGCTGGGTTGCCTCCCAGGAGCGATAAGTTTAACGTCTTCAGCCAGACAAGCAATGAAAGCAATCATGGACCATCGGCCAGTATCTTGGTAAATTTCTCAGAAGGTTTTTCAACAATATCATCCAAAAGCCCGTTTTGCAGCAGTCTTAGATGTCCTAGAGTGTTAATAACTAGAGAAATTGAGGGACCTCAGCATAAAGTATTCTTTTTATCGTCTGAAGTGTCCAAAGTATATATGATTCACCTGTGGTAGAAAATTTTTTGAAGTTAGTACACCATGATGAATTAGAGACTACAAGTAAATGAAATTCAAAAAAATTTGTAGTAGGTGGTGTAGTCTCAACAAATGCCGATGTTTCACTCTGTAGTTCAATTTTCAACTCTTCCTCATTTAATGGTAAACATTCAGGATTCAGGGAAGGAGGTAGTTCAGAATACGGGTTCTCTCGATTCATGACAACTGCCGAGGTATTATTTTACAAGGCATTCACTATTTATTGTAACAGGGGATCGTTTGAATCTGTAAAATGCGTTAAGCAAGTCTTAAGAGTATCTTCAGAAGATTTAAGGAAAGAGTCAAGCACTAGACTCTCAATCATGTTCAATTCAAATATATCATCCAAGTTTGATGGTTGTTGTCCGGCATTGAAAACATTGAGTTTAAGCTTCATATTACCGAAAGACAACTTCATAACTTCATTCCCGCAATCTATGATAGCATTGGATGTGGCTAAGAATGGACGTCCTAAGATAACTGAGATTTGACTAATAGGATTTTTGACAGGCTGAGTATCTAGGACGATGAAATCTATTGGAAAATAAAACTTATCAACTTGGATTAACATATCCTCAATAACACCATGGGGCACCTTGACAGATTTATCAGCTAGTTGTAGTATTATTTTAGTGGGTTTCAGCTCACCAAGTCCTAGCTGCTCATACACAGAATATGGCAACAAATTAACGCTCGCTCCTAAATCAAGCAATGCCTTCTCAATCTTATGATCTCTTATGACGCAAGAAATGGTAGGAGCTCCTGGATCCTTAAATTTAGGAGGGGTGTTATGTTGAATCATGGAATTAAGTTGCTCCACAAGGAAGACTTTCTTGTGAACATGCAGCTTACGCTTTTGAGTGCATAAATCTTTAAGAAACTTAGCGTAGGCAGGGACTTGTTTGATAACATCAAGCAACGGAATGTTAATTTGTACTTGCTTAAACATCTCCAATATATCATTAAAGTTATTTCATTTCTTAACTGGTGCCAGACGTTGAGGAAAAGGTACTTTAGGCACATAGGATGACACATGAGTGGTTCCTTGAGAGTCAGTGTTTTTGGTCTTTGGGTGCACTAGTATGTCTTTCTGCTTCATTTTGGTCCTCCGGTTTAGAATTTGATTCTTCCCTAGGCATCTCTACTTTGTTCTCGATCTATTTACCGGACCTAAGGGTAATGATAGATTTGGCTTGCTCATGATATTATTCTTGATTTGAGTTAGAGCCAATCTCATACTGTCCTTTTGGATTTGCCACAGGTCGGCTAGGGAACTTGCCCTTCTCTCTCACTCAATGTGGCAACAAGTTGACCCAACTGTACTTCCAGCTTGGCAATAAATTATGCATTTGCATGTAAGCTTTGCTGGTTAGCTAGTAAACTTTGTTGGGTGTCTTTTTGAAATTGAAGTGAACTTTGCATAAAAAGATTGAGTGTATCCTCAAGAGATGGTTTCTTGGATTGTGGAGGTACTCGTTGATTCTGTGGAAACTGTTGAGGTTGTTAACTGCCAATTTGTGGGTAAGGTTGCATAGGAGGATTTTTAGATGGTCCTCCTTATTGTGGACCTTTTGCCTAAGAAAAATTTGGATGTCTAGCCCACCCTGGGTTGTAGGTGTTTGAGTAAGGATCATTCCCAGGTCTCCGAAAGGTGTTCATAGCATGTACTTGTTCAAAGAGAAATTTTGAGAATGCTGCACCAGATGGACACGACTACGTAGGATGGCCAGGACTAGAACATATGGCACATGACTCTATTTGAGCTGTATTTGGAGGTCCATTGTTCAACATCAGAGCATCAACTTTCTATGTCAGGTTATCAATTTTAGCATAAGGATCCGGCGTGACTCCTATCTCATATATACCACCTTTCTTTGGTAGTTGGGGACTTCTTTCACCTCTATTTGAGTAGTCCCATTACTAAGAATTTTCACACAAGGTTTCAAAGAAATTCCACGCTTCGACATCACTCTTGGTCATTAATGACCCTCCACTGGTGGCATTAACCATGCGACAGTTTTGGGGTATCAAACCATCATAGAAGTATTGAACCTGTTGCCACTTCTCGAAGCCATGGTGTGGACATTTAAGAAGTAAGTCCTTCCATCTTTCCCAACATTCATGAAAATGCTCACCCTCTTTTTTTGTGAAATTAGTAATTTCTCTATGGAGAGCATTCGTTTTGTGAACAGGGCAGAACTTGTTTAAGAACTTCTTAGACAATTGGTCCCATGTAGTGATAGTCCCAACTCCCAGAGAAGTTAACCATGCTTTCGCCTTATCCTTTAAAGAAAAAGGAAAAAGGTGCAAACAGATTGAATCATCTGAAAAGTTTTAGAACCTAAATGTCAAGCAAATGTCTAAGAATTCCTTCACATGATGATATGGATCCTCCTTGTCTAAACCATAGAAGGAAGGCAACAATTGTATTACACCAGGCTTAAGTTCAAAGTGTGCTGTCGTAGTGGCTGGCAACACTATGCATGAAGGCGCATTGAGTTGGACAGGAGCTGAATAATCTCTAAGAGCTTTAGTTCTATTCTCGTCCACCATTTCAAATAGGATGTTTCTAAATCTTCTACGAAAGGTTCTTTCTATTTCAAGATCAAAAGGTGCTAGTTCTTTGTTCAGCGATTTACGCCCTAACATAAACTAAATTACCGAAATGTAGGAAAGAAAATTAAACTAAACTGAGATGCAACTTAAGAGAAATAAAACTAGAACTAAAAATTATGAATTTCTAAAAATAAGAGAAAAGCTATGTAAACAAGAATTGGAAGAAAGAACCCGGAAAAAGAGATGATGAATGTCTGAAGATTTGAAAGATTCTCCTTTTGAAGACAATCTTATTTAATAGCTTCCTTCTTCATTTCATGTAAAAAAATAAAAATAAAAATAAATTAAATTTTCTAAAATAATGCTAGAAAAATCCTAAGCAACGGTTAGTTTCTAAAAAGGAAAAATTTTCTAAAACTAGAAAATAGAAAGTTACTTGAAAGAAGAATCTGAATCTAAAATTAGAAAATAGAAAATTTATAATAAATAAAAAAAGAAAGCCTAGAATTAGAAAATTCCTAAAAAACCCTAATTCTAAAAATAAAAATTAGAAACAGTAGAGAATTTAAAAAGGGATTACAAAATTAGAAGTTTAAGTCAGGACCCTACAAAATAGAAAATAGGTTAGTTTCTAAAAAAAAAAAAATGTTAACCTAAAATTAGTAAAATCCTAAGGCTATGAATTATGATAAGAGAGAATCCTAAATCCAATTGGACCGAAACAGTCCCCGACAACGATGTCAAAAACTTGATGTTTTATTTAAACCAATCAATTTAAATGATTTTAACTCGCAAGTATACGAATCAAATGTAGATATGGTATGTATTACGAGATCGTTCCCACAAGGACTAGTTGTCATAATTCAAAATTTACAACTCTTCTTAACTAATCCAACAAATGGTTTAGAAAACTATTAAGTAAACTAACACAAATCTTTGGAGAATAACGGAGAGCAATAAGGAAAATTCAATTAAAGAGAAGACTAGGACTTTCGAATCCACCCCTAATTAACTTAACCCTTGTTTTACCAGTTGATTCACCCTATTCAGATTGATATAAATTAAATAAATCACAAACTATGTCCTTGGTCGGACACATAACATATGGATCACATCTTTCCATCCATGGTCAGGCATGGAGAGACGTAGATTCCTATTTCTTCCTCTATAGGAAACCTGTTCATGGTCAAACACAAGCACCTAGATAAAGTTTCAAACCACATCCACATCTAGACTTTGGTTAAGCTCATAGAATGGAGAAGTACGAAAATTACAGTTAAGCACACTAGAGAAAGAAACAAATCAATTAGATTAAGATAAATTCAACATATAACAAGAATTATTTAAATTAGAGGCTTCATCTCATCCCTAGCTACAAGATTAGCAATCCATAAATTCAAATTAAAAAAAAAAAAGAACTATAAGATTTAAACAATAAAAACATCTCCCTTCTCTCTCTTCTTCCTCTCTCTCTCTCTCTCTCTCTCTCTCTCTCTCTCTCTCTCTCTCTTTCTTCTCTTTCTCCTCTCTCTGGCTCTCTCCAAGCTCTGGCTCCTTTATAAGCAATGAAGGCAGTTAGCTGCTGGAATCAGTGATACATGTGCACATGCGTAACTTTTACGCAGCAAACAGAGACTTTTTTTTTGGAAACTCCTTATGCAGCAAACATCAAAACATGAATTTGAGCGTCCTTTTCGAAATCCATCCCGTCCAATGGATTCAGGATGAAATTTCATTCAAAGATGAATGGTTTTAAATGCCCATTGACGTGGCCCAGACAAGGTATCATGCTAAGATCGTTTTGATCGTCATAGGATAGCCTATTTGTGGCCTCTATATCGTACACGTGTGCATGTATGGATGCAAACTTTCAACAAGGTATTGATGGGTTCGAAGCCCTCTACACGATGGACGGATTAGATTAGCCAGACGAGCCATAGGTGGGGCCCACAATCTTTCACAAAACGGACAGCGATCGGACACGAAACAGGGACTTGCACTAATCACGCTGCACGTTGGTGGGGCCCACTTTGTTTTCTTTTTGTGTAATCCACTCCGTCCAATGAATTATAATTGGAATTTCGATTGGGAACGAATGGTTTTAAATTAGGTTTGGTGTGGCCCACGTGATCTTATACTCCGTCGTCCGTCTTGCGTTTGGATGGTTAAAAACTAATATCTGTTGTCATTTGAAATACCGCCACCTAGGCGATGGTAATATGGACCGTAGAATTCTGATAGATGGTTTGGATTGTCCATATGGACAATGGGTGGGGCCCACAACAGAAACCAAACGTCCATTTCACAGTCGCTGTAAAAAAATAAAAATTTCTTTTTTTTTGCTTGAGGAGTCGGTCAACACCGACTTTGACCGATTGCTTTGGTCCAGTGCATGACCAGTACACATGTGCTTTATGCACATGCTATACATGTGGGGTCCACTGCAATGTTTCTGAGAAATCTACACCGTCTATCTGTTTTGTCTCTCCTATTAAGGGGTTGAGACCAAAGTTGAAGCATATCCTGTTATCAAGTGGGCCCCACTTAATGAATTAAGGGGTTGATCTAGCCGTTGGCTCACTTCCCAAGATCTTCAATGGCTGAAATTTAATATGCATGTATGAAGTTTTGAGTCAATCGGATGGCGAGAACCATGTGATCTTGCATTCTGGACCAATTTCGGGCCTCTTTAAAGTGAACGGCTTGATTTTTAGATCTCTGGCATGTAAATTCTTCAATATTGGTCCTCTGGAGTTCATCCCTTGATCTAGTGACTTCGAAGCATCAAATCCATACTTTTAATACTATTTTTTCAATCCACACTCTTAATTACTACCTGTAACAAAAACACGATTAAAATACTCCTTAAAGCTTTATCATGTACGTAGAATAAGGTAATAATCGGGGTCTGATATGCAATATTTGACCCTCATCACTGACCCTTTCCTTACCGTTATTACATAACATTTCTGAGCCTCGCGCTGATCGCCTCGGAGGTAGCCTATTCCACCCTCAGTGGGAAACTTCATCATTAGATGGTAAGTGGAGACGACTGCCCTCATTGCATTGAGAGAAGGTCTACCCAGGATAACGTTATGCACTGATGACACATTAATAACGATGAAGTCCACTAGGAAGGAGACTTGGTGTTGTCCTTCTCCCACGGTCACAGGGAGGGAGATGGCTCCTTTGGAGATCACCCTTTCTCTGGAAAAGCCGTGTAGGGGGGTCTTCACAGGTCTGAGGCATGACCTTAGAATCCCCATTCTTTCAAAAGCTTTAGACTAGATAATGTCAGCCGAGCTTCCAGTATCGACCAGGATGCGGTACACCTTTTGGTTGGCTATGGTCATGGTCACTACTAAGGCGTTGTCAAGCGGATGTTAGATTCCGCGCGCATCATCTTCCGTGAAGGTCAGACTACATGGGCTGACCCGGAGTCTTTACTCAGTATCTTGGTCATGTGGACGTAATGTTCCAAATCAAATTTCTGAGAATGGGCTTTACGGGCCCTATGTGAGTCTCCTCCACTGGATGAACCACTAAAGATGGTACGGATTTCTTCTGCAGTATTGCTCAGCTACTCTCATTCTTCTCTCTGAGTTATTCTCTCTTCCTTGGTATATCAGCGTAGATGAACCTTACGGATAAGGGTCTCGATCTCATCTTTGAGATTCACGCAGTTGGACGTGTTGTGGTCGTGATCACGATGGAAATAACAATACTCGCACTTGTATCGATGATCTGGGTCGACCTTCATGCAAATGGGCCAATTCAGGAGCTTTTAACCTCTGATGTCCAGCAGTATTTATTCTATAGACGTGTTGAAGGGAGTGTAGGAAAAAAAATTTTCCTAAGGTTTTCTGCTCAGACGATGATCACAAGGAGCGCGGTCGTCTGGTTTTTTACCAGACGACTGGGGTTCTTCGTTCCTCAGCCTCTTCCCCTTGTTTGGCGACTCTACTGATTGAATGTTTTTGCAGGAGTTGGAAAACTCTTCGGCATTAGTGTATTCTTGAGCTCTAGTGTCGAGCTCGACTAACGTCTTCGGTGAATTCTTTCCAATGAAGAAGGTGAACTTCCCCTCTTTCAGGATGCTGAAAATGGGGAGAGTGCCATTTTGTCATCATAGTCCTCCACTTGCAATGCTTCCTCATTGAAGCAGGCAATAAAGTCTTTCGTAATTCCTTAGGCCCCTGCTTGATGGTAAAAAAATGGGTAGTCGGCTTCCGACTCTTCTTACCACTTACAAATTGGGTAAGGAATAATCTGTTAAGCTCTGTAAAGGAACCAACGGAGTTGGGTTTGAGTTGTCGATACCAACTCTGAGCGGATCCAATGAGCGTGATTGAGAAACCCTTACACATCATCATGTCCGTTACTGTTTGGATTTATATCCATAAGCGATAAGCCTCTACGTGCTCGGACGGGTCACCAGACCCGGAGTACGGGATGACGAGAGGTATCTAAAATCTTTGTGGCATCACCTCACTCATGATTGTAGAGGTGAAGAGAGGTTCAGTCTCTTCCATCATTGCTTGAACAGTGATGAGAATAGACGACGGCTGCTAGTTCTTTTGCAGTTTCAGAACCTAGTTGCTAAGTTCTATGAACCGTGCCTTCCATGGATCTCTATTTTCGATCACCATCTCCGTCGGAGCGTCTGCATCAGGTGTTCTCCTTCCCCTTCTTCTCTCCAACTCATGACATAGATCTGTTGGTGTCAGGACTGAGGTGACCGAAACATATATCGGAGCACGAGACACTATGTTCCGAACTGGAGCTTGATTTTGACTTGGTGGAGGAGCTTAGATAGAAACTGGAATCCGAGCGAACTGATGTTGTGACCCTTCATGCCTCGTACTCTGTCGTGTGGACTCGATTTCCACCATCGGTCCGTTCACCTCCTGAGCGAGAGGTGGTTGTTGTTCCTTTCATTACTTCATTTGATTGATTTCATCACGCAGGGCTTGGATTTCATTCTGCATTACTCGATATTTACTTACCTGATTACAAGAGTGCTGGGATGGCCCAAGAGCCGACTCAGCGTGAAGTAACGAAGAAGACCGAGTCTGTTCATTCGACTCCGGATCCATAGATGCAAATTTCTTCTTTCCTCTTGCCATTATACTTAACAATAGGAAATTGACTTTTCGTATCAGTTTCCTATGGACGACACCAAAAATTTTACTGATGAAATCTGGATCACTCTCTACTCGGATCTCCAAACTCTGAGTTGCTTTAGAGCCCTGAACCTACACAACAATGGTGAGCAAAGGTGTAACACCCCAGATTTTTGCCAACATGGGATTAGACGTCCTTAGGCAATGGGTCAACTAAAACACCTGGAAAATCGCTTAGAACCCAATTCCATAGCCAAAGAAATCACTTAGGATTAATTCCTTTAGAAACTAAGCATAAGTTAGCTAGCGCAACGCTAGAGTAGCTCGGAAATAGTCCCTGATCACTTTAAATACGTTCTACAAGACCCAAAGCGAGTAGAACCAATGAAGCTATAATACTCTAAAACCTCGGATCAAACTCTAAATCGGTTTGCTCTCAGGACCTCTTTGAAACTTTGTATTGGATCTAGACCGCGCGTCGAAAGTCCTACCTACAATCTTAGACCGTTATAACCGCCTAGCTGGACTTGACAATCATTTCGAAAATCAAGTCCAACCGACGTTCAGAGGCTATTTCATTGAGCCTAGACTGAAGAGAGTGAGAATAGGGCTAGATTTGGAATTTAAAATTCAAATCTGGCACACGACTTGACGCATCAGTATTAAGCATTCTGACCGTCAGAATTCAGCCAAATTAAACCCTTGAATCAGGAAAAATTTCTATTTCATATCATGAGACTTGTAGGCCTGATTTACATGCGGTGACCGCTGAACTGAAACTGGACCGCCACGTGCGATTTACGAACACTACTGGTCTGAAAATGGGATGAGAGTCACATCCGACATGTATGAACTTAAGTCCGATCGCGTTCGACCAGGGGACCACCAGAAATGCCTTTTTAGACCAAAACAGCCCCGATTTGGTTAGGTATCAAGTAAACATTGTTCCCAAGCCTATTTTGGGCAAGATTTAGGTTATAAAAGGGGCTTAAACCCTCAATCCTCTCACCCATCCGAATTTACTAGAAACCCTAGCAAGAGTGAGAGAGAAAGTGAGAGTTTGTGAGAGAGAGTGGAAGGAAATTTCCTGCTGCTTGTGCCACGTGTTGCACGTGATTAAGCTACGCGCCTCAATCACTTTGTCGGTGATTTCGCTGCATTTCTAGGTAAGAAAACACCCCTAACTCTTGCTGATTTGTTGTTCCCTCATTTTCATAGCATGTTAGCTTATGGATCTTGTGTATTAGGTTGCCTATTCGCCGTAGACGAAGCGTATACGCTCCGTTCAAATTGATACGCTTCTAGGAGAAAAGGTGTGGATTTTAGACGCTTGGATTGACTGTTTTCAACGCTTTCAATGTCGTTTAATAGTAGATTATCGATGACAACGCCGTTTGACATGTACAACATGCTGTCCGTTTCCTGTTTCGTAAGCAGACGAAGAATATGAGATTTAGGGAATTTTAGTCATTTGTAGGAAATACTGTTTTCATCCATAATTTGCTGATGTGATTGACATGGCTTCTTGTCACATTAGGATATTAGGAATGCGTGCATAATTAGTTTGGTGAAGAGATTCGCCTAAATGCGCACTTTGAGTCGACATACTATATGTAGACTTAAGTGTGTAGTTTAAGTGTTTGTATAAATGTTTGTATTAGTATGTATTGAATTAAATGGTGTTATGAATTAGTTTGAGATTGATTTCTCAATTAATATGCTGATGTAAATGATTTCCTACATGTTAGCTATATGCATGATTTCATTATATGTATGAAATGCATGTGCTTGATGATTCACTTAAGTTGTATGTTATAACATGTGTTAACATGCTCACATTGCTATATTTCATTTTCAATACTCTCACATGATTGCTGATGTGGAATCATAATTGTTTGGGACTGTACCTAGTCCAGGCAGTCGGTAACCGAGTGAATTCGTGGTTGGCTTATCTTTGCCACGAACGACGCGTCGATGAACGCGAGCCGTGTTTTGGAGTTGGCGGCAGTGGTTAGGCCACACGAGGTGTTTTACGCACTTCATGTCATTCGACTTGAGATGCGCTCGTGCTAGTCGAGCCCGTCAAGTAACCCGACTGGCCGTTCACCCTGTATGAGTCATAACTGCTTAAACCTAGGGTACTGAACTTACCATTATAAACCCTGTCAACCATGGTACCTTGATCCAGAAAGACTCATGAGCCGGGCATGGTGGTATGGGACACCGTGGTCGAGCTGTCGGCCTACGCTGGGGCCACAAACCTCCCTGTAGTGACCAGTGAGCACCTTTGCCTCGTGAGCAGATTATGGTGGTATGGGACACTATATTCTTGCTGTCGGCCTACACTGATCAACCGACGAGTCCTTTATAGTGACCGCGAGCGTATTCTGAGTCTACGGGAGGTGACGACCCTTCCGTAGCAGTGAGAGTATAGTAGGCCTGTATTGATAAGGTGATGGGAGAGCGGTGCAACGAGTGTGAGCAACAGCCTTCGCAGCCCTTGCAGCGACCTACAAAATATACATCGTATGAGATTACTAGGAGTGATGACCCTAGACAGGATCTGTGTTAGGATTGATATAAGGGAAGTACCTTAGTTTCCCAATCCTGTTGTTTGAATGGACTAATAATAACTCGGTAATCATATCACCATCACATTGTATGTGCCTAGAAGATGTGGAGCACTGTAGGATGATTGCATGCCGTGGTCGTAAGATGGTGCCGTATGAGGGAGATCGTCGGTGAGGGCATCCATCATGTCATGTCATATTGCATTAACAACAGTATTAGGATTGTTTGATTTACTACTTTACTATTATCGCATGATTAATTTGAGAACATGCTAATCCTTGCTCTATTATTCCACTGAGTTAGCTACTCACTCCCATGTTACGGGATGGTGTTTGCAACACCCACCAGACCCTGTCTTAGATGCAGGTGAAGCAGCGATTCAGGAGGCGGATCTGTACTATGATGAGGACCAGAACGAGTTCTCATACATGCAGTACCACGACGGCTTTGCTTAGGTGGCCTGGATTGATGGGACTTCTCAGTGGGACTACTTTTGACATTTTGATTTTATTTATTTACATGTATATGAGACTCAGAGATGTATTCATACTTTAGAGACAGTCGAGATCTATTTTGTTTTTCCATACAGTGATATATATATTCTTTAGTCTTCTGCTTACTTTTATCACTGAATTTGAAGTATGAATTGCAGTTTTGGTATACTTTTACTCATGTGAATGCTTTAACTCAGACAACATTGAATCATAATCATTTTTGTTGCATAAGTGACGGTCTGGAACTCGGGAGTTGAGTTTATACACGACCCTCGATTTTCAGGGGGTTACAAAAGGAGACCTTGGCTTAAATAAGGAACCCTCTGATGCCTAAGTCAGGTCAAGGGAATCAGGTCTAAGTTGGGTTATAGAGGGAGAGTGTGAGATATTGTGTACTTATTTCCTCCTCACAAGATGTTATGTATACCCTCATGCTTAGGATGGGCATGTCCACATAACTCGGCGTGTCTTAAGGCATTTACCCCATAATGTGGGTGATTTGGACACCCAGTCATTGTTTAGTCATGCAAAAGTGGGCAGTTGATTAACCATCACTAATCGTGTGATAGTGGGACACTTACAGCCTTCTTCATTAGCGGATCCTGGTCCGAGTCCTTAACTGAGTACCTTAGCCCCAGATGACTTCGAGCCAACACCTTCAGCCTTGGAGCATTCCAAGATTCCGCTCTGACCCTTGGACATACCAACTCTACCTCGGGTCATACCGTTTGGGGCCTCGAAACATTACAGTCATCGAATCGGATGATCATCCTTCGCCTATACAATCATAGAGCTTAGTTTTACGCCCTGAACTGGATCTGAATTATCTCAGACCTCGGTTCTAATGTATCTCTGGTCTTCCCATAACATATAGTTTTAAGCGTTACTACACAAGTTTTTAGAATTTAGGTAGACGAAAATAAGAGAAAATATGAGCAACTACAAGTTAGAAGAGTATTAACCCACATTACTGTGCAAGTTTTTAAGGAACTTGGGTAGGTAAAAATAAGAAAAACAAAAGTAGTAGGAAATGTAAATGTGTGCTAGTGATGAGGATGTTTAGGATATGTACGGAACAGAATACAACTTAATTTTGAGATGTAAGAGAAAAAAGTAAAAACTAGACACCATTTTTCATCAAAGGATGGTCAGATGTCCTGGATTTCAACCCTACTTTTTGACTTTAGTATCTTCTTCAATTTTAAATTTTGATCGACAAAAAAACTTAACAAGGGGAATATTTAAGAGAAAATAGGGAATTAGGCCAGTGCTATTTTTGAAGTAATAAAAAAATAAAATTAATTATCATTTGAGCAATTCAGATGGTACCACTCTCTTTAGTCAAACCCTCTCACATAATTATCCTTCCCTCTTATGTATTACTCTATGTGGATCGTATTGTCATCCCCATTCATTGTCAAAAAGCTCTTTTTAAATGCAAGCAATGGGCACCATGTACCCTTGGCAGTGTGGCTTGGACTGTGTCGAACCAAGGCACTTGGGACAAGTGACGGGCTCGGGACACGGATTTCCTGGAAGGCTTTCTTTAGGAAGTTCCTGGGCATGGGAACTTAGGTGAGGCCCCCCGTGATGTTTGTGAGAAATCCACCACGTCCATCTATTTTGTGAGCTCATTTTACGACATGGGGTCAAAAATGAGCCAAATCCAATACTTAAGTGGACCGAAAATGTGAGGATTGAATGTCCACAGTTGAAATATTCGTGGGGAATGACGTTATGGATGGCATGTAAACATCACTGTCGACCCAGGGAGGTTTCAATGTTAGGAATTTCCTTACTCACCTTTTCCTTTAGTGCGGCTCACTTTAGTCCTGTATCCTGCTCGCTTTTGATCTCAAATTCTAAAATGAGCTCACAAGACAGATGGATGGAGTGGATTTCTCACAAACATTAAGGTGGGACCCACCTAAAGTTCTAGTGCACAAACTTCTTGCGAAAGGCTTACGCAGGAAATCCGCGTCCATGGGCTCGAGAAAGGCATTGGCTACTCCCCTGCAACTAGCCAATGGCTGGTGGTCGGTGCTTTGTGGGCCCTAAAATTATGTATATATTTCATCCATGCCATCCATATGCTTTTATATATCATTTTATGGCATGAGAAAAAACATGCGGTATATACCAAACTCAAGTGGCCACATTACAGGAAACAATATTAAATGCGCATTAACCATTAAAAACTTTCTGTGAGCCATAAAAATTTTAGATCAATCTAATATTTTTTTCTCCATTTATCCGGGTCTATATGACCTAATCAATAGATTGGATGTCAAATAAAAGTTACAGTGGGCCTTTGAAGGATTTTAATGGTGTATATCCAATCACTATTGTTTTCCTGTGGTGTGATCCACCTGAGATTTATATGCCTCTATTTTTTTGGTATGGAGACCTAAAATAATATCTAAAAATGGATGTAACACATACATCATGGTGGGGCCCACAGAGCACCGATCATCAGCCATCAGGCTGGTGGTAGGGGGAGTGTCAATCCGTTTCCGCGGGCTCGAGGATACTAGGTTGCTTTGATTGGCCTGTATGGTAATTGAGCAGAGACATTGGTACGACGTGAGAGTAAATGGGCTCGAATACGGTGGTCGAGTCATCCCCTCGATCGATCGAGCCATCCCCTCCACCGGTTGAGCATCCCGGACACCTAAAACATGTGCTCGCTGGACTTTAAGTTGAGTAGGCCTCGACAGGTTGAATGGACCCTCGACTAGTCGAGTCAGGCCCTCGACCAGTCGAGCAGCTCAAATCATTGAAGACTTTAAAAGGTTTAACAATAATCTCCACCAAGTCTTCAATCTTCAACCGTATAGCTTATTGACCTTTTCTCTTATCTCCGCATCACATCATAGCTTCTCGTGTATACTTCGTCCTTCTTTTCCGCCATCGCCAAGCCCAAAGAAGTTACACAAAACTTGAACTTCTCTACAAGAATGATCTAGGTGAACATGCCTACCGGATCTAAATCCACGTGCCCAATCACCTTTGCTCCTGTCTTCTAAAAAGGAAAGACGTAGTCTTCTTGCCATCTCACCACTACTCAATATTGCTTGCTGGGGTACTTTCTCATAACACTGATAGCCTATAAAATAATCAGTTTAATTTAGACCATGACATACACTGCCAATCACATTCAAATAAGGCTCATGAGATATCCTACTTTTTCTCATCTGTTTTGGGACATGTCCTGAGAAAAACTTGAGAAGAGATGCATAGGGAACGCTCTCCGGTTTTACCTGGTTCATCACAGCTTTGATCAATACCTACCTAAGGTATTCTGTCTGCGATAACCAAAGCCTACTCCTCCTTCAGTCTCAATGCCGAGAAACCTCTTTACAACCGCCCAATCCTTCATCCTGAAAGTCCCACTTAACTGAGTCTTCAGTACATTGATTTCAGATATGTCATAATTGACGATTTACATGTCATCAATTCCTGACTTGCCATGAAGGAATCAAACCACTTACCTAGGTTACAGGTCATACTATGACCTCCTGCAAAGTTTTTTCTCAGCCCCTTTAACTTTGAACCACTCTGGTTGCTTCATGTAGATTTGCTCATCACTTTTCTTTGCAGAAGTGCAGACTCCACATCCATCCTTCCAACTCAAGATCACATTGGCCAACCAGCGCCTATCACGGATCTAATAGACACCTGCTATACCGTTGGCATGAATATCTCTGAGAGGTCGATACCTTCTCTCTAAGCATAACCCATCGCAACAAACCTCACTCTGTATCTATCTTGTATCCTCCTGAGGATCCACCTACATCCAACCGCTCTCCGGCCTACTAGAAGCTCCACCCACTCCTATGTGTGGGTCTAGTACAATGAGTCCATCTATCACCCATAGTCACCTTCCACTTCTCAGCATCAGGTTCACTTAGAGCCATCAGAATAGAAGACGGATCCTCTTGTGATATTGGAGTCATCCATGTACATCGCCGATATCTAGTGATCATGTTATGTGATTCTTCTCACAAGTGGCTGCTCCACCTGCTCTGTATCCCTGTCCGCACATCTCAGCCTTCCTACCTTACCCGCTTATGTGATCATGCCCAACATGTCACACACATGCAGAGGTGAATTCTGCTACAGTCACTGCAGCTTCACCTTTTGAAGTGCTCCCGATCAACCTGTACATGTTACTAAGTCATTGTGTTTTCATGATTATCCGTGTCCCCTTAGATACTTTAAGAGCACCATCAATACCTATGAACTTGCAACCCATTGCCTCAAGTACACCAAGAGAAATTAGATTTTACTTCAAATCAGGAATGTGCCTGACATCAATCAAGGTACGCTCCACCCCATCAAACATCCTTATGCGCACCGAACTAACATTCACAATATTACAAGCAATGCCATTGCCCATAAATACATGTCCACCATCTCACTCCCGTTAGCTGGTATTGATGCCCATGTGTCTAGCATACACTCGTCTTTACAATCATCGTATGGCCGCTTGATCATAGACACAAATAAAACATTACCATCACATCCACTCGATCCATCTGACGTGGCAACATTGGCCTCCCTGTACGAAGCCTCAAAATCTTCTCTCTTAGATTTAAGATTTTTATAATCCTTCTTCACATGTCCTTCTATCCCATAATTCTAGCACTTTACCTTTCCTTTGCCCTTGCCCCTGGATTTGAATCTAGAACCTGAAGAACCTGTACCTTGTTTAGAATTCCTACCCCTTGTAAGCAGTGCCTTAGAAGATATCCTCATGTCGACGTTAAGCTTTCTCATAGCCTTCACTTGAAGGGCCGAGATAACGGTGTTGACACTCAGGGTTTTATTCATTGAGCACATTATGTCCTTCAATGACTCATAAGACACTGGAAGAGAATTCAGTAACATACATGATTGCTCTTCATCTTTCATCACTTCCTCCATATCCAGCAATTTGCAAACTAATTTATTAAAGTTGCTGATGTGAGCCTCGATCTCCACCCTCTGCCATCTTAATGTTATACCACTGCTGCTTCAAGTGTAGACAATTTTTAGATGATTTTTCACATAGACACCCTCTAACTTCTCCCATAACTTAGCCGCAGTTTTCTCCCTCATGATGTTGTAGAGAACTTTATCCGTGAGACATAAACGGATTGATGGTAAAGCCTTCTTATCAAGAGTATTTCATTCATCATCAGTCATAGTAGACTTTCGCTCCTCAAGAGAACCATCTTCGCCTTGCTTGATTAAGGAACTGATCATCTTGATCTTCCATAACTCAAAATTATTTTTCCCTGAGTACTTCTTAAAATTGCGATAATGACTGCTTTAGTTGAAGTGGGAATATGCCAATATGTCCTAGAGGGGAGTGAAAAGAACTTTTTAATATTTTATGGTAATTTAAAATCCTATGTAACTTATCATGAGAGAGTATGCATATATCAAGATTTCTTCAAAGTAACTCTAATGGCTTCTAAGCCAAATGGAGGATCCAGTCATAAAAACTATTTGAAAGATAAATAAGGTAGAAATCATAGTTTATGATGGATGTGACTGTGTATGAGATGTGATCTCAGATAAGCAAATATGAAACTATTTAAGGAAATCACACAATCAATGACAATTGTAAACACAATTATTTTTATAGTGGTTTGACTACTTGTCTACTCCACTTCCGGTAGACGCACTCAACCCTTGAGTATACCGGATCTCACTAACGGAGGTTTCATAACATGTTCACCTTAAACTGGAGGTTTTAAATCAAGTTCACCTCAAACCAGTACAACCTACACCTAGGCTGATACAACGTGTCTACACGACACAAGTTTGTGCTCTCATGAGCAAGGGTTAATACACAGCATCAAAATTTTAGGCCACATAAGCCAAGGATCCACATAAGGAACCTCATCAGTTTATACTCACATAAGCAAGGATAAATACACAGCACCCAACTTTTAAACCACACAGGTCAAGGACCTACACAAGGACCTATGAGTTTATGCTCTCCACAGAGCAAGGGTTAACACACAGCACAAAAGTTTTAGGCCACATTAGCCAAGGATCCACACAAGGAACCTCACCAGTTTATGCTCCCATAAGTAAGGATAAACACACAACACCCAACTTTTAAACCACACAAGTCAAGGACCTACATAAGGACATAAGAGTTTATGCTCTCCACAGAGCAAGGGTTAACACACAGCACCGAAGTTTTAGGCCACATAAGCCAAGGATCCACATAAGGAACCTCACCAGTTTATGCTCCCATAAGCAAGGGTAAACACACAGCACCCAACTTTTAAACCACACAGGTCAAGGACCTACACAAGGACCTAAGAGTTTATGCTCTCCACAGAGCAAGGGTCAACACAAAGCACCCCCACGTACACTCCCGCCGGAGGCTTCCTATGATGACTTGCAAGGGGTGAGAAACACCTTAAACCCAATCCTACAAAAGGAATGATCACAAGGATCTTCTGGATATTAATGACTTACAGATAAGTAGATGAGACTCATTCAGCGCATTGATGAAGATCTCCTCCTTTGATGACGAAGAATCTTCAGTTTCTGTAACACCCTGAAAATCGGGGGTCGTGTATAAACTCGACTCCCAAGTTCCAGACCGTCACTTATGTAACAAAAATGATTATGATTCAATGTTGTCTGATTTAAAGCATTCACATGAGTAAAAGTATACCAAAACTGCAATTCATACTTTAGATCCAGTGATAAAAGCAAGCGGAAGACTAAACAATATATATATATATATATATCACTGTATGGAAAAACAAAGTAAATCTCATCTGTCTCCAACGTATGACTACATCTCTGAGTCTCATATACATGTACATGAACAAAATAAATATCCAAAATGGTCCCACTGAAATCCCATCGATCCAAGCCGCCTACGCAAAGCCGTCGTGATACTGCATGTACGAGAACTCGTCCTGGTCCTCGTCAAAGTCTGGCTCTGCCTCCTGGATCTCAGCCTCACCTGCATCTACAACAGGGTCTGGTGGGTGTTGCAAACACCATCCCGTAACGTGGGAGTGAGTGATTTACTCAGTGGAATCATAGAGCAAAGATTAGCATGTTCACAATTCAATCATGCGATAATAGTAAAGCAGTAAATCAGACAATCCTAATACTGTTGTTAATGCAAGATGACATGACGTGACGTATGCCCTCACCAACGATCTCCCTCATACGGCAACATCTTACGACCGCGGCATGCAATCGACCCTCAAGTGCTCCACATCTTCCAGGCACATGCAATGGCATGGTGATATGATTTTCAAGTTGTTATTAGTCCATTCAAACAGCAGGATTGGGAAACTAAGGTACTTTCCTTGTATCAATCCCAACACAGATCCTGTCTAGGGTCGTCACTCCTAGTAATCTCATACGATGTATATTTCGTAGGTCACTGCAAGGGCTGCTAGGGCTGTTGCTCGCACTCGTTACACCGCTCCCCCATCACCTTATTAATACAGGCCTACTGTACTCTACTGCAACGGAAGGGTCGTCGCCTCCCGTGGACTCAGAATACGCTCGCGGTCACTACAAAGGACTCGTTGCCTGATCAGTGTAGGCCGACAGCTAGAATACAGTGTCTTATACCACCATAATCTTCTCACGAGACTTGGTGCTCACTGGTCACTACGGGAAGGTTTGTGGCCCCTGCGTAGGCCGACAGATCGACCACGGTGTCCCATACCACCATGCCCGGCTCATGAGTCTTCATGGATCAAGGTACCATGGTTAACAGGGTTTACAATGGTAAGTTCAGTACCCTAGATTCAAGCAGTTATGACTCATACAAGGTGAACATACATCGGCCAGTCGGGTTACTTGACGGGCTCGACTAGCGCGATCGCATCTCAAGTCGAACGACATGAAGTGCGTAAAACACTTCGCGTGGCCTAACCACTACCGCCAACTTCAAACACGACTCGCGTTCATCGACGCGTCGTTCGTGGCTAAGACCAGTCAGCCACGAATTCGCTTGGTTACCGACTGCCTGGACTAAGTCTAGTCCCAAACACTTATGGAATCACATCAGCAAATTATGTAAGAGTATTGGAATTGAAATACAGTCATATGAGCATGTTAACACATGTTATAACATTCAACTTAAGTAAATCTTCAAGCACATATGTTTCATGCATGTAATGAAATCATGCATACAATCAACATGTAGGAAATCATTTAGGTCAACATATTAATTGAGAAATCAATCTCAAACTACCTCATAACAACATTTAATTCAATACATACTAATACAAGCATTTATACAAACACATACACTACACACTTAAGTCTACATATAGTATGTCGACCCGAAGTGCGCAATTAGGCGAATCTCTTCGCCAAACTAATTATGCACGTATTCCTAACTTCCTAATGCGACAACAAACCATGTCAATCACATCAGCAAAATATGAATGTAAACAGTACTTCCTACAAATGACTAAAATGCCCTAAATCTCATATTCTTCGTTAGTTTACGAAACGGGAAACGGAGAGCATTTTGTACATGTCAAACGGCAATACCGTCAAGAATCTACTATTAAACGACATTGAAAGCATTGGGAACCGTCAATCAAAGCATCTAAAATCCTCACCTTATGTCTTATAAACACGTGAATTGAAACGGAGCATATACGCTTCGTCTACGGCAAATAGGGAACCTAATACAGGAGATCCATAAGCTACATCGCTATGGAAACAAAGAAAACTCAAATCAGCAACTATTTAGGGTATTTACTTACCTAGAATCGCGGTGAAATCACCGGGAAAGCGGTAGAGGTGTGTTGCTTAAGCACGTGCAACACGTAGCACAAGTGGCAGGAAGAACTCTCCCACTCTCTCACAATCTGTCACCTTTTTCTCTCTCCCAAGCTAGGGTTTCTCTCAAATTCGGATGGAAGAGAGGAGTGAGGGTTTCAACGCCTTTTATAGCCTAAAACATGCCCAAAATAGGCTTGGGAACAATGTTTACTTGGTGCCTAACCAAATCGGGGCCGTTTCGGTCCAAAAGGGCATTTCTGAAGGTCCCCTGGCCAAATGCGGTCGGACTTAAGCTCATGCATACTGGATCTAGCACACATCCAGTTTTCAGACCGGTAGGGTTCCCAGATCGCACGTGGCGGTCCAGTTTCAGTTTAACGGTCATCGCACCAAGATCAAGCCTATAAGTCTCGTGATATGTAATAGATATTTTTCCTGATCCAAGGGTGTAATTTGGCTGTATTCTGACGGTCAGAACGCTTAATACTGATGCGTCAAATCGTGTGCCAGATTTGAATTTCAAATTCCAATTCTAACCCTATTCTCACTCTCTTCGGTCCGGGCTCAATGAAATAGCCTGTGATTATCGGTTTGACTTGATTTTCGGAATGAGTGTCAAGTCCAGCTAGGTGGTTCTAACGGTCTAAGATAGGAGGTATCGGACTTTCGACGTGCGGTGTAGATCCAATACAAAGATTCAAAGTGGTCCAGAGAACAAACCTGCTTAGAGTTTGGTCCGAGGTTTTAGAGCATTATAGCACCATTGGTTCCACTCGCTTTGGACCTTGTAGAAAGTATTTAAAGTGATCAGGGACCATTTTCCAGCTATTCTAACGTTGCACTAGCTAACCTAGTCATATTTTCTAAAGGAATGAATTTTACGCAATTTCGGGTCGAGTTGGTACTCGAGCCCAAGTACAGGTTTTTCACGGGCGTTACAGTTTCCTTGAACCACAACTCAGAAGATGTACCAATACAAGGCGACGAGTTAGGTAAAGGTTATGATGGAATCGTACTTTATTAATTAATTTCCTATAAGGGAGATAGGGTGATTCCAATATTCTATGCATTTAAGGCATCCCATCTTAATGATTTTTCATTAAGGTAGTAGCTGCAGGATCCTTAAATGCAAAAGTTCATTCTCCAATCCACTCTACTGAATGTCAATGATGAGGGTGGATTGGAGGATGAACTTCAATGAGAGAAAAGGTTTTAGGGTATATGATCTAGGGTTAAACACTCAAAATCCCTCTCTATTTTCTCTACCAACAACCAAGGGCAAGCTCTCATTAAATAGGCAAAAGATTCCAACAGATATAAAACATTTACATTTTTGACAAAGTTCTATATCATTGAGCAGGATCGATATCATCGAGGGTATACTCTCGATAACATCGACTGGCCGCTCGATGACACAAACTCAACTGTTAAACACTTTTAAAACCTTTTGCCAACGGGTTGAGGAAATCCAACGTGCATCAATGTCATTGGATTTTAAACTTCGATTTCATCGACACGAGGTTCGATTCCTTGACATTTGAAAATGTGAGAGTACTTGCCTTTAAAATATTTCAGGTATATGATATGATTGAGCATCACTCGATATCATGGGAATTTGAATATCGATGATATCGAGGGAAGTGTCGATTCATCGATAATTTTAAGGAATTTTCCTATAAACTTGTTGGATAGTTTATGTCCACTTTCGATGATATCGATGAGTCCATCGATCCATCGATAATTCAGTTCAGATATCTCTGTAGTTACTGGACATCATAGGTCCTCATTGTGATAAGATCGAGTGAGCTTCGAGGACATCGACAACAAGGTTCGATTCCATCGAACCACTTGTCGATAAATTGATAACGGTAGAAAACTTAAAGATTTTTCTGAAGTTTGAAAAAATTTTTCTAACCAAAAACCTTAGGGTGCTCTATTCAATTTTAAGGGTTTTAAGTACCTGGTATTTTGGGACATGGGATGTAAGGCTAAGATTTACCTGTAGTGAGTTCGAGCACACATCCAGTTGAGGCAGATGCTTGATCAATCTTCCTATGGGGCTCCTTTGTCTAGCTAACTCAATGATCACGCTAATTGACAAACCAGGGCACTTTCACTTATCAATATAATACTTAGTGCTTGCCATTATTACTAATCCCTCAGATTCAGATCTGTGTCCCAACGATTTCTTTGATACCACTTATTGGGGATTTGTGCTACAGAATCACACAGATCTAGATCTAAGATAGCAATTTAAAGGCACCAAACACATAAAAGAGAACATAAAGATTTAACAAGGGACAGATCTTCACTATGAAAATAAAAATTACAAAGAGAGAGGGCTTACCCGATTCGAACAACCTCTAATCTCACCCTTGCTACACTCTTTAGAAACCTTAAAATCCTTTTAGGAAGCCTTGAAACTCCTTTAAAAAGCCTTAAGATTACCTAGAAATGCCCTAGGGACCCCTATTTATAGTTTAGGCAACTTTCCTTTTGCACCCTTATGAAACTGCCTCAAATTTACACAGTCTGCACCAAATCCGCACAAGAATCTATGTAACCTCGACTAGTCTAGTCAAGGCCTCGACTGGTCGAGAGACCCCCTCGACTGGTCAAGCATCCCGGACACCTAAAACATGTGCTTGCTGGACTTTGAGTCGAGCAGGCCTCGACTGGTCGAGTGGACCCTCGACCAGTCTAGTCAGGCCCTCGACCGATCGAGCGGCCCAAATCATTGAAGACTTCAAAAGGTTTGACAACAAGCCTTAAGACTAGCTCGTAAATGGGTAGACAATTTGGATATAACACATTCCTCATGATGGGATCCATAAAACGTGCTGATGTCAATACATCAGTTATATCGCTGGTTTCGGTACACCAGCTAATCCGCTTCCCATGTAAAGTCAGGAAAATATTACACTGTAGACTCTTATGCATCGTGCCTTTTTTTTCGATGCCCAAAAACTTATGATACTAAAGAAGGTTTTTAGGGTACGAAAATAAGGTTATGGATGAAAATACTCTTGGTCTTTATGGTAAAGTAGCTGGAAAAAGTGGGGGTATTTTCATCTTTATGGGTTTGTCTGTATAGCTAGAGGTCTAATTTAGTTTAGGAGGTTTTGTTAGGGTTGAATAAAAAAGAGTGGGTGCTCCATCGGGTCTATACTAAAAACATACCCTAAAGTCAGTTTTATTTATTTTTGTTTCATGGACAGGCGGTTGTGCTCCTTCACTTGGTCATCTTTAAAGTGTACTTATAACCATACAACTGATTCGGTTGGGTCCCACTGTAGTCGATGGATGAGATCAGATCTCATTTTAAATTGGAGTATTTACGGGGAGCCATATAAGTTTTGAATTAGGATAATATTCGTAACTATAGTTATCTCAATGTTAGTGAACTATTGGAAAGCTAGAATGATATACTAAAATCCATGGATGAGAGCGTGTGGCAAGCCACAATAACTGAATGGACCTCTCCTACCACTGAAGTAACTGGTATTGATGGATCCAAATCACTGAGAGTTACACCTTATTTTTCTTGGACCACACTTCAGAAAAATGAGAGTAGTGGCAATGCAAAGGCTTTAAATGTCATAACTTGCGCATTATCACTGAATGAATTCAAAAGAATTATATCCTGTGATACGGTAAAGCAAGCCTGTGATATTTTAGAAATGACACACGAGGGAACAATAATTATCAAGAAATCTAAAGTCCAAATCCTCACAATTAAATTTGAGAAAATACATATGGAGGAAAGTGAAACATTCATAGACTTTTATGCTAGAGTAAATGACATTGTTAACTCTATGTGGGGTCTCGGTGATAAAATTACAGAAAGTAAAGTCTGTGTAAAGATACTACGCTCACTACCTGAATGGCTCAATTCAAAGGTGACTATGATACAGGAACTTCGTGATACAGACAATATAAGGGTAGAAGAATTAGTTGGGTCATTACAGACCTATGAGTTAAACTTTAAAGCTCCTAAAGGTAAATCCATCTCCCTTAAATCTTCTTAATGTATTTCTCAAGAAAATAGTAATTCTGATTTAGAAAATGCTGAAAATGATATGGCTCTTTTAGCTAAAAATTTTTATAAGATTTTCAAAAGTAAAAAGAGGGGTTGATTTTTAAAAATTCAATGATAAGAAAATATCCAAATCTAAAACTTGAAAATCTTTAAAAGATAGTCAATGTTACTACTGCCATGAATATGGGCATTTAGCGAATAAGTGTTCTAAAAAGGACAAACCTAAAAAAAAGGTATGTTGGCTACTTGGGATGAATCCTCTGGCATTGAAGCCTCTTCTAAATTAGAAGATTTTGAAACCGAGTCAAGCAATAAAGTTAAAGCCCTTATGACTCTATCTAAGTTTACTTTTTCAGATCATGATTATTCAACTAGTGAAGAAAATCTGAATAGTGATCATGAAAATGAAGAAGATCTTTAAGATGCTTACAATGCCCTATACAAGGAAAGTTGTAAAATTACAGTAAAACTAAAACTTCAAAAAGAAAAATTTTCAAAACTTAAAGAAAATTTTGATACTCTTGTTTTAGAAAAATTCCACATTTCAGATTCTTTTGAAAAAACTAAATGCGATTTAGATTTCAAAACCTCCCTTATTGAAAATCTGAAATCTAAAAATGAAAAAATAAAACTTGAAGTCTCTTCACTTTTGAGTTTAAAGGATACATGGAGGAATGTCCAAGGTGATCTTAAGTTAGAAAAATTATTATCCGGATCCAAAAAATGTGGCGACGGATCCAATTTGGACTACGATAAAAATATTACTGTCAAATATAAGAATACACCTCCTAAGTTTGTGAAAGAAGAGTCTTCAAAATTAAAAGGGAAAAATTCAAATCAAAATTATTCTAAAAATGGTAAAATTTTTCAATCCTTAAAACCTAAAAGCAACCATATCAACCATAAAATCAAAATCGTAATCCTTTAGTTGAGAAAATTGTTGATTTACTTAAGGAGCTCTTAAAATCTAACTCAAAGGGTCGGCCTTATAACAATTACAAACATAAAAAGACCAACTATTCTCTTAAACCTAAGACAATAATGAAATGGGTTCATAAGATTACTTGTTTGGTTGTCCACACGGCTTTTAAAGCATCTAACCATTCAAAGTGGTACCTATACAGTGGATGCTCCAGGCACATGACTGGTGACAAAGGTCTGTTCACCAATCTTATAGATATCACTGATGGTTCAGTCACATTTGGTGATGGTAGCAACCGTAGGATTATTGGTCAAGGTACGGTTTAACTTTCTAACCTCCCTTTATTTGAGAATGTTTTATATGTGGAAGGTTTAAAACACAACTTATTAAGCATTTCTCAAATATGCGATAAAAATCATAGTGTAAAATTTTCTAACCTAGGGTGTGAAATTTTAAATAAAAATGGTTCTATAATATTAACTAGTCGCAAAACTTCTGAAAACTGCTATATTATAAGTGATTTTAGCTCATCTAATATATCGTGTAACATGGTCCATACTGATTATACCAAGTTATGGCATAAATGCCTTGGACATGTACACTACTGTAACTTGTATAGACACTACTGTAACTTGTATAGATTGAGCAAGATAGAGTTAGTACGAGGCCTACCCAAAATATAAAAAATAGATAAAATATGTGACGAATGCCAGATTAGCAAGCAAATTAGGAGTTCTCACAAAAAAGTGGACTCCAATGTCACATCTAAACCGCTCGAACTCCTCCATATGGATCTTATTGGACTAACTAGAATGAAGAGTCGAGGTGGCAAAAAGTATATTTTGGTAATCGTTAATGACTTTACCAGATATACTTGGGTAGTCTTCTTAAGAGACAAATCAAAAACTCTTGATGAAGTTAAAAGGATATGTAAACGTTTCCAAACTGAAAAAGAGACTCAAGTCTGTAAGATCCCTAGTGATCATGGATCAAAATTTGAGAATAGCGATTTTGAGAAGTTTTGTAATAATCAAGGAATATCACATGAATTCTCTGCACCTAAAATAGCACAACAAAATGGTATAGTAGAAAGAAAAAAATAGAGTGCTTAAAGAAATGGCAAATATAATGTTAAACAGTATGAAGCTCCCTAAAAATCTTTAGGCCGAAGCCTTAAATACTGCTTGTTATATAATTAACTGTGTTTATACAAAAAATCAAATGGTAAGACAGCTTATGAAATGTGGTTTGATAAGAAGTCTACTGTCAAATACTTTTGAGTTTTCGGCAGCAAGTGCTACATTTTACGTGACTGAGAAAATCTGGATAAGTTTGACACCAAAAGTGATGAAAGAATATTTTTAGGGTATGCTCTGAATAGTCGAGCATATCGGGTTCTAAATAAGAGAACTTGTGTAATTCAAGAATCGATTAATGTGGTTATTGAAGATCACTTGAATACACATGTCTCAAGTTTAGATATTGATGAAGTACTTCTAATTGATAAACTAGATTCTTCATCAAGTCAAAACAACTCTAAACTGAGAACTATTAAAGATCATCCAACTAATCAAATTCTTAAAAACCCTTTCAATGGTGTATGTACTTGTAGATAACTTGAAGATATGTGTAATTACATGTGTTTTACATCCCAGATAGAACCAGCTAACGTAAAAGAAGCTCTTACTGACGAAAACTGGATAGTTGCAATGCAAGAAGAGCTTAATCAATTTGTTAGAAATGATGTTTGATACTTAGTTCCTAGACCAAAAGATAAACATATTATCAGAACTAAGTGAATTTTTAAAAATTAGTCTGATGAACTTGGAAATATAATTCGAAACAAGGCTAGACTGGTTGTACAAGAGTACACTCAAATTGAAAGCATCGATTATGATGAAACATTTGCCCCAATAGCTCGTCTTAAATCAATCAGACTATTTATATCCATTGCTTGCTTTAAAAAGTTTAAAATTTATCAAATGGATGTAAATAGTACTTTTTTAAATGACAATTTGTATGAAGAAGTGTATGTTGAACAACCAACGGGTTTTGAAAACCCTAAGAATACTGATCATGTCTATCGCCTAAAAAAGGCTCTCTACGGTTTAAAATAAGCTCTCAGGGCATGGTATGAAAAATTAACTAAGTTTTTACTAAGTCATAACTTTATAATGGGAAGTGTTGATAAGACTTTATTTGTAAAGAAACATAATGATCACATTTTAATAATACAAATTTATGTTGATGATATTATTTATGAATCTACCTGCGCTAACATGACTGTTGAGTTTGCAGTTCTTATGAAATCTAAGTTCGAAATGAGCATGGTTGGAGAATTGAATTATTTCCTAAGGTCGCAAGTTAAATAGTAACCTGATAGCTTCTTTATTTCTCAAACCAAATATGCTCTGAATTAGTTAAAAAGTTTGGATTTGAGAATGAGAAAAATTTTGATACTCCTATGAATACGACTCTAAAACTCTCAAAGCACTCCACAGGTAAGAAAGTGGATCCTAAATTGCATCGCAATATGATAGGTAGTTTGCTGTATTTAACTGCAAGTCGACCTGATATTGCATTTAGCATAGGGATTTGTGTTAGATATCAATCTAACCCTAAAGAGTCACATTTAACTACTATTAAGCGGATTATGCGATATGTCGCAAGTTCAGCTAATCTGGGTCGTTGGTATCCACATGATACTAGTGTTCAATTAGCTGGTTAGACTGATGCTAATTGGGCCAGTAACATTGATGATAGGAAATCAACTAGTGGTGGTTATTTTTATGTTGGGAACTGTTTAGTTTCTTGGCAGAGTAAGAAACAAAGTTCTGTATCGCTCTCTACCACTGAGGCTGAATACATTACAGCAGGTAATGCATTCACTCAGCTTGTATGGATGAAAAGAATGTTAAGCGATTACGGAATTGCACAGGATTCTATGGTTTTATATTGTGATAATTCCAATGCTATTACTATATCTAAAAATTCAATCTAGCATTCACGAACAAAGCACATTGACATTACATATCACTACATTCGTGAGTTAGTGGAAAAAAAGATAATTACTTTGGAATACATTCCGACCAAGACTCAACTTGCTGACATATTCACAAAACTGCTCGACAAAAGCAAGTTTTCTAAATTAAAGTTTGATCTTGGTATGTGCAATTTGAATTGATTATTCATGTATTTCTGTATTATAATGCATATACTTGTTAGTTTGTATGTTTAAATTTTAAAATTTATTGAAAAATGCTCATTTTTAACTATGCATGACTGGCCGAGTACATGCTCAACCAGTTGTGGAATCGCGGGTTTGACTATATTTGGAGAAAAAATCCCTCTTTTCTTCATTTGGACTTCTTCTCCAACGGGTCTAAGCACAACCGGTCAAACCCATTTCCATTGATCTTCAAGGTTATTGGTTTATTTTTGTTTTCCTTATAGATTCAAGTCCATATCACTTCTTTTTCATCCTTGGAGTGATTTATTTCTTGTTTCATTAAGATTTTTGGGGTTTTCTTCTCCAAAATCTTATTTTGAGAAAACTCACTCCACCTCTTTTGCAACCTATTAATTCCTTGTATTCCTAGTTACAAATGGAAGGTAGAAGTAAAAAGAGAACTTCTCATGGTCCTTCAACATCTACATCGACACCTATTATAAGGCGCCACCTTCGATCACCCGAAGATGATCCCTCCTATGTGTGGGATTTAAGGTTGCGCAATTCTATAGTTGAACGACCTGTTCATGTTGAACATCTTGCTCTATTTGAAATCCTTCCTCTTCTCCAACCTGTAGGATGGGCTAACATTCTACATTAGGGTGGGTCATCATACCGGTCTATTGCACAAGTTATGTATGCATGTATTTCTAATTTTTCAACTGAAAATTTAACTTTTATTATAGCAATTAGAGAAGGTCCATTTGAAGTAGACCGACATCCGATTTCTGGCCTAATGGACATACCTGTCAATGATGAAGGTATTCCAATTAGCACTCTAGTAGCTAAGCCATCTGAATCAAAAAAATGTATCCTTACTAGAGCATTGTGAAATATAGATACACAATGGAGTCAAAATGGGAATGCGCTTACTTCAAAGTACTTATTACCCAAATATAGGGTCCTTCACAAGATATTTATTTCTAATCTTTATCCACGTTCTGGTAACAAAACCAAACTCACCTCTTTCATGGTTCAGATTTTGCATTCCATCATTTCTGGTTCCAATGTATGTCTTCCTTTTTTAATCTGTCATTCCATCATACAATTTCGTCTCTATCCTGAACACAGTGATATCCCTTTTGTATATCTTATGACTGTGTTAGCCACCCATATGTTAGTGGTTATGCCTGTTGAAGAGGCTCTCATTCAATATCTTATTTTCAACAACTTAAATATAAATAAGATGAATTTGAGGTTGGCCACTGGCCAGGTCAATGTGGATGGTGGTGGAGTTGAACCAATAAATGAAGAAGGCAATTTACCTCCGGATGACATAAACATGGATGATATCTTTAATGAGATCAAATCAGATTTTACGGCTGACCCTGATATCAGCTTTCTGATTTTACTGAGAGATTGCATTCTCTTGAGGAACAGGTGGCTCAGATTCATGTAACCCAGGATTCGCAATTCGCTTATATACATAAATATATAAAGCACATTAATAAGGGTTTACATCAGATTGATCCATCTATTCCTGCTCCCTCATCAGGATTTGATTAGTATTTTCTAATCTTGGTTTGTAATAACTTTAATGCTACTTGATTTATTTTGTCTTGTGGGGTTATTTTTGACTTAGCTTGGTAGTTCTTGGTCAAACTTGGTTAATTATGTTTGACTATGACTTGCTTATAGATTTCATATGATGACTTTCTTGATCATTTATTCCTCAATACTCTTCTTATTCTTCATTCTTTATATAATTTCACTTCTATTTCTTGATTCCTTCCTTTGTCATATTGTGAAAAAAGGGGGAAGAATTTGGCATGCTTAATATATGGTGATTGTGGTATATTAGTATGGCATGTGGATTATGGATGGATTAATTGTGAATGATTCTATTTTGTGAAGGTGAGTTAAGTAAGGGGGAGTCTTGTGAAATTGATTGTTGGTGGAAGTAATGTGAGTTGATGTTTGCTTTCTTTTTATAACTGGTGCATGATTCTTTATGCGTATAATGCCTATATTTGTATGGCGTGTGTTTTGTCACAAATTTGACAAAGGGGGAGATTGTAAGTGTTATGGTTTCTAGCTTCTATAATTGTCAAATTTTGTAATGTTAAAACCTCTCTTGGAATCTGTGTCTTGTGTAGCTCCTTTACATCATGAAGACTTTGCATCACTCAAGAACAAAGGTCTTTACTTTAAGAAAGGCAAGATTACATGGTCATGTTCGAGTAAAATATTAAGTGTGTATTCAATGGTCAAGATTCATAATTCAAGCTCCAAGTCAAGACAAAGTCTTTTTACCTCAAGCTCAAGATTCAAGATATTTCAAGTTCAAGCTTCTTAAGGTTACAAATTCAAGTTTGAATATACTTCAAAAGGTCTCAAGTTCACGCTTCATCCTTTGACAAGATCTCAAGCTTCGTGAACTTCAAAGAATGACTATCAACTAAAGAAAAAGAGATTTAAATGTTCATACATCATGGTTAAGATATGAATGACCCTAGATTGACCATAGGGTAGGTCATTTTGAATACATAATTCAATTAGATCATTTTATAAGTAAATAGACTGTTTCTTGACTAATCTTGGACCCTGTTCGACTAGTCCTAGCACTGGATCAACCAATCCAAGAAATTTCTCGACCAGTCCTAAGTCAGTTACAAATTTTTAAAATTTTTTGTTAAGCATCAACCAGTCCTGGAGACTGCTCGATCGGTCGTGTGAACAATGCTTGACTCGTTCTCAACCAGTCCTGCAGCTATGACTCAAAGTCCAGCAACAAAATTTAGTTCCACACGACTAGTCGTGGATAGGTCACGACTAGTTGTGGAGGTCCCTCGACCGGTCGTGGAGGGCCCACGATCAATTGTGGAACGACTTTATCTTATCACACTCAAAATTTTTAAAATTTATTAGTCCTACAACCAGTCGTGGTGTCCTCAGGACTAGTCATGAATGCGATTTCTTCACTTATAAATAGAGCATGAATTTCAAAGTTTGTTATTCAATTCAAGCTAAATCAATATGCTACTCTGAGAGATAAGTTAATGTTCTTTTTAAGTTATATTGTGCTCATTTAATGTTCTCATAATTTAGCTTTGTTATATTTAATTTTTTATTCTATATTTCATTCATATTTGAAGAAGGGATTAAGAATTGTCCTTTTCTTGAAATCAAAATCAAATAGAGCTAGCCCAACTTGATTTAATTTAAAATCAATTTAGAACCTAAAACCATTTCATAAGTGAGTTTGGACATTGAACTTTTATGTTGAAATTCTACTTCAATTTGGTTCTTCCGGGCTTCATCAAAAAGAGAATATCCAGGTATTTTACATTATTGTAAATTTTTGTATTTTGATTTTTGAGATTGTGCCAGAAAAATCTCTGTTTTAGTTTGTCTGAAGTGATTCAGAAAACTCAGAGTGTGGAGCTTTTTTTAAAATTTGTGTAAGCCCACTTGAAAGACACAATTATGAGGGTTTTAAGTGAACCTGGAAAAACCTATTTTCATAGTGAATGCTAATATCCACTGTGACCTATTTTCATAGTGAACGCTAATATCCACTGTATGAGGATATTAAGAGTGGAGTAGTTGTGTGGCTATTTTTCTAAACAGTTGGTGTACACACAAGCGAACCACTATAATTTCTAGTCTTTTGGTTTGATTGTTTATTTCTTGTTATGGATAATTGTAATTTCATTTTTTTATTGTGGAGAATGTTATAATTTCTTTTATGCAGGTGTGGGAATGTTGTAATAGCGTAAATTTCCTTCTTTGCTATTTATTTCTTTATTCCTCTATTTCAATTTGAGTTTTTGATACACAAATCGTTCTAGTAAGGTTGTCCTGCCATAAACCCTTGGTTTTTATGGTGTAAGGTTGTCCTTAGAACAACATCTGTATCAACCTCTCAATACTCGTTCATTTAAAATTGTCTTTAAATTCAGTATTGTGGGATTGTCTATTGCTATCTGTATTTAATTTATTTAAATTTTGCTATTATTTTTTTAATTTGGCATATTCCTATTCACCCCCCCCCCCCTCCCCATTAGGACATATAGATTGGTCATTTCAAGAGTCGATATTATCAAGCGTATACTCTCGATAACATCGACTAACCACTCGATGACACGAACTCAACTGTTAAACGCTTTTGAAACCTTTTGCCAACTGGTCGAGGAAATCGAATGTATGTCGATGTCATCGGATTTCGAACTCCGATTTCATCAACACAAGGTTCGATTCCTTGACATTTGAAAATGTGAGAGTACTTGCCTTTGAAATATTTCAGGTATATGATATGATCGTGCATCACTTGATATCATTGGAATTTGAATATCGATAATATCGAGGGTAGTATCGATTCATTAATAATTCCAAGGAATTTTCCTATAATCTTGCTGGACAGTTTATGTCCACTTTCGATGATATCGATGAGTCTATCGATCCATCGATAATTCAGTCCAGATATCTCTTTGGTTGCTGGACATCTTAGGTACTCATTTCAATAAGATAGAGTGAGCTTCGAGGACATCAACAACAGGGTTTAATTCCATCGAACCACTTATCGATAAATCGACAAAGGTAGAAAGCTTAAAGATTTTTCTAAAGTTTGAAAAAGTTTTTTAACTAAAAACCTTAGGGTGTTCTATTCAATTTTAAGGGTTTTAAGTACCTGGTGTTTTGGGACATGGGATGTAAGGCTAAGATTTACCTGTGGTGAGTTCGAGCACACATCCAGTTGAGGCAGACACTTGATCAATCTTCTTATGGGGCTCCTTTATCTAGCTGACTTAATGATCACGCTAATTAACAAACCAGGGCACTTTCACTTCTCAATATCATACCTAGTGCTTGCCATTATTACTAATCCCTCATATTCAGATCTATGCCCTAACGATTACTTTGATAGCACTTGTTAGGAATTTATGCTGCAGAATCATACAGATCTAGATCTAGGATAACAATCTAAAGGCACCAAACACATACAAGAGAACACAAAGATTTAACGTAGAAAACTCTTGCAGGAAAAAATCATAGCACAAAGCGACAGATCTCTACTATGAAAATAGAAATGACAAAGAGAGAGGACTTACCCGATTCAAACAACCTCGAATCTCACCCTTACTACACCCTTTAGAAACCTTAAAATCCTTTTAGGAAGCCTTGGAACTCCTTTAGAAAGCCTTATGATTGCCTAGAAAAGCCCTAGGGACCCCTATTTATAGTTTAGGCAACTTCCCTTTCACACCCTTGCGAAACTACCTCAAATTTACGTAGTCCACACCAAATCTGCACAAGAATCTGCGTAACCTCGACTAGTCTGGCCGAGGCCTCGACTAGTCGAGGGACCCCCTCGACCGGTCAAGCATCCCGGACACCCAAAACATGTGCTCGCTGGACTTTGAGTAGAGCAGGCCTCGACCGGTCAAGTGGACCCTCAACTAGTCGAGCCAGGCCCTCGATTAGTCAAGTGGCCCAAATCATTGAAGACTTCAAAAGGTCTGACAACAAGCCTTAAGACTAGCTCGTAAAATGGATGGACAGTTCGAATATTGAAAAGACCGAGCTATATGTCCTAGAGAGGGGGTGAATAGGCCTATGTCAAATTAAAATGATAACAGCAGAAATTAAATAATTAAAGGAATGATAGTACTATAATCGATTCATAATACTGAAATGTACAGCAACCTCAAATGTATGAATATTGAGAGATTGATACAAATGTTGTTCTAAGGACAACCTTACACCAAAAGCCAAGGTTTATGGTAGGACAACTTGATTCCTAGAAAGGTCTTTGTATCAAAAACTCAAACTTGATACAAAGGAATAAATAAACAGCAAGGAAAAGAAATCTAAGCTATTACAACATTCCCCACAATGTTGAAAAGTAAAGATTACAATATTCACATCCACAAATACATCCCATAATCTTGAATGATAAAAAATATAAAAAATAAACTACACATCCACAAAATACAAAGAATTATAGTGGTTCGCCTGTGTGTACACCAACTGTTAAACAATAGCTACACAACTACTCCACTCCTAATATCCTCACATAGTGGATATTAGCATTCACTATGAAAATAAGTTTTTTCAGATTCACATAAAACCCTCACAATTGTGTCTTTCAAGTGGGCTTATGTCACACCCCAAACTCGGAAACCGGGCTCACAAAATTCTCGATCGCCGAATCCGACACCGACAGCCTCCGTAGAACTCTATTCTTGGCTCCCAGCTCCCATTCGCCAGGTTCTGATCCTGAGATGCTACGAGGAGGATTTTCAACGTCAGTTTGATTCGTAATAAGCATAACCAAAGGCATAACCCATAAACAACAACCAAGAACTCTATTATATTTCCACTATGATCAAAAACTTTACAAGTACAATGAGCATAAAGGGAAATACAATGGTAAGGAACAAAAACTCCAAAATGATCTGCAAGTGCTCCTGCCTCAGCGCTGCTGCGCCCCAACGTTACCTGCATGCAACGGTCGTGCATAAGCTTATAGAAAGCTTAGAGGGTGGTGAAAGTATGTGCACAAGGTAGTAATATGATCATATGTGCACAAGGTAGTAATATGATCATGCAGTATCAGAGTAATGCAGAATATGCAGATGGATCCATAAAAATCATAAGCCGTACCAAGGCTATGCGATGCAAAGATGAAGGATGTCGGCCATACCAAGGCTATGCGATGCAAGATGCAAGTCAAGCATACAATCCTCATCTAAGTCCACATATCGATACAGCTCAAATCTGGGATATCACCGGGGTCTAGTACACTCTAAACCAGATTGCCCACATCGTGCGCAATAAGGTAAGTGGAGAGACCTCACTATCCGTCTGCCAATATCGGGCACGACTCATCGATAGCGGACCCATTCCTCGAGCTGGTCAAACTCAGCCTAGCATTGCCCTCTACACTCGGGAGGGTAAGGCCGCACCCTCTTCCAACCGACCACGACACAGTGGAGAGCGTAACCATCTGGTATTCGGCATTCAACGCTCATCTACCCACTCGGTCTAGACGTTGGAGCAATCTCTTGGTACCATAAGGGTTTAGGGACTTCCACCTAGGGATATCTATGGCACCTCATGTAGAATAAAATTTTTGGTATCCAATCCTGTCAACCATGATACGGCTGTGGAGGCTACGGCCCCGATGTCGCTAGGGCGTACAGTAACCATATCACACAATGCGAAATGCATGAATCACACCATCCAATCATGCAGCAAATTCTACGCGTATCGTGCGCTCATGTAGGGCAACACCGCCTAATCGGGGTCCCATAAACAATCTGCCCAAGGGCATATGCTATGATCAGTCACTTCTCATATCAAGCATACATATGATGCGTATGATCATGAGTCATGGAACTATACTAAACATGTTATAGTGAAATGAACTATCCTTGCAATCCAGATGGGCCTGGACGGCCTAAATACAATAAGTACGGGGCTAATAATGGGCCCTAAGGAGAGCCGTAATGTGGACGTCCAACCAACATTACACTCGCAAGGTGGACGTCAAACCAACATTGCTCCCAAGGCACGATCGTCGTAAACATCGTACATAATCAGTGTTGGGATCACACATTGCAATGGACCTCAGGTACACCTCATTGGGCCTTAAATACATCCAATGGGCCATGTCATATGGGCCTTTTATTCATCAAATGGGCCACCTAAATGGACCACACCAATGGGCCTTATATGCATTGCAATGGGTCATACCCGTGGGCCTTAGAATAAATCTAAAGGCTTAATTCTATGGGCCTTAAAATACTTTAAATGGGCCTCAACCCATGGGTCTTTCATATGTATCAAATGGGCCTAAACCCATAGGCCTTTTACAATTTAAGTGGGCTCAACTCATAGGCCTAATACAATTTAAATGGGCCTAATCTCGTGGGCCTTAGATGTAACAAATGGTTACACCAATTGGGCCCCATATTTCCATCAAATGGGCCTCAAGATACGATAAATGGGCCTAATCCCATGGGCCCAGAGGCCCACTGAAATGTTTATTTTCTACCCAAAAAGGCAAAGGGCCCACTGCAAATGTAAATTTGGCCATCTAAACTACTCATAAGCCACTTGGGCCTAGGGCTCACTGTAATGTTTATTTTTTGATCAGCCAAGGGAGGGGGTGGCGTGAACCAACACAGGCGCAAGGTGGGCCCCACCGTCCGCTGGACGGTGGAGTTAAAACATAAATATCAAGGTGGACTCCCACCGTCCGCCTGGACGATGGATAAAATGCTTACATCACTGTGGGTCCCATGTGGGGCCCACTGTAATATTTATTTGGCATCCAACCTGTTAATAAGGTCAAACAGACCTGGTTGAAGGAAAAATACAAATTTCAGCTTGATTCAAAACTTCTGTGGACCCCAGAATTGGTTTCAATGGTAGATGTTCATTCACACTGTTTCGTGTGGTGTGGGCCACCTGAGTTTTGGATCCAGCCGAAACTTGGAGGGGGCCCACCCGAGGATGGGACCCACCTCATGAACAGGTTGGATGACAAACAAACCTCATGGTGGGGCCCACGGCTGGAGCCGTGGGTCCCCTACTGGACGCCCGCCCGGACACTGCACGCAGCAGCGTGCAGCGTGCTACCGCTGACAGAGAGGGAGGCAGAGGCTCTGCCTCTTCAAAAAAATCAGAAAAACCCATTTTTGGGGGGTTTTTCGCACGTGGGGTCCGCTTTACAGAAATCCACCCCGGCCATTGCGTTCAGTGGCTCGAGGCCGACCAAATGAGTCTAAAGTTCAAATTTTTATATGTTTAGAAAATAAAATAAAATAAGAAAATGATATTTGAATGGTGATGATGCAATCTTTGACGCTATGGTCCACCAGATCTTTCAATCAACCCCAACTCTTGGATCAACGCCTAAAAAGAGGTGGGTAAGAGGATGGACGGCTTGGATTGAACACATGTATCAAGGTGGGGCTTACAAGAGCCGGCCACCAAAAATGTCCCATTTTCCCTTCTTTTGGCAGAGACGTCCAGCGTCTCAGACGCTGGACGATGGGATTTTTATATATATATATATATTTTTTTGAAAAAAGCATTGAGGTGGGCCCTGATTAGGTGGGCCATCACATGGCTACCCCATACACATACAAGGTGGGCCCCATCTAAAAATGGATTGGATCCGATACATGCATACTAGTGGGGTCCATCCAAGTGGCCACGCAACCATATAAAAAGAAATAGAAAAGGGAGAGAGAGATAGAGAGATAGAAGGTGGGACACGCTTGTGATGGAGGGACCCCGACATTATGGGCCCTCCCTTGCAATGAATCATACAATCAAATGGTTCCTTTAGCATATGGGACCATCAAATTTAAAATCAACGGTGGGGATCCTTTCCCCACCAATATGAATGGTCTAGATGACCTTTCTAAAGAAATAAACATCATGATGGGGTCCATGGAGAATGGCCCCATCATGGAATGATCATGATGATCCGAGTGGACCATTGGCCACATCTTAGGGTCCCAAGTGAGATCCAAACCATTGATCGGTTGGCCTCACTTGGCCCATTACAAAAATAAGGAAAAATACTATAATCAAGCACCCACCGTCCGATCTTCTTGCTCCTAGGGGTTCCTTAGCTCCTTAGCTTGGATTTCAATGGAGGAGATGGGAAATGGATGGTTGAGATGGGAGATGGTGGGGTAGGAAAGTGGGCCACCCTGGAGATTTTGGAAGAGAGGGAGAGCTCATACGTGGGATTTCTTGCTTGGAGAGAATGAGATGAGAAATGAGAAAGAGAGAGAGTGTTGTAGAGAGAGATGGATGATGGATGGATGTGGTGAATGATGGGTGTGTAAGAAATCCTTGACTTTTGTGGCCTTTTGTGTAAGAGAGGTATGACATTGGAAGGCTTTTGAGGCATTTGTGTAAGAAAGGTATGGGCATGGAAGACTTTTGTGGCTTGCTTGGGAGAAGGTGAAAGTGATGTGTACTTGATATGTACTTGACATGTGATGGATTGATGGATTGATTGATTGATGGGATTGATGGGATTGATGTGACACATTGTAGAGATTTCCTTGGATTTCGCAACGCGCGGCGTTTCCTCGCACCGAACGTCGGTCTACAACTCTCGACCAGGGTATCGCCTCGGCGCGCGAGTCGCGGCATCGGAACCGCAACGACGGCGTGGTCGCTATGGTACAGAACTCGGGTCGAGTCGAAACAGGTTTACATCATATGAATCAGGGTCGCGCGTTAATATCGGTTAAGGGTCGAAGGTTGCCGGAATTCGACCGGTAAGACCGCGGAAGTCTACAGAACGGTACGGACTAAGATACGGGTCTTACAGCTTACACAATTCAAAAAACCTCACACTTTGAGTTTTCTGGATCTCCTTAGATAACCAAAAAAATGATATTTTTCTGGCTCAATCTCAAAAGAAACCAAAATAAAGGCAATTACAATAATGTAAAATTCCTGAATTTCTCCTTTTGTTGAAGCCCGGAAGAACCAAATCGAAGTATAAGTTTGAATATAGAAGTTCAATATCCACACTCACATATGAAATGGTTCTAAGTTCTAGATTGATTTTAAATTAAATCAAGTTGAGCTAGCTCTATTTGATTTTGATTTCAAGAAGTAGGAATTCTTCAATCCCTCTTTCAAATCAGATTAGAATGCAGAATACAAAATCAATATAAAAAGCTAATAAAAGATAATATTAAATATGCACAATATAGCTTAAGAAGTTTACAAACTTATCTTTTAGAGTGATGTCTTGATTATACTTGAATAGGATTACCAAATTCTGAAAATCGTACTTTATTTATAGGTAACGGATCACACTTACGACTGGTCCTGTGGATATTACGACTGGTCGTATGACTAACGAATTTTTAAAATTTTGAGCACGATTAGATAAAGCCGTTCCACGACTGGTGGTTAGCCTTGCATGACCGGTCGTGTGACCTCCACGACTGGTCGTGAGGAACCATATTTAATCGCTGGAGTTCGAGTCGTAGCTGTAGGATTGGTAGTGAACGAGTCATGCACTGTTCACACGATCGGTCGAGCAGTCTCAAGGATTAGTCGTGGCTTAACAAAAAATTCTGAAATTTTTTAACAAACTTAGGACTGGTCTTGAAATTTCTTGGACTAGTAGGGCCAGTGTTAGGACTAGTCGAACAGATTTCATGACTAGCCGAAGAACAGACCAAACACTTATAAAATGAGCAATTGAATTATGTATTGAAAATAACCTACTCTAAGGTCAATCTAAGGTCATCTAAACCTTGTTAGTGAAGAATGAACATTGAACCTTCTTGTAACGCCCGTGAAAAATCCATAATTGGACTCGAGTACCAACTCGACCTGAAATTGCGTAGAATTAATTTATATGGAAATTAAGCGTAAGTTAGCTAGCGCAACGTTAGAATAGCTGGGAAATAGTCCCTGATCACTTTAAATACGTTCTACAAGACCCAAATCGAGTAGAACAAACGACTCTAAAATACTCTATAACCTCGGATCAAACTCTAAGCAGGTTTGGTCTCTGGACCGCTTTGAACTTTTGTATTGGATCTAGACCGCACGTCGAAAGTCCGATACTTCCTATCTTAGACCGTTAGGACCGCCTTGTTGGACTTGATACTCATTTCGAAAATCAAGTCCAACCGACAATCGCAGGCTATTTCATTGAGCCCGGACTGAAGAGAGTGCGAATAGGGACAGAATTGGAATTTTAAATTTAAATCTGGCACACGACTTGACGCATCAGTATTAAGCATTCTGACCGTCAGAATTCATCCAGATTACATCCTCGGATCAGGAAAAATTTCTATTTTATATCATGAGACTTTCAGTCCTGATCTACGAGCGGTGACCGCTGAACTGAAACTGGTCCGCCACGTACGATCTGCGAACCCTGCCAGACTGAAAACTTAATACGTGCTATATCTGGTACGCATGAGCTTAAGTCCGATCGCATTCGACCAGGGGACCACCAGAAAGTATCTTTTGGACCGAAACAGCCCCAAAATAGATATGCAATAAGTAAACTTCGTTCTAGAGCCTGTTTCCGGCATTTTTAAGCTTATAAAAGGGGTTGAAACCCTCATTCCTCTCTCCCATCCGAAAATTGCAAAACCTAGATTTGGGGAGAGAGAAAATGAGAGAGTTTGAGAGAGAAAGTGGGAGGATTTTTCCGCTTCCGTGCCGCTACTTCCACGTGCTACAGCAACACTTCCTGGTCACCCGGCCGGTGATTTCTCCGCTTTACCAGGTATAGAATAACCCTAGAACTTGCTGATTTAGGGTTTACTTAGATTCATAGCATGTTAGCTAACGTAACTTGTAAAATAGGTTCTCTTACTGCCGTAGACGAAGCGTACACGCTCCGTTCAAAATCACGCATCCGTAAGACATAAGGTGAGAATTTTAGACGCTTTGATCGACAGTTTACAACGCTTTCAATGTCGTTTAATAGTAGATTATCGACGGCATCGCCGTTTGATATGTACAACATGCTCTCCATTTTCCATTTCGTAAATTAACGAAGAATATGAGATTTAGGGCATTTTAGTCATTTGTAGGAAGTACAGATTATGTTCATATTTTACTGACGTGATTGACATAGTTTGTTGTCGCATTAGGAAGTTAGGAATGCGTGCATAATTAGTTTGGCGAAGAGATTCGCCTAATTGCGCACTTTGGGTCGACATGCCATATGTAGACTTAAGTGTGTAGTGTATGTGTTTGTATAAATGTTTGTATTACTATGTATTGAATTAAATGATGTTATGAGATAGTTTGAGATTGATTTCTCAATTAATATGCTGACCTAAACGATTTCCTACATGTTGACTATATGCATGATTTCATTACGTGCATGGAATATATGTGCTTGAAGATTTGCTTAAGTTGAATGTTATAACATGTGTTAACATGCTCACATGATTGTATTTCAATTCCAATACTCTTACATAAATTGCTGATGTGATTCCATAAGTGTTTGGGACTAGACTAGTCCAGGCAGTCGGTAACCGAGCGAATTCGTGGCTGACTGGTCATAGCCACGAATGACGCGTCGATGAACGCAATTCGTGTTTGGAGTTGGCGGCAGTGGTTAGGCCACGCGAAGTGTTTTACGCACTTCATGTCGTTCGACTTGAGATGCGATCGCGCTAGTCCAGCCCGTCAAGTAACCCGACTGGCCGATGTATGTTCACCTTGTATGAGTCATAACTGCTTGAACCTAGGGTACTGAACTTACCATTATAAACCCTGTTAACCATGGTACCTTGATCCACGAAGACTCATGAGCCGGGCATGGTGGTATGGGACACCATGGTCGAGCTGTCGGCCTACGCTGGGGCCACAAACCTCCCCGTAGTGACCAGTGAGCACCTAGACTCGTGAGCAGATTATGGTGGTATGGAACACTATATTCTAGCTGTCGGTCTACACTGATCAGGCGACGAGTCCTTTGTAGTGACCGCGAGCGTATTCTGAGTCCACGGGAGGCGACGACCCTTCCGTTGCAGTAGAGTACAGTAGGCCTGTATTGATAAGGTGATGGGGGAGCGGTGCAACGAGTGCGAGCAATAGCCCTGGAAGCCCTTGCAGTGACCTACAAAATATACATCGTATGAGATTACTAGGAGTGACGACCCTAGACAGGATCTGTGTTGGGATTGATACAAGGGAAGTACCTTAGTTTCTCAATCCTGCTGTTTGAATGGACTAATAACAACTTGGAAATCATATCACCATGCCATTGCATGTGCCTGAAAGATGTGGAGCACTTGAGGGTCGATTGCATGCCGCGGTCGTAAGATGTTGCCGTATGAGGGAGATCGTCGGTGAGGGCATACATCACGTCATGTCATCTTGCATTAACAACAGTATTAGGATTGTCTGATTTACTGCTTTACTATTATCGCATGATTGAATTGTGAACATGCTAATCTTTGCTCTATGATTCCACTGAGTTGATCACTCACTCCCACGTTACGGGATGGTGTTTGCAACACCCACCAGACCCTGTTGTAGATGCAGGTGAGGCTGAGATCCAGGAGGCAGAGCCAGATTTCGACGAGGACCAGGATGAGTTCTCGTACATGCAGTATCATGACGGTTTTGCGTAGGCGACCTGGATCGATGGGACTTCAGTGAGACTGTTTTAGACATTTACTTTCGTTCATGTTTATGTATATGAGACTCAGAGATGTATTCATACTTAGAGATAGACGAGATTTACTTTGTTTTTCCATACAGTGATATATATATTGTTTAGTCTTCCGCTCGCTTTTATCACTGGATCTGAAGTATGAATTGCAGTTTTGGTATACTTTTACTCATGTGAATACTTTAAATCAGACAACATTGAATCATAATCATTTCGGTTGCATAAGTGACGGTCTGGAACTCGGGAGTTGAGTTTATACACGACCCCCAATTTTCAGGGTGTTACAAGTTGGTATCAGAGCATGAATAAGAGTATACTGGGCCTGGGTTATGGTCTCACGACGTACGCTGTCACTTCCTTTGACTTAGGTGGGTGCGAGAAGGGTGTAGAAACATTTCTAAGACCGCATATTCGCCATTAGGTGAAGTCTATTCGGATCGATCGCACGATCGAGTCTGTAACGCATCTCGGGTTGCGTAAAGCAATCCGAATAGCTTCTAAGCCGTAGAAAATCGGGTTGAGACATCCTATGAATGGTTTTAAACCCACAAAGATAAATTCTTGGGCCGTGGGATGACCACGACTCCTGTATTCAATCGCCAGGGCTTAAAAATCCCGTTTCACTAAAAATCTTCAAAATTCTTCCTCTAAACACTTTGATCTGCATTTCTTTCTTATCCATTTCATGTTAGGCATCAAATCTAATGTGAAAATAATACAAATTGATACTTTCAAAAAATTGTACAGTGAATAGTAAAATTTCATGAAAAATGGCCATAAGGCCATTCTAACTTCACTTTTTTTAGAAACTAAGGATCTAGATGGATGTCTTCTACCTCAAATTCATATGCTGCATCATAGGGTTTGGTATTCAGGATTTTAGAGTGGTCCCGAAAAGCTCCGAACACATGTTTGGGCTCACATAGGCCAAAATACTATGAACCAGGGGTCGAACCATACATTTATGGGGCCCTTGGACCATGGGGGACCGAACCCATCTGGCCCCACCGGCCGGATGCACCACAGGTCGACGATGCCATCGCCGATCCGGCGATGCATCGCCGTACAGGTGGGCCCGATGGATGTGGTTTTCGGGTGCACGCCCTTAAATGGCACGTGTACCCTCCCCATATAGCTCCCGTCCAACAAAAACTCCCAAATCATACCCCTCCTTCACAAACAGCCCTCCCCATAGCCCTATTTTCATTTTCCAGCAACCATTTCCAAAATTCGGGATTCCAAATCATCCCTAGATCCCTCCTTGGCCAAAAAAGACCATCCTCCATCACTTCCTTGGAGTTGGCAGCCCTTCCTCTTGAAGATTTCATCATTTGGAGCTCCAAAAACCCCCAAATAGAGCTGAAATCGTGAGGTACTCCATTCCACTTTATCATTTCCATTTCTCCTTGAAAACACAGCCTTGGGAAGCTTGAAGCATCCCTCTACGATGCCTAGATCTCCTTTTTCCAGATTGGGCAGCCACTTCTCCGTATTTTCACCGTTTTTCATGGCCTTCGTGGAAGCCATTTTAGGCCTTTTATCACTCTCATCCATCATATCTTTGATGGGTAAAAGGAAAACCGCAACAGACGAGGCTGGGCCAAGCCGCCCTGCTCAATCGAGAAGACCGCGGGGTGGTGCCGCAAGTTCAAGCGCCGCCGCAGGTCCAGCTGCAGCCCTCCAGTGCCATACAAAGCGGGATTTGGATCCCCATGCTCACCTTGGGCGAGCAATTCCATCAGAGATGCCTCACGGCCAATACACTGATCGAAAAGTATTGTTTGAGGCGGACGTGGATGGACGACTATTCGGAGAATATCTGTTGTTCGAACGCATTGAAGCTGCGCATTGGGGTCCGATCTTTGAAGCTCGCGCTCGTGCTAATGTGAGCACCGTTCGTGCCTTCTATGCTAGTATCCAGAATCCTACCTTGGAGCCTTTGCAGTTCAAAATCCCTTTTGGTAGAGATCGGATGGCTACGATTGATGTGTGACTGATTGCGCGACTTCTGAACGTGCCTCTTGGTGATGTTCATCCTAGTGAGAAGAATCTGAGGAGTAGACGTGAAAGAGATCGCCGCACCAGGTTTCTGTGCGGTAAATTGGTTCCATGGCAGCCTAATAATAGTCTTAAGGTGACGTACATGTCTGATGATTTGCGCCTACTGCACCATATCTGCACGTTCAATATTTATCCCAGGTCGACGAATCGCATTGAATGTACACGCCTTATGGTTGATTTCCTGTATCTGGTGGCCCAGGGAGAGAATGTATGCATGGCTACTTTCATCTTACGACAAATAATCCTCATAGCCAGGTCAAGAAGAACATCCGAATCGCTTCCTTTTGGCCGACTGATTTGCAATATTACGCTTGAGTTTTCCTACGGACTTGGGCCGGAATTGCCAGTATCGATTCATACCATTGATGAGTCGACTATGGTCAAGATGAAGATTGGGTCGCAGTACCGCGAAAATCAGCTCGAGGAGGACAGTGAAGATGACTTTGATGATGAGGAAGATCAAAGCGAAGAAGAACCTGGAGCAGAGGTTCAGGAAGAAGCTCAGGAAGAGGCAGAGGAGGAGGCTCAGGATACAGATGAGAGCCCTCCTCCTTCTGCGCAGGCTACTATCGACGATCGCATTGCTCGGATGGAGGAGAGTCAGACCGCTTTGCGAAAGGAAGTTCAAGAACTTCGAACAGAAGTCGCGGATGTCAAGGCCGTTACAAAGAAGAAATTTGGCAAGGTGACTCGTACCTTGAAGGCGATCCTGTGTTGCTTACAGGATAAGGGTGCCCCTCCTCCGTCCCTAGACTTAGACTAGCGATGCGACCTTTGATGTAGTTGTTAGTAGTCAGTCATTTCTTGCTTTATGTGTGTAAGCCTGTTAGGGCTAGTACTTTGCTTATGTTGCCGTTGCAATTTTAACTGTCTTAGTTCCCATGTATTTCTAGTCATGATGCTTGTAAGGATATATCCCTTGTATTGTGACAATTTTGATTAAATGAAATGCATGGAATGCCTTTGACTCCTTATGTGAATGATTGCGGTGTATTTGTGCTAATGAGACTGACAAGGTTGCACCCTATTTTGAATATAGGGAATGCCGCCTAAGGCTACGCGGAGCACGGCTCGGCTTGCACTGACTGAGCATATGGATCAGACTCCTTCGCAGTCTGGCACCCATGCGGACCCTGCTGTGGGCCCGATTCCTGAGACAGTTCGTGCGTCTCAGCCTGCTGCTGGTCCTACAGTTGGACCACCGTCATTTTCATCGTCAGTCAGAGAGCCATATCGTGCATCTACTTCGACACAGCATCTGCCACAGCCTGCTCCACCTCCTGACAGATTCGATCAGATGATGGCTATGGTGCTGCAGCAGCAGTAGCTTCTGACTACCATCGTGGGGACATTAGCCCAGGATGGGGGTGCGGCTCCATCTACTCCACATGCACCACCTGCGCATCCAGCTGAGGATGCTTATACATACGCCCAGGATGAGGGCATGGCTCATCCTGAGCCGCCTGCTTACCTTGCGGGAAATCCCGTCGATACACGGGGCCTATTGGAGCGATTTCAGCGCTTGCGGCCTCCTACTTTCACGGGTTCTCACAGACCCGAGGAGGCTGAGTACTGGCTCGACCGTGTGTCGAAGATTTTGTGGATGTTACATTGCACTGAGGCCGAGCAGGTAGAGCTGGCTACATTCCTGTTTGAGAGAGAGGGCAGCCTGTGGTGGGATAGCGTACTGCAGACCGTTGCCGCCTATTTTGTATGGACGTGGGCCGCGTTTGAGTTCCGCTTCCATGAGAAGTATTATCCCCAGACTTACAGGCATGACAGGGAGAATGAGTTTCTCCGCCTCAAACAGGCAGCCATGACAGTTACAGAGTATGAGCATCGGTTCACGGAGTTGGGCAGATACGTCCTGACGATTTTGGCTGATGAGCAGATGCGCATACGGCGCTTTTTGGAGGGTTTGCGACCGGACATTCGGTCGAAGATGTGCTGTGTGACCATTTCTTCATATGCGGAGTTGATTCACATGTCCATGCGGGCAGAGCAGGATGTGGATCGACTTGCGCAATCTCGTGGCCCGGTTGCTTCTACGCCGCGACCAAACATGCAGGACAGGCCCCTCGCGGGCAAGAGGCCTCGCATTGACCCTCCTACTCGGGCCATAGCGCCAGCACCATCGTTTCGGCGCCCCGAGTTATCGTGCACATACTGTGGGAGGTCAGGCCACTTGGCGCAGAGCTGCTTCTCTCGGATGCAGGACAGCGGGTTCTCACCGCCGCAGAAGATTGACCGTGCTCGTTCACAGGCGATATCAGCACCGCCTTTACGGTTAGCTCCTGCGCACCCTACATTCAGACCTCCGGTATCGCAGATCAGACAGCCTCCACGGCCCTTGACGCAGCGGCCGAACCGGCCACAGCAGGCTCGGGTTCATGCATTGATAGCTGAGGCAGCTGCGACGCCGACTTTCCAGCATTCAGCCTTCGAGGTCACGGCTCATATTGGAGGTACTCTCATTCTTGTGATGGTGGACACTGGTTCCACAATTTCTTTGATATCGCGTGCCGTAGTCAGGCGTCTTGGGTTATAGACTATCACTATGGATAGCGTGTGAGTCTTTGCAGCTCATGGGGATTATTCGGATGTTACCCAGATGTGTGAGGGTTGTTTAGTTGATCTGGGAGGCAGGACGATGGCTCTTGATCTTGTCATCGATCCCTCACTCGTTTATCTCGACGTCATTCTTGGCATGGACTGGTTGACTGTTGGGAGGGCCGAGATTGACTGCGAGGCTCGTATGGTGACCGTGTACGAGCCTGAGGGCACGCCTTTCACGTTTTCAGTGCGGGTAAATCTTCCTTTCCGCATACTTAGTTACGCCACTTTATTGCGCAACGCTGGTGCCCAGGTACTCGAGCATGTGCCAGTCGTTTCTGAGTTCGGGGATCTGTTCAAGAAGATCCCTGGTTTGCCGCCCCGACGTGAGATCGATTTCACTATCGATCTGGTTCCTTGTTCTACACCCGTCTCACTGCCGACGTATCGCATGGCACCATGTGAGATGGAGGAGTTGAGGATGCAGATTGATGGTCTGCTAGAGCTTGGCCTTATACGGCCTAGTGTGTCTCCTTGGGGAGCACCGGTCCTATTCGTGAGGAAGAAGGACGGTTCGATGTGATTGTGTATTGATTATCGCAGGCTGAACCAGCTCACGGTGAAGAACAAGTACCCTTTACCCAGGATCGATGACTTGTTTGATCAGTTGAGAGGAGCGCAGTACTTCTCAAAAATTGATCTTCAGTCGGGATATCATCAGTTGCGCGTCAGGGATGAGGACGTGCAGAAGACAGCATTCAGGACCAGTTTTGGCCACTACGAGTTCCTCGTGATGTCGTTCGGTCTTACGAACGCACCGGCCGTGTTCATGGATCTGATGAACCGGGTATTTCGGCCTTTCCTCTATCGATTCGTCGTTGTATTCATTGACGACATTTTGGTGTACTCTAGGAGTCGAGAGGAGCATGAGGAGCACTTACGTTTGGTCCTGGATACGCTCAGACAGCATCAGTTGTTCGCACAGTACAAGAAGTGCGACTTCTGGAAGCAGGAGGTGAAGTTTCTGGGACAAGTGGTGTCCAAGGATGGCATGACAGTTGACCTGTCTAAGGTAGCTGCGGTGCAGGACTGGGAGCATCCTGGTTCTGTCACTGAGGTGAGGAGTTTCTTGGATCTCGCTGGCTACTATCGGCACTTCATTGTAACACCCCGGATTTTGGCCAATCTGGGATTTGACGTCCTTAGGCAGTGGGTCAATTAAAACACCTGAAAAATCGTTCAGAACCCAATTCCATAGTCAAAGAAACCACTTAGGATAAATTTCTTTAGAAACTAAGCATAAGTTAGCTAGTGCAACGTTAGAATAGCTAGGAAACGGTCCCTGATCACTTTAAATACGTTCTACAAGGCCCAAACCGAGTGGAACCAATGGTGCTATAATGCTCTAAAACCTCGGACCAAACTCTAAGCAGGTTTGTTCTCTGGACCACTTTGAATCTTTGTATTGGATCTAGACCGCACGTCGAAAGTCCGATACCTCCTATCTTAGACCGTTAGAACCGTCTAGCTGGACTTGACACTCATTCCAAAAATCAAGTCAAACCGATAATCACAGGCTATTTCATTGAGCCCGGACCGAAGAGAGTGAGAATAGGGTTAGAATTGGAATTTGAAATTCAAATCTGGCAGACAATTTGACGCATCAGTATTGAGCGTTCTGACCGTCAGAATATAGCCAAATTACACCCTTGGATCAGGAAAAATATCTATTATATATCACGAGACTTATACGCCTGATCTTGGTGCGGTGACCGTTGAACTGAAACTGGGCCGCCACGTGCGATCTGGGAACCCAACCGGTCTGAAAACTGGATGTGTACTAGATCCAGTATGCATGAGCTTAAGTCCGACCGCATTTGGCCTGGGGACCTCCAGAAATGCCCTTTTGGACCGAAACGGCCCCGATTTGGTTAGGCACCAAGTAAACATTGTTCCCAAGCCTATTTTGGGCATGTTTTAGGCTATAAAAGGGGTTGAAACCCTCACTCCTCTCTCCCATCCGAATTTGAGAGAAGCCCTAGCTTGGGAGAGAGAAAAAGAGTGAGAGATTGTGAGAGAGTGGGAGAGTTCTTCCTGCCACTTGTGCTACGTGTTGCACGTGCTTAAGCAACACTCCTCTACCGCTTTCCCGGCGATTCCACCGCGATCCTAGGTAAGTAAAAATCCTAAATAGTTGTTGATTTGAGTTTTCCTTATTTCCATAGCGATGTAGCTTATGGATCTTATGTATTAGGCTCCTTACTCGCCGTAGACGAACCATATACGCTCCGCTTCAATTCCCGAGTCTACAAGACACTAGGTGAGGATTTTAGACGCTTTGATTGACGGTTCCCAACGCTTTCAATGTCGTTTAATAGTAGATTCTTGACGGCATCGCCGTTTGACATGTACAAAATGCTCTCCGTTTCCCGTTTCGTAAGCTAACGAAGAATATGAGATTTAGGGCATTTTAGTCATTTGTAGGAAGTACTGTTTACATTCATATTTTGCTGACGTGATTGACATGGTTTGTTGTCGCATTAGGAAGTTAGGAATGCGTGCATAATTAGTTTGGCGAAGAGATTCGCCTAGTTGCGCACTTTGGGTCGACATACTATATGTAGACTTAAGTGTGTAGTGTATGTGTTTGTATAAATGTTTGTATTAGTATGTATTGAATTAAATGATGTTATTTGATAGTTTGTGATTGATTTTTCAATTATTATGCTGACCTAAATGATTTTCTACATGTTGACAAAATGCATGATTTCATTACATGCATGGAATGTATGTGCTTGAGGATTTGCTTAAGTTGAATATGCATGGGAAGTATGCCTTGAAGATTTGCTTAAGTTGAATGCTATAACATGTGCTAACATGCTCACATGATGTATTTCAATTCCAATACCTTTTATAGTGTCAATGTAATTCCATAGATGTGTGGGACTTGACTTAGTCCAGGCAGTCGGTAACCGAGCGAATTCGTGGCTGACTGGTCATAGCCACGAACGACGCGTCGATGAATGTGATTCGTGTTGAGAGTTGGCGGCAGTGGTTAGGCCACGCGAAGTGTTTTACGCACTTCATGTCGTTCAACTTGAGATGCGATCGCGCTAGTCGAGCCCGTCAAGTAACCCGACTGGCCGATGTTTGTTCACCTTGTATGTATCATAACTGCTTGAACCTAGGGTACTGAACTTACCATTGTAAACCCTATTAACCGTGGTACCTTGATCCACGAAGACTCATGAGCCGGGCATGGTGGTATGGGACACCGTGGTCGAGCTGTCGGCCTACGCTGGGGCCACAAACCTCCCCGTAGTGACCAATGAGCACCTTGACTCGTGAGCAGATTATGGTGGTATGGGACACTATATTCTAGCTGTCGGCCTACACTGATCAGGCGACGAGCCCTTTGTAGTGACCGCGAGCGTATTCTGAGTTCACGGGAGGCGACGACCCTTCCGTGCAGTAGAGTACAGTAGGCCTGTATTGATAAGGTGATGGGGGAGCGGTGCAACGAGTGCGAGCAACAGCCCTGGCAGCCCTTGCAGTGACCTACGAAATGTACATCGTATGAGATTACTAGGAGTGACGACCCTAGACAGGATCCGTGTTGGGATTGATACAAGGGAAGTACCTTAGTTTCCCAATCCTGCTGTTTGAATGGACTAATAACAACTTGGTAATCATATCACCATAGCATTGCATGTGCCTGGAAGATGTGGATCACTCTAGGGAGTGTGGCATGCCGCGGTCGTAAGATGTTGCCGTATGAGAGTGATCGTCGGTGAGGGCATACATCACGTCATATCATCTTGCATTAACAACAGTATTAGGATTGTCTGATTTACTGCTTTACTATTATCGCGTGATTGAATTGTGAACATGCTAATCACTGCTCTCTTATCCCACTGAGTTGATCACTCACTCCCACGTTACGGGATGGTGTTTCCGGACACCCACCAGTCCCTTCTGTGATTGCAGATGATGGCGCGGCCTGTGAGGCGGAGCTGGACTTGATGATGAGGAGGAGGATTCCTCCTTTATGCGTGTTCTGATTGACGGGATTGCAGGGAGGTTGATTAGATACTTTGACATTTATCATTTTGAATTTTTAGCGCCCTCATGTATATTCATTTTGTTTACTTTTGAAGTATACATGTATGTGCATAACCTGGTAATATATTCACACTCTGGAGACATACAACAGTTTATGTACGTTATACATACTATTACAGTCTTCCGCTTGCAAATTTCACTGTCTCTGGAGTATGATATGCTGTTTTGGCTTAATCTCACTCATGTTTAATACATTATCATAGACAACATTCAATCATACATATCCATGTTGCATAAATAACATTTTGGAACTCGGGAGTTGGGTTTTTGCTCGACCCCCCGATTTTCGGGATGTTACAGATGGTATCAGAGCATGATTTGGATTAAACCGGGCCTGGGTTATGGTCACGCGACGCACGCTGTCGCTTCCTTTGACTTAGGTGAGTGCGAGAAGGGTCTAGAAACACGTCCAGGATCACAGATTCACCGATAGGCGAAGTCTATTAGAATCGATCGCAAGATCGAGCCTGTAACGCGTCTCGGGTCGCGTAGAGCAACCCGAATAGCTCCTAGGTTGTAGGTAAGTGGGTTGAGCTATTCTTTGAACAATTCTAAACCCGTTAATGTGAATCCTTGGGCCGTGGGACAACCACGACCCCTGTATTCAATCGCCAGAGCTTAAAAACCCCCGTTTCACCGAAAATCTTCGAAATTCTTCCTCTCACCACCCCAATCTTCAATTATTTCTTATCCATTTCATATTAGGCATCAATACTAATGTGAAAATAACATAAAATCTTACTTTCACAAAATTTTACAGTGAATAGTAAAATTTCATGAAAAATGGCCATACGGCCATTCTAAATTCACTTTCTTTAGCAACTAATGGGCTATATGGATGTACTAGATCCTTATACCCCAAAATAATATGCTGCATGATAGGGTTTTGTATTCGGGATTGAAAATTGGACCCGAAAAGCCTCGAATGGATGTTAAAAATGTATTGGCCTCCCTAGGGCAATCTACAATGAACTAGAGTGTGCACCATACCTTTTTGGAATCCCTAGGGCAAGAGGAATCCATCCCATATGACCTCAGAGGCCAGTTTGCAACTTCACCGGCGATGCCATCGCCGGTTCGGCGATGCATCGCCGGTCAAACTTGTCGGATGGGCTTAATCTTTGGGCTGGAGGAGTTTGGGGGCTAGGGTAGTCCCCTGGTATGCGGTCCGTACCTTGAAACTCTCTAAAAGATGTACTTCCTTCACAAAAGTCCTCTTTCCTAGCCCCATTTTCGTTTTCTTGCTGCCCTAACCCAAAACCGTGGTTCCAAACCACCCCTAGACCCATTCCCTACCAAAAACGACCACCCTCCATCATTCCTTTGAAGTTGGCAGCCCTCCCTCTTGAAGATTTCATCCGTTGGAGCTCCTAAAACCCCCAAATCGCGCTGAATTCGTGAGGTGCTCCATTCTCCTTTTTTGTTTCCATTTCTTTCTGAAAATACATCCTAGGGGAGCTTGAAACATCCCTCTACAACGCCTAGATCTCCCTTTTCTACTTTGGTTAGCCATTTCCTTGCATTTTCCCCATTTTTCATGGCTATTGTTAAGCCGTTTTAGCCTTTTTCTCTCTTTTCACCATCCTCCCTCTCAATCCTATTTCTCTATTTTCTTTGCTTAAGGGATACTGAAAATATATGGCCGAGAGAGCTCTAGTGAGCAACAGACAGTATTAGACTCGACAGGGATAAAGAAGGTAAGTCGGGACTGTGGTAAAGTCCTTTGGTAGAATTAGGCATCTATGCCTTTGCCCTGTAGATTGTTTGATTTTTGTTTTAAGGGTTTCTGTGTTTTGTTGTTGTTAGGTTTAGTGAAGTTACAGGTAGAAACTGTGTTTGTGTTGTGGTTTGGCCTTATCATAGCCGAATTTTGTTGAATGAAATGCATGCCGATTCATTTTGTTCTGAGGTATTGTCCCTAGATTGGGAGTATTATAACTCCCGGGATTCAGCCTACAAATTAGATTTTTATCCCACCCCACCCTCCAACCAAGCATGCCACTCCCTATCCCGCTATGGGACTAGGAATGCGGTTCCATTTAAGACAACTAAACGCTACCGGCTACATAGGCCCTAGGCGTTTTTGGATCTAGTGTTAGCACTCCTAGATTTGAAGAGTCTGACGACATAAGAAATCCAATTCCATTTAGACAATCTTGACCCTAAGCGATAGAACAACTCGCTGTAGTAGAAATGGTATGGAAAGCCATTTACCGAATAATCTTAAGCTTTAGATTATAGCTACAGAGTTACAGACTAGGCTACTAGTTGTCTTAGGCAGTGTAAGGCCTATATATGCTAAGGGATAGTAGGTTAGATTTGGTTGGAATGGGACTCCCTTCCTTCGGTAGATTTCTTTATGGCTTATAGACTTCTGTTGTTGCCCATAGGAAGGAACCATACACTCAAAGGGAACATTTATAACTCCCTCAGATTGAACTTAGAATGTACTAGCACACCCCTTAGAATTGCCTTCCCCAAGGACTTATTGCATTCGGGAACGCAGAGTAAAGGAACTACATGTAAGCGATGTATTCGCGGTTTGAGTCGATTTCTTACTCCTAGTGGTTACCAATGAATCCAATGCTCTGATCAAGCAGAGGATCGGCATCGACTTGGATTAAGAACTGATACAACTCATTTTCTGTCCTGATTAGACAGAAGGTTCAACGTATCCGGCTTAGACCCACTATACAACCTTTCTTCTGTGATGGCCCAACCATCTACAACTAAACAGGATCACATTGTCTTTGGGAAGTGGCGAGGACTTAAAGCCAGTAGAGAATTAGACATCTTGCCACCAACTCATACCTGCCCCTGAATTCAATCATAATAGAGATTAGGCTCATCTCTATGATCATAGGTACCAATGCCATAGAACGCATCATTAGCAAGGAAGACCATATAGAGAAAGGCTGTTTCCATTTTAGGTTAAGGTTAGCCCCTAAGTTGAGCCTCGTTCTGATATACGGATCGATGCAAATATTCTTCAACCTTAAGTAAAACCAAGTTTTAAGGGGGGTAGAACGTATTGAGTCCAATCCAGTTAGGTTAGTCAACGCTACCGTTTGATCAGAGTGGCGCAGCGGAAGAGTGGTTGGCCTCTTTCCCACTGGCCCAAGATCGAAACCTTTGAGTTCGGATATACATACGATTAGGTTATTAAATAGGATTTGAACCTTCCTTAGAGAAAGTACTCCTTGCCCTTTGCCAATGTCGGGGACGACATTGTGTTTTAAGGGGGGTAGATTGTAACACCCCGAATTTTGGCCAATCTGGGATTTGACGTCCTTAGGCAGTGGGTCAATTAAAACACCTGAAAAATCGTTCAGAACCCAATTCCATAGTCAAAGAAACCACTTAGGATAAATTTCTTTAGAAACTAAGCATAAGTTAGCTAGTGCAACGTTAGAATAGCTGGGAAACGGTCCCTGATCACTTTAAATACGTTCTACAAGGCCCAAAGCGAGTGGAACCAATGGTGCTATAATGCTCTAAAACCTCGGACCAAACTCTAAGCAGGTTTGTTCTCTGGACCACTTTGAATCTTTGTATTGGATCTAGACCGCACGTCGAAAGTCCGATACCTCCTATCTTAGACCGTTAGAACCGTCTAGCTGGACTTGACACTCATTCCAAAAATCAAGTCAAACCGATAATCACAGGCTATTTCATTGAGCCCGGACCGAAGAGAGTGAGAATAGGGTTAGAATTGGAATTTGAAATTCAAATCTGGCAGACAATTTGACGCATCAGTATTGAGCGTTCTGACCGTCAGAATATAGCCAAATTACACCCTTGGATCAGGAAAAATATCTATTATATATCACGAGACTTATACGCCTGATCTTGGTGCGGTGACCGTTGAACTGAAACTGGGCCGCCACGTGCGATCTGGGAACCCAACCGGTCTGAAAACTGGATGTGTGCTAGATCCAGTATGCATGAGCTTAAGTCCGACCGCATTTGGCCTGGGGACCTCCAGAAATGCCCTTTTGGACCGAAACGGCCCCGATTTGGTTAGGCACCAAGTAAACATTGTTCCCAAGCCTATTTTGGGCATGTTTTAGGCTATAAAAGGGGTTGAAACCCTCACTCCTCTCTCCCATCCGAATTTGAGAGAAGCCCTAGCTTGGGAGAGAGAAAAAGAGTGAGAGATTGTGAGAGAGTGGGAGAGTTCTTCCTGCCACTTGTGCTACGTGTTGCACGTGCTTAAGCAACACTCCTCTACCGCTTTCCCGGCGATTCCACCGCGATCCTAGGTAAGTAAAAACCCTAAATAGTTGTTGATTTGAGTTTTCCTTGTTTCCATAGCGATGTAGCTTATGGATCTTATGTATTAGGCTCCTTACTCGCCGTAGACGAACCATATACGCTCCGCTTCAATTCCCGAGTCTACAAGACACTAGGTGAGGATTTTAGACGCTTTGATTGACGGTTCCCAACGCTTTCAATGTCGTTTAATAGTATATTCTTGACGGCATCGCCGTTTGACATGTACAAAATGCTCTCCGTTTCCCGTTTCGTAAGCTAACGAAGAATATGAGATTTAGGGCATTTTAGTCATTTGTAGGAAGTACTGTTTACATTCATATTTTGCTGACGTGATTGACATGGTTTGTTGTCGCATTAGGAAGTTAGGAATGCGTGCATAATTAGTTTGGCGAAGAGATTCGCCTAGTTGCGCACTTTGGGTCGACATACTATATGTAGACTTAAGTGTGTAGTGTATGTGTTTGTATAAATGTTTGTATTAGTATGTATTGAATTAAATGATGTTATTTGATAGTTTGTGATTGATTTTTCAATTATTATGCTGACCTAAATGATTTTCTACATGTTGACAAAATGCATGATTTCATTACATGCATGGAATTATGTGCTTGAGGATTTGCTTAAGTTGAATATGCATGGGAAGTATGCCTTGAAGATTTGCTTAAGTTGAATGCTATAACATGTGCTAACATGCTCACATGATGTATTTCAATTCCAATACCTTTTATAGTGTCAATGTAATTCCATAGATGTGTGGGACTTGACTTAGTCCAGGCAGTCGGTAACCGAGCGAATTCGTGGCTGACTGGTCATAGCCACGAACGACGCGTCGATGAATGTGATTCGTGTTGAGAGTTGGCGGCAGTGGTTAGGCCACGCGAAGTGTTTTACGCACTTCATGTCGTTCAACTTGAGATGCGATCGCGCTAGTCGAGCCCGTCAAGTAACCCGACTGGCCGATGTTTGTTCACTTGTATGTATCATAACTGCTTGAACCTAGGGTACTGAACTTACCATTGTAAACCCTATTAACCGTGGTACCTTGATCCACGAAGACTCATGAGCCGGGCATGGTGGTATGGGACACCGTGGTCGAGCTGTCGGCCTACGCTGGGGCCACAAACCTCCCCGTAGTGACCAATGAGCACCTTGACTCGTGAGCAGATTATGGTGGTATGGGACACTATATTCTAGCTGTCGGCCTACACTGATCAGGCGACGAGCCCTTTGTAGTGACCGCGAGCGTATTCTGAGTTCACGGGAGGCGACGACCCTTCCGTGCAGTAGAGTACAGTAGGCCTGTATTGATAAGGTGATGGGGGAGCGGTGCAACGAGTGCGAGCAACAGCCCTGACAGCCCTTGCAGTGACCTACGAAATGTACATCGTATGAGATTACTAGGAGTGACGACCCTAGACAGGATCCGTGTTGGGATTGATACAAGGGAAGTACCTTAGTTTCCCAATCCTGCTGTTTGAATGGACTAATAACAACTTGGTAATCATATCACCATAGCATTGCATGTGCCTGGAAGATGTGGATCACTCTAGGGAGTGTGGCATGCCGCGGTCGTAAGATGTTGCCGTATGAGGGTGATCGTCGGTGAGGGCATACATCACGTCATATCATCTTGCATTAACAACAGTATTAGGATTGTCTGATTTACTGCTTTACTATTATCGCGTGATTGAATTGTGAACATGCTAATCACTGCTCTCTTATCCCACTGAGTTGATCACTCACTCCCACGTTACGGGATGGTGTTTCCGGACACCCACCAGTCCCTTCTGTGATTGCAGATGATGGCGCGGCCTGTGAGGCGGAGCTGGACTTGATGATGAGGAGGAGGATTCCTCCTTTATGCGTGTTCTGATTGACGGGATTGCAGGGAGGTTGATTAGATACTTTGACATTTGTCATTTTGAATTTTTAGCGCCCTCATGTCTATTCATTTTGTTTACTTTTGAAGTATACATGTATGTGCATAACCTGGTAATATATTCACACTCTGGAGACATACAACAGTTTATGTACGTTATACATACTATTACAGTCTTCCGCTTACAAATTTCACTGTCTCTGGAGTATGATATGCTGTTTTGGCTTAATCTCACTCATGTTTAATACATTATCATAGACAACATTCAATCATACATATCCATGTTGCATAAATAACATTTTGGAACTCGGGAGTTGGGTTTTTGCTCGACCCCCCGATTTTCGGGATGTTACATTCATACAGGACTTCTCGAAGATCGCGAGACCCTTATCTCAACTCAGTTAACACGGAAGGACGTGAAGTTCGACTGGAATGACAAGGTGGAGTCAGCTTTTCAGGAGCTAAAGGACAGACTTACGTCCGCCCCTGTGCTAGTATTGCCAGAGCAAGGGGTTAGATACACTATATATACTGACGCGTCTAGCGTTGGTTTGGGTTGTGTCCTTATGTAGAGGGACAGGGTAATTTCGTATGCCTCGAGACAATTAAGGAAGCACGAGGAGAATTACCCTACACACGACCTAGAGTTGGCAGCCGTTATATTCGCACTGAGACTCTGGAGACATTACCTCTACGGAGAGGAGTTCGAGCTCTTTTGCGACCACAAGAGCCTCAAGTACATATTCACGCAGCGAGATTTGAATATGAGGCAGCGGCGATGGATGGAGACGTTGAAAGACTTCAAGTTTGAAGTCTCTTACCATCCTGGGAAGGCGAACCTTTTGGCTGATGCGTTGAGCCGCAAGAAGGCGATAGAGTTTGCGGCTCCGCTGATAGTTGCTGAGTGGGATATGGTTGAGTTTTTGCGAGACTTTGAGCAGAAACTCACCGTAGAGGAGCCGTTTGAGTTCATCGCACATGTACAGGTGCGATCTCAGATCGATGACCGAGTCATCGAGGCGCAGAGGGACGATGCGCATCTTACTGAGCTTCGAGAGCAGGCCAGTGATGATGCTGGTGCCGACTGGCGAGTTGGTATGGATGGGGGCTTACGTTACCGTGGCCGCCTATGCGTCCCAGATGTCCCTGACTTGAGACGAGAGATTCTCGATGCTGCGCATTGTACTAGACTCGCGATGCATCCAAGCAGCACAAAGATGTATCGTGACGTGAAGAGGACGTATTGGTAGGAAGGTATGAAGACCCACATAGCTGAGTTCGTGTCCCGTTGTCTCACTTGTCAGCAGGTGAAGGCAGAGCATCGCCGACCACCTGGACTTTTGAAGCCTATGCCGATTGCAGAGTGGAAGTGGGATTTCATTTCCATGGACTTCATTTCTAGGTTGCCGAAGACGAGGAAGGGACATGATTCCATTTGGGTGATCGTCGACCGTCTGACGAAGTCGGCGCACTTCCTACCGATCAGAGTTACGAACTCTGCAGACGAGCTGGCTAGATTGTACATCAGAGAGATTGTGCGTCTGCATAGAGTTTCGTTGGAGATCGTGTCGGACAGAGACATGCGGTTCACTTCTATCTTCTGGACTCGCATTCAGGAGGCTATGGGTGTGAAGTTGAAATTTAGTACTGCCTTCCACCCACAGACAGACGGACAGACAGAGCGGGTGAACCAGATCTTGGAGGACATGTTGCGAGCTTGCGCATTGGACTTCAAGGACAGTTGGGATGATTGTCTTGTATATGCGGAGTTTGCGTACAACAACAGTTTTCAGGCGAGTATCGGTATCGCACCTTATGAGGCGCTGTATGGGCGACCTTGTCGCGCACCGCATTGCTGGTTAGAGGTCGGTGAGCGTAGCTTGATTGGCCCAGAGTTAGTGCAGGAGATGTCAGAGAAGATTGATACTATTCGACGTCGGTTTCTTACAGCGCAGAGCAGACAGAAGAGCTACGCCGATACGAGACGGAGGCCACTAGAGTTCACAGTTGGGGATCATGTGTTTTTGCGAGTTTCCCCTATGAAGGGAGTCCTTCGGTTCGGGAAGAAGGGGAAGCTGGCACCGCGATTCATTGGCCCATTCTAGATCTTCGATCGTGTGGGAGCGGTGGCTTACCGATTGGCTTTACCCACGCCTCTCGCGAGCGTTCACAACGTATTTCATGTTTCTATGATGAAGAAGTACGTTGCTGATCCTTCCCATATCATCAGATGGGAGCAGGTGCAGTTAGGAGAGGATGTTACATATATCCTGCGACCGACACGTATCCTAGACAGGAAGGAGCAGGTACTGCGTAGCAAGGTGATTCCCCTTGTGAAGGTATTATGGACGCATCACTCTGAGGAGGAGGCTACCTGGGAGACAGAAGCCGAGATCAGAAAGAACTACCCACAGCTTCTCAAGGAGTACGAAAAGGTACAAATTTCGAGGACGAAATTATTTGTTTAGGGGGGTAGATTGTAACGCCCGTGAAAAATCCATAATTGGACTCGAGTACCAACTCGACCCGAAATTGCGTAGAATTAATTTCTATGGAAATTAAGCGTAAGTTAGCTAGCGCAACGTTAGAATAGCTGGGAAATAGTCCCTGATCACTTTAAATACGTTCTACAAGACCCAAATCGAGTATAACAAACGACTCTAAAATACTCTATAACCTCGGATCAAACTCTAAGCAGGTTTGGTCTCTGGACCGCTTTGAACTTTTGTATTGGATCTAGACCGCACGTCGAAAGTCCGATACTTCGTATCTTAGACCGTTAGGACCGCCTTGTTGGACTTGATACTCATTTCGAAAATCAAGTCCAACCGACAATCGCAGGCTATTTCATTGAGCCCGGACTGAAGAGAGTGCGAATAGGGACAGAATTGGAATTTTAAATTCAAATCTAGCACACGACTTGACGCGTCAGTATTAAGCGTTCTGACCGTCAGAATTCATCCAGATTACACCCTCGGATCAGGAAAAATTTCTATTTTATATCATGAGACTTTCAGCCCTGATCTACGAGCGGTAACCGCTGAACTGAAACTGGTCCGCCACGTGCGATCTGCGAACCCTGCCAGACTGAAAACTTAATACGTGTTATATCTGGTACGCATGAGCTTAAGTCCGATTGCATTCGACCAGGGGACCACCAGAAAGTATCTTTTGGACCGAAACAGCCCCGAAATGGATATGCAATAAGTAAACTTCGTTCCGGAGCCTGTTTCCGGCATTTTTAAGCTTATAAAAGGGGTTGAAACCCTCATTCCTCTCTCCCATCCAAAAATTGCAAAACCTAGATTTGGGGAGAGAGAAAAGGAGAGAGTTTGAGAGAGAAAGTGGGAGGATTTTTCCGCTTCCGTGCCGCTACTTCCACGTGCTACAGCAACGCTTCCTGGTCACCCGGCCGGTGATTTCTCTGCTTTACCAGGTATAAAATAACCCTTCAACTTGCTGATTTAGGGTTTACTTAGATTCATAGCGTGTTAGCTAACGTAACTTGTAAAATAGGTTCTTCTACTGCATTAGACGAAGCGTACACGCTCCGTTCAAAATCACGCATCCGTAAGACATAAGGTGAGGATTTTAGACGCTTTGATTGACGGTTTATAACGCTTTCAATGTCGTTTAATAGTAGATTATCGACGGCATCACCGTTTGACATGTACAACATGCTCTCCGTTTCCCGTTTCGTAAATTAACGAAGAATATGGATTTAGGGCATTTTAGTCATTTGTAGGAAGTACAGATTATGTTCATATTTTGCTGACGTGATTGACATGGTTTGTTGTCGCATTAGGAAGTTAGGAATGCGTGCATAATTAGTTTGGCGAAGAGATTCGCCTAATTGCGCACTTTGGGTCGACATGCCATATGTAGACTTAAGTGTGTAGTGTATGTGTTTGTATAAATGTTTGTATTACTATGTATTGAATTAAATGATGTTATGAGATAGTTTGAGATTGATTTCTCAATTAATATGCTAACCTAAACGATTTCCTACATGTTGACTATATGCATGATTTCATTACGTGCATGGAATATATGTGCTTGAAGATTTTCTTAAGTTGAATGTTATAACATGTGTTAAAATGCTCACATGATTGTATTTCAATTCCAATACTCTTACATAAATTGCTGATGTGATTCCATAAGTTTTTGGGACTGGACTAGTCCAGGCAGTCGGTAACCGAGCGAATTCGTGGCTGACTGGTCATAGCCACGAATGACGCGTCGATGAACGCGATTCGTGTTTGGAGTTGGCGGCAGTGGTTAGGCCACGCGAAGTGTTTTACGCACTTCATGTCATTCGACTTGAGATGCGATCACGCTAGTCCAGCCCGTCAAGTAACCCGACTGGCCGATGTATGTTCACCTTGTATGAGTCATAACTGCTTGAACCTAGGGTACTGAACTTACCATTGTAAACTCTGTTAACCATGGTACCTTGATCCACGAAGACTCATGAGCCGGACATGGTGGTATGGGACACCGTGGTCGAGCTGTCGGCCTACGCTGGGGCCACAAACCTCCCCGTAGTGACCAGTGAGCACCTAGACTCGTGAGTAGATTATTGTGGTATGAGACACTATATTCTAGCTGTCGGCCTACACTGATCAGGCGACGAGTCCTTTGTAGTGACCGCGAGCGTATTCTGAGTCCACGGGAGGCGACGACCCTTCCGTTGCAGTAGAGTACAGTAGGCCTGTATTGATAAGGTGATGGGGGAGCGGTGCAACGAGTGCGAGCAACAGCCCTGGCAGCCCTTGCAGTGACCTACGAAATATACATCGTATAAGATTACTAGGAGTGACGACCCTAGACAGGATTTATGTTGGGATTGATACAAGGGAAGTACCTTAGTTTCTCAATCCTGCTGTTTGAATGGACTAATAACAACTTGGAAATCATATCACTATGCCATTGTATGTACCTGGAAGATGTGGAGCACTTGAGGGTCGATTGCATGCCGCGGTCGTAAGATGTTGCCGTATGAGGGAGATCGTCGGTGAGGGCATACATCACGTCATGTCATCTTGCATTAACAACAGTATTAGGATTGTCTGATTTACTGCTTTACTATTATCGCATGATTGAATTGTGAACATGCTAATCTTTGCTCTATGATTCCACTGAGTTGATCACTCACTCCCACGTTACGGGATGGTGTTTGCAACACCCACCAGACCCTGTTGTAGATGCAGGTGAGGCTGAGATCCAGGAGGCAGAGCCAGATTTCGACGAGGACCAGGACGAGTTCTCGTACATGTAGTATCACGACGGTTTTGCGTAGGCGACCTGGATCGATAGGACTTCAGTGGGACTGTTTTAGACATTTACTTTCGTTCATGTTTATGTATATGAGACTCAGAGATGTATTCATACTTAGAGACAGATGAGATTTACTTTATTTTTCCATACAGTGATATATATATTGTTTAGTCTTCCGCTCGCTTTTACCACTGGATCTGAAGTATGAATTGCAGTTTTGGTATACTTTTACTCATGTGAATGTTTTAAATCAGACAACATTGAATCATAATCATTTCGGTTGCATAAGTGACGGTCTGGAACTCGGGAGTTGAGTTTATACATGACCCCCGATTTTCAGGGTGTTACACTTCTAGTCACTCTTTGAAGTTTGCGAAGCTTGATATCTTGACACAAAATGAAGCTTGTACTTGAGATCTTTTGAAGCTTGAATTTGTAGTACATGTGTTATACTTCACCTTGAGTCTTGAGTATGAACAGTTCATTTGACTTTCAATGTCGCTTTAAACATTAAACTTTGAAGCTTAAAGAAGTGAACAATGTACTTGATCTTGCTTTTCTTAAAGTTGATCTTTGTTCTTGCTTTGAAGCATTGTCCTTGTACATGTGATGCATTGCCTTGAACATATATATATCACTATGCTACACAAGACACAGATAGTGGTTTTAGCACTACAAAATTTGACAATCAAAGGAGCAAGAAACTATAACACTTACAGATATAACACATTCCTCATGATGGGATCCACAGAACTTGCTGATGTCAATACATCAGTTATAGCGCTGGTTGTGGTGCACCAGCTAATCCGCTTCCCATGTAAAGTCAGGAAAATATTACAGTGTAGACTCTTCTGCACCGTGCCTATTCCTTCTTTTTTTTTGACGCCCGATAACTTATGCTACTAATAAAGAAGATTTTTAGGATATGAAAATAGGATTATGGACAGAAATACTCTTGGTCTTTAGGATAAAGTAGTCAGAAATAGTGAGGGTATTTTCATCTTTATAAATTTGTCCATACAGATAGAGGTCTAAGTATAATTTAGTAAGTTTTGTTAGGGTCAAATAAAAAATAGTGAGTGCTACGTTGGGTCTATACTAAAAACATACCCTAAAGTCGGTTTTATTTATTTTCTGTTTCGTGGACAGTCCAGAGGCTGTGCCCTCTCCTTGACTCGGTCGTCTTTGAAGTGTACTTTTTAACCATACAACTGATTCGGTTGGGTCCCACTGTAGTCGATGGATGACATCATATCTCATTTTAAACTGGAGTATCTAGAAGGAGCCATATAAGTTTTGAATTAGGATAATATTTGTAACTACAGTTATCTCAGTGTTAATGAACTTATGAACGGTTTAAATGGAATATAAGCGTCATGGTAGGCTCCAAAAAGTTTTCAACGGTTGACATTTTTATTCTCACTTTTTTCCTGACGTGTGGCTCACATGAGTTTTGTATATTTCTGATTTTTTAATCCTGTCCTATTGTGAAGTTTAGAAACTAATTGACGGAGTGGATTTCTCATGGGAATATATGTGGACCCCACATGGTTACTTCCTTTGGCAGGGGGAACAGGCAAACCGCGTTCCGGGAGCACTGAATCATATGGGATACTCCTATGTTAGTTTAACACCATTTAAAAAATGGCCGTGACTTGTCATCCTCGCATGTAGCACTAATGTAAAGCTATCTAGACCATTGAACTAATGTAAAGCTATCTAGACCATTGAACTTGTGGGTCCCATTGTGAACGGAGCATATATCTAATAGCTCATTAAGAAAATCCTTATCATTCAATTAATTGTTATGAAATATGTGGTTGAAAGTAAAACCGTGTGTGTTCTAAATTCCTGAGTAAAAAGACAGATGGTTATACTCCACGGTTAGGCCAGAGATTTGAACGGTCCACGTTGCTTTAAAAACTATGCCATGCGTGCGTTTGTAGAATCACTTCGATTTTTTAAATGGTGCAAATCTAACATACGTGTCTAGTGATATATGATTTTTTCTTTAATTTTTTAAAAATAAATATATTTCTCTTTGGCTATTGACAACAGAAATATGTTGATTATGGAGGCGGATTGCGTCGGAAGCGGATTGGCTGGCGTACCACACACCACCAACCTAGCTGATCAGGGTACGTGTTCGTGCGAAGACGAACGCGGGTTGTACGAACGGTTCAAAGACATTGAAGTTACATGGCCCCATAATAATGTATTTATCATATCCACACCGTTCATCCATTTGAAGAAATCATTTTAGATCTTGGTTCCAAAAATAAGTTACATCCAAAATCAAGTGGACCACACCACAAATAAAAGTAAGACAATGATTCTCACTGTTAAAACATTTGTAGAGCCCATTATAACATTTATTTTCCATCCAACATGTTTATAAGGTCACACGTACATGAATAAAGAAAAAAAACAAATATCGTATTGATCCTCTGACCTCAAAAGGATTTCAATGGCAGAAGTTCAATCCCCACCGCTTTATACGGTGTGGCCCACTTCATTCCTGCATCTCGGACGGTTTGTATATAACTCATGCCTCATTATGCTACCCATAAAACTTAGTGACGTCAACACACCAGCCATGTAGGTGGTGTGTGTGGTACACCAGCCAATCCGCTTCCGATTGCGTCTTAACTCCGCCCGTTTCTAGCCAAGGACGGGCAGATCTGTGTGGGGCCAAGAGGATGTATCTGTGTATCAACACTGTTCATCCCTTTTCTTAGATAATTTTAAGGAATGGTCCCAAAAATTAGGCTGATCCAACGCTCAAGTTGACCACCCCAAATAGTAAGGCTAGTTGTCTTAAACGCAAGTTTCATTAAATGCAAGAGTCATATGTGGTGTGGTCCACTTTAGCCTTGAATCTGTCTCATTTTTGGGCTTCTATATTAAAATCATTTGAGAAAAGGGATGGACGGCGTTGATAATGAAATGCATCACGATGGCCTTTAGACGGATCTGCCCGTTAGTCGTTGGAGACGGGAGGGGGTAGGACGCAATCCGCGTCCGTTAACTATGATGACAGCTGGAAGAATCCAAATACAAGTATACGTGTATACAGCTGGCTTGATGTTATCCAATTCATTTGCACCCCACAACGGTTCAAAATTTCAAATAATATATATTTGACACGTGGACGATCCAATCATCAATTTGGATCGTCCATCTGAAGATCCTCACCAACGACTGGCCATGGTTCGAAAATCACTCTGGAAGGACAATTCTAGCCATTGGATTGATGGCTAAGAAATGTGTAACATCATTCTTTTTATGAATCTTTAAATCCATTTTGCATGCCACTGTTTACATACATGGATTGTCAGTTAGTGCTTTCTTTCTTGAAGTGGACAGTCAAATGTGAGCCCACAGTACTAACGATCCAGATCGATGATTAAACCATACATCTCACTTGTCCAAATACGCGCGCGCGTGTTTTGTTAATGAAGTTGATGTCCAACTCCAGTAGGACAGACGGCTAGCAAAAGTAAAAAACATCAATCTCAGATGATACGGTTCTCTCTCTCTCTCTCTCTCTATGTATAGGAAAAGGTACCATGCGCTCAACCTCACGATAAGCTCCCGTGAGGTCGAGCTGTGTGGGCCCCAGAATGATGCTTGTCGACCATCAACACCGTGCATTTGATGAGTCCCCTTTAAATTATGGGATATCCCAAAAATCATCCGTATATGGAACTCAGATGGTCCGTAACATCTAAAAACATGTGAATAAACCGTTAAAAAATATAACAGAACTTTGTGGGGCCCACATGAGTTTTGAATACTGTTAAAATTTGGTATGACCCCTCATCCTAGTGGGACACACATAATGGATGGGCTGGATTTGAAAACCACATCTTGGTGTGCAATTAAAATGATTATGAATGTTTTAATGGTGTACGGCCCCTCTCCACTTCTGTATATGGTGTGGCGCACATAAGTCACGGATTGACTTGATTTTTGATATCTAAGGCCTATGATGGAATGGCGTATTTGACTTATGGGGTAGATGTTCGAAAAGCATCACGGTGGGGTCCACACAGATCGACCTCATGGATGGACTGGTGAGGTCATGCGCATAGTACCTTTTCCGTGTATATATATATATATAAAATACATGTTCACCTGAGCACCTGCACACCTTTGTACATGTGTCAAAGGTTTCGAATCCGAACAGTGTATAAGACGTGGAATTTCATGAAACCTCAGTGGATGAATTTTCACTTTGATCTGATTTTCTGATGGACCATAACAAAGAAAAATTCAAATCAAAGGAAGAATCTTTGCATTTTTTATAGCACACCAAAGTTTTGGTTTAAAATAAAAATTGATACAAAGAGGCTTGAAGGGGTTTGGCTTCAAGTGGACGGTTTAGATTTTCAAGACTCATAAGATACGATGAGTTCTCAAAAACATTTAAGTATATAGTTAAGTTAAGGTGAGCGTTCCAATATATATATATATATATATATATATATATATATATATATATATATATATATATATATACTACAGTGCTCGCGTAGCATTGTAAGTTATAGTGCCCTTATTTACATTCGGACAATAGTCCGATCCATTGATCCAGACCATTCATTATGTCCAGAACACGTTTCATGGCATACCATGTAAAGATGACATCGTTCTTAAAAATATAAACCCTCTGATCAATGGACTTAATATGGACGGTTAAGATTGTTTACACAAAAAAGAGCCTAATAAACAATTTTGATACATTTAATTGTAAGGGAGAATCATGGATTGCTTTTGATTCCAAAGTATCACTTCTATTAGGCAATTTTAGCCTTTCCATAATCCACGGCTTGAAAAAGGGACGGCTACAAAAAATAAGGGTATCAAGGATGATCAATCGTACAATCAGTGTTATTTTTTAATGGCATCGCAGGGAATATTTTATAGACTTCCGATCAATCGATTGACTTTGGAAGTGAACCGATTCAAATAGGACCTTATAGCTCATAATGTATGAGGGCACTCGAGCACTGCATCGGGTCACTCGAACACTCGTATCGGTCAATCTGAACTGTTCATTACTTACACAATACATTTGATAGGCTATCCAACAAAGAAAAAAAAAAAAAAACTTGTATTAATCGGATGGATAATCCATCTTTATTTGGGCCTTATTTTCTAAGGTCTTCCATTTTCAAAGCCATGAATTTGATGGTTATACTTACAAAACTGTTTCTTTAATATCATAAGAAATTCATTATTAACCCTAACAATTAAATGTATCAAACTGTTAATCGGACCTATTTTATATAAGTAATTATAACCGTACATTAAATACCATTGATAAAATGGTTCTTATCTGTCATATCCGCTTAAATATTTCATGGTAGCCTAATAAATATGTGCTAAACCTAATGAACGGTCTATAAACGAAGAGAGAGAGAGAGAGAGAGAGAGACAGAGAGAGCGATCCAGTGCTCCTGAAGTACAAAGAGTTATATTAATTGCTCCTAGTTGCATCAGGACACTCGAAAAGTCCAATCAGCTCAATCCTGACGGTCCAGTAGCCCCATCACACAATTTTGGGGCTACCATGTGAAAAACACACCAAACTGATTATCTGAACAGTCCAATCAATCGCCTACAAAGTGGACAGGTAGGATTTGACAAAATGCCAAATCAACAAATCTGAGCCATCTATTTTTTGGGGTCCACCATGGACTAATCATAATTCCGAAAAATAAAATTATTCAATAAATGGGACGTTAGAGATTGTTACATAAAAGGTGGCTAACTTATGGAGGGATGGGATCATCTAACCAGCATGAATTTTCACATGGTAGCCATGTAATGTTTGCTGGACCATTTGGACAGTCCAGATCAATTGATTGTACTGTCCAAGTGCCCAAATGCAGCCAAAAGCACTACCAATTACAATGCTCTAAAGGCATTGAATCATTTATCGATCTTTTTTAAAACATTAAATTTTAAATTTTAAATTTTTATTTTTTAAAAAATAAATTTAAAAAAAATTAAAAAAAAATTAAAAAAAAAAAACCATCCCTACTTTCTGCCATAGACCAGGACAACATATCAAAACAAACAACTGCATGTAAAACCCACAGTTTCCAACAAACCTTGTTTTTATTCCCAGCTCTCGCTGTGTTGCAGAGTTCTGCTGACATGGCTTTTTCTATCCAGCTCCCAATCTGCAAAACATGACAGCCCCCGTTCACCAATCCTAGCTTTCCAGCCCCAACCTCACGACACCCGAACAATATCGGGAGTGGATTAGGTGTGGCCCCGGCCGCACCCAACACGTTGAGCCCTGAATGTGGGGCCCACCTTAATGTATGTATTGCATATCCATGCTGTATATTCGTTTTTCCACTTCATTTTAAGGCTATGAGTAGAAAAATGAAGTAGATTTAAGTAGGAAACAATGGCGATTGATACCCCCATTTGCAACTTCCTAGGGCCAACCTTAATGCCTGCCTCAACGTTTATTTTACATCTAACCTATTGATAAGGTTAAAAACGATCCGAATAAAGGGAAAAAAAAAAAAAAAACATATGAACTTGATTCAAAGCTTTGTAGCGCATAAGAAGTTGTCCATTTTAGATTTTTATTGCTCCATCGACAGAATTTCAATCACGTGTTTTTTTGAAAAAGAACTGCTTATATTGTAGTAGGAATTTGTGCAACGTATAATACATATAATACGTGGCACAAATTTCTATTGCAATATAAATAGTTCTTTTTTAAAAAGGTGCTTTACAGTAAAGAATGTAAATGACAATTTATGCTAAAGGGACATAAAAGATAATAAAAAAATCGTTATAATTTGTTTGATTATATTGGCACGAGACATTTTACTACATTAAACTCTTTTGTTATTTATAAATTTTATTACATAATAATTTAGATGCTTATAACGACGTTTAGTACTTTGATAGTTTGGATTATTCTTGGATTAGCTACGCACAAGTTGAGTAGCGAAACTTGCTACTGAAGTGATGTTACTAAGTTTTGTAAGGTCCACCATGATATACGTTTTGTATTTATACTGTTCATCCATTTTTAAAGATCATTTTAAGGCATGAGCTAAAGAATGAGTAAGATCCAAAGCTTGAGTGGACCCCACTACAAAAAACAATGCAGAGAGTAACACCCACCATTACAAACTTCTAAGGGCCACAAAAGAGATTTAGACCAAGCTAATATTTGTTTTTCCAATATGTAATGTGTTTGTTAACTCATGAACAGGTTGGATCTCAAATAAACATCACTATGAACGTTAGGAAGGTTTCAACGGTGGATGTCACTCTCTCGGCTATTTTTTCTGTTGAGGTCCACTCCATAATTTTATCTGGCTTAATCTTTAGCTCATGCCCTAAAATGATCTCTACAAATGGATGGACGGTATAGATACAATACAAACACCATGATAACTCCACAGAACTTGGTGACATCACTTCAGTAGTGAGTATGGCTACTCAACCTGTCAGTAGCTAATCTGCGTCCCTTTCAACTAGTCTTACTTTTGAGCTTTTTGGTCATGCTTTGTCTACAAATGATACGCAACATCTGGATGAGCACTACCTATAATTTCATAAACAGCCCTCTTAACATATTTAAGAATCTTAAGCATCCTTTATATCTCGTGTAAGACATGTGATACTTCCTGACTCTTTTAGGGACAATAAAAAAATAGGGTACAACAATTTGGACTTGCTTCATTTTACGACCTTTTGATAAAATGAGCTGTAAAAACGGATTGATGGCGTGGATATAAAAACATACATCAAGGTGGGCCCTACGGTCAGGGCCGCGCCGTGTTGGGTGAGGAGGCCGGACTGCGCCGGATCCGCTCCCGACAAAATCAGCACTTATTCTACAATGAAATTTCCTGCTAGGTTCATCTGATGGTCCACCATCATTTTAAAAACTGATTGTATTTCTTCCACCGTATACATGGCACAGCTTCGTGAAATCCAAACCATCCAAACTGAAGATTGGTTATTTTTAAAATAAGCCGCTCAGCCGCTCATTTGCTAGCGACCGATGGATGGTTAGGATTTTCCAATTAGTGTAACTTTAGAAGTTGTGTACGGGCGGTATAGGAGCACACGTAGAAGGGACGATAACCTGCCGACGATTGAAAATGGTGGTGAACTACCACTAGACTCTTGACTATTCAATACATGTTTTTAAAATGCAAGAAATCACAGTACAGGCGCACCTTTAGACGGTCCTCGTGCGCTCATTTTTTAAAGTGGGCCCCGCACTTTTACGACCCCAAATCGTTGATATTATGGGCATACTGTGGATGACCTGAAAACTGCAACACATACGAGTTACTAAATGGTCAATCAGTCGCCTAGAATCAGACGGTTAAAAACAACGGTCACCAAATCTTATGGATGGAATCTGGAAATCTGAAAATATGGAAGACCTTTTATCTGAGACAGGCGCCATAAAATCAACGGTCTGGATCAACGGATATCAGGTTCCCATTGTACGATTAGGTGCAAAAGTACACTGTTCATGTTCGGGAGCGGAGTGGGTGAGAACCCGGCATCACCCAAGACGGTTCGGCTCTTATCGTGGGGCCCACCTTGATGTATGTATTATGTATCCGTACCGTGCATACATTTTTTCAGATCATTTTAGGATAAAAAACGAAAAATAAATGAGATACAATTATCATGTGGACCATAACATAAGAAAGAATGCTCATTGACTATTAATGCGCCACAAAAGTTTTAGATCAAGCTAACATTTGTTTTTCCTTTTCATCCGAGCTTATGTGACCTTATCAACAGATTGGATGGATAATAAACACTACGGAAACATTAAGTTGTACTCTAAGAATTTTTTAATGGTAAGATTTTAAATCACCACTGTTTCCTAGAGTATGGTACACTTGAAATTTAGATCTTTTTCATTTTTTGTATGATATCCTAAATTGATTTAAAAACAGATGGACGGTGTGGATACGGGATACATAAATCAAGATAGGCCCCAGGGCCGCACCGTCTTGGGTGAGGCCGGGTTCCCACCTAATCCGCCCTTAATGTTCTCATGCATCAGGACTCTTCCTTTTCAAGAGGAAAATGGAGCATACCATTATTTTGCCAGGGTACGTATGCAGAGCTCCACGGCCTACATAAAATGCATGTACCTTAATCCAGACCATCCAAGTCATTATACCATGAAAATCACGTACGTTGGATGATCCTTTGGTCCAATCAATTATTCAATGGACATTTCCTTGCTAAATTTTAACCATTGATTATCTTGTTCTAACCAAAACATTTGATGGTGACTGGACAGATGGTTAGATTATGTTACAACCCGATATATATATATATATATATATCAGTGGACGATTCAGATTTGTTGAATTTCAAATCTGACCGTTATTTACTTAAACCATCCATTCATTGGACACAGAATATAAGGTTATTCTTGTTTACACAGATTTATTTAGGTTTTCGGCCCTCTTTACTATAGTTTTCACAGAATGGACGGTTTGGATTAAAGAAATTTTGTGGCTAACATGCATCGTGTTTGTGCATGTGTACAATATGTTACATACGCCGGCAGAGTATGGTACAATTCCTCTTTCCAAAGGAAGCAGCATCTCAGGAACCTTCCGACCTCCTCCTCTCTCTCTTCACAAGCATAAATAAGAATACAAGAGCCATGCATGCAAAGGCATGTGGAATTTTTACACACCCATTTTACACAAACATGAAATCAATCTCTATAGTGCAAGGAACTCAGATTTTAGCCCACTTAACAAGAACATCTGGCCATTGAAAATGGGCCGTTGTTGCCTTTCTTCAAGTGGGCCTTTTGCAGTCTGTCTGCCTGCCTGTCATGGCCCATATGAGAAAGAATCTCATTTCTTTCATAGAAATAGGAATTTCCACTTCTTTCCAGATCATTTCACAGAAAGGCGAAAGCAAAGTCATGTATATATAGGAAGAGAAGTTGGAACTGAAAGATTGAAAACCACCTTTCCTTTTAATTCCCTTTCAATGATGATGTCTATGTGCTAAATGCAATTGAGGTCACTTTCCTTTCTCTGCCTGTTCACACTCTCATGGTAAAAATCCAAACCTGTATTTATTATTATTATTTTTAATTATTTGTCCACACTCTCATGGTAAAAATCCAAACCTTTATTTATTATTATTTTTTTTAATTTTTTTTTTTTTTACAGTTGGTAACAACCAACAACACACATGGGTCTTCTTGATTTCCTAGTCTGTAGGCATACATAGACATGTGTGTATACACACTCATCATTTTCACTTGGTAGATAATTCTTTTTATGAGAAAGTACTGTCTTGTTGGTTTTTATTATTAGTATTAGTATTATTATTATTATTATTATTTTGAGATCTAGACAGACATTTGCGAGAGTGTTAACACTACCAGGCAGGTGCTATCTGTATACACATATATGTATGTATATATCCCTTTAATTTGATAGTAGATTTAAAGTGACCGTTTCATTTTGGGTATCCAAGGGATGTCTCAGATGGTTGCACCAGTGTTGAGCTGTGTACACACACACACACGTGTGTATACATCGTATTTTTAACTTGTAGAAAATATAAGAAGGGCTGTTGTCATTTGGGTGTATAACATCCATCTGGAGCAGTAACTTTGTGGGTCTGGATAAAGAGATTTTGGCATGTGTTTACACCAGGCTTGGGTATATATGCTAATCTGCTCACTTGGTAGAGGATTTAAAGAAAGGCCACAATCATTTGGGTATCTAACATCCATCTGAAGTGGTTGATTGATTGTTCTTTTGACTGAGAACACAACAGTACTCATGTCGGTACGCATCAGTCATTACGATTCCGGAATCAAAGGTGAGTTACCATCCATAGAGTCAGGTATTGACGATGTCCGACCTATCTGTCATTTAAGCTTTTGTAAGGTCTGATGTTCTTGAGTTGTCACTTCCTGTTTGTTTTAAGCAAATGGAGCTACTCTAGGATATTGATGGATGAGATGATGAGAACTGAACAGAACAGTGGGGGAGCTGAAGTGGCCATTGTGTTGTCATTTGATCTCTTTGGCAATGGCGCACATGAGATCTGTTTCTTGAGTACATTTGAGATCTAGCCAGTTGGGTATTCTGAATGCTGTCGATGTAAAGCAGTACAAGAATCATCTGAGTGGTATGAGTGTTGAGTAGGCCATTTTATACTGGCGATATTCAATAGTCAGCCACACTATATCTGGTGTTGTTGTCACAGGTATGGAATCTGAATATAGTTTTTCTTTTGATCATTTTTTCCTAATGTTTTTTACACGTCCATTTGATTGCTTAGGTCCATATGTATGGTTCATTTAGGCTGTGTTTGTTTGCACCTGGTATCATGATATTTCATGATCAATCAGTCTAATTTGGGCAACCAAACTCATCCATAGAGATGATTATCGGCTAATTTAGGTAGACTAAGTACTTTATAGTCTGTTAACCTTTACACATTTGATTTCAGCCTATCTTCATTTTTTGGTATGTTGGTATAAGCATTATTTTATTTTATTTTATTTTTGCATTTCAGATTCGATGTTTGCATCAGTCAAACGAGAGTTGGAATATCTACTAGATGTCGATTGCAACGATAGTCGGAGGTGCAGCAGGAGGTCTAGCATTGGTGGTGATAATTATTTCATTCATATGGCTTTGCTTGCAACGTTGTAAGAACTACTCAAACAGAAATTCCGAGACCGGTTCTTCGGATCCGTCTGCGCCAGGTAGGAACTTTGGGAGACCACACAAACATTCATCAGGAGAAATACAATAGATCCTTGTTAGAGTAGGGCTTTGAATCTTCCTCCCCTCACATGCACCAATGCGGCCCCTTTGAGATCCGGACGATTCATAAGGTAGCCCCACCATGTTCATTCATGGACTAAGAATCTGGCAGATTCAGTCAACAGGTGGGCCACATGAGTAAGAAAAAGATGGACATGGTTAAAGAGGATAGGCCTGCATTGAACATCCAGCATACATCCGGTCCACCTGATGAATTGCGTGGATCTTGGATATGTGCCAAATTGGCATGTGGGAGAGTGGCAGGTAGCTGTAACAGGATTCAAATAAGCTACAAAAGTTGAAATGGCATGCTGCTTTATACTTTCTCCTGATTTTAGGATGAAGTAGAATAAGGGAAGTGGATCTTCTCAGCTGCAGGTCCCCAACAGGGAGCTAGGCAATTTACAATGGAAGAGTTAGAGCAAGCTACCCAGCATTTCAGAGAAACCAAACTTATTGGAGAAGGTAGTTTTGGTTTGGTGTATAATGGATTGCTTCGTGATGGAACTATTGTGGCAATTAAAAGGCGTGTGGGTGCTCCTCGTCAGGAATTTGTTGAAGAGGTATAACAGTTCTCTAAAATACAAATGCTACATTGGTTTGTATTTGGACCATCAGTAGAGATATGTAGCTTTCATTGTGCCCTTTGTAGCTTGAAATTTTAAGTACTAATGTCCTAATTTTGTTTTCAGATTCTTCAGAGTAGTAGTAAATGCTAAATACAGTTTGAGTATGAATCAGGACAATGACCTGTCTTTACTATAGTTGCTTGAGGACCTGTTTGGATGCTCATGAATTTGTGAATTGGACAATTTCTAAATCAACTCATTTTGAATTGGGGCATTTTCTAATTGAGCGGATGTCCAAACACAACCTAATAATACAACAACAGCTTTCATAACTTACTTTGATTACCTTACGTTGATTCAGATGTTTTAAATATATGGACACATTTTAAAATCATTTAGTAGAACGCTCTCTAAGATCCTTCGCATCTCCTTCACTCCAGTATTTTCCATATAACTATAACAACTCTTCTTTGACTTTGGATGCTCTCAACTGTCGCATTTTTTCGGTGTCTTCAGATGCATGGCTTCCTCATAAGTTGGACTTTTTTGGGCTTTGGCCTCTGAATTTGGGGTCGTTGATGCGGGTTGCCAGATGTGGCTGGCTGTCATGTTTACTTTGGTGTTGGTGCAGCTTAGCGAGTGGCTGGGAAAGAGTTGACTGTTGGTTGGACTTACTTCTTTTGTTGTTGGAGGCTGCAGGCATTTTTCTTCTTTTAATTTTGTTTCTCTGTTCTACGCTGTATGTTGTAGTTATATGATAGGTGAGGCCCAGCCTTTTTGTGGCTCCCACCTATAATTTTTGTACAGATACTTATCATATCTACAAAGTTATAGATGATGTGCTCCCACCTTTCTACAACAACCAAAAAAGAAAAAAAGAAAGTTGAGCTTTTGGGGAGTCTTGCATGCTTTACAAGTAAAATCTCACTAATCTTCTCCTTATGATGCTACTCCTGCTTCACTGTCTCATGATTCATAGACTCTTTGGGTCTTCAAATAGCTCACCTTATAGTTTGTTTGTTTGTTTTTTAAAAAAGCTGCTCCAACTGCTTCCCACAGTTTCTGGTAACGAAATCTAGAACAGTATCATCCTTGCTGTGAAAATTTGGCTGTTCAATAGGTTTTTCTTTTTTGTAAAACAGAATTCTTTTTCCAATAAAAGAAGTCCTATATGGTAGAATTGGGCTGGTCAATAACTTCAGAATTCCTACTTTCTACTCTCCTAGGAAAGCTACATTTCTGTGATTTTCGTCTACATATTATGGTAGGCTTAACTTTGATGGTAGTTGATCAGGTAACACTAGGCCAGCCGGGTTTGGTGTTGTCTTCCACGATGCTGATGCAAATCTGCTGAGGGAGACTAATTCAACTGTAGCCGTAGCTAAGGCCTTCCTCCTTAAACTGCATTTTGTGCCTATTCGCTACTCCATGTCATCTTCTTTTTTTTTTTTTTTCTTTTCTTTTATTTCTTTTTTTTTTTTTTCTCTTGGATAAGTACTCCATGTCATCTTAAAGGCATCTCCACCAATGTTATCTAAATTGACAACCCCCAAACATTTTCCATTCCCAATCCTGCAATCCGAATTATGGGTCATTTATGATCAGGATTGCTATTTTACTGACCTGAAATTATGGTTTAAATTATTTTTGTTGATTAAGCTGTAATTTGCCTTTATATTGTCAATCTAGTGTGTGTGTGTGTGTGTGTGTGTAAATTCTTAAGGTGGAGATATTCTTCATGGGATTGTCGATAACATTCCGCATATTCTGGTGTGCTGGGAAAGCTCAAGTTACAACTCATGCTATATGAAAGGGCTAGTCTAGCAACTTGTATTTGGAAGACGATCACGCAGAAAGGATCTTGATTGCATTTTGTTTTGTTGTAATAGAGTTTCTTATTCTTTCACCTACAAATTAAGTAAGAACAGTGTTTGGAAGTATGGCTAAACTGACATTTTTGTTGAACATGTTAGAGAGGGAGACTTCACTTTGGATATTCGGGGCAGGGCAGAAAACAAAACCCAGATGGGCAGGTTATCAGTTGTCTGCTTTTACACCCCGAAAAGATGAAGACAATATTATTTTAAACACTCCACAAAATCCATTTTCAAAGGCGCTTTCAGGCATATCCTTAGAGTTGATTCTAACATTTCTTGCATTAGAGCTTTAGGCCACGTTTGGTTGCACCAAATTTCATGAAATATCAAGAAATATTGCACCACATTAGACTGATTAATCATGAAATATTGTTGAATTTCATGATAGTTGGTACAACCAAATTCAGCCTTAAATAAGGCTTGTAGTATTTTGGTAGAGAAACCACAATACCCAATCTATGTTGCTTTGAGTTCTGGTATTGCCTGCTGGCGTTAAACCCACCATATATGTGGATAATATCACTAATCTTTTTTGTATACAAAGTGACACCTTCCAGTGGCCAAACAGGTGCATTACCTATCAGAGATTCGGCACCGTAATCTGGTTAGTCTTCTCGGTTATTGCCAGGAAGCTGGTCTGCAAATGCTAGTTTTCGAATATGTGCCAAACGGCAGTGTGTGCAGTCATTTATATGGTAAGTTTCTATCATTTTAAATGAAATAGACTGCTGTTGGGTATCACAATTAAATATCGATGATATGGCACTTTGTGCAATCATTTACATGGTATGGTGTTTTTTTTTTTTTTTTGATTGCTGTCATTCATATGGTAAGGCTCTATCTTTTTGAATGCATTCGACCTTACAGAATCTTTCTTTGATAGATACCAGACAAGAATCAGCAACAGAGCTAGAATTTAAAAGAAGGCTTTCTATAGCTCTAGGAGCAGCCAAAGGTAATTTACTCAATGAAACTCCCATTTTTTAAAGCCAAAACAACAACTATTGGAAATTAATATACCCAGCCTTTTGACAAATGCCCAGTTTGTTTCTACTTCGGGTAAACCAGTAAGTACAGATTCTGCTATTGTTAGCAATGTAGAAGAAGGTGGGTATATGTATCATTCCATATAAAATGGTCCTCAAATAGTCTTGAGGAAGCAAAGATTTTTACTATCTATCAATGAATTTGCAGGTTTATTCCATTTACATAGTCTGACACCTCCATTAATACATAAGGACTTCAAAACTAGTAATGTCCTTGTTGATGAGAACTTCATTGCCAAAGTAGCAGATGCAGGGATTTTTGGAATACTTCAAAGAGTCGAAGAAGCGGGTCCTTCATCTCGAATGATGGGTGGCGATGTTTTCCAAGATCCAGAGTATGTTCATCTTCTACCCCTCTTTAGTGCATCAGGAATATGTTAGCAAAACACATACAGTGACTTTTTGTTGTCTTTATCAAGAAATAGTTATATCTTTCCTTCTTTTTCATCACATAAGAGTTGATTTACGAAGGTTTACTTTAGAATCTAAAGGATTTAAACTTACTCGGACTAAAATAGAGTATATGGGGTGTAATTTTTGTAAAAACAGGAGTGGAAATGAGGAATTAGTTTTGACTGCTGACCAGGAAGTTTCCTAAAATGATCACTTTTGATATCTTGGCTCAATAATTCATGACTGGAGAGATTGAGAAGGATATTTCCCATAGAATTCAAGTTAGATGAAAGGAATGGAGATGTTCAACAGGAGTTTTATGCAATCATTGTGTACCTCTCAAACTAAAAGGGAAATTTTCTAGGATAGTTGTAAGACCAACAATGCATTATGGAACAAAAACGTTGGGCAGTTAAGGAACAACATGTTCATAAGATGAATGCAACTGAAATGAGGAAGTTAAGTGATGCAGGACAATTAACCACTTGCTCTAAAAGCTCGAACTGTTAGAGCATGACGACTTAATCCCTTTATCTCATAGCCCAGGCACCACATCTCATGGGTTAGGACCTCGGCTGAACCCCCCTCGTGGACTCCAAATCACATGGGTATAGCCTCACACGGGCCGCACACCCCGAGTGTGTCCCCGCATCCCACAGGTTACCCCACTCGAGCTCGGTGTGAAATGCGCATTAATCACCCCCAGTGAGGAGTCTCGAACACAAGACCTCCCTCGTGGGCCCTGCCCACCCCGAGTGTGCCCCTACATCCCACAAGTGACCCCACTCAAGCCTAGTGTGAAAATGCCCCTGTATTATTGAGATTAATGAGTAGCAAGACAAGAAAGAATATAATTAGAAATGAGTACCTTTGAGGGAACTTGGGGAGTTGCACCAACATATAATAAGATGGTTTGGGCATGTGAAATAGAGACCAAGAATCGCAACAATTAGGAGTGAGGTGGTCCAAGTTGAAAGCTCTAAAAGGGCAAAGAGAAGGCCAAGAAGGACGTGGGTGGAGATAGTAAGAAAAGACTTGATAATCTATGATCTAACTCTAGCTGAAGTTATGAACCTTGATAGAGTAGAATGGCAGAACAAGACTCGCGTAGCTGACCCCAATTAATCGGGATAAGGCATATGATGACAATGCATCACATAATAATTCTTTATATTCCCACCTATGTCGCATGGATTCTACTAAAATGGCAAAGTACCCATGTATGAGTCTATGACACACATGGTTCCTCTTTCAGTATAGCTAAACTTCACCTGACAGATTTAAATTTGCTGTAATTTCGGTTAGAAAAAAATGTTTTATAGGATTTTTTTTTTCCACTACATACATTGACCAATTAAAATACCCATTATAGAAGCTATCACAACCCAAATATTATGTAAAAGTCAGAAATTCATCACTCCAAACCCATGCATGCTTCTGACACTCTTATGTATATCTATGCAACTTAGGTTACTTTCATAGAAAATCAGTGACTCAATGCATGCTTTTACCAGTAAGAAGCATGTTCGTCATTCATGCATAATGCGATTTTATCACATTACTCTTTGTTGGCAGTTGCATAACTGTGTTTATTTGTTCAGGGTCGAAGCACAGGGCATGTTCTCTGAAATGAGTGATGTTTACAGCTTCGGCGTATTTCTTTTGGAGCTTGTAACCGGTCGGGAAGCTTTGCATTTTGGCATCTCAAGAACAGGAGAAAGCTTAACCCAGTGGGTAATTTGACATTCTTTATCTAATTCTGCAGAATTTCCAGAGTATATATATTTTTTCTTATCATTTTTTAAAAAATTAAGAATAAAACAGATGCATTATTTTGTGCAGCTCGAATTGTCAAAAAGTGGCCATTTCTTGCAAAGTAGGTGCAACAATGGTCCCTGCTTGAGTTGTGCTGGACCATGTTGGTGCCGTTTATTAACTGGGCAAAAAATTCAGGCACGGGTCCAACCCATAACAGTCATGGATGAGCATGAACTCAGACTCAGGCCTGGCCTCAATTTAAACATTTTGCAAAGCCGAACTCTTTTATTTTCTTTGTCGTCTTGGATATTCATGCATTGTTCTGATAGGAGCTGCTTGTGCATGCATCCTGGGTTCCATCTTCTACACAATCAATGCAAAAGGTCTCTGTATTTTTTGCGTTTTGCCTTTTATTTAGCCTTTAGTATGTACATATCATATGAAGTGATTACCATATTGTATCTATTTTTTACTTTCATAGTCAACTTAATTGTCAACATCTGTGAAGGTGGAGTTGCACATGGGTTCGAATGATTTCGTCGATCATCGGTTGGGTAGCAGTTTCACCACAGAGGGCATGAGGGAGTTGATTGGACTGACTCTGCGGTGCCTGAGTTTAACCAGAGATCAACGTCCAAAGATGGGCATCATCATGTCTGCGCTTGATCAAATCCAAGAGAAAGAGATGGCAATGACTACAGTCATGGGGGAGGGCACTGCTACATTTACTCCTGGAAGCCATTTATTTACATCTATGTGAAGAGCCGACATGATTTTCGGTCTTGATTTATATTTGGTGGGCCAATTTTAAAATCTCTAGTCATGTAGGGGGCCAAGTATTTTTCTGTGTTGGTTAAAATTTGTTGGGCTGGCTGTAAAATGTCTAGTTGTGGGGCCCAGATTTTTCTGGTCAGCAACAAAGAAACCAGCTTTTGCACGTTCGTATTCCTTGCGTTTAACAAAGAACCAGCAGCACTTCGTTCCGCTAGCGGCTCGAGATGCACAGGACGGATTTTTGTTTTTCTTTTTTCTCCATTTTTTCTTCTATCATGTGTAATTGCAGCTTTGTTATTTGGGAAGGTTAGAGTAAGCAATTAAGCATTTTCAGCCCTGAATTGTCAGGCTACCCATTTGATTGTGTACATTATGCAGGTGCTTTTGATATTGATATTTGGATATTGTATGATGGATTTGGTATTGAACAAGTTGAAATTCCAATAAACTAGCCCTCAAACAGGAGGAGGTTAGATATTCAGTGGTATTTCTAAAATTGTAGATTGCTACTTCTTCTTTTTCTTCTTTTTGCATTATATCAAAGGATAATCATATCAGCATTATGAATTTGTAGTTCTTAATGGATACTGCTGATGTTACAATACAGAGGAATGCTTCTTGCAGATGCTCGTCTGCAAGTGCCAAATACCAGCAGGTACATGCGGATGATATCCAGCTGGTTGGGTAGGTCCCACAGTGATTTCTTTTTTCTTTTCATCAATGAATAGCTATTTTACTGAAATTTTAAAGGCATGAAAGGATCCATATAGCACACTGTCTTGGCGAAGAATATTGTCCACAAAAATCACTTGATGACCAAATACGAATGGACAAGATGCATTGACGTTTAACGATTACAAAGAAGTCTCTATAACATGCAAGAATATATGCAGAAAAGGAAGTAATTTATAATCCTTTTTTTACATGAATATGACAACTCAATTCTTTCCACCCTTCACAACATGGTGATGATTTTCTAAGGCTGTGGTCCTCCGCCAATTCTCAACTGCTCGATCGACTGTAGCCTTCGCTTCACATACCTCTGCAGCAGAGAACTTGTGTTCTATGATGCCTAATGGTCCTGGCTGCAGTACCTTTATAACAGTCTTGATATCCTGCTCCAGCTCCCTATAAAAGCAGTCACCCGTCAAGAAGAAACGATAAGATGGCAGGACAAGCCTCAAAAGAGCGGAATTTGAAAAAAAAAAAAAAAAAAAAAAAAGGAGAGGAAAATGATGTGCGTGTGAGCGCATATGTGTGTGGGCGTGCATGGGTGCGCACGTGCCCATGTTCTTTCAGTCATGTACATGATACCCACATGAGAACTGTTGCAGCACATGTGCAAGCATGTGTTTGAGATTCCATTGGTCAGGCAACCCCCACAATGTACATGCTTTGGGCTTTAAAATCAGGCTGGTCTGTTCCTCATGGGGGCCACACATGCAATAAATATTGATGATTATTGTACAGGTGTGGCCCATGTGATGAGCAGACACTCCTGATTTTTTGGCTAGTTCAAGCTGGGGCTTGCCTGATAAATGACCTGTGGAAGAAATGCTTAATCCTCTTCGCAAACATCCAATTTTCCCACATCATGTAACTCATGTGAGCAATGCAAATCTCCTCACAGAAATCTACTTTGAGTTCTTCTACATTACCAACAACCATGCCACTGAATTCAAATCAAATGCAGTATGCAAATCTCCTTACAGATATCTACTTTGAGTTCTTCTACATTACCGACAACTATGCCACTGAATTCAAATGTGGTGTCCATTATTATAAAGGACTCGTTTAAGAATTTCAATATCTAGACCATGGCCTACACCATTATCAAGGTGCAAGGAGCAGAGAAGTATGCATATACAGCCTCCATCAGACAAGTTAAGCAATGAGTTCAAAGTTCAGATGGACTAGTACTACATGACCATTTAATCCGATCCAATCAACGTAACTCACTCAGGAAAGATGTCTCGGTTGGACATGGACATGAGGTGTCGACAAGGGGGCCTTGAAAAACCCATAATGCTGAGATGCCAAAAAGTCCATATAAATACATATCGATCTTGAAAATTTGTATTATACATTTTGATTCTATCTACATAAGATACAGAAAATTAAAATGCATCAACAAAAATACATAAGAACCATAAAAAAAGTATGCTAAATACTGCTGAAACACAATAAGAAAAGATACATTAGGGGATGTTTGGCACCATGGATTTGGGGGGGTTTGAGGGGATTTCAAATCCCCTGGTATGTTTGGCACCATTAAGTAACTGGGGGTTTCAAATCCCCTCAAAGAGGAGGTTTGAAATCCAAGGTGAAAGCTTGGATGACATCTTAAATTCTTCCGAGAGTTGCATGTGTAACATGTGTTACCAGGCTATTAATCTATTGGACACATGACCCACTGATGATATCCCAAAACAATTAGATTATCAATTGCATCACTATAATTACTTTAATATGATGATCTGCGCCATCCAAACATTGTCCATGTAAATTAATGGTTAAAAATCATTGGTTAGTCACTTGGACGTGATCTTCTGCTTGTGGCCCATCCGAGACTTGGAATTTCATCAATTTCAGGCAAAGTATATATTTCAACAGGCTTATTACAACCATTGTGTCAAACATTACATACGTACACTAATTAGACATATTAAAATTGATTTAGTTATTAATTCAAACCCCTATAAATATACTATACATAGCTACTTTTAGATTATAGAGGATTCTAAATCTAGGGTGCCAAAAACAACAAGAGGATTTCAAATCCAGGGCGTTCCAAATCCATGCTCCCAAACAAGCTTAAAAGGTTTTGACAGAAATGCCGACATGTTTTTCCACAATGTCTCTGACATGGTGGAGGCATTTTTTGTTTCAGACAATGAAATGTCCTTGTTTATATATGATCCAATTTTCCTGAACTGTGTGACAATATTCACTTAGAAACAAAATAGCACACAGTTTGTCAGAAGAGAAAGAAGAATCAAGAAAAGCCCAACCAATGTGCTTTCGCAGAAGTGCCTTTCGATTCTTCTTCTATGGTCTTTTTTTTTTTTTTACACACTCACACACACCACCACACACTCACGCCATGGTGGTATTTCACCACCTATGGGTACTCGAACCCTCAACCACATGTTGAAACTCCTAAGAGTCTACCACCAGAGGTAGAAGATCACATCCAAGTGACTAACCAATGATTTTTAACTGTTGATTTACATGGACAATGTTTGGATGGCGCAGATCATCATATTAAAGTAATTATAGTGATGCAATTGATAATCTAATTGTTTTAGGATATCATCAGTGGGTCATGTGTCCAATAGATTAAAAGCCTAGTAACACATGTTACACATGCAACTCTCGGAAGAATTTAAGATGTCATCCAAGCTTTCACCTTGGATTTCAAACCCCCTCTTTGAGGGGATTTGAAACCCTTGGTTACTTAATGGTGCAGCTTTTGCACAATCAAAACCCAAGATACTTATGATTCTTTTTTCTCTTACAAAACCACAGAATTCCCCCTAGAATACTGCAATTATGTAACTAAAGCATTGGTTTTGTTTTTTGGTTGAAACCTAGGAAATGCTTTGAAATAAACAAACTCACTCCATTATACCAAGGAGTCATACTCAATCCATATTCAAATTGCCATGGCATCTATAACACCGTCCATTCAATAAAATTTCCACTGCCATATAACATGATACGACCACCATCATCATGGTCACCATCATGGTCACCATCATCATAGCTTGTCCCAGTTAGTTGGGGTCTGCTGCATCTAATAAGTAAGACAAAAAAATAAAATAAAATAAAAAATAAAAAATCATCAGTGTATTTGCTCTGCAAATTCACATTGCTTGTCACCATGACAATGCATCTGTGTCTAAAATGCACATGAGGTGGCAAACATAGGTGATGGGGACATCACGCGCACGCGCACATGCATATCACCCTTACGCACGTACGCAAGGAAAAGGAGGGCCCCACCGTCGATCTAGCTTGATGATGACGTCCAGGGAGGGCCTCCTAATTGAAGACGGAGTTTTGGTTCAAGAGAGTGGGCCCGATAGTCAACTAAAACCCATCATGAGATCTCATGATCGTGGCCTACTAGTAGGATTAAGTTCATACTTCAGGTTTTTCTTATTTATATTATTTAAAATATCATAAACGCTTTAGATTTCTTTGATTGATTTTTATTTTAGTTTACTTCATCGCCAAGTAATAGGTTGCAAACATGGCGCAAGTTTTGGAATATAAGATTTTCTTATAAATAGGCACCCCTTGTAATTCTTTGAATTCAATGAAGATTAATAAAAAAATGGATGCGTTTTCCTGCTCCTTTCCGAGTTATGAAAACCTAATTGGGTGTGAAGCCCTCCCTTCTTCGAAGGGCTAACTACTGTGTTGCGAAGCTACATCTATCCCGATTTGCCCCCACATTCTTCCATCCATATTTCTCTTCTCCTACGATCATTCCATCTACAAATCCATCAATAGTTGCAGCCGTTTTTCTCTCTACAGCAGATTTTCAGAATCTAGCCCTACAGGAGGGCTGAAACTTCGGCAGACCACCATGCACAAACCGTGCATCGTATCGAGCTGAGATTTGGAGCTTTTGGAGTCCATCCCTGGTCAATCAGGGCCAAAGTGGCCTTTTTTTGAATAGTGGGCCCCACACATGTGCGGCTGTGATCACACGCACGTGCGTCTGGGCCATTATAGCAGTCCGTGCATGGAAACTGTCTTTCGATTCAGGTTTCCTTCTTATTTTACCCTCTCATACAATTTTTTCATAAACCCTAATCCTAGATTGCATTATCCTTAATTTATTTGCCCCTTTTCTCACCCTAGGGTTCCTTGAATTGAAATTGATGAATCCCTTGGATTAGGGATTGATTATTGTGCATGTGTGGATAATTACTGCTTATCTTTGAGCATTTGATTTATAATTTTAATAGATCCAGCCCTAACATGTATAGGCCTGGACCTGCATAGATTCCCCTTAATTGAATAGTTTGGACTTTCATGTGGGATATGAAATTTGTGTAATTATTTCTGAACTAATGTGATCTTGAGCCTAAAATCCCGCACATCATATTTAAATTTCATGTCCTGCATCAATAGGGGACATAGAAAACCTAACATCTTGGAAAAACTCTACAAATGTTTGAACTTCAGTAAATAAATGCAGAAGCATAGAAAAAACGCATCTAGGAAGGAAGAAGAGCTATATGAAATAGTATATTAATATGGCTAAAATATAACAAGCAAAAAATTACGGTTTATTCATCATTTTATTTGAAGAGGTCTCTTTCTCTCTCTCTCATAAAAGTTATAGAATCCATGTCCACAGCTGCATCATAACACCAGTTTCTTCAAAGTGAAGAAAACAGAAGCAAGACATTCTCTTCTCACTTTAAAAGGATAGGCTCATTGTATTACCAACTTCAAATCTCAGCATAAGAGAACTCTAATGCAACACCATCAACTTTATTAAATGGTGGCATTTCATATTGCACATCAAGTCATGGATGTAACAGAACTACAGGAAAGGGGGAAACAATCCAACACCGACTCCATCTCATAGTACAAATTCTTTCTTGATTGAGCCAATTCCTAGAAAGAACATCCATCATTCCTCCATTTATCTTCCTGAGCAAGTGATGCTAATAATCACATATCAATGGCGAACTTCAATTAATAAAAGGCTAGAATTGCATCAAAATTTTTTTTTTTCTACTAACAAGATCAGCAGTCTCCCTATTCCTAGAAACTCATGAAGTAAGAAATTTTTTGCAAACTTGGTTAATTAAATGACAAGTGAAGGTGCTATATCAAACAGACCAGCATTTTGGGTCAACCTCGGCCTGGAATGCACCGAACAGAAAACATATATTTTAACCTTTTTAAACTCATAAGAATATCTTCTTTTAAGGTAACAAAAAACAGGTGGTTGCAAAAGTTCTTGATAGACCTGGTTAATTTTAACAGGTCAAGTCCAAAATTTCAGACCTGTTAAAATCGGGGCTGAGTTTGCATATGTCATTTTTGGATCCAGTTAAAATTGGGTCTAGTCTGTTTTGGGTTGGGTCCATCTTGGACGTGGTTAAAATTGTGTTGGGTCTAGTTACTTTTAATGGTAATATTACATAGAAATTGCATATTAATTACTGCAACAACGGATTGAGGTTTGCTACCCCACATGCATGCAGATCCCAGTAACACAACACACATGAGTTAAAGTAGCACACATGAATCTGATCTAATCCATCCATCAGGTAGGTCGACCATCCAAACGCCCTTATAACCAAACTCGAAACCAAGTCCAAATACCTGATGGGTACCTGACAATTACCCAGACCTGATCAGATCCAGGTTCTCAAAAATGACACCCATACTCAGAAAGACCTAGCCCGATCACGGGCAGGGGTAATCTAGGGCCCTACCCATACCTGACCCACTGACAACCTAGTTTAGAGATTAAGAACAAGCGGGGCGAGAATGAGTTTAGGCGAGCCATAACGGTTTTGGTCTCAAAGAGAGTCTCCACATCTGGGTCCAACCAATGTCCAAATCGACGGGCTATATGCATTCAACATGATCTACATATTGTCAATTTCACATTACCAAGAAAAATATGTGGGTTATCAACACCAAGGGAAAATAAAAAATAGAAAATAAAAATATATAAAAATAAAAATATAGAAAACCCTAGGCATGTACAAACATTGAGATGTTATTATATGTACATACAAGATGAATGACGGCATGGCATCAACGCTATATATTATATATTAAAAACAATTAAAGAATTAAATGTATTCAAAACATTGATAATACTTCAACGCAAAATCAAAATAAATAAATAAATTGGAAGTGAAATTGGAATTATGGTTAATTACTCTTTCTCATGACACATATATTGATGATGGTGATGGTGTTACCTGAAAAGCCTGGAGAACTGCATTGGGGTTATGCCTGGTCGGGCAAAGGGAAGAATGACCATTTCAGATATGAAGACGATCTTGGGAGAGATGAGAAGAATGCTACAGCACCTCGCACATGGTGTATATGTAAAGGAAGCGGATTGCGTGGTGGGCTAGACACCACCTACCTCCGTGCTGTGTTGACGTCACTAATTTTGTGGGCCCTACCATGATGTATGTGTTATATCTACACCGTCTATCCATTTTTCGAGATCATTTTAGGTCATGAGCCCATTAATGAGGCATATATAAACCTCAAGTGGGGACATTGACGTCCACCGTTAAAACCTTTCTAGGGCCATCATGAATAATTATTATTATTATTATTTTTGCAATCCAAATAGTTCATAATGTCTCACAGACCTAGACGAAGGGAAAACATAAATATCAGCTTGATTCAAAGCTTCCGTGGCCATCGAGAAGTTTTCAAGGGTAGGCGTTCAATCCCCAATACTTTCTGTGGTATGGTCCACTTTGAGGTTTGGATCTATCTTATTTTGAAAAGATCCTCTAAAATGATCTGGCAAAATGGATGGACGGTTTGGGTATGACACACATATCATGGTGGGCCAACAGAACTTGGCGATGTCCACAGACCAGGGAGGTCGGTAGTGTCTCACGCATTCCCCTTCCACAGGTAAATCCATTCCGTCTATTAGGTTGTATTCCTTATTTAAACCGTACTAGCCTGAAAACAAAAAAAAATAAAAGAAAAAATCATATGGAACACGCCAATGGAAAAATTGTAAAATTGCTTCTAAACCGTCCAAGTCCACGTGGTGTTCCCCAGCCGAGTTTTGGATCAGGCCGATTATTTTTATTTTATTTTTCCAAATTTCCTATCTTGGTGAGTTAACATGATTATAACTTTTATGAAAGATACACACCCTGATGGCCGTGTACAAAAATTTTGGATCACCTCTGATCCAGATTTTTTTATTTTTTGGAGGGGAACTATTAATTGAGGTTTTTACTGAGTAAAATATTATTTTACTGGAATAAGCTTATTATGTATTAACATACTATTTATTCCCAAATTTGTTGGGTTTTTATGCAAGTGATCTTTCACATGAAGTCGAATGTCTTATTCTACTGATTTAGGTCTTATTTTGGATTGAATTTTACAATGTTAAAAAGCAAGTAATATCATAAATATTATGATATATTCTAGAATGTGAAAGAACAATTAAAATATTATTTTACTCTAGAAAATACATTAAATAAAGCTATTCTTATTGAGTAAATATTATTTAACTTAATAACCTTATAATGTATTAACATGCCATCTATTTCCAAATTTATTGGGTTTTTATACAAGCGATATTTCACAAAAAGTTGAATGCTTTATTTGTTATTAGATATCTTCAATCTGTACATGGAACAAGGATTTGATCGATCGACCACTGTGGTTGATCAATCAAAAGAGCTCTGGATTACACAAATTGGTCTCCGAACAGTGTTGGACAGTCTTGATCGATCGAACTGTTGGGTCGATTAATCGACAATATTTGAAAATACTATAAAATCTTTAGGCACTTTTGAGCATGTTCGAGTGATCAACATGTGGTGCTGGATCGATCGAGAACTGGTTGATTGATGTAGATCGATCGATGCTTATATTGACAACACGCACAATTTTACATAATTGTACGATCAGTTTCCTATTATGGGTATTATACTATATGGATGTAATTATGGGATTAGGGTATTCCAATTGAGACTTAAAGATTTCTAGGATTTGGAGAGAAGAAAATGGGTGTTTTTTTTATTATTATTGTAAGTTCTTATATCTTTTGTACTTATTAATACTTTCATAGTGATCGTTATTGCTTTATATCGTGGTTTTTTGTCGCGAGTGTTTTTTCACTTAAAATCATGTGTACTTATGCATACTTTGTTTGTGTTTGCTTATTGTCATGTGATTTGAATTTGCGGTTTACTTTCAAGTTCCCCCAACAAAGTGGTATTAGAGCTAGTGTTGGGATTCAAGTTTAGATTTAATACATTAAGATTGATAGATCAAAGGTGAAGTCTGAAATGAAGAAGTTCATCAAGAAAAACAACTTCGAACTATGAAAGGTGAAGATAAGAGTCATTCTAGTTCAACAAGAAGTACAATATGCACTCCTTGGTGTAGAGAAGCATCCAACATCTATGAACGATGAAGAGCGGAAAGAATTGGATAAGAGAGTGAAAACATCAGTCCAACTATATTTGACTAATGACGTCTGTTTACAATGTCCTTAATCAAAAGACCACCATAAGACTTTGGAAGAAGTTATATAACTTGCACATGACGAAATCATTATCGAATCGTTTATATCTGAAAAAGCAATTCTATAGTAATCTAAAGATAACAAAATGGTCAGATCTTAATGATCAAATAAGTACATTTAATAAGATGCTTTACAAATTAATGAGTGTAGAAGTGAAGATTGACGAGGAATACCAAGCCCTAATTCGGTTGAACTCCTTTCTGGAGTCTTACGATAGCTTCATAGACACTATATGTCATGGTAGAGAGACCTTTGATGTCAACACTTCCATTTAAGCCCATTAGTAAAAGATGTTGAGAAAGAAGGACAATAGTGCGGGGTTCTCCACGAACACGTTGGTAGTTATTGGAGGAATTTTGAGCAAGAGAATGGAAGCTCGCGATCTCGGTTCAAGTCTAAGGGCAAGGGAAAGATAAAATGCGAGAACTGTGGGAGATAGGGGTATATGAAGAAGGATTGTCAAAATCTTAAAGTCCAAAAGAGGAAAAATCAAATGAAGCACCTAAGGAGGCCAACATGGTACAATCTAGTCAAGAGGTGAATGGTGGTGATGTCTTGATCGCATTCAAATCCGCCTGTCTTAGTGATAAGTGGATTTTTTATTTGGGGGCCTTATACCACATGACTTTTCAGCAAGATTGGTTCACCAGTTACAGTTAGTGCAATGGTGGATGTGTTTATAGACAATAACATTGGCTATCAAGTGTTGAAATTGAAATGGTGCACATTAAGATATTTGATGGAGTGCATTCTGACGGATGTTAGACATGTTCCTGAGCTGAGGAAGAATATGATGCCTTGGGAGCTCTTGATGCACTTGGGTGCAAGTTCACCAAGTTTGATTGTATCTTAAAAGTTTCAAAATGAATACTCATAGTAATGAAAGCGCAATGAAGCGGTAAGCTTTACAAGTTGATCGAGAATATCATATCGGGTGGAGCTGCAACTTCTATAGCAGAGTTCACATCGACACCTTTGTGGAATGCACGTATAGGCCACATGAGCGATTATAGTATTTAGGTACTTTCTAATCAATATTTAATTCTTGCATTTAAAAGTGTTAATTTAAGTATATGCTAGCATTAATGAATACTCTAGAAAGGTATGGGTATACTTCATGAAGTATAAATCAGACATTTTTATCACCTTCAAAGTTAGAAGACATTGGTAAAAAAATAATTAAAGAGAAAATTGAAAATGTTAAGGACGGACAATGGTGGAGAATTCACTTCAAATGAATTTAACCAGTTTTATAAAGATGATGAGATCATACGACATAACACAATCAAACACACACTAAAGCAAAATGGTGTGGTGAAACAGATGAATCAAACTATCTTGAAAAGAGCCCGAAGCATGTTGAGCAATGCTACTTTAGGCAAGAAGCCATGGGCTGAGGTCATTAACATGGGTTGTTACTTAGTGAATTGGTTTCTCTCCACACCGATTGGTTGTAAAATTCCAAAGGAAGTGTGAAATGATTATAATATATATTACTCGGGGTTACGAGTATTTGGTTGTGATGCTTACTCTCATGTACCATCAATTGAGAGAGATGCAATAGGCTAAAAGCAAAAAAGTACACATTTGTTAGCTATAATGATGTGTGAAGGGATATAAGTTATATAACCAGGTCATATGGAAAATCACGATTGACCGTGACGTCGGGTTTGATGAGAATTCGTTGTTCCCTAAGGAAGAAAATAAGAAACCAGAAAAATCAGTAGTGATCGATGTTGAAATCAGCAAAGGTAAAACATAGTATGAAGAAAACCAGTATAAAAAGGTACCTGAGCAGATAGAGCAATCACTAGTGAGGAGAAATTCACCGAGAGATCACTGATTACAAGTGAGATATAAAAATGACTCGAATATTACATTTATCCTCATTACGGATGAGGGGGATCTGTCTACTTCTAGTAAGCACTATATGACTTTTATATTAAGAAGTGGATGGTGGCGATGCAAGACGAGATGGACTCTCTATACAAGAATGAGATGTGTGAATTAGTAAAGCTTTCCGTTGGATACTTTATGATCGGTTGTAAGTAGATCTATTGAAAGAAACATGATAAATATAAGGCGAGAAAATCCAAACGAGCGTGAATTTATTGGACATGCTTAGAAATGTGGTTTCCACGAAGAAGTTCTGATTATGTAACATCCCAAATTCTTGTGGCCCGAATATATGCTTATGCGTGAGAATTTCGGATGTTAATAATGTAAAAATTAGATACTTCAAAATCGCACTTTTTTTTTTCATTTATATCACATCCGGTTACATCCACGAAGGTAAACATTCACAAGAGTAAAATCAACTGCATTTATTATTAGAGTAAAAAGCTTTTGACTAATCTCTAAACGCCCTCTCAATGGGAGCTTATTATATCATATTAAAGTAAATAACAGAAAACATATAAACAAATAAATTTCAGTGTCATTCTTCTTCTTTATTTAAACGTATCTTTTACATAATAATTATCATTTGTATCATCAACCTGTAATTCACCTGTAACATCTATATGGTTGGAAAAGGTCAATGCCCTACTCATAGTGATGATTATCTTATAAGATTAACAATAATTCAAGATATTTGTAAGAATAATATGAGAGTTTTGATACGTCTCGTACTCCACCACTACGAGTGGTATCATTATGCACAACCAATATATATATGAATGTATACCTAGTAAAGTGTGTGTGGTCCATCATACGTAGTGATCATCACAATGTGGAATATAATTTATAAAAAACCCGGCTTACCCTGCATTTTCACACTACGAAAATTCGTTGGCGTGTCCAACGCTACGGTGGATTTATACGAACACCTCAAGACGGCACAACACACAGATTAGACGAATTACAAGATAAAATTTGTTCATGAAGCAAGTATTTGGTAATCCAATCTTGAAATTGATGTAACATGCATTTTGGATTACTTACATCGATCTATGCACTACTACCCAAAATTTATATAATTACATGTCGACCAAGAGGGTCACTACCCAGAGCGCATTATGTCTATAATAAAATATACGAATACTACATGTAAGACCTCCAATACATGACTTGCATTAATAGGGAAAGTAAATTGAATTATGAGAGCTTTAAAATTCTAAAACATATGCCCAAGTCATAAAGAGAGGTAGCATAAGGCTAACTTAATAAATGAGAAGAGTAGCAATAAGCTAACTCAATAAAAGAGAAGAGTAGCAAATAAGCTAACTCAATAAAATAAGAAGAGTAAAAAGGCTAATTCAATATAGAGTAGAAGCATGTGTCACTCTCAAAATTGGCAAAGGATAAGACTTATATCCATTACCCCACATGAATTCATAAAAATCATGCATAATTAAAATCATACCTTAATCATAATTCTTAAATGATTAATAATTGATAATGATAAATCAATCAATTACATAGAAAATCAAGTAATATGAAAGTATGCAAAAATAAGATAAATCATATCAACTCAAATTAGTGTAAACTTTAAAAGAATCCCTCACCTTAACCTTAGATCTAAACCTTAGGTAAATATCCATATAGGAAAGTTTCTACATGAATCACGACATCGCTTGAGCAAGAGAGAGACACTACACATGTAGAGAATGAAGAGGATGATAGGCGTGTAGGCTTCTCCTTCTCTTTCTCTTTCTCTTTCTATACTCCTTGGACATTAAAAGTATTGGCATGTGAGTGAGAAAGGGCACGCACTCCTCCTTTTATAAAGGAGTGGGCGTGTGAGAGGGGGTGTGTTTCACATCCGACTTAGATTGAGTTTCTCTAATTTGTCATTTTTTAGCTATCTTTCTTTAAATCCAATTTTTTCAGTGTGTCAGGGTCGTCGAATAGGGCTGGGGTATATGATTTTCTTGGTGATACGAAATTTAGATTGACCTATCTTAAATGTTCTCCTAAAAGATGTCAAAACGAACTTGATCTCAATTAACGGTTCAAACTTAATGATCAGAGCTCAATTTTAGAAGAAATGTGTAGTTATGATAAGCAAACGGTTGAAAAAAAGATAGTGGTTGATTAATAGTGAAAAAGGCCTAAATCTGAAATCTCACCTTTTACACAAAAAGGAAGGAATTGAAGTTAAGGCGGTCATCATTCAACGGTGTAGGATCATAGATCGGGGTCTAAACTTTGTATGATATCATAGTCATATGAGGCTAAAGTATGGTCCAAATTTAAGTTGCGATTAACGGTGTAAAGTGAGTCAATTGAAAGTTCTAAATTTAGAAAGAGTTAGTAAGCCTAAAACGATAACTTCGCGAGTAAGGAAAAGCCTACCAAGGTGGGGTTCTCATATTTCACACTTGGTATATATGATGAAAAATCTAAGTCATTCATACGAAGAGAAATATCCTATTACAACTACCCATGAGCTTTCTTCACTCGATGGATACAAAAATCAATGATTAAGAGGTTGATTTGTCAGTAGAGACACTTTTACAATGATTTAAAGGCTGAAATTCGACGTGTATGGTTAATTTATAATAAATAGACATAATATAAAATTTCACATGAAAATGATTATGAGAACTATGTGATCTAGAATTCAAGGGAATAAGTTAATGACATTAAGTATTTACGATTTTGTCATATTTTATTTCTCTAGATTTCACCATTTGTAATGTTAGACTACACCATCCAAATGCATTGAAATTTGACGGACATTCTTTATTTTTCATTCTCTTTACATCACCCCATTTTGGGCCTTGATCACTTACAGATGACCAAGATGCCTTTTTAATGTGTTATACCGCCCCGAAGTTTAAATCAACGCTTTTATATATCCAATAGAGAAGTCAGCTACCTGACAAACTTCGAACAGAGGTATTCATTCTGATATTTAGGTGGCCCATTTAGCGAATCCAAATATAATGGGCAGTCAGATGACATATTAAAAATAGAAAAAAATGATAGGTAGTACTCTGATCATGTATGTAGGTGGCTGTATGATCGATTTTGTAAATGGATGAACACAAGTGGGTTTTTGAAGCGATCAAGAGGTAGAACATGTATACCGTTAGATTTAAGTGACTTGTTCATGTGTGTAAATTTCTTATATTATAGTTTTAATAGTGGATTAAGCTTATTCATAGGTGGTGAAGAAGATAAATGAATCAAAATGTCAATTTGATATGTGTACAAGTAAATGCATATATCAAGTAGTTAGTTTACTGTGATCGGGTGGTCCAAACTCAAAGTGGACAGTCAAATATCTTTATCTATCAGTGGATAGTTGACTGAATGGTTGGTTATGATAGACAAGTGAGAATACTTGGATATATGATGATCTTGTTGTAAAATCAATGGTCGGATGGATTGATTTATGGATGAAGACTATTCTCAATGGTCAGATTCATGTTGGAGAATAAATGTAAAGTTAGGATAGCTAAATTGGTATCATATACATGTACATAATATGTAAAACTTCATAGTGACACTTAAAAACTTTCAATACTCGGGTATTGAAAAGTTCGTGGTGTTATAGATTATGTTCGACTTCTTTAGGTCTGGCGAAATGTTGATGAAAATGAAGTGTGCATAAAAATCAATGAAAATGGAGAAGCTATGATGGAGGTGATTACAGATGGAGTGTGGAGTAACAATTCATGATGATTGAAGCCATGATGAAGATTGTTATAAGATGTCTTCAATTTGTAGATAGAACAAGGATTCGATCGATCGACCACCCTGGTCGATCAATAGAAAGAACAATGGATTATACAGATCTCTTGATAGTTTTAAATAGTCTCAATTGATTAAATGTCTGTTTGATTGATCGACAATATTAAAAAATACTTGTAAACTCTCTAGACACTTTAAGAATGTTCGAGCGATCGAACATGTGGTGCTCAATCCTTAGATTGATGACACACGTAATTTTGTATAATTGCGCAATTAGTTTTCTATTCTGAGTGTTATGCTATATATATCAGTGTAATTGTGGGATTAGGGTATTCCAATTGGGGCTTAAATGTTTCTAAAGTTTGAAGAGGAGAAAAAGAGGGTTTTCTGATTGTAAGTTATTCTATCTCTTGTACTTATTGTTTTAATAGTGAACGTCATCAATTTGTGTTGTAGTGTTTTTTGTGAGGGTTTTTCCATGTAAAAATCATGTGTACTTGTATATACTTTCTTTGCGTTTACTTATTATCATTTGATTCGAATTCAGAATTTGTTTCTGCATGCCCCCAACATTATTCTACAAATTTAACTCCTATTTGGATTGAGTTTTACAATGGTAAAAGCAAGTAATATCATAGATATTATGATAAATGGTAGATTATGAAAAATCAATTAAAAAAGGATTTCAATACCATTGTTGTCTGACATCAAGTCAGACGAAATCACTATTTTTTTAATTAAATTTTTCTTTAGGGTTTGCTAGGCATTCCGCAGCATTTGAGATGACCATTCAACTGCCTAATGTCATTGGTGTACACCTCCATACAATTTTAGAAAGAGAGGAAATCCCTCCATCAACACATTTTTCTCTCTCATTGAAAGTTTCTTCTCCGAAAGAATGCTCAGCCATCTTCTAGAGAGCTTCTTCTTCTTTCACTTAAAGAAAGACCTAATTAGATGCGAAAATTAGTGCACACCTCAGTTCTAATGAACTACATCCTTCCTTTAAATGAAAAGAGTGTAAGACGTGTTGGAATATATGTTGAATTAAATAGACTATATAAAAATTGAGAACCAAAAAGAAAATAAAATCTGAGAAAGAGGACTTAATGAATTGAGCCGATGTGTGACGTGAGTCACTCGGCTTGAAATTGAATTTGCTCCCCTTAGATAGCATCCCAAGTGCAACAGGTTTCCAGAGCAATCGACCTCCAGGACAATGACTATAACTCGGTCATAGTAGTGCACTCACTGTACGCGTGCTCGAACCACTTACAGTTTAGCTCGAAAGTGCTGCGTTAACTCAGCGATGAACTCAGCAACAACAAAAACTTATAAACCAGTAAACCAGAACAAAGAGAGTTTTATAACAGGAGAAAGGATTTTTTATATTTTCAAATATAAATCGGAAGTCTTTATATAGACACCTAAGTGGTGCATAAACATATTTTAGAAAGGGTTAGGTCCACTGAATTTAAACCCAACAGATGTGACCAACCGGAATAAGCACATCCCTTTAGTTTAAAATAAAAAGGCGCAAGTGCGAGTACACTCTTGCAAATAAAGCCCTGCAAGTACCCATACACATAGTCATGCGAGTACACTCGCACTCGCACCTGCACCCACGCTCAGCCCAGCCCGTCCCCTCCCATCACGTCGCATCGTGTCATGTGACACAACGCACGCACACACGAAAACTGACATGAACACAGACTCAAACTCAAACTCAACTCGGGTCGACTCGGCGTGCGCGTGCATACGTGTGATCAATGATATGTATTAAAGTTATTGGCATAACCACCCCCCCAAGACCAAATTCACATGCTCCCTAAATGGGGCTCAAGCTCTAAAGCAAAAAGTGTATCTTATATACAAGATATTTTTCTCTGTCAAATTCGATATTGGAGAAGACCCACAACTCAAAAGTATAAAAAATTTCAAATGTGAGGGAAACTAAAATATTTGAAATTCAATTTAATATAAAATTTAAAACAAAATACAACAATCCTCCACATGTTTCAAAATAAAAATTCTTTCGGGTTAAAGCGTAATAGTTGTGCAATGGTGCTGGTGTCACTATAGACTTGAACCGACATTAGAGTAAGCAAGATAGGTCTACAGGAATCAAGTGACACAATAGTCTTAAACATGAATCCTTTTAGTGTAAATCATAAGCCACTCACACAATTTTTCCTCTGTAAGTGATTTTGCGGTTTGATGCTTTTTGGCCATACACTATTACTTGAATTTCATAAGTGCTCTAAAGAATTCATCGAGATTCTCATAGGAAGCGGCCTCCACCTCCACACCCATATAGGTGCATTCCATCAAATGTATTCAGCAACTGTATACACGACTAAATATATGGCTATGAATTCATTAAGAGTTCTAAAAAAATTCATCCTTCTGTGTTGCTGCTTGTATTGTATACCATGGAAGATATCATGCTCCAAACTAAAAAACTGGACTCATAAAATTTTTAATCGCCGAATTCGGCACCGACAGCCTCTGTAGTACCCCATTCTCGGCTCCTGACACCCATATACTAAGTTCCGATCTTAGGATCCTACAAGGAGGTTTTTTAACATGAATTTAATTCATAATAAGCATAACCATAAGCATAATTCACGAACAATAATCACAAGAACATCATTACAAAATCTACTATGATCAAAAACTTCAAGGTACAATGCATAAAAAGGAAAATACAAAATAATAACGGAAAGCTTGAAGCTCGACTGCACGCTCCTACTCCTATTAAGCTACGGTTGTGTCCCGACGTCACCCGCATGCATCAGTCGTGTATAAGCTTATAGAAAACTTAGAGGGTGGTGTAAGTGTGTGCACAATATAAGCGTTCTTAGAATGCAATATCAGAGTAATGTGGAATATGTTGGCAAATCCATGAATATTATCAGCCGTACCAAGGCTATGTGATGTAAGGCATAAATGCTATCGGCCATATCAAGACCATGCGATGCAAGGCATGAATGATGTCAGCCATACTAAGGCATGCGATGCGAGATGCAACTCAAACATACCAATCCTCATCCGAATCCATATATCAATGTTGCTTATCACTAGAGTATCAAATATCAGTACGTTTCTCACATTAGATAATCATCAGGGTTTAGTACACTCTAAATGACACTGTCCCTTTCTCATGCGCGTAGTCCAGGCGAGCGTAAAAAATCTCACTATTCGCCTGACCAATAACCTGCTAATACCTATCCAGAACGTCGATAGCGGACCCATTTATGAGCTGGTCATACTCAGCCTAGCAATGCCCCTACCCTCAGGCGGGTAAGGCCTCACCCCCTTTTAACCAACCACGACACAGTGGGAGACACGGTTTCTTTGTATTCGGCCCTTGTGCGCTCATGTATCCATTCGGTCTCGATGTTGAAATCATCCTCTAGTACCATCAAGTTTAGAGTTTTCACCCAGGGATATTTATAGCGCCCCAATGTTAGTAACAATATTTTCGATGTCTAAACTTGTCATCCACGATATGCCTATGGAGGCTACAATCCTGATGTCGTTAGGGTGTACAGTAATCTTGTCATACAAATGCGAGATGCATGAATCACATTATAGTCATGCAGCAAATCCTGCATGTACTATGCGCTCATGTGGGTAACTCCTATCAGGGAGTCTCATCAATAATATGCCCAATGACATATGCTATGATCAGTCACTCTTCATATCAAGCGTATATATGATGCGTATGAGCATGAATCATAGAGTTATACTAAGCATGTTATATGGTGATGAACTATCTTCATAATGAAGATGGGCCTAGACGGCCTATATATAACAAGTATGAACCTAACAATGGGCCCTAGGGAGAGTTATAATGTGAACACTTAACCATCATTGCCCTTACAATGTGGATGTTAAACAATCACTGCTCCCAAGGCATGATCCAACTTAAGAGCTTTTACTTATTGGTATCCACCTTGCAAAGTGAGACGATCGAATTCTTTTATATTGGGTGGGGCTTTAATATTTCACTTAAAAAATACAACTTATTTAACTAGATATCATGCATGTAATTTTATTAAAGAGAGAGAGACAAAGACAGACAAAGAGAGACATGCAACCGAACAAATGTCATGATAAGCATGCTAGATGCAGGTCTCACATTTGACAATGTAACCCAACAAGGAAAAGGGAAAGCTCGCGTAGGAGGTTATGAACTCAAAAATAAGTGGTTGAACAAATCCGCATTTAAAATAGGTTTCAATTGAGCATGGGCACATGAAATTAACCAACAACACAAGTAATGTAAAAATTCCTTGCTTTCCCATCTTGAGAGAGAGAGAGAGAGAGAGAGAGAGAGAGAGAGAGAGAGAGAGAGAGAGAGAGAGAGGAGGAGGAGGAGGAGGAGGGCGGTGATGGTGGTGGGTGGTTGCCGGGCTTGGAAGAGGAGGATGAGGAAGAGAGAGAGAGGCTTTGGGATCGGTTGGGGTCGAGTGTGGCATATAAGATTAGATATACTCAAAAATTAGAGTTTTTGCTATATATATATATATATATATATATATATATATATATATATATATATATATATATATATATATATATAATAAAAAAGGTTCTATGCGGTCAAGCTCACGGGAACTTCCCATGAGGTCGAGCTGTGAGGGCCCTACCATGATACGTGTCAAACATCTACCCCATCAATTAGATGCACCATTCCATGTTGGGCCTCGGGCTTAAAAATCAAGTCAATCGATGACTTTTGTGGGCCACGCTATGTATAAAAGTTGAGAGGGGTTACCCTCCCATTAAAATATTCATAATCATTTGTTGGGTCCATTGAGGTGTGGTTCACAAATCTAGATCATCCATTATATGTGTCCCACTTAGATGAGGGGTCAGATCAAGTTTTAGAAGCATCTAAATTTTAGGTTGGCCCTACCAAGTGCTTTTATATGTTTTGAGTATGTCTTTACATGATTTTCGATGGTATGACCCACCTGAGTTCCGTATACGGCTGATTTTTGAGATTTCTTATTATTTAAAGGGTACCAATCAAATTCAATGTTGATGTTCGACATGCATCACGATATAGCCCACACAACTTGACCTCATGTGAAGTTCCCATGAGCTTGACCGCATAGAACCTTTTCCATATATACAATTGAGATGGTTGATCCAGTCGGGTTTGATCGGATTGAGTTTCTTGTTGAGTCGTCCGTACCCAACTCTAAATATGATAGTCAGCCTGAGGATATGTCCTCGGGTCTTTATTTCGTACAGGTGTAGCCCTTAATTTGATGATCTAGAAGAGTGATACAATGGGCCCACAATGGATGAACCATTCCCCAAAGTTATATGTAATGAAACACTCCAATCCCTTGGCGCTTCAAATCTGGAAGGCTTTGTGGCATGGTCCATCCATGGTGGACTCTCACTTGTACAAATCCAAGGCCTGAGGACACTATGATGTAAGGCTGTGGATCGTCTAATTAATTCCTCACGTGTTCTTTCTATAGTCATCAGCTACGTGATTGAACAAGGATTTAGTGGGCCAAGCCCAAGAACACAGTTTCCTTTGACCTGTTACCTATCTGAACCGTCCATTAGGTCCAATCCACTTTTCATATCCTGCCTTGAAAATCCTACAGATCAAAAGATCTAAACCATCCAGTTAGAGCCATGCAAAAAATGCATGGACGTTGTTTGTCGAAAATAGGTCCAGCCACGAATGTTTACGACCATCCAACTGCTGTCATTTTTCACTGTAACATAAAGAAGATTGGTGATGACCTAATGGACGGTCTAGATAAGAGATGTGAATGTCCAAATGTAGTTGTGCATGAGGAGGTTTTCATATCCTTAGCCAACTAGATCATTTCTTGGTCGGATTTTCAGCTCAGGGGAGTAGGGTCATGTTTCTTTGATTAGACAGTTGATCTGATGCGCTCGATTTTCAAACTCCCAGTGTGTACTTTTAGACTCAAAGTTTGACATTGTAACTAAGTGTACTTAATCCTATCAATTTTACAATTTATTCACACGCAAGAGTTATGTTTACGGTAAGTTCCACCAAAGTCAGTTTATTATTATTATTTTTTTCACACGTAATGGTTTAACACCTATCATCCGTACATTTTTAAACATTACAGTCATTCAAACTGCGTGAGTAGATATCATCCACCAATCAATGTGGCTTACTTTTGAAATCTTATTTTAGATTTAAACAATTCAAATAAACAAACCTAATCTAATGCTTAAGGTTTTAAAATTAATATTAATGTTCAATTCATATCAAATTATTTTTAACAAATGAAATTGCAATTAAATAGAACGGTCTAATACAGTCAGTTCCTTTTCTAACAAGTACAACCACGTCCCATGTAAATCGTTCTCGGCCTCAATGGTACCCTCCCATTCCTATGCGAACTCATCAGTTATTCTTTTATTTGTACAGTTTTTTAATTAATGAAAATATAAGTTGTCCAACCCTAGTGAGAAAACTCAACATGGTTTATGCACATTAAAATTATGATAATATATATATATATATAAAAAATCAACATGGAAACTATGAATGCATATGATGTATGAGTATATTAGATGAGATAAACGTCAATCTGTTTGGGTTGGATAATCATCAACTTACATCTACCCCTTAGGTAGGCTTCCATTTTTTGGTAAGCATGGGCATGGTCCGCATTTGGTAACGATTCTACCAGGATCGACATTCTTCCATGGAGGTCCCCTAGTATTGACAATGTATTGTGTAATATAATGAATGGTGTTAGGTTTCATCATTCCTTAGATGTTTACAGGTGCTTATCTATGTAAGTGTGTGTGTTTGTGTGTGTATGTGTGCGTGTGTGTGTATGAAATCAACATACAAATTATTATAATTCAACATACGAGCATATATTACAGATTAACATGTGACCACATTAAAGAAATCAAACGACAATTGAGATGGTACATCAAAACAGTATATCAACCAATTAAACGAATATAAAATCGAGCAAAGGCTATGAAGGTTGGAAGCTTTTGGCTACGGATTTAATCCGTAGTAATATAGCTACGGATTTAATCCATAGCTATATCCTAAGTGCTCTGTCGCTAAAGCTACCTCCCCACCTAAAATATATTAAATATATATTAAATATAAATGGATCTTAAGGGGATCCACGAGGTCCACTGAAATATATGCATTTGATCTAAGCCGTCCAAAAATTCTAATATATAATTTTAGTGCATGAGCCCAAAAATTATATAGTTTAAATGTCTAAGTGGACCACACCATTAGAAATAATATAAATTAAATTTATACTATTAATATATTGTGTGGTCTCCTTATAGATTCGATCTGACTCATTTTTTTTTATTAATACTTATAATAATAATTTAAAATTAATGGACGGAGTGGATATATGAAATACATCACAGTGGGCCCCACGGTCCAAAAAATCAAACGTCCAGGGAGCCATCCGTCACGCGCCCCTCCAAAACCCCAAAGCCCTCCAAAACCCAAAATGCCCGCCCATCCGCCATTTTCTCCCGCTCGCCCGATGAACCCATCTCTCCATCTCTCTCTCTCTCTCGCACTCAATCTCTCTCTTTCCCTTGTCCTCTCTCGATCTCCCGATCTCCCTCACCCTCTCTCCTTATCTCAAGGCCGCATTCCCCTCTCTGTTTTCAAAAACTCATTTCGCTGCAAGAAGGAGAAGAAGAAGGAGAAGGAGAAGAAGACGAAGCACGGTTAGTTTCTTTCTTTCTCCCTCTTTATCTCTTTCTCAAAACTTTCAATCCTTCAATCCACATTCCCCTCTCCCTGTTTCTGAAATCTAAGGGCCTGTTTGGCCGGTCGAATTGGAAGGGATTGGAAGTTAAATCATGGGATTGGCCGGGCGTGCCAAATAGAGTCAACCACCCATATTGGCCATTTTGGGCATTTCAGATACAGGCCAACCTTGCATGGAACGCCCACCATTGAGGCCTGTGGTGATTGAACGCCCACCATTAGGGCCTGTTTGGTCGGGCAGATTGGATGGAATTGGATGGTATTAGAGTGGATTGCACAAATTTCTAGGTAATGATAGCTACGTCAGTGGATTGGTGCAAGATCTATGGGATTGCTATATCCCAGGATTGCTATTTCCGGTCTGTTTGGGACGCCCGGCCAATACCGGGATTAAACCTTCAAATCCCTTTTAATCCCTTGAACCAAACATGTCCCAAGCAATTTTGAAGGGATTTGGGTGGATTGGATGGGATTTAAAGGTAATGATGGTGATGTCAGTGAATTGTCTTAAGATCCTAAAAGGAATTCTAGAATTTTTTTTTTTTTCAGGTTTGTCAAATTGTGACATCAATTTGAATTTCTATGTTTTTTTTTTAAATGTCTTTTATGTTACTGGCACAGGCATTCATATACATTGAAAAATATGATTCAAGTGCCGATTTTATAAGTCAAACAATCTATGTTCTAGGTCCTATTTTATAAGTGAAATTGTGAGCATTTTACATTGAATGCATGATCCTTACTATCACTATGTGTAGATGAATTTAATAGATTGAAATTTCCTGTAGCTCATGCTCGACTCCAGAAATCAAAGGTCAGGTGCATCATTGAAATGTGATTATGGGACCATAGCTTATTCATGGTAATTCAAAGAATATGGACAATTAAAATTGTCAGAATACCTCAACATGTGGACTGTGAAGAGTTTGTTTTAGGTATGTTGTAACTCTGGATGGAGTTCTTCCTTTTTTATATTATTTTTTTTCTTTATTTATTTTTAGAATTGGAACATTATTTATTTATTCTCGAGTGGTATATGTTTGTTTATTTTCATGAGGCGTGTTATCTGTTTTCTCAGTGCTACATCTTCCACCTTTAATGCATTTTGTTCTGGCATTATTCAAGGTTCTGTAAATCTTGTACGGGATGCCACTTGCTAGCAGTGTGAACATGAGTGGCGGCAGGATATTGCTGTCATTACAAAGTGGTTTTCAGGGATGTTTCTGGTAAGCTTTCATGGATTTTCTGCTTTAGCATTAGAACTTGCTAAATTCTAATTTGCATGCATCATTGATGTTTATATGACAATACTGGGATGCACTGTAATGATTCTTTAGTTGTATGATTATACATTTAAACAATTGACCTACCGCACATATGAATTCATAAAGGATTCTTAATTATTTAAGTCTTTTGATAGAAAAGTACTTCTTCCTTAAGAAAAAAAGAAAGTACCTTTTGCCTCTTTAAAAAAGCGGAAGTGCCTTTCTGATTTTAGTATTTTTAATGATTTGTTATATTTAGAATTTGTTGAAACACATTAGTCTGATCTTCTTGTGCCATCCTAGGATTGTATGAAGCCTCACATCTCGCATCTTAGTTATCTATTTTCAATTTTCTTCTTGAGCAACTTAAGCAGTCCTAGCTGTCCTACTTATCTATTTTAGTCTATGTTTTGACTTCTACAAGTTAGTTCTTGTATAAGTTGGCTAGGCTTGTGTCCAGCTCTACACTTAGCAGATTCTTTGAGAGGTCCCTCCCATCTACAACGTTTCATGTAATCGGGACTGTTTTTTTTTGGACATTTTTGACAAATATGAGGGTGATTATGATTCCTTACTGCGACTACTAGGGGCTAGACTCCTATTTTATAGTTCACTACCATCTCAAAATGATGATCTCTTCCACCATACACATGTATGGAAATTCAGACCAGCCAAACTATTGAGTCGATCTTGGATGGAGTAAGACTAAGCAGATGCTAATAACTATCTGACGTATGTCGTTGAATTGGTAATACTCGTTGTGTTTCTTTTAACCACCCATCAATCAAATGGCTAGGATTGCCAAATAGTGTAATTTTCAAGAAATCCTCCACCATAGTGTGCCCCACAGTTTGGATGGTTGGAATAGCAGTATGTGTGCCATGTTAAGGAGGATTAGGTGGTATGGGACATGGGATTAGGTGGTATGGAATTGCACTTGTTCCGTGCAAATTCCATTCAACGTTTGTAAATGACCAAAGGATTGGATGAATACAAGTATTATATCATCCAGTCCCAACAGTAGAAACTGCGGGATTTCTGGTGGAGATACACTGCAGTTTTCACAATTGGAATCCATTATTCCAATAGGCCTTGAGAACTCAACAATCAAACTACCATTCCACAATTTGGATTTTTGATTTGTTGGGATTGTGTATTTATTATTAGTGGTTGTTTTTTTTTTTTTAAAAAAAATAATAATAATAATTTGCAAATGCGAATTCTTTATGATTTTTGAATTTCCATATTGCAGGGTGTTTAGTTGCTCTACAGGTAGTGGTGGCTACTCTATTGGCAGTAGTACCGTTCTACTTTGTGATTTTGATTATTATTGTTGTTATTTTCTTAAAGCAAGATTCTCACTTGAAATTCATTCCACCAACAAATCCATTGTAAAATAGGGAATTATAGTAGAGAAATCCCCATTCCAAGAACTCTTTAATTTTTCTTGAATGCTGTTGATTTCCTGATGTAATTGGACCTAATAACTCTTTGGAATGATGCCATAAAGCATTTGATATATGTGACAAAGTTGATTTTTATTTTATTTTATTTTATGAAGCTTCTAGATGTTTGATCTTGAAACAAAAACATAAAAACTGGATATGACTCTGTTGGATTTAGAACTTCATGCATCAAAATAGCCTTTATCTTGTTAACAAGCTTAGAATAAAGAAAATGGGAAAAAAGAAGGAAAATGACAATTCCTACGTGACTATATGTGTGATGTTCGTTTGATAGGCTTCGTCTCTAAACCTTAACTTGAATCTTTTGTGAAATAATCTGAACTGATCAGGTGATCATACAAACAAGGCAACTAGTGATTAGTTTGTAATAAATTATCAATTTGTTTTAGTTAGGAGGTTATGGTTCTAGTTTTAATTATCTTTTGCCAATAACAAATGCCCAGCCACCCATTTGAAATGGTAAAGACTTAGAACTTATCTTTTCCTCTTCTTTTTCTTTCATTAAAGGTAAGTGCAGCATAATTGTTTGGTGTAGATGCTTATTATCCAAACCCAAAGGCTTCTGAATGCCACATTAATGTGAAGGTACCTGACACCTCTATAGGGTAGAATTGGAAGTTTTCTTTGCAGGTAGCTATCTTTTGACAGCTGGTATTTACGATTGCCACCAATTTTCCTTGCATACTAAAAGGAGAGGCATATATTTTCCCCAGATGGAAAGTTATGATATAGTGGTTCTTGATTCAAGATTGTCTATAGAGGACTTCAGAACACAGAGCAATCAGGTAAATCAAGTAATAATGGACTACACTTGAAGTAAATTAAGAAAAAAAGGAAAGTTAACCAAACTCTATTGGCGTAGTTCATCTACAATTCCACATTAGACTACATCTTTAATGAGTTCACTGTGAAACTACCTATTAGTCCGTGACTCAGATTCTTGACAGCTTGACTGCAAACAGTTATGATGCTGAAAATTCGGAAGGGGTAGAGTATTTGGAGGCCAATGACATCTCATTTGTTGCAGATCAGATAGGTTTGATTCCAAGGATTACTTCTTTGTTTCTATTTCATAGTGGTCCGACATTGATGGTCTATCCAATCATTTCAACTAAAGGTGGATTCCTTAACAGAAACAGGTTGTACACCATTTCTATTGGCCACCTGTTCTCAGCCCCTTGTTCTTGTTGGAGACAACAGTTGTACATTGACTTCATCAATGGAGCAGAACACATTAATTAACCAAGGAACGAGAAAATGTTAGATCATTAACTATACTATCAGATTATTATTATTTTTTCTTTCAAGTTATTCATTGCTTTCAAATCTGCATTTTATGTTTTGTGTAACATTCTGTAGCATTTGAAGTAAGAAACTGATTGATTATATATGTTTATATAACTTGCATCCTTGGATCGCCAGACAGATAAGTACAAGTGAACGGCCCATAGAGCACCGTCTAGTAGCGACTTGCTACTGACAACACCAGTATGCAATTTGTGTCCGAATAGCAAGTTGTTTCATATTTCTAGTGTACCATTGGCTACTCATCTAGATTTGGATATTTTCAAAGAATTGCAGATGGAGACTTGTCACCTATATTTACTGGGAGACCCATAACAACCATATCATTAAGGTCTTGTTTTTTATTCTTCTTTTGCTTCCTGTACCTACTTTGAACATATGATCAGTGAATTGAGGCAAAATATTTGTTTCTTGCAATTCTGGTACTACAGAGGGAAAGCCCAATTTTGTTCCATTTAATGAGGAATTGATGAAATTGACATTGTAGATATTTTGTATGTCCTATGCTTTCAGAAATAGGTAAATGAGATTTGAGACTCTTGTTTCAATTTTAGAAAATTTCTTGCTTCAATTTGTTGATGATGTGCTTCCCATCGATTTGGATCTCATAGTTGTTCTTTGGCTGTTTCATCAATCAAAGATATGTTATCTCAAAAAAGATTTCCACTACAGAATTTAGCACTTACTATAATTTCTGTTTGCGTTCCTCATAAAATAGAGCTTTTCCAGTATCATGGAGATTTTCTTAATTTCTGTTTGATATGTTTGGGTTTCCTCATAAAATGCATGCCAGCATTGAAACCATGGTATCATAAACTAGTCATAACAAGCCATGTGCATAGTGGACGGTTATGAATGAGCACAATGAAGGGGCAATTGTTATTACCCACATATATATATATTCTTAGATCTTCTGGGCCGGTTCAGGTCATCTAGCTCATCAGCTCAACCCATTGATGAGCAATATGGGTGGCTCAAGTCAGGTAGAGTTCAACCCAAGTCCAACCCATTTACTTAAATGAGCCATTTCTAACCCAAGCCTGACCCACTATCTGTTTGGATGCCTATAACTTTTTTGAGTTGTAAACGCATTACCTAAAAGTGAGTTTCATGTGTACGTTATTTACAGGTAAGTGAAATTGCTGAAAAGTTGTGACTTACCACTGTAAAGTATAGGGACCTTTTTTTAATTACATTATGCTTTGTTCTCTTCATGTGCCTTTAAAATTTTTGTGATGAATTGAGGAATGGCAATGGTAATCAAGAGTTGGAATTTAGGCATAGGAAAAAAAGTATTTATTAGATGTATGAATGCACCCACATGAGTTTTGGCCCATGTCACACTGAATGAGGTGCAACATTCTTTATATGTGTAATTCTGGTCAATCATCCAAGCCATCAGTATGGTGCATGCTTAAAGTTTGACTGAGGATGCTTTAAAGATCCCCAAGATTGTAAGATCTGATCATCCAAACAATGGTTAATGAGAAGAGGAAAGAAAAATCAAATCATATTTACTAGATGTATCTCTGGTTTTATGGTTTTACTTGTACATTCCTGTATTGATTACTCAAGCATGACAGTTATGCGCATTCTTTCAGGTGGATGTTGCATGTGGGAGGATTGGAGCTGCATATTTCGGATTCAAGCATCTGGTACGTCTCTTGTCAAGAATGCACATGTGTAGTTATCATTGTGGTTATAGTTATTCATGATGTGATAGGTTTTCAGGTGAGATGAACGAGTTTCAAAAAAAAATAGTCTTCGATTTTGAGAAGTGATTCCCAATGCCATTTTATGTGTAAATACATATTTCAAATTCAAGCATCTGGTATGTCTCTTGACTCAAGAATGCACATGATTAGAGTGACTTGGCCATTTGGACAGGCCGTGTTTATGTATTTGCTTGAAATTGATGAAGCAGACCCGGAGTGCGTCGGAGCTATCCGAAAGATCGGGGGTCCCTGGAAGGTGGGAACTGCTGTTATGACCATGATGAAGCTGTCTATTTCTTATGGATGACATTAGAGGGGCCTGACCATCTGGACAGGTCGTGTTTATGTATTTGCTCATAATTAATGAAGCAGACCCGGATTTTCGTCGGAGCTATCCGGAAGAGCGGGGGTCCCTGGAAGGTGGGAACCGCTGTTATGACCACGATGAAGCTGTCCATTTCCTATGGACGACATTGGAGGGGCCTAGCCATTTGGACAGGCCGTGTTTATGTATTTTTTCGAAATTAATGGAGCAGACTTGGATGTGCGTCGGAGCTATCCAGAAAAGTGGGGGTCCATGAAAGGTGGGAATCGCTGTTATGACCATGATGAAGTTGTCCATTTTCTATGGATGGCATTAGAAGGGCCCGGCCATTTAGACAGGTCATTTTTATATTTGAATTTGCAAGGACCACACCCTTAACCTAAACCCGAAACGATTCTCAAATCTAAAAACCTATAACCAAAACCAAAACCAAAACCTATAACCTAAAACCGAACCCATTCTCAAATGCCAAAACCTATAACCTAAACCTAAAACTTAACCTAAACCTATAACTTATAACCAAAACCAAAAGCTATAACCTAAACCAAAACCAAAACCTATAGCATAAATCCGAACCCATTCTCAAATCTAAAAACCTATAACCTAAACCATTAACCTATAACTTAAACCAAAACCAAAACTATAACCTAAACCCGAACCCATTCTCAAATCCCAAAACCTATAACATAAACCTAAAACTTAACCTATAACCTAGACCCGAACACATTCTCAAATTCCAAAACCTATAACCTAAACCCGAACCCATTCTCAAATCCTAAAACCTATAACCTATCCCTAAACCTTAACCTATAACCTAATCTAAACCTATACTCATAACCTAAAACTATTCTCAAATCCCAAAACCTATAACATAAACCAAACCTTTCCCTAAACCTATAACCTAAACTCAATTCCCTAAAGCTAAACCTATACCTAATCCTAATCTCATCTCCCTAAACCTAAACCTAATCCTAAACTTGAAAACCCAAACTTAAACCTAATCCCGAACCTGAACACGATTTCCTAAACTTAAACCATAACCCATTCTCAAATCCAAAAACCTATAACCTAAACCAAAACCAAACCCAAAACCTATAACCTAAACCCGAACACATTCTCAAATCCCAAAACCTATAACCTAAACCAAAACCAAAACCTATAACCTAAACCCGAACCCATTCTCAAATCCCAAAACCTATAACTTAAATTTAAACCTAAACCTTAACCCAAACCTATAACATATAACCTAAACCAAAACCTATAACCTAAACCAAAACCAAAACCTAAAACCAAAATCCGAACCCATTCTCAAATCCCAAAACCTATAACCTAAACCTAAATCTTAACCTAAACCTATAACCTATAACCTAAACCTAAACCTAAACCAAAACCAAAACCTATAACCTAAACCAAAACCAAAACCTATAACCTAAACCCAAACCCATTCTCAAATCCAAAAACCTATAACCAAAATCTAAACCTAAACCTTAACCTAAACCTATAACCTATACCCTAAACCAAAATCAAAACCTATAACCTAAATCCGAACCCATTCTCAAATCCCAAAACCTATAACCTAAACCTAACCCTTAACCTAAACCTAAACCTTAACCTAAACCTATAACCTATAACCTAAACCAAAACCTATAACTTAAACCAAAACCAAAACCTATAGGCTAAACCCAAATGCATTCTCAAATCCAAAAACCTATAACCTAAACCGTTAACTTATAACCTAAACCAAAACCAAAACCTATAACCTAAACCTGAACCCATTCTCAAATCCCAAAACCTATAACCAAAACCAAAACCAAAACCTATAACTTAAAACCTGAACACATTCTCAAATTCCAAAACCTATAACCTAAACCAAAACCAAAACCAATAACCTAAACCCGAATCCATTCTCAAATCCCAAAACCTATAACCTAAACCAAAACTAAAACCTATAACCTAAACCCGAACACATTCTCAAAACCTAAAACCTATAACCAAAACCAAAACCAAAACCTATAACCTAAACCCGAACCCATTCTCAATTCCCAAAACCTATAACCTAAACCTAAACCTAAACCTATAACCTATAACCTAAACCAAAACCTATAACCTAAACCAAAACCAAAACCTATTACCTAAACCCGAACCCATTCTCAAATCCCAAAACCTATAACTTAACCCTAAACCTTAACCTATAACCTAACCTAAACCTATATTTATAACCTAAAACTATTCCCAAATCCCAAAACCTATAACCTAAACCTAACCTATAACCTAAAGTCAATTCCCTAAAGTTAAACCTACACCTAATGTTAATCTCAACTCTCTAACTTAAACCTAAACCTAAACTTGAAAACCTAAACTTAAACCTAATCGCGAATCTGAACCCGATTTCCTAAACCTAAACCATAACCCATTCTCAAATTCAAAAACCTATAACCTAAACTAAAACCAAAACCAAAACCTATAACCTAAACCCGAACACATTCTCAAATCCCAAAACCTATAACCTAAACCAAAACCAAAACCTATAACCTAAACCCGAACCCATTCTCAAATCCCAAAACCTATAACCTAAATCTAAACCTAAACCTTAACCTAAATCAAAACCAAAACCTATAACCTAAATCCGAACCCATTCTCAATTCCCAAAACCTATAAGCTAAACCTAAACCTTAACCTAAACCTCTAACCTATAACCTAAACTAAAACCTATAACCTAAACCAAAACCAAAACCTATAGCCTAAACCCGAACGCATTCTCAAATCCAAAAACCTATAACCTAAACCATTAACCTATAACCTAAACCAAAACCAAAACCTATAACCCAAACCCGAACCCATTCTCAAATCCCAAAACATATAACCTAAACCCGAACCCATTCTCAAATCCCAAAACGTATAACCTAAACCAAAACCAAAACCTATAACCTAAACCTGAACACATTCTCAAATCCTAAAACCTATAACCAAAACCAAAACCTATAACCTAAACCCAAACCCACTCTCAAATCCCAAAACCCATAACCTAAACCTAAACCTAAACCTTAACCTAAACCTATAACCTATAACCTATAACCTAAACCAAAACCTATAACCTAAACCAAAACCAAAACCTATAACCTAAACCCGAACCCGTTTTCAAATCCCAAAACCTATAACCTATCCCTAAACCTTAACCTATAACTTAACCTAAACCTATACTTATAACCTAAAACTATTCCCAAATCCCAAAACCTCTAACCTAAACCTAACCTTTCCCTAAACCTATAACTTAAACTCAATTCCCTAAAGCTAAACCTACACCCAATCCTAATCTCAACTCCTTAACCTAAACCTAAACCTAAACTTGAAAACCCAAACTTAACCCTAATCCCGAATCTGAACCCGATTTCCTAAACCTAAACCATAACCCATTCTTAAATCCAAAAACCTATAACCTAAACCAAAACTAAAAGCAAAACCTATAACCTAAACCCGAACACATTCTCAAATCCCAAAACCTATAACCTATAACCTAAACCAAAACCAAAACCTAAAACCTAAACCCGAACCCATTCTCAAATCCCAAAACCAAAACTTATAACCTAAACCAAAACCAAAACCTATAGCCTAAACCCGAACCCATTTTCAAATCTAAAAACCTATAACCTAAACCTAAACCTTAACCTATAACCTAAACCAAAACCTATAACCTAAACCAAAACCAAAACCTATAACCTAAACCTAAACCTTAACCTATAACCTAAACCAAAACCTATAACCTAAACCAAAACCAAAACCTATAACCTAAACCCGAACCCATTCTCAAATCCCAAAACTATAACCGCCCGTGTTTTCAGGACCCGAGTATATGACTCGTTTCCCAAAAATTCGAGTGTTAACCTTAAAGGATGGTGAAATTCGAGTATGCATTTTTTTTCTTTCATCATTTATTAGAGTAAGTAGATGAGCGTAGAATGGACAAATCAACATGAAGGAAAATTTTTATTTCATTTAGAATATACAAGTGGTTGCCCATAATGACTTATGCAAACCAATGTCTCAACAATAACAAATACAATATTTGCATACATAAGAAATAACAGAAAGCATATAAATGTAAGCTGCGCATGGATGTATGAATGCACATCGGCCTGGGGATGTACATCCAGCCGGACTTGGGCTCGTCGCCTATGCAATCATCGACCTGGGAAAATCATTCAGTCGGACAGGGGTCGATAGTCGGTGGTCTCGTAGCTAGCAAAACGATACCTCGAAGATCCTAAAGGCACGTACTACAGCATCCAGAATTAGCCACCCGTCATCGTTAATATGCCATGGATGCATGATTAGCCAAACCATATTAGTCCAGTTACAATCAGCCAATTTAGATAAGCTCAAGGTCACTACGGGGAGTAAATGGCCCAACGTAGGCCAACGATTCGGGCTTAGTGTCCCATTACCACCATCCCCGGCCCATGAGGCTACCATCTTAAGATGTTTAATGGAAACCCATCGACTAGTGACTAATCATATTATAGTATATGGGGCTTACCATTATATGGTTGTACGGTATAAAACATCGAACCCATATAGGAAAAATATCAAAACAAAACCACGTAGGGCGAGTATCAAAATATGCCACATATGACGATATCAAACAAGCCACATAGGCAATTATCAAAATAAGCCACATAAGGCGAGTATCAAAACCATGTGATAAAAGACCATCCTTAAAAATTATTGGACACAACAACCCTGGATGGTAGGCCCACATCAATGATCCATCTAAACCACTACTCAATAACTACTAGATCGAAGGTCCATTGTAATCACCATCAATCATGTTACATCCTAAGTATGGGTGTACATTTATAAGTAAAAATTTCTCACTAATGTACCAATTTAGGTTTCATAAGCAATCCACAATGAGAATTCTACAAGCACAAATAATTATATAGGATAATCATAAAGCATGTAATACAACAATTCAATTTTCACCAGCTAACATATATGATTATAAAGGGAGATATCAAATATGAATTTAAATAAAAACTATAACTTAAGCTAATGAGAAGATAGAAAGCTCAAGGGGAAGAATCATCACCTTATATTTTGAACCGCCTACCCGTGTTGCTAGAGAATGCATGTTTCCTTAGAATCAAACCCTATGATGAATTGTAAAGTTATACTATTAGATTCAAGCTTTACACATTATTCTTGGTCAAGGTCTTAACCTAGGGTTTGGATAACCTTAGTTTTAGGGTTTCTCCCAAGAGTCTAGGTCTAGACTTGGACCTTGGGGTTTGGACCCTAGTTAGTTGTACAATTAATTAAAGGGTTAATTTAATAGTTATGAGGTGTTTATTAATATTAATAATTCAATTAATATTAGCCAATATAGTAATCACAATCGTTGTGATAAATGTTAATATAATAGCTACCAAATACTTATTAATATTAATGATATAATTAGTATTAGCTAATTTGGTAATCATAATCGTTATGATTGTGACAACTAGTACGGTCCATTATTAATGGTAATATTTAAGGATGGTAATTAAAATATTACTATTTAATAATTATAATTATGTTTATAATATTTAATATCAGTGTAAATAGTCTATTAATGGCCTATCATGTCTATATTAAAAATTATTATGATAATAGTAATAAGGGTGATAGTTGTAAAGGCCTGGAGTTTGTCCATAGCTAAGGCCTGAATTGGGCCTCACACATGGGCCTATTCTCACCATAATGGGCCTGACACAACATAATGGGCCTTGTATGTATAACAAATGGGCTTCTCAAAGTAATGAGGCCCACTAAATGGGCAGTGTGTGTAACACACATACATCATGGTGGACTTGGGACAAAAATCTAAGTCAATATATGACTTATGTGGGCCGTACCATGCACAACGATTAGGAGGTTCATCCACCATTAGAGCATTCATAATCATTTGTTGGGCCCACCAAGTTGTGGTTCACAAATCCAACCCATCCATTATGTGTGTCCCACTAAGTCAAGGGGTCAAACCAAGTTTCAGGTGCATCCAAATCTCAGATGGACCCCAACAAGTGCTTTTATATAGTTTATCATGTCTTCACAAGATTGCAGATGGCGTGGGTCACCTGAGCTCTGTGAATGGCTGATTTTTAGGGGCATCCTATATACAAAGGGGACCCATCAAATGGACGATGTTGATGTTCAACACATCATGGTAGGGCCTATGGTGGGGGCCATGTTCCTAGCCAAAATCAGGCAGCGTCACTGGACATTTACGTGCATGTTCGTCGTATATTTATGTTTTTTTTTTTTATAGTTGGGGCCCACCTTAGGAGGATCTGCTCCTTCGGTTGAGTTCCAAGGCTCGGGATAGGTCCAATGTCCGATATTGGATATATCTTGACGTATCGAAATATCACAGCGGTAGGCTCTAATGATTTACCACTATTAAATTAGTCTTTCTACTGGTGTGACCTACTGGAGAGTTGGGTTGGCTTCATTTTTTAGGTCAACGCCTAAAATGAGGTAGGAAATGGGATGGACGGTGGGGACATAACATACATCTAGGTGAGGTCCCACTTTAAGCAAAATGGATGAAAAGTGTTGAATAACACATACCTCAGTTACGCTCACAAACCCACAGAACTTGGTAACGTTAATGCAACAGCAATATAGCTGCTGTATATTCTCCAGCCAATCGGCTTCCTCATCAGGCAGGCCTCACGTGGGACCCACCACATATAATAATAATAATATATATATATATATATATATATTATTTCTTCTTCTCTTTTTCTTCTTCTTTTTTTTTAATTGCTGTTTTCAGCTAACGTCTAGGCCTTGGATGGCCTCGATGTGCACCGACAGCATGGACTCACGTGTACATCATGGTGGGGTTCACAACAGGAGAGAGAGAGAGAGAGAGAGAGAGAGAGAGAGAGAGAGAGAGAGAGAGAGAGAGAGAGTACCTGACTTGGTTAGGCTTGGAGCTAGGACGAGGAAGAAGATGATGCCATGAATGGCGGATCTCGAATGGAGGCTCCTTCCTTCAATCCAACAGCATGGGATGGTTCATATGGATTCTATGAAGCTTAAGGATGGGCTTTTTCAAAGTTCTAGGATCGTTTGGATGGTGGGTTCGGAAGGAGGAACAAACAGTCATTTTTAGAGTTGCGGCTGCTAGGACGGCGATGGGAATGGCGAGATGCTTGATCCCCTCCCTCTAATATCACTGCCCTAACGTTTCTAAGCCGTCGGATTTAGAGGAAATGGTGTGGATTTACTCTGTTCGAAACCACCCTCAAAACAGTGGGAGTGTATGAAACCGGCTGTGGTTTTGTTGCTGGTTTTCTAAAAAAAAATATGATCCCTATGAACAGAAATGGACGGTCGAGGTATGCCTAGATAGGGAGCTGGGATTGAAGATGGAGGGAGCACACGGATCGCCCTCGTGGCAGCAACATATTTCTATTTCCAAAGATGGGTGTGTTTGTGGCGTGATTTGAGGCTGACATCGTGTGCACGTGCGTACAATCCAATGGTGGATCGACCATGGTTCTGTTCATATTCGGGTCGTCTACAATATGGACGGTTCAGATCATCCAACCCATGGCCGATGGTGGGCCATCTCACGACAAAAATGGACGGACATCCGTACGCTGTTTTCAAATAGAAATAGAGAGGGAAATCCCTCTGTTTATGAAAAATCTCGAGAAAAGGAGCTCTAACCGCTCTGCTGGTATGGTGCACACCGAGTGTGGACTAGCTGTGCACGCGCACCTCATTAAGTGGGGCCCACCATGATGCTCGTGAGAAATCCACACCGTCCATTCACCTTGGAGGCTCTAATCAAACCTTCTGACCAAAAATCAAGCAAATCTAAGGTTTAGGTGGGCCCTACATCTTGGTTTTAGGTCTTATTTGTGGACTCACGTCGATCTGACGATCAGATCATCTCCAAATCGAATGTCAACGGTTAAAAGGGCCCTAAGAACTTATTTAGATGATAGGGTCCCCTGATCTATGAATTTCGAACATTAAATGTTATTATTAGAATAGTTTTAATATTTATTATTATTATTATTATTATTATCATAATTACTTATTTCCTTTATGTATTTTGTCATGTATATCTTATATTATCATAAATTGTTAATATACATAAATTATATGAATAAGAGATTAATATATGTCTATATATTATTTGTATATTATTTGTATGGTCATATACGTGTTAGGTTTTTAATTTTATATAAATCATTAAATTTTTTTTCAGTATATTTAATTTTTTTATATACTACGGATTCTATAGTTCGTAATTTTACATTAATGCATATAACATAGATTGTAGTTACATATCATTTTAATACTAAACTTTAAATATTTATAAAAATAACATTCCATAGTATATATATTTAGGTTATATTATTTCTTTGTATTTTTATTAAATTAAATTAAATGGTAACACCTGAGTACTGGAAAGTACAGGGTGTTACAAAAACCTATAACCAAAACCAAAACCAAAACCTATAACCTAAACCTAAACACATTCTCAAATCCCAAAACCTATAATCTAAACCAAAACCAAAACCTATAACCTAAACCCGAACCCATTCTCAAATCCCAAAACTTATAACCAAAACCTATAACCTAAACACGAACACATTCTCAAATCCCAAAACCTATAACTAAAACCAAAACCAAAACCTATAACCTAAACACGAACCCTTTCTCAAATCCCAAAACCTATAACCTAAACCTAAACCTATACCTTAACCTAAACCAATAACCTATAACCTAAACCAAAACCAAAACCTATAGCCTAAACCTGAACCCATTCTCAAATCCAAAAACCTAAACCTAAACCTAAACCTTAACCTAAACCGTTAACCTATAACATAAACCAAAACAAAAACCTATAACCTAAACCCGAACCCATTCTCAAATCTCAAAACCTATAACTTATCCCTAAACATTAACCTATAACCTAACCTAAACCTATACTTATGACCTAAAACTATTCCCAAATCCCAAAACCTATAACCTAAACCTAACCTTTCCCTAAACTTATAACCTAAACTCAATTCCCTAAACCTAAACCTAAACCTAAACTTGAAAACCCAAATTTAAACCTAATCCCGAACCTGAATCCGATTTCCTAAACGTAAACCATAACCCATTCTCAAATTGAAAAACCTATAACCTAAACCAAAACCAAAACCAAAACCTATAACCTAAACCTAAACTCATTATTAAATCCCAAAACGTATAACCTAAACCAAAATCAAAACCTATAACCTAAACCCGAACCCATTCTCAAATTCCAAAACCTATAACCTAAACCTAAACCCAAACACATTCTCAAATCCCAAAACCTATAACCAAAACCAAAATCAAAACCTATAACCTAAACCCGAACCCATTCTCAAATCCCAAAACCTTTAACCTAAACCTATAACCCATAACCTAAACCAAAACCTATAACCTAAAACAAAACCAAAACCTATAACCTAAACTCGAACCCATTCTCAAATCCTTAAATCTATAACCAATCCCAAAACTTATAACCTAAACCAAAATCAAAACCTATATCCTAAACCTGAACCCATTCTCAAATCCAAAAAATTAAACTTAAACCTAAACCTTAACCTAAACCATTAACCTATAACCAAAATGAAAACCTATAACCTAAACCCGAACCCATTCTCAAATCCCAAAACCTATAACCTATCCCTGAACCTTAACCTATAACCTAACCTAAACCTATACTTATAACATAAAACTATTCCCAAATCTCAAAACTTATAACTTAAACCTAACCTTTCCCTAAACCTATAACCTAAACTCAATTCCCTAAAGATAAAACTACACCTAATCATAATCTCAACTCCCTAACCTAAACCTAAACCTAAACTTGAAAACCCAAACTTAAACCTAATCCCGAACCTAAACCCGATTTCCTGAAACTAATCCATGACCCATTCTCAAATCCAAAAACCTATAACCTAAACCAAAACTAAAACCAAAACCTATAACCTAAATCCGAACCCATTCACAAATCCCTAAACCTATAACCTAAACCAAAACCAAAACCTATAACCTAAACCCGAACCCATTCTCAAAACCCAAAACCTATAACCTAAACTTAAACCTTAACCAAAACCAAAACCTATAACCTAAACCAAAACCAAAACCTATAATCTAAACCCGAACCCATTCTCAAATCCCAAAACCTATAACCTAAACCTAAACCTAAACCTATAACCTATAATCTAAACCAAAACCTATAACCTAGACCCGTACCCATTCTCAAATCCCAAAACCTATAGCCTATCCCTAAACCTTAACCTATAACCTAACCTAAACATATACTTATAACCTAAAACTATTCCCAAATCCCAAAACCTATAACCTAAACCTAACCTTTCCCTAAACCTATAACCTAAACTCAATTCCCTAAAGCTAAACCTACACCTAATTCTAATCTCAATTCCCTAACCTAAACCTAAACCTAAACTTGAAAACCCAAACTTAAGCCTAATCCTGAATCTGAACCCGATTTCCTAAACCTAAACCATAACCCATTCTCAAATCCAAAAACCTATACCCTAAACCAAAACCAAAACCAAAACCTATAACCTAAACCCAAATACATTCTTAAATCCCAAAACCTATAACCTAAACCAAAACTAAAACCTATAACCTAAACCCGAACCCATTCTCAAATCCCAAAACCTATAACCTAACCCTAAACCTAAACCTATAACCTATAACCTAAACTAAAACCTAAACCAAAACCTATAACCTAAACCCGAACCCATTCTCAAATCTCAAAACCTATAACCTATAATCTAAACTAATACCAAAACCAAAACCTATAGCCTAAACTCGAACACATTCTCAAATCCAAAAACGTATAACCTAAACCTAAACCTTAACCTAAACTAAAACCTATAACCTAAACCAAAATCAAAACCTATAACCTAAACCTGAACCCATTCTCAAATCCCAAAACCTATAACCTAAACCTAAACCTAAACCGATAACATATAACCTAAGCCAAAACCTATAACCTAAACCAAAACCAAAACTTATAACCTAACCTAAACCTATACTTATAACCTAAAACTATTTTCAAATTTCAAAACCTATAACCTAAACCTAACCTTTCCCTAAACCTATAACCTAAACTCAATTCCCTAAAGTTAAACCTACACCTAATCCTAATCTCAACTCCCTAACCTAAACCTAAACCTAAACTTGAAAATCCAAACTTAAACCCAATCCCGAACCTGAACCCGATTTCCTAAACCTAAACCATAACTCATTCTCAATTACCTAAAGCTATAACCTATAACCGATAACCTATAACCTAAACCTAAACCTATAACATTTCCTTAAACCTTTAACCTAAACTTAAACTTAAGACCTAAATGTATTCTCAAATCCTTAAACTCAAACCTACACCTAATCCTAATATCAACTCCTTAACCTAAACCTAAACTTGAAAACCCAAACTTAAACCCGATCTCAAAGCCGAACCCAATTTTCTAAACCTAAACCTTAACCTATAACCTAAACCTAAACCTAAACTAAAACCTATAACCTAAACCTAAACCTAAACCTATAACCTAAACCTAAACCTATAACCTTAACCTAAACTAAAACCTATAACCTAAACCTTAACCTATAACCTATAACCTAAACTTAATTATAACCTATAACCTAACCTTAACCTAAACCTATAACCTAAATCTAAACCGAAACCTATAACCTAAACCTAAACCGAAACCTATAATCATATGGTGAGACCATTTCTTTTGTGTTAATTTCATTCCTCTTTGAGATTTTTTTTTTAAAAAAAATTTTAATTCATTAAGAAAAAAAAATAATTATGCATGATGCGCTTATTTCACTTTGTCTTTCTTTTTCCTAATGGACATTCTTATTTATGTATGACATGACTATTTATAGGATGATGGAATATATGAAGTTGTTGAAATTTCAGGGTAAAGTCGAGTACATTTCTCTAATGAAGTCAAGGATTTGTATTTTCAGCATTATTATAATTGTGATTGTAATTGATTGAATGAAGGATTATAATTTGATTGTAATTGAATGAATGAATGATTGTACAGGTGGTAATTGAATGAACAAGTGATTATATATAATTTTTTAATGTACAAAATAGCTACGGATATTGACCGTAGCCATTTATCTGATAGGTGTAGCCTTTTCAATTTAGACATACTGCTACGGGCATTTAGCTACAAATAATATCCATAGCCATTAATCTGACAGGTGTAGCCTTTTCAAATTAGACATATTGCTACGGACTTTTAGCTATAAATAATATCCGTAGCCATTAATCTGACAGGTGTAGCCTTTTCAATTTAGGCATATTGCTATGGACTTTTAGCTACAAATAATATTCGTAGCTGTTTAAAGTTTTCGCTATAGATATAATTGCTACGGATATCTGTAGCTATTACACCCTATAGCTATGGATTAAATCTGTAGCCATAGGTTTAAGACCTCTTGCTACGGCACCTACGGCCACGGTCAAGCTATGGACCAAAACCCTAGCCATAGACTTATGGCTACGGTTTTTGTCCGTAGCCTTTGCTCGATTTTTTTGGTAGTGATATTTTAAGTCTAATGAAATGAAACATATTGGAATCACTCACTTGTTTCCGATAGAGAAGAATACATAGAATAGTTGGATTGGTTCCAGTTTAAGTATCCTAAGAACCATATAAACAAAACTATTGATTGCTCCGATTATTCCATACAATGAGGCCCACCCTTAAATTGATCAAGGTGGCTAACCCTATTCGAGCAATCCATAAACAGTCCAAAGTATGTGAATTACATATATTATGGGTTTACTAATCCAAATATTAAGGTTCAAAATTAGGTAGATATATCCAGGTGTCTGTCGATTGAATCTGTTGATCGATCAACTCAGATCAATGGCTCATCAATTAAATCAATCGAATCAAGAAAGTAAGAGTTAGAACAGTTTGGTCACTTGACCAATTTTGGCACCATTGATTAAGTTTATTGATCGATCGATTTTGATTGATGACCTGCCGATTGAATCAATCACCGATCAATCAAATCGAAAAGTCCAGAATTTTAATGTTTAAGTTTTTGGACAAATTTTGACCATTTTGACCAATCGAACTCCGATTGAAGGTTAAATTGACGGTTGACAATTTGATCCGATTTGATAGTTTAACTTAGAAAATTTGAAGATTTCTCTTGTTTGAATATCTAGGGTCAAATTAGACATTTTTGGACATATCCAGACAAGTCATTGGTCCTCTTTTGATCCTTTATAAGGGAGAAGTCCGTTGATCAGTTGATCTGAACCACCTATGTTTCATCTTAATCAAAATTATAAGATTGAATGATAATAAGAAAATCCAATCAATGCGGCTCACCAATCAGTTAGTTTGATAAGATATTTGAGAATCTTAATGTATTTTGATCTCAATGATCGTATGGACCAATTTGATCAGATCGAACCCCACATGTCCGGAGACCCAACACCATCAACAAACTATAATGGATCTAATATATGATTTAGATCAATGTAGCCCACCTAATGATCCAATCATCCAAATATTTGGGATCCAGGTATATTTTGACCATAGAAATTGGATGAACGAAGTAGATCTTACCACACACATCCCAGTGGCTCATTTTGACCCTCTGTGCCAAGTGATAAGAAGACTTATACGGGAATTTGGGTTTTTTTTGTTCACATTCCAAATCTCACCACACAATGTTTATATGGTCGATCTGATTCATTTATTATCTTGCTCAGATAATTAAAACCTTAAATTATCAAAATTAATAATCCAATATATCAATGCCTAAAGATATAAGTCAAATTACCCATTGCCATAAGAGGTTGGGGAAACTTTGGCCCTTTGGGTAAGAGAGGAAGATGAGAGATACAAAATCTCTCTCTCAAATTCAAATTTAAATTTTATACTTATTATTATTATTATTATTTTCAAAATAATACGGCGTGCATTACATCAACAGTGGATGGGTCATATTGTGCCGATCGGCAATCTTGACCGTTTGATTGTTGGCCTGCAAATAGGTTATGATGGAATCACATTCAATGGGGAGAGGCCAAATTAAGATGTCCAGGATCTACCTTACAGGTGGGGCTCTGTCTAAATAGAGTAATTTTTAGGCCATAGGCAATCCAAGGTGAGGCCTACTTTTTGGACCTGGGTCAAGCCAAGGTGAGGACCACTACTTGACCTATTTCAATTAAAGTGATGCTCATGACTATGGACACCCCTTTGAATTATAGTGCTCCCGGTGGCATTGGGATGCTTAGACAGACCAATTCATTGATCTAGACTGTTCATTAGGTCCAATATACACTTCAGGGGCTACCATATGAACTTCACACCGATGAGACAAATACTTAATGATTTGATCAATGGCCTTCAATATGGACGGTCAAGATCATTTGCACAAAAATAGGCCCAATCAACGATTTGATCCATCTATTTCTTGGGACCCACTACGGATTGCTTATGATTCTAAAGAATCACTTTTGTTAGGCAATTGTAACCATGCCATCATGGCTTGGAAAAAGGATGGCTATAGAAGATAAGGCCAAATCAAGGATTGATTAGATCATCCAATTAGTATGATTTTTGCATCATAGCCCACGAAATTTGTTCTGAACTAAATGGACTGTTCAGATCAATTGCTTGGACTGTCCAAGTGAACCGATGCAAATAGGATCACCATAACTTAAAAGAGTGTTGTGAGAGTCTTGGAGATGTGTAACAAACTTCAAAGAGGAGGCCAACTTTCTAATAATCTAGACCATTTATCTGGTAGACCCCATCATGCATGGTCCATCGATACCTCCCATTAGATTATATCGTAATCATCCAATCATCAGCCACTCTTTTTGAAAGAGAATCATTTATCTCCGTTGAAACCACCAACTATATGATGATCGATTGACAGGCGCAACTTTAATAAACACAACCAAGCGTTCGCTTTCTTCTTCTTCTTTTTTGTTCTTTTTTTTTCTCCTTCAATGAAGATAATTTAGATTGAAAAGTGGCAGCAATGGTTTCTCCCTCTACTTATGTGTTGAACTATAAATCTAATGATTTTTTTATTTTTTATTTTTTATTTTTTAATTAAATCGCATGGTGACAGGGATGGACGTGACGAGGTTGAGCACCATCTTCCTCAAGGATAAATACTCATTGGATCATGGAGTTTCTTTGGACTCCTCGTAGAGATTCCTCAAATCCCCCGATGAAGAAAATAAGAAACAATTTCTGATAATTCTGAAAATAAATTGATTAATAAAAAAAACGAGTTTACAATCCTCTAAATAGTAATATCAAACCTGAAAGTTTTATAATCAAACTCCAACTCAATACTGTTGTAAAACAGATGTCTTAAACCTTGTTCATCATGCTGCTTGACTAGTTAAGGGACTGCCTCGACTCGAAATCCAGCGATAATGTATTTGAGATTTATAGGATACTCGACTAGTCAAGGGACATGCTCGACCAGTCGAAGGGGTTTTTTGACTAGTCGAAGCTCAAGCTCAACTAGTCAAGGGTTACATAAATGATGTGCGGTTTATGCACAGACTGCGTAAATTTGAGGTGGTTTCTATGAAGGTGCATAAATGGGGTTTCCCCATCTATAAGTAGGAGTCCCTAGGGCCATTTTCAAGCATACTAAGGCTTTCTAAATGGGTTCCAAGGATTCCTAAAAGGGTTTTAGCGTTTCTAAAGGGTATAACAAGGGTGAGATTCGAAGTTGTTCGAATTGGGTAAGTCCTTTCTCTTTGTAATTTCTATTTTCATATTGGATTACCATCCTTGATCCAAATTTGTGTGATTCCGCAACACAAATCCCAATAAGTGGTATCAGAGCAATCATTGGGGCATAGATCTGAATCTGAGGGATAAGCAATAATGATAAGCATTATGTATGATATTAAGAAATACTTAGGGAAAAATAACTTTGAATTATGGAAGATCAAGATAATCAATTCCTTAATCAAGTAAGGTGAAAATGATGCTTTTGAAGAGTGAAAGTCTACTATGATTGATGATGATTGGAATACTTTTGATAAGAAAGTCTTATCATTAATCTGTTTATGTTTCACAGTTGAGGTTCTCTACAATGTCATGAGTGAGAAAACTGTAGCTAAGTTAGAGGATGTCTATGCGAAAAAATCCTCTGAAAATCATCTACACTTGAAGCGGCAGTGGTATAACTTCAAGATGACATAGGGTGGAGATCTAGAGGCTCACATTAGCAACTTTAATAAATTGGTTTGCAAATTGCTGGATATGGAGGAGGTGATGAAAGAGGAGAAACAAGCATGTATATTGTTGAATTCTCTTCCGGCATCATATGAGTCATTCAAAGACATAATATGCGCCACAAATAAAACCCTGAGTGTCAACACCGTTATCTTAGCCCTTCAACAGCCCTTCAAGAGAAGGCCATGAGAAAGCTTAACGACGACATGGGGACATCTTCTGAGGCACTGTTTACGAAAGGTAGGAATTCTAAACAAGGTACAGTTTCTTCAAGTTCTAAATCCAAATCTAAGGATAATGACAAGAGTAAAGGGAAGAAAAAGTGCTAGAACTGTGGGATGGAAGGACATGTGAAAAAGGATTATACAAATCCTAAATTTAAGAAAGAAAAATATGAGGCTTCGTACAGAGAGGCCAACGCTGCCACGTCAGATGGATCGAGTAAATATGATGGTGATGTTGTGTCTGTGTCTACGATCAGACACTTTTACGATAATCGTAGGGAGAGTGGATTCTAGACACAAGGACATCTTTTCACATGACTCCTCATCGGAGTTAGTTCACTAGTTACAGAGAGTGCGATGGTGGACAAGTGTTTATGGACAATAATAGTGTATATAATGTTATGGTTGTTGGTACGGTGTGTATCAAGATGTTTGATGGGACAAAGTGTACCCAGACTGGGGTGAGGCACATTTCTGACATGAAGAAGAGCCTGATTTCTCTCGACACACTCGAGGCTATAGGGTGTGAGTTCATAAGTATTGATAGTATCCTTAAAGTATCTAAGGGGGTACCGGTAATCATGAAAGTGCAACAACTCGAATGTTTACAAGTTGATCGGGAGCACTTCAAAAGGTGGAGTTGCAGTGGCTATAGCGGATTTCACCTTTGCACGTGTGTGGAGTGCTAGGCATGGCCACATGAACGGGCAGGGCAGGAAGGATGTGACACGTGGATAGAGATATAGAGCAGGTGGAGCAACCACCTTTGAGAATAATCACACAATATAATCGTAAGATATCGGTGAGGTATATGGATAACTCTAATATCGCATATGCTCTCATTACAGGTGAGGGGGATTTGTCTACTATTCAGATGGCTCTAAGTGAGCCTGATGCTGAGAAGTGGAAGGTGACTATAGGCGATGTGATGGACTTGTTGTATCAGATCGACACATGAGAGCTAGTGGAGCCTCTAGTGGGCTGAAAAGTAGTCGGATGCATGTGGATCTTCAAGAGGATAAAATATATATATACAGAGTGAGGTTGATAGCGAAGGGTTATGCTTAGAGAGAATGGATCAGCTTCTCAGAAATATTCGTGCCGACGGTATAACAAAGTGTCTATTAGATTTGTGATTGGATCTGGTTGGCCAATGCGATCTTGAGCTGGAAATGATAGATGTGGAGTCTAAACTTCTGTAAAGAAAATTAGAAGAGCAAATCTATATGAAGCAACTAGAGCAGTTGAAAGTTAAAGGAGCTGAGAAAAATTTTACGGGAGGTCGTTACATGACTTGTCTCTTAGGCAATGATATAAAATTTAATTCTTTCATGGTGAGTTAGGAATTGTATGTTAATGACATGTGAATCATCAATCATGACTTTTCTAAAATGTAACGTCCCGTCTAAACCAACACAGTGTCCTGGGGCGTCCACGTAAGATTGCCGCAGGACCATTAGTTTAAACAGCTCGTGGTGGGATACCACAAGTTAATTAACCTATGATTAGTCTGTTAGAATAGATCAGTCAGGTCATGATAGGTCCTAATGCAGGCCACCAAGTCAAATGACCATTTATACTTAGCATCAGCCCGTACGGGCTATTCCGCGACGCAAAAAGGTCAAAAAATTATAAAAATTTAAAGAACCATAAATCTTACTAGGCTTATGGTCCATCACAGACCACGGACTCATTGGGTGCCTATAAGTTAGTTGTCCGAGCCATTCCATCATTACTTAACAACCCACTCAAGGCCATAGTTAGAATCTGAGACAATAATGAAACTAAGACTCCGGACTTTTCAGCCGTCGTATTTCTCCAAAATTTATGGCGAAAGTCTAATGTAGTGTCCTACATCTGTTCACAAAATCTGGAACCCGATCATGGCATGACGATCGTTGATCACAAATCGGACCCGTACGACCCAACCCCGTATTTGATCGTTCTCAAATTTTACAAGGCCATTCATCAGGCCATCGACCACCTATCCTATAAATTTCATGACCAGGGGACCACCAAAACCTCTCCAATCACCAGAATAGACCTCACTGGGCCACTTAAAGATCGGGGCCGTGTGATCAAATCTCATATTCGTTTTTCTGTTAAATCTCAAACTTTACATGAACCCTTGTTGGGACATAAGACACCTACACACCCAATTTAGTGGCCATAGGAGTGTTGGGGCCACCCCAACACTAATAGTAAGTTTTAAGAGGCTATTTTGGAAATTCATGGAAACTTATAGCCAAAGGGCCCAACTCTAGGGAAATAAACCTTAGCTCTTATCTCATGCCTCTCCCCATTCTCCAACAACAATATCTCCCTCTCCCTCATATCCTTCTCCATTATCCAACAACAATCTCTCCCTTATAATTTCTTATACCCTCCAACTATTAAACCCTCTCCCTCATAAACCTCAACCATCCACCCACAACCAACCTCTCTTGTCTCATAACTCCCACCATAACAACCATTGCTAGGGGAGTAAAGAGAGCAAGAGAGTAGAGTGAGGAGAAGGAGTGTGTGAAGGGAATCCAAGGTGGACCCTAAAATCGAGGTGGGGTCAAGCGCATCACCCCTTTCCAACTCTCTACCTCTCCTCCAAGGAGAAGTTCTTCGCCACAACCCCAAAATCATCCGTTGGCCTCTAAGTAAGATCTCTCACTTTTTTTTCTCTTGGAACCCTTGTATTGAAGAAGAAAGGGCATGGATTTCTCACATGCTAGATCTTGTTTTAGGGATTCCGACCGATCAACCCCTGAAATCCATATCTCCTAGGTCGTTTCCAAGCCTCCATCGAATCCGAAGGTGCAGACTATTATCCTTAGGTGGCCTATCACCAATTATAGTAGGGGTTTAATGATTTTGTTTGTTGAGTTGTTGTGTTGAAGAAATTAGAGAAAACCTAGGAAGGGTGTGTTGTTGGAATTGCATGGTTTTACATGAATTGTTTATATTTGATGTTGATCTTGTTTCTCACATGATTTAGCATAGAAATGACTACATGCTCATGGTTGCTTGATTGATTTTACTCATATACGTTGCTTCATAGTGTTTATAAATTTTAACTCTTGTGTGTTTGATTTCTTGAGGTGTTAGAAGTGCTCAACTTCCTCACTAACCCACACACTCACACGCACCTTGTTCATAATAATAAAGTATGCTTGTTAGGAATATTGGATCGTAGGTTGCGATGTATGTGAACATGAAATTTTTGTGCTAGTTGATAATCATGATGGTTGGCATGCTATGAATCAACATTGAACCCTCAGGTTGGGCGGGAACACGAGGAGAGACTCTAGTCCCGTTGGTAGGATTATGCTAGGACTAGACCCGTGGGTTTGGACGAGTATGCTCGGGTGGCTGTAGTTCGACTACATGGGTCCTCTGTGCCCAATGTCATTCGTCTCACGCTCGTCTAACTCGTGCGGTCTAGCCTACTATCTGACCAACCCTGTTGTTTGTTAACCCTGGTTGCTCATATATGTATGGAACCTGAACCATCCTACAACCATTGTAGCTCATCAATAACCCACTTGTGAACTGGTCCATAGCCTCGTGAGTCGAGCATGGTGGAATGGGACACTGTGTTTGAGCTGTCGGCCTACGCTCGGGTGTCGCACCTCCGCGTAGTGACCGAGAGCGATCTCCTTTTTCTCGGCACTCCTCATGTGCTTGAAGTCGGGGATGAGGAACCCAACAGGATCACGGACCGCGAGGACTCGGCCTCACGCATTGGGGGGTCTTGGCCTCGCAACCAGCTTAAAGCATTGATACGTGGGGTGTATCAGATTTTCAAACCTTCTGGACGAATGGACTTAATTAATAACTCGACTAACACGATCGCATTGCATCGCATTAGTTAGGGTGACGATTCGGAAGTCGAGGTCGCTCTGAGGGAGTGCAGTCATATGCGATCGTTAGATGGAGTCGCTCGAGGGAGCGTTGTGGCGAGGGCATACATCATATCATCCCACATGTATGTATTTTTAAATAAGAGTTGCTAGGTGTTGATGATTATCTATTTTTCATTAAATTCATGCTATAACTGCTGCCTGTTAAAACTTAAGACTAATAGAACCCACTGAGTTGATCACTCACTCCCACTCTAGGACGGTGTTTTAAAACACCAACTAGGCCCGATCTTAGATGCAGGTGTCGCACGACAGGAGGAGCCTGGAGAGGCGAGCTTTGAGGAGGAGGACGAACTGTCTTACTTCTAGCTGATGGACGGTTCGCCACCAGCTTGAGAGGCAGGATTGGATCGCCGAGCAGAGGGCTCAACCCTATCCTTTTTGGACATATATTTTTATGATTTTTTAGGGGTCGTCATGTGCGATCCCTTCTATTCTTTTGGACATATGTATAGATATATGTTTGGTCTTTTCATTTCAGTAGACTGTTATGTTTATGCTTCTTGTTCCAGGGAATTCCAGACTGCGCAACTAAATCGGATTTAAATGCATATTAATAAAATCAGTTATAAGTGACACTCGAAAAATCGAGAGTTGAGCATATGCGCGACCCCCAATTTCTAGGGCGTTACAAGTTGGTATTAGAGCGATAGTTTGGAATCCCTTGCGTCATGGGTCATGAGCTCACTATCGCGTCCGCTGACTTGAAAAGATACGTATTAGATGACGCAACAGGGACTTATAGCGCTAGGAATTGTCCCAGACCCTGAACCAGCAACTTTAGGCGGAGGAAAGGACTTATAAGGAGGTTAGGAATGGGTAGCGAAGGAGAGTATAGTAACCTTAGAGAAGGGCAAACCCCAGGTCTTCTTTCCCAATCGTACCTAGAAATTCATCCTCCTAGGGTTTGAAAATCTCACATTTCTCATCCAGCGCAAGGCTCAATTGGCAAAGCTTTTGAAACGAATTTGAGTCCCCTCACACACCCACTCCAGACAAAATCGGGGTGAGGTTAGTATGTCAACCCCGACTAGTACATCTTAAGGCCACTAGCCAAGCAGGCCAATGATCGAAAGTTCCTCTCTCCGATATATCTTCTTAGCACGTTCACCGGTCACCGCCCCATTCTCGAACTTCTCCTGTATGTTGTTAGAGACGAGCTGTAGACTGTATGATTGGACAATAGGAGCCTCGTCCACATCTAAATAAACTAAAACTAGGCCAAACATACTAGTTCTGACCCGTTCGGGGATTATTAGGTGGGGGTGAGGGAAGTTACGCCAGAAATAGAGAAGACGGTGAAAAAAATTAGATTTTGACCCCTAACCAAGAGAAATATCGTGAAATCACTAGGTGCATTGCATATAACAGCTTCTCCTACCACAAATTCATATATGGCACTTCTCCGAGGGCCTTACAAGCGCCCGAAAAAGTGCAAAACAAGAAGGCCAAGGCAGAGCGTGGGCATCCCTATGCCCAAAGGTCCAGAGGGTGGGCGTACCAATGCCCAGGTGGGCGTCCCCATGCCCAAAGGTCTAGAGGGTGGGCGTACCAATGCCCAGGTGGTCGTCCCCACGTCCAAAGGTCCAGAGGGTGGGCGTACCAATGCCCGGGTGGGTGTCCCCATGCCCAAAGGTCCAGAGGGTGGGCGTCCCCATGCCCAAAGGCCCAGCGGACCGTCGTCCGGCCGCCCGAACCTCCAGCAAGCCGGCGTCGCGACGCCCGGGCCCGAAAATTGGAACCTCTTTTTCCTCTCCTTGCAAAAACATGTGGGGCCCCCCTCTCTTTGTAATTTGGGACTAGTTAAGGTCCCTGAAGCTCATTCCTACCCCTCTCATTTCACTCCACCCCTTCCAAACCCTTAGAAACCTCCCAAACTCATTCTCTCAAAGCCCTTATTGCAAATCATCATTCCCTCTTCCACATTCCTCATTTCCTTCTTTCTCCTTCACTTTTCTCAACCCTTCTCATTTACCATTTCCTCAACTTTCCCTCCATCACCCTCACTCTCTCATTCCTTTCCATCAAAGTCCCATTTCCTTAAACCCACCTTTTTCTATTTCACCAAACCCATTCACAAGCCCATCCATCTCACCAAACTCCCAACTCCATTTCTCAAACCCAATCCCACATCTTCCATCCCATTCTCAACCCATTTCCCCAAACCACTTTCCTTCCAAGCTACCTTCTTCTTCTTACGAAACTCAACATTGTTTTCTTCCTCAAATCCATCCTTCCACTACTCTCCATTCTCCCAACCCATCTTCACACTCCATTCCCAAAACCTCATACATTAGAGGCATTCTCAACACCTTTCCCATCTCCAAACATCATTTTCAAACCCCTTCAACAACCCATTTCAAATCCATACACCCAATCACTCATTCACTCATTCACTCCACAACCCATACACCCATTCATCCCAAAACCCATTCTAAAACCCACTCACATTTTCTCTCCCTCACCTCCAAACTCTATTCCTAGAACCCAAATCCTCCAAACCCACTCCCAACCCATCTTCCTCCATCTCAAAATCTTATTTTCAAAACCCATTCCATCCCCATTTCCCAATTTCATTCCCATTGCCAAAATCCATCCTATTTCCAAGTTCATTTTCTAAGCCCAACTCCAAACCCATTTCAAGACACCCATCCAAGATACACTCCCAAAACCCTTCAACAAGCCCATTTCAAACCTATTCTCAACACCGTCCTCAAACCCATTTCAAATCCCAATCTCTCCTCAAACCTCATATCCTCAACCCACCTCCTAATTCATCCCACACAACATCACCTTAAGACCCACTCCCGAATTTCATTTTCCAAACTCATCCTCAAATCCATCCACAAAGCCCCTTTTTGCAAACCCAACTTCAAACCCACTCTCAATCTCATTCCTCCAACAATCCAACCACTTATCTTCAAGCTCATCCCAAACCCATTCTAGCCAAGGAGAATGGCCTTTCTAGCCACCATGGCCTCTTTCCTCTCCATTTCGTTAGTCTTTTCCCTCATGGGGAAGAAAAGACCAGCTCCCATCGAGCCGGGGCCGATTCGAGAGAGGCGAAGCAAGCAGAAGGCTGATTCGAAGGGGAAGGGGATCATGGAAGTTCGATCTCAAGGGACTCCCGCAATTCGAGCACCCCGACCATCCGTTGAAGATAAAGAAAATTTCTTGGTGCGCTGCGTTGCCTTCGAGGCCTCTATGGAGGAGCATCTATTCGACAATATCGCCATACTCAACCGACTAATGAAAAAGGGATGGGGTCCAATCTTCTATGGAGACTCCCAGGCAGATGAAGGCCAAGCCAGGTCTTTCTACGTGTGGAATAAAAACCCTCAGTTTAATCCACTAAGCTTTGATTTGGTGGTGGGGGGCAAGAGGTTTCCTATTGGTGTGGAGGTTATTGCAAGCGTACTCGGGGTGCCATGTGGCGAGGTGCAGATCGAAGAGAAGGATTTGGATATAAGTCGAGCCCGTAAGGATCGAACCTGCTTTTTGTGTGGACATGTTGCCTAGTGGAAGTGGATAGAACAAGTGGTTGGTCTGAGCTCGGTCAACCTCTTCCCAGAGTATCAGGTACTTCACCACTTTTGCACCCATAACGTGTACCCGAGGCTGGGGAACCACTCCGAGTGCTCCCGCTATATGGTGAAAATTTTATATCAGGTGGGTCAAGGGGCAGACGTGTGCCTCCCTAGCGTAGTGCTTCACCATATTGTGCGGGCCACGAGGGCGACAAGGAAAAGCATGTGCCTTCCATTTGGTTGTTTGATTTGTCGGTTGGCCCAAATGTACGGAGTGGGCGGATCGAACAGAAATCCTATGCCGACAGAGCTGTTAGGTGATGATGTGTTAAATAAGATGAAAATAGGCCCCAAGCAGTGACAGGCCCACATCGACCAGTGCGGGGAACCTGTTAAAGAAGAAGAGGAAGGCAGCGAAGATGATGAAGACGATGAGAGTGACGAGGGGGAGGAAGGAGGTGAAAATACTGAAAGGGCTCAGCAAGCTGAGGAGATCCAGGAAGTTGGCAGGGAGCCACCTACCGCTTCAGATATGCGCAAGCGCTGGAAAGCGCTCGACGCTAGACTGACTAGAATGGAGGAAACCCAAGCAAGGCACCAAGCGAAGCAGGAAAAGTGGAACAAGAAGATGTATCGGGCCATAAAGGCCCTAATCTGCTGCAGCAAGGGAGAAGAAGCCCCTCCACTCTCGCCCGATTCTGACGAGTAGCACCATGACTCTATTAATGACTAGTAGTTTGCTTTAAGCTGATTAGGCCTAATTCTATGTACTGAAGGATGCTTAGGACTTTTGTTTGATTAGCTCGTAATTTCTTTCAGTTTAGCATATCTAGTAAGGCTTGTAATCCATGTTGTAACATAGTAGCCATGTTAATGGTATTTTGAAATCAATATGAATGTATGGGTTGCTTTGAAACTCTTTTGTCACAATGGGAATGCTTGTGTATGGTTGCATATTATCATGAATAGAATACATATGAATCCGGTATGTATATGAATGACCATGGAATGAGAAATGTTCTAGTATCTAACCCATTCGAGGATTTCTTTCCAGGAAATGCCTCCACGAGCGGAGGGTCGATACGTCTGCCTACCTCACGGCGAGCTAGTAGATAGGGATTAGATCCCCGATGATCACCAAGACCAACAAGGGGTGAGTGACTCTCAAAATACGGGTAGTACTACCCAAGAGGCGACCCCGAATGCACAACCACCGCAAGTCGCAGCACCCGTACCTCCTCCACCTCAGGCCATGGATCAGATGGGCCAAATGTTACTTCTCATGCAACAACAACAGTAAATGATGGCCTCAAACATGCACCAGTAACAACAAATGATGGCCACTATGATGGGAGCTTTGGCCCAAAATTTGGGCATGCCACAACCAGGAACACCGGGACTAGCCACGCCCGTGAACAACATAAGCAATTTATTCGAGCGATTCCAGTGGTATAGGCCGCCTACCTTTGCCGGCACACACCGCCCCGAGGAAGCAGAGTATTGGCTCAACTGAGTCACCAAGCTACTTCGGCCTCTCCACTGTTCAAAAGCAGAGAGTGTCGAGCTCCTCTCCTACCTCTTTGAGAAAGAGGTAGACTTGTGGTGGGAAAGCATTCTCCGATCCATCCCCGAGAACCACGTATGAACGTGGGAAGACTTTGAAGACCACTTCAAAGAGAAATACCTCCCTCAGATGTATCAACATGAGAGGGAGAATGAGTTCCTCTGCCTCCAACAAGGGAAAATGACCGTAGCGCAATACGAAAACAGATTTACAGAATTGTCACCCTACGCTTGTGAGATGATCGCCAATGAGGCGATTAAGATGAAGAGGTTCACAACAGGATTACGGAGCTGCATCCGCTCTAAGATGTGTTATGCGAGCATCGGGACATATGCCGAGCTCGTTGAGATGTCGATACGGGCGGAGCAGGATGAGGAGCATGTCTCACGGGCCCGTTCATAGTTAGGGCTACGTAACAGGATGGAAGGACCGTCCTCTTCTTTTACCGGGAAGAGGTCGCGCCCAAACTCTCCACCCAGACCAGTGATTGCACCAGCACCCTTTACACAACCTACATAGACATGCAGTTATTATAGGCGGGCTGGTCACTTTGAGCCTTACTGTTTCATAAGGATGAGGGATCTTGGCTTCATGCCACCTCAGCACAACAATAGGCCCCCACAACAGGCATTGTAAATTCTGCCCTTACGAATGATGGGGCCTAGCCAACAGTTTCACCGTACTCCTGCACCTTAAGTTAGGCCACCTCAACGGCCCATGCAGCGACCGAATTTCTCACAGCAGGCCCGAATACATGCCTTGGCGGCAAAGGGCCAAGATGCTACCATCCCCACTCCTACGGCCTTCAAGGTGACCGCCCATATAGAAGGTACGCCCATCTTTTTGTTGGTGGACATAGGATCCACTACTTCTCTCATAACGTATGCTACTATCAAGCGTCTATGACTGCATGCTACCCCCTTTGATGGGGTGAAGATTATTTCCACCGCCGGTACTGTCTCAGAAGCGACAAAGATATGTCGTGATTGTCCCATTGACTTGGGATGCAAGGTGGCGCTAGTGGACTTGATAGTGACCAAGATTTTCTATTATGACATCATCCTGGGCATGGACTGATTGGGCATGATGAAAGTGGAGCTTGACTGTAACACTTTGACAGTCAAAATATTCGAGGACGACGGCACTTTCCTCACATTCCCAGTCCAGGTTAGATACGACCGTAGGATTTTGTATTTTGCTTCATTGGAGGATGACTATGATAGGCCCTCACACACATGCACTCCTGTAGTCCGAGAGTTCGATAATGTATTTAACACCATACCTGGACTTCCTCCTCGATGTAAAATAAACTTCACTATCGATCTGACTCCGGGTGCTAAGCCCATCTCCTTGCCTACTTATCGCATGCCCCCATGTGAGATGGAGGAACTACGGTCTCAGATTGACAACTTGCTAGAGAAAGACTTCATCCGACCTATCGTCTCGCTTTGGGGAGCCCCAGTCCTATTTGTGAGGAAGAAGGATGGCTCGCTACGTCTTTGTATAGATTACAGAAAATTAAACTAAGTGACGGTTCAGAACAAATACCTGTTGCCTAGAATTGACGATTTATTCGACCAGTTGAGGAGTGTTAAATACTTCTCAAAGATCGATCTACAATCAGGGTACCATCAGCTGCGAGTCAGGGACGAAGATATACAGAAAATGGCCTTAAGAACCTACTTTGGCCATTATGAATTCCTAGTTATGTCGTTCGGGCTCACCAATGCCCCAGCGGTATTCATGGATCTCATGAACAGAATCTTCAGGCCGTTCATATACAGATTCATTGTCGTGTTCATCGACAACATATTGATATATTGAAAAAGCCGTGAGGAGCATGAAGATCATCTAAGAGCAGTTCTATAAACTCTCGAGAAAAACTGGTTATTTGTACAATTTAGGAAGCGCGCCTTCTGGAAGGAAGAGGTCAAATTTCTAGGACACGTAGTGTCTAAGGAGGGCATATCGATAGATCTCGCCAAGGTCGCGGCCGTGCAAGATTGGAAGCAACCGAAGTCGATTACGGAAGTGAGAAGTTTCCTCGGTCTAGCAGGCTATTACCAAAGGTTCATTAGAGACTTCTCAAAAATAGCTCGGCCTCTATCCCAACTTACACGGAAAGACCTCAAGTTTTCCTGGAATGAGAAGGTGGAGGCGGCTTTCCAAGAGTTGAAGGCCAAACTGACGTCAGTACCTGTGCTTGTGCTACCTGAGCAAGAGGTCAAGTACACCATCTATATCGACGCCTCTCGTATGGGCTTGGGATGTATACTCATGCAGAAGGACAAGGCAATTGCTTATGCATCTCGACAATTAAGGAAACATGAGGAGAACTACCCTACACATGACCTCGAGCTTGCGGCAGTAGTTTTCGCATTGAAAATATGGCGACACTATCTTTATGGTGAGGAGTTTGAGCTCTTTTCTGATCATAAGAGCCTTAAATACATCTTCACCCAGAAGGACCTAAATATGAGACAACGTCACTGGATGAAAACGTTGAAGGACTTTAAGTTCGATGTCTCATACCACTCTGGCAAGGCCAATTTGGTGGCGGACGCCTTGAGTCGCAAGAAGACAATCGAATTTGCGACACAGCTAATGGTGAGAGAGTGAGATCTTGTAGAATTTGTTCGGGACTTCGACACGAAGCTAACCTTGGAGGAGCCCTACGAGGTCGTAGCCCACATTTAAGCCCAGCCATTGGTTGACAGTAAGATTATTAAAGCCTAGGAGAATGATGAACTATTGAATAAGGTGAGGGAAAGAGCCAGGAATAATAGGAAGTCTGAGAGGAGAGTCGGCACGGATGGGGGATTGTGGTACCAAGGCAGCCTTTCTGTCCCAAACCTTCAAGAACTACAAGAAGAGGTCCTACATGCCGCTCATAACTCCAAGTTAGTGATGCATCCTAGTAGTACAAAGATGTATCGGGATCTGAAGAGAAATTATTGGTGGGACAACATGAAGAAGGAAATAGCAGAGTATGTGTCCCGATGCCTCACCTGCCAACAAGTCAAGGCTGAGCACCGCCGATCGCCAAGCCTTTTGCAACCCATGCCCATAGCAGAATGGAAGTGGGACTTCATATCCATGGACTTCATTTCTGGCTTGCCCAAGACTAGAAAGAGACATGATTCGATATGGGTGATTGTGGACAGGCTAACCAAATCATCTCACTTCTTGCCAATTAAGACTTTTAGCTCCGCCGATGATTTGGCTAAGTTGTACATCAAGGAAATAATGTGGCTACATGGCGTTCCATTGAAAATTATGTCGGACCAGGATACTCGATTCACTTTGATCTTTTGGACCCGCATTCAGGAAGCCATGGGAGTAAAGTTGAAGTTTAGCACCGCCTTCCACCCACAGACAGATGGACAAACTAAACGGGTGAACCAGATATTGGAAGACATGTTGCGGGCTTGTGTTCTCGACTTTCAGGAGAGTTGGGACGATTGTCTCCCGTATGTCAAGTTCACCTACAATAATAGCTTATAGGCTAGCATCGGTATGACACCTTACGAGGCTCTGTATGGGCGTCCAAGTTGAGCCCCACATTGTTGGGAGGAAATTGGTGAGAAAATTTTGCTAGGACCAGATTTGGTGTGGATCATGACTGAGAAGATTGGAATTATCCAGCGCCGCCTCCTGACGACTCAAAGCAGACAGAAGAGCTATGCCGATACAAGGCGGCGGGACTTGGACTTTGAAGCAGGAGACCATGTATTCTTCAAAATCTCTCCAATAAAGAACGTTTTACACTTCAGCAAGAAGGGAAAGCTCACCCCACGATTCATTGGACCCTTCCAGATTTTGGACCGCGTAGGTACAGTTGCCTATCGTTTGGCTTTACCTACGCCGCTCGCCGGAGTGCATAACGTCTTCCATATATCCATGTTGAAAAAGTACGTCCCTGATCATTCTCATATCATCAAGTGGGAACATGTGGAACTCAAGAAAAATGCCACATATATTCTCCGACCCACTCGCATACTGGATAGGAAGGAACAGGTCCTGCACAACAAGGTCATCCCTTTGGTCAAGGTATTATGGACCCATCACGGTGAAGAGGAGGCCACTTGGGAGACAGAAGCAGAAGTCCATAAGCATTACCCAAGTCTGCTTCAACAATACGAACATGTACAAATTTTAAGGATGAAATTTATTTGTAAGGGGGGTAGATTGTAACGTCCCGTCCAAATTGGCACAGTGTCCTGGGGCGTCCACGTAGGATTGCCGAAGGACCATTAGTTTAAACCACTCGTGATGGGATACCACAAGTTAATTAACCTATGATTAGTCCATTAGAATAGATCAATCAGGCCATGATAGGGCCTAGTGCAGGCTATCAAGTCAAATGACCATTTATACTTAGCATCAGCCCGTGTAGGCTATTCCGCGGCTCAGGAAGGTCAGAAAATTATAAAAATTTAGAGAACCATAAATCTCACTGGGCTTTTAGTCCATCCCGGACCACAGACTCATTGGGCACCTATAAGTTAGTTGCCCGAGCTGTTCCATCGGCACTTAACAACCCACCCAAGGGCATAGTTGGAATCTGGCACAGGATAATGAAACTAAGACTTCGGGTTTTTCAGCCATCGAATTTTTTTGAAATTTATGGCAAACGTCTAATGTAGTATCCTACACCCGTCCATAAAATCTGGAACCCGATCATGGCACGACGACCGTTAATCACAAATCGGACCCGTACGACCTAACCCCATATCCGATCGTTCCCAAATTTTGGAAGGCCCTTTATAGGGCCATAGACTACCTATCCTATAAATTTCATGACCAAATGACCACCAAAACCTCTCCAATCACCAGAATAGACCCCATTAGGCCACTTAAAGATCGGGACTGTGTGATCAAATCTCATATTCGTTTATCCGTTAAATCTCAAACTTTGCATGAACTCTTGTTGGGCCATGAGACACCTACACACCCAATTTGGTGGCCATAAGAGTGTTGGGGCTACCCCAACACCAATAGTGAGTTCTAAGAGGCTATTTTGGAAATTCATGAAAACTTATGGCCAAAGGGCCCAACTCTAGGGAAATAAACCCTAGCGCTTGTCTCATACCTCTCTCCATTCTCCAATAACAATACCTCCCTCTCCCTCATATCCTTCTCTATTCTCCAACAACAATCTCTTCCTCATAATTTCCTACACCCTCCAACCATTAAACCCTCTCCCTCATAAACTTCCACCATCCACCCACAACCAACCTCTCTTGTCTCATAACTCCCACCACAATAACCATTGCTAGGGGAGTAAATAAAGAGCAAGAGAGTAGAGCATGGAGAAAGAGTGTGTGAAGGGAATCCAAGGTGGACCCTAGAATCGAGGTGGGGCTAAGGGCATCAACCCTTTCCAACTCTTTACCTCTCCTCCAAGGAGAAGTTCTCCGTCAAAACTCCAAAATCATCCATTGGCCTCTAGGTAAGATCTCTCACTCTTTTTCTCTTGGAACCCTTGTATTGAGGAAGAAAGGGCATGGATTTCTCACATGCTAGATCTTATTTTAGGGATTCCGGCCAATCAACTCCAAAAATCCATATCTCCTAGGTCATTTCCAAGCCTTCATCGAATCCGAAGGTGCGGACTATTATCCTTAGACGGCTTAGCACCAATTATAGTAGGGGTTTATTGAGTTGTTGCGTTGAAGAAATTAGAGAAAACTTAGGAAGGGTGTGTTGTTGGAATTGCATGATACATAAATTATTTATATTTGATGTTGATCTTATTTCTCACATGATTTAGCATAGAAATGACTACATGCTCATGGTTTCTTGATTGATTTTACTCATATGCGTTGCTTCATAGTATTTATAAATTTTAACTTTGTGCGTTTGATTCCTTGAGGTGTTGGAAGTGCTCAACTTCCTCACTAACCCACACACTCACACGCACCTTGTTCATAATAATGAAGTATGCTTGTTAGGAATATTGGATTGTAGGTTGCGATGTATGTGAACATGAAATTTTTGCGCTAGTTGATAATCTTGATGGTTGGTATGCTATGAATCAACATTGAACCCTCGGGTTGGTTGGGAACACGAGGAGAGACGCTAGTTCTGTTGGTAGGATTATGCTAGAGCTAGACCTGTGGGTTTTCTCGGGTGGCTATAGTTCGACTACATGGGTCCTCTTCGCCCAATGTCACTCACCTCACGCTTGCCTGACTCGTGCAGTCTAGCCTACTGTCTGACTAACCTTATTGTTTGTTAACCCTGGTTGCTCACATATGTATAGAACCTGAACCACCCTATAACCATTGTAGCCCATCAATAATTCACTTGTAAATTGGTCCACAGCCTCGTGAGCTGGGCATGGTGGAATGGGACACTGTGTTTGAGCTGTCGGCCTACGCTGGGGTGTCGCGCCTCTGCGTAGTGACCGTGAGCGATCCCCTTTCTCTCGGCACTTCTCATGTGCTTGAAGTCGGGGATGAGGAACCCGACGGGATCACGGACCGCGAGGACTTGGCCTCACTCTTTGGGGGGTCTTGGCCTCGCAACCAGCTTAGAGCATTGATACGTGAGGTGTATCGGATTCCTAAACCTACTGGATGAATGGACTTAATTAATTACTTGGCTAATATGATCGCATTGCATCGCATTAGTTAGGGTGGCGACTCAAAAGTCAAGGTCGCTCTGAGGGTGCAGTCATATGCGATCGTTAGATGGAGTCCATCGAGGGAGCGTTGTGACGAGGGCATGCATCATATCATCCCACATGCATGCATTTTTAAATAAGAGCTGATAGGTGTTGATGATTATCTGTTTTTCATTAAATTCATGCTATAACTGCTGCCTGTTAAAACTTAAGACTAATAGCACCCACTGAGTTGATCACTCACTCCCACTTTAGGACGGTGTTTTAAAACACCAACCAAATCCGATCTTAGATGCAGGTGACGCACGACAGGAGGATCCTGGAGAGGCGAGCTTTGAGGAGGAGGACGAACTGTCTTACTTCTAACTGATGGACGGTTCGCCGCTAGCTTGAGAGGCGGGATTGGATCGTCGAGCAGAGGGCTCAGCCCTATTCTTTTTGGACATATATTTTTATAATTTTGTTGGGGGTCGCCATGTGCGATCCCTTCTATTCTTTTAGACATGTGTATAGATATATGTTTGCTCTTTTCATTTCAGTAGACTGTTATGTTTATGCTTCTTGTTCCAGGGAATTACAGACTGCGCAACTAAATCGAATTTAAATGTATATTAATGAAATCAGTTATAAGTGACACTCGGAAACTTAGCAGTTGAGCGTATGCGCGACCCCCGATTTCCAGCGCGTTACATGAAATCAATATTCTAAAGACTCGGTTAAGTGGGATATTTCGGATGAAGAATCAAGAGGCTGCAAAGAAGGTTCTCGGTGGTGATATTCATTGAGATTGGAAGAGGAATAGATTTTGATAATCACAAGAAGAATACCTTGGGCAGATATATATCAAGTATGTGATGGACTAGGCAAAGCCGGAGAGCGCTCCCTACGCGACTCTCCTCAAGTTTTCCTCAGGACATGTCCCAAAACAGATGAGGAAAAGTAGGATATGTCTCATGGGCCTTATTCGAATGCAGTTGGTAGTGCATTTCATGGTCTGTATTAGATTGATTATTTTACAGGCTATCGGTGTTGTGAGAAAATACCCCGACAAGAAATATTGGGTGGCGGTGAGATGGTACAAAAGACTTTATCTTATCTTTTGAGAAGACATGAGCAAAGGTGGTTGAGCATGTGGATTTAAATCCGGCAGACATGCTCATCAAGGTTTTTTCTGTAGAGAAGTTCAAGTTTTATACAACTTCTTTGGGCTTGGCGATGACATAAAAAGAGAACGGAGTATGCACGAAAAGTTATGATGTGATGCATAGATAAGAGAAGAGGTTAAGAAACTATATGGTTAAAGATCGAAGACATGGTAAAGATTATTGTAAAATAGATGTCTTAAATCTTGTTCACCGCGCTGCTCGACCAGTCGAGGGACTGGCTCGACTCGAAATCCAGCGACAATGTATTATGGATTTCTGGGATGCTCGACCAGTCAAGGGACAAGCTCGACCAGTTGAAGGGGTCCTTCGACCAGTTGAAGGGGTCCTTCGACTAGTCAAAGCCCAGGCTCGACTTGTCAAGGGTTACGGAGATGGTGCACAGTTTATGCGCAGACTGCATAAATCTGAGGAGGTTAATTTCTTAGGAGGTGTGTAAGTGGGGTTTCTCCATCTATAAATAGGAGTCCCTAGGGCCATTATCAAGCATGTTAAGATTTTCTAAAGGGATTCCAAGGGTTCTTAAAAGGGTTTTAGGGTTTCTAAAGGGTGTAGCAAGGGTGAGATTCGAGGTTGTTTAAATCGAGTAAGTCCTTTCTCTTTGTAATTTCTATTTTCATGGTGGAATTCTATCGCTTTGTGCAATGGTTTTTTCCCGAAAGGGTTTTTCACGTTAAATTTGTGTGTTCTCTTGTGTTTGCTTGGTGCTCTTGAATTGCTATCATAAATCTAAATCCGTGTGATTTCGTAGCACAAATCCCAACAAATACTGCCTAAAATCGTGACTTACTATGAATAGTAAACTTATTATTTATACACTGTCATGATTTCTACTAGACTTCACGGTATTTGACTAAAAATAGTAAATGTCCAATTTGATCTGACCACGTTATTCTCTTAATTTTTCTAAAACCTTTTCATTTTGAGGATGAATCTTAAAACTAATGGATCAAAAGTTATAATTGAACTAAAACGTATTATAAATAGTAAAAAAAGAAATAAAATAGATTTTTGATCATCGATATGATGGAATCTCACAAATTCGGTGTGGGCAACCCAACATAGTGGGGTTGGGTGGCTAAAGTAACTTTTTCTATCCAAAATCATATATGGTAGGTCAAATAGCTCATTTTGTTTGGCGAGATATGACTGTTTTAAGGTTTTAACTGTCAGCCTTCACCTCCGATCAGGCCTTCTCCATTCCATCTTGGCCATGAAATTGTCTACGACCTGCTCTACATCACATACATTTCTTACTGTTCTGTGTTTTTCATTTACTGTTGCCTGACCATTTCAAACAGTTTACATACATGACGAAATGAGGGGATTTTGCATATGTTACACAATGAGGCGTTATGGCCATGCTTTTCAACAATATAAGCATATCAATATTCTTCAATGTTTAGCGAAGAGAGGGTGTCAAAGAGAGAGATAGGACATCGTTTATATAAGTTTTTGATGCCACTTGCATTTGGCTGAAACCAAAATAGCCTAACCTTTTTTCTTGTTTTTTAAGACCAGATCCAGTGCAAATGAATATGTACAGCCCAATGTTCAAATTGACCTGTGGGGCCCACTGTGCTGTTTCGATGATATCCAATCAGTACATCACATGCGGCCCTTTCCATTTACCTTGCATCCCTAAATTCAGGTGGGTCGCACCACATTATTTTAGAGGTTTTATGAATGATTTTACATGTTGTGCCCACCTAAATTTTGGAATGATTAAAATTTCCAGTGCATATTCGTCCTGGTTAGATGCACCTTTTTAACGGATAAGATTGAACATACAAAACAAGTTGGCCCAACATAAAAATGTAAGGTTTTTAGTGGTGGGCATCCCCATCTCAACTATTTCCTCTTGGGTGGACCACCTGAGTTTTGGATTAGCCTGATTTTTTTTCATATCTGAGAAGAAAAATAGCGGGCAGAAATCATAAATGGATTGGATGCCTTTGAAACATCACAGTGCACAACACTATAAGAAAAGGGGGCTTTAGCCTTAATTCAAAACTAAGGCTAAAAAGGTTAAAACTAAGGCTAAAGCCTTTAGCCTTAGTTTTGCCTCAGTTATCCAAACTAAGGTTGAAACCCCCGTGGCTAAAGGCTTTAGCCTCAGTTTTAGCAACCGAGACTAAAATGACTTTTATAACCTCAGTTCTTCAAGTGAGGCTAAAAGAATCTTGTTAGCTTCAGTTTTCTCGAAATAAGGCTAAATCAAAATTTTAGCCTCCATTGTTTCCAACTGAGACTAAATCCAAATTTAGCCTCAGTTGCCTCCAACTGAAGCTAAAACTATTTTTAAGCTCAGTTCTCAACAACCGAGGCTAAAGCTTTTAGCCACAGGAGTTGTAGTCTTAGTTTATGTAACTGAGGCAAACCGAGACTAAAGATGGATTTAGCCTCTTTTGGCATCAACCGAGGCTAAATTCGGTTTTTGACCTCATTTCTTTATCATCTTAAGCTAACAATATCATAATCAACAAATGATTGAACCTGTGCCTATTTCACCCATTTAACATTCATCAAGACAACAATTCTACACAATATCAACAAAACAATTAATGGTCTGTTTAATTTTTTCAAAACAAAATACAAATGCACATGAACTGCCACATAGCCTTCCACATGAACTGTTTCATTAAGGTCCCCTTTTGGACCGATCAGATGTCTTCCTTTCCTAGCCACATCTCCTGGCAGATGTCTACAACACCAACCTCACTGGCCATGATCACGTGTCCACTATGTGTGATGTAAAAGCGACAGGGGTGCAATCCATTCCGGTCCAATGTCGCTCCAAGATAGCGGCCATCAGTAACTGTATTTATATAATAAATATAAGTTCAAAATACTCATGTCACATGCAGAATCATTAAAGCATGAAGCAATTTCAGCACAAACTTTACATAATATATGTGCAGGTCCATCTCATGGCTCCATAAGAGTTGAAAAATATTCGTATAAGGCTTTTCTATCACGATCCATGTTTTTAACATTTTGCCACGCTTCGAGTATCATCATCATGATAGCTTTAGGCAGACTTCTTCCAGCATGAACCATAAGCTCCACGACACCATCAAATGTTCCTAAAACAATCACAGATCCAATTCAGAAAACTCCAAGCTTGAAATATGCAATTAAACTCTCAAAGGAGATCTAAATAGCAAGGTTATGACAAGATCAAGCCAAATAGTCTTTTTTAACTGATTTTCAACAGGTGCATTCATTTGAAGTCAACAATCTGGCCTTAAAATCAGCACTTGGCCCCTTCAATTTCAAAGTGCATAATCAATTGCATGCTAAAAAGGCATTCTATGTTGAACCTGCTGCTTCAATATTACAGTCTTCATGTGGACGTGAAATAAATCACAGAGCATGTGCTCACTCTTAAACATGAAATTTATGAAAATTTCTAGATAGTCAGAGAAGATAAGAAGAAAGAACAAGAACAAGAAGAAAACAAGATATGAGTTGTACAAGATTTATTTTTTTTTAAAAAAAGGCACCATGTACCAATAATCATACAACCCTGGCCATGAATCATACGACCCTGGCCATTTCGTTTATCTGGAATTTTGGGTAAAATCTCTGAAGACGTGGAAATTGCTTCAACGCATTTGTCATTTCTTTTAGCTGCATTTCCTTCCCACTAACACTGGGTTTGAAGGAAAGGCAGTTCAAGAGGATGAAATCAACCTTTTGGTTCAACTATAAAACTCTGATGTCTGCAGTCTCTCTCTCTTTTTCTTTTCCTTTTCCTTGTTCTTTTTTTTAATTGTCTTGGAATGTGAGATGTAGCTTGTTTACTGAGAATTTGTGTCAAATTTTCTCGCAGGAGATTGATTTTAGGTGCATGTTTTTTGTTTACACTCTGCTTTAAACACATGCTTGCATTTTTTTTGTTTGTACTCTGTTCTACACACATGCTAGCCTTGTATATGGAGCCATGAATTCCTTAGTTTTTTGTCCATAGCTGTTCACTGCCTTTGTCAAAAACAAATATAAATTGAACCACTTGAAATTCATCTTTTGGCAACACAGAACAACAGTCGCTAGTGATCTCACCATGTAATTACAAAGATAAAAAAGAAAGCAATAACGAAGAAATTAGTGTCAGTCATATGTGTACAACTCTTTACATTGTTGCAACACTTGGTTTCTAGACTAGAATTTCTTGTGTTATGTTAGTCGTGATCATGACTTATGATGATGACGACTCTGATTGGAGGTTTGTATATTTACAAGAATGGTCAACCATAGGGTGGCTACCTTTCCGTGTTAAAACTAATCTAGTTGGGTTTTGGAATTGATGGTTGTATTTCACATCTGGACAGCATGATAGAGGACCAGAAGACCCAACACCCAAGAAAGTCATTGGAAGTACTTGGAGAACTAAATTGAGCTTATAATTCTTTTCTTTTCTTTCTTTTTCTTTTTTCATTTTTTAAATCATTCAATTGTGGCTGAATCAGTTTTCTTCATTTGTAACCTGTATCTGTAACATATGTTAGTAGCTTTGGAAAAACCTTTTTCTTTCACAGGGTTATAAACTCTGTTTTAATTTCCATTACCATTCTTGTACTAGTGTGGCTTTGATGTATGGGAGACTGTTGTGAGATTAAGGGTATCTTTTAGAATCAATATAAGTTCCTAAGGATGGTAGCCTCCTTTGAAAGTGGCTTATTTCAAGGAGAAACTCCCCTCAAAGTGGCCATGCCATGGTCACATTTCAGTTTTACATTTTATTCATTGAGATTGTCACAGGTTTAGGGTGTGTTTGGTAGATGCCTGAAAATGTGTTCATCTCATTTTAGTTAATCATAATCATCTATTAGAACCATAGTTCAAAAAATTGAAAACTTGAATTGAATTGATGTTCAGCTGGGTCGGGTTGACTTGAAAACTTGACTCAGTATTTAATAATCATAATCAAAAGTATTATGTATATCAGCAGATATGTAAAGAGGTTAGAAATAGGAATAGTGATTTTAAAAAATGGATATGTTTTCATGAAACATGCGTTGGTAAAGTCTATCTCTTTGTTTTGTAAGCTCGTGGGTTTTATTCACTCCTTTCACATTTACTTTTTATTAATATAACTTGTTGTGATTCAGCGAGTGACTTGGTTCGAGCCACTATGAGTCACGTCCTGTCATCCAACTAGCTTTGACTCAGCGGATCAGCATGAGTCTAGATTAAGTCAAGACTAAGGAATGGGTTCCAAGATCATAAAAATAGAAATAAATAAATAAATAACAAGTATTCCATTATTTGCATAGTGAAACTGTTTGATTTTCAAGTCTTGTGCATGAGCTTTGATTGATATAGTTCTTTTCTTCTTCTTTTTTTTCCTTTTACAAATTGTTTCTACTCAACTAACTGGGTGTTATAGTGATACAGCCACTTCGCCGGCCAATTCCAATCCAAAACCAATCTGATCATACAGCCAGGAGTTGGGTCTGGGTTTTAGAACTGGTTCTAAGATCACCAAAAGAAGGTAAATGAAACAACAGATAACATAACATGGGCTATTTGGTTATATCTCAAACCAAACCAATCAAACTATCACCTACGAGATTTTCATATAATCAGTCAATGAAAATCATTACTTTTAATAGAGATTAACTAAAACATGGATGTGAAAAATGACGCATCAAAGAAAATGATTCAAGACTAAACCATCGTTGGATTCATTTGCTAGGACAGGTTATGCGGATGTCTTTCTTTCTTTCTTTTTTAAAAATTTATTTCTTAGATTTAGTGCATGTCAGACAACCAAAATCAAAATACAACTTCTGATATTGGAAGGTTGAATCTATTCAATCTCCTGTAGGAGGACAAATTCTCTTATGACCCAAACATCAATGCCAAAGGACTTTTGGAATTATAACATTGAGAAAGAAAAGGGAGAGACATATATGAACAACAACAACAAAAAATTGGCAGAAGCATCATGATATAACTTACAAGTGTGTCACAATAAGTTTTTCTTTTCTTTCTTTCTATAATATGCCTGTATAAAAGCTAAAATGATGGAGTTCCTTTTTTTCTCTTTACTCATAGCTAACAAGAGTTAAATGATTAGGCAACAAAATCACAAATGCTGAACATGGAATCCAGTAACAATGTATCATGAATATAAAAGACATCCTATGCAAATGAATTGACTAAATGTCAGCTTGCCAAGTTTGAACTGCATGACCCATACATGTATGTAAAAATGCAGTATATCTGATTAATGTGTCAGGATTTTCCCTTAAGAACAGCTATGTCAAATGATAACATTAAGGTCTAGATTGTTGAGAGCCTTTTGGTTCAAACCTGGGAATGATTTTCCTACCCAATGTTTGTTCTGTTCTTCTGTTACTTTATGCTCCAAAGAATTATCTGCTCAATCGAAAGAGAAACAAAGACTGTGATGAGGATTGCATATGAAGAAAAAGAAGAAGATGAAGAAGAAAACTGTAAGCCCCGTATCCTAGACCGTACCGTTCCATAGACTTCCCCGGTCTTACCGATCGAATTCCGGCAACCTTCGACCCTTAACCAATATTTGCGTGCGACCCTGATTCGTATGCCATCAACCCGTATCGACTCAACCCAAAACCTTTACCATAGCGACCGCGCCGTCACTACGGTTCCGATACCGCGACTTGTGCGTCGAGGCGATACCCTGGTCAAGAGATGTGGGCCAACATTCAGTGCGAAGTAAACGCCACGCGTTGCAAAACCCAAGAGAATCTCTATGAGGTGTCTCATTAATCCCATCAATCCATCACATGTCAAGTACATGTCAAGTACACATCACCTTTCACCCATTCCCAAGTAATTACAAAAGTCAAGAATCTCTTACAAGCCCATACCTTCTTACACCAAAAGCCCTCAAAGTTAAAAAGTTCTTACACCACCCATGCTTTTCTTACACAAATGGTCACAAAAGTCAAGATTTTTTTACACCCATCACTCACCACATCCATCACCCATCTCTCTCTCCCTTTACAACTCTCTCTCTCTCTCTCTTTCTCATTTTCAAACTCAAAAAAATCTAAGGAGAGAAATCCCATACGTATGAGAATTCTCCAAGCCTCTCCCTCTCTTTCAAAACTTCAAGTGTGACCCACTTTCTTACCCCATGATCTCCCATCCTAACCATCCATTCCCCATCTCCTCCATTGGAATGAAAGCTAAGGTGCTAAGGAACTCATAGGGGCAAGAAGATCGAACGGTGGGTGCTCCTCTAGATGTAAAAAATCTGATTTCTATAGCCTAGATATTTTCTTTCTTTCATGAGGAAAGTGTAGGACCCACCAATCAATGGTGGAGATCCCACACAATCCCATGGTTGTGGCCTAATGGCCTACCTTATGTATGCATGATCCATACATGGGGCCTTTCTCTATGGGCCCCATCATAGTAGTTTTATTTCATATCATATTATGTTCAGGTCATCTAAACTTTATAACCATGGTAGGGATGATATCCTCACCATGCATTTTAATTATAGGCCATGCATGTGCAAGATCCATGTTGTAAATGTAAATCTAGATATGATGTGCAGGTGTGATTGATCTTGGGAGGGCTCAATAGTGGCGGAGCCCCTTTCCCTATGGTCGGATTGTCCTTCTATCTCTCTTTTTCCTCATTTTATTTCCTGATGTGTGTGGCCCATTAATGTATTTCCTTTTTTATTTAACTTATATAATAAATTTTATCTAAGTACATGTTGCTGTCCAGAATTTTCTGGACAGTTTCTAGTTGTTTTTGGACCAGATTTTGAGACTGTTTGGGGGACTATTCATACCTATTAAATATACTTTTCTGAAAGGTGAGGATCTCATCTTGATGTCTCCCAAATTTCAGCCCCAACTGACCTTCACTGGGGTCCCAAAGGTGTGGTCCAAGTGAGGTGGACAGTCTGAATTTTTTGCACTGTTCCAGCAACATTCCATCATGGACAGTTGGATTTTTAAAATTTATTAAAATACCTATGGGTGTTTAAAAATTATAAAAATTTTCAAGGGGGTGTCCTACTTATGGTATGACCCACCTACAAAATTTTGGAGCCAATAGACGCCTGTACACACCATGGTGATGGCGGGACCGGCCCATTATAATATGGTGTCCAGATCAGTCCAATTTTCAGGACATATTGATTTATGTAAATTAATTAAAATAATTACAGATGTCCAAAAATTTTAAAATTTTTTAAGAGTGTGGCCCACTTATGTTAGAATCCACCTACCAAATTTCAGGGCCAATGGACCCCTGTACACACCGTGGTGAGGGCCGGACTGGCCCACCACGTTGAAACGTCCAGGTCTGTCCGATTTTTCTGGACAGTTTATTTTGTTTAAATTAATAAAAGACTTAGAGATATCTAAAAATTATGAAATTTTTTAGGGGTGTGACCCACCTATGGAAGTATTACTCTATGAAATTTCAGCCTCAAGTGACCCCTTTTGGGTATCCAAAAGAATGGGTCAAGATGGTTGGACTCCCAGATTTTTTCTGCTGTGCAGTCCAGCAATATGCCTTGATAAAAAACCATAATTCAAAAATATTTCTTCTAATGGTGGGCCACCTTTTTGGATTTTCTCTCATTGTATGCATGATGAGGGACCTTGGCCCTCAATTTTTAGAGTTTTAGAGGCCCAAATTTAGGACAGCAACATGTTATAATTATGCTGGCCTTGGGCTGAAATTTTGAGTGGGGTCCACCATATTATAAAGATCTTAGAGGAAATGATTTATACCTTTAGTTCCTTAAATGTTAGGATTAATGAATACACTTTTGAGGACCACCATAGTTGAATTTAATTGGGTCCATGAATGTAGCTAGTTGTTGAACTATTTAAGGCCCATAGAGTGGACCCATTTGATGTGTTCCAAGGCCCATGAGATTAGGCCCATTTGATGTAATTTAAGGCCCATAGAGTGGACCCATTTGATGTGTTCCAAGGTCCATGGGATTGGACCCATTTGATGTATTTTAAAGCCCATGGGATTATGCCCATTTGATATGTATAAGGCCCATGGGTCGAGAACCATTTGATGCAATCTAAGGCCCACGAGTTATGACCCATTGCAATGCACATAAGGCCCATTGGTGCGACCCATTAATGTGGCCCATTTGATGAGTAAAAGGCCCATATGACATGGCCCATTTGATGTATTTAAGGCCCAATGGGGTTTACCTAAGGTCCATTGCAATGTGTGATCTCAACCTGGTTTACGTAATGTTATTCACTACGGGCTACACCTTGGGAGCAATGTTGGTTTGACGTGCACATTACGAGTATAATGTTGGTTAAATGTCCGCATTGCGACTCTCCCTAGGGCCCATTGGTAGGCCCGTACTTGTTGTATGCAAGCCGTCTAGGCCAGCTGCGTTGTAAGGATAGGGCATTACTTTATAACATGCTTAGTATAACTCCATGACGCACAGTCCATTTGTATCGGTCCATTTGATCGGCCTGCTCGTATCGGTCATTTGATTAATTTAGCCCATATGATTGATTAGGACCATCTTGATATATTTGTGGCCTGTTGCTAAGGCCATATATGAGGCCCATTGTTGAGGCCCACCTTGATGTGTATGAGGCCCGTTGTTGAGGCCCACCTTAATGTGTATGAGGCCCGTTGTTGAGGCCCACCTTGATGTGTATGAGGCTTGTTGTTGAGGCCCACCTTAAATATATATGAGGCCCATGTTGCAAGGCCCATTGTGATGTATGCAAGGCCCATGGGTCATGGCCCATTGCAATGTATGTGAGGCCCAATTCGTGTGTCCTATTCGATATATTTATGGGGTCCATGTCATTAGGCCCATCCTGTTGTATTGGTGACCTGCCCATTGAGGTTCACCCGTGGTATATATTTGAGGCCCATGTGTAGGGCCCACCTATTGTGTATTTAAAGCCCATGAGTTGTGGCCATAGTGATGTATATTAGGCCTATGTGATATAGCCGATACTGATGTGTATTAGACCCAGGTATGGGACTCACCTGCGAAGTATATTTGAGGCCCATTGTGATATATCTGAGGCCCATGGGTGCGACCCATCCAGATGTATTTGAGGCCTATGGGCAAGGCCCATTGTGATATGTGTTAGGCCCATGACCAGGGCCCACCTGTTTCGTATATTTGGCCCTTGTGTGAGGCCATGTGCCCATTATATATTTGATTCTATGTGGGCCATTTCTTGGGAGAAATGTTGGTTAAAAGTCCACATTGTCGACACCGGTTATTGATACCATTTATGAGTATGTGACATCATAACATCATGATACATGCCCATTCGCATCATCTGTATGTTTGTTATGAGATGTGATTGACCATTGCATATGTCATTGGGCAGGATGATGTGAGACTCCCTGATAGGTGGAGATTATCTCACATGAGCGCATGACATGTGCAGGATTGATGTATGATTGGATTGTATGACTGATGCATCTTGCATTGTGTTGTGATTACTGTACGCCCTAGTGACATCAGGGTCGTAGCCTCCACAGGCATATCGTGGATGGCCAGATGGGACACCAAAAATCTGTTCGAGCATCAGGCCGCCATAGATGGCCCTGGGTGAAAATCTCTAAACACCCTCTTGATTCCAGAAGATGCTCCAACTACCACACTGGGCGAGCTACCAGTGGTTGGCAGGCTACTGTGCTGACAGGCTACTGAGTAGGAGTTGCATACTCATTCATTCATCCATTCACTATCCACTCGGGCTGGTGGTGCGCAACTAATTATTGTATATCTTCGTTATGGAAAGGATTTCAGTTGGACGCGCGACTAACCTGAGATCGAGAGTTTACCACATTGAGTCAGACTATCCAAATTTAGGTATGAGACTGGTTTAGATAGAGGTTCCTTGTGGTGGACCCCGTAGCCTGCGATACTACGTACTATCATCCCGACATCACACTCCAGCATGGTCATTCCATTAGCACCATATACTGCATATTCCATTACATCTTCGGCGTGTGGCATTGTGGGTTGTTATGTTTCTGTATTCCTGTGACTTAGATGAGAGTGATGATATTTGTTAGCTCTTTCGAATTGTATATTACATTATATCCTTGTCATTCGACATTTGATTATCTATGACTCATCATTTGCATAGCTGTCCTATATTGCGTATTCTGATATTGATTAACTTATGGACTTGTTCATACTTCCGCTTATTCTGTTATCACATGATTATAATCTTGTCAGTATTTCTGTTTACACTGATAATTTCTTCTCTTATCAGTGTTTCTGCTTATTCAGTCATTGTATGGTTTATGGATTAATAGCTTTTCGGTATTGTATGATTATGATATTATATTGAATACTTGGCACTTATCTCGTGCACACACTTACACCACCCTCTAAGCTTTCTATAAGCTTATGCACGATAGATGCGTGTAGGTGATGTTAGGTTGCAGCAGCATTGAGCTTGGAGCGTGCAGCTGTTTTCTGGAGCTTTGATTTTGACACATATTTCCCTTTTAGCATTATATTCAAATGATTATATTAGTGGATATGTGATGATGATGTTGCCTTTATGATTTGGGTAAACTTGTGATTATGCTTATTACTAGTTAAATGTACAAAAAAAATTCTCCTTGTAGGATCCCAGGATTGGAAATCTGGCATATGAATGCTAGGAGCCGAGAATGTGGTACTACGGAGGCTGTCGGCACCGGATTCGGCGATCGAAATTCCTGTGAATCCGATTTTCGAGTTTGGGGCGTGACAAAAACACCATAAAAAACTCTCTCTGCATGTTTGTTTTAGGCTTAAATTGTAGCTCCGAAGTCGTAGAAAGAAACCCATGAAGATTGCTTCTTTTGTATATTTAAATGTAGTTATAAAATCATTGAAAGAAACCAACAAAGAATTTTCTTTACATGCCATTTTTAGTTTTGAAATCCTAGGAAATAGGAAAGTTCCATCATACATCTATTTTGGACTTAAAATGCAGTTTTGAAATTGGTAAAGAACCCATAGGATTTTTTTCATGCATGTTGCTTGTGAATTTAAAATGCAGTTTTGACATCACAGAAAGAGACTAGTTCTTTCTTCTTCTTTTTCTTTTTCTTTTTTTTTTTTTTGGTCTGTTTATTGGGATGTTGAAATGCAGTATTGAGTCATAGACAAAAACCATGAAGATTTTTCTCTATTGGTTTTGAGCTTGAAATACATTTTTGAAACCATAAATGTTTGTTTAAGCTTACATAAGAAATCAAAACAGTCAGCTGCTCTAGGACTTCCCATCTCAGGAATTTCATTGCCAACTTCATTGCAAAAATTCCAGCCTTCAAATGCCACTCTCAATCCATCTCTTCTCATGCCTGGATCACCCACTGCTGAAATATACCTTTGTTTTGTAAAACAAAAGAAACTGAAAGAAAGCATTTTCATCATAATAAACAATACAAAAAAATGGTTTTTCATGGATCTTTTCATGCAAGTCTGCTGAGAAAGAGGGTCTGAATACTTCAGAAAAGGGATGCAGCTTGCAAGTGTTGGCCTCTTTTTGATTTTTTTAGTCTTTTTTATCATATGTAGATCTTTGTTGTGTTCTTTCTTCTTACATTGGTTTCTTTCCTAACACTCTCATTAGTATTTACAAGCAAACAATTGAGAAAATTTATGAAAGATAGCCCCTGATTTTTATACAAATAAATAAGATGTCGAGTAAAGGTAAGAGCTCATCTATTTTCATCAAACCAATGCAAAACCAGCAGAAAACAGTTATTAAAAAAAAAAAAAACCTAACTATCTAATTTGGACTGAACAGAGCTCACCCTATATTGGCCTATTTATTTTATAATAAGAAATAGGCCTTGGACCGTTCTAGAGGCCAGGCGATTTTGCCCTCCATGTTTTCAGTGAGGACAGACGTATCCCAAATCGGTGCTATCAAATTCACGTGAACAAACTAACAATATTAACAATCTAGATTTAAAACGAATTCCTATTTCTATAATCTGCACTCAAATTCAAATTCAACAGCATGTATGAACCCCCATAAACAATCACAAACCTTCAGAAACACTAAATCTACAATCATCTCAAAGCAGAAACCCTATCACCGACTAAAGAAATGAAAATTCATACCGATCATGTGAGCTTTCAAGTTCGTCTCCCTTAGATAGTTTCTGCATAATGCTCGAGAGGGTCCAAGCTCCAACATCGCCATCTGTTGAACATCTGGATGGGAGAACCCAACCCCAAGGCTTTTTCGGCGGAGTCTCCGTCCCAAAGACCTCTGGCAGGAGGTCTCTTGCAGTGGGAGCAATGGATTCCGCTGCAATGGAAGGGTTTTGCTTTAGCTTCTTTGGCAAAAACTGTGCCAGGCGGCGGTGTTGGAGAATCTCAGTATAGGAAGAGGAGCCGGAGCTAGGGTTTTCTATGCAAAAAAAAAGGAGGGACGATTGAGATGAGAAAATACCAGGGGAAAACCCTAGAAAGAGAATGAAGATCTCGCTTGCTCGCTCGCACAACGAGTGAGAAAAGGAGTCGGGGGAGAAAAGCGGCGCGCCTACGAATTTATATTCGGAATTAGACTTTTGGCCTCGGTTCCTATGCTACCATGGCTAAAAAGTAGACGTTTGGCCTCGGTTCCTATGCAACCAAGGCTTAAAAAGTCCGATTTCATTTCAACTTTTTTATTTTTTTCTAAAATTTTTAATTATTTGAAATTTCTCAATTTAAAAAAAAAATTTCAAATTTTTCAAGATTCTCAAATTTAAAATTCTTATTTTAAAAAAAAAAAAGTTTCAAAAAATTTCAAAATTCTTAATTTTTTAAAAATTCTCAATTAAAAAAAATTCATACTTTTTCATAATTATCATTTTTTTATTCTTAATTTTTTTAAAAAAAATTCTTAATTTTTTAAAAGTTCTCAAAAATTTAAAAAATTCTTAGTTCTTAAAAAATTCAAAATTCAAATCTTTTTCAAAACTCTCAATTTTTTTTTTCAAAATTCTCAATTTTTTCCCAATTGTCTCCATTTTTTTTCCAAAATTCTCAATTTTTTCACAATTGTCAAAAATTTTAAAAATTATTAATTCTTTCAATATTCTCAATTTTTTTTAATATTCTTAATTGTAGACTTTTGACCTCGGTTCTTATGCAACGGAGGCTAAAAAGTAGATTTTTGGCCACAATTCCCATGTAACTGAGGCTAAAAAGTAGAATTCATTTTTGAGTTATCAAAGCCCTCCATTTTCTTTTAACCTTTTTCACTTCTTTTATATATATAATATCCTCTACCTGAAGACGTGAAAAGCTTGCTTGGGTATTCCTTTTTAGTGATCTAAACCGTTGATCTGGTGAGATCTACTATGGATGGAACATGATTCAAAATTATCTTTGATGGGACAGTCTAGATCTTAATTTGATCTGAGAATAGACAATTAAGAAAAGAAGCATAGTAATGATCTGCATTCAAAGGGAAAGGACAGATTGGTGGTTAGGATTTTCTTATGTGGGATTTTTTGGGCATGATCCATCCATGGGTTTCCAAATCACACAAATGGTCTTGATTGCTGGACCGCAGACCCCACTTGTACAAAATGAATACCCAAAAAAACCATCATAAATAATTCTTATTTTTTAGTAAAAAATTTTAAGAATTTGCATTTTCCCAAACAATGCTCTTACAATTTGGTGAACATTGTAGGTGAACATTTCTCATGCTATTATGGACATAAACAGTAGGTTTTGCTAACACGTTTTCTCATGTACGCATGTGCAGATTTTGGATCATGAAGACAATCCCATGATAAGGCCCTTAAAGATAATTTCCTAAGATAAGACAGGGATAGCCGTTGATCATGTTCTTATTAATAAGATGATACAAGTAGATTAAGCTAAATACTCTTTTCAATAATTGAGGCAAAAGGGCAGACTTTTAGCCTCAGTTGCTCACCAACCGAGGTAAAAGGGTAGACTTTTAGCCTCAGTTGTTCACCAACCGAGGAAAACGGATAGACTTTTGGCCTCAGTTGCTCACTAACTGAGTCAAAAGGACAGACTTTTAGCCTCAGTTTTCAACAACCGAGGCAAAAGGGCAGACTTTTAGCCTCAGTTGCTCACCAACCAAGGCAAAAGGACAAACTTTTAGCCTCAATTTTCAATAACCGAGGCAAAAAGGCAGACTTTTGGCCTCAGTTGCTCACCAACTGAGGCAAAAGGGTAAACTTTTAGCCTCAGTTTCTCACCAACCGAAGTAAAAGAGTAGACTTTTAGCCTCAGTTTCTTAACAACCGAGGCAAAAAGGCAGACTTTTAGCCTCAGTTGCTCACCAACTGAGACAAAAGGGTAGACTTTTGGCCTCAATTTCTCATCAACCGAGGCAAAAAGTAAATTTTTAACCTCAGTTCCTTTACAACCGAGGCTAAAAACCATATTTAGCCTCCTTTTTTTGAACCGAGGCTAAAAAATTGAGGCTAAAGGCCTACTTTCTTATAGTGACATGAATCCGATCCTCTGCTTGCTGCAATCTAATTGGACCACATCATCGGATACTGCATTTAATGTAGCACGGTTGACAATGTTAGTAATGATGTGGACCAATCATAATGGAAGGAAGCAGGATTTTACTGCTTTGTAGCAAGGAGAGGATCCGAATTCACACTACATGCATCAATTTGTACTCAAGGTAGAAATTTTAGTACTGAATCCATCCCTTTTTAATAAGAGTGTCTACCCCTTTCCTCATGCATTATCCACCAGGAGCTGGATAGGGATTTCTACCAAAGCCTTTCTCAGCAAGTTCCTGTTACTCATGCCTCAGTGGTATACTCACAAGAGCTTCAATAAGGTCATGGGGTGAGTGCGTGCCCATTGTGTGATGTTGGTAGAATTTCACCCCTTTCATCCATTTTTACCAAAAATGAGGTGGATACAAAACTCAAGTGGGTCACACGAGAGGAAATAGTGGAGATTAAACGACTACTGTTGAACCATTTATATGGGCACAAAAGTCTTGAACTATCCTTTTTTTTTTCTTTATCCCATTGAGAATGACCTTATAAAGGGTTTAGATGGCATATAAACATCAAAGTATACTCCAGGAAGGTTTAGGCATTTCTTTCCCCACTCTGCCCTCCCATACCTTAATTAAGTTTTGAATCTGCCTCATTTTTTTGTTTGATATTAAAATGAGCTGAAAAAATGGATGGACTGAGTGGATTTATTGCAAACATCACAGTGGATCCCACCTAACTTCCCAGCACATAAACTTCGTGCGAAAAGGCTTTGACAAGGAATCTGCATCCCACAGAGATTTTCTCTACAACTGTAACGGGAGCCCATGCAGCAAAAAGCTTTGTGTTGTCCAAGGTGATGTCTATGCGACACCCACTTTAGCCATTAATACTTCAATCGTATGTTAGAATGTCAGTCCAAAAATTAAATAGATTGAAAACTAAGGAAAACCTCACTAGGCATCCTATCATGATGCTTATTAGCGATCCATCACATTCATAAGGTGTGTTAGGTTCATGCCAGGTTTGCGTCGGGCTAAGGCCTTGGGTCTCAAGCACCACCCCTAATAAAGTTAATTTATTAACCATTCAAATTACACTGAGAAAATCAAATGCAATAAAAGAAGTCATTAATTAAGCAACCGCACATTACAGAACTAGTGACTTTATTACATGACCCACTAAGAGGGACATGGTTCATCTATCCAAATCATTGATTTGATGGAACCCACAGCAGATGAACAGTACTCGGAAGAAGATCATCACCATCTACTCACACTGATATATAAGAGCTAGAGGAAGTGCGGTAGCAGCAGCAGCAAAACCTTAATGCTTATTGAAATTTACCACATGAAACAACGCACAAGGAGCTGTCGTCGATGCATTTCTTGACACAATCCCATTGTAAATCGTTTGATTTGCAGACAGTGGCACATTCGTCGACCTCATCCATGCATTTATCGATGCAAAGCGTTAAATCCGGTGAGTCCGATCGAGCACATGACACAAACAGTGCGGTGATGAGAAGGATAACTATACCATTGCCAGTAGCTGCCATTGTTTATACCAAGATAGCTTTGTGGAGTGGAACCATAGCTCTTATATAGAGGAGAATGAGAGTGAGAGAGAGAGAGAGAGAGAGAGAGAGAGAGAGAGAGAGAGAGATTGGTGCAATAAAATCTGAGAGAGAATAGACTGAAAATGTCAAATTCAAAGAATCTGGTTGCGAGTTTCGTGCAAAACTGTTTTTAGGGAGTTAAGCTATATGGGGCCCACCGTGAAGTTAGTGTAAAATCCACTCTTGTCCATCAAGTGGGACATACCACAAGAAACGTTGAGGATGGAAATGTCCACCGTTGGAATCTTCCTGGGGCTCACCGTGATGTTTGTATTTCATCCAATCCGTTCATAAGGGAAAGTAGAAATATAAGCATGATCCAAAAGTTCTGTGGGCCTAATAAGGTTTCAATGGTGGGTTTTAAGCTCCCACTTTTTCTTGTGGTGTGGCTCACTCGAGTCTTGGATCTGGTTCTTTTTTTTTTCTTTTTTCTTTTTTGGGTCTCAAGTAACTTGAGCTGGAGAAACTGATGGACGGAGTGGATTTTATGTTCATCGCAGCCGCCCCCACAGGGCTTTATGTTGCCGAAACTCCCCTAACAGGTGTTGCAGGAAACTCCCATCCACGAATCTGTACTCAGAGTATTTTTCGCAAGAAGCGAGCACTTGGTCTTGAGAGGCACATCGTAGCTTGCATGCGTGTTAATTTTGGAGCGTACAAATTGTTGGAAAATTGGTTGAATTAAATAGACTATTAAAATCAGAAACCCAAAAAGAAAAATAAATTTTAAGAAAGAAAAACTTATTGAATTGAGTCGAGGCGTAACTGAGTCACTCGGTTTGAAATCGAATTTGCTCCCCTTGGACAGCGTCCCAAGTGCAACAAGTTTCCAGAGCAATCGACCTCCAGGATACAACGACTATGACCCGGTCCCAGTAGTGCACTCACTGTACACGGGCTCGAACCACTTGCAGTTTAATTCGAAAGTGCTGAGTTGACTTAGCGATGAACTCAATAAGAATGTTAAAATCGTATCAAAGAGAGTTTTATAATGATAGAGTATTTTCATGTATGTTGAAAATGAAATCGGAAGTCTTTATATAGACTCCGAGGTGGTGCATAAGCACCCTTTACAAAAGGTTAGGTTCGTTGGGTTTAAACCCAACAGGGGCGACCAACCGGAAGGGAAGCATCTCTCTGGTTTAAAACAAAAAGGCACAAGTGCGAGTACACTCTCGCACATAAAGTCCTGTGAATACCCATACACACACACCCACGCAAGTACACTTATACCGCACCCACACCCACACCCGAGCCCAGCCCAGCCCAGCCCGTCCCGTCCCGTCGCGTCGCGCACGCGCACACGGACACGGACTCGGATTCAAACTCGGCTGGGCTCAGCTCCGCGCGCAGGCGCGTGTGTGGTTAAAGGCATAGATTAGAGCAATTGGCATAGCCCCCCCACAGGATCAAATTCACATGCCCCCTGAAAGGGGCTCAAGCCCTAGGCAAAAAGCCTATCATATAAACAAGAGAATTTCTTTTGTCAAATCCGATGTGGGATAAAAGAAACACCTCAAAAATACCAAAATTTAAATATGGAGGGAAAATACCAAAAATTTAAAAATTTAAATTTTAATATTATTTTAAAACAAAATACAACAATCCCCCACATGTTTTAAAATAAAACTCTTTTGGATTAAAGCGTAATAGTTGTGCAATGGTGTCGGTGTCATCATATACTTGAACCAACATTAGAGTAAGCAAGATAGGTCTACAGGAATCAGGTGACACCATAGTCTTGAACCTGAATCCTTTTAATGTATATCGCAAGTACATGCCACTCACACAACTCTTCCTCTGCAAGTAATTCTGCGGTTCGGTGCGTTTCGGCCATACACCATTACCTAGATTTCATGAGTGCTCTAGAGAATTCTCCTAGATTCTCATAGGAAGCGGCCTTCACCTCCACACCCATATAGGTAAATTCCATCAAGTATATGCAGCAACTGTGTACACCACCAAATATATGGCTATGGATCCATTAAGAGTTCTAAAAACTCATCATTCTGCGTTACTGCTCGCACTGTACACCATAGAAGGGGCTCAAACAACTCAGTGCAATCGTCTACCTCGTATCTTATTATTTACTCATTGAACCTATCTCATGGGATCTTCACTTGTATAGGTTGGGTTGCCGACACTGGCAACTCATATATTAGTCTCAGCCCCATTCCCTTCGATGTATCATTGACTAACTTTTTAGATAGTCCTTTGGTCAGAGGATCTGTTAGATTTTTTTCTGACCTCACAAAGTCAATAGATATCACTCCATTACGCAGCATATGTTTCACTATGTTGTGTTTGAGTCTAATATGCCTGCTTTTTCCATTATATATTTTACTTTTTACTTTCGCTATAACTGCTTGACAGTCACAATAAATAGACACGGCCGATACAGGCTTTGGCCACAATGGTATATCAGTTAAGAGATTTCTAAGTCACTCGGCTTCTGATTCAGCCTTTTCTAAGGCAATAAATTTAGATTTCATAGTCGACCGAGCGATACATGTCTGTTTAGTAGACTTCCAAGAGATTGCTCCTCCACCCAAAGTGAAGACATATCTACTAGTGAATTTTTTCTCATCTGAATCACTGATCCAGTTAGAATCACTATATCCTTCTAATACAGCAGGATAACCATTATAATGTAAACCATAAGCCATACTGTCTTTTAGGTATCGTAAAATCCTAGACAAGGCATTCCAATGCTCTTTTCCAGGGTTATGTGTATATCTACTTAGCCTTCCTACTGTAAAAGTTATGTCAGGTCTAGTGCAATTTGTTAGATAGATGAGGCTACCAATTATTCTGAAATATTTCAATTGAGACACTATTTTTTGTATTCTTTATGAGATTCACACTATAATCATAAGGAGTACTGACAGGTAAACAGTCAAAATGGTTAAACTTTCTCAATATCTTCTCAATGTAATGAGATTGTGATAATATAATAACACCATTTTTTCTGGTTACTTCAATACCTAAGATCACACTAGCCTCTCCCGAGTGTAGGGGGCAATGCTAGGCTGAGTTTGACCAGCTCGAGGAATGGGTCCGCTATCAACGAGTCGTGCCCGATATTGGTAGACGGATAATGAGGTCTCTTCAACTTACCCTATTGCGCGCGATGAGGCGACGATCTAGTTTAGAGTGTACTAGACCCCGGTGATATCCCAGAGTTGAGTTGTATTGACATGTGGACTTAGATGAGGATTGTATGCTTGACTTGCATCTTGCATCACATAGCCTTGGTACGGCTCATGATATTTATGGATTCATCTGCATATTTCGCATTACTCTGATATTGCATGATCATATTACTACCTTACGCACACACTTTCACTACCCTCTAAGCTTCTATAAGCTTATGCACGACCGTTGCGTGCAGGTGACGTTGGATCGCAGCAGTGCTGAGGCTTGAGCACGTGACAGATTACTCCGGAGTTTTTGTTCATCATCATTGTATTTCCCTTTATGCTCATTGTACTTGTAAAGTTTTTGATCATAGTGAAAATGTAATGGAATTCTTGGTTGTTGTTTGTGGGTTATGCCTTTAGTTATGCTTATTACGAATCAAACTGACGTTGAAAATCCTCCTCGTAGCATCCCAGGATCGGAACCTGGCGAATGAGAGCTGGGAGCCGAGAAAGGGGTTCTACAGAGGCTGTCGGCGCTGAATTCGGTGATCGAAAATTTTGTGAGCTCGATTTCTGAGTTTGGGGCGTGACAAGGAACAAGTTAGTAAGAAAGTCGAAATAACACCACCTGTCCCGTTGAGCAACCAAGAGGTAGCATCGGATCCAGGGTAGGTCCTTTATGTTGATGGGTCTTCCAATATTAAATGAGCAGGAGCCGGTGTTGTCCTGGTTGCACCTGATTCAACGACAATCCAATACGCAATCAGACTCGAATTCAAAGCTTCAAACAACGAGGCCGACTACGAAGCGTTGTTAGCTGGGCTTAAGCTGGCAGCGAGCCTAGGCGTTCAGACCCTGCAAGTCCGTTGCGACTCGCAACTGGTAATGAACCACATCTCTTCGGAGTACGAAGCTAAAGAAGTCAGAATATCGCCTACCTTGAGGAAGCAAGGAAATTAATCGAGAGATTTTGGAATTGCACCATCCGACAGATCCCCGGAGCTGAGAACTCATGGGCCGATGCCTTAGCAAGACTCGCCTCGGCCTCCAAGGGAAAGATCCTGCATTTCGTTCCTGTCGAGTTCATTGAACACCCGAGTATCAGCCAGTCGGAGAAAGTTAATCCCATCCAGTCCATTCCTAGTTGGATGGACCCAATCTTCAATTATCTGTCATCTGGAGAAACCCCCTCGGACAAACTAGAGGCGAGGCGACTTAGGGTCAGAGCGGCCCGGTACGCTATATTGGACGGAGTGTTGTACAAGAAGGGGTATTCTCAGCCTTACCTTAGATGCCTCCAACCGGATGAGGCCGACTACGTGATTCGGGAGATTCACGAGAAAATTTGCGGGAACCATTTTGGCAGTCGCGCCTTGGCCATGAAGATACTTCGTCAAGGGTATTTCTGGCCGACTCTTAAGCAAGATTTCAAGGACTTTGTTCGGAAGTGTGACAAGTGTCAGCGTTTTGCTTCCGTGCCGAGGCAACCGGCAAAAGAAATGAGGCCGAGGCCGAGCCAGTCGCGAAGATCACTAAGCAAAAAGTAATCGACTTTATGTGAAAAAATATCATTTGCCGGTTCGGAATCCCATGAACCATCGTTTCTGATAACGGCCATCAATTCGATAATGACAAGTCCCGTAGTATGCGTTAAGGGCTTGGCATTGTGAACGCTTACTCATCGCCTCGGCACCCGCAGTCGAATGAACAGGTAGAGGCGGTCAATAAGATCATCAAGCACCATCTCAAGACAAAGCTAGAAAAAGTGAAGGAAAATTGGGCCGAGGAGCTCCCCTTCATCCTCTAGGCTTATAGGACCACAACCCAGACTTCGACGGGAGAAATTCTGTTTTCGTTGTCCTATGGCTCGGAGGCAATGGTGCAAGTGGAAATCGGACTCCAAACAGTGTGGGTAAGAAGCTTTGAAGAAAATCAAAACTTTAAGCAGATCGCTGCTAATCTGGATTTGCTCGAAGAACTCAGAGAGGTTTCCAAGCTTCGAACGGCGGCTCGGCATCAGCAGGTAGCGCGTTTGTATAATTCAAAGGTCAAAGTCAGGCGCTTCTGCCTAGGGGACTTAGTCCTCCGACGAGTCTTCCAGAACACGGTTGAGCCAGGGGCAAGAGCGCTCAGACCCAACTGGGAAGGACCATATCGTGTGGTCAGGTCTGTCAAACCAGACTCGTATCACCTGAAGACCTTGAAGGTCGTCATCTCCCTCATCCTTGGAACGTCGAGCACTTAAAGATCTACTACCCATGAGGAACTAGCCTTTAAGGCTCATAATAAAATGTACGCCTCCGAGCGGCTAGCCTTTAAGGCTCTTAATAAAAGTTCAATTCTACTTTGAATGCTTGCCCGATTGTCTTATCAACACAAGTACGAATTAAATGGTCCGATCCTTTAAGGGATCGGAGCCTAATCTTACGAAAGATCGACAAGGCATCCTCTCGAGGGAAAAAGCCTAATAATGACCCGACCCTCAATTGGAGTACTCGGCTCGACAAGATGACAGAATGAAGGGGCTATGCCCGTAAAGAGGCCTGCTCGACTACATCTCAGAACGAGTTAACGCAATACCAAAGAAATATTTTTCATTGAATCCCCTCGGAGGGAAAAAAAATACATTTACAGTATAAAAAAAATGATAAAATGTCTTCATGCTGGAGGAGGAGCCTGGGCGTCAGGGGGTTGGTCCGAGGGGGCAACTTCAGCAGGGGCATCTTTAGGATCCTCAGGCAGAAAAGGGTCAAAATCGAGGTCTGGGTACAAACTCAGGACTGCCTCGAGACAAGCATCGAAGCCGCGGTTGTAGAATGTCGCAGCTTCGGCGTCCCTCTCCTTGGAGGTCTTGAAATCTTCAACCGCGGCGGTAACTTCTGCTGCCAGAGAGGCCTCATCTTTGGCCCGCTGAGCCTCCACGGCCTGATCTATGGCTAGGGTTCGCTCTTCAACCGCCTCGGCCTTGGCGCGTTTCAGGGCTTCACCCAGTCGAGTAGTCTCCATGGCCAAAGAATCTGCGTGAACCCTGGGGCAGGTTAGCTCGACGGTCGCTGCATCGCCGCTGGCCTTGAGATTATATGCACTTTCCTGTAGCTGTAGCTCCCTGGCCTCCAGGTTGACGACGACTCCCTGCAGTCGAATCACTCTGGCCTTCTCTTCCGAAAGTTACCGGTGCAGCTCACCCTGCTCGGACTTCAAAAGGGCAGATTCATCACGTAGAGCCGCCATCTCGGCCTGGAGAGTCTCGAACTCCATCTCCCTCCTCCGATGTTCCCGTGCTCTCTCCCGACTTGAGAGCAACACCGGGACAGCTTGAATAGGAAACAAGGATCAGAACTTTGAGAAAATATATACAATAATTATACAACACAAAGGAAAAGGGAGAATCCTCTCGGAGACGTACCGTGTAGCATACGACGGCTAGGTCGTTCAAAAATCCACCTTTCGATCTGCCAATGTTCCGACCAATGTCCTCCTCAGGGGCATGCTTGGCGGCCCACGGAGCCCCGCTCGAATCTCTCACCATTCGTGCTCGCCTGGGGCGAGGCCACAGCCTCCTCGGCCCTACCCTACTGCCGGCTTAGTTTTGACCCTCTATGCGGACATCTCCCCTGATCTAGGGGGGAAATCATATTTTCGATCATTCTAATGGCCTCCTCCCGTTCGGAGGAAGATGAGATAGCGATGGAGGGCTCGGGGGCTGCGGCAGGAGCTTTTGCGGTGGGGGAAACGGCGATAGCAGGAGCACGATGAGCAACAGGAGTCTGAACGACTGGGGTGTCGGCCACGGTCATTCGAACGAGCCCCGGAGGAGGAGATACCACCGGGCGCAAAACTGTCGAAGGAGCCGCGGCAGTACTAGGGCGCGCCGGGGTAGGAACCGCGGGGGTAGAGCCGACTGGTCTCAGAGCTGGGGGTGTTAAGGTTAGCGCAATAGAAGATTTCTTCGTGCGAGGGAGGACTGACTTCTTCTGAGTGATCTTCACTCAGGGGGCTTCCTTCAGCAACTCCGCTGCTGTCGAAGCCGCTTTTCTCTTCCCAGCTCCGGATGCCTCGGCCATGCTTGCGAAAGAAAAGATGGTATCAGCTACTAAGTGACCGAAAGGAAGCCCATCGAAGAGATTAGGGCAGCTTACTGAGGGACGTGGGCAAAGGCTGGGACTTGTAAAGCCCAGACCAGTGAAGATTGGCCGCGGTGATTAGATCAGCCTAGGAACGAAGGGTCTCCGATCGCGCTTTGGCCTTTGCAATACGATTTTTTTAGTCTGAGTTGAGGAGCGGCAACCCCTTTAGGAAAGCTGCAAAAGAAAAAGGAGAAATTTCACTTCAATTGAAACAGGTAAAAACTAAGGCAGCAATCTGGATGCTAGATGAAGTCCGACCTGGTTTCGTAAAATGGGTCGAAATATGAGCTGTTGAGGTCCTAAGCTCAGCTGCTAGTGCCTCCCTTTCACCTGCCGCCTAGAACCACTTATTTTTTCAGTCTTTGTTGGAGGATGGCAGGTGCATCACCAATCCCGACCCCTTGCTCCCTCGAGTCACAAAATAGTACCATGGATCATTGTTGTCATGTTTGACCAGGTACAGACTCAATAGTTCCTCTGGGGTCAGCTCAGAGTTTCCAACTTGTCTCCAAATAATGTATGCGAAAATCATCACTCTCCAGGCATTCGGAGTACATTGCCCGGGAGCCAATCTAAGGTAAGCCGCAACCTTCCTGATAAAGGGGTGTAGTGGGAGCTGGACCCCGCACCGCAGCGCACAAAGGAAGATGGTAACTTCCCCCTTGGCAGGAGCACAACCACGTCATAGGCCCAGGGGCCCTTATTTGAACAGAGTTAGGGATTTGGAACTCCAAATGGATCCACTCTATCTAAGGTTCCGACATAACAGAACCTCCTTGGACTACCTCCGCGGCGCGTAAACTCGCGGACATTTCGGTGGTGGTAGTGGTCTCGACTCGGCGGGCTCGGGTGGCCCTCTTCTTGCTGAGCTGCTTGTTCTTAGAGCCCAACGTCTTTTACATCCGAGGCGGGGGGTATGGGAGAGTGGTCTCGAAAGGCCCTTCGGAAGCCCCACTCTCACTTTCAGAACTCCCCGGCTCGGAGTCATCGGCGTATTCATGAACCATCTCAAGGTCGGAAGACATGGTAGGAAGAAGGATGAAGATCCACAGGACTCACCAGGTGACTGCCGGAAATCGCCTTCTACTGAAAACTTCGAACTCGGCCGGAATCGCCTCGTCGAAAATCGCCTCCTCCGGTATGCTCTTCTGATTCAGAATGTAAAGTGAAGAATGAAAATTTGGGGTGCCTTATATAGGCAACGAAGGAATTCTGCATTGATGGCGAGCCTTAATGGCCACAGCCGAATCAGCAAGAAGTGATCTCCGAGCACACATGGCTGCACCTCTTTGGAGGAATACTAAACCATCGGTACGGCTCTGACATCAGGCAGCGTACCTCGGTATGCGAAGTGACGCCCGAACAATGGGAACTGTCACGTACACGTCTCCTCAGGCCTGTGTGGTAACCTCTCATAGGCTGGAAGGAGATTCAGAATCGTAATCGTCGCCACACGTCAACCGAAGCGACAAGCACGCGCGCAATTCAAAACCTGTCATCATTACAGTGAGGGCGGGAGATTTCTTACATGAGTACTTTCTGAGCCTGCAAACAAACTCGAAGAGTAGGGGGCTTCTGTTATGGGGAGATCCGAGCCTATGAAAGAACATCAATCTGACTGTAAGTCTAAGCCGACTCGATGCTGTTACGTTCGAGACACCCGAGGCATGACCCATCTGACCTGATTCCTGCATCACAACAGCGACACGCGAGTCTTTAGGTGCGACTCAACTCGAAGGTGTCCCAACAATCCGATCGGATAAGCCAACCGCGATATATCCGAGACCTGCAGCATCCGATCCAACTGGACGGGTCGGGTCAGACGCCGTTTAACTTGAAGATTGTCCTTTATTCTGAGGTCGGACGAGCCGAGCCGATCCGAGCCGAGCAGATAATCAGAGGAGCACATCCTATCTGGCTGACATGGAAACTGCCATATCTGAGCGTGGCCAATAACTTCACTCGTAGATGCGCACAATTTACCAGATACACTACATAATCAGTAGATTGTGGGCAGTATCTCCATGATCCTAGAATCTCTCTAATCGTGCCGAGATTATCGGACCCAGACCATTCCACAGGCAAGTATAAATATTACCGGACGTAATATCTACAGGTACGCGATACCAAGCTCTTCTCTCCTCTACTCTCTACCTAGACCCCGATTCCTTTGTCCTGACTTAGGCATCGGAGGGTCCCCCAGCTTAGCCAGGGTCACCTTTGCCCGTTTTCTTGGTGCAGGCTTTAGGGACGACATGTAGAGGGCGACATGGAGAGAGGGCCGACCAGATTTTGACCTCAATAATTATTATTATTATTATTATTATTATACAATGGATCAAATAATATTCAAAATGAGATTATTAATCAATCAATATTAATAATGACAATTCATAAGTTCATATTTAAATATACCAACATTATCTAATATTTCTATAATGACTAATAATCTATTAGATAATACAAGTAATAATACTAAAATTCTTACTAATAGTAATATGATAAGGACTGATACTAAAAATCATATTAACAAGAATTTTACTAATCTCATAATGAAAATGATAATATTTTATAATGATAATAGCAGTAGCTATCATTAATCAATCTAGTCATGATAATAGGTACTATGATCTACCATTTAGGATAATATTTAAGAGAGTTAAATAAAATATTTTTATTCGATAATTACAACTTTATTTATAATAACTAGTTTCAACGTAAATAATCTACTAATGTCTAATCATATATAATAGTAGAGATCCCCATAATAAGAGTGATAACAATGATATTAATGCATCAAAACAAGTCTACCTTAGGAAAAAGAGATGTGGACTCACCTACATCGATTTGGTAGCTCATCTCAACCTCAACAAGGCCTGAACTAGGCCCCAATATAGCCTGACATTAGTGAAGCCTAGACTAGGCCCAAGCACGTCTCAGCCTAGCTCGACTTAGTCCTTTCTCCTTCTTGTCTCTCTTCTTTTCTCTCTCTCTCTCTTTATTCTTCTTCTCTTTCTTCTCCTTCTTCATTTCCATCTGCTGAAACTTGGTTCTCACTGGAAAGCGGAACAGATCTGGGTTCACACTAGCTTACCCGATTCAAACCCAACAGGCTCAATTTGAATCGGCCCAAGCTCGGACGAGGTTGTGGCAGCAACCCACCCTCTACACGGACCTGTATGGAGTCTGGACCTATCCGTACGTAAGTAGGACTCGATCCGACTTCGTGGGATGCGTTTCCAGCTCACAACTCGGCTCGACTCAAGACTCATCCTGTCTCAAACCAGGTCGAGCTGAGTTGTTATGGCAGTTGCACCACACCACTCCCTGACTCCCATCTTTCTTCTTCTTTTCCTTCAGACCAGAGCTCAGGCTGCCTCACGTTGATGATTGAAGGCCTGCTAATGGACGCACGAGTCTGTTTCAAACGGAGAAGACGATCATGCTTCAATGGCAGATCTTGCATCATGGGGTTTTCTTCGTTTTGCCTTCTACTGCACGCCCCGGATTGGTCCATAGGAGCTCGTAGAGGTGATTTTTCGAAGCTGCTGGGAGGATTAGGCGGTGGGTTCGGCTGGAGAAGAAAATGGCGGTTTTTCTCGAGTCGTTGTGATAATGGGAGAAACTGTGTTTCTGAGTGATCCCTTTGCCCTTTTATCGCACCCCAAACTCTCTTAACACCTTTAGATTTGGATTCAATGGCCCAGATGCTAGGGTTTTTCGCAACCTTCGAACCCTGCTGGTAAGAGAGAAAACCGGCCGCTATTTTCTCTATACCACGAATGGAATTCCCAGTCCACTTGGAGGGTCAGGATGGTGCCAAATGAATGGCTGAGAATGAAGGATTCCATCTCACTTAGATCGCCCTTCTGGCAAACCAAAAAGGAAATGGGAGCTTTCCGTTTTTGGAAAGAAACTACAAAACCCAACTAGATTTCTCCTAGGTTTGTGACCACTCGTGCACTTTTCATCGTGTGAAATAGCCTAGGTTTTGTCCAGGAGTGGACTCTCCATCAGATGAACGGTTTAGATCGTCTAAATGGGATGATATGGTGGGCCATATCTCGATCACACACGGAGGGAGGAAAAAAAACAGCTAACAAGCCGTTTGAACGGCTGCAGGCGGAAATGTTTCCCCATTCATGGCAACTGACGGGTCCACGCAGTTTGACCGGGAATGGTGGTCCCGTGCACAGCTGGTGCTCCCACTCTCTGTGTATATGCACCCTAGAGTGAGGCCCACAGAGATGTCCCGACACGATCTACTCCGTTCATTGACTTTGTCTGCCCAAGTTAGGGCCCAGCCCAATGGACTAAGCAGATCTTGAACTCGAGTGGGCCATCACAACCTATTTTGTGCAGTAAAATAGCGTTTCCTAATGACCTAGTGGCTAGATTTCATCTGCTCTTGATCCATTCCTATCAATCAAGATATTAAGGTCCAAAGGCTATTCCCATGGTGATTAGCAGTGGGATTTAAAGCCCTGATCATGAGTTCTCACACTCTTGAGTTAATGAACAACATCAAGCCCTACAATTTGTGTTTTTCTAAGATCCATACCATCCAGGAGGTTCTATGGGTTCCTTAAGGTTTTTGATGCATAGGTGTACAGTTAGATTCCTAGATCCACTGCCAGATTGGCTTTGGATCAAAGGTGAAGTACTCACAAGGCTTTTTCACAGGGGTCGATGGTTGGATGATTTGATTGAAGTGGAACAAATGCTCTTTTGGGCCCCACTCTGTAGGTAACTAAGATTACCCTTATTATGGTTTTATATTATTTAAACATCAACTATTTGTCATTGTTGTGGGTGTCATTTATTTGTCTTTTCATTGTACTTTTACTTAAAATATGAGACTACTCACTATGTGTCATTTAGCTATATACGTTAATATTAGAGTTATGTTGCATTAACTGGCCAATCCAAGTGAGCGTCTAACTCTCAATTCTCGACATCCTACCAATTTGCTTTATTCAACGATTGGATTGATTCATCTTTAGTTATTAATGGTCCTAGGAACCCTAACAAGCATTTAGGTGTAATCTTGTTGTTAAATATGGGGATAGATGATCCGATTTGTGATTCCCAAGGATGGTTGATCCGATGAGGTGTTGTAACCTGATGATTTGATCCCTAATTTACTTTATGTGATTTAATTGTACTAATTAGGCATAATTTGAAATATTATCGTGATCCAGATTCTAAAGCAGGATCTCCATTTATTTATTTACTCAAGTACAGGGTCAATTTAATCATGTTGAGGTGGTTAAATGGAAAAATAGATCTCAATCTTATGATTGTGTAGTTCATAGTCGAAAATCAGATGGTTAAGATGGATAGATTTAGGGCGACTGTTCAAGTAAGTTAGGTTTGCGTTCATACTACGTTAGGTTATACGGTAACACCCGAGTACTGAAAATTACGGGGTGTTACAAACTACCTCCCTTAAAGAGAATTTCGCCCCCGAAATTTAGCACTTCGACTATGAATGTGAACATCGATCTATCTTACAGTGCCTATATGCACCCGCTAGTTCTCCATACTAAGTTTATTTGTATGTGCAAGCGCTCATGACCCCCCTTAAAGAAGGATTTACTATCGGGATTTGGTAATGTACGTCCTGATTATTAATGTAGGGGAATTATCCTAGTGGAGTGTCGTATTCTCGACACATTTAAGCATGTTGGCACCACCTAGTCTTCGATAGATTATATCTAGAACTCTCACAACCCTTGTATCTTTTACCTAACGGATTGAATAACGTTTCTAGGTGCTATAGATTGTCAGAAACCCTTTTAAGACCTACAAGAACTAGGGATTTGATCTAATGTCTAACAACATCGTGACATCATATGGTTTTTACTAGGATTACAACTTCCTTTAGGTGACGACTAAAAATTATATATCTTCTTCTTTATTTTCTTTAACTATCAATGATAGTTCCCAGCTGTCTAAAATATATTACCAATTTCTATTTCTCAGCGTTTAGGGTAACACGAGTAGATGGTCGTAGTAGGTTTGAGCTCGATACATTCATCCTTTGCCTACGTAGAACAGAGTATTCATTGTATCAATTCCTAATCCTGGTACCTGATCAGGGCATTGAGATAGTTAGAATTTGCTAGGATATGGAATTTGATTCAAACAATGTAACTTCACTTAAGTGTGGTTCCATCGACCCATGATCTCGATTTTTCTAGACTCATGGGGAATATCATATGATCTTCTAAATAGACAATGAGAGTGCTCGAATTTACGTGAATAGACACAAATGACCATCACGCTTCCACTACGCACTCTGGTCAATACACTACTCAAAAACTTCTGGACTAAAGTTCCTACATGGAAACTTGAGTTTGAAAATGGATAAATTTTATCCAGGTTCTTAAACCTAGTCCACATAGGCTTAACCTAGGGTTTAAAACTTGCCCAAGTATAGGGTCAATTTAATCATGTTGAGGTGGTTAAACAGACAGATCGATCTCAATCTTACGATTGTATAGTTCATAGTCCAAAATCAAATGGTTAAGATGGATAGATTTAGGGCAACTGTTCAAGTAAGCTAGGTTCGCGTTCATACAACGTTAGGTTATACGGTAACACCTGAGTACTAAAAAGTATAGGGTGTTACAGACATACAGTTTCTTTATAGGCAATTACACTCATCCAAATGCCCTATGTAATTTGATTAAATGTAATCAAATTGCAACTTATGGCTTTTATAGGTATTCAAATGATCCCTTAGTTTAAATTTTAGTTTACAAGAGATGGAGGGAAAACTTTCAAGGAACTTTATAAAACAACACCTCATTAATGCAAGTTCTCTTATCACGCTATGAATTTTTTCTGTAAAGAATGCGAATAGTTTGTGTTGAAGGCATAGGAAAATTTAGCGTCGTCACTTCTCATTGAAACACATCATCGTTGATGACTCTAGCTAAGAAGATACAAGGGATTTTTCACTCCCAATTAGATTACATGCCACACAACACGACTTTTAACAAATACATCATGGTGGTGTGGTCTACTTAAGTGTTGGATTTGTCTCATTTTTAGGTTCATACCTTAAAATGATATGAAAGAAGGGATGGATGGCATTGATAAACATGTACAACACGGTGGGCCCCCACACAAATCTTCCCGTTCCTTGTTAGAGACAGTGTGGACGCTGGTGGGAGGTTTCCCCCCTTCGGGCTACCCAACTAGGTGTCTAGGTCCGACCATATGATGTTTGCATGATTTGAATGATGGATATATATATATATATATATATATATATATATATATATATATATATATATATATATATATATATATATATATATATATATAAAAACTGAGCAGACCTAATGTGAGCAGACCTAATAAACTGAGCCGGCAAGAGTTGACGTCCAAAGACCTAGGAGTCATCCTCAATCCAGAGGTCGAGAATTAAGCCCAAAATAGGCACGCCCAACGAGCTCCAACCCCCATACTCTGACTAATGAGATCCGATTGTAAACCTAGACAGATTGAATCCGAGTCTAAATAATGTAGTCCGATCACAAGCTTGGAGAACCAAGTTGTTGGATTAACCCAAGTATGGACGTGGCCGAAGATCACGCCCGTGGATACGCCCCATTAAGGCACATGGGAGAATGATCCGGCGCATGATCCAAAGATAACGGCCGATAAATCTGCACGCGTGACTTCTGCTTGATTGAGTAAATTGTGTTGAGATTGACAGCCATGATCCCTTCGTCTCACAAGTATAAATAATAGAGAAACTCATTACAACAAGTACACAATATCTTGCACCCTCTCTCTACACTACGCAACTTAGACTTAGATTCTTTAGCCTGACTTAGGCATCAGAGGGTTCCCTGTTTAAGCTAGGGTCTCCTTTGTTCACCCTTCTGTGTAGGACCAGGGTCCGTTTCGAGTTCTCAGTATCGAGTGGAGGGTGGTCCAAATTTTGACCTCAATATTTTTGGCGCTGTCTGTGGGAAGAGAAACAAAAAGCTAGAAAGCCTTATCAGAAATGGCGAGAGGAAAGAAGACGGTGATAACGGTGGAACCCGAGCCAAGCGGACAGCATTAATCGTCTTCATTGTTGCATACTAAATCGACCCTGATGGGTCATCCCAACGAACTCGAAGCTGAGGAGGAAAATACAAAACGCTGCAAAATGAAGTTCAGATGTTGAAGGATGAAATCAATCGGATGAAGACGCAGTAAAGTCGGTAGCCGCCTCTCAACCTGGTGGAAGTGGCCCCAGCACACGAGGAACCACCGCAGTAAGTAAGTTCTCGGGTCAGGGCGCCCCAAGATTAGTCCGCCCGAGCTCCCAGTCCTACGCAAAATACCATGTCATAGAATCAATCTACCCGAGCTCCTAATCTTATGCGGAATGTAGCATCCCAGAATCGATCTTCCTAAGTCCCGGAGCCAACTCGGAATGCAGAACCGTCCTACGTGTCCGCCACGTCTGCTCTGGCCCCAACTGACCTCCACCATCAGCTAGAGAGGAGAAGACAGGACATAATGCCTGAGATGGAGGCTCCCTAAGAAGCGATAGTAAAGAACCAAAACCTGTGAGAAGCTCAGCTTAAGGAACTCCGTGACCAAATCAAAACACTACAGCAGAACCAACAGCCGACCGCCGTCCCAACTGCTGTACGGGCTATGATGGAAGAGACCGAACCTCCCTTCACCACCAGCATTATGGTCAAGGCGTTGCCTCCGAGGTTAAGGAACTCCGTGACCAAATCAAAACACTATAGCAGAACCAACAGCCGACCGCCGTCCCAGCTGCTGTACGGGCTATGATGGAAGAGACCGAACCTCCCTTCACCACCAGCATTATGGTCAAGGAGTTACCTCCAAGGTTTAGGATGCCTCCTGTCATCCAGTACTCGGGGTCAGGGGACTCAACCGAACATGTTGAATCCTACAGATCTTGGATGTAAATGTAGTCAGCTTTAGAGGCAATAATGTGCAAAGCCTTCTCAATAACTCTAAATGGGTCGACAAGAAACTGGCATCAACAGCTCAAGTCGAAGTCCATCAACAGTTTTGCCGAGCTTAACAGGTTATTCCTGACTCAATTTATCGTCAGCAAGAAGAGTCGTAAACCGTCTACTCATCTCCTTACCTTCAAAAAGAAGAGTGGGGAGTCACTGAAGGATTACATCTCCCACTTCAATGAGGAAGCCCTACAGGTAGACGGCTATGACGATAAGATGGCATTGTCCGCCATGATCAATGGGCTTAAGGGAAATTCATATTCTCCATAGGGAAAAATCCCCCGAGTACCTTGGGCAAACTCATGAGCCGAGCCCAAAAATATACGAAGGCTGAAGAGTTCTTCAGTTCTCGTAAGATCAACTAAGCTGCCGAACAATCATCCAAGGGGAAGAGACAAAGGGACGAGGCGCCACACTCGGACAAGCGAAGGTTGGACGACAGCACTTCCCAAGATCGAAGGCCAAGCAGGAAGCCAAAGAGGAAGTTCCATTCGTATACTCCCCTCAACACGTCCCCCGAGAAGATCTTACTCGACATCTAAGACCAGAAGTTGTTATATTGGTTGAGTTGTATGAAGACAGATGTTGGCTAGCGGGATAAGCACAAGTATTGCCGCTTTCATCGTGACTATGACCAAAATACCAGCAACTGCATTGACCTGATAGATGAGATCGAGACGCTCATTCGCAAGGGCCATCTGCGTCGGTATGTCAAGGAAGAGAAGCAGACTCGGAAGAATGAACAACTGCGGAAGGCCGAGGATGAGACCCCAAAAACCTGGACTATCTTTGGTGGTCCGTCTGGGGGCAAAGACTCGAACAGGGCCCGCAAGGCCCATTTAAGAAGCATTGATCCTGAGCACTACATCAACTCAGCTGAGAGAATGAGGAAGGAGCCCAAAATAAGTCCTTACAATCTCACGTTCACAGAGGACGATGCGCATGGCATTCAATACCCACATGACGATGCCTTGGTAGTAGCAATGCAGATCGCTAATCATAAAATGTACCGAATCTTAGTTGACACTAAGAGCTTAGCAGACGTACTCTACTCCGAAGCGTTCGATAAGATGGGCATAGACAGGTCACACCTCCAACCTATGAAGACTCCACTGCACAAATTTGCCAGAGATAAGGTGATCTCCGAGGGCGTCATCTCCCTCCCAGTTACAGCGGGAGAGGGGTAGAATCAGGTGACTTTGCTAGTAGACTTTCTGGTAGTAAATGTGTCGTTGGTGCATAACGTCATTCTAGGACAACTGTCCCTTAATGCAATGAGAGCAGTCATATCCACCTACCACCTAATGATGAAATTCTCTGCTGAAGGAGGAGTTGGGTATGTCCGAGGAGATCAACGTGAGGTGCACAAATGTTACTCAATGGCAGTAAGGAATGGCTCAAACCCTAGGGATCCTACAGAGGATCCACTAACAAAGGACTTGGTAACCGTCTTGCTCGAGGAGGCCGATCCAAGCAAAACCGTTCAACTCGGATCGTTGCTAAATTTCGAGCAATGAGCACAAATGCCGAAATTCCTCAGAGAACATAAGGACGTCTTCGCATAGTTGTACGAAGACATGGTGGGAATCCCTCCTGAGATCATGGTTCACAGGATGACTGTGGACCCTGAGCACAAACCGGTAAAGTAAAAAAAGAGGGTATTCGAGCCTGAAAGATATGCAGTCATTTCTGAAGATGTGTTAAAGCTCCTCAGCATAGGCTTCATTGAAGAAGTCCACTACCCAGACTAGATCACAAATGTGATCCTCATGAAGAAGGCTAATGAGAAGTGGTGAATCTGCACAGACTGCTCGGACCTAAACAAAGTGTGTCCTAAAGATAGCTTTCCCCTACCTCAGATCGACCAACTAGTTGACAGCATGGCCAGACACGAGCTTTTCACTTTCCTTGACTCATACTCTAGATACAACCAGATAGTCATGCACCACCCAAACAGGCACAAGACGACCTTTGTCACGGACAAGGGACTCTACTATTATCGGGTCATGCCCTTTAGCCTGAAGAATGCTGAGGTGACTTACTAGAAACTAGTGAATCATATGTTCACCCGATTGATTGGTCGGACCATGGACATTTACGTCGATAATGTCACGCCCCAAACTCGAAAACCGGGCTCACAAAATTTTCGATCGCCGAATCCGGCGCCGATAGCCTCCGTAGAACCCCATTCTCGGCTCCTAGCGCCCATTCGCCAGGTTCCGATCCTGGGATGTTACGAGGAGAATTTTTTAATGTCAGTTTGATTCGTAATAAGCATAACCAAAGGCATAACCCACAAACAACAACCAAAAACTCCATTACATTTCCATTATGATAAAAAACTTTACAAGTACAATGAGCATAAAGGGAAATACAATAATGATGAATCAAAATCTCCAAAGTGATCTGCAAAGTGCTCCTGCCTCAGTGCTGCTGCGCCCTAACGTCACTGGCACGCAACGGTTGTGCATAAGCTTATAGAAAGCTTAGAGGGTGGTGAAAGTGTGTGCGCAAGGTAGTAATATGATCATGTAATATCAGAGTAATGTGGAATATGCAGATGGATCTATGAAAACCATAAGCCATACCAAGGCTATGCGATGCAAGATGTAAGTCAAGCATACAATCCTCATCTAAGTCCACATATCAATACAGCTCAAATCTGAGATATCACAGGGGTCTAGTACACTCTAAACCAACATGCTGCCACATCACACGCAATAAGGTAAGTGAAAGAGACCTCATTATCCGTCTGCCAATATCGGGCACGACTGGTCGATAGCGGACCCATTCCTCGAGCTGGTCAAACTCAGCCTAGCATTGCCCTCTACACTCGGGCGGGTAAGGCCGCACCCCCTTCGAACCGACCACGACACAGTGGAGAGCGCAACCGTCTGGTAATCGGCACTCAACGCTCATCTACCCACTCGGTCTAGACGTTGGAGCAACCTCTTGGTACCATAAGAGTTTAGGAACTTTCATCCAGGGATATCTATAGCACCCCATGTAGAATAAGATTTCCAGTATCCAATCCTGCCAACCACGATACGTCTGTGGAAGCTTCGATCCCGATGTCGCTAGGGCGTACAATATCCATGTCATACAAATGCGATATGCATGATTCACGCTATCCAGTCATGCATCAAATCCTGCGCATATCATGCGCTCATGTAGGGCAACACCGCCTAACCGAGAGCCCATAAACAACCTGCCCAAAGGCATATGCTATGATCAGGCAATTCTCATATCAAGCATACATATAATGCGTATGATCATGAGTCATGAAACTATACTAAACATGTAAATAAGTGATGAACCATTCTTACAACGCAGATGGGCTTAGACGACCTATACCCAGCAAGTACGGCCTAGCGATGGGTCATAAGGAGAGTCGTAATGTGGACATCCAACCAACATTATACTGGCAATGTGGACGTCAAACCAACATTGTTCCCAAGGCACGATCTTTGTAAACATCGCTACTTAATCTGTGTTGGGATTACACATTGCAATGGACCTTAAGTTCATCCCATTGGGGCTTACATATATATCAAATGGGCCATATCTTATGGGCCTTTTATTCATCAGATGGGCCACATAAATGGGCCACACCAATGGATCTTATGTGCATTGCAATGGGTCAAAACCCGTGGGCCTTAGATCGTATCGAATGGGCCAAATCTCAAGAGCCTTATACATATCAAATGGGCCTATTCCTATAGGCCTTATATAATTCAAATGGGCCTAAACCCCTAGGCCTTATATAAGTCAAATGGGCCTAAACCCCTAGGCCTTATATCAATCAAATGGGCCTAAGCCCCTAGGCCTTATATAAATCAAATGAGCCTCATAATATGTTAAGGTGGGGTCCACTCGGACTATGGATCTGGCCCATTCTTTAGCTCAAACCATAAAATGAGCTTTTAAAATGGATGAACAGGTTGGATGCAGCACCTGCATCAAGAGTGGGGGCCCACATGAAGGCCCACCATCGAATATGATGTATTATATATATATATATATATATATATATATATATATATATATATATATATATATATATATATATATATATATATATAACTATAGATAATATATATAATATATACAATATTATATATGCAATACAATATAGTGTGTGTGTGTGTGTGTATGTGTGTGTGTGTGTGTGTGTATATATATATGTTTATACACACACACATTGCACGCACATTGCACACTCACACACGCACGTACACCCACATGCATGCATGCGCACACACAGCGGGCTCCACCGTCCACTGGATGGTGGAGATAAGGCACAAACATCAGGTGGGCTTCCACCGTCCGCCTGGACGGTGGAATGAAACGCATACATCGCTGTGGGCTCCACGTGGGGCCCACCATAACATATATTTTTCATCCGACCGGTTGGTAAGGTCCCACGGACCTGAATGGAAGGAAAATGCAAATTTCGTCTTGATCCAAAACTTCAGTGGACCCCAGAAAGGGTTTCAATGGTAGATGTTCATTCACACTGTTTCCTATGGTGTGGGCCACCCGAGCGTCGGATCGGCCTCATTTTTGGAGGGGGCCCACCTCAGGGGGTGGGCCACCATATGAACGACATGGATAAAATATATAAATCATGGTGGGGCCCACGGCAGCAGCCGTGGGTGGCTGCACGGCCGCCCGTCCGCTCGCGTGACGCGCTGCAGGCAGCGCCTGCTGCGGTTCTGACACAAGCAGCTGCTACTTCTCTTCTTCTTCCTTTTTTTAAAAAAAAAATCGATGATTTTGAGGATTTTCGAGTGTGGGGTCCACATCGCATAAATCCACTCCATCTATTAGCTTCCTCGGCTCGGAATAATTCTAACGAGTCTAAAGTTTGAACTTTTTTATGATTAGAAAATGAAATAAAATAAGAAAAGGATCCTTGAATGGTAATGATGCATTCTTCGATGCTATGACCCACCAGATCTTTCAATCAACCCCAACTCTTGGCTCAACACCTAAAAAGAGATGAGTAAGAGGATGGACAGCTTAGATTGTACCAGTACATCAAGGTGGGGCCTACACAAACAGTCCACTCCCAATGGCAAAAGTTAATATTTATGTTTTTCCATGCAGCGTCCAGGGAACGTCCAACGTCCCTGGACGAAATGCATACATTTAGGTGGACTTTGCTGTGGTGGGCCACCACTATGGATGAACACCTATAAGGTGGGCCCCACTTATAAGTGGCTTGAGTAGGATACTAGCCTCATGGTGGGGTACATTCAAGTGGGCCACACAATCATAATATAACCTCATAAAATAAAGAAAAAAAATGAAATAAAAGGGAAAGAGAGAGATGGAGAGTGGGACACGCTTATGATGGAGGGCTCCGTCACTATGAGCCCTCTTTGCAAAATAAATCATACATCGAATGAATCCCTTAATCACATGGGACCACCGAAATTGGAAATCAACGGTGGGGATCATTTCCCCACCAATATGGACGGTTTAGATGACCTTTCTAAGAAATAAACATCATGATGGGGTCCATGGAGAATGGCCCCATTATGGAATGGTCATGATGATCCTAGTGGGCCATCAGCCACATCTTAGGGTCCCAAGTGAGATCCAAACCATTGATCGGTTGGCCTCGCTTGGCCCATCTCAAAAATAAGGGAAAATACTATAATCAAGCACCCACCGTCTGATCTTCTTGGTCCTAGGGGTTCCTTAGCTCCTTAGCTTAGATTTCAATGGAGGAGATGAGAAATGGAAGGCTAAGATGGGAGATGAAGGGGTAGGAAAGTGGGCCACCTTTGTTGCTTGGGAAGAGCTTGGAGAGCTCATACGTATGGAGGTGTTTGGGATTTTTTTTTTGAGTTTGAAATGAGAAAGAGAAAGAGAGAGTTGTAAAGGGAGAGAGAGAGAGTGATGGATGGATGTAGTGAGTGATGGTTGTGTAAGAAAATCTTGACTTTTGTGGCCTTTTGTGTAAGAAAGGCATGAGATTGGAAGACTTTTGAGGTCTTTGTGTAAGAAAGGTATGGGCATGGAAGACTTTTGTGGCTTGCTTGGGAAAGGGTGAAAGTGATGTATACTTGACATGTACTTGACATGTGATGGATTGATGGATTGATTGATTGATGGGATTGATGTGATTGATGTGACACATTGTAGAGATTCTCTTGGGTTTCGCAACGCGCGGCGTTTTTCTCGCACCGAACGTTGGCCCACATCTCTTGACCAGGGTATCACCTCGGTGCGCAAGTCGCGGCATCAGAACTGCAGCGATGGCGCGGTCGCTATGGTAGTGGTCTTGGGTTGAGTCGACCCAAGTTGACGGCATACAAATCAGGGTCGTACGTAAGTATCGGTTAAAGGTCGAAGGTTGCCAAAATTCGACCAGTAAGACCACGGAAGTCTACGGAACGGTACAGACTAAGATATGGGTCTTACAGATAACATGCTCGTCAAAAGCGTCAGAGCGTCTGATCATGTTACAGATCTCGGAGAAACTTTCTCGATCCTTCGAGAGTATCGTATGAAGTTAAACCCCTCTAAATGTGCCTTTGGTGTGGGTTCTGACAAGTTCCTTGGGTTACAGGTCAGCCAGAGGGGTATCGAAGCGAATCACAATAAGATTAAAGCTCTGCTCGATATGAGCTAACCTTAGACGATGAAGGAGATTTAATACCTCACCGGACGATGCTCAGACGGTTCATATCCAGAGCCACTGATAAGTGTCTCTCCTTCTTTCAACAGTTGAAGGGTCACAAGAAAGTAGAATGGACCCCATACTATGAGCGAGCGTTTCAATAGCTAAAGTAATACTTGGGGTTGCCTCCTCTACTGTCCAAGCCCGAGGAGGGCGAGCCTTTGTTCCTCTACTTGACGGTGTCCACCTCGGCTGTCAGCTCAACGGTCATTTGAGAAGTGCAAGGTAAACAGCATCCAGTCTACTACATGAGCAAAGCAATGGTTACGAATAAGACCAGATATCCGACCATGGACAAGTTAGCCCTCAGTGTAGTCATCTCTGCTTGGAGGTTGTGTCCATATTTTCAAGAGCATTCCATCATTGTCCTCATAGACTCTCCTCTGTGATAAGTCCTCCAAAATCCTGAGGTGTCTGGGCGGCTTACCAAGTGGGCGATAGCACTTGGAGAATTTGACATTTAGTACCGGCCGAGGACTGCTATCAAAGGCCAAGCAGTGGCCGACTTCATAGTCGAGTTTACCGTTCTTAGTAGAGAGATAAAAAATACGAACTTGTAGACATCAGATAATCTAGAAACAACGACGGTCCTCCCCCCACACCTCCTCCCCCCCCCCCCCCCCCCCAATTGCTATGTCCTCTTGAGTAGGCTAAATCAGAAGCTAAATGTAATTGGTGAACCCTGTTTGTGGATGGGTCGTCTAACTCGAAGCGAGCTGGGGCAGGGGTTGTCCTAGTTGCACCTGACTCGACCACCATCCAGTACGCTATCAGACTCGACTTCAAGGCCTCCAACAATGAGGCAGAGTACGAAGCTTTACTGACTAGACTCAGACTAGCCATTAGTATGGGGATCCAGCTCATCGATGTGTGGTGCGACTCCCAGCTCATCGTCAACCATATATCGGCAGAGTATGAGGCTAAGGAGGCAAGGATGATTGCATACTTGGTCGAAGATCGAAGGCTGACAATGAAATTCAGGGACTACGCCATCATCTAGATCCTGAGGGATAAAAACTCTTAAGCTAATGTACTTACAAAACTGGCCTCAGCTACTAAAGGGAAGATCCCGAGGATCGTCCCTATGAAATTCCTAGATAACTCAAGCATTAACCGAGTTGATCAGCCGACCAAGATATGATCAATCTAGTACAGATGACCTCGAGCTGGATGGATCTAATCGTAAAGTATCTTACTGCTGCCAAGGTCCCACGAGATAGGTTGGAGGCTCGGCATCTGAAAGTCAGAGTAGCACGATACTTCATGATGGGTGACACATTATACAAGAAAGGATACTCTTAACCATATCTCAGGTGTCTCCGACCCAACAAGGCCGATTACGTGATCTGAGAAGTTCATGAAGGAATCTGCGAAAACCGCTCTGGAGGTCGAGCATTGGCTCAAAAGATACTACGTCAGAGGTACTTTTAACCAATAATCTGGGAAGATTCGAAGAACTTTGTGCAAAGGTGTGATAAATGTTAGAGGTTCGTTGCAGTGCCGATGCAGCCCATTGAAGAGCTGACTCCTATGAGCGGGCCTTGGTCATTCGCTCAATGGAGGATCGACATCATCATACCATTACCTCCTGAAAAGGGATAGACCAAATGCGCGATTGTGGCAGTCGATTACTTCACAAAGTGGGCCGAGGCCAAGCCAATAGTAAAAATTACGGAACAGAAGGTAACAGATTTTGTGTGGAAGAATATCATCTATCAATTTGACATCCTTCGCACTATCGTATTCGACAACGGAAAGCAGTTCGACAATGACAAATTTCGAGGCATGTGCCGGGGGCTCGACATTATAAATGCTTACTCTTCACCTCGTCATCCTCAGTCCAATGGGCAAGTGGAAGCAGTGAATAAAGTCATCAAATATTATCTCAAGACGAAGCTCGAGAAGGTCAAGGGTAACTGGGCCAACGAGCTCCCGTTCGTCCTCTGGGCCTACAAGACCACAACCCAGTCATCCATGGGAGAAACCCCCTTCTCTTTGACTGGCTCAGAGGCAGTCGTCCCTATCAAGATAGGCCTCTCCACTGCATGAGTAAGGAACTATCAGGAAGACCAAAATGTCAAGCAAGTTGCTTCAAACCTCAACTTGATTGAGGAAGCACGGGACATCGCCAAATTCAGAGTTTTACTTATTTTTACAACTCCAGAGTCTGAACAAGGTGGTTCTGACAAGGAGACTTGGTCCTTCGTTGCGTCTTCCAGAACAATACGGAACTCGGAGTAGGGTCCTTGGGCTTGAACTGAGAGGGACCCTACCGGGTAGTCAGCTCGGCAAAGCCAGGATCTTATCGCCTGGAGAATTTAGAGGGACGATCACTACCCCACCCCTGGAATACTGAGTACCTAAAAATCCACTACCCCTAAGGGTAAAGTAATGTATGGGTTGGCTCGACTTGCTGTATCGACTTCAGATTGTCTACTTTATATTTTAATAAAGAATTGTCTACTTACTACTTCATATTATCTATTAAATGATTACCACAATATCCGAGTGCACTACGAAAGACCATTTCTCAAGTGCAGAAATGATATCATTCGATGAGCCAACTCCTTAAAGAAGAGGTCAGCCTGTCATTCTACAAACTCCGCAAAAATAATCAATCATAAACTAAAAAGTTAAAAATCATTATCCAAATATCCATTGTTAAAAAAAAAAAAAAGTAAAAATGTTTCATTCCCTCCGAGTAGAGGGCCCAGCTGTTAAGCTAGGGGGTTGAGCGTAAGAGGCCTTTTTAGTGGTAACTGGGGCATCTCCGGCCTCTTGAGCATTGGTTGGGGCTGATATCAGGGTGCAACTCTCAAATGTCATCAAGAAAGCTTCATAAGCAATGTTGTAGGCGTGGAAATATAATTTATCCAATTCTTCGAATCTCTCTAAAGATTCCTTGTACTCTTCCACTACCACAAGAGCCCAAGAGGCCGCCGAAGCCTCGAGCTCTCTGCACTGCTTGCCCAGCTCTGTAATAGCCCAAGCCTCAAGGACAGCCCTTTGCTGGGTTAGTCCCTTGGCAGCTTCACGCTTCGCCCTCGTAAGGTCGTCTAAGAGCTATGCATTGTCTGCCTTTATATACTTGACGGAAGCCTTCATGAGCTCCACAACACCTTGCAGACGCACGAGCTCGGGCTAAGCTACATCCAAGCGAGTTTGGAGTTGTTTGACCTCGCCTTGGAGCGTTAGCTCCCTCGCCCGACCTTCCTCTACAAGCCTCTTTAGCTCCTCCCGTTCGCTAGCTAAAGCTTCTAAGAGCTTCTCGAGCTCAGCCTTATCCGCTTCAAGTCGACCTATCTCCCTCAATCTGTCTTTGACTGTCATGAACATAAGCAACGACTGATAGCAGACCGAGGCGTAATCATTCATGAACAAGTCATAAGCGTGGGAGAGGGTGCTGGCAATGTACGACTCAGGCACATGTTTGGCCGCCCACTCGTTCAACAGCGATATATGGTAGCTCGGAGGAAAATACTCTGGAGGGGTAGGCTCGGCCGTTCTCCCTACCCTGCTAGCCTCAAAGGCTTGAACCTCAACCTTAGGTGTGGCGATATACCCGACCAAGGCATCAGTCCTACCGGCCAGGAAATCGACCTCGGCGGTGGTAAGACGGGCAACAGAGCTTGTAAGGGCCTAAAAATCTCCCCCATGGTGGGAGAAATTAGTGTCGGGAGTCTTTGCAACAACTTCTCTCCCGATCCTAGGAGGGCCAGCAGGAATTGTAGGGGGAGCCTTGGAGGGTCACCCCTCAGGAGTTAGAGTCAGAATAGTTATGGGCTCGGCTCTGGCTGGGGCTTCGAGGGCTCGTGCAAGCTCGACCTCGGCTAGGGTAGGCTTGGCTTTGGCTACGGCAGGCTCTGCAGCGGGAGCCTTCTTCCTTTTGGTTATCACCTTCGTCCTTAGCTCAGCAGCCAGGACCACACTCATGGGAGGGCGTACTACGGTCGTCCTCTTCCTCTTAGAGCCAGATGTTTAAGCTATTCCTGCCCAAAAGAAGAAGGGAGTTAGTCTAAACAAAATCTGCGAAGGAATCCTCGAACAGTCACAACGCCTACCCCGCTTACCCAGAGCAAAAGGATGAGGTGAAAATCTATAGAAGCTTGATGACATGAGGTTATCCCCACTAATGAGGTCATGCAAAATGCATTTTTCTTCACCGAGCACCCGAGCTCTAGCCACCTGGGCTTAGTGAAGAGGAGTAAGATCGGGGAGCCCTTTCGGTTGGACTACAGGCAGATGCAGAAGACAAATTAGAACACTGAAAGATGAGTCAGATGAAAAAATGCGATGTAGAATAAAAAGGTGTTTAGCATGGATTGGAGAATTTTGTGGGAACTCAAACCCGCAAGCTACCAAGCTCAGCAGCAGGTGCTTCTCATTCCTCCGAGGCCCAGAACCACTTACCTTTCTAATCTTTGTTGGAGGAAGGAAGTCGAATTATAAGACCAAGGCTACACTGGGGTCTGGCCGAAAAATAATATTAGGCCAGTTCGAACTTGTCATATTTGGCCATGTGTAAGTACAGAAACTCATCCATTGTTAGGTGCTGATTCTTCACCCGATGTCAAAGAATGAAGGTAGAAACTAAGATCCGCCAAGCATTTGGAGCAAACTGGCTCGAGGCCAGCTTCAGTAGTGCGGTTACTAGACAGACAAATAGATGGATGAGAAATTGAAGTCCACACTTAAGGGCGCAGACAAATATGACAATCTCCTCGTCAGCAGGGGCACCCAGATGATCTAAAGGAGATGGAGCTCAGAGATGGACCGAGTCAGGAATTTAGTAGTCGGCACGGATCTGAGCCCTCAGGGATTGCCGCTTTGGGTCTACCTCCTAAAGGACCGACCTTGGACCTTCCCACCGAGTCCTGAAGTGCCTTCTTCGGCCTTGCACCTTGACTCTTGGCTTGCAGGACCACAGTCTTCTTAGTCGATGAGCGTAGCATATAGCTTCCAGGGGACCCTCGGAGTCCACATACGTCCCTCGGACCCCTTAGACTTTGTCTAATTTACTCGACATAATGGAAGAAAGAGCTAAAGCAGTAGAGGACTCACAATGCTTTAGGCGTTTACTCCAGCAGAAATTCTCTTTACTTCAGCGACTTCGTCTAAGCAAGACCTATTCTCTGGCTGATGGAATCCCTTTATCCGGTAGAAAAAACCCTTTCCCGGTAAAGAGTGATTTGAGAAAGGCAGAGAAAATGAAGAGCAGGGAAGTGAAAGTTCAAATGAAGGAGACTTTAAGTGAAAGCACGGAAGGGTTTAAATAACCTCTGCCAGCTGAAATGCGATCATTGCATACAGCTGTCTCTAAAGCTAGAATGGCTCGGCCCTAAGCCTAATGGGGCACGTGGAAGGAAGCGACCCCTAGCCTCCCCCCTATGCACACGCGGCATTGTTTCGCCTACTCCATTTATTGCAATTTATAACCACCTGCCACACGTCCCTCATCCGAGGTCAGAAGTCAAAAGACTGTAGTCGTCGTACTATGAACGTATCTCAATGTATAATCATCGTGACAATTACACTTTGATTACCGTGACCCATTATCATGAGCGGAAACAGCGCTTCATTTCCCCAGGTATTTACTCTCTGAGTCCAAGCTCGGACCAAGAGAGTAGCGAGCTTCTGTTATGGGAAAATATGAGCAGACCTAGCAAACCGAGCCGGGAAGAGCTGACGTCCGAAGACCTACGACCTCGGATTGGCCGAGCTAAGTTCTCGTCTGAATCTCTCCTCTGAAGGCCTATGGCCTCAAATCGGTCGAGTCATCCTCGATCCAAAGGCTGAGAACTAAGCCTAGAACATGCACGCCCAACGGGCTCTGACCCCTATACTCTGATGAATGGGATCCGATTGTAAACTCGGACAAATTGAATCCGAGTCTGAATAAGGCCAGTTCGATCACGAGCTCGGAGAACCAAGTTGTTAGATTAACCTAAGTATGGACGTAGCCGAAGATCACGCCCGTGGATATGCCCCATTAAGGCATACGGGAGAATGATCTAGCACACGATCCAAAGATAACTGCCGATATCTCCACACATGTGACTTCCATTTGATCAAGTAAATCATGTTAAAATTAATAGCCATGATCCCTTCATCTCACAAGTATAAATACTAGATAAACCCATTGCAACAGGTACGAAATATCTTGCACCCTCTCTCTATATACTACGTAACTTAGACCCAGATTCCTTAGCCTGACTTAGGCATCAGAGGGTCCCCTGTTTAAGCCAGGGTCTCCTTTGCTCACCTTTCTGTGCAGGACCAGGGTCTGTTCTGAGTTCTCAACATTGAGTGGAGGATGGTCTAGATTTTGACCTCAACATATATGTGTGTGTGTGTGTGTAGTGTTAGATATAGGAATGGTGTATGCTTAGCTAATATAGGCAATAACATGTGAAAGCTCATATCCAAAGTCTATCCAAATCCAGTGAAACCCATAACTAAAAAATCTATACCTGAACCTCGCAGAAGGGTTGAGAAGAGAAGCTTAATGATTTTTAGGTGCTCGGTTGATACAGACAACAACATATAAAGGCCCGGATCCGAAGTTTATTCAGATCCAATGAAACCTACAGCTAAGACCTCCATACTTGAACCTTGTAGAGGGGTTGAGAAAAGAAGGTTAATGATTATACTTTACCGTTCGTAATACCTCATGCAACCTACTCGTGATAGGAGTTGTTACTAGCTAAAATGAAGGCTTCAGATTGCATAGTTGGCTAGAATTCGTGGAATCACCCTGAGATCGTGAAAGCCAAAGAATCCCTGACTCAAATGAATCTTCGATAGGTTTGTGTCATAGATTCTGGGTAACGGTTGCGGTTACGAAAAAGGAAGAGGTTATGTACCCTTTTACTACCCTTATATAACACAGTCTCTACTTTGTCAGGTTGTACGCTTTCGAAGGGGATTCAAGAAACTTTGAGTAAAATACTAAGATTTAAATATCTAAACTATAAAAGATAAACTAAAAACAAAAAAAAAATGTGGTTGAAAACATTTTTTTCGATAAAAAGTATGGAAAAGAAAAAAAACCAGAGTTTTTGGATACTCCTTTAAGTCACTTTTTCTAATACAGAAGATTCTCAAGAGAGGCAGCTATAGAGCATACTTTATGTGGTGTCAAAGCAAAGCCTACTACATCAGGTGTTCAAAGAAAGGGTTTTAGAATGTACATAGTAGAAAAAGCTAGATTGAAAATATGGCCTTGGTTTTGGAATTAAAATAGAATAGAAGATTGAAGGATTATAAGAGACGAGTGAACAGAGACTCAAAGTCTCTCTCTCTCTCTCTCTCTCTCTCTCTCTCTCTCTCTCTCTCTCTGGCTTTTTCTATCTGGGTTGCTCTTTGGCAGATGTCCAGCCGCTTTTCCCTGGCTCTCCCTTCACTCTTCCCCCAACCTCTCCTCCAAACGCTACCTCTATCCCTCCCCCCCTATAGGTGTTTGGAGGGGCATGCTTGGTCATCACGAGCCTCAAGCTTGGATACAAAGTTAGGTTCGTGTGAACCATATCATCCCATGAGTCATGAATGGGCATGGATGATGGTGTGGTTCATGGCATGGACAGTGACATGAATGATGGCAGGGATGATAGCGTGGGTAATGGCATGGATGATGATGTGGATGATGACATGGGTGAGGCTCGTACGAAGCTCGTATGAGCCAAGTCACGTGTCAGCGAGCGGTTGAAGGGCCAGAACTCACAAAATTTTGTCAAAATCTAAAATTTTCGTGCAAAGTCGGCACTCAGCACGGTGCTAGGTTAACCTTGGCTCAATCCAAATTATTAGTTGCCTTTTGTGAGGATTTTAACAGTTCAAAGCTAAGTGGTTATGTTTGATTATGGGGTCTGTGCAGATGCTCATCTTTGGCAGAGGTTGTAATACAATCGAATGCCAAAGCGAGTGGACACCCCACCTAGAGTAGATGAAGAGGCAATTGGTTCCTCTTCTTGTCAGAGTGTCGTGGTCGAGAAGCTTGCTTGGTTAGAAGCTTAACTCAGAAAATTCACAAGGGTGGGGAAAATGTTGTAATATCTGATTGTAACCCTCCCACATCGTTGATTGGCATACACATCCAAGAAATCTACTGAGTTAGATGTTTAGGGAGCCCCTGCACATGCATAATCTTACGAGGATAACACACGTTGGATCTAGAAGAGTAGTTTTTTCGATGTTGCACCATCCTCTAGGATTGCTTGCAAGCATGTTGTTTGGAATGGGTAATTTCCTATGCATTTTGTGGCTTTACAGATCTCCCGCATTATAATGCAATAGTTTTGTAGGTGTCCTTGATTAGAATTGTCTGGATTATGCTTTTAGCCATTTGAGTTCTAGATTTTGCAACTGTGGTTTGTAAAAGATCTTTTCGTAAGTTGGAGTAAGATTACACTGATTCAGGTATCAAACGCAAAGTATTTTAAATCTATCCTTTTTGCTAAATTGATTGGACTGGCACTGTGCGTTTAGGGTGATTATCTTATCTATGTTTTTTCATCTTTGGGTAAAATCCTATTAGGATTAAGCCAAAATCAAATTTATTGTTATGTTTGCATCCACTAAGGAGTATGGAAAACTAATCGGTGTATAAGATGTCAAACGCATTTGAAATTTTTATAAGATTTTTATTTTTTATTTTTATATTTTTTGTGGATTTTGTGTTTAACAAACATACCTGCCTTTTGGTGATCACATAGGTATTGCGTATGCAAATTTTGGTCTTGTGGTATGGCTCAAGATAGATTTAATCCATTATAAGGCGTCTAATAAGTTCCAATCGGAACTTTGGGCGGTCAAGATTTGGGGTGATCGACTTATGTCAATTTGATCCTTCATACTACGTCTAATGGCCTTGATCAAAGAATCAGATGGTCAAGATCGAAGATGCATATACAATGATACAATGGAACATGTTTAATTTGCCACCTAGTGTCCAAAAGGTCTTTTAGGGAAATTTAGATGGTCAGGGTTTGATCAATGTAGATAATGTGGATCCAATCCATCTTACGATGTCAAATGGCCTCGACAAAGCTTTAGACAGTCAAGATATGAGATGTTAAATGAATTATAATGGACCTTATTTGCCACTCGATGTTCAAAAGGTCTTTTTGAAAATTTGGACAGTTGAAATTAGGGTTCCCTTATTGAATAGCACATGGAAATGAGATGGATGCAAATGTGTGATGTGATGAAATACAATGGATGAAATGATAAAATGAAATGGATTCGATTCATCATCCAATGTCCAAAGAACTCCAAGTGGATGCGGGATGGTCAAGATCAGGCATTTGTTGGGAAAATAAATAAAAATGTGTGGAATGGATTTAATCCATCATTCGGCATCCAAAGGGCTTTAGGTGGATGCAGGACAGTCAAGATCAGGGCTCCATCAAGGAATGGAAAAAATGCATGATGTGTGTGAATGCGTAACGTGTGATTGATATGCAAATTTGATCCATCATACGATGTCAAAATGCCTTAATTAGAGCATATAACAGTCAAATTCAGAAATGTGTGATGAAGTGAAATACGTGTACATATGAAGTGGGATGTTCCCGATCCGTCATCCGGCATCTGAAGGGATCCAAATAGATGTGAGATGGTTAAGATTAGGGATCTCGATGAAATGTAATGCATGTATGGGATGGAAAGGGCCTGATCCATCATCCAATGTCCAAAGGGCTCCAAATGGATGCGGGACGGTCAAGATAAGGGATCCCAATGAAATGTAATGCATGCATGAGTGAAAAGGATCCGATCCATCATCCAACGTCCAAATGCCTCAATTAGAGCATTTAACGGTCAAGATCAAATATTGTGTTTTATTGTATGTACGTGAATGAAAATGGAATGGATAAATGGATAAATACTTAGGCAGTGAGCTAAGGTTGTTGTTGATTGGACATTTCAAAGAAGTTTACTTGGCTTGAGTAATACAATTTACAAATATGAATTTTTTCTGTAGGGTGTTTAATTATATACATGTATACGCACCCGTTTTTTCTTTTTGTTTTGTTTTTTGTATTCTATAAAAAAAAATAGATAGAATTATCAATGGAAGAAATGGAATGAAAGAGCTCTTGTGCCAGTCTATCTATATGATTCGATGTTTGGATTTTAGTGCTCTGGATTGTAGGGATCAGGTATGTTGACTCAACCATGCATTACTTGGTGATTTTTCTAGTTGATTCTTGAGAAGTTGCAATATTTTTAGAAAGTGTTTAAAGGAAGCTCTACCATAACTCTGAGCATGGTTGAAGGGTCTTAGAATATTCCTCCTGAATTTAATCAGTTCCAAGCTCAAGTGCCTACTCATCAATCTTCATTTCAAAGGTGAACGTCTCCACTAAGTGACCATAACTGCTTTGTTTACAGTCAACAGTTCTTAACCAACCCTTTCTCACCGGGACTTTACTAGATAGGGGGGGACCTTCTCTTCTTCTAAAGTAGACCCATAGCTTCTTTATTCTCTTGCGGAGCCTTGATAAAGTAACTGGTGGCAAGTAAGTATAGTTATCCTGCTGCTGATTTGGCCCTGTGCTAATTTAGGAGCTTCTTCTATAGTCTACGATTATAAATAATAAGAAAATCAAAAGAAGCAGCTAGGTGACAAAAAGAAGCAGTTGTCATCCAGCGTTTGGTAGTTCTACTAAGCGAAGAACCACTCTCTGCCTTTTCTTTGCAAATAACATGTGTATATAGCCTAGGAGACGAGAAGCAAGCTACCCTCGCCTACTTCCCATCTATATCTATAGATGTCAATGGTAAAACTGGTAAGCATGGTAATAGTATGGGCAGTCGGGCCGGTGCTCCACATTCTATCTAGGTTATGCTCTTACGTATGCCCCACCTCACATAGAAAAGTTCAACCTCCTCAATGGAAGAACCCATGTGAGTGGGGGGATTCATTTTTTCATTCATCATATATAAGTCTTCTTCCACGATCCATTTCATGTCAACTCTAATTAATTATCAAAATCCCTACTTTTAAAGGGAACATCGTTTCGTGGGGACCTTACAACCTTACGGTTCCTAGCAACTGGCCGCATCAGCTCGGTAACCTTCATCTCTGTTGGTTCCCGTAACCTTTATTCTTTCTTTCTTTCCAAAGGGCTTGCATTTCATTACACCAAAGGTTTTTAGTGAACTATTGAAGCTATTGAGAGAGTACCAAATGCTGACAGTGATGAAGGTTACCGACTTTCAGTGGATGTGGAGTCCCACGATGAATTAAGTTATTTAGTTGTTATGCGTCATGAGATTTCTCCAATAGGGGCAGTTAGAGAAGCATTCACCTACTTTGATAGACATAACATTGCAAGAAAATAGAGCATAAAGCTTGTCGTTTGTTTCTATTAGAAATGTGATTTCTTTAGTTGTGCCTGCCTAGATTTGTGATTTTCTTCTTTTCTTTTTCTGGCCATTTTTATCCATGGCGCTCTTTTAGGTTTTTGCCACATCCGGATTTTACCACGTCCAGTTTGCTCGTCATTTTTTCAAAAAAATAATTTGTTGATTGAGTTAATGGGGCCTTGGACAGTCAAGTCTAAGCCCAGTTCACTTCAGAAATGGGCTAGATTTTTAAGCCTGAGCCAGCCTCTGGGTCTGTACTCCAGCCAAGACCCGCCCGGGGAGCCAGGCCTGGAAGCCTGTCTGGCCAGCCCGAGCCATCGACAGCCCTGGTACAAGTACTTACCGACAAAACCTGAATCTACGATGCAAATCCTCTGTCTAATCCCTCTCAGCTTATAAGCGAAGGGTTTAAGCAATCCACTTCGTACATTTCACACAGCACATGAGAAGGGTTTAGGCTCTCTCTCTCTCTCTCTCTCTCTCTCTCTCTCGTATGGGGGTTCTCTCTTTACTCCGGAAATTTTCTTGCCAAAAACCCCTCCTCCAATCTCTCCTTCTGAAAACCAGACGCTTTATCTTCCCCTCTCATGGCTGCTACTGTACCAGCAGCAGAAGAGCCTTCTCTTCTTCTCCCTCTTCTCTCCTCCAACCAGAAACCCCTCCCGCAAGCCACCCAGATCCCAAAACCACCCTTTCTGCCCGCATGAGCTTCGTCTTCGATCAAATCGACACCATTGAACGCGAACGGGCTGGCAAAGACGAGGCACTGCAGCGGATTCGCGCCTGGCGTGAAAAGAAGCAGCAGAGGGCCGATTCCAGGCTGCTGGATGCTGCTGCTGTTGGTTCGGTTCCGGAAGCTTCGGAAAAGAAAGTGAATTTGTTTTCGACGACAAAGGAGGTGGAGGTTGTCCATCCGTGGACTGAATGGATTGAATTGATGGAACGGTTGGTGGGTCAGAACTATTTCGATCATCGGCGGAAAGATGAAGATCAAATGGTTGAGGATGTGCTGCAGGTTGATGGTAGTGGCTTGGGGTTCGCGGTAGTGGGGTTTGATTTTACAAGGGATTGGACAACTGTGCGGACCGCGTGTCTCAACTTTGGTCGCGATCGGTTCGATATCTTGAGGTAGTCTTTTACACCTTTATTTTTTTTGTTGGGTGGTTTTGGTTTGATAATTATATTCGAAAAAGTTGATGTTGAGATCAATATATGATGAAGGTTTGATGCAAAAGGGCATGTTTCGATGCACAATTGAAATGAATTGTGGACATTCATTGCCATCAACTAGAATTAATGAAATCTTTATGGCTTTCCTAATATCTGCACTGTAGGAGAAGCCCTCAAAATGTTGTTACGATGCTTTGAGGTCCAATTTCTAAGTAATGTCTTTGCAACTTAGTGCTTAGTTCTTCAATCCCAATACTAACAATGGTAGTTACAATTTTTATCGTTACCACTATAATGAACTAATTATTGAGATTTAATTCAATAGTGCATCCAAATGTTGCCTAAATATGTTATGTGGAACTTATGCTTAATGGTGCACCTCCTAACAGGTTGCATTTGATTAGCTTGCGTTGACCATGTGATGCAGTTCAGGACTGCTCCAGTTGACGGAAGCCAGGAAATGCTATCTCATGCAATAAAGGGAAGGAAAAGGGAAGGGAGATCAGGGATTTCTAAGGTGAGTTGGATTGCAATGTGCAATCCAAACACCCATCCAATCATGGAGGAGGCTGCTCTCTCAGCTCTCTCTCAAATTGTCTCAAATTTCTTTCAAAATTAATCAAAACTCAAAGCTAATTACAGTCCAGGAAAAAACGGAGTATTAATAAAACTCCTACAACTAACCTATAACTAATTTTGAGATAAGTGTGCTAATCACAACTAGTCCTCAACTAACACTGATCAACCTTGAAGTTAATAAGCTGGACCATGGGAGGCAAATTTTAGATGGTGCTTTGATCGTGCATGAGTGCATTGACTTGTGGGATAGGTGTGGTAGCAAGGGAATCATATGTAAGCTTGATCTCAAGAAATTGTATGATGATGTGGATTGGCATTTTAATCCTCAAAAAAAAAAAGAAAATAAATAAATAAAAAAAGAAAGAAAGTGGATAGGCATTTTCTTGATTATATGTTGTGCTAGTTGGGGTATGGTGCGAAATGGAGAATGTTGATCATAGAATGCATTTGGTTGGTCAAGTAGTGTTAGTGAGTGGTTCATCCAAGGGTTTGTACTAGTCATTGAGAGGTCTCCGGCAAGGGGATCCCCTCTCCCCTTTTTTATTTGTGGTGGTATCAAAAGTGCTAAGTAAGATTTTGGAAAGGGGGCTTTGGTAGGTCTTATCAATGGCTTTAGGATGAGAATGTTGCATTTTCCAAGTATCTCATCTATAGTTTGTCGACAACACTCTCCTCTTTTGTGATGCAAATGTAGTGCTGGTGCGAGGTGGATGATATGTGGAAATTGTTCAATACTTTGAAGTTCGAAGGTGAATATCTCTACAAGAGTGAGATGTTAGGTGTCAAACTCAGAACATCCGATGAGGAAGTGGTGAGCTAGTAGAGGTGTTTGAGTGTTGAGTTGGAAACTTCGCATCATTGTATCTTGGTCTTCCATTGTGCATCAACAAGCCAGTGAAGCATTTAATAGGATAAGGTGATCGAATAGGAGCTTTCAAGATGAAAAAGGTAGGCATCTCTCTTTGCGTGGAAAGCTAACCTTTATCAAAACAACTTTGTCAAACATGCCGCTTTATTTTATCTTTGTTTCATTGCCCAATCTCTTTTTTGAGCAAGTTGGAAAGAATTAGAAGTGAATTCTTATGGAAAGAGGCAAAAGATAAGCAAAAGTTTCATCTTGTAAGCCAACTTGCGAAACAACTAGGGGGGGGGGGGTCCATGGAAAGAGGTTATTTCTATGGAAGTTCAGGGTGGAGGATGGGGGTCCATGGAAAGAGGTTATTTCTAGCGAGTATGTTGTGGATTTGGTGGGTGGCGCCAAGGAATCATCTTTGTATAGGTCATCAACATGTGGAAGGCGATTATTAGACTGGTTAGCATGTTCAATAAAGGTATGAGCTTTGTTTTTAGCTTTATTTGGGTGCTCGTTCATGCACCCATTTATGGGATTGGTTGCTTTGTATTTCCTTTTCGAGGTTGGCAAGGTTAGCCCCATAGGTGAAAATGGGAGGAATCTAGAAGGTTTTCAGTTCAATCTTTTCACTGAGCAATCTCTATCCATGAACCCATGGCATTATGTTCCCATAAAAGGTGTCCTGCCAAGGTTACAACCTTTATTTAATTTGTTGAAAGGAACAAGGCACTTCCAATTGATAACTTTTAAAAGAGAAACATTTTGCTTCCAAATGTTCATGTAATGTGCATGAGGGACACACATAGTAGACCGTCTTTGTCTTTGTCGGCCCTTCGCTAGAGTGGTATGGGAAACTTTTAGTATTATTGGATGATATTAGATTTATTCATAGTTTTCTCTTAGCATGGCATGGGGGCGGAGCAGGGCGGAAAGGGAGGAAGATGTTGAGTTCTCCCTCCTTGTAGGACTTTGGCAATATGGGGCGAAAGAAACAACGAGTGTTTTAGGAACTGGAATAGGTGCTTGGAGGAGGTTTTCATAATGACAAAATTAGATGCGATGGTGATGCAGGACAATTAACCACTTGCTCTAAAAGCTCGAACTGATAGAGCTTGGCGAATCAATCCCTTTATCTCATAGCTCAGGCCCCACATCCCATGGGTTAAGACCTTGGCCGAACCCCCCATGTCGGTTCCACTGCACATGGGTTCCGCTTCACATGGGTGGGGCCTGCCTTACACGGGCCACTCGCCTCACACGGGCCACCCACCCCGAGTGTGCCCCTGCATCCCACATGTCATTCCACTCGAGCCCGGTATGAAAATGCCCCTGCATTAATTACCCCTGGTGAGGATTCTCGAACACGAGATCTCCTCCTTTGATACCACTTTGATGCAGGACAACTAACCACTTGCTCTAAAAGCTCGAACTGATAAAGCATGGCGAATCAATCTCCTTCTCTCATATAGTCCTAGCCCCACATCCCATGAGTTAGGACCTTGGCTGAACCCTCCTCGTGGGCCCCACTTTAAATGGGTTCCACTTCACACGAGCTACTCGCTTCACACGTGTGAGGCCCACCTCACACGGGCCATCCACCCTGAGTGTATCCCTGTTGCATCCCATAGGCCACCCCACTTGAGCCCGGTGTGAAAATGCCCCTGCACTAGACGGCTTGGGCCTCTTCATTTAAGGACCTAGCTAGTTATCTTTTTCCTTCATTTTCTTGGTCTTGTATTTGCTTTTGCTCTATATTTCTATTCTTTGCTAGACTAGCATAGACTAGTAGTTTTGAATAAATGTCTCCCCCCCCCCCCCCCCCCCCCCCCCCCGCCCCGCAATATAACGAGGAGAAAAACAAAGCAGGGGAAGCGGATTCGGATGGAGACGCTAGGAAGCGAGTGTCAGTGAGCTTCTAGATGCAAGGAGGCTTTTCAAAGCCCCTTTAGGGCTCTTCGTGGGGATTAGCTTTCTAGTTTAGCGAGTGTTCAATCATGAATATAATACACTTGTCTTTTCAGGTGCACTAACACACGTCATGGTTTGGCATTTGCTTAGCAGCCTTATTAATAAAGTTATTATCCTTCCAAAAAACACATCATGGTTTGGTGGTTTTCCATGGTCGACTTGTCAATAAAATTTCCCGTTACCTCTAAAAAAACATCAATCAACCTTGATCTTTCTTGGTCATTGGTTCTATGATTTGGAAGTCAGAGGAATTCATGGTTGATGTTTGTTGTTGGATGAGAATGGGAAAGTGTTATATGCAATCTCCAGTCTCGTCAGGGCGGCCTCCGTGATCCAAGCAGCCATCTTGGTAATTAGGATTGTCCATTCTCATTGTAAGAAGTAGCAGATTGTGGTCGAAGGGAACTTTTTAGATGTAATTAGTTCGGTTTGTGGGGGTTTTTTAGGTGCCTTGGGAGCATCTTGTTGTTATTCAGGAGGCTAATACCCTCACTTCTAGGCAAACATTTTATTTACCCGGGCAGTGGGGTATCAACCGTATTGTTCTCGAGCTTGTGCTTTCAGGAACTAAGTGGCTTTCAGGAACTAAGAGAAACAAGAAAACACCCGCCGACCTAATTAACAGGCCTAATGGCCCAACTAACAAGTTAGGAAATTCTACCCCCAACCTGACCCCAACCTTGAGACCTGGGATGTTACTGGCCCTGGTTGGCAAGAAAAAAAGGATTTTCACCAGCTAGGTATGGATCTCTGGCTTTTTAGCATTCCTGCCTCCCCAAGATCCTCCTTCATAATGCTCGTGTTGGCTCTCTCAATGGTGGACTGATGGAGGTAGAATGGCCCATGGTTCAGATACATCCTTCGGGGGCTTCTCTCTACGCGTTCTTTGGTGCATTCAAGTGTCCGGATGTGGGATCCAACAAAGTGTTTTACTGTCCTCTCGTATCGAACGCGAATGCTTGCACACTTGCACATGACTCACTTTCCATCGAAGGCTCCAAAAGAGCATACCATGGTCCCCTTGGAGATCACAAATTGAAAGGGCTTTACCAATCACCGCACCCCCCCAGTGGGACAAAGTTCACATCTTTCAATGCTTGTTTGGGAGAAGTGGAGCTGTCTAGTGGCATCAGCTGTAGATGATGAGGTGAGATAAATGCTCCTGTTAGCAAAGTTCATTCCAAAGTGGGACAGAATTTACATCTTTCAAAGCTTGTTTTGGAAAGTGGCACCGTCTGGTGCATCATCTGTGGATGATGAGGTGAGATAAATGCTCCTGTTAGCATAGTTCACACCAAAGTGAGAAAGGAACAATAAAATTGGGACCTGTTATCATCCAATTTTCAGTTGTAGAGAGAGAAAAGGAGGGAGGGTGGGGGAGTTTTTGGTTGTTTCGGAGAAGTGAAGCCATCCAGTGCATCAGCTGTGGATAATGAGGTGAGATAAATGCTCCTGTTGGCAAAGTTCACGCCAAGGTGGGAGAGAATTCGCATCTTTCAATGCTTGTTTTGGAGAAGTGGAGCTGTCTGGTGCATTAGCTGATATAGAAAAGGAGGGAGCGCAAGGGAAAATTAGCTTGTTTTGGAAAAGTGGAGCCTTTTGTTGCATCGGCTAATGAGGTGAGATAAATGCTCCTGTTAGCAAAGTTACACCAAAGTTACCTTTACCCAAAAAAAAGGGACCTGTTACCATCTGATTTTCAATCATAGAGAGAGGAAAAGAGGGTGGGTGAGGGAAAATTAGATTGTTTTTTGACCTTGTTGCCTGAAGATACAACCATCCATGCCTTTTGCCTCTTTTGTTACATGGGTAAATGATTTTTTTTTTTTTTTTTTTTTGGCCTGAAGGGGAGGCCAATTTCATGAAAATAAACAGAAACATCCAAGGCTTGCAAGTTTGGGGGAGCCCACAACATGACATTCCAAGAATCTCCTTCAACAATCAATGAACTGGAAAACAAGCTATTCTTGATATTTTGAGGCACTCCCTTAATGCAAAAGGTTCTGCTTCAATTGCCTCTGCCCAACCTAACAGCCCAGAGAAAAAGATAACTCCACAAGGGCCTGAGTAGCGATGGACTGTCTGTCCAGTCCATATTCTTAGGAGACTCAAAAGATACTTAAATATTGAGAAGATTTTTTGGGGGGAGGAGGAAGCTTTCTATAACATGTACCGAAAGCTTCTGTAGGTTACTGATTCAAGAGCTTCCGGAAGAGGATGATTGAGAATGTTGCGCTTGTAAGGAATTTAAAGTAACTTGAAATTAGTATTATCATTACTCGTGTAGGTTAGAATAGGCCTTCATTTCAACATGGGTGGTTGGTAGGAGAGACTAGAGAGTGGATGTGGGATTCCAAAAATCTGTTTGCAATCTTCTCATCTTCAATGGTGAAGCTACATCCCTTACTGCCAAGATATGATCAATGTTCAGAAAAATTGTGTTTTTTCATATATTGATGACTTGGGATAAGAAAACATGTATCTATATCAGGTAAAATATTGTTGTCTAGGGGAACCATTAGGAAAATGGTGGTATTTTTCAGTGACACTTCAGATGTTAGAAGACATGAACATACCAAGAACTCTAAATATTATTTAAAAAACCAACTAGACACAATAGGTTTCCATTGGATGCGGCCCCAATTATCCGCTGTCAGACAAAAATATTAATTAATAAATATGATGCTAATGCACTAATTTTTAAGAAATAACGCAATAATTCAACACATACAATGCAATAATTTAAAGGAAACCCATGGATAGATCTTCCCAAAATTTGATTTTTTTTTTTTTTTTTAATTTGGAATTTTGCAGGTATTAACACTGGTATTGTTGATAATATCGATAATATTGCATGATATTGGCAATATAGTGTTTTTTTTTTTTTTTTCAAAGGAATGTCGCCAATATCTTGCTATATCATCGATACACGTGACAATATTGGTGATAATATTGATACCATTGGCGATATCATGCAAATTTTATTTTACCCCCATTAATATTAATACTATTGGCAATATCGTGCAAATTTTATTTTACCCCCATTATTTGTATTGTTGACCCAATGATACATGTGATAAATATTTTTTTAAAGGGATGTTGCTGATATCTCGTGATGGTATCATCGATAAGTGTGATAATATTGGTGATCTTGTCGACAATATCTTGCAAAATTTTGTTTTACTCCCAATATCTGTATTGTCGACCCAATGATACATGTGATGAAAAAGTAAGCGATGGAGGGAGGGGGAGAATCGAAATCAAATTAGGAGGGAGGGGCAAAATCACATTGGAGTGGTGCATGATGATAAGTTGATAACATGAAAGTTAAAATAGTCCATATCACATTCAGCACTACCAGAGATATTGATTTTTATGTAGCAGAAAGTTGTGCATTCCTTGAAGGCCTCAAAATCTTTAAAGATTTGTTGACTGGAGAGCTTATTCCAGAGGTCAACTTGTTCAAGACCTTGGATTCAAGGAAAAGTTTGGATGCTTTGATTAGTGAATATTGTATATAAGATTTTGGATTTTGCTAGAGGTTTAGATGTTCTCCTTGAACCTTGTGAGATTGCAGATAGTCTCACATGCAAAGGTATGTCTAGAACTTCTCTTTGCATTGAGCAATCTCCACTCATTTTTTCTATGCAATTTATTTTATCACTTAATAAATTAGTCATTGAGAAAATTATATATAGTTGATTTGGTTTGTAGGTTTCACTCATTAACATCATTTTGTTGATTTTATCACTTCGTTTACTGCTTCCTAACTATTTTGTTAATTTTATTACCTTTCTTTTTTATTAGCATCATTTTACTTGATATTGTGATCTTATGATGGACTCCAGATCATTGTCGAGGAAGGATATTCAAATTCTAGTTGGTCATGGATGCCCTTCAACGGATGTGAAGGTGGTTTTCTCTGCGAAGCTATTGCGGAAGCATGTTCATCTTGATGAAGGAGATGTATGTATTGCATCCTAAATTTTATGGTTTTTAATGTCAATGGTTTCTGAACGAGGCCTTTCTCGTGTTGGGAATCTAAGTACAGAAGTTGTGTCATTTTATAGGTTTTAACTAAGCCAACATTCTGCCAGGTCCACGTGCAAGAACACGTGCAAGTATGGCACGCGTCTATGAAATCTGATCTTTTCATTATGTGAGTTAGACTGTTTGGATCTTCCAGCAAAAATAAAAAATAAAATAAAATAAAATCAAGCCTTTTCACTCTTCATATGGGGTAAAATGAAAATGGTGTAGCCATCATTTATTTAGTAAAATTTGGCCCACCTTATGAGCAAAATGGCCTGACTTTCATGACAGCAGATCTAACAGTGTGTCCCACATAATGGATGGATCGGATCTATCAGACCGATGCCATATTAGCACGTCTGCTTGTGGATGGGCATAGCTTTACACACTTGCGGGCTTAGCAAAACCCATTTTATACTCTGTATTGTTATACATATAGAACCCTCAAGGATTTATTAGTCTTTCTATATTGGTTTTGTGTAGCTGCTGATGCCATGGTATCCATTCATTTTCAGGTTTGTAGTTCATGTAATCTTAGAAGCTCCTGCAGCCGTGCATATCTACTTGCACGTAAAGAAGATGAGGCACGGACCCTTGATGTTATGCGTGTCCTATTGACATTTGGCTTTGATCCTGTGATTGGGTCAGTCGAAAACAAGCCTCTTTTGAAACTGACACCTGTGAAAACAATAGTTCGCAAGTTGCTGCACGAGGTAGTAAAGCTGAGTGCGGTTCCAATAGATCCAAACCTTCCACCACCAGTAATCAAGAAGCCCCCACCCAAAGTCAAGCAACCACCTCCCCCACCAAAGAAACGAGTAGGACGGGATGACATTGAAATGAAGAAGGGAGACTGGCTGTGTCCTAAGTATTTATCACATTGCCATTTGACAAATTTCTGTTCCATTTCTCTTTCAAAGTTCATTCTACTTTCATCTAGTTAGGTGGCTAAGTCTGTTAATATTTACCCTCAGGTGTGACTTCATGAATTTTGCGAAGAATACTGTCTGCTTGCAGTGTGATGCCAAGCGCCCGAAGCGGCAGCTGCTCCCGGGGGAATGGGAATGTCCTGAGTAGGTTGCTCTGACTTTTATTTTCTGAAGTTTTATCTTGATTTAGTGTGCATTTGGATGCTCAATTGAATGAATCATTATTTATTCATTTTGTTATATATGGGAAGGGTGTGCTCTGGTGGTGCTGGTACGATCATGAGCTGTGGTGGTACCAGCACAAGTGGGGTCCATGAGATGTATTCACAAGTCACAATCAGTGTTTTAAATAGCGAATAGCGTGTAGCGTAGCGTTCACCCCTTTGAAGCGTGAGGTGTAAGCTACATAGCGTGTAGCGTAAACTACATGCTACTTATAGATTTTTAATCAAAGTTGTGCTTGGTTGCACTAATTCCATGATATTCACCAAATTAGATTGATTAATAATGAAATTTAACAAAATTTCATGATATTTGGTGCAACCAAATGCAACTTAAAGGAATAGAAAAGGGTAATCATCAAGTATAAAGGTAAAGAAAGACAAACAAAGCTGATTTAATACTATTACTTGTATTATTTTTACTAGAAGTATTAAATATTAGAAATAGAAAAATGTAACAAATCATTGAAATATTATTTGATTTTAATGTTTTAATGAAAAATAACTTGTAATGTGAGGTATGTAGCGTGTAGTGTAGTCGATGTAGCGGTTAGCGTATGCAAATTATCATGTAACATAGGCTACACACGACTTAAGCTATTTTTGTGAGCTACGTAGCATGTACGTAGCGTAAGCTACATGCTACATAGTGTAGCTATTTAAAACACTGGTTACAATATCTGACCCATCCATCAGATCCTTCGCCTCATGTTGCCTCCAGGGCCCACGAGTCGGACCAAACAAACTCCAGTCGGCCAAAGAACCAAGGACAAGTTGAGAGGGGATCCTCTCCCTTGTATTTCGTGGGGGGGTCCACCATGTTGTGTATACAGAATCCAGACTGTCCAGACCCTTCATCTGCCCTGGGTGAAGGTTTAGGGTAAAAGTCAGACTGTTCTACACCTTAGGTGGGTCCTAGTGATAATCGAGGGTGGGCATCTCCTCTCAACTTGTTCCCTTTATTATGGCTCGCCAGAGGTTTTGATTGAGCTAATTTCTGGGACCGTATGATAACATGTGGGAAAACATCTGATGGACGGTTTAGATGTGATACATACACCATGTGGGCTGCAGATCTACCGCGTATCACCATTACGAGTAACACCGGAGCACCCCTCATATAGGAAATGACCAAAGTGGGACTGCACCATTTATTTCTGAATGACAGCAAAACCCCAAATTGTAATTCCATTTTTGTCAAGTTGGACTTGTAATAATAGAAATTGCAATTTGGGAGTGTAGACTTTCATGGTGAATCATTCAAGTTGGGATCAGACCAATTTGGTCATTTCTACTCTTTAAATTGAAAATTTTGCAATTCAATTCAACTGAACATCCAAACATGGCCTTAATCAATGCACTACTAATATTCCAGGCTAGTGTTTTGCTTCCTTGTGCGGTTTTTTGCTTACAGTGGAGAAATATAAAGCATCTGATTTCTGTTCCATGTATTATTTTGCAGGTGTAACTTCTTGAATTATAGGCGAAATATGGCATGCTTTCATTGCGAGCACAAACGCCCGCCAGACGAGTTCATGGAGAATCAAATTCAGGCAAAACCACGTGGCCCTAGAACAGGGCTGGAGAGGGGTGCAAGAATTCTGGGTGTTTCTGATGCATGGAATTTTGATTTTGATGACAATGAATCTGACGGTGCAGATGTTGCTGCTTTTGAGTTTGCAGATTCTCCTAGAATGGGCGACGGTTCTCCTTCTGATGCCCCAGCTTATACACGAAGTTCTAGGGATTCTGAAGATGATGATTCATTCAAGACCAGCAGAATGCAAAGGGCCCGTGAAAGAGTCAGATATCCCGAGCCTTCGGATCGAAGGATGCCCCCTTCACTTGTTAATGGAACAGGATTTGACGATTTTGATGATGAAGAAGACGACAATGTTGATAGTTATGAATTGGACGTTCCAAGTAAAAATTCAAAACAGGAGTTTTCTTCAAAGAACTTCTCTGCAGTGGAAGACTCATTCGAGGCCGATGATTTTGATGATTCAGATCATTATGGCAATGCCCACCAGAGAAATGATTTGCGCTCTTACAATAAGCCATCTCAGCAAATGCGAGGACAAGCTGCTTTCTCAGGCTCTGATGAAGATGAGCAAGATTTTGATTCCGACACTGAAGAATGGAAATCTAGTCATGTCGCAGATTCTAAACTGAGAACAGGACGTAGGGCTGGAAGTGGCCCATACAGAGGGCTTTCTTTTGGTTCAGAAGATGATCTTGGCTCAAATTCAGATTCTGATGACAATATGGACCTGGGTCCCACGCCTAAACGAAATAAATGGAGTAAGCAGACTTCAAAGAGAAAGGGTCTTAGGAGGGGAAATTCTAATTCTGACAGTGATGGACTTCTGTTTGGCTCCAGCTCCGAATCTGATGGCAATGATGATCTACAATCTCGTAGTAATAAGATGAGAGGAAATAGAGCTGGTCCCGATAGAAGAGGAAACACTTTCCGGGGTCATAGTCGATCAGGCCCAGCAAGAGATTCACGGTTCAGATTAAATAATCTGATGAATGACCGCAGGAACTCTTTCGAAAAAGAAGATCATGGTAGATCTTTTCGTGGTCCTGGTAGGAATGACAGAGGATCAAGAGGGGCTGGCTATGGTGAGTTTAGAGCAAATGACAGAGGAAATGATTCATGGAATTCCAATAGGCGGGGTCGAGGGGAGGAATTTGGATACAGGCAACATGGAAGGTCTAATAAATTCAAGGACAGATCGGAGGGAGGAAGAGGTTTTGGTGATGATAGACCTCGCAGGCGCATAATTGAGCGGTAAAATTGGCATAACATGCTTCAATACAGTCTTATTGCAACTCTTTGGGCCCACTAATAGGACCTGTAAATGGGATTCCCATGCAACTTGGGAGTCCTTTGCTCAAGCAACTCCTGTCACGAAGACTTGGACGTTGGAGGTTGAATTCCTGTTATATCAAATTCAGAGAACTTACTGAGAGTTTCCGAATTTCTATCAGCAACCTGTGCAGAGTATGAGATTGGGTTTCTCCTTTTTGGATCTGACAGAAAATTCCAGCCTTTCTTGAGGAGACTATGGGCATGCAAAAGGTTAGTTATCTTGACGGGTTTTTTATTTGCTGATGCAAGTCTCACAGAGCGGTTGTATTCCAATTTTGACCCTTTTTTTTTTCTCATTATTTTCTGAATGCATGCTGTTGACAGAAAATTGTGTCTCAATTTTGAGAAATGTGAAGCTGTTACTGAAATTTCTGTGATAATGAAACTAACCTTAGAATTCGACAGGAACTAGAGCATTTTAGTGAGCCATCTGCCTGTTTCTTTTTTCTTTTTTCTTTTTTCTTTTGCTCCTTTTTCGTTAGATGACATTTGGATTATAAGAAATCCTTAGACAATCCATGTGAGGAAATATAAAGTTGGAATTTGTGGCACACCTGTCAACATGGTACATTTGTGGGATCTGGACCACCCATCAAGTGGGTTCCACTACGATCAGGCACTGGCCTGAAAATTAGGCCAGTGTAGTAATCAGGTGAGCAATAAGAGAGGGAGAGGGAGGGAGGAGACCTAGCTACAAGTGCATATGAGATATCCAGCTTTCAGTTTTCAGGTATGCCAGGCTACCAGTGTATTCACTACCAGTACCTCATTGCAGATTGCAATGCTATAATCATTGTTCTGAGTATAGGTGATGTTATAATATTACCGATATTATCAGTATCACTAGCTCAGCAATACGGATAACATTGGCAGTGTAATTTTTTTTTAAGGCATCGGCGATATATTGCAAGGTATTGCCAATTTATCGATATTGCCAATGTTGTTTTTACTGTGTAAATTCTAGGTTCTGCCCATATAGCCAATGTATCGGTGGTGTTTTGATAACATCGCCAATGTATCGATATTGCCAAAAATCTGTTTATTAAAAAAAAATCCATTTCAATTTTGTTTTTGTTTTTTGTTTTTTTTTTTTAAAAATGGATGCATGGTTGTATGATGAAATTGATGTTTGTATGTGTATTCGTATGCATGCATAGATGGATCAATTATGCATGCATGCATGCATGAATGGATGGTTGGATGCTTGGATGATTGTGTGTGTATGAGTGTATGCATGCACGCATGGATCGATGGATGCGATGGATCATGCACGCTCATGTGTCATTTTATGTATGTATGTATGCATGGATGAATGGCTGGATGGATGGATGTATGAATCCACCATTTTCCCCATGTTTCCCCCAATGTTTCCCCGAGTCAAAGTTACATGCTTTTAGATCCTTATTAAAGGAAAACTTGTTATTTGATTCCTAAATGTGCAAATATGCATCTTTTTTACTATTGTTTGATTACTAATATGTAAATGTGTATTTTAGCATGTCCCGAAGTATCATAGAAAAATTCCTCCATTTTTTCCCATGCTTCCCCAATGTTTCCCTGAGTCAGCATTACACACGTTTAGGTCCTCCAAGTCAACCTACATGCATTTTGGTCCTCATTAAAAGGAAACTTATTATGTGTCTTTTTTTTTGCAATTATTTGATTCTTAAGTATGCAATTAAGTATGCAAATGTGTATTTTAGCATCTCTTGAAATTTCATTGAAAAATTCCACCATATTTCCCCAATGTTTCCCTCAGTTAGCGATACATTTCCATGTATTGGCGATAATATTGGTGATATCAACACGTTTTTCCGTATCTTCAACCAACGATACATGTAATGACACCGATACTATGAACACTGGCTACAATCATTCATTTGCTACACTAGATCAATCGAGCACCTTTGCAACTCTTCGATGGAAGCCATAATAGAAATTCAATCGAAGATGGGTCTCTAGGTCATCTATAACTTAACACAATCACGATATTTATACACTCTTATACATTCATAGATTCAAGAAACAGAGTGTCGCCTCCGCTTCTGAAACAGCAACCGAGCTTCTGAACTAGATTTTCCAAACTCTACCCGGAATAGAGCATTGAGTTTGCCTAGTTTTCTAGTGAAAGATCTGAGTAACTTGTTGGCGGGGTTTGTTCTAACCATCTCCTGTTTCATTGAGACATGGTCTTTCTCTAAATCGGTCAGTCTCATCCTCATTCTTGCAACTTCAAGCTTCAGCTCTCGATTTTCTCTCCTCACCGATGCATAATTATCTCTTGGGGAGGCGGCTCCACTGCTAGAACGTTGTGGGTAGTGGCTGTTGGTGGACCCAAAGAAGATCTGGGCATGTCCTCCATTCATGGCGTTTCGAAGCCGTATCTGCTCAAAATACAGAACTTGGACTGCCATTTGCACTGGTAGCCGTTCATTCTGAGCTGCATGGCTGCAGGCTTCTTGGGATAGCTTTTGACAGTCAATGGTTTTGCAGAGGCGGTAGCGTTCAGAATCCTTGATATTGGGATGAACCTGTTAGTCAGAATAGAATGCACTTCTTAGATACAGCACAATAAATAAATAATAAAATATAAAAATAAACAAAGCTGGTCTGATGAGCCAAAGGGAAATCTTAGTATAGAACCTCAACCCAACTCGACTCAGTTGCTGTCTGATTGACTTGAAGACTCATTTATACACAGACACACACACACACACATACTAAAAAACATATCACACGCAATTCATGAATTAGCTTGTGAATAGAAAAACAGAAATGATCTGATACTGGTTATATTGATACAGCCATTTATTTCTTTCCTGCCAATGTGTCATGTATTAAATATCCAATCCATTCAAAAGGTGGGACACACCACGATGATCGCTTACTATGAAAATCAAGCTGATCAACTGGTTGGGTGGGTTACGATATCAAAATCTATGACAAGCGATAGAATGACTCATGGTACAGGTGCGGCCCACTCAGTGAGTGGATCGACCTGATTTTCATACCATGTGATCATCATGGTATGGCCCACCTTTTGCACAGATTGGATATTCGAAAAATGAGAAATCGCTGTATCAGATACATGTGCTGTATCTGATCATTTCTTATATAAAAAACTTGGAAACAAATAGTGGAAAATTGAGACCCAATTCACTCAACTTCCAGCCAGATCAGATAAACTCCAAGACTCACTGAGACAACTCAGAAGACTTTTCTAAATATTTAAATAATATAAAATTATATACACAGATATGTCAACATGTGTAATTCAAGAATTAGCATTAGAATATAGAACTGGAAATAAAAAGTATGCATCATTAAGTACTACCACCCACAACTAAATGACCCATTTTCAGTTTGAAAATGGTTAAACCCAGTTTTTAATACAACCCAACTCAGAATTCAACTGAGTTGTAGCCAACTCATTTGAGTTTCAAGGTAGCTTATCGAGTTTTACAACTACGATAGTGAAATGATGATAATATCTAAAGCAATTGTTATTTGAATTAGATATAAAGTGATGCAACAGGAATTAGATCCCACCTTTAGAAAAATATCGATGGCTCTGTATAATCCATCACTCACAACTCGGGCATGGTCAGGTAGTAACTCAGCTAGAGCAATGAACTTTGATGGCATCAAGTTCGCATCTACTGCTATTTCTGCCAGATAAGTGTCCAAGAGCTTTGATACCTTCAGAATTACACTTTGTTTAGGAGACCTTGGGCTGTCATACTCAAAGCTCATGTCATTCTCATCCCTTAGATGATTTGCGTCATCCTCTTCCTCATCCAAGTTCAAGAAAATGGAGAAGATCCTTGAAATTAAGTCCGTGTCATACAACGGGTGGTTGTTACCGAGCGGGATTGCTGGAATCAGGATGTCTTCGAGAATCGCTTGGTCTAATTGCAACCCAATTCTTCTCTCTAAATCCACTCTGCAAGCGGCTGATGTGGAGCCCATTATAGCAGTTTTCAACAGACTTGAAAGGAATGCGATTGGTACCAAACTTTTCCTTGATTGGGTAGGTAGTAAACCAACTATTGCTTCAACAATCACCCTCCGTTTCTTTTGCAATTCCAAGTCCAGGAAGCTTCCTTTAACCGATTGGACATCTCTAACCATGAGACCTTGAAGAGAATTCTGAGAGTAGTTTATCAAGATCTTGCCAATCATGTCCTGATTTAGACCCTTTGATTTTACAGCGGATAGGACTCTTTGGAAAAAATCAAGATTAAGAACTGTAAGGCTCTTACCCCACCAATCCGATGGAGTCTCCGCTTCAATGGCTGAGGTTCTGACAGGTAGGTTATGCTCAAGTTTGGATAAGCCAGATGTAAGTTGCTCTTTACAGGCATTCGATGCAATCCCATTGATAAGTCTACTAACCATGTTGATTTCTTCTGCGATGGGTAAGAGAGTTTCACAGCGATGAAGAACGATTATCGAGTTGGAGATGTTGGGGATAACAGTTTCTTTGAGATAGATCTCAGTGAGGATTTCTAAGTTCCTATCGGCATATTCCTCTGTCATTTCGAGATAATGGGATGCGCATCGCAGCATGGCTACATTTAAGAGTGTGATATCAATGGCTACACTGTAACAGAACTTTGCGGCTAACTCAAACGCTTCCGGGCCACCTGGGAAAGCTTGAAAAGTTATCCTCGACTGTTTTGTATCCTTTGCTTCAGACAACAGTTTTCGGATCTTGCCGCTCCTAGAAACCAAAGGGAACTGTAGAAGAACCAGTATATCATAAGAAGGCTGATATAGAAATCGAAAACAACGAATACATTTCTAACATATACACAGATAATACATGCTGTTGTTCTCATTTAGGACCTGTTTGGGAGTCTTGAAAACTTTGAGCAGAAACCATCTCCATGGAAAGGCCACATTATGGTTGTCTGTGGAAATGACCCATTTCAATGAATTTGCATTTTCATCCACGGTGTGCTGTAACGGCCATTATGAGGCCGTAAATGCCGTTACTTAAGGGTAATGGTGGCAACTGTTACACGTGATGGGATCATAAAGCTCGGAACAGCTGTTGCAGAAAAATTGATCCGTGATGATCGGTACAGCTCCCGTGACAGCCCGTTACGTGGACGGTCTGTTATGGAGCTAATACAGGTTTTCCATTTTTTCTTTCAATAAAAAAGAGAGAGTGCACCACCGTTACAGAATACCTTGTTTCCATCATATATCCATTTCAATAGAAAACCATTGTCTGGAAATCGATTCTAACATTGAACCCATCCTAAGCATTTCCAAAACCCTAGAATTTGGGTGTTATTATGGATTCCATTGCCTTGAGGATTAAGATAATTAGGAGAAAATTAACAGAAATATATGTATTTTAAATAGGCAAACTAGCATGGAAATCAAAATGCTTAATCTACCTTGAAATTCCTTCAATACCAAAAATTCCAAATAAAAAAAAAATTAATAATAATAATAATATTTTTAAAAAAAGCCCCATAATAATGAAGATGAGAAGAGATTTAAAAAGAAAAAAAAAAAAAAAAAAAAAAAATCACCAACAATGGAAATGATTTGAAGTGGTAATGATGGAACTACTTGCTTATTGTCAACAATCATGGTATTATTTTTACCTTATGTAGTGAGAATTTCGCAGCTCCAACTTCAACTGTAAGATCGCTAGAAACATCAGAGAGTGGCCTGCAACAATCAGAAACTTATTAGAATTTGAGAGAGGAGAAGCTAAGAATCTAACAAGGTGGAGAGAACTGAATCTTCAACCTACATTTTTATTTAATGCCGTGAGCCTATTGGCAAACCCAAGCAAAGCTACCTAAAATGCCGAATGTTCTGAGGACATCTGCTCGGAACCGGGTTTCCTTCTTTTATGTTTTCATTGGTGTGGTGGGGTCCACTTCTTCTACAGTTAGATTTCAAACATTCGGATTCATCATCTTCTTCTTCTTCTTCTTCTTCTTCTTCTTCCTATATATATATATATAGTTTTATATTAGTCTGTCCAGCGGATAATTTCCAACCCTTGCAATAGGTTGGCCCCACCACAAGAATCACTTATTGCAAATATCAGCCTCATCTATTCATCAGGTGGGCCACACCATAAAAAAAATCTCTAGCCATTGATAAATAGAAAAATACAAGTGTGGTCCACACGATGAGTGGATGTGGTTGATTTTGCTTAAGGTGATCCTCATGATGGATCCAACCTATTGGACGGGTTGGATGTCACAGACTCATGAATCTTAGCTGCCCATTTAACAGACTGTTGGATGGTTGGAATCATTCAATGGGTGTGATTTTTCATGGTAGCTAATGAAATATGTGGACCTAATGGACGGTCCAGATCAATCAATTGGGCTCTCCAGATGTCCAGAATCTAATAGGAGCACTGTAACTTGAGTCATCTGAGGGCACTGTATCGTTTCTCTTTTATGTGGAAATTTCCAATGTAGGTAGAGCATGGCCCTAGTGCAATTTATGCTATAAAGATGGAAATAAATGAGGAATAACAATATGCGAGTGGACCACACAGAATTTTGGTACCAGTCAGAATCACCACCGACGCATTCCAATCAAGATTAGGACAGATTGTGGGGCCCACCTTCTTGCTACAGTAGCCACATGAATCAGACCAGCTGTGGGAAGCCAGTGGGGCCCACACATAGGAGGTAGATTAGGTTTAGACAGTCGTGACATGGACTCATATTGAAGTTGGGCGTTGTTTTCTTAGTTATGTTATGAAGTCGCTGATCTTCTAAAAGTAGAAATATGTATGCTATAGATAGAGCTGGCACGGGACGATTTTACTCATTAGACTCATTTAGACCCAACTCGATTGGAACCGAATGGGTGAGTCGGTCTGAACCGAATGGGCTTCGCCTAATCTGAACTCAAACCGAGTCGAGTCCGAGCGACCCAGTAACTCGATCCAATTCGTACCCGAAACTCGGTATGTAGATCCACTCTCTCAGTAGAAGGCAAAATCTTAATTTTTAAGTATCTCTAACTCTACTCGCCACACCTGACCTAGAACTCAACCCGATCTCAAATTCTCTCTCCCCCTCCCTCATCCTCCTGCTCTTCCAAGCCCTGCGGCCACCCACCACAATCACCACCCTCCTCCTCCTCCTCCCCTCCCTCTCCTCTCCACTCCCTCCCTCCCTCATCTCTCGATTCGATTCGGTGCCAACTCGACCCGACTTGGTACTTTTGACCAGGTCGGAATCAGTCCAGATTAGTCCAGGCCCAAATCGGGTCAGGCATGTTGGACTCGGTACTGAGTTGAGTCGAGTTCGGGTCAGGCCTATTTCAAAACTGGATCGAGTTGGGTCAGCCCTAACTTGGTCTGACTCAACTCGACTCGATGCCCAGCTCTAGCTATAGAGGGGTTGCAATGGACCGGGCTATCTAGTCCGGCCTGGCCCTGGCCTTACAGGATGGCCCATGCAAGGAAAAGACTGAAATAATCAAAGGTTTGAAATAGTCGAATCTAACAATCTTTTTTAGTATCTCCTCCATCCATGATGAGGCCCATCACATGAATGGTTTTGATCATAGAAACACGATCATGTGTGACCTTGCAAGTGTCTTTAAATTGTCCATTATTGTGTAATGGTGATCAACATGATGATTAGATCACTCGGCACTGTCAGATCACTAAGGCTAACTTTCGTCCCTATTTGACAAGTGGGTCTTGTAGTCAAGCTCCCTTTTGCCTTTGCACTCGAGGGCCAATCTCCACCCGGCGCAGTGCGGGCTATTCAGCATTGTTGGCCTAGCCCCACTTTCAGAACAAGGTTCTGCCTCGGCCCAAGCTTGGTGACCCAAGCCCTGATCTAAATGGCTGGGCTGGGCCTTACGATCCATTGCCACCCCTAATCCTATATGAATCTGAGCTAGCCCCAAATGTAGCAACATGTGGACCTGACACATGTGCAGGATATCTGATCCACTTATCGGGTGGGACCCATCAGATGATCTGCCTAAAAGCTCAGGCTGTTCAACTACCAGGTAGTTCAAATGCGCTAGAACTACATGTGTGGCCTAACCTGATTTTGGCAAAATAATTTACATTGTTGGTCCCACCTGATACACGGATAGGATGACCAACACACATCAACGGCCCACATGATATCAGCATGATCTTCACCGTTTATCCATTGGCCTCCTCTTGGAGATGCCACAGTCTAAACGGCATATGGTTGAATGAAACTAAACCATCTGAACCGTGGACTATAAATGGGTGGTAAAAAGCTGAATACCCATTTGACAAACCCCACAATCCAACGGTGAGTGCATTCTTAGAAATGGGATCTTCAACGGGAGAGCCGTTTGTGAGGTAGAGGTCCAGATCATACCAATCGGAGGGTGGATCAAGAGTGTCGTCCCATGGATGGATGCCTAGTAACCAACACTAATGAAACAAATATGATTACTGGTCCGGAAGCTGGGCCATTGAGAACGGTGCAAGTCCTATTTCTGAAGGCGAGTCTCATCATTGATGCAGTGAGGACGTGTAGAGGTCGAGCACCGTCTTCCTCCTATGGATAGAACTTCTCCGGACTACTAACAGATATACCTCGAATCCACGATAAACATAGAAAATAATTTTTAGAAATTTTTAAATTGATTGATGATCTAAATAAATGAGTTTACAATTAAGCTTTGAAATAAGTTTTGAAATCATACTATAACTAAAACTCCTAGAAATTGCAACTTACTATGAAGAGTAAACTGCCGTAAGTCCTATCAGTAAGCATAGTTTTCGGCCTAAAATAGTGTCCAATATGGTGGACCAGACAACTCCTAAAGGCCAATCGAACTAAAACTTATTAAAAATAGTAAAAACGAAAATAAACAAGGATTTCAACGGCCGATATGAAGGAATTTCACAAATTTAGCATGGGCAGCCTGCCGTTGCAAGTTGGGTGGCTAAAGTAGCTCGTCCAATCCAAAATCATATATGGTACATCTGATAATTCATTCTAGTTCATGAGACAGCTGTTTAGCTCAACTGGCTGACCGAGCGGAGATACTGCGTTTCAACACGTAAGGTTTTGGTACCGATCCCTAGTAGGGGTGGCAAACATGGAGTGTGTATACTGACATGGGTGTGTACTAACAAGTTAAAAAAAAAAAAGTCCCGACGGTCTGTATCACCTCCGTCTCCGATCAAACCTTTTCTAGGTCAACTCAATCATGAAATTATCCATGAACCAAAAGAAAATGCGAAACCTTCCCATCGGAGCCGTACGACAGGCCCGCTCCTCCTATCCATGGGTAAGCGGCTTGTCTGCAACCCCGGACCGCATGAGGAAGCTAGTTGGGCCACCGTGATATTAGTGAGAAATCTCCATCCATCCATTTTATGAAATCATTTTATGACGTGCGACAAAAAATTGAGGCAGTTCCAAAATTCAAGTGGACCACGTAACAAGAACCAGTCAGGATTGAATGGCTACCATTGAATCATTCATGTGTCCCGAAAAGGGTGTAACCAAGGAAGGTTTCAACTGTAGTATTTTCCTCCCCACCTTTCCTCGAAATGGATTGCCTACTCTCCATGCCACTAGCTCGGTGGCTGATGTAATGTGTTCTGTGCGCCCCACCTAATTTTATGACTTGATCAAAAAAATGAGAGGGATATAAATATCACGTGGACCACACCACGTGAAAAGAATATTGATTGGATATCTAACATTAAAATCCTCCTAAGGCGCATTGTACTATTTATTTGACATCCAATCTGCTAATTAGGACTTACAGAGCTAGATGAAGGGAAAAAACAAAGATCAGCTTGATCCAAAACTTTTATGTCCCCAACCAAATTTTAGTAGTTAACATTCATTCACCACTCTTTCCTATAATGTGGTCTGCTTGAGATTGAAATATACCTCATTTATGGTCTCATATCTTAAAATAATCTAGAATAATAAATGTATGGCATGGATGAAACACATACATCATGATGGCCCACAGAGCATCGACCACCAGCAATCGGCTTGTGGCAGGGGAGTAGCCAATCCGTTTCATTTCCTCTGGTATGGCCCAGACTCATGTCTCGACAATAGCTGGCAAATTAAATGGGCAGTATGGATTTCTCACGAGCATCGCATCACAAATCATTAATGTCAATCAATGCCATGAGGCTCGGATACTGCCCACCGCCGTAGAATTTGATTGTCCAGCAGTCCACTATAAAAGACAAAATTAAGTCTGACAACTCAAAAACATACTTCACGTGCACCACATTTCGGTAGTGGACCACTGCCTAATCAAAACCTACTACGTCAGTGCTAGTAATGGCAATACCCAATCCACGTCCCTGTCAATATCAGCTGTTTTAGCTCAGATTGCATAGCGACCCTACCACCGACCAATGCATGTGGTGACCTGCTATGGCAGGATTTAGTTGCCCCTGTACCTACCTCGAAGACGCGCCTATACCTATAATGTTTAAAAAATTTTAGGTGCAGCTTATATAGCCTAAGAGTCTCATGCAACAGCGCACGTGTCTCAATCAAAAATCATCATTCTAATAGAATGGATATTTATTTGTTGTGTGGAGCGGATACCACTCTCACCTAACTTGGTTACAGATGAACGGGTCCTCTCAGGATATTTACATGCCCACTGTCATGTACATGTTTTATCCACGCTTTAAAGTATCATTTCAAGCTATAAGCCCATGAGAGGTAGGTTAGAGGCAAGTGAATGGCACCACATAAAGTAATAGGGATTGAATTCCTACCGTTGAAATTTTCCTAGGGCTCCTTGAGATGTTTATCTAGCATTTAACCTGTTCATAAGGTCGTATAAATTATTTGAAAGAAAAAAATAAATATCTGATATGCATTCTAGTAGCTTTCAATGGTGAACTTTCAATCCCCACTGATTCTTGTGGTGTGGTCCACTTCAGCCTCTAATCTGTCTTCTTTTTGAGCTCATTGTTTAAGATGATCTATCAAAATAGATGAACAGCGTAGATAAAATATATACATCATGGTTGAGCCCCACGAAGCCCCTAAATAGGACCATCAGTCTTTAGCCAGCACCATTGCCTAGTCTCTATGGATGGATAGTTAAGTGGGCGGGCTCATCATCCTGATATATTTGTTTATCTCCATCGTCCATTCTTTATTTCATGTCATTTTAATGTAAAAAATAAGATATATCCAAGTAGACCACGCTAAAGATGACTTTTACATTTAATGTCATGTGCATTTAATACAACTTAAGCTTATTATTTGGTGTGGTCCACTTGGGCATTGGATCAACATCATCTTGGAACATAAGACTAAATTGATGTGAGAGATTGGACGGAATGGATATACAGATACATCACTGTGGGCCTATCCCACAAAACTTCCCTGGCTAGACCTGCGAGGTAGGACGCAATCCATAAAATATGGACTTCTTGAATGATCCAAACTGTTTATGTGATAGGTCCACCCTAGATGGAGGATGACAGATAAAAAAAAAAAAAAAAAAAAAACTTCTCAGAAAGAGTATTTCAACCGTTGATTAGACAAAGGTTCTTTCGGCTGTTCATATTCAAAGCAAAAGTGATAAATCATCCAAGGGTTAAAATTAGGGGTGTACATGAATCGAGCTAACTCGATTAGCCTGCTCGACTCGACTCAAAAAAGCTCAATTCAACTTGGTTTGAAGCTGAGTTTGAGCCTAGTGAAGTTGATTTTTTGAGCTCGAAAGTGAGTTTGAGCTGGTCCAACTCAACTCGACTCAGATTGAATCTAACTTGAATTGAACTCAGATCTAACCAATTCGATGACTTGGTTACTTTGACATTGATGTTGCTCACCAAATGCTTGATGAAATGACTCAACAAAGTGTGGCTAGTGACAAGGAAGGTATATATATAAAATAAATAATCTTTTTTTTCTATGTTGCTTAAAAGGTGTTTGATAAAATACCTTGAAAAGTACCACTGTTTTACATACAATGAAATTATGGAGGTACATTTCAGGTGTTTGTGAAAATGTTGTACAAGCGAACTTTGTTCTGTTGACCGAATCAAGCTGAGCCAAACCAAGCTGAGTTCGAGCTGGATTAGCTAGTGGTCGAGCCAAGTTGAGCCGAGGCCAATTCGACTCGATGTACACCCCAAGTTAAAAATAAGCTAATTAAGAGATTTCATTTGTCGTCTGTCCACCATAAAAGCCAGACGCATCGTTTAAATGGTTCAGATCGTTGGAAGATGACCCAGATTCAAAGGCTATCAAGTCCAATGGTTTGCTTTTCGGGTCTGGCCTGGAAGGACCGGAATATGGACCCGAAGGACCGGGATATAATCAGAGCAAGGACACGAATTTCATGTTACCCCGATCACAGGCCCTGCGACCATAAGCTCTGTGAGGCCCACCACAGTATACTTACGACATCCAATCCGTTCATCAGCTTCATCAGATCACATTAGGAATTATACCAAAAAAGGAAGAAGAAGGAGATCCAAAATTCATGTGGGCCACACCACATTAAACAGCATGGAAAGAAAGCATTGAATGTGAAAATGTCAATTAACCCGAGAAATGTTCACATACAATTGCATGAACTTTCACATACAGAGGTTTATTTCACAACAGTATCTCAGGTGTCTGTAGCCGTGAAAAATTCTGGCCATGCTCTAAAGATCACTTCCAAATAAAATCAAGACGATGACCTAAATCTAAATATGGGTGTGCACAAATTAACCAGTGGAATAATCCAAAAATTTTCCTATCTGATCTTTGTAGTGTTGCTTAACTTTTTCACGGCACAGATTTTCTACCTAGATGACACTTTGGTGGGAAATAAAGCACTGTATCTTGTATGCGAACAATTCTCAATTAACCGAATTTCTTCGCGATAATGCAGAAGGGACGCGGATTGCGTACAGAGTAACTCTGTACGCTATAGCGTACTCAGTAAACTCCGTGGGGCCCACTGTTATGAATGTGTCTTATCCAAGCCGTCCATCTGTTTTATTAGCTCATTTTCAGTATGATTCAAGAAATAAACGTATCCAAAGATCAAGTGGACCGCAAACAGAAAATAGTGGGGATAATGACGTCCACTGTTGAAACCTTGCTAGGGCCCACATTGATTTTTATTTGTCATCCAGACTTTTCATAAGGTCACATAGAGATGGATGAAGGGAAAACACTAATATCAGTTCGATCCAAAACTTTTGAGACCCTGAAGAAGTTTTCAACGGTACACGTTCAATCCCCACTGTTTCCTCTGGTGTGGTCCATTTTAGATATGAATATGCTTCAATTTTTTGTCTCGTCTCCTAAATTGAGCTGTTAAAACGGATGGACGGCTTGGATAAGAGACAGGCATCACGATGGAACCTACGGAGAGTTGCTCAATACGCAATCCGCGTCTAATGCAAAGCGAAACCTAGCAGAAAAACCCAAAGAATATCAGTTAACGGTGACTTCTAACGTGCGCCCTCGCAATATGATAACCGGCGCCACCCATCTGTAACCAAAACTCGAGATTTGTCGAGTTCAAATTACATTAGCAGGGTAATCAAACATCAAACACCCTAGGCGCATGTTTGTCCCCACCAAGAGAAATGAGAAAAAAAAGAAAATAAAAGAAATGCGGCTTGTAAGAAATACAGGGAAGTGATGCATCACTCGGTGATGCAGATGGTAAGGGGATGTATGAATCAGAACCGTCCATTTAGTTGGGCCATCTAATGGAGGGCCTATGATTCTGAAAAAGGAAGCTGCGGACAATTGTATCCTTTCGTTTAAACGCTTCTTCGAACTGAATCTCGTCCGTTGAGAATTCATCTTTTTTGCCATTTCTTTGAGGGCTACCAAATTGGATGATGCTGATTTTTGAACCATATGCCATCCACAGTACGGCCAGAAGTATGGACGGTCCTGATCAATGAATCTCCCTACCACATGACACTACTGGATCATCATTTCCCATTAAATGTATACATACCATTCCGTAGCGTGTCGGGCGCTTGAACTTGGCCGAAACGATCTCTTCCCCGAAACACTCGGCTTCAATTCACTCACCGTAGCCACACCCATCTCTCTCTCTCTCTCTCTCTCTCTCTCTCTAAAATCTAAGCCATTTTCATTTAAGGAGTGGTAGAATCTCTCTCTCTCTCTAAAAACTAAGCCATTTTCATTTAAGGAGTGGTAGAATCTCTCTCTCTCTCTCTCTCTCTCTCTCTCTCTCTCTCTTAAATCTAAGCCATTTTCATCAAAGGAAAGAGTGGTAGAATGTGTAAATAAATGAAGATTTGTGGGTTGATTAAAGCTCTCCTGGAAAGCTTGGAGTCTTCTTGTCCCATTTTCAGTGGGTTTGCTACAATACGTCCCACTTATAGTTATAGTGTACATCCAGACTACAGCCGTTGGATTCGTAGTTATTTCAGTAATCTAAACCGTTGATATAATTAGATGGGTAGCTGATGGTGGATATTGAGAAAATTGTTAAGATTGAAGGATATTATGCTTTTGATGTATGTCCCATAAAACAACGGTTGAGGTGATGGTCCATTTTCAAAGAAAAAAGTTAAATGATTAAAGTTTAAATTATTAAAATCTTTGAGATTTTTGGGGTGTTCAACATTTACGGTGAGTCCTATCATATAAACGGTTTAGATCTATGAAACATGATTCAAGATCCAACGGCTGTAATACAAGGTATCATATAAACAATGTGGGCTGAAAAAGTTGATTGATAAAGAACCTGATTAGTGTCGGAGAATTAAGGGAGATGCTTTCATGCTTTGATGTGCTTTTGATTATAATTAAGAGAAAAAGATTGATAGTCCGCAGCACCATCATTAGTCATCAAGACCCTCTATTATTCACCCCATGAGGTCCACTATCCATAATCCGTATCGTCCATGGATGGCCTATAGTGAGAAAGTAAATTCTGATCTGATGAAAGTGTGGGCCCTACCTTTCCTTAAAAAGATAGGTTGAATCTAAAAACGCCAACCGTTGGTTGTCCATGTCTGAAGTCATATGAATGGATTGATGGTTAGCTGATATCTTTTGCATAACGGACCATCCATTACGGTGGTCAGCAGCTGAGTGGTCCCGATCAGTAATATGGGCCCCATGTGCGGTTGTGGACCGTGAGACTACGGTTTCGAGTGGTCCCGCTGGCTACTAGAATTGGGTTCTTACATTAGTGATGACCTAAGTCAGAAAATGCAGCTCCAATCCTCTTTTCGGTGGAAGTGGGCCACTTTTAATTTGATTTCGGTTGCAGGAATCCTGAAGCCTGTAGAGCTTTTAGGGGTTGTAATCATGACCACTGAAAGCTGTCTCCATATAGAATGGAGCGCTGCTGAGGCTGCTGGAGTATCAGGCACACGTGGCAGGGCACACGTGTGAAATATGAGGACGCTCATTAGGTGGGCCCCACATGTGGCCCAAAAACCCAAAAGGAGACATGGTTAGGAGATTCACACCAAGCTAATTTAGGGTTTTCTTTAAGGCACACGTGTGACAGATTTGGACCATTCTTCAGGTCGGGTTAATGCCCTGACTCAGATGGCAGGCTGGTACACTCATCAGTTGGACACGTGTGTGCGCTGAATAAGAACCATTTCTATCCGTCCATTCTTCTCGTATTTAAGTTGCACACCTGATGAATAGATCAACCTGATACTAGTGGGAATTGACTGTATAATCCTTCGGAATGATATGATACTTTGTAAATCATACTCATGCGCATTATCTACGCGGCATGGATCAAGTCGATCCAGACCGTACAATTACATATCTGACCGTAGTTGGCCCATGCTCTGCTTATAGATCATACTCATGCACATTATCTACATGGCATGGATCAAATCGATCTAGACCATACAATTACATATCTCATGGTAAGTGGCCCATGCCCTGATTAAACAGTGCTAAATATCTCATTACTGAACATGAATGGACGATTGTTAAGAAACGTTATCAATACACCAAATTCAATCAAACTGAAATCCAGATAGTTAGGATTGTCCTCACTTCACCCGCATTTTGAACGGTCTAGATTGTTATATATATATATATATATATATATATATATATATATATATATGACGTGTATGGTGGAGAGTACGGTCCATATATTTTCTGGAAGGGGATTGCCTGCAGCACTCACCACCAGAGTTATCCCTGGTGGCAGAAAGTGACCCAAGATCTGTGGGGCTCCACACGGTCCATCCATTTTGTCAGTTCATCTTACGACATGAGTGGCAAAATAAGGCATGTCCAACGCTAAAGTGGGCCACACTGCGGGAAATTGTAAGAATAACGATACCTATCATTGATACCTTTCCGGAGCCTAATGTGATGTTTATTTACCATCCAACCTTTTCTTATGCCCCATAATGTGATGTTTATTTGCCAACCAACATTTCTTATGCTCACACGCATGGGTCCTAACACGTTTCATAGGTATATTTACGGGAGTTTCAACCCAAGGTCACGAGCCCAAGTACCCATCGCGGTGAAAATCTACTGCGGTGCAAGTGCATGTGAAAAAATAATTAAAAATAACCTCGTACACCTTGAAGAAGGAAAAGCACAACTACAGTTTGATCCAAGACTTTCATGGCCTCAATTCCCATAGTTCCATATAGAATGGCTCGCTTGAGTTTGGATTGTTTTATTTTTAAGTTTATTATTTTACCACATATATATATATATATATATATATATATATATATATATATATATATATATAGAGAGAGAGAGAGAGAGAGAGAGAGAGAGAGAGAGAGAGATGCTCCTCTGTGCACCTATGCACGTGCACACCTTTGCACACGTGCCATTGGTGTCTAATCTGAACGGTCCATGTGATGCGGAATCCCATGAAACCCCATGTGTCAAATTTTTACCCTAATCTAAAATTCTGGTGGGCCATAGCAAAGAGAAATGCAAATCAAGGGAAGAAACTGTTTTCAATTATCATGGCCCATCAAACTTTTAGATCAAAGTAAAACTTAGGCCCAGGGGGTTTCACGAGGTGTTGCTTCACTTGAACGGTTCAGATTTTGGATCCACATCATATATAATGGGTTCTCAAAAAAGTTCCTACGTAGTACTTACGAACTACTTCACAGGTGATCGTTCTGATATATATATATATATATATATATATATATATATATATATATATATATATATATATATATATATATATTGTGGGAGAGCCAGTTAGGAATGAACATATCTCATTGCAAGAGTATTATAAAACATGGATGAAATTTGCTAAGATATTTGAGATGTTTTTTGCAAAAATAACTGTAAGTGGAATGTGATCGAAAAATTAAAAATGGAATGTGATTGAGCGAGAAGAGCAGTTAGTAGAACAAATGTCAATAAGAGAATGAAGAATCTGAAAGGCTATAATAGTACCGATGTGGTTGCTGTAACCGATTGAATGTGAGAAGAATCATTCAAATGATTATTTTAGAGAACTTTTTAAATAGCAAAGGAGCTCAACAAAGCAATGTGTCTTATACTCAGCCAATCAAACAAATTAAATCTATCAATTATCCTATGTTTCTTAGTATAATCTGTCTTTTACATCCTTACCGTAACCAATAGCATAATCCTACATTAGGAGTAGCAATAATCTAGTAGTTGTAATCGGTGTTCGAAATATTGGTATTACACAATGTGTCGCACCCTAAGAATACAGATACGTATCGATTATCGCACGAGATATATTGTTTGTATCGCATAATTTATCGCACCTTTTGGAAAACATAGAAAAACATTAGGAAAATGGTTGAATTTTTCAATGAAACTTCAGGGATTATAAAAAAAAAAAATTAAAAAAAAACTTAATACACACTTTTAAATAATAAATTTTCAAAAAAGAAGTGCACATAATATGTTTTCTTTGTATAGGGTCCTAAGCTGTGTGCCGTGCAATTAAACTAAAACAACTATATTAAAAAATGATGCATAACATTTATAAATGTATCAAGACATGTATGAAACATACAACCAATGCACTCAAAAGCAAAAGATATTAAAACACATACATCGTGGCGAGGCCTTAGTGAGTGTTAATCTAACATGTGGGACCCACCTCAATGTACTTTTTTATATCCATGCCATCTATCTGTTTTTCCATCTCATTTTAAGGTATGATCCCAAACTTTAAGAAGATTTAAAATTCATGTGGACCATACCACTAGAAACAATGATGAATGACCATTAAAAACTTTTTAAGGGCCACGAAAGTTATGGATCAAGATGATCTTTGTATTTTCCCTTAATCCAGGTAGCAAAAGTTTTGGATCATATCTTTGTATTTTCCCTTAATCCAAACCTTCTGTGGTGTGTTCCACTGGAGCCTTAAAATGATCTCATTTTTTTGGACTGATGCCCTAAAATGATCTTCCACAATGAAGGGACAGATTAGATAAAACATATACATCAAGTGGACCCCATAAAGCCCGTGATAGGAGTGTTTGTCTCAAGCTAACCCCACGCAACATGAAGGGGATTGGCTTTGTACCACACCACCAATGTGGCTAGTGTGTTGACATCACATCACCAAGTTTTGTGCTTCCTATAATGAGGTATATGTTATATCTAAACCGTTGGCGAGCTCGTCATAAGGCTTGAGCCGAAAAATAAGACAAATCCAAAGATCAAGTGGACCACACGGTAAAAAGTAGTGGGGAATTGAATGGCTACCATTGAAACCCTTTTGAGGTCAACGAAGGTTTGGATCAGTATGATATTTGTTTTTCCTCTTCATCTAGGTCTGTGCGACCTTATGAATAGATTTGATGGAAAATAAATGTTATGGTGGTTCCTGTGAATGTTTTAACGGTGAGAATCATTGTCCCCATTTATATTTTTGGTGTGGTCCACTTGAGCTTTGGATATGCCTCATTTTTGGGCTCCTACTCTAAAATGATCTTGGAAAATGGTTGAATGGTGTGGATATGATAAATACTTTATCTTGGGGGCCATTTTGATCTCCTTTAGACCGTTCATACTACTCGGAGCTTGAGGAGAGTCGGCGCTCATCTTCTTCGCAAGACACGTACTCACATGCGTCCTGTTCATGCACAAGGATGCTGGGTGGGGTTTACCTCCATGTATTTGAGAAATCAACCCCATCCACTCTATTTTAAAGGACATTTTAGGACATTTGATAAAAAAATTAGGTGGATCCAAAACTCAAGTGGGCCACACGAGAGGAAACATATGAGATTTAGTGAGCACCGTTGAAATATTCTTTTGGCCATAAAAGTTTTGTATCAGGCTAATTTTTTCGGGTTTTCAATTCATCCAGGTGGTAATGGCCTTATAAACGGTTTGGATGACATATAAACATCAAGGTGAAGCCCAGGAAGGTTTCAACGGTAGAAATTTATTTCCCCAAATTTCCCTCTCATGTGACCCACTTGAGTTTTGAATCCCCCTAATTTTTGGTCGCTTATTCTAAAATGACCTAAAAAATGAATGGATGGAGTTGATTTCTCCAAAACATAATGGTGGGCCCCACCCAACATCCTTGTGCAGGAACTTCCTGCGAAAGGCTTTAGTAGGAAATCCCGTCCATCCATCACAGTTGTGGGCTAGCCCAATATAATGTATGTGTTGTATCCACACTATCCATCATTTAGAAGAGATCAATTTAGGGCATGAGCCAAGGAATGAGGCAAATCCAAAGCTCCAGGGGACCCACCACAAAAAATAGTGGGGATTAAATGCCCACCATTAAAAACAAAAGGGGGCCACAGAAGTTTCCGATCAAGTTTGTATTTATGCTTTCCCATCGTTATGTCTGTGCTAACTTATTAACAGGTTAGATCTCAAATAAACCTCATGATGGCCCTAGGAAGGTTTCAACAGTGGTCATCACCGTCTCCACCTTTTTCTATGGTGAGGTCCACTCGAGCTTTGGATATGCCTTGTTCTTTGTACCATGCACTAAAATGATCTCTCCAAAATGATGGGCAGTGTGGATACAACACATACATCATGACGGAGTCCACAAAACTTGGTGATGTCACTTCAGTCACAAATCTCGCTACTCAAAGCTAATCCGTTGCCATTTCGAAAGACAACTGAAACCCTAAAACCTAGTTTATTCTCATTCAAACCCAAATCTTTAGGGCTATTTTTTTTCTAGATTTCTTACTGAAATCTCCCAACCAATTCGAATCTAGCTTCGCTATGCATCGATACATCGAGTGGCCCATGCACCAATTTCTACTTCCAACAGGTACCGAAATCCGATAATATATATGATATCGCTAAAAATTGTGCGATATCGATACACGAAACTTCTATATATATATATATATATATATATATATATATATATATATATATATATATATATATATATATATATATATATATTTATTTATGAGGGGTTTTGAATGGTTATCATATCGCTAGTTAGCAATAACGATATTTGTAAGACCCGTATCTTAGTCCGTACCGTTCTGTGGACTTCCGCGGTCTTATCAGTCGAATTCCGGTAACCTTCGACCCTTAACCAATATTTACGCACGACCCTGATTCATATGTTGTCAACCTGTATCGACTCAACCCAAGACCATTACCCTAGCGACCGCGCCGTCGCTGCGGTTCCGATACCGCGACTCGCGCGCCGAGGTGATACCCTGGTCAAGAGTTGTAGGCCGACGTTCGGTGCGAGGAAACGCCGCGCGTTGCGAAACCCTAGGGAATTTCTACGAGGTGTCCCATCAATCCATCAATCAATCAATCCATCACATGTCAAGTACATGTCAAGTACACATCACCTTTCACCCATTCCCAAGCAACCACAAAAGTCAAGGATTTCTTACAAAGCCCATACCTCTCTTACACAAAAAGCCTCAAAAGTTAAAAACTTCTTACACCTCTCATGCCTTTCTTACACAAATGGTCACAAAAGTCAAGGTTTTCTTACACACTCATTATTCACCACATCCATCCATCACCCATCTCTCTCTACAACACTCTCTCTCTTTCTCATTTTCTCATCTCATTCTCCAAGCAAAACTCCATACGTATGAGCTCTCCCTCCCTTTCAAAAAAAACTCCAAGGTGGCCCACCTCTCCTACCCCATCACGTCCCATCTCAACCATCTATTCCCCATCTCCTCCATTAAAATACAAGCTAAGGTGCTAAGGAACCCCTAGGAGCAAGAATATCGGACAGTGGGTGCTCGATGAGAATAGCTTTTCCTATTTTTTGAGATGGGCCAAGTGAGGCCAACCGATCAATGGTTTGGATCTCACTTGGGACCCTAAAATGAGGCCGATGGCCCACTAGGATCATCATGATCATTCCATGATGGGGCCATTCTCCATGGACCCCATCATGATGTTTATTTTCTTATATTAGAAGGTCATCTAGACCATCCACACCGGTGAGGAACGGATCTCCACCGTTGATTTACGATCTCGATGATCTCATGTGTAGAGAGATCCACTTGATGTATGATTCATTGCAAGGGAGGGCCCATAATGTCGGGGTCCCTCCATCACAAGCGTGTCCCACCTTCTATCTCTCTATCTCTCTCTCCCTTTCTATTTCTTTTATATATATATATATGGTTGTGTGGCCCACTTGGATGGACCCCACTTGAGGTATGTATTTTCCCCATGCCCTCCAACCCCTTTTGGTGGCCAACATTTATAGGTGGGACACACCTCAACGTACCTAGTATGGTCCAGGGAAGCTGGACGTCCCCTGGACGCTGGCTCGAAATCAAAAGGAAAGGAAAAAAAAAGGAGCTTTATGGAGTGAGCTACTTGCTTAGGCCCCACCTTGATGTATAGTTTTAATCCAAGCCATCCATCCCTTTCACCAACTCATTTTAGGCGTTGAGCCAGAAAATGGGATTGAACGGAGCATCTGGTGGGCCATAAATCAGTAAATAGCGACCTCCACTATCTAAAGTTCCCCATAATTGTTTTACACGCTGAAAAATGTCCAACGTTGGACTCATTGAGCTTGTTTTGAGCCACTGAACACAATGGACGGGGTGGATTTGCTAGATGTGGGCCCCAAATGTGAAAAATAACAAAAATAAGGGTTTTAATATATTTTTTTTAAAAAATGTAAGAGGTAGAGCCTCTGACGCTGCAGTAGCAGCTGCAGCAGGCGGACGGGCGGTCGTGCAGCCACCCACGGCTACTGCCGTGGGCCCCACCATGATGTATATGTTATATCCACGTCGTTCATATGGTGGGCCACCCCCTAAGGTGGGCCCCCTCCAAAAATGAGGCCGATCCGACGCTCGAGTGGCCCACACCATAGGAAACAGTGGATTGAACCTCTATCATTGAAATTCGGTTTAGGGGCCACGGAAGTTTTAGATCAAGATGAAATTTGTGGTTTTCCTTCACCCAAGTCCGTGTGACCCTTTGAACGGTTGGGATGGAAAATATACACTGTGGTGGGCCCCACATGGGACCCACAGTAATGTATGTATTGTATTCATACCGTCCACGGACCGTGGATGGTGGCACCCCACCGTGATTTATGTATTTTATCCCACCGTCCTCACTGGACGGTGGGGCCCACCCTCCTGTGGCACGCTGGGTGCAGCGTGTGTGTGTGTGTATATTATATATATATATATATATATATATATATATATATATATATATATATATATATATATAATATAATATAATATAATATAATATATATATACACACACACACACTATATGTAATGAATATATATATTATACCATTTATAATATATATGATGGTGGACCTTCATGTGGGCCGCCACTCTTGATGCAGGTGCTGCATCCAACCTGTCCATCCATTTTAAAAGCTAATTTTATGGTTTGAGCTAAAGAATGGGCCAGATCCATAGTCCGAGTGGACCCCACCTTAACATATTATAGGGCCCATTTGATTTATATAAGGCCTAGGGGTTTAGGCCCATTTGATTGATATAAGGCCTAGGTGTTTAGGCCCATTTGATTTATATAAGGCCTATAGGATTAGGCCCATTTGATATGTATGAAACCCATGTGATTAAGCCCATATATGACACACAAGGCCCATGTGATTAGACCTATTATGATGTACTCTGAGGCCATGGGTTGTGACCCATTGCAATATACCTAAGGCCCATTGGTGTGGCCCATTTGACGAATAAAAGGCCCATATGATATGGTATATTCGATATATTTAAGGCCCAATGAGATGTACCTAAGGTCCATTGCAATGTGTTATGCCAACACGGATTATGTAACAATGTTTACGACGATCATTCCTTGGATGCAATGTTGGTTGGACGTCCACATTGTGAGTGTAATGCTGGTTGGATGTCCACATTACGACTCTCCCTAGGGCCCATTAATAGGCCTGTACTTGTTGTGTATAGGCCGTCTAGGCCTATCTGCCTTGAAAGGATAGTGCATTATTTTATAACATGTTTACTATAGCTCCATGACTCATGATCATACGCATCATGTGTATGCTTGATATGAGAGGTAACTGATCATAGCATATGCCTTCGGGCAGGTTATTTATGGGCTGCCGGTTGAGTGGTGTTGCCCTACATGAGCGCACGATACGCACAGGATTTGCTGCATAATTGGATAGTGTGATTCATGCATTTCGCATTGTGTGATATGGTTGTTGTACGCCCTAGCGACATCAGGGCTGTAGCCTCCACAGACGTATCGTGGTTGACAGGATTGGATATCAAAAATCTCGTTCTACATGGGGTGCTATAGATATCCCTGGGTGAAAGTCCCTAAACCCTTATGGTACCAAGAGGTTGCTCCAACGTCTAGACCGAGTGGGTAGATGAGCGTTGAGTACCGAATACCAGATGGTTACGCTCTCCACTATGTCATGGTCAGTTGGAAGGGGGTGCGGCCTTACCCGCCCGAGTGTAGGGGGCAATGCTAGGCTGAGTTTGACCAGCTCGAGGAATGGGTCCGCTATCGACGAGTCGAGCCCGATATTGGCAGATGGATAGTGAGGTCTCTTCCACTTACCTTATTGCGCGTGATGTGGCGGTGATCTGGTTTAGAGTGTACTAGACCCCGGTGATATCCCAGATTTGAGCTGTATTGATGTGTGGACATAGATGAGGATTTGTATGCTTGAGTTGCATTTCACATCACATGGCCTTGGGATGGCCGATATCATTCATGTCTTGCATCGCATAGCCTTGGTACGGCTCGTGATATTATGGATCCATCTGCATATTCCGCATTACTCTGATACTGTATGATCATACTACTACCTTGCGCACACACTTTCACCACCCTCTAAGCTTTTTATAAGCTTATGCACGACCGTTGCGTGCAGGTGACGTTGGGGCGCAGCAGCGCTGAGGCAGGAGCGCTTTGCAGATCATTTGGAGCTTTTGGTTCTTCATCATTGTATTTTCTTTTATGCTCATTGTACGTGTAAAGTTTTTTATCATAGTGGAAATGTAATGGCATTTTTGGTTGTTGTTTGTGGGTTATGCCTTTGGTTATGCTTATTACAAATCAAACTGATATTGAAAATCCTCCTCATAGCATCTCAGGATCGAAACCTTGCGAATGGGAGCTAGGAACCGAGAATGGAATTCTACGGAGGCTGTCGGCACCGGATTCGGCTATCGAAAATTTTATGGGCCCGGTTTCTGAGTTTGGGGCGTAACAATATTATCGGCCGATATTATTGATATTATGAACACTAGCCGTAATCCTTAGCGGTAATCTAAGTCTATGCTTATACACTAGACTATTTTCATTTTAATATAAGTAATTCTTCTATCAGAAAGGTATTTTACAGTTGCTTCATACTGTCGACAGTAAGTGTTTCCTTTTTGTTTGCTTTTGTATCTGAAAGTCTTTTCATACGAAAGGCAAGGTACAACCCATTTTCGGAGGACAAACACTACTATCCGATAATCGTCTAATTATCTTAAATAACTTGCGAGTAGTTAAATAGGCGATTGGTCTTCTCATATTTCAGTCATATATAGTCAAGTCTAATGTATTTGCCTATCTTGGCGCTTAGGGTCAAAGTTGTTTAGTTGGAATCGAGTCACACAGTGGGTTCTGTAATGCCTACACATATAAAACATGATCGAATTTGAAACCGAGAGGCAATAATTTTTACAACACTCAGTGAGACCCCAAACCTATGTGGTTACCATAAATAGTCATTGTCCACTAGTCGTGTAAAAATTTTCGGCATGCCCAGTGGGACACCTGATTTGGTAAACATACAAGTGTGATTCTATTCTACTTAATTGATCCAACTTCAAAAATATGAGTTGAATGGTTACCTAAAACTCTTCTGGGGCTAATGAGCATGCAACGCCTTCTACACTACCTCTGCTCAAGGAAATGCAAGTGCAGCCAATATATGAATTCCTGAGTTCGTCATCAAACCCAATGCCTAATCCTTAAAAGCAAGAGGGTGCATCATTATCTCAGAGCAATCCTCTTGAGGTGATATCAGTTGGACTATGCGATATACAGATGGGAATCCAACATATTGCGGAGCAAGGGAGTTCTCAAGCAGAGCAAGAACGAGCTTAGGTAGAGAAATTGCAAATTTAGGTAGACACCTTCAATAGGTGATGCCCAGCAAAACTGAGAACTTGAAACAGATGGTGGCTATCCTTGCCAAGAGGGAGCCTAATGCACCTCAAATGTTAAGTTATGTGGGAAAATTGGTGCCAGTATCGTTAGTACCTGCCCCACAACAAAATACGCATCCTGCACTGACATAGGGTATGTGGAATGCACCTCCACTTGCCGAATTCAAGTGACTTGATTAGGAGGCCAGAAACTTCATTCCTAAAGTTAGAAATCAAGGAGTGCCTAGAGACCACTATTTCCTTTGGAATCTACCTTACAATGGGGAATAATACCTGATAAGTTCAGATCCGCCACCAGTGGCTAAACCTAAATATCTAGATCATGATCAGGTTATGCAAGTAGTCCAAGAAGTGGCGGGCTAAGTTCTCGGCTGCACTACTACTTCGGTGTACCACAAACCTTATCCTGAATGAATTAACTGACAATATCCCTTGCTTAAAAATTATTGACCAGACTTTGCGCTTTTCACTGGTGACATAGGTCATGTAACACCCGTGAAAAATCCGTACTTGGGCTCGAGTACCAACTCGACCCGAAATCGTGTAGAATTAATTTCCATGGAAATTAAGCGTAAGTTAGCTAGCGCAACGCTAGAGTAGCTGGGAAATAGTCCCTGATCACTTTAAATACGTTCTACAACACCCAAATCGAGTAGAACAAACAACTCTACAATACTCTATAACCTCGGATCAAACTCTAAGCGGGTTTGTTCTCTGGACCACATTGAATTTTTGTATTGGATCTAGACCGCACGTCGTAAGTCCGATACCTCCTATCTTAGACCGTTAGAACCGCCCAGCTGGACTTGACAATCATTTCGAAAATCAAGTCAAACCGATAATCACAGACTGTTTCATTGAGCTCGGACTGAAGAGACCGCGAATAGGGACAGAATTGGAATTTCAAATTCAAATCTGGCACACGACTTGACGCGTCAGTATTAAGCGTTCTAACCGTCAGAATTCATCCAGATTACACCCTCGGATCAGGAAAAATTTTTATTTCATATCATGAGACTTTCAGCCCTGATCTACGTGCGGTGACCGCTGAACTGAAACTGGTCCGCCACGTGCGATCTGCGAATCCTGTCAGACTGAAAACTTAATACGTGCTATATCTGGTACGCATGAGCTTAAGTCCGATCGCAATTGACCAGGGGACCACCAGAAAGCAACTTTTGGACCGAAACAACCCCGAAATGGATAGACACCAAGTAAACTTCGTTCCGGAGCCTGTTTCCGGCATTTTTAAGCTTATAAAAGGGGTTGAAACCCTCATTCCTCTCTCCCATCCGAAAATTGCAAACCCTAAGAAAAGGAGAGAGAGTTTGAGAGAGAGAGTGGAAGGGATTTTTCCCGTCTCCGAGCCACCGACTGCTGGTGCTTCAGCAACTCTTCTCAATCACCTGGCTGGTGATTTCTCCACTTTTTTTCAGGTATAGAATAACCCTAGAACTTGCTGATTTAGGGTTTATCTAGATTTAGGGCGTGTTAGCTAACGTACTTCATAAATCAGGTCCTCCTACTGCCGTAGACGAAGCGTACACGCTCCGTTCAAAATCACGCTTCCGTAAGAGACTAGGTGAGGATTTTAGACGCTTTGATTGGCGGTTTACAATGCTTTCAATGTCGTTTAATAGTAGATTATCGACGGCATCACCGTTTGACATGTACAACATGCTCTCCGTTTCCTGTTTCGTAAATTAACGAAGAATATGAGATTTAGGGCATTTTAGTCATTTGTAGGAAGTACGGTCTACATTCATATTTTGCTGATGTGATTGACATGGTTTGTCGTCGCATTAGGGAGTTAGGAATGCGTGCATAATTATTTTGGCGAAGAGATTCGCCTAGTTGCGCACTTTGGGTCGACATACTATATGTAGACTTAAGTGTGTAGTGTATGTGTTTGTATAAATGTTTGTATTAGTATATATTGAATTGAACGATGTTATGAGATAGTTTTAGATTGATTCCTCAATTAATATGCTGACCTAAATGATTTCCTACATGTTGACTATATGCATGATTTCATTACATACATGGAATATGTGTGTTTGAAGATTTGCTTAAGTTGAATGTTATAACATGTGCTAACATGCTCACATGATTGTATTTCAATTTCAATACTCTCACTTAGATTGCTGATGTGATTCCATAAATGTTTGGGACTAGACTTAGTCCAGGCAGTCGGTAACCGAGCGAATTCGTGGCTGACTGGTCATAGCCACGAACGACGCGTCGATGAACGTGATTCGTATTTAGAGTTGGCGGCAGTGGTTAGGCCACGCGAAGTGTTTTACGCACTTCATGTCGTTCGACTTGAGATGCGATCGCGCTAGTCGAGCCCGTCAAGCAACCCGACTGGCCGATGTATGTTTACCTTGTATGAGTCATAACTGCTTGAACCTAGTGTACTGAACTTACCATTGTAAACCCTGTTAACCATGGTACCTTGATCCACGAAGACTCATGAGCCGGGCATGGTGGTATGGGACACCGTGGTCGAGCTGTCGGCCTACGCTAGGGCCACAAACCTCCCCGTAGTGACCAGTGAGCACCTAGACTCGTGAGCAGATTATGGTGGTATGGGACACTATATTCTTGCTGTCAGCCTACACTGATAAGGCGACGAGCCCTTTGTAGTGACCGCGAGCGTATTCTGAGTCCACGGGAGGCGACGACCCTTCCGTTGCAGTAGAGTATAGTAGGCCTGTATTGATAAGGTGATGGGGGAGTGGTGCAACGAGTGCGAGCAACAGCCCTGGCAGCCCTTGCAGCGACCTACATAAATATACCTCATATGAGATTACTAGAAGTGACGACCCTAGACAGGATCTGTGTTGGGATTGATATAAGGAAAGTACCTTAGTTTCCCAATCCTACTGTTTGAACGGACTAATAACAACTTAGAAATCATATCACCATAGCATTGCATGTGCCTGGAAGATGTGGAGCACTCTAGGGAGTTTGGCATGCCGCGGACGTAAGATGTTGCCGTATGAGGGAGATCGTCGGTGAGGGCATACATCACGTCATGTCATCTTGCATTAACAACAGTATTAGGATTGTCTGATTTACTGCTTTACTATTATCGCATGATTGAATTGTGAACATGCTAATCTTTGCTCTATGATTCCACTGAGTTGATCACTCACTCCCACGTTACGGGATGGTGTTTGCAACACCCACCAGACCCTGTTGTAGATGCAGGTGAGGCTGAGATCCAGGAGGTAGAGCCAGACATCGACGAGGACCAGGACGAGTTCTCGTACATGCAGTATCACGATGGCTTCCCGTAGGCGACCTGGATCGTTGGGACTTCAGTGGGACTATTTTGAACATTACATTTTTGTTCATGTACATGTATATGAGACTCAGAGATGTAGTCATACTTTGGAGACAGATGAGATTTACTTTATTTTTCCATACAGTGATATATATATTGTTTAGTCTTCCGCTTGCTTTTATCACTGGATCTGAAGTATGAATTGCAGTTTTGGTATACTTTTACTCATGTGAATGCTTTAAATCAGACAACATTGAATCATAATCATTTTTGATGCATAAGTGACGGTCTGGAACTCGGGAGTTGAGTTTATACACGACCCCCGATTTTCAGGGTGTTACAGGTCAATTGACCTTAGAGCACATAGGCTAATTTACCTACAATGTAGTGAATTGGCTAACAATGATTATTATAAATTGTTCGGCCATTCCTTAACCACAAATGGTCTTTACTTGGTATTCTAATTTTTTTTGTCGAACTCCATCCAAGCTTGGTAAGAAATGGAGGAAAAATTCTATGCCCAATTCTTCTACAAGGACAAGGAGATTTCCATGGTTGACTTTGCGTGTTTCCGGCAGTTGTCTAATGAATCGGTCGAAAAATATATTGCCCAGTTCAAGAGAAAAAAACCCGATGCAAGGTAGTCACGACTGAGGCCAAGTTTGTATAGCTCGCTTAGGATGTTTTGAAATACAAATTCCGCAAAACATTTATCAGGATGGAATTTGTGGATTTATACGACTTTACCAAAAAAGTATCCCAATATGAAGCCCTTCTTCAGAAAAGAATAATGCAAAAGAATTCGTCAACTGGGATATGCTACTATGATCCTAATAACTACAAGGTGGCTACAGCCTAGGTAGTACCAAGAAGCCATTTATGTGTTCGGCATTGGTTAAAACGAAAGCAATGCACTGACCACACAAGAAACTCATAAGATATATACATTTAACATTACTTAGGCTAGCAAAATCTTTGATATCATGTTAGCTAGAAAATTCATTAAAATTCTCATTAACCATAAAAATATCCATGGTCGAAGAATTAAAAAAGAACGAGTATTATAAGTGGCAGGGAACCCATTCTCACTCCACTAACAATTATGTGATTTTCATATATATCATCTAGGACTACATCAACCAAAGATTATTGAAATTTCATGAGAAAGAAAAGCAAGCAATGTTGATCAATACTGATCCATTTCCACCTAACTTGGAGATCAACATGGCCACGGTCAATCTTCAGAAGCTGGCTCGACCGTGAGAAAAGGTTGACCTTAGGCCTTATGATCATTAGGTTGTGGCATGACAACTTAGCAAGAGACACTATATGCCTTGGCAGGTGGCCACAAGTGTTGAAGCATGGTAAGAGCATCACCACACATCAACCGTGAACCACACCTATGCAGTTCATGCACAAGGTCGATTTGGCCTACCAAGCTTTTACCTAGTTTGTCTGGTCAGATTAAACCCTACTTTTTGCAAAGGATAGAAGGAGCGGGCTCCTATCAGGAGCGAAGAATATATCAACCTCATATTGACCAGTTTTGGCCAGCTCTATTGCTGAGACGTAAAATGGTCAAACATCGCTCTACTTAGGAGAATGTTTGGAGGGTGAGTCACCCTAAATTTTCAGCCGTACATAAAGGGATGGCACACACTCAAAAGCGACGTTGGCAAAGACGATAGTTCGTTAAGTGAAGGGAATTAACCTGCATAAAGAATGAGCCTTAGCCAGTGGTCATGCGACCATTGAGGATTCCTCAGCCAAGGGATGAGCAATTAGCTGTGAACACGATTGATTTGGGCTTGAAACCTGTCCCGGATGATCTAGCTTAGGAAAACCAACAAATTAATATGGAAAACAGGAAAGATACTGAAAAATTTAAAGGCTCGACAATGCTTCTCAGACGAAGACTTGTTGAACGAAGAGCTTCTTACTACAATAAAATTGTTGAAAGAAACCCCATATAGTCTTAAAGAGGTAGGGGTGGCTCTGTTGGTGAATTGCCCAAGTACTGTACCCATTGTCAAGAATGTTGAAGATCAACAAAATTTAGAAATGCTTGGGTGTTGAGGCAAAAAAAATATATAAAATAAAATACACGAAGACCACAGGAGATTGGCTTGTTGCGCGCCCGCACAACAGGAGTGTGTTGTGCGCCCACGCAACATAGAGAATGAGGCTGGAGTTGTTTCGGAGGCGAAGTGTTCAAATAAGTGAAGCAGCATATTGCGCGCCACGCAACAAGGGTGTGTTGCGCGCCTGCACTATCACACTCTGTTGTGTGGATTTTGGGGACTCACAAATATCGGCTTGATCCAAAAACTTTTGTGGCCCAAAATAAGTTTTTAATGATCAATTACCACTGTTTTCCATGGTATGGTCCACTTGAGATTTCGATATGCTTCATTTTTTAGATTATTCTCTAAAGTGGGCTTTCAAAATAGATGAACGATCTGGATTCAAGCAACATATATCATTGTGGCCGCCACAGGGATCCACCGAAGCTACGTTCTTTGTGGTGGGGGTGCAATAGGCGATCCAGCTTTCATAACTACCCTACAACTGCATGTTGTGTCATGGGCATTTGAGGATGCTTCAGAAGGAGATTCAAAATGATGATATATATGTACCCTATTAGCCTCTCCTCATAAGTGGTACCGAAGTACATCTCTCTAGATCATCCAAAGTATGGGTCCCATCATAAATCAAACATATCTCTATAATAACACTTATTCATCCCTATTGTCCCCATTTTTACTGGGAACAATCAGAGAAAGTTACATGTGATCTGAATGGATCTGCGTAGTGTATTTGAAGATGTGGAAACATACAAAGAATATTGTATTGATGGTACAATTGGAATGCATCAAGTGAGGTTGCAATGTTGTGTAAGTGGCTGATAGAGAAGCGATCATGTAGAAGCGGTTATAGGACATATGGTAAGAGTAGAAGTAGAGTAGGTCACGAAGTGTCAAACGATTATAACAAACATCAGAACGTGAAAAGGATATAGATGGTTAGATTAAGGCTATAAATAACTTAGAAATTCAGCAGGAAGATGTTGTCTCATGCCAATTCAATCAAACCCAAACATTATCTTTCAATTATCCTTTCAATTATCAGCCTTTTACATTTCGTAGTGTAAATCGTTTTACTTTTCTTGCCAAGTCAATTACATTTCTTAGTGTAATCATTTATTTTCTGCTTATTGTTCACATTTTCATAGTGTAATTCATAGTGGTAATCAAATAGTTGGTAGTTTTAACTGTAATTTGAGTTCAAGCTCATACGCTGGATTTAGTTCTTCATAAGGAGATGTGTTTTGCAATTGTCTTTTGCGACCGACTGTAGGAATCTCTTTTTCATTCTTATTTTATCTTTATTAAAAAATCATTTCGTATAGAAGACAAAGGTATAACCCATCATCAGATGATGAACCCTACCCTTTAAATATTGCTTAATCCTGTTTGCATGTTGAGTGAGTAGCTAAATAGGTGTCGTTATCATCATATCTTGGTCAAACACTATATATTTGTCTATCTCAACACTTGGAGTCGTAGTTGTTTGATTTGAATTGAGCTATAAATTTAATTTTAGCATGCCCGCTTTCAAATTGCCAAAAACAATGATTAACAAGTTTTTGATACACTTAGTGAGACAATAAACTACTTTGTTACCATAAACATTTGCCCAGCTGTACATAGTAGCAAAATTTTTTTGGCACGTGGTGGGAATACCACAAAAGAAATCTACTTGCCTGTTGAAAATAAACACTGTGCACACAGATGTAGTGACAAGTTTTTGAAACGCCTGGTGGTGAATGATCACTGTGCACTGGCGGTGCAAAGCAGCAACAACACAAACCATCCATTTGTTAAAAAAACGAACGGTCCAATATCGAAGTTAAAATTAATTAGTTTCTATCATCCTGTAAGTTCAATTTTTTGGTTATGCTCCATTCACACTTGGGTTGGTCATTTGGACTGTCCGGATTTCCTTACAGCAATGGCATGTGTACACTGTGAAGAACCACAACCATTTTCTAAATGGTGGAAGACTAACATGAAGAGAGTCGATCGCTTTTTTACATAAAGATGGATCACAGCTAAAAGGACCTTTTTTTTGACTGATATACCCTTCCTTTTTCCTCGTTATTTTTGCATTAAATGCACTCATTTTTCCTCGTTATTATTATACTATTATTTCACGTGGATGGGTAGTTTGGTCCATGAGTGTCATTTTAATGACATGAGTCATGTTTTGCCATTCTAGAGGCCGTCACATGTTTTGAGCCGTTCAATGTAAAAGATGGAAAATCAAACTCAAAGAACGTAAAAGGAGAGGAAGGGACAAAATGGGAAAAGGCATTTTTCACGTGGAGGAGTTGAATCATGAATCATTAGTAGGGATGGTGAGTGGATGCAATTATGGTGTACCAAAAAACATGTGGGCCCCTATTGTATGTAATACTATTGACTAATAGACTGAGTTGACATACTTTTACTTTTAAATTTTGTACATTTTTGTGTGCCTACTGATTATGGTGCATTTCCTGAAAATTAAACTGATCGGATGATCTTAACCATCCGATTTTGCAAATTAAATTCAGACTTGTGATTATTTCTTCTTGACCATACATTATGGTGGTTAGGGCTGTTCACGGACCCAGTTAGCTTGGTTAGCTCGCTTGACTGGGCTCGAAAAAGCTTGATTTGACTTGGTTTGAAATTGAGTTCCAGTCTAGTTGAACTAATTTTTTGAGCTTAAAAAAAGTTTTCAACTGAGTTTGAGCTTTCTCATGCTCAACCCAACTTGGATTGAACCCCAATTTGAATTGAACTTGATCGGACTAGTTTGTTAAATCGGTTACTTTGATATTGATGTTGCTTATCAAGTGTTTAATGAAATGACTCAACGAAGTATTAGCTAGTGGCAAAGAAAGTATGTATATGAAATAAATATCATTTATTCTTGATTTTGATGTTGCCTAAAAGGTGTTTGATGAAATACCTACAAAGGTGCTTATGCTATTTTACATACCGTCAAAATTTGAAAGTGCAGTCCACATATTTATAAAAATACTACATAGGCAAACTCAGCTTGTTCTTAGCTCAAACTTAGCCCAAATTGGCCCGAGTTACTAGCCAAACTGAGCCAAGCTGATCATTCAGGCTCGAGGACCGAGTCAACCGAGTTCAAGCTGAAGTCAGCTAGTAGCCGAGCCAAGTCAAGTTGTGCCAAGCTCGACTTGGTTCGACTCTTGTACATGTCTAAATTGGTGGTAGAAAATTCAACGGTTAGGATTGTCGATCATGGAGCCCCTCATTTGAACGGTCTGGATCAGCATGCATTTATGCTATCTGTACAATGGATGATTTGTTGCACCCATCTTTTGAATGGTCTGGATCAGCATGTAAAATAATGGGTAGGGCTATAGATATATGGAAAACAAACCCAAGAAAACAGAACGATCCAGCAATCCTCTCCATCCAATCTTAACGGATGAGATCAGATGGTTAGACTCTAGCCCAAATCCAAGACTGGAACTTTTGACTCTTAAGGTCTGGTGGTGGCAAGTGATGATAATTATTATAACTTTTCACTTTAACCACTCCATTTATCATTAAAGCTGTTTTACCATTCTTTAAATCATGGTTAAGAGACTCGACGGCTTGCGGTGACTTGTAAAGCAGGGCTGACCATGTGGCTGGGCCTGGGGTAGAAATCTACCCAGAACCATCGGGCCGGGCCCATTTTAAAATTTGATTTTTAGGCCCGACCCGGCCCATTGACTCCCTTATTTTAAAGCATCGGGTTGGGATTGCCATCAACCTGCGTCTACATGTCGCCCCACGTGAACACTCTCTCAGCTAAAGACGTCTCTTCCTCCATTTATTGCATCCGTACATATGTAGTGCTCTCTTTACCCTTCTGTTTTATCAAGTGAGGGTTTAGAGCATACTTGTTTCCTAATTTTCTAATGGGGGTTTACTATCTTTCCATATACACACTGATAAAAGTAAGAACACACGTAGACGGAGGTTTATTTTATTTTATAAACAATTCTCCGCTTATTCATTTTTATCGTCACGAATTCCTGCCAAGGCCAATTAAAATATATTATGTGTGATCTTTGAATAGATATGCACTATTTAGAGATTTTTGGAGATATATAAAGGAGATTCTATCATATTACAGTTTAGACATACCAAGGGATACCATAATATTGTTAAAGTGGTCGATGGAAGAGTAATTGTGTAAAAGTGGTTACTGGACCGATAGCAAAAACATGAGTAAAGAAGGCCATTTGGTATTGAATGATGCCCAGGGTAAGGCTATAAATAACAGATAAATTCAACGAGAAAATTTCTACTCATACCAACCCAGTTAAAACCAAACATATTTTTTAATTATCATTTTAATTACCCATCATTTGTATATTCCTTAATGTAATCACTCAACTTTTATGTCAAATAAATTATATTTTCTAGTGTAATTAATCCTTCTACTTTTGGCTTGTTGTTTACATTTCATAGTTTAATTTATAGTGTTAATCAAGTAGCTGGTAATTTGAGCTGTAATTTGGGTCTACGCTCATACATTGGATTCATTTCTTCATTCGGGAAGGTGCTTCACAGTTTTTCACTGTGACTGACTATAAGAACTCCTTTCTTATTTCTCTTTTGCCTATACTGAAAAGTCGTTTTGTATAGAAGACAATGGTGTAACCCATCATCAGAGGACGAACCATATTCTCTTAATATCGCCTTATCTTATTTACATATTAAGTGAGTGGCTGAATAGGCGGATCTCATTCAATCTCGATCATATATTACGTATCTGTCTATCTAAGCGCTTGGGATCATAGTGTTGGGGGCCTTACACAAAACCTTAGGATCTAGCCTCCTGAAACAACCAAAATTATGAAATAATAATGCAATGAAGTAAATCAAAACATAAACCACACCATACCAGGGATTTTTATGTGGAAAACCCTCAAAGAGGTAAAAACCATGGGACCTCATCCAGATCAATAATCCACTATAAAGTAGAATGTTACAACCGATCAAAAGCACACATCGCTTGTATTAAATCTTCTTCACTCACGTAAGAGTGGATAATCAATGAGAGAATAAAAGAAAAATGGAGAGATCTCACCGATCACGAGGACGTAGAAGCGCTGAGATATGGTAGATCACCTTTATGAGCATAGCCTCCATTCCACAAGCTTCCTCTCTTTCTTTCTCTCTCTCTATCTCTAACACCTTTGATAGCCCTAAACCCTCTTAGAATATCTTTAGAAAACCTTAGAATACCCTGGAATACACTCCAATCTCACATACACCCCTTTATATAAGAATAGAAAGAGGTGTAATCAAAATAGGAAATGTTTTTTACAGAATCTGCGTTTCCGCAATCGCATCTGCGTAACTCTTCGATGATATCAACAGACTCTCGATGACAGCCGTTGATATCATCTATGGTCCTTCGATGATATCGAAACGGAACCAAAACTGTCCAGCAACCAGGGGTGAAAATTTCGACAATTATCGATGTCATCGAGCCACTCTCGATGACAGCCTCAATATCATATAAAGTCCATCGATGATATCACAGGACCAAAAAACTGTCCAGCGACCAGCGGTGAAAAATCTAGAAATTATTGATGATATCGAAACTGGTTTGATTTCATCGAACCCAGCAATGAGGCGAAAATCCCCATCACATAGTTGTTCGGTTTGAATTGAGCCACAAGTTTAATTTTGGCACGCCCGCACTTATCACATGACCGAATTGTCGAAAACAATAAGAAACACTACCATGTTAGTTTTTGTATGGGTGTGAGTAAGATAAGTATTGTATTTTTTTATTTTTTATTTTTATTTTCTTTTGTTTTAAAGGAAAAAAAAATCTCTGCTACTGCCTTTGGACATAAACATATTGTTGAGCAACATAAATCTTTGTATTTTTCTATTCTTTTTTTTTTTCATATTCTTTTTTCTTTTTTCTTACTTAGGCTTAGTATCTTTCCGCAATAGAAACATGATTCTTCAGGGTGACTCATAGTGGTTTTCCACAAAAGTGACTAGCCTTTATTAAAACCATGGTTAAAATGGGAAGTTAAAAGCTTCATTAAAAGGTGTAGATATGATTCCAGGGTTAGATTCAACTCCCCAACAAGGGAAATGATATATTGCATTGAGTGCATTGTAAGTACAACAATGCATATAGTAGGATGGCTGTCGGATTAAATCCAATGGCTGCTAACAAAAAAGCACAAATTAAAGTAGTATTAATTACTTTTCAAATTTTAAAATAATTTCCATTCTTTTTTTTTTTCTTCGGCTACGGGGCCATCATGTTGTATATGTAAAATCCACTTTATCCATCAAGTTATATTCTCAGTGTTAGCCCGTTGTCCAAAAATCAGCTGTCTCAATCTCTCAAGCAATAGCATGATATGAAACATTCTCGATGGGATGTCAACCATAGGTTTATGTATGTGACTATTATGTGATATGTTTCATCAAACCTGCTAATCAAGTGTAACTCACCACCGCAGAGAGGAGATTCAAAATTCAGCTTGAAACAACTCAAGCGGGCCAGATCATGTGTACTTAGCAGTTTTGGGAGCAATTATACATTGTTCCCTTGGTGCGGCCCATATGAATTTTCAATCGAAGTTGGTCATTTGATGGGCAGAGGGGATTTTCTAAATTCTAATCCTCTGTTTGCCACAAGCAGAAAAATATTGTTTGTTGTAATTTAATTGAGCCACATCATCACACTGTATTTAATGCAACAGGGATGATAATGTCAGTGATGACATGGACCAATCTCAATGTCAGAAAACATGATTTTTCTGATTGTGGCGAGCAGAGGATCTAGATTCAGATTTTACATATTGAACTTGGTGGACCCCACAAAACTTGGGTGTCTTACGTGATGCATAAAGCAGGAGTTGGAGACAATTCCTCTCTCTCTCTCATAGTTAAATGATCCAAACTGTGAATACAGTAGGTGACACCATAGACATCTGGGTGCACCAAAAATCTCCATATTAAAAATAATGGTCCTTGTTGATGTAGAAATCTATCTCACCCCCTCCGAGCTCTAAGCACTTGTGTTGAGCCCTGTATGCCTACATAGGAGGAAGACAAAGGAGACCCTAACTAGAGTAGGGGACCCTCCGATGCCAAAGTCAGGTTACGAATATGGGTCTAAGTAGTGTAGATGGGGGTTTGGGTGAGATATTTTTCGTGCCTATCTATACAAATGAATCTCCTATTTATACATTCTGGATAGAGTGACCATGCTCGTCATTCTCGACACAACTTATGCCATTTAACGAGAACGATGCATTTGCTGAAGTTGGCAGTTACGCTAAGATCATGAGCCGGATATTACTCCATACGTGTGTTACTGGAGTTAAGCCCCGAGCACGATTATAGGACTTGTTTATCCCCGATTTGACCTTATAATCTGAGTCATTCCTGTGACAGTTTAGCCATGTTGTCAATGAGCACCTACTCGGAGTCGGCGGACGAGGTGTGTAATTGCTTCGTCTAGGTTGTAGCCTTATGTGAAAGCTCTACAAAAGAACTTGGACAAAGTAGTATGGCTTGTTCCAAATCACGGGTTGGCTTATCTTGCTCAGCCATCCATTTTCCCCGATGCGGTCGCTTAACTGGCTGAGTCGTGCTTACCCCAATTGGAGTCGGCTCAAATTCTCCCATAATAGAAGCCCCTACTCTCTGAGTTCGAGCTCAGACTCAGGGAATTAATGCATGGGGAGATGGTCCGTCGTGCCCTCCACGATGAGGAGTCAGCAAAACCGAGGCATATAATCGAAATCATAATTCAACTCAGACTCAGGGAATTAATGCATGGGGAGATGGTCCGTCGTGCCCTCCACGATGAGGAGTCAGCAAAACCGAGGCATATAATCGAAATCATAATTCTCTATTACTGAGGCGTCATAATATGGCGGCAGCTTTTTGATTTTGAGCCTGTGGTTGACGAACACCTAGCGACGGTTAAGGATTTGAATTGTTAGAATGAACAGGGGGCTACTGCGTCGAGTTCATGAGATGGGAAGACGTCTGCACATTAATTCCCATTAAATGCGAGCAGCGCATGGCTCAGTGGACGTGAGTCTGAGCCAATGGTTTGCTGCCACGTACAATGTAGGGTTTGACTGTGGCGTTCCAATTTCGGGTACAGTTGTTTGTCATCATTATGGATGGCCGATTGAGGCTATAAAAGCTGGTTCCTCCCCTCATTTTGAATCTCTACTTTATTTCTCCTGGAAGACACTTGCTGCTAGTAAATCCCCGGAGCAGGCGATTTCCGGTGAAGTTTTTTTTTTTTCTCTTTTCGGTCCCCTTTTTCTATTGTCTCTTTCCTTTTCTGTTCATTCTGGGATGTCGAATGGGTTAGGTGGAGCTCTTGAAGTCTATGCATTTGAGGAACATTTAGAGCCAGAGAGTGTAGACTTTAGGCGAAAGGCTTCGAAAGGTCCACTGGAAGCGATACCCCTTCGACCTCGTGCCTAAAATAAGGGCACTAAAGCCAGAGCTTGCTCTAAGGGCTCCAAAAGAATACCTCGGGATCCTTTGGGAAGGGTGATTGCTGGAAAATCGGTTGGATGACCTACCGAGCTCATCCCTGGGGGCTCGGTCTTCATAGAATCTCAGATGGATGACATCCGAGTGAATTATCAGATTCCGAGCTAGGTGCATGTCTGTGCTCCAGTTCCTCTAGATGCCCCTGGGGACCCGGCTGAAGGAGATGTAGCAATTTTCATCTGCACCCTCCAGCGCGGGCTCTAATTTTCTATTCATCCCTTCATGTGCGCCATGACCGCACGTTTAAAGTTGGACCCGGGCCAACTCGTCCCCAATGCTTGAACGACGCTAATATTAGCCTACCTGATCTGGCGTTGGCTCAAAAATCAAGAGCTGATGCCTGACGAGTTCGTGGCCATCTACCAAGCCAAGCATGACCACCACGAGCCATGCTGGTATTATTTCTCGGCTATGGCTCAGCAGGGTTCTAGCCTCGTCACCATGCTCCCCACTTCCAACAAGAATTGGAAGAACAAGTGGTTTTGTGCCTCGGGAGAGTGGGAGGCGCCCGTGGCTGAGTTCAGTGGTCTGCGGGTCAGGGTTCCCACCAAATTTTCTATTCCAGGTCAAATTTCTTGAGGTGTCTATTATGTTGTCAATTTTTGCATTATATTATTCTCATCTGACCTTAACTATTCTTTAGTAGATTATCCGAAGGGCGTTCCCGAGCTCTCCTCCCTACTTTGGGCCCAAGTTGCTAGGGCGCGATTGCTTAATGCCGAGCAACGAGTCTGGCACCACGTCATCAACTTGGACTACCTCTTTCAATCCAGATTTTGTAGATTTAAACTCACCCCTTTCTCTTTAGGTCGGTATCAATACACGGTTTTGTTAGTCGTGAGTTTTTAATGAAGCTACGTTCTTTAACTGAGCTCTTTTGCGCAGGTATAGGTGAGGTGTCGGGGTCAAGGAAGAGAAAACCTCCTCATCTCCAGGAGATGTTACACTCCGAGCCCCGAGTGAAAGTCACTGTTTGGATGAAGGAGACTCCTCGAGTCGAAGCCGATCTAGCCACCGCCGCTGAGGCTAGGGTCATCACCGCTCCTGTCACTGCCCCCAAATTTTCCTAGCTCGCCCGCCAATCTGGAACCCAAAAGAAGCCATTACACACCTCGTCTGTCGACTCTGAGTAGGTGCTCATCGACAACAAGGCTAAACTGTCACAAGAAAAACTTAGATTATAAGGTCGGCTCGGGGAGAGACAAGTCTTATAATCGCACTCGGGGCTTAACTCCAGTAACGCACATATGGAGTAATATCTGGTGCACGATCTCAGCATAACTGCCAACTTCAACGAATGCATCGTTCCCGCTAAATGGCATAAGTTGCGCCGAGAATGACAGGCACGTTCACTCCATCTAAAAGGTATAAATAGGGGATTCATTTGCATAGACAAGTACGAAAAATCTCTCACCCAAACCCCCATCTGCACTACCTAGAGCCAGATTCCAAGACTGACTCTGGCATCGGAGGGTCCCCTCCTCTAGCCAAGGTCTCCTTTGTCTTCCTCCTATGCAGGCATACAAGGCTTGGCGCGAGTGCTTGGAGCTCGGAGGGGGTGAGCCAGATTTCTACATCAACAGTCCCAACCAACACAAATCAAATGCCTGATAGGGTTTGGCTTATCACGTGGGCCCAATTTTACTTGTGCATGCACGTACCTCATGCACAAACATGTACCCGCTCATGCACACGTGTTCACATGTCCATGTATATTCATGACCACAACTCCATACGTGTAAGAGAGATGTACACATTTGTGTATGCGTGTGATGGAAACATTAAAGAGGGAGAACAAAAAAAGAAGATTTAAAAAATTTACTTACTTTAAATTTAAAAAACTAATTAATACCATCTTAAATGGTGGGCCAGATGCACTAATCAGGCACACTATCAATCAAAATATTAAAGTTATACTCACATCTGAATTAGAAAGGTATCAAAATATGATACTTTATATATAGAAAACATCATAAACAAAAGATCATGGCACTAGTAGACTTCTAGCACTACCACGTTACTATAAATAGCAACAGACCCATATATGCTATAAGCAGTAGGCATAACTCATAACATATACATGTGCCTTGCTTGTGCTTTTAAAGGACTTGAATTGGAAAGTCCTATTTACAATGGACTTCCAATATTCAATGGGCCACTTGAGATTAGCATCAACTTAATTCAATGGCCATCTTACCATGTACATTGCAGTACTACATTGCATTTTATTTATTATTATTATTATTATATCAAAGAGAGCCTACACTCTAAGATAATGAGAAAAAAAAAAAAAAAAAAGCCCACAACCCGAGCCAAGGAACGAAACAACACTCTCGGGGAGGAGAGAAAGCACCCACATCCTAATTCAGAGAAAGCTCATATCCTATGCCAAGAAGAAGAAAAAAAAAAAAACTACAGTTAACCTACTAGGTAAATGGGATTAAGTCCACTAAATCATTAAATTCTCCCCAACAATTAATTCCTAAGGGGTGGTTTCTTTTTTTTCTTTCTTTTTTTTTTTTAAAAAAAAAAAAAAAAAAATTCACCTCTAAAAATACTTGTAACTAGGTAATAATTATTTACCCATGTAATTAGGACACCATTCTCATTGCTAAGGTTGACAACCTACTTTTTGAACCCTTAAATCAAGGAAGGGTGTGAAAAAAGTGGGGGCCCACTGTGCATGTGTCCATTCGTTATGCTAGCTGACGTTAGGGCATTTGCCCAAAAATGAGGCAAATCCAAAGCTCAATTGGACCACGCCACAAGAATGGGAATTGAATGCCTACCATTAAAAACTTCCCAGGGGCACAGGAGTTTTATATCAAGTTGTTGTTTGTGTTTTCTCCCTTATATATGTCTGTGTGACCTCATGAACATATTAGATGAAAAATATGATGAGGTTTTCCTCAGCAGTTCAGAGAAGAGATAGTACAGCAGGATGAAAATCGGAGTGTTTCACCGTGCTGCTTGACTAGTCGAGTGGGCTACTCGACCAGTCGAGGGTGGCTCGACTCAAAGTCTAACGACCAATTGAATTAATTCCTCCGAGGTGCTCGACCAATCGAGAGAGGTGCTCGACTGGTCGAGTGGGCCACTCGACCGGTCGAGGACCCTGCTCGACCAATCAAGGTTACGCAGATTTGAGTACGAATTTTGTGCGGACTGCGGAAATTTGAGGCGATTTTGCAAGAGGTGTGAAAGGGATTGCCTAAACTATAAATAGGGGTTCCTAGGGCTTTTTTAGGTAATGCAAGGGAGTTTTCTAAAGCTTTGCAAGGGTTTGCTAAAGGGTTTACGGCTATTAAAGGTGTGTGTGAGAGAGAGAGAGAGAGAGAGAGAGAGAAAGAGAGAGAGAAAGAGGAAGCTTGTGGAAGGGAGGTTCTGCTCGTAGAGGTGATCTACTGTGCACTCAACATCTCAGCGCTTTTACGTCCTTATGATTGGTGAAATCTCTCTGTTTTCTTTATTCTCTTATTATTTATCCGCTCCCGCATGAGTGAAGAAGATTTGATCCAAGCAATGTGTGCCTATGATCGGTTGTAACGTTTTACTTCATAATGGATTATTGCTCTGGATTGGGTTCTGTGGTTTTTACCTCTTTAAGGGTTTTTCACGTAAAAATTCCTTGTATCATGTGGTTTGTGCTTTAATTTATTTTATTGCTTTATTATCCTATAATTCTGGTATTTTTTGGGAGGCTAGATCCAAAGGTTTTGTGCAAGGCCCCCAACAAAGTGGTATTAGAGAGTTAAGGTTTATTGAACAGAGTAGGATTGGTTCTTAATTATGGAAGGGGGCTCATCAAGGATGATTAGTCTCAATGGTTCTAATTGGACCATATGGAAGGCTAAGATGAAAGATTTGCTTTATTGCAAGGACTTGTATGCTCCAATCCTTGGCATATCAGCAAAGACAAAGGATATGACAAATGATGATTGGAAGAAATTGGACCGAAAGGCAGTGGGGTTTATTAGATAAAGGTTAGACGATTCCGTATTTCACTATATGTCTACGGAGAGCTCAGCCACTAGCATATGGCTGAAATTGCAAGGGTTGTATGAGAGGAAGACAGCCGACAATAAATTTTTTCTAATAAGACGACTTGTGAATCTCAAGTTCAAAGATGGTGATTCTGTGGCGAAGCACATGAACGAAGTCAGCAATATATTGAACCAACTCTCTGCTATGAAGATGGTCCTGTACAATGAATTATAGGCTTTGCTATTGCTTAGTTCATTGTCTGATAGTTGTGAGACATTGATGGTATCTTTAAGTAACTCCACGCCAGACGGAAAGGTGTCCATAGAATAGGTAACCAGTTGTCTCTTTAATAAGGAGACAGTGAGGAAGTCTTAGAGGTCCACTCAGCAAGAGACCCTTGTGACACAAAAACGGTGGAGAGGAAAGATTAGAAAAGGCGGGAAGGCCCGAGATAAATCAAGAGGCAAGTCAAATATTAGGAAAGATGTTGAATGCTGAAATTATGGCAAGAAAGGCCACTACAAGTATAAATGTCATAAGAAAAATGACAAAAAAGAAAAAGGAAAGGAGGAAGATGAATCAGATTCCGCTACAGTTGCTTCAGATGACAACGTTATAGTTATTCTTTCAGCAGATCATGATGTTTGTCTCATGACTACGAGTCAAGATATCGACTGGGTGATAAGCTCGAGAGCCTCATTTCATGCGACTCAAGATAGAGATTTCTTCACAAGCTACAAGTCAGGTGACTATGGGACCATGAAGATGAGAAATTCTGACGTATTAAAAATTGTAGGGGTCGGTGATATTTGTGTGCAGATCGATGTGGGCTACACATTAGTTCTCAGGGATGTGAGGCACATCACAGACCTTCACCTCAACTTGATGTCGACGGAAAGGCTGGATGATGATGGTTATAAAAGCCATTTTATTGATGGGCGCTGAAAGCTCACGAAGGGCTCGTTGATCGCAGACAGAGGAAAGAAGTGTTGCACCCTTTACAAGGCAAGTATCAGTGTGTGCAAGGGTAGGTTGAATGCAGTGGAAGATTCAGCTATTGACATGTGACACAGGCGTCTAGGCCATATGATTGAAAAAAGGATTTAGCTACTAGAAAGGAAGTGGCTCCTTTCAGATGTGACAGGTATACCTCTCAAAACCTGTATTATTTGTTTATCAGGGAAACAACATAGAGTTTCATTTGTTAAAACTGCTTCTCATATTAATAAAGTACATGCATTATATTTGGTTTATTTTGATGTTTGTGGTCCTATGAGGACAAAAACCTTGGGTGAGGCATTGAATTTTATCACTTTTATAGATGATACATCTAAGAGGCTTTGAGTTTATGCTTTGAAATCCAATGATGATGTCTTTAGTGTATTTAAATTATTTCATGCTATGGTCGAGAGAGAGACAGGTAGATCATTGAAGTTCATCCGTACTGACAATGGTGGTGAATACATTGGCGACTTTCATGAGTATTATAAGTCCCTAGGTATACGGCAAGAATTGACTGTTTCTAAGACCCCCCAACATAATGGTGTGGCTGAGCGAATGAATCGCAACATTGTTAAGAGAATCATATGCATGTTATCCCATATGAAGTTGCCCAAGATGTTTTGGGGAGAAGCAATGCACACGACAGTGGATTTGATAAATACGTCTCCATCAGCCCCCTTGAATGAAGAAGTACCTGAGAAGATGTGGACTGGGCAGGATCCATCGTGCAATCATCTCAGGGTGTTTAGATGCAGGGCATCCATTCACTTACCAAAGGATAAGAGGTCCAAGATCGATATGAAGATCAAGCAGTGTGTGTTCTTGGGGTATGGTGATGAAAAGTTCGGTTACAAATTGTGAGATCCGACCGAGAAAAAGATCGTCAGGAGCAGAGATGTGGTATTCTTTGAAGATCATTATATAGAAGACATTGGTAAGCTAGAGAAGAACCAACATAATTTAGGTGAGCTAGAGGACATGGATCCAGCTATTCCTCCCGTAGTGCCTGATGACGGGAGAGTACAGTAAAGTGCAGAAGATGAGGGAGTTCCTACATAAGATGAACCGGAGGAGCAGCCAGCACTTGATCCACCTATTGAGCCACAGGTAAGGGGTCATTTATGGACGGACAATCATCTAAGAGGTACTCACCGCATGAGTACATTATGCTCATTGATGAGGGAGAGCCAGAAGATTATTCTTAGGCCCTAGCCGATGATCATAAGGGGGAGTGGTTGAAAGCTATGCAAGAGGAGATGAAATTCTTGCATGAGAACCACACCTATGATATAGTGAAACTGCCTAAGGATAAGAAAGCTTTGATCAACAAGTGGGTGTTCAGAAAGAAGATTGAGCAGAAGAATTCACAGACAAGGTTCAAGGCTAGACTTGTGGTGAAAGGGTTTGGTCAGAGGAAAGGCATATACTTCGAGGAGATAATCTCACCAGTGGTGAAGATGACATCCATACGGGTGTTGCTTGGGTTGGCAACTAGTATGGATCTGGAGATAGAGCAGTTAGATGTTAAAACTGTCTTTCTCCATGGTGACTTGAAAGAAGAGATCTACATGTACCAACCAGAGGGGTTCGAAGTCAAAGGCAAAGAACATATGGTGTGTAGGCTGAGGAAGATCTTGTATGGGATAAAACAAGCTCCACGGCAATGGTATAAGAAGTTCGACTTGTTCATGTTAAAGTATAGGTATGACAGAATGGAGTCAGACCACTGTGTGTTCACACGTAAGTTCTTATATGGTGATTTCTTAGTTCTGCTGTTATACGTTGATGACATACTCATCATGGGAAAAGACATCAAGAAAATTGACAGTCTGAAACAGGAGTTGGGTAAATCGTTCATGATGAAAGACTTAGGCCCAACAAAATAAATGCTAGGAATGGAGATAACCTGTGACAGGAGCAGAAGGAAGCTTTGGCTGTCACAAAGCTGTATATTGAGAAAGTCCTAGAACAATTCCACATGAATGCAGCGAAGCCGGTCATTACCCCACTAGATGGTCACTTTATATTGAGCGACAGGCTGTAACACTCTGAAAATCGGGGGTCGAGCAGAAGCTCAGCTCTCGAGTTCCAACGCATCACTTATGCAACATAGATAATGATGATTAAATGTTGTTCATATTAGTGCATTAAACATGAGAGGGATTATACCAAAATAACATATCATACTCCACAGTTAAATTTTGTAAGCAGAAGACTTTGATAGATATATAAAATATATAAACTGTTGTAAGTCTCCAGAGTGTAAACATGATTCCAGGTTAAATATATACATATATACTCCAAAAATTGTCACGTCCCAAACTTGGAAACTGGGCTCACAAAATTTTTGATCGTCGAATTTGTCACTGATAGCCTCTGTAGAACCCCATTCTCAGCTCCTAACGCCCATTCGCCAGGTTCCGATCCTGGGATGCTACGAGGAGGATTTTTAACATCAATTTGATTCGTAATAAGCATAACCAAGGGCATAACCCGTAAAAAATAACCAAAAACTCTATTATATTTTCACTATGATCAAAAACTTTACAAGTACAATGAGTATAAAGGGAAATACAATGATGATAGGACAAAAGCTCCAAGCTAATCTGATGTGCGCTCCTGCCTCAGCGTTGCTGCGATCCAATGTCACCTGCACGCAACGGTCGTGCATAAGCTTATAGAAAGCTTAGAGGGTGGTGAAAGTCTGTGCGTAAGGTGGTAATGTAATTATGCAGTATCAGAGTAATGCGGAACATGCTGATGAAAGCTAAGAATACCATTAGCCGTACAAAGGCTATGCGATGCAAGATATGAATGATGTCGGTTATACCGAGGCCATGCCGTGAGAGATGTAACTCAAGCATGCGAATCCTTATTTAAGTCCACATATTAATACAGCTCAAATTTGGGATATCACCGGGGTCTAGTACACTCTAAACCAGATCACTGCCCCATCACGCGCAATGAGGTAAGTGAAAGAGATCTCACTATCTACCTGCCAATATCGGGCTCAGCTCTTCGATAACTGTAACACCCTGAAAATCAGGGGTCGTGTATAAACTGAACTCCCGAGTTCCAGACCGTCACTTATGCAACAAAAATGATTATGATTCAATGTTGTCTGAGTTAAAGCATTCACATGAGTAAAAGTATACCAAAACTGCAATTCATACTCCATATCCAGTGATAAAAGCAAGCGGAAGACTAAAGAATATACATATCACTGTATGAAAAATAAAATAGATCTCAACTGTCTCCAAAGTATGAATACATCTCTGAGTCTCATATACATGTAAATAAACAGAAATCAAATGTTAAAAATAGTCCCACTGAGAAGTCCCGTCAATCCAGGCCACCTAAGCAAAGCCGTTGTGGTACTACATATATGAGAACTCGTCCTGGTCCTCATCATAATCCGGCTCTGCCTCCTGAATCGCTGCCTCACCTGCATCTAAGACAGGGTTAGGTGGGTGTTGCAAACACCATCCCGTAACGTGGGAGTGAGTAGTTAACTCAGTGGAATAATAGAGCAAAGATTAGCATGTTCTCAAATCAATCATGTGATAATAGTAAAGCAGTAAATCAAATATTCCTAATACTATTGTTAATGCAATATGACATGACATGATGGATGCCTTCACCGACATTCTCCCTCATACGGCACCATCTGCATCCACGGCATGCTTGCGTACCGCTCAGTGCTTCACATCTTCCACGCACATGCAATGTGATGGTGATATGATTACCGAGTTATTATTAGTCCATTCAAACATCAGGATTGGAAAACTAAGGTATTTCCCTTATATCAATCTCAACATAGATCCTGTCTAGGGTCATCACTCCTAGTAATCTCATACGATATATATTTTGTAGGTTGCTGCAAGGGCTGTCAAGGCTGTTGCTCGCACTCGTTGCACCGCTCCCCCATCACCTTATCAATACAGGCCTACTTGTACTCTCGTCGCTATGAAAGGGTCGTCGCCTCTCGTAGACTCAGAATACACTCGAGGTCACTACAAAGGGCTGCCAGGGCTGTTGATCGCACTCGTTGCACCGCTCCCCCATCACCTTATCAATGTAAGCCGACAGCAAGAATATAGTGTCTCATACCACCATAATCTGCTCACGAGTCATAGGTGTTCAATGGTCACTATGGGGAGGTTTGTGGCCCCAGCGTAGGCCGACAGCTCGACCACGGTGTCCCATACCACCATGCCCGGCTCATGAGTCTTTATGGATCAAGGTACCATGGTTAATAGGGTTTACAGTGGTAAGTTCAGTACCTTAGGTTCAAGCAGTTATGACTCATACAAGGTGAATATACAATGGCCAGTCGGGTTACTTAACGGGCTCGACTAGCACGAGCGCATCTCAAGTCGAACGACATGAAGTGCATAAAACACCTAGTGTGGCCTAACCACTGCCGCCAACTCCAAAACACGACTCGCGTTCATCTACGCGTCGTTCGTGGCAAAGATAAGCTAACCACAAATTTACTCAGTTACCGACTACCTGGACTAGGTATAGTCCCAAACATTTATGAATTCACATCAGCAATCATGTAAGAGTAATGGAAATGAAATACAACAATGTGCGCATGTTAACACATGTTATAACATACACCTTCAGTAAATCATCTAACACATGCATTTCATACATATAATGAAATCATGCATGTAGCCAACATGTAGGAAATCATTTACATCCACATATCATTTGAGAATTCAATCTCAGACTAATTCATAACACCATTTAATTCAATACATACTAATACAAACATTTATACAAACACTTAGACTACACACTTTAGTCTACATATAGTATGTCGACTCAAAGTGCGCATTTAGGAGAATCTCTTCGCCAAACTAATTATGCACGCATTGCTAATATCCTAATGCGACAAGAAGCCATGTTAATCATCTCAGTAAAATATGAATGAAAACAGTATTTCCTACAAATTACTAAAATGCCATAAATCTCATATTTTTCGTCTACTTACGAAACAGGAAACGGACAGCATGTTGTACATGTCAAACGGTATTGCCGTCAATAATCTACTATTAAACGACATTGAAAGCGTTGAAAACAGTCAATCAAAGCGTCTAAAATCCATACCTTTTATCCTAAAAGTGTATTGATTCGAACGGAGCGTGTACGCTTCGTCTACGGTGAACCGGAAACCTAATACACAAGATCTATAAGCTACCATGCTAAGGAACCGAAGGAACCTTAAATCAGTAAGTATTTGAGGTATTTTCTTACCTAAAAATGCAGCGAAATCGCCGGGAAAGTGATTGAGGCGCGTTTCTTAAGCACGTGCAACCGGTAGTGCAAGTAGCAGAAAATTCTCTCACTCTCTCTCTCACAATCTCTCACCTCTTCTCTCACACCAGCTAGGGTTTCTAGCAGATTTGGATGGGTGAGAGAAGTGAGGGTTGAAGCCCCTTTTATAACCTAAAACTTGTCCAAAACAGGCTTGGGAACAATGTTCACTTGATCCCTAATCAAATCGGGGCTGTTTCGGTCCAAAAAGACATTTCTGGAGGTCCCCTGGCCGAACGCGATCGGACTTAAGTTCATGCACGTCGGATGTCGCTCACATCCCATTTTCAAACCAGTAGCGTTCGTAGATCACATGTGGCGGTCCAGTTTCAGTTCAGCGGTCATCGCACATAGATCAGGTCTACAAGTCTCATGATATAAAATAGAAATTTTTCCTGATCCAAGGGTGTAATTTGGCTGAATTCTGACGGTCAGAACACTTAATAATAACGCGTCAAGTCGTGTGCCAGATTTAAATTTTAAATTTCAAATCTAACCCTATTCTCACTCTCTTCACTCAAAGCTCATTGAAATAGCCTCTGAATGTCGGTTGGACTTGATTTTTGAAATGATTGTCAAGTTCAGCTAGGCGGTTATAACGGTCTAAGATTGTAGGTATCGAACTTTCGTCATGTGGTCTAGATCCAATACAAAGTTTCAAAGAGGTCCTGAGAACAAACCGGTTTAGAGTTTGATCCGAGGTTTTAGAGTATTATAGCGTCATTAGTTCTACTCGCTTTGGGTCTTGTAGAACGTATTTAAAGTGATCAGGGACTATTTCTCAGCTACTCTAACGTTGCGCTAGCTAACTTACACATATTTTCTAAAGGAATTAATCCTACGCGATTTCTGGTCGAGTTGGTACTCGAGTCCAAGTACGAATTTTTTCAGGGCGTTACAATAGCGGACTCATTCCTCGAGCTGGTCAAACTCAGCCTAGCTTTGCCCCCTCCTCTCGAGTAGGTAAGGCCGCACCCTCTTCCAATCGACCACGACACAGTGAAAAGCGCGACCATCTGGTAATTGACACTCGGTGCTCATTCACCCACTTAGTCTAGACGTTGGAGCAACCTCTTGGTACCATAAGGGTTTAGAGACTTTCACCTAGGGATATCTATAGCACCCCATGTAGAACAAATTTTTTGATATCTAATCCTACCAACCACGATACGTCTGTGGAGGCTACGGCCCCGATGTCGCTAGGGCATACAGTAACCATATCACACAATATGAAATGCATGAATCATACTATCCAATCATGCAGAAATCTTGAATGTATCGTGCGCTCATGTAGGGTAACGCCGCCTAACCGGGGTCCCATAAACAATCTGCCCGAAGGCATATGCTATGATCAGTCACTCCTCATAATAAGCATACATATGATGCGTATAATCATGAATCATGGAACTGTACTAATCATGTTATGAAGAAATGCACTATCCTTACAATGCAGATGGCCTAGAAAGACTACACACAACAAATACGGGCCTATTAATGGGCCCTAGGGAGAGTCGTAATGTGGACGTTTAACCAACATTATATTCGCAATGTGGACGTCAAACCAACATTGCTCCCAAGGCACGACTGTCATAAACATCATTATATAATCTGTGTTGGGATCACACATTGCAATGGACCTTAGGTACATCCCATTGGGCCTTAAATACATCAAATGGGCCGTATCATATGGGCCTTATATTCATCAAGTGGGCCACATCAATGGGCCGCACCAATGGGCCTTATGTGCATTGCAATGGGTCATAACCCGTGGGCCTTAAAATGCATCAAATGGGCCTAATCTCATGGGTCTTATATGTATCAAATGGGCCACACCCATTGGGCCCCATATGTACATCAAATGGGCCTCAACCCATAGGCCTTAATAACTTTCAGTGGGCCTCAACCCATGAGCCTTATATATTTATCAAAGTGGGCCTCAACTATGGGCCACAAGCACATCGAATGGCCTCATAACATGGGCCTTACATCCACATCAAGTAGGCCCCAATGGACTACCACAGATACCTTAATATGGGCCTCATAACATGCTAAGGTGGGGTCCACTTGGACTATGGATCTGGCTCATTCTTTAACTCATACTATACAATGAGCTCTTAAAATGGATGGACGGTTTGAATGCAGCACATGCATCAAGGGTGGGGTCCACTGACCTATGGACCTAACTCATTCTTTAGCTCATGCCCAAAATGAGCTTTCAAAATAGCTGGATAGATTGGATGCAACACCTGCATCATGGAGGGCCCCACTGTCATTGGACAGTCTGAATAAAACATATGCATCAGGGCTCCACCGTCCGCCTGGATGGTGTGAATAAAACCCATATATCATGGTGGGTCCCACTGTCCACAGCTGGTAACACATACATCAATGGTGGGTTCCACATGTGTGGCCCACCATAACATTTTTCCCGCCATCCAACCTGTTGACAAGGTCACACGGACCTGAGTGAAAGGAAAAACACAAATTTCATCTTGATCCAAAACTTCCGTGGACCCAAGATAGATTTCAAGGGCAGCCACTCAATCACCATTATTTCCTGTGTTGTGGGCCACCAGAGCTTTAGATGCTGCTGATCTTTGAAGGGGGGGCCCACTTCAGGAAGGGGCCTACCAAATGAATGGATTGGATGGAAAATAAACATCATGGTGGGGCCCATGGCTGGAGTTGTGGATGGTTGTCCGCCCGCCCGTCACACGCAGCAGCGTGCTGCTGCTATGTCAGAGGCAGCAAGCGTTGCCCTTGTTTATATATATATATATTGAAATTGCTGTATTTTCACCATTTTTCACGCATGGGGCCCGCATTGGAAGAATCCATTGCACCCAATGGATTCTACAGTCCATGACCCATCCATCAAGCCCAATATTGAGCATCTTTCGGTATGTAGAAAGAATTAAAGTGGGTTTGAACGGTGAAAATCTTTATTTTCAAAGGTGTGGCCTGCAAGAAGATTAGATCAGCTTCATCTTTCGGCTCAACGCCTAAAATGAGTCGGCAAATAAAATGGACAGCATGGATTAAGTCCATACATCAAGGTTGGGCCTACATGAGTGGGCTACCCATAAGCTTGGAAACAAGCTGATATTTGTGTTTCCATTCAATCGTCCAGCATCGTCCAGGGATGCTGGACAATTGGGTATTTCAAGTGGTTGTACACGTGGGCCACCCAATGATGGATGGTGTGGGTACAATACATATAAGGTGGGCCCCACTTGAAGATAGCTTGGATAAAATATATACTTCATGGTGGGGTCCATCCGAGCGGGCCACACAAACACATCATCATCTCATTAAAAAATGAAAAAGAGAGGGAGAGAGAGAGAAAGAGAGTGGGACACGGGTGTAATGGAGGGCTCCGCCACTATGAGCCCTCCCTTATAAGAAATCATACATCAAATGGATCCCTTTACACATATGTCCACCGAAATAAAAAATCAACGGTGGAGATCCTTTCCCCACCAATATGGACCGTCTAGATGACCTTTTTAATGCAAAGAAATAAACATCATGATGGGGTCCATGGAAAATGGCCCCATCATGGAATGATCATGATGATCCTAGTGGGCCATCGACCACATCTTAGGGTCCCAAGCGAGATCCAAACCATTGATCGATTGGCCTCACTTGGCCCATAAAAAAAAACTATTCTATCAAAGCACCCACCGCTTGATCTTCTTGCTCCCTCGGCTTGTCGGTCTCCTTGTACTCCTCTTTGATGGAGGAAGATGAGAAATGAATGGCTAGGATGAGAGATCTTGGGATGGAAAGGTAAGCCTCACACATGCATTTTTCTCTCCATGGGAAGGCTTGGATGTATGGAGATTCTCTTGCTTGGAATAGATTTTAAAAATGAGAGAGAGAGAGACTTGTAAAGGGAGAGAGAGAGAGTGATGGGTGATGGATGTGGTGAGTGATGGGTGTGTAAGAGATTTTTGACTTTTGTGGCAAATGTGTAAGAAAGGTATGGGCTTTTGTAAGAACTTTTTAACTTTTGGAGCTTGTTTGGGAAAGGGTGAAAGGTGATGTGGACTTGACATGTACTTAACATGTTGAGATTGATGGATTGATGGGTTGATGCGACAAGTCGTAGAGATTCTCTTAGGTTTTGCAATTCACGGTATTTTTCTCGCACCGAACGTTGGCCCACATCTCCTGGCCAAGGTATCGCCTCGGTGCGAGTCGCGGCATCGAAATCGCGGCGACGGTGCGGTCGCTATGGTAAAGGTCTTGGGTTGAGTCGACTCGGTTTGACGGCGTGTGAATCAGAGTCGCACACAAATACCGGTTAAGGGTTGAAGGTTACTGAAATTCGACCGAGAAGACCGCGAAAGTCTATGGAACTGTATAGTCTAGGATACGAGACTTATAAAAATGAACAAAATAAATATACATGGGTGTTTCAAAGGTGAAAAATAACAAGTGTAATGGCATCTAATCAGCATCCCTATAACCCTGTCAATCAGAACATGGTCTACATAGACCCGCCTGATAGCTACATATAGGAGAAACCCTCCTCATCATCATAAAAGTCCGGTTCCGCCTCATATGCATCGTCATCATCTAAAACTAAAACAAGGTCTAGTGGGTGTTTAAAACACCATCCCGTAACGTGGGAGTGAGTGATCAATTCAGTGGAACAATAAAGTAATGGTTAACATGTTATCAATTCAGTCAAGCAATAATGATAACACAATACAACAATCAGGTCCTAAGTACTCTTGTTAATGCAAGAATGATATGAAATAATGATGCATGCCCTCGCCTACACTCCCTCAGCATCTTCATCTCAGGACACGTATGACATCCTCCCGAAAGTACTCTTCCTCGTCAAAGCACATGCAGTGCGGTGCATGCACATGATTAGTCAGGTTCTTACTTAGGTTTATTCATACAACAAGATTGAAAAACTAAGGTACCTCCCTTATATTAATTATCAAACAATGATCTATTCTAGGGTCGTCAGTCCTAGTAAATCTCATACGATGTTATGGTTCTAGGTCACTATAAAGGACTCATCACTTGATCAGTGTATGCCTAATTTATACTCTAGTTGCTACGAAAAGACTCATCCCCTCAACGTAGTCTCAGAGTATGCTCGTGATCACTACAAAGGGCTCGTCACCTGATCAGTGTAGGCCAACAACTCGAATACAGTGTCCCATACCACCGTATTCGGCTCACGAGTCTGGGTTACTCACTAGTCACTACGGGTGGGTTTGTCACCCCGACGTAGGCCCACAGCTCGACCACAGTATCCCATATCACCATGTCCGGCTCATGAGTCTTAGTGGATCGAGGTATCAAGGCTAAAGGGGCTTTTCCACTGGTGAGTTTAGTACCTTAGGTTCAAGCAGTAGCGTCCATACATGGTGAACATACATTGGGCCAATCAGTTTATCAGACGAGTTCGACTAGTATGAACATACACTGAATAAATCAATAAGGTACCATTGTCAACAATCCTCGTATGACTCAGATTCACCGAACGCATCAATTGTGGTGAGATTAGTTAGGTCACTCAAATAGGAATTGTTACCGATTGCCTGGACTACGTCGAAGTCCCAATCATATTCAAATGCAGCATATGGAGACATGTGATAATCATATAGGCATTTGAAAAATAATCCAAGTATAACACTCATTTGAGTATTTTATTAAATACGTAGGGCACATATTAACATACAAAGGCATTTCATCTATAAATCACGAAATAGCGAGATAGGTTACATGAAGGAAATTGTAACTATAGATAAGGCAATTGAGAATCCTATCTCAACACTCTCATTAAATACATCTCAATAAGAATTTTCTCATTCAGGCATTTTATCAACCACATAGACTTCACATTTCAACATACATGTATTAGACTAGTTATAACATATATCCTAGCAAGCCCTTTTTCAAAGGAGTTGCCACATACACAACAAGCATATATTCATAGTTAATAATCATAGCAAGCACATATCCAAATTTCATATTCATTCAGACATTTTTACAAGCACTTAGACTGACTTCAACATACGTATGTTAGTTATAACAGGTGTTAGGACAAATCCTTTCACCAAGGAGTTGTCACATGTATAACGACTATATATTCACACCGAATAATCATGGAAAGTATGATTCCAAATTCCATACTCATTCAATCATATCAACAAACACATGAAATACACTATATTCAGCATAGTTTATATATATATGTAAAGCGTGGAAAACATCGTATTTAAGCATGTGATAGCAATCAAATCAGTCATAAATCATTAACTTATATTGAAAGCCTTGAAAACCATAACCTAAACATCTATGATCCGTACCTTTCACTGGTAGACTCGCAACGAACTCAGTTTCAACATTAAGTCTTCGTTTACGGCACGATGACTACCTATAGCATGAAATAGGTTAGCTATTTCATCACTTACACTATTTGAATATCTAAACCAAATTAGGGTTAGGATTTCTTACCCAATTTTGGAATCGAAATCGCTAGAATAGTGATGCAGAAGTAGTAGCTAAGCACGTGGAGTAACAGGGATCGAATCCCAGGAGAAAACCCCAACTCTCTCTCTCTCACTTTCTCTCTCTTTCCCTCTCTCTTTACTCTCTTCTCTCTCCTAGGTTTCTAAATTCGTATGGAATGAGAGAGGGTTTAAGCCCATTTTGTAAGCTCAGAAGTGATGAGAATGGCCCCAGGGCCAAGGTATACTTAGGTTACGGTCAATGGAGTACTTCTAGAGGCCTCTTTACTGAATGCGGTCGGACTTAAGCTTCTTGACACTGGATCTTAGTCAAGTTAATTTTTCGGTCTGATCGGGTTTACAGATCGACCGTGGCGGATCAGTTTCAGTTCAATGGTCATCGGCACTCGATCAGGGCCACAAGTGCATTGACATGTGTGGGATATTTTTTCTAATCTGAGGATTTAATTGGGTCAGATTTTGATGGTCAGAATTCTTAGATTTGGTCTACAAGAGAACCGACTCAGTTTACTTAAGTCCAGTTCATTTTATAAAGACATTCACGTTTCTCACACACTTCACTCCGGGCTCAAGTTATGCGGTTTTAGGTACTATTAAGACCTGATTTCTGAGCTACTTGTCAAGTCTATCAAGGTGGTCATAACTGTATAGTTTCGAGGTAATCGGACTTTCGACGTGCGGTCCAGGTCCGATACGGAGTTTCACAATACTCCCAAGAGCAATTGGGTTTAGAGATTGATCCTAGGTTTCTAGGTAACGTAGCATTAATGGTTCTACTTATTTTAGGTCTTATGGATCATATTTAAAGTGGTTCAAGCGAAATCCATCGATTGTTTAATTCAGTACTTAACCAAATTTCACCCTAATTATGGCAGAATAAGGTCCTAGGACAGTTCTATGCCACTTTTTGGCACTTTTAGTTAGTATATTATTTTAATTATTTTTTTAGAATTTAATAATTAAGTTTACTTCATCTCCACCAAATTTTATAAGATTTTGTATTGTAGAAAAATTTTAAAAATTCCAGAAGCAGCAGCTGTCTAACAAATGATTTTCGAATAGTTGTCACAACGACCTACTTTTAACTATATTAAATATTTTATTATATTTTTTACTTATTTTTATATGAAACAAGACTCATTTTTATTCAATCTGAATTTTGAATCACGTAAATTAGATTATAACAAGGGAGATATGACTTTTTAAAGTTAGATAAAAAGTACAGAAAATGGTCGTAAACGGGCCGCCCGACCCACTACGGCCCGCCAGGCGGCAAGGCCTCACCAACCGGTGGACCCTGGGGCAATGGATCCCCCAAGGGATAATGTACTCCCCCACCCCTCGGGGTGCCAGGAATGTGCGGGACCCACCTCGGGTCTCTCCAATTTACGTCGTTTGGGCCCCCAAGTCCATTTGATGTGGTTTCCCCAATTCAATATTTGAAATGGGTGTATTTTGCAAACTGAAATGATTTGTTCAACATGCAATATATGATTTTAGGGTAGGAGAAGATGCTCTATCAAAATAACCTATTTATTTTATCATATTCCCTAGGAATAATGGTACAAAACCCATTTTATTTAATTATTCACCATTCATAGTAAATTTTAATTTCATTATGATTCTTCATCATCTAAACCTTAGGATTTACGTCTAATATGAAAGTACTTTGAGAAATTTGAATAATAAGGTGGTGAAAGGTGAGATTTTGAAAGCAATGGGTTGAAAGGGGATTTAAGGCTTTATGATTGAGTTCTAAGATGTCAATTAAGGTGTTATTATCAAATCATTGCCTAAGGACGTCTAACTTCAGGTTGACAAAAATTCAGAGTGTTACACAGGCAGTGTCCCAAGACGAAGGCAGAGGTGGATGAGATGTAAAAAATATCCTACACATCAGCAGTAGGAAGTTTGATGTATGCTATGGTGTGTACGCGCCCAGATATATCATATGTGGTTGGTGTTGTCAGCCAATATCATGCCAATCATAGCAAAGAGAATTGGGCAATGGTGAAATGGATATTGCGGTATTTAAGAGGCTCATTCAGGTTGAGCCTATGCTATGGTGATGGAAAACTTATTTTAGAGGGCTACACAGATGCAAATATGACAAGTGATATAGACTATAGGAAGTCTACATCGGGGTTCATGTTCACGTTTACAGGGAGAGCGCTCTCTTGGCAGAGTAAGCTACAGAAGGTCATACCATTGTCGACGACTGAGGCCGAGTATATTGCAGTCACAGAGGTATATAAAGAGATGCTTTAGATGAAGAGGTTCCTATAGAAACTTAACATGAAGCAGGAGCAGCACGTGGTCTATCGCGATGGTCAAAGTGCTATACACTTGAGCAAGAATCCAAGTCAGCACTTCAAGTCGAAGCACATAGAGATTCATTATCACTGGATTAGGGATACTTTAGAACATAATGTATTACAGCTTGAGAAGGTCCACACGGATGATAATGGGTTAGACATGATGACCAAGGCTTTATTCAAGGGCAAGTTTGAGTTTTGTAGAAACCGAGTTGGCTTGAAGAAGGTGAACTCCTCCTGAGTCGGAAAGGGAGAGATTTCCTCCTTAGTTCAGAGGAGAGATAGTGCAGTAGGGTGAAAATCAGAGTATTTTACCGCACTTCTTGACCAGTTGAGTGGGCTATTGGACTGGTTGAGGGTGGCGCTTGACCCGTCAAGTGATGCTCGACTCAAAGTCCAATGACCAATTGAATTAATTCCTCCGAGGTGCTCGACCAGTCGAGGGAGGTGATCAACCGGTCGAGTGGACCGCTTAACCGGTCGAGGACCCTACTCAACCAGTCGATGTTACACAAATTTGAGTCTGGATTTTGTGCTAACTATAAAAATTTGAGGCAGTTTCACAAGAGGTGCGAAAGAGAGTTGCCTAAACTATAAATAGGGGTTCCTAGGGCTTTTCTAAGTAATGTAAGAGAGTTTTCTAAAGCTTTGCAAGGGTTTGCTAAAGGGTTTAGGGCTATTAAAGGTGAGAGAGAGAGAGAAAAAAAAAGAGAAAGAGGAAGCTTGTGGAAGGGAGGTTCTGCTCGTAGAGGTGATCTACTGTGCACTCGACATCTCAGCACTTCTACGTCCTCGTGATCGGTGAGATCTCTCTGTTTTCTTTATTCTTTTATTGTTCATCCACTCCTACGTGAGTGAAGAAGGTTTGATCTAAGCAGTGTGTGCTTGTGAGCGGTTGTAACGTTCTATGTTATAGTGGATTGTTGCTCTGGATTAGGTCCCGTGGTTTTTACCTCTTTGAGGGTTTTCTATGTAAAAATTTCTTATGTCGTATGGTTTGTGCTTTGATTTATTTCATTGCTTTATTATCCCATAATTCTAGTATTTTTCGGGAGTCTAGAACCTAAGGTTTTGTGCAAGGCCCCTGTAACGTCTCGAAAAAATCCGTACAAGGACCCGAGCACCACCTCAGGCAGAAATCACTAAGGACTAAAACTTGGGAAAATTAAACAAGAATTAACAAGTGCTAAACTAGATTACTTATGAAATTAGCCCTAATCACTTTAAATATAATTTGTAAGACCTAAAATTTGTAGGATCGCTAACGCTACATTACCTAAAAACTTAAGATCCATCTTAAAACCCAATTTCTCTCGAGAGCATCACGAACTCCGTATCGGACCTGGACCACGCATCGAAAGTCCAATTACCCTGAAAACTATACCATTATGACCGCCTTACTGGAGTTGACACCAATCTCTAAAATTAAGTCCAAATGATATCCAGAAACGCATAACTTGAGCTCGAAGCGAAGTGTGTGAGAAACGTGAATATCTTTAGAAAATTGACTGAAACTTAAGTGAATTGAGTCGGTTCACTTGCAGGCCAAATTTAAGGATTCAGACCATTAGAATCTGACCCAATTGCACTCTCGAATCAGGAGAAATTTTCGACACATGTCAGAGTACTTGTGACCCTGATCGAGTACCGTTGACCGTTGAACTGAAACGGGTCCGCTGCGGCTGATCTGCAAACCTGATCGGATCAAAAATTTAGCCTGACCAAGATCCATAGTCAGGGAGCTTAAGTCCGACCGCTGCAAAAAAGGGGCCTCCAGAACATCTCCGTTGGACCGAAACGGGCCGTATTTAGCTATAACCTAAGTATATCATGGCCTTGGGGCCATTCCCATCTGTTCTGGGCCTATATAAGGGTCTTAAACCGTCTCTCTCTCATTCCATACGATTTTTTAAAACCCTAGGAGAGAGAAGAGAAGGAAGAGAAGGAAAGAGAGAGAACGTGTGAGAGAGAGTTGGGGTTTTCTCCTGAGATTTGATCCCTGTTACTCCACGTGCTTAGCTACCACTTCTGTATCGCTATTTCGATGATTCAGATTCCTCATTTGAGTAAGAAAACCTAACCCTAATATGTTTTAGGTTTTCAAATAGTGTAAGTGATGAAATAGCTAACCTATTTCATGCTATAAGTGGTTATTATGCCATAGACAACGACCTGATCTACAAACTGAGTTCGATACTTATTTATCGACGTAAGGTCCGGATTATAGATGTTTAGGCTATGGTTTTCAAGGCTTTCAATGTCAGTAATGATTTATGACTGACTTGATTGCGCCACATTTGCCTAGTTGATGTTTCTTGTCTATTACACATATATACAAACTATGTTGATTTTCAATGCATTTCATGTGTTTGTTGAAATGTTTGAATGAATATGGAATATAGATTTGTGTTTGCCATGATTATTGATTGTAAATACACGATTGTTGTGCATGTGGTAACTCTTATGTAAAAGGATTTTCCATAATATGTGTTTTACTATTTTATTCTATGTATGTTAATATGTGTGTTCTACGTGTTTGATAAAATGCTTGAATGAGAAAATGCTCATTTAAAGGTATGTAATGAGGGTGTTGAGATAGGATTCTCAACTTCCTTATCTATAATCACAATTTTCTTTATGTAACCTATCATCCTACTATGTGATTTATGAAATGAACTACCTATGTATGGTAATACGTGTAGTATAAAATTTGTTGAAGATTTATATCTTTCTTTGGTTGTTCATATGCTGTCTTTGGTTATTATGTACGAATATTATTATTTGGAGTGTGATTGGGGCTACGATGTAGTCTAGGCAATCGGTATGGTTTGTGATCTGTATTCGAACTGTTTAGCCACGACAGACACGCCCGATGAATCCGAGTCGTACACTGCTTGTCGGCAGTGGTTAGGCCACACGGAGTGTTTATGCGCTCCATGTCAATCGGCTCGACGTATGCTCGTACCAATCGAGCTTGCTAAGTAACCCGATTGACCCGATGTATGTTCACCATATATGGACGCTATGCTTGAACCTAAGGTACCATTGCATTGCACGGTGCTTTGGCGAGGAAATAGCATGTGTCTGGAGTGATGCATGCCGCAACCGTGAGACAAAGTTCGCTGAGGGAGTGTTAGCAAGGGCATACATCATTATCACACCATCCTTGCATTAACAAGAGTATTTAGGGCTTGACTGTTGTACTGCTTTATCATTACTGCTTAATTGAATTGATAACATGTTAACCTTTGCATTATAGTCCCACTGAGTTGATCACTCACTCCCACGTTCTGGGATGATGTTTTAAACACCAACTAGACTCTGTCTTAGATGCAGATGATGGCGCGACGCATTAGGCTGAGCCAGACTTCTATGACAACGACGAGGAGTTCTCATATATGCAGTTATCAGGCGGGTTTGCGTAGGCCGCTCTGATCAACGAGGATTGTTGGGTTGTTGACTAGATGACATTACACATTTTGTACATTTTAGAATTTTACATGTAACTATTTGACCTGGTAACATGATCATACTCAGGAGACTTACAATCGCTTATATACTTTTTATACTTATCACAGTGTTCTGCTTGCGTAATTTAACTGTCTCTGGAGTATGATATGTTGTTTTGGTGTAATCTCATTCATGTTTAATGCACTAATATAGACAACATTTAATCATCATTATTTATGTTGTATAATTGATGTGTTGGAACTTGGGAGTTGGGTTCCTGCTCGACCCCCGATTTTCAAGGTGTTACAAGTTGGTATCAGAGCATGATTTGGATTAAACTGGACCTGGGTTATAGTCACAAGATGCATACTGACATACTTTGACTTAGGAGGGGGCAATAAAATGTAGAAATGGTTATATGATTCTCAATTTCATCGATTGTTGGATTCGACCGAAACTGACCCCTGTAGTTCACCCCGTAGGCACCTATGATCGTGTGAAACAATTCAAACCCCCTTCTAGTCCGTCAATTTAGTCGATCCCACGCGTAAAACACGCTAAAAGCGTGAAAACTTGTAAGGACTCAAATGCGTCTTGAATGAGTGCGGGGGGACATACCGCAACTTACGATGGGATCCAAGGTGGGTCCCAGGCATTTTCGACACCTCGGGGAAGGGTGGACACCGCCCCCATGCGGAGGCACCGCCGGCGAGACAGACACCCGGTGGGGTCCCCACCACCTGATCGTCCATGGGGCCTCTACACATGTGTGGGACCCCTCTCTCCTCTCATAAAACCCATTCTAGTGTATTTTTGCAAGATTCTAAAACCCTCTCCACTCTATATTCTCACCCAAATTCCTCAAATCTCTCATCCTCTCTATTCCATCTCACAAATTCAGTTTCAAAGCTTCAAACCTTCTTCCTTCATCATCACTACCTCCCTATTTCCCTTTTCAAGTGATTCAAACCCCTCCAACTTCTTCAATCCTTCTCAAATCTTCTTCCATATCTTTCAAACACTGCATTTTTTCTTCATTTTCACACCACCTCCCTCTTTTCTTCCCATTGAGTACACAAACCCACTTGTGTCTCAACACTCCAAGACCCACCAACCCATCTCATTTTCCATGGCTCTCTTTGAGGTGGTCACTGCCATCTTCTCCATCTCTCCGCTCTTGTCTCTCATGGTAAGGAAACGAGCAGCCCCGGATGAGCCGGGCCAAGCTGACCGCACGTCCTACGAGGAGGGTGGACGACGAAGCAAGTACCAGTGCCGAGTGAGAACGGAGGTCCAAGCGAGACCTCGATCCTCGGATTCCATTGGAAAGATCTCTACTACCGAACATCGGTCTCGATAAGTTTCACAACCGTAAGGTCGTATTCGAAGCACACGTTGATAAGAAGATGTTTGGGACGTACCCGGTCATATATTTTCTCACGGATAATGGTTGGGGTCCCATATTTGAGGTAAAGGAGCCTGCAAGCGAGAAAACGATGCGCACCTTATATGCCCTCATTTGGAACCCACTGTTGAAGCCTCTCCAGTTTTCCATCCCTTTGGGAAGGCAGGAGATTACGATTGGCGTGAATGACATTGCTCGTGTCATAGGTATTGAGAAGGGATCGATGCATGTTAGCGCAAAGGATTGCACTAGTGAGCGGGAGAAGGGACTCCGCACGCGATTCCTCTGTGGCCAGCTCGAGCATTGGAGGTGGGGGACTAACCTCACTTCAAGCAAGATGACAAATGACTTCTGTCTGCTCCACAACATATGCACATATAACGTATAACCCCGATCAAGAAACCACACCAACTACACGAGGTTCATGGTGGACTTCTTATTTTGAGTTGAAAAAGGAGAGAAAATATGTCTGCCCACTATAATCCTGACATAGATAATCAAGGCGACAAGGTCTAATAAGGAAACCGCGCTGCCGTTCAGCCAACTGATTTGCAAGATTGCCCGCCACTACAGCTTTCGACTCCATATGGATGACGTCAACCCAATCCATATTATTAGTGCCAACACGCTTGACAACATGGGGATTGGCGAAAGGCAACGCCAAGGCCGTCATGGGGAGCAGAGCGATGACACCGAAGAGGGAAGTGATGAGATCAAGGAGAGCAAAAGTGAGGAGCAAAGTGGTAATGAAGAAGAAGGAAGTGGTGAGGAGGAAAGGCAAGAAGAGGAAGAAAAGGAAGCCCCAGGCTCTGGTGGGGGCTCTCCTCCTGCTACTCAAGTTCACTACAGTGATCGGGCTGCCAGAGAAGCCCGCTTGGCTCAACTTGAGGAGGGCGAAGCTGCTCTAAGGCAGGAAATCCAAGAAACCCGGGCCGAAGTGAGGCAGAAGTTTGAAGAGACTGAGGACTTCATGAAATAAAAATTTAAGAAGGTGTCTCGTACCTTAGAAAGCCATCCTGTGCTGTGTGCAAGATGAGGGTGCTTCTCCTCCATCATCAGATTAAGACGACTAGTCCTATGTTGTAGTCGTCTTTGGGATTTCTCTGCTTTCCTGTTTTCTATGTTACAACCTTGATGGGCTTAGTAGTAGAGTAGATTGTGGTGTGTTTGGGTGTTTGAAGCTTTAGTAGGTTAGCTCACATGCATCTTCTGTCATGATTCATGTAAATTTATATCTCATGTATTGTGATAATTTTGGTTAAATGAAATGCATGTTGTTCCTTTTGTTATGAGATGCGTAGAATGCTTGAGAAAATTGAGTGTTGTATGCTAAATCTCACACGGGTTACACCCTATGTTGTATATAGGGAATGCCACCTAAGGCCACGCGTAGTGTGCCACGTCTCACAATTGGCAACTCGATTGACGGGGCATCTCCCTTAAGCGATAGGCATATGGACCCCAGTTTGGGCCCAGATTACGAGACTATGCCGGATTCATAGCCAGCCACTGGTCCCACTAATGAACCTACACCTTTTGCACCACTAGTTCCTGAACAAAACCGTGCATCCACATTGACGCCATACATGCCTCAGGTCGCTCCTCCTACTGATAGGTTGTAGCAGATGATACTACTGATGTAGTAGTAGCAATAGCAACAGCAACAGTAGAAGTTTTTAGCCACCATTGCAGGGGTCTTTGCCCAAAATATGAGTATGGTTTCGCCTGCATCACCTACGCACCCTGCTGGGAACATGAATACTAGCAGAGTTTTTAAGCGCTTTCAGTGTTTCCGTCCTTTCACTTTTGCGAGTACTCACATACCCGAGGAGGCTGATTACTGGCTGGATCGCATCTCTAAGATGTTGAAGCCACTACACTGCACTGAGACAGAACAAGTTGAGCTAGTCAACTCTATGTTCGAGAAGGAGGCTAGTTTATGGTGGGACAGCATCCTATGAACAGTTCCCACAGGACACGTGTGGACCTGGAATGCATTTGAGACACGCTTCCATGGGAAGTACTTCCCCCTCATATACCATAATGAAAAGGAGGGTGAGTTGCTTCACCTCCGACAGGGAGGGATGACTGTGTCAGAATACAAGAATAGATTTATGAAGCTAGCCAGACATGCTCCTTTGATCTTAGTAGATGAGCCGATGAAAATACTGTATTTTTCAAATGGTCTGTGGCCAAAAATCTGTACTAAGATGTGTTGCGCTAGCATTTCCGACTATGTAGAGCTAGTCAACATGTCTCTACAAGCAGAACAAGTGAAGACAGAGATTCTTGGACATGTATACCAATGGGCTCGAGGCATCAGCCCGAACTACAGTACCGGCCAATCCTGGGTAAGAGGCCACATGTAGACTCGCTTTCCAGGTTCATGACTCCACCGACCTATCAGAGACGAGCTAGCCGTTAGTGTACATATTACAACAAAGAGGTATACACTGACCCCTTCTATTTTACCAAGATGAAATACAATGGTATTATGCCACCTCCCAAGATCGACCGTTAGCCACCACGTGATATAGCGACTCCACCTCTACGATCTGCACCACCAGCGCAACCACTTTACCGACCACCTGTACCCCAAAACAGGTCGCCTCAACGACTATGGCAGCGCAACCAAATCATCTTCAACAAGCCCGTGTGCATGCACTTGCAGGTGAAACACCTGAGTCAACAACGACAGCGCCTTTGGCCTTTGAGGTCACTGCCCACATTCAAGGTACACCTATATTCCTATTGGTAGACACTGGGTGTACTAAACCAATTCATATGAAGGAATAGGCTTAACAATGGATTATTATATAAAAAAAATTATAAAAGTAATATGGTAACTAGAGGTGAAAAATATGTTATAGATAATAGAAGCTTGAAACGAAAAATTTCTACAACTTTGAGTTACTAATAGACCGGTCATGTCACGCCCCAAACTTGAAAACTGGGCTCACAAAATTTACGATCGCCAAATCCGACGTCGACAGCCTCAGTAGTACCCCATTCTCGGCTCCCGGCACCCATATACCAGGTTCCGATCCTGGGATGCTACAAGGAAGATTTCTAATATCCATTTAATTCGTAACGAGCATAACATAAGCATAACCCGTAAACAATAACCACAAGAACACCACCACAAAATTCACTATGAACAAAAACTTTAAGTACAATGTGTAGGAACGAGAAATACAAAATAGTGACAATAACAAAAAATTCAGAAGCTCGACTGCACGCTCCAACTTCTACTATACTACGGCTGCATCCTGGCGTCACCTGCACGCATCAATCGTGTATAAGCTTATACAAAGCTTAGAGGGTGGAGTAAGTGTGTGCGCAATAAGAGCGTGTTCAGAATGCAATGTCAGAGTAATGCGAAATCATGCTGATGAACACATGAATGCAATCAGCCGTACCAAGGCTATGCGGTGCAAAATGCAAGTCAAGCATCTCAATCCTCATCATATATCAGTACAGTTCTCATCCTGGATAATCACTGGGGTTCAATACACTCCAAATGGCACTGCCGCTCTCCTAACCGCACAGTCTAAGTGAGCGTAAGAAACCTCACTATCTACCTAGCCAATAGTCTGCCAATACCTATCCGGCACATCAATAGCGGACTCATTCACGAGCTGGTCAAACTCAGCCTAGTATTACCCCCTACCTTCGGGCGAGTAAGGCCACACCCCTTCCCAACCGACCACGACACAGTGGGAGACTCGGCCTCTTGGTATTCGGCCATTGTGCGCTCATATATCCACTCGGTCTCGATGTTGGAGTCATCCTCTGGTACCATCGAATTTAGAGATTTTCACCCAGGAACATCTATGGCGCCTGTATGCTAAAACCAAACATTTTCGGTATCCAATCCAGCCACCCACGATGCATCTGTAGAGGCTATGGCCCTAATGTCACTAGAGCATACAATAATCACAATCATACAAATGTAAGTACATGAATCACACTACCAGTCATGCAACAGTCCTACGTATACCATGCACTCATGTAGGGAAACTCCGCTTACCAGGGAGCCCAATAACAGTTAGCCCGAAGGCATATGCTATGATCAGTCACTTCTCATATCAGACATACAAATTATGCGTATGATAATGAATCATGAATCTATACTAAACATGTATATAGAGATTGGCCCTGCGTATAACTGAGATGGGCCGAGACAGCCTACTTACTACAAGTGTGGGCCTATTAGTGGGCCTTAGGGAGAGTGACAATGCGGACATTTAACCGATGTCATCCTTACAATGTGGGCATCTAACCATCATTGTTCCCAAGGCATTACTTGCTATAATTGTCATTATATGCCATGGAGGGATCACGCATTGCAATGGACCTAGTTGTACTCAATTGGGCCTTAAGTACATCAATTGGGCCGTATCATATGGGCCTTACATTCATCAAGCAGATCACCTCAATGAGCCTCACCAATGGGCGTTAGGTCCTTTGCAATGGGTCATAACCCATGGGCCTTAGAATTCATTAAAAATGAGCCCAATCACATGAACTTTATGTGCATCAAATGGGCCTAATCACATAGGCCTTATATATACCAAAGTGGGCCTCAACAATGGGCCACAAATACATCAAATGAGCCTACACACATGGGCCCATAAATAACAAAGTGGGCCTTAGTGGGCGGGCCACAAATACATTAAGATGGGCCTCAACAATGGCCTTAAAATAATCTCAAAATGGTTGGACGGTTTGGATGAAACTCATGCATCATGGTAGACTCCCATGTGGGCCCACTATAACATTTATTTTTCATCCAGTCCTGGGCCCACTAAAATGCTTATTAGCCACGCAACCTGTTGGTAAGGCCACGTGAGCAAGGGCTCCACTACAATGTTTATTTTACATCCAATCTATTGATAAGGCCATGTGGCAAGGGGCTCACCAAAATGTTTACTTTCCATTTAAACCTGTTGATAAGGTCATATAGACCCAGGGCCCACCAAAATGTATATTTTCTACCCAACATGGGCCCATTGAAATGTTTATTTGCCATTCAAACCTGTTCATAGGGTCACATGATTTTGGGCCCACCACAATAGACGGCATGGATAAACAAATTATACATCATGGTGGGCCGTGCACACATCACAGTGTGGCCGTCCACTGGGGCCCACTAGAATAATTATTTGTCACCCAACCTATTCACGAGGTCATGTAGGACCAGGGAAGGGACCCACTGTAATGTTTATTTTCCATCCAATCTGTTGATCAGGTCACAAAGGGCCCATAGTGATGTGGTCCACAAATCCAGTCCATCCATTATGTGTGTCCCATCTGGCTGAGGGTCCAGACCAAGTTTCAGCCACATCCAAAACTCAGGTAGGCCCCACCAAGTGTTTTTATATGTTTTAGGCATGTCTTCACATGATTTTAGACGGTATAGCCCACTTGAGATCCGAATACGGCTGATTTTTGGCAGGGACCCCACTGCCCTAAGGGGCTTCCAGATGAACGGGATGGATGTTCGAAGCACATCACGTGGGGTCCACTGCTGGGGCCGTGAGCCCCAGCCAACTCGTCCGCCCGCGCCCGCCCAGCACTGGACGTTGGGCGTCCTTAGCACAGCAGCAATAGCTGCTTCTTTCTCCTTTTTTTTTTTAAAAAATATGGGGCCCACAAAAATGATCCAATCCTTCTATTGTGTATGCCCCACATGTTGGACCATTCAACAAAAATTTAAGATGCATCCAAGTTTCAGGTAGGCCCCACCAAGTGCTTGTATATGATCAGGCATGTCTCCACATGATTTTAGATGGTATGGCCCACCTGAGAATCAGATTGGTCCCAAATTTTGGCTCAACGCCTAAAATAATCAGAGGAATATGGTGGAAGGCTTGGATTGAATACATGCATCAAGTTGGGGCCTGCATAAGTGGCCCACCATTTCCCTTCCTCTTTCCTTTTTTTTTTATAGCTTGTAAGTACACACCCCTGACGGTACACACACCCCACGTACTTCACTTCCATGCCTCTCATCCAGCGTCCCTGGACACTGGACGGCATGGATGAACACATCATCATGGTGGGTCCCACATGTACGTGGCCCACCATTCACATATACATATACATACATACATATATATATATATATATATATATATATATATATTAATATAATATATATGTATATATATACATATATCAATGTATATGTATATATACATATATCATATCACCTAAAATGTGGTGGACCACACCATTGATGAATGGAGTGGATTTAACATGGCCCACTTCATTCTAGGGAGAGGAGAGAGAGAAAAAAAAAGAGAGATACGGTGAGGTAGAGGGATCCCGCCACTATGGACCCCTCTTGATTAAATCACATACATTAAATTGGATCCCACCAATAAGTGGACCAAGAAAAAATAATAATAATAAATTAACGGTGGATCGCCCACCTCTAAGTCTCCTCCTTGCTCCCTTGGCCTCCAATGCTCCTTGCCTTCGCCTTGGACGGTGGATGATGGACCTTTGATGGTGTGGATGAGAGATGAGAGGGTGGGCCACACTTGGGGTTTGGGAGAGGGAAAGCTTGGACGTGGGATGTTGCTTGAGAGAGTTTTTGAGAAAATGAGGGAGAGAGAGAAGTGATGGGATGATAAGGATAAGTGAGGTGTGATGGGTTGATGTGTTGTAAGAAAAGGGTATGGGTTGGATTGAAAATGAGATAAAGAGGGATGGTGAGAAGAGAGAGAGAGTTGACTTTTGAAAAGGAAGGGATAGGTTGTTGTACTTGGGTATGGCTTGTACTTGATATGAGTGATTGATTGATTGATGGGACATCTCGTAGAGATTCCCTCGTAATTCACAACGCACGATGTTTCTTCAGAACGGACGCAGACCGTCATCTTCCAGCCTGGGTATCGGTTTGGTGCGCGAGTCACGGCGTTAGAACCGCGGCGACGGCGCGGTCGCTAAGGTATAGGTTCGGGGTCGAGTCGTCTCTGATATGCAGGACTTGGCTTTGATTCGAGCATAAACGTTGAATAGAGGTCGAGGATTGCCAGAATTTGACCGGAAGGATCGCTGAAGACAACGAAACGGTACGGCCTAGGATACGGGTCTTACAGGTCATACCTTTTCATATTAAAGTCTAGTATTTGGTGTCTATATAGGAATTATTTGTAATCATACTAAGAATCATCCGGTGATTAAATTTAAATTATATATATGCATATATATATATATATATAAATTATTTTTATGCAATTAAATTAGAACCCTCGAGTAGTATTGAGTTTCATAGTTTAATATTTCGTAAGCTCATGTTAGAGGTGGACTATAGTAAAACAATATAAGTTTCTTATTCCCTTGTAGATTCAAGGTTCATGCCGCATTGAGGAGATGTCCCTTTTCTATCTTTTCCTGCGGCCTTATGTCGCTAACATTACAAACTTCTAAAATATTTTAAAACTCTTGACTCTTCCTTTCCTCCCAAAGTTAATGAAACCGAAGTGTAATCTGCATATAACCCCCTGATCTTAGGATTGAAAGGGTGACATACAAATATAATTTTAAGAGATTGAAAACCCTTCTAGTATAGTCTTTTGACTATGAGCACCATGGAAGAATTTATTATCCACCAAGTTAAACATAGGTTAAACAAGAACTCTCGTTGAACAAGACCTAAAGGACAACCTTAAAAATATAAGGCTTGAACCTCCTAATGAATTATAATACCCCTTAAATACTTAGAATGAGCAGATTTTGAAATTTCAGAACCATATCTTTACGAGGTATTCGTAGCTTAATTCAATTCTCAATCCTGGGTGATTACCAAAGGACTCACTGCTTTGACCGAGCAGAAAACCAAGATCCATCAAGATTAGGAAGGGATACAATCTTGTCTGCCCTGGTCAGGCGGACAATCAACATATCGAATTTGAGCCTACCACAACTATCTTTCTGTATTAGCCCAATCATAAAGAGTTGATTATACCACCCTTGGGTAAACTTTATCATCCAACACTTAGCACGATAATAATGATTTGGACATTTGTCTTCAAACCTCAAAGGTAGAAACTTTTAAGGGGGTAGACCAATATGAGCTAGGCTGATGTAGTTATTATATACCTTAACACGTATGTAAACCTAAAATCAACAGAACTAAGCAAATGAAATAATAAAACCTTTACTTATTACCCTTAGGCAATTTTGATGACGAAATTTTTCTTTAAGGGGGGTAGATTGTAACGTCTAAGAAAAATTCATATAAGGACCTGAGCACCACCTCAGGCAAAAATCACTAAGGACCAAATCCTATGAAAATTAAATGAGAATTAACTAGTGCTAAACTAGATTACCTGTGAAATTAGTCCTAATCACTTTAAATACAATCTGTAAGACCCAAAATCTGTAGGATCGCTATGCTACATTACCTAAAAACTTAGGATCCATCTCAAAACCTAGTTGCTCTCGGGAGCATCACAAATCTCCGTCTCAGACTTGGACCGCACGTCGAAAGTTCGATTACCCTGAAAACTATATGGTTATGACTGCCTTGCTGGACTGACAACTATCTCGGAAGTCAAGTCCAAATGATATCCAGAAACGCACAACTTGAGCCCGGAGTGAAGTGTGTGAGAAACGTGAATATATTTAAGAAATGGACTTGAACTTAAGTGAATTGAGCCGGTTTTCTTACAGGCCAAATCTAAGGATTCAGACTGTCGGAATCTGACCCAATTGTACCCTCGGATCAGGAGAAATTTCCAACACATGTCAGAGTACTTGTGACCCTGATGAGTACCGGTGACCGTTGAACTAAAACGGATCCGTCACGGCTGATCTGCAAATCCAATCAGACTGAAAACTTAGCCTGACCTAGATCCATGGTCAGGAAACTTAAGTCCGACCGCATGTAGAAAAGGGGCCTCCAGAACAGCTCCGTTGGACCGAAACGGCCCGTATTTGGCTATAACTTAAGTATACCATGGCCCTGGGGCCATTCCCATATGTTCTAGGCTTATATAAGGGTCTTAAACCCCCTCTCTCTCTCTCATTCCATACGATTTTCTAAAACCCTAGGAGAGAGAAGAGAAGGAAGAGAAGGAAAGAGAGAAAGTGTGAGAGAGAGGATTTTCTCCTGAGATTCGATCCCCATTAATCCACGTGCTTAGCTACTACTTCTGTATCGCTATTCTGGCGATTCCGATTTCGTATTTGGGTAAGAAAACCTAACCCTAATCTGTTTTAGGATTTCAAATAGTGTAAGCGATGAATAGATAACCTATTTCATGCTATAGGTGGTCGTCGTGCCGTAGACAACGACCTGATCTACAAACTGAGTTCGATATTTATTTATCGGTGTAAGGTGCAAATTATAGATGCTTAGGTTATGGTTTTCAAGGCTTTCAATGTCAATAATGATTTATGACAGACTTGATTGCTGTCACATTTGCCTAGTTGATGTTTCTTGTCTATTACACATATATATAAACTATATTGATTTTCAATGCATTCCATGTGTTTGTTGAAATATTTGAATGAATGTGGAATATGGATTTGTACTTGCCATGATTATTGATTGTAAATACACGATTGTTGTGCATGTGGTAACTCCTGTGTGAAAGGATTCGCCATAATATGTGTTTTACTATTTTATTCCATGTATGTTAATATGTGTATTCTACATGTTTGATAAAATGCCTGAATAAGAAAATGCTCATTTAAAGGTATGTAATGAGGGTGTTGAGATAGGATTCTCAACTCCCTTATCTATAGTCACAATTTCCTTTAACCTATCATCCTACTATGTGATTTATGAAATGAACTGCCTATGTATGGTAATACATGTAGCATGAAATTTGTTGAAGATTTATATCTTGCTTTGGTTGTTCACATGTTGTCTTTGGTTATTATGTACGAATGTTATTGTTTGGAGTGTGATTGGGGCTACGATGTAGTCCAGGAAATCGGTAATGGTTTGTGATCTGTGGTCAAACTATTTAGCCACGACAGACACGTCCGATGAATCAGAGTTGTACGCTGCTTGTCGACAGTGGCTAGGCCACACGAAGTGCTTACAGACTCTATGTCGATCGGCTCAACATACGCTCGTACCAGTCGAGCTTGTCAAGTAACCCGATTGACCCGATGTATATTCACCATGTATGGACGCTACTGCTTGAACCTAAGGTACCAAACTCACCAGTGGAAACCTCGTTAACCTTAGTACCTCGATCCGCTAAGACTCATGAGCCGGACATGGTGGTTTAGGACACCGCGGTCAAGCTGTTGGCCTACGCTGGGGCTACGAGCCTCCTCGTAGTGACCAGTGAGCAACACTACCTCGTGAGCCGAATACGGTGGTATGAGACACTGTATTCGAGCTGTCGGCCTACACTAATCAGGTGACGAGCCCTTTGTAGTACCCTCGAGCATACTCTAAGACTTCATTGAGGAGACGAGTCTTTCTGTAGCAACTAGAGCATAAACTCGGCCTACACTAGCACAGCTTGGCTGTGGTCCCTAGTCAAGTTGGTGACGAGCCTTCGAAAATAGACCACCAGTTGGTAGGGCATTGGTGGAGTGACCGCGAGTATGAATTAGGCCTACACTGGCGTAGCATGGCTGTGGTCCCCAGTCAGGTTGGTGACAAGCCTTCGAAAATAGACTGTCAGTTGGTAGGGCGTTGGTGGAGTGACCACGAGTATGAATTAGGCCTACCCCGGTGCAACCTAGTTGTGGTCCCCAGTCGAGTTAGTGACGAGCCTTCAAAAATAGACTGCCAGTTGGTAGGGCATTGGTGGTAGTGACCTGAACTTGCCTATCGTATGTGATTAACTAGGATTGACGACCCTAGATGGATCATTGTTTGGGTAAATGATACAAGGGATGTACCTTAGCTTCTCAATCTAGCTGTACGAATAAATCTAAGTAAGAACTTGGTAATCATGACCTAACATTGCATTGCACGGTGCTTTGGCGAGGAAGTAGCATGTGTTTGGAGTGATGCATGCCGCAACCGTGAGACGAAGTTCACTGAGGGAGTGTTAGTAAGGGCATACATCATTATCACACCATCCTTGCATTAACAAGAGTATTTAGGGCTTGACTGTTGTACTGCTTTATTATTACTGCTTAATTAAATTGATAACATGTTAACCTTTGCATTATAGTCCCACTGAGTTGATCACTCTCTCCCACGTTCTGGGACGGTGTTTTAAACACCAACCAGACTCTGTCTTAGATGCAGATGATGGTGCGACGCATGAGGCTGAGCCAGACTTCTATGACGACGACGAGGAATTCTCATATATGTAGTTATCAGGCAGGTTTGCGTAGGCCGCTCTGATCGACGGGGATTGTTGGGTTGCTGACTAGATGACATTACACATTTTGTATATTTTGGAATTTTACATATAACTATTTGACCTGGTAATATGATCATACTCAAGAGATTTACAATCGCTTATATACTTATCACAGTCTTCTGCTTGCGTAATTTAACTGTCTCTAGAGTATGATATGTTGTTTTGGTGTAATCTCACTCATGTTTAATGCACTAATACAGACAACATTTAATCATCATTATCTATGTTGCATAAGTGATGTGTTGGAACGCGAGAGTTGGGCTCTTGCTCAATCCCTGATTTTCAGGGCGTTACAGCCCCCAACAAAATAAACGTAAGTGTGGGCCCTAGGAAGGAAACAAAGTGTCATGCCATTTGAGCTTTAGATCTTCTTTGACCACTGTTTCTTGTGGTGTGGGCCACTTGAGCTCTGGATCTGCCTCATTTTTGGGTCAATGTCCTAAGGTTTTTCGATAAAATGGATGGATTGCGTGGATGGGCCACACATTTAAGTCAACCCTTTCCACACCATTTTTCACAACAAAAATACAAATTTACTTTCAAACTAATAATGAGCTATATACAAGTATTATTTATAGAGGAAATGAAAAATCAAATAGCCTCTAAGGTTTTATAAACCATAGTGGCCATGATCGCCCAATAGTCATGGAGTGCACTAAATACCTATGAACTGGGGTACATATAAGAATGTGTTATCCGTCTGGGGACCATGGAAGCACATAGAGATGAATTGAGTGAAATAATCCAATCACACCAAGCAAACACAACACAAACACTTCGAATTTTAATGTGGAAAAACCCATGTTGGAAAAAACCACGGCACAAAGCGACAAATATAACTATGAAAGAAAAAAAATTACAAAAGTAGAGAGATTATCCGATCTGAACAACCTTGAATCAACCTAAGTTAAACCCTTGAAACCCTAAAACAAATTAGAAAGCTCTAAATACATCACAATCTTTTGGAAGAATCACAATCGAAATAGGAAACAAATCCCGCAAAATCACAACTCTACGAAAATTTGTGCAGATCTAATCGATGTCATCGAAACTTATCCTTCGATGACATTGAAGTCATGTTGATTACATCAAACTAATACCTAATCAGTCCAGAGACGAGACATGAAAACCGGATCTCCTTCAATTGCATCAAGCCATCTTCGATAACATTGAACTGATCTTCGATATCATCGAACCATCTTCGATGACTTCGAAAAAGTACCCAGTTAGTCCAGCGACCAACTGGAAAAAATCTGAAAATTATTGATGGGATCGAGCACTATTCGATGACATTAAATGGTGCTCGATGGCATCGAATGGTCTGTCAATGCAATCAACATACCCTGTTTCTGAATTATTAAAGACTTCAAAAAACAACATTTCCATACTCAGGGACTGTTTGGATACAATAGTTGAACCATAGGTTACCATCCAACATGCGGTCTGCCTAATCCAGTAGGTTGGCCGAACCATGATGATCATTTCTTAGTGTAAAATTCAGTCCCATTCACTCATCAGTTGGGTCACGTCACATAAAATAATGCATTGCTATTGATATGGTAAAAAATAAGGTGTGGACCACCTTATAAGCAAATTAATGGGGCTGACTTTTGCATCAAGCAAGTCTCACAGTGGGGCCAGCCTTTTCAATATGATGCATGCCACACATGCATGCGTGATAGGTTGAAATTTATTTATCTACTGCTTAAATGGCAAATTAGCCACACAACCAACTGGACAGAAATTAAGTGATTGTTTGATGATAAGCTACCTTACATGATGGACTCATATGTTGATAAAGAAACTTAGGGCTTGTTTTGATGATAAGCTACTTTACATAAGCTACTCAGATCAGTTAGTTTATCTTAATTGCTGCCATCATACTTCTCAACCAAAAAGTAAGAAAGTATATTTGGATTCCAACATCACATGAGAACTTATATCTTATTGTTGTTTATTATATTCTTAATATCAATTTTTCATCATGTATGGCCAACCTTTGATATGGATTGTTTCATTATATTGGGCTCACCTTGACCTTATCTTCAATGTGGATCATCCGTTGTGTGAGTCCTACCTTCAATGTGGACCATCCACCTTCTGAGGCCCACCTTCGATGTGGGTTATCCACCATGCGTGTTCCACATTTAATGAGGATTGTCCATCACGCAGGGCCCAACTTCAAAGTGACCCATCTGTTATGTGAGGTCCACCTTGGTTGTGGACCTTCCATCATTAAGGGGAGCCTTCAACGTGAACTATCCTCATGTGGCAGGCAAAATTTGTTTCAACACAAAAAGATTGAGTGCCCATGTGGTATGGGTGAGTGTGTGATGTAGAGCGGGTTGCAGACACTTTCATGTCCAAGATGGATTAGAGAAGGCTTGATCGGAGGCAGAAGTCATCAAGACCGTCGGAACCTTAAAACAGGCATATCTCACAAACCGGGTACCATATACGATTTGGGGTAGGATGAGCTACTTTAACCAACCAACCCAGCATTGCTAGGTTACCCACGCCAAATTTGCAGTATTTCATCATATCGATAGTTGAATTCCATGTTTATTTCCGTTTTTATTATTTTTAGTAAGTTTTGGTTTGATTGTAACTCTTTATTCGTTGCGACCTAAGAGTTGTGTCCAACGTGAAAAGTGTTTAAAAAAATTGAAAGAATATCGTGGTTAAGCCACATACAACACTTGCTATAAATAAAAAATTTAATATTTATAGTAACTTACAAATTTTAGTTATAGTTTAATTCCTAAACTTCTTTCAAGTTTTGGTATCCCTATTTAAAGATGTAGACTCATTTATCAATCATCAACAAATTTATTTTAAACAAATATTTTAGAATTATTTTTATTTCTTTTCCTCATGGATTCGAGAAGTACCTATGAGGAGTCCAAAGAAGCTTCATGGATTCGGAGTAGTTATCCTCGAGGAAGATGATGATCAACCTCATCACATTCATCCCTGCGTCAGTGTTTAGGGTGTGGGTGTGTGAACTAAAAAAAATATAGGGGCCCATCTTGATATGGGTCATCCATCAAGAGATGAAAGAGAAGAAGAAAATAGAAAAGTTAAAAAGTTAAAAAGCCAGGTTTTTTAACTTATTGTTGCAACTTTAACTTGTTAAGTTATTTTGAAATGGTGCTTAATTACGAAACTAAATTAAAAAATTAAATGTTTTACTTATATATATATATGTGTGTGTGTGTGTGTGTGTGTGTGTGTGTGTGTTCCGAACAAGCCCCACGGTCGGGAAACAAAAAATAGATAAGCTACATGCATGTTATCACACAGGGCCATCTAACTCAACATGAGCCGTGCTTGGGCTGCATATCAAAGCCATTGGATTAGGTCCATAGAAATCCCGATGGCCTTTTGATATTGTCCAATCATATCAATCCTGGATATTAGGATCAATCAAACGTGATTATTCCAATTGCATGTGTACTTCCTTTTCTCCCATCTCCGGCTTGGTCATATGGATGATTGCTGTTTTGTAGGACCAAAGACCCATGTCTGTTTGAGTTTGGGTACCCATCGGGTCTTTGGAACATGGTTTCCAGTTAGATCTTTGTGGCACATTTATATAGTGGGCACCACTCAATGGATGGTTTAGATTACACACACATGTGCCTCTTTGACACTTGTGTGCATAAATAGGCTCTCTTACAAGCCTGTGGCCAAGCTTCACTCTGCTCTACCTCACTCTCTCATAAATTTATACACACATGTAGTGGTCTCCCAAGCAGCAGACCCCGTAACCCGTTCAGATGGGCCCACCATCGCCTGTAAGTGAACTCCATTCCATACTCATGTTAGGCCTAGGACCCAAAACTCATGAGTTCTTGTGATTTGGGAGCGCCATACAAAATGAAATAATTGGGAGGGAGACATACCATTGGTAGTTGACAAGGCCCACCATAATAATTATATGAAATTCACTCACACCATTAGATGAGATACAAAATTTTAGGCATGGTCCCCAAAAATTAGACCTATTAGTAATTTAGGTGAGCTAAATCAAGGAAAATAGTTTGAAGGGCGAGTGTGGCGCTTTGCTATTTTCAATCAAGAGGTCCACCTGAATCACCATGGATGGAAATGATCATTTTTTTTAACCTATCTAAAATTGGATCATTCAACCCGACCCAATTTCAACAGGTCCAAGATGTTGGACATTTACTTCCCACTCAGCCCAATTTCAAAACTATTATGGAATATTGGACCTGAACCCATATAAATTAGGTGAACCCGAATACCCACTAAGATTAGGTGTTACCTGGGTAACACCTTGCTAGTGTTACCCTTCCATGCGGGGCCCACCTTGATGAATGTGTTGTGTATCCACACCACCCATCCTATTTTTTTTCAGCTCATTTTAGATGGTTATTTCAAAATTTAAGAAGATTCAAATCTCTAGTGGACCATACAACTAGAAAAGTGATAAATGATGATTAAAAGGTTTTTGTAGGCTACAAAAGTTTTAGATTAAGCTGATCTTTGTATTTTCGTTTCATTCGTGTCTGGTTAACCTTATCAACAGGTTGGATGACAAATAAACATTACTTATCTACTGCCAGTGGTCCCTGAGAATTTTTTAACGGTGGGCATTCAATCACTACTATTTCTGTGGTGTTGTCTACCAGATATTTTGATGCAGTGCGATCACTTTCATATCCAAAATGGACTAGGGTAGGCCTGATCAGAGGCGAAAGTGATTAGGATGGTCACAATCCTAAAATATGCATATCTTGCAAATCAAAATAAGTTATTCCACGTGACATATATGATTTTGGGGTAGGAGAAGCTACTTTAGCCACCCAACCTACCATGCTAAGTTGCCTACACTAAATTTGTGAGAATCCATCAAATTGAGCATAGGAAGTCTATATTAATTTTGTTTTAACTATTTATAGTAAGCTTTAGGAGTCATGCTTAACCTAAAAAAGGCTTAGAAAATTAAGACAATAACGTAGTTAGGCCAAATAGAAGGGTTACTAATTTTGGCCGAAAATCATGAAGTCTAATAGAAATTATGAGAGTCTATAAATAGTAAGTTTACTATTTATAATAAGTCATGTTTTTTTGGGAGTTTTGAGTTGGAGTTTGATTATGAAACTTCTTCCTAGGTTTGCTATCACTATTTTAAGGAACCTATGTGAGGATTCTAGAAAAGCTCCATGGATTCGGGGTAGTTATCCATGAAGAAGATGGTAATCCACCTCATCATGTCCATTCCTATGCCAGATTTGGATCTACTTAATTTTTCGGACCACGTCTTAAAATGTGCTTAAAAAATGAATGGACGTTGTGGATATACAACACATCATCAAGGCGGGCCCCATGGTAAGGGTAACACCCACTGAATTGTTACCAGGTAATACCTAATCCGATACCCATTTAAAGAGGGACACTTCTATTCCATCATGAAAAAAGGTATGATGACATGTTAAGATGGCCAAGTAAATGACAGAAATGGAACTCATGATGAAAGGAGCTTTTTCACGGAGGGAATGCAAAGATGAGCAAAGTGAATACAAGGCAAGCAAGCAAAGCTTGTGGCCCACTTGTCTACTCATCATTCCTAAATGCAGTGTAAGAGGAGGAAAAACAAGATTTCATTTGGATGGCATGTGCCTACAAGACATCTATATGTCACCTATCATATCAAAGCTTGGCCTTTTCACAACCGTCCATTTGTCTCTACTGCTTTGTATGTCGACTTTCTGTGGTTTATAGCGTGTACATGTATCTATGTTAGATGCGATCGTCTGGCTAGTGGGCCATACATAATTGTAAGCCTTGAAGAAAACCTTGTACGTTGTACAGCTCGGGGGACCATATGTGGTTAGGTTTCAAGAGATTCCTTGTGACTGAGCTTTGGATGCATGCCTTTTTGCATGGTTGTGTGGATAGCGATGTTTGGAAAGATGGTGATGGACCATCCTAACCTAAGTGACTATTTTTCCTAACAAAATCTTATATAAATGCTATGGCAACTTGTGCAGGCATGTAGATTGAAGAGGTGATCCTCAACCCACATGACAACCAAGGCTGCATGTGCTAAATCCAGGCCATTCATCAGGTGGGTTGATGTAGAGCGGGTCGGGGATAATTCCATAGCTAAGATGGACTAGAGAAGGCCCGATTGGAGGCGAATGTGTTCTAGGCTGTCAGAACCTTAAAACAAGCATATCTCACAAATTGAAACGAGTTATTCAACGTATCATATATGATTTTGGGCAGGAGAAACTACCTTAACCAATTGTGCTATGCTGGTTAATCTGCTTCACACATGCACATATACCAATGATCTCATCCTTCTGCTATCTAGGTTATCCACTATAGACTTATATCAAATATTGATCAAGTAGTGGACCATTAGATATTGACCATCAGCTCATCATTAGGTGCAATCAAAATAGTTTGTGGGAATCCTTATTCTTGCTCGAGTGGTAGACTCTTAAGAGCTTCAACACCCGGTCAAGGGTTTGAGTATCCATTATGTGGTGAAATTCCACTAGTGTGAGTGTGTGGGGTGTGTCTGCGTGTGTTTAAAATATATATATATATATATATATATATATATATATATATATATATATATATATATATATATATATATATATATAGTTTTAACAGTTATAGTATTAGGCCTAACATTAAAATTACTTGATAAGTCTCTGATTTAATCAGATTTAGCCCTAAATTAGTCCCGTATGAACTCTGGTAGACATAATCAGTATCATCCACTTTTAGTGATTTTTAAAAAAATTCATAAAGTAAGCTAAAGTTGTCCAATCAAGATCCAAAACTATCACACACCATCATGTCCTTGATCACATAATCATAGTATAGGCTAATGGGGTCCTTGCTCTTGCTCCAGTGGTAGACTCTTAGGAGTTTCAACACCTAGTCAAGGGTTCGAGTACCCATAGGTGGTGAAATCCCACTATGGTGTGAGTGTGTGGTGGTGTGTGTGTGTTAAAAAATAATAATAATAATAATAATAGTCTAAGCTAATAAGCCACTAGACTATGGACTTGAATTTTGATGGACCAATATAAGTATCCCAATATCCAAACTAGGATCCTACATCTATGGCACACTCACTCCTGTGTAAGGTCGACCACTGTAGAACTATATCACATATACTTAGTTAGATACTTGCCTACGATCCTACTAGTGTTAGTGACAAAAAGTTCCACCAATGTGCCATCCATGGTACACACACACTCGTGTGAGGTGGGGCTAATGCATCTTTGTACCAAGCCGAACACAATGGTAGAGCACAAGATGACCGATTTCCTTAATTGTTGCATGTTTTTCCTAAGATATACATGATCATGGCCAGGGCGAGATTCATAGATCACAACTCTCCCTTGGCTAACAACTTTGGTGTCTAATCTCTAACAACTTTTGTGTCTAATCTTAAGTATCCAAGAACAATTATAAGAATCTCTCTCAAAACCATATAAATAGACGTTCTACACACATTAACTAGGCTAATAAATGAATGAATCATATATAATCAAGGTCCAAAGGAAATATAGCATTGGATTTTTGGGCATAACCCCACCAGGTTAAAACTTCTTGCCATTTGTGATAGTTCATTTCTATGTTACAACATTTGGTGTGAATAAAGATGAGGGTTTTTATTTATGATATTATCTTCTTAGTCATGTGTTGGTTAGTACACTTTATAGTTTATATCCACATTAAGTGTAAGACCTATCAATTTTATAAAGATACTCCTAATTTATATTTACCTAGTGAATTATGCCTGTGGATAATTTGTTTTGATAGATTTAAATGTTTAAGTAACAGTTCCCATTATATCAATGTTTGACTACCTTTACCTTCTTTAAGTTAGAAATTATTATTTAGAGTTTACTAGTTTGTTTTATATAAAAAGTCAAGCAAATGTGCCTTGTATCAAAAAATATTTCATTAATTATGTTAAAACATAGTTTGATAACACCATCAAAGTATTTAGTAGGGATGTACACTGAGTCGAACCAAGTCAAGCTAAGGCTAGCTCGACTCGGCTCGACCACTAGCTAACCCCAACTCGAACTCAGCTCGGCTCAATCCTCGAGCCTGAGTGGCCAGCTCGGTTTAGTTCGGTCAGCAAATTGGGCCAGTTCGAGCCGAGTTTACCTGTGCAATATTTTTACAAACACATGGACTACACTTTCAAAATCTCACTATATGTAAAACGGTAGCAGTGATTTTACAGGTATCTCATCAAATATCTTCTAAGCAACATAAAAATCAAGAAAAAAATTGTATTTGTTTCATATACATACCTTCCTTACCACCAACCACATTTCGTGGAGTCATTTCATCAAACACTTGAGGAGCAACACCAATATCAAAGTAACCGAGTCACCAAAATGGTTCAATCTGAGTGGTAAACTGAGTAAAAGATATCTCATTTCAACACTGAGGTCTTAGCATCGATTCCCTAGTGGGGGTGGCTAACGGTGGAGTGTGAATTGATAGTGGATTGACTAACAAGCTAACAAAAAAAAAAAAAGTAAACAAGTTACCAAAATGGTTCAATCCGAATTTGATTCGAGTTGGGTTTGATCCAAGTCGAGTCGAGCTCAGGCAAGCTTGAACTCGGTTCGAAATTTATTCGAGCTCAAAATTCAGCTTAAACTCGGCTCAAACTTAGCTTGAAACTAAGTCAAATCAAGATTTTTCCTATCAAGTTAAGCGAGCTAACCCAGCTAGCTCCGTTCGTGTACACGTACACATTCTTTTTCCTATTAGCTAAGCTCATTAGACAATTACCGCGCCACTACTAGTTTTTGCACATTTCTCAGTCATTATATGATACTTTAGAAGCGTTGAACATCAATTCATGGGACATGGCACATTTGAGGTTCTTTAACTCTACTTACTCATGTCAAATCTTCCGCTCTGCTTTACTATTCTACTCTATTGTGATAATTAGGTTGTCATTCATATTACTACAAGCAACATCTTTCATAATAGTATAAAACATTATGAATTGTCACTTGCGAGAAGTTGGTAAATAAGTTATTTATATCCTCACCAATTATGTAAGGATCAATTAGCTGATGTGTTTATTAAAAATGCATTAGGTTTTCATCTTTTTTAATTTATATCGAACCTGACGCAGATTAATATTTATGCTTTAGCTCGAGGGATAGCATTAGTGTTAGCCCATGAGCGTGTATGGATGTGTGTAGTCCTCAAATTACCTTACCTTATTTTTGTCAATAGATAAGAAGGGAGGGACCAAAAGACCATATCCCTAATTCTCCGGGTGGAAGTTTGTCCATTTTAAGCCCACTGAAAGAATGGTCCAGATCGTCAGAGCATGGTGATTGGCACGTGACGATGACGTACGACGAGAGAGGTCCCTAGCTACCATGTTATCCAGTGCAAAGAAAAGTTCCCAAAGGAATATGGATAAAATGCATTTTGTAGACAAATGTTGCAGAGGAATATAATGATCCAAGCCGTCCAACCAATGAGGCCCACCTTAGATGGACACCCATCAATAGATCAAATTGATCAAAAGATCTTAACTGCATACTCGGACCAGAAATTGATGGTTAAGAACGAATAGTCCAAAGTCCTTCTATTGGACGGTCAGGATCATTTGATCGATGCGACATTTGGAACAGGCCTTGTCATCACTCCATCAGTGCAATTTGGAAATGGGCCCAGCCAATGACAGCCATTGATTGAAATGATCCCATAGTCTCAACGCTGCACTAAGCCACGGTAGTGTCGAACTGTGTGGGCTCCACCGTTATATGCGTACGATATCCGTCCTGACCATCAGATCCACGCCTATCATGTTAAGCCAGGGGCCAAAAGATCGGTTTAATCCATGAATAGACCACACCATAGGAAAATAGTTGGGAGAGGATTCCCACCGTTGATTGCGCTGGGCCCATCTACGTTTTGAAATGGCCTGATTTTTCGCGTGTCCTTTTGATCCTATTGAGATGTGTCACGTGAACGGACTGGATTGCCCAAACATATCATCACCGCCGCATACACAATCGATGGTTACATTTGACCGTTGAGTTAGTCCACGTGGGGCCTATGGTACGTTGATCTAAACCGTTGATGTGATGGATCTCATTGCACTGCAAACATTCCATGCACCAAAGTTCGCCTGTCTTTTCAATCTTAACCGTCTGTTTTCTGACCTTCAATAGAAGGGTGAGGACGTTTCAGACCGTTTAATTTTCTGATGCATGGCCCATCCAAGAGAGGGTCCCACCATTTTCATTTCAACAGTTTCGATCTTAACCATGGGCCCCACTCGTGGGTCCCACCTAATACATGGATCGGACGTCCAACAGTCGTCCAAGGTTGGCAACTTCATGTTGGCCCCGCACCGTTGGTTAATCAGTGCTGACGTATCCACTAACAACCTACATAAATTTACATAAATCTAGGCCGTTGAAATTTTTGCCACAGTTGTAGATGGAGCATGGCCCAAAAACTACACTAATCCGTTGATCCTAGCCATCCAAATTGGTAGCTGTTGTATGAATGTGCAAAACCATAAGCTTTAAGATTTCCCATCAATGTAATGGTGTAACACCCCTGGAAATTCAGAGGCCGTATAAGAACTCAGCTCCCGAATTCCCAGGTGTCATGGATGTCCCAATGGGCTTTATATTTTGATTATATTTGGATAATCTTATAAACAATAAAAGATTTAATAAGGCATGAAGTATAAGTACGTTATAAAGAAGTATCAATTACTATTAAATAAAAAATATTGAATTGACGAATCTAAAATCATCTAAATAGGAAACTAGTCCTACCCATATATGACTCAAGGCGACTAGGGTCTTGATCCATACCCTGTAGTAGCCCGAACTCAACTAAAATGATCCGCCGAAAGTCTAAAAGTAGGGAAGCTCTTCTTCCCTATCTTTGCTCACCTTGCTCAGCTCGTCAAGCTCTACCTCACTTACATCTAGTAAAGAGTCTGGTTGGTGTTTTAAAACACTGTCTCAAAGTGGGAGTGAGTGATCAACTCAGTGGGTGCTATTAGTCTTAAGTTGTAACAAGCATCAGTTATATTATGAATTTAATGAAAAATAACCATTCATAAACACCTATCTAATTTTATTAATGCACATGCATGACAAATGATATGATGCATGCCTTCGCCACAACACTCCCTCGAGCGACTCCATCTAACGATCGCATATGACCAACATTCCCTCAAAGTGACCTCGACTGCCAAGTCGCCACCCTATCTAGTGCAAGGCAATGTGATCGTGTTAGCCAAGTTCTTAGTTAAGTCCATTCATTCAGTCAGTTGGGAAATCTGATACACCTCACATACCAATGCCTCAACTAGTTACGATGCCAAGGCCCCTCAACGCGCTAGGCCAGGGCACCGCGATCCTTGATCCCGTCGGGTTCCCTATCTCCGACTTCAAGCACATGAGGAGTGTTGAGAACTTGGATCTCTCGGGTCACTGCGGGGAGGTTCGTCACCCCAGCATTGGCCGACAACTCGAACATAGTGTCCCATTCCATCATGCTTGACTCACGAGTCGGTGGATCAGCTTCAATTGGTTATCAATGGGCGACAACGGTTATAAGGTATTACAGGTAATTCATACATATGTAAGCAAACAAGGTTAACAAACAAGGTTGATCAGTAAGTAGACTAGGCCGCACGAATTCAGGCGAGCACATGACAGACGACATTGGGTATAAGCGTGTAACACCCTGAAAATCGGGGGTCGTGTATAAACTCAACTCCCGAGTTACAGACCGTCACTTATGCAACAAAAATGGTTATGATTTAATGTTGTCTGATTTAAAGCATTCACATGAGTAAAAGTATACCAAAACTGCAATTCATACTTCAGATCCAGTGATAAAAGCAAGCGGAAGACTAAACAATATATATATATCACTGTATGGAAAAACAAAGTAAATCTCATCTGTCTCCAAAGTATGACTACATCTCTGAGTCTCATATATATACAAATGAACAAAAATAAAGTGTTCAAAATAGTCCCACTGATGTCCCCTCGATCCAGGTCGCCTACGGGAAGCCGTCGTGATACTGCATATACGAGAACTCATCCTGGTCCTCGTCGATCTCTGGCTCCACCTCCTGGATCTCGGCCTCACCTGCATCTACAACAGGGTCTGGTGGGTGTTGCAAACACCATCCCGTAACGTGGGAATGAGTGATCAACTCAGTGGAATCATAGAGCAAAGATTAGCATGTTCACAATTCAATCACGCGATAATAGTAAAGCAGTAAATCAGACCATCCTAATACTGTTGTTAATGCAAGATGATATGACGTGATGTATGCCCTCACCGACGATCACCCTCATGCGGCAACATCTTACGACCGCGGCATGCCACACTCCCTAGAGTGCTCCACATCTTCCAGGCACATGCAATGCTATGGTGATATGAATTTCAAGTTGTTATTAGTTCATTCAAACAACAGGATTGGGAAACTAAGGTACTTCCCTTGTATCAATCCCAACACAGATCCTGTCTAGGGTCGTCACTCCTAGTAATCTCATACGATGTATATTTCGTAGGTCACTGCAAGGGCTGCCAGGGCTGTTGCTCGCACTCGTTGCACCGCTCCCCCATCACCTTATCAATACAGGCCTACCGTACTCTACTGCAACGGAAGGGTCGTCGCCTCCCGTGGACTCAGAATACGCTCGCGGTCACTACAAAGGGCTCGTCGCCTAATCAGTGTAGGCCGACAGCTAGAATATAGTGTCCCATACCACCATAATCTGCTCACGAGTCAAGGTGCTCACTGGTCACTACGGGGAGGTTTGTGGCCCCAGCGTAGGCAGACAGCTCGACCACGGTGTCCCATACCACCATGCCCGGCTCATGAGTCTTCATGGATCTAGGTACCATGGTTAACAGGGTTTACAATGGTAAGTTCAGTACCCTAGGTTCAAGCAGTTATGACACATACAAGGTGAACATACATCGGCCAGTCGGGTTACTTGACGGGCTCGACTAGCGCGATTGCATCTGAAGTCGAACGACATGAAGTGCGTAAAACACTTCGCGTGGCCTAACCACTGCCGCCAACTCTAAACACGAATCACGTTCATCGACGCGTCGTTCGTGGCTATGACCAGTCAGCCACGAATTCGCTCGGTTACCGACTGCCTGGACTAAGTCTAGTCCCACACATCTATGGAATCACATTAGCATTACATGTAAAAGTATTGGAATTTAAATACAATCATGTGAGCATGTTAACACATGTTATAACATTCAACTTAAGCAATTCTTCAAGGCATACTTTCTATGCATGTAAAGCAATCATGCATAAGGTCAACATGTAGGAAATCATTTAGGTCAGCATACTAATCAAGAAATCAATCTCAAACTACTACATAACATCATTTAATTCAATACCTACTAATACAAGCATTTATACAAACACATACACTACACACTTAAGTCTACATATAGTATGTCGACCCAAAGTGCGCAACTAGGCGAATCTCTTCACCAAACTGATTATGCAAGCATTCCTAACTCCCTAATGCGGCGACAAACCATGTCAATCACGTCAGCAAAATATGCATGTAGACCGTACTTCCTACAAATGACTAAAATGCCCTAAATCTCATATTCTTCGTTAATTTACGAAACAGGAAACGAAGAGCATGTTGTACATGTCAAACAGCGATGCCGTCGATAATCTACTATTAAACGACGTTGAAAGCGTTGTAAACCGTCAATCAAAGCGTCTAAAATCCTCACCTAGTCTCTTACGGTTGCGGGATTTTGAACGGAGCGTGTACGCTTCGTCTACGGCGGTAGGAGGACCTGATTTATGAAGTACGTTAGCTAACATGCTATGAATCTAGGTAAACCCTAAATCAGCAAGTTTTAGGGTTATTTTATACCTGAAAAAGGGGAGAAATCACCAGCCAGGTGATTGGAAAGAAGTGCTGAAGCAGCAGCTGTCGGTAGCTCGGAAGCGGGAAAAATCCCTTCTTCTCTTTCTCTCAAACTCTCTCCTTTTCTCTAGAGTTTGAAATTTTCGGATGGGAGGGAGAAATGAGGGTTTCAACCCCTTTTATAAGCTTAAAAACGCCGGAAATAGGCTCCGGGACGAAGTTTACTTGGTGCCTATCCATTTCGGGGCTGTTTCGGTCCAAAAACTGCTTTCTGGTGGTCCCCTGGTCGATTGCGATCGGACTTAAGCTCATGTGCACCAGATGTAGCTCGTATTAAGTTTTCAGTCTGGCAGGGTTCGCAGATCGCACGTGGCGGACCAGTTTCAGTTCAGCGGTCACCGCACGTAGATCAGGACTGAAAGTCTCATGATAATAAATAGAAATTTTTCCTGATCCAAGGGTGTAATCTGGATGAATTCTGACGGTCAGAACGCTTAATACTGACGCGTCAAGTCGTGTGCCAGATTTGAATTTGAAATTTCAAATCCGTCCCTATTCGCGGTCGCTTCAGTCCGAGTTCAACGAAATAGTCTGTGATTATCGGTTTGACTTGATTTTCGAGATGATTGTCAAGTCCAGCTGGGCGGTTCTAACGGTCTAAGATATGAGGTATCGGACCTTCGACGCGCGGTCTAGATCCAATTCAAGAATTCAATGTGGTCCAGAGAATAGACCTGCTTAGAGTTTGATCCGAGGTTATAGAGTATTGTAAGGTTGTTTGTTCTACTCGACTTGGGTCCTGCAGAACGTATTTAAAGTGATCAGGGACTATTTCCCAGCTACTCTAGCGTTGCGCTAGCTAACTTACGCTTAATTTCCATGGAAATTATTTCTACGCGATTTCGGGTCGAGTTGGTACTCGAGCCCAAGTACGGATTTTTCACGGGCGTTACAATCTACCCCCCTTAACAAATAATTTCGTCCTCGAAATTTGTACCTGTTCGTACTCCTCGAGAAGCTGTGGGTAGTTCTTTCTGATCTCGGCTTCTGTCTCCCAAGTAGCCTCCTCCTCAGAGTGATGCGTCCATAGTACCTTCACAAGGGGAATCACCTTGCTACGCAGTACCTGCTCCTTCCTGTCTAAGATGCGTGTCGGTCGCAGGATATAAGTAACATCCTCTCCTAACTGCACCTGCTCCCATCTGATGATATGGGAAGGATCAGCAATTTACTTCTTCAGCATAGAAACATGAAATACGTTGTGGACGCTCGCGAGGGGCGTGGGTAAAGCCAATCGGTAAGCCACCGCTCCCACACGATCGAGGATCTGGAATGGGCCAATGAATCGCGGTGCCAGCTTCCCCTTCTTCCCGAACCGAAGGACTCCCTTCATAGGGGAAACTAGCAAAAACACGTGATCCCCAACCGTGAACTCTAGTGGCCTCCGTCTCGTATCGGCGTAGCTCTTCTGTCTGCTCTGCGCTGTAAGAAGCCGACGTCGAATAATATCAATCTTCTCTGACGTCGCCTGCACCAACTCTAAGCCAATCAAGCTACGCTCACCGACCTCTAACCAGCAATGCGATGCGCGACAAGGTCGCCCATACAGCGCCTCATAAGGTGTCATGCCGATACTCGCCTGGAAGCTATTGTTGTACGCAAACTCCGCATATGCAAGACAGTCATCCCAACTGTCCTTGAAGTCCAATGCGCAAGCTCGCAACATGTCCTGCAGGATCTGGTTCACTCGCTCCCTCTGTCCGTCCGTCTGTGGGTGGAAGGCAGTACTGAACTTCAACTTCACACCCATAGCCTCCTGAATGCGAGTCCAGAAAATAGAAGTGAACCGCGTGTCTCTGTCCGACACGATCTCCAACGGAACTCCATGCAGACGCACGATCTCTCTGATGTACAATCTAGCCAGCTCGTCTGCAGAGTTCGTAACTCTGATCGGTAGGAAGTGCGCCGACTTCGTCAATCGGTCGACGATCACCCAAATGGAATCATGTCCCTTCCTCGTCTTCGGCAACCCAGAAATGAAGTCCATGGAAATGAAATCCCACTTCCACTCTGCAATCGGCATAGGCTGCAAAAGTCCAGGTGGTCGGCGATGCTCTGCCTTCACCTGCTGACAAGTGAGACAACGGGACACGAACTCATCTATGTGGGTCTTCATACCTTCCCACCAATACGTCTTTTTCACGTCACGATACATCTTCGTACTGCCTGGATGCATCGCGAGTCTAGTAGAATGCGCAGCCTCGAGAATCTCTCGTCTCAAGTCAGGGACATCTGGGACGCATAGGCGGCCACGGTAACGTAAGCCCCCATCCATACCAACTCGCCAGTCGGCGTCAACATCATCACTGGCCTGCTCTCGAAGCTCAGTAAGATGCGCATCGTCCCTCTGCGCCTCGATGACTCGGTCATCGATCTGAGATCGCACCTGTACGTGTGCGATGAACTCAAATGGTTCCTCTACGGTGAGTTTCTGCTCAAAGTCTCGCAAAAACTCAACCATATCCCACTCGGCAACCATCAGCGGAGCCGCAAACTATATCGCCTTCTTGCGGCTCAACGCATCAGCCACAAGGTTCGCCTTCCCAGGATGGTAAGAGACTTCAAACTTGAAGTCCTTCAGCGTCTTCATCCATCGCCGCTGCCTCATATTCAAGTCTCGTTGCGTGAATATGTACTTGAGGCTCTTGTGGTCGCAAAAGAGCTCAAACTCCTCTCCGTAGAGGTAATGTCTCCAGAGTCTCAGTGCGAATATAACGGCTGCCAAATCTAGGTCGTGTGTAGGGTAATTCTCCTCGTGCTTCCTTAATTGTCTCGAGGCATACGAAATTACCCTGTCCCTCTGCATAAGGACACAACCCAAACCAACGCTAGACGCGTTAGTGTATATAGTGTATCTAACCCCTTGCTCTGGCAATACTAGCACAGGGGCGGACGTAAGTCTGTCCTTCAGTTCCTGAAAAGCTGACTCCGCCTTATCATTTCAGGCGAACTTCACGTCCTTCCGTGTCAACTGAGATAAGGGTCTCGCGATCTTCGAGAAGTCCTGAATGAAGCGCCGATAGTAGCCAGCGAGACCCAAGAAACTCCTCACCTCAGTGACAGAACCAGGCTGCTCCCAGTCCTGCACCGCAGCTACCTTAGACAGGTCAACTGCCATGCCATCCTTGGACACCACGTGTCCCAGAAACTTCACCTCCTGCTTCCAGAAGTCGCACTTCTTATACTGTGCGAACAACTGATGCCGTCTGAGCGTATCAAGGACCAAACGCAAGTGCTCCTCATGCTCCTCTCAACTCCTAGAGTACACCAAAATGTCGTCAATGAAGACAACGACGAATCGATAGAGGAAAGGCCGAAATACCCGGTTCATCAGATCCATGAACACGGCCGGTGCGTTCGTGAGACCGAACGACATCACGAGGAACTCGTAGTGGCCAAAACTGGTCCTGAATGTTGTCTTCTACACGTCCTCATCCCTGACGCGCAGCTGATGATAACCTGACTGAAGATCAATCTTCGAGAAGTACTGCGCTCCTCTCAACTGATCAAACAAGTCATCGATCCTGGGCAAAGGGTACTTGTTCTTCACCGTGAGCTGGTTCAACCTGCGATAATCAATACACAATCGCATCGAACCATCCTTCTTCTTCACGAACAAGACCGGTGCTCCCCAAGGAGACACGCTAGGCCGTATAAGGCCAAGCTCTAGCAGACCATCAATCTGCGTCCTCAACTCCTCCATCTCACATGGTGTCATGCGATACGTCGGCAGTGAGACGGGTGTAGAACCAGGAACCAGATCGATAGTGAAATCGATCTCACGTCGGGGCGACAAACCAGGGATCTTCCTGAACAGATCTCCAAACTCAGAAACAACTGGCGTCTGCTCAAGTACCTGGACACCAGCGTCGCGCAATAGAGTGGCGTAGCTAAGAATGCGGAAAGGAAGATTTACCCGCACTGAAAATGTGAAGGATGCACCCTCAGGCTCGTACGCTGTGACTATACGAGTCTCGCAGTCAATCTCGGCTCTCGCTACAATCAACCAGTCCATGCCAAGAATGACGTCGAGATAAACGAGCGAGGGATCGACGACCAGATCAAGAGTCATCGTCCTGCCTCCCAGATCAACCAAACAACCCTCACACATCTGGGTGACATCCGAATAATCTCCATGAGCTGCAAAGACTCGCACGCTATCCATAGTGATAGTCTGTAACCCAAGACGCCTGACTACGGCACGCGATATCAAAGAAATCGTGGAACCAGTGTCCACCATGACAAGAACGGGAGTACCTCCGATATGGGCCGTGACCTCGAAGGTTGAATGCTGGAAAGTCGGCGTCGCAGCTGCCTCCGCGGTCAATGCATGAACCTGAGCCTGCTGTGGCCGGTTCGGCCGCTGTGTTAAGGGCTGTGGAGGCTGTCGGATCTGCGATATCGTAGGTCTGAAAGAAGGATGCGCAGGAGCTGACCGTATAGGCGGTGCTGATATCGCCTGCGGACGTACACGGTCAATTTTCTGCGGCGGCGAGAACCCACTGTCCCGCATCCTCGAAAAGCAGCTCTGCGCCAAGTGGCCCGTCCTCCCACAGTATGTACAAGTCAAATCAGGGCGCCGAAACGGTGGTACAGGCGCCGTAGTCATAGTAGGAGGATCAATGCGAGGCCTCTTGCCCGCGAAGGGCCTGTCTGGCAAATCCGGTCGTGGCCTAGAAGCAGCCGGGCCTCGAGATCGCGCAAGTCGATCCACGTCCTGCTCTGCCCGCATGGACATGTGAACCAACTCCGCATAAGAGGAAAAACTAACACAACACATCTTCGACCGAATATCCGGTCGCAAGCCCTCCAAAAAGCGCCGTATGCGCATCTGCTCATCAGCTAGGATCGTCGGGACGTACCTGCCCAACTCTGTGAACCGATGCTCATACTCGGTAACTGTCATCGCTGCCTGTCTGAGACGGAGAAACTCATTCTCCCTGTCGTGCCTGTAGGTCTGGGGATAATACTTCTCATGGAAGCGAAACTCAAATGCTGCCCACGTCCATACAAAATCTGCGGCAACAGTCCGCAATACGCTATCCCACCACATACTGGCCTCTCTCTCAAACAGGAAGGTAGCCAGCTCTACCTGCTCAGCCTCGGTGCAGTGCAACATCCGTAGAATCTTTGACACTCGGTCGAGCCAGTACTCAGCCTCCTCGGGTCTGTGAGAACCCGTGAAAGTAGGAGGCCGCAAGCGCTGAAATCGCTCCAAAAGGCCCCGTATGTCGGCAGGATTCCCCGCAGGGAAAGCAGGCGGCGCAGGATGGGTCATGCCCTCATCCTGGGCGTAAGTATAGGCATCCTCAGCTAGATGCGCAGGTGGTGCAGGTGGAGTAGATGTAGTCGCACCCCCACCCTAGGCTAATGTCCCCACTATGGTAGTCAGAAGCTGCTGCTGCTGTAGCATCATAGCCATCATCTGCTCGAATCTGTCAGGGGGTGGAGCAGGCTGTGGCGGATGCGGTGTGGAAGTAGATGCGCGATGTGGCTCTCTAACTGATGCTGTAAATGGCGGTGGTCCATCTGTAGGACCAACAGCAGGCTGAGACGATCGAACCGCCTCAGGAATCGGGCCCACAGCAGGGTCCGAACGAGTGCCAGACTGAGAGGGAGTCTGATCCATATGCTCTGACAATGCAAACCGAACCGCGCTCCGCGTAGTCTTAGGTGGCATTCCCTATATTCAAAATAGGGTGCAACCTTGTCAGTCTCAATTGCACAAATACACCACAATCATTCACTTAAAGAGTCAAAGGCATTCCATGCATTTCAATTAATCAAAATTGTCACAATACAAGGGATATATCCTTACAAGCATCATGACTAGAGTTACATGGAAATTAAGACAGTTAAGCAACAGCAACATAAGCAAAGCACTAGCCCTAACAGGCTTACACACATAAAACAGGAAATGACTAACTACTGATAATAACATCAAAGATCGCATCGCTAGTCGGAGTCTGGTGACGGAGGAGGAGCACCCTTATCCTGTAAGCAACACAGGATCGCCTTCAAGGTGCGAGTCACCTTGCCAAATTTCTTCTTTATAACGGCCTTGGCATCAGCAACTTCTGCGCGAAGTTCTTGGACTTCCCTTCGCAAAGCGGTCTGACTCTCCTCCATCCGAGCAATGCGGTCGTCGATAGTAGCCTGCGCAGAAGGAGGAGGGCTCTCATCAGTATCCTGAGCCTCCTCTTCTGCTTCTTCCTGAGCTTCTTCCTGAACCTCTGCTCTAGGTTCTTCTTCGCTTTGATCTTCCTCATCATCAAAGTCATCCCCACTATCCCTTTCAAGTTGATTTTCACGGTATTGTGACCCAATCTTCATCTTGACCATTGTCGACTCATCGATGGTGTGAATCGATACCGGCAATTCCGGCCCAAGTCTATAGGCAAACTCAAGCGCAATCTTGCAAATAAGTCGGCCAAAGGGAAGCGATTTGGATGTCCCTCTTGACCTGGCTATGAGAACTATCTGCCGTAAGATGAAAGTGGCCATACATACGTTCTCTCCCTGGGCCACCAGAAATAAGAAATCGATCATAAGACGTGTACATTCAATGCGGTTCGTCGACCTGGGATAAACATTGAACGTGCAGATATGATGCAGCAGGCGCAAATCCTCAGACATGTACGTCGCCTTGAGGCTATTATTAGGCTGCCATGGAACCAACTTACCGCACAGAAACCTGGTACGGCGATCTCGTTCACGTCTAGTCCTCAAATTCTTCTCACTAGGATGCACATCACCTAAAGGCACGTTGAGAAGTCGCGCAATCAACCGAACGTCGATCGTAGCCATCCGATCTCTACCAAAAGGGATTTTGAACTGCAAGGGCTCCAAGGTAGGATTCTGGATGCTAGCATAGAAGGCACGAACGGTGCTCACATTAGCACGAGCGCGAGCTTCAAAGATCGGAGCCCAATGCGCAGCTTCAGTACGCTCGAACAACAGATACTCACCGAACAATCGTCCATCTACGTCCGCCTCAAATAACACTTTGCGATCAGTGTATTGGCCATGAGGCATCTCAGATAAAATTATTCGTCCAAGGTGTGCATGGGGATCCAAATCCCGCTTTGTACGGCACTCCAGGACTACAGCTGGACCTGCGGCGGTGCTCGAACTTGCGGCACCACCCCGCGGTCTTCTCGATCGAGCAGGGCGGCTCGGCCCAGCCTCGTCTGTTGCGGTTTTCCTCTTATCCATCAAAGATATGATGGATGAGAGTGACAAAAGGCCCAAAATGGCTTCCACGAAAGCCATGGAAAACGGCGAAAATGCGAAGAAGCAGCTGCCCAATCTGAGAAAAGGAAATCTAGGCGTCGTAGAGGGATGCTTCAAGCTTCCCAAGACTGTACTTTCAAGGAGAAATACAAACAAAAAGATAGAATGGAGCACCTCACGATTTCAGCTCTATTTGGGGGATTTTGGAGCTCCAAATGGTGAGATTTTCAAGAAGAGGGGCTGCCAACACCCAATAAGTGATGGGTGGTGGTCAGTTTTGGCCAAGGAGTGATCTAGGAGTGCTTTGGGACGCCGAAGTTTGGAGATGGTTGCTGAAAATCGAAAATAGGGCTATGGAGAGGGCTGTTTGTGAAGGAGGGGTATGATTTAGGGGTTTTCGTGAGATGGGAGATACCTAGGGAGGGTGTACATCTCATTTAAGGGCGTGCGCCCGAAATTTGGGACCAACTGACCCCACCGGTCGGCGATGCATCGCCCGACCGGCGATGGCATCGCCGGCCAACTTCCAAGTTGGCCGGTGGGACCACATGGGTCTGATCCCCCATGGTCCAAGGGTTCCAAAAAGGTATGTCCCACCCCCTAGTTCATCGTAATTTGGTCTGTATGAGCCCAAACATGTGTTCGGGGCTTTTCGGGTCCACATCGCAATCCTGAATACCAAACCATATGATGCAGCATATGAATTTGGGGTAGAATAAGCCAGTACATCTATCTAGATCCTTAGTTGCTAAAGAAAGTGAAGTTAGAATGGCCTTATGGTCATTTTTCATGAAATTTTACTATTCACTGTAAAATTTTGTGAAAGTACTAATTTGTATTATTTTCATATTAGGTTTGATGCCTAACATGAAATAGATAAGAAAGAAATGAAGTTCGGAGTGTTTAGAGGAGGAATTTTGAAGATTTTTAGCGAAACAGGGTTTTTAAGTCCTGGCGATTGATTACAGGAGTCGTGGTCATCCCACGGCCCAAGAATTCACTTTTGCGGTTTAAAACCGCTCATAGGACGTCTCAACCCAGCTTCCTACAGCTTAGAAGTGATTCGGGTTGCCTTATGCGACCCGAGATGCATTACAGACTCGATCTTGCGATCGATTCTAATAGACTTCGCCTATCGGCGAATCTGCGATCCTAGACGTGTTTCTAGACCCTTCTCGCACCCACCTAAGTCAAAGGAAGCGACAGCGTACATCGCAAGACCATAACCCAGGCCCAGTATACTCTCATTCATGCTCTGATACCAACTTGTAACACCATGAAAATCGGGGGTCGTGTATAAACTCAACTCCCGAGTTCCAGACCGTCACTTATGCAACAAAAATGGTTATGATTTAATGTTGTCTGATTTAAAGCATTCACATGAGTAAAAGTATACCAAAACTGCAATTCATACTTCAGATCCAGTGATAAAAGCAAGCGGAAGACTAAACAATATATATATCACTGTATGGAAAAACAAAGTAAATCTCATCTGTCTCCAAAGTATGACTACATCTCTGAGTCTCATATATATACAAATGAACAAAAATAAAGTGTTCAAAATAGTCCCACTGATGTCCCCTCGATCCAAGTCGCCTACGGGAAGCCGTCGTGATACTGCATATACGAGAACTCATCCTGGTCCTCGTCGATCTCTGGCTCCACCTCCTGGATCTCAGCCTCACCTGCATCTACAACAGGGTCTGGTGGGTGTTGCAAACACCATCCCGTAACGTGGGAATGAGTGATCAACTCAGTGGAATCATAGAGCAAAGATTAGCATGTTCACAATTCAATCACGCGATAATAGTAAAGCAGTAAATCAGACAATCCTAATACTGTTGTTAATGCAAGATGGTATGACGTGATGTATGCCCTCACCGACGATCACCCTCATGCGGCAACATCTTACGACCGCGGCATGCCACACTCCCTAGAGTGCTCCACATCTTCCAGGCACATGCAATGCTATGGTGATATGATTTCCAAGTTGTTATTAGTCCATTCAAACAGCAGGATTGGGAAACTAAGGTACTTCCCTTGTATCAATCCCAACACAGATCCTGTCTAGGGTCGTCACTCCTAGTAATCTCATACGATGTATATTTCGTAGGTCACTGCAAGGGCTGCCAGGGCTGTTGCTCGCACTCGTTGCACCGCTCCCCCATCACCTTATCAATACAGGCCTACCGTACTCTACTGCAATGGAAGGGTCGTCGCCTCCCGTGGACTCAGAATACGCTCGCGGTCACTACAAAGGGCTCGTCGCCTGATCAGTGTAGGCCGACAGCTAGAATATAGTGTCCCATACCACCATAATCTGCTCACGAGTCAAGGTGCTCACTGGTCACTACAGGGAGGTTTGTGGCCCCAGCGTAGGCCGACAGCTCGACCATGGTGTCCCATACCACCATGCCCGGCTCATGAGTCTTCATGGATCTAGGTACCATGGTTAACAGGGTTTACAATGGTAAGTTCAGTACCCTAGGTTCAAGCAGTTATGACACATACAAGGTGAACATACATCGGCCAGTCGGGTTACTTGACGGGCTCGACTAGCGCGATCGCATCTCAAGTCGAACGACATGAAGTGCGTAAAACACTTCGCGTGGCCTAACCACTGCCGCCAACTCTAAACACGAATCACGTTCATCGACGCGTCGTTCGTGGCTATGACCATTCAGCCACGAATTCGCTCGGTTACCGACTGCCTGGACTAAGTCTAGTCTCACACATCTATGGAATCACATTAGCATTACATGTAAAAGTATTGGAATTTAAATACAATCATGTGAGCATGTTAACACATGTTATAACATTCAACTTAAGCAATTCTTCAAGGCATACTTTCTATGCATGTAAAGCAATCATGCATAAGGTCAACATGTAGGAAATCATTTAGGTCAGCATACTAATCAAGAAATCAATCTCAAACTACTACATAACATCATTTAATTCAATACCTACTAATACAAGCATTTATACAAACACATACACTACACACTTAAGTCTACATATAGTATGTCGACCCAAAGTGCGCAACTAGGCGAATCTCTTCGCCAAACTGATTATGCAAGCATTCCTAACTCCCTAATGCGGCGACAAACCATGTCAATCACGTCAGCAAAATATGCATGTAGACCGTACTTCCTACAAATGACTAAAATGCCCTAAATCTCATATTCTTCGTTAATTTACGAAACAGAAAACGGAGAGCATGTTGTACATGTCAAACGGCGATGCCGTCGATAATCTACTATTAAACGACATTGAAAGCGTTGTAAACCGTCAATCAAAGCGTCTAAAATCCTCACCTAGTCTCTTACGGTTGCGGGATTTTGAACGGAGCGTGTACGCTTCGTCTACGGCGGTAGGAGGACCTAATTTATGAAGTACGTTAGCTAACATGCTATGAATCTAGGTAAACCCTAAATCAGCAAGTTTTAGGGTTATTTTATACCTGAAAAAGGGAAGAAATCACCAGCCAGGTGATTGGAAAGAAGTGCTGAAGCAGCAGCTGTCGGTGGCTCGGAAGCGAGAAAAATCCCTTCTTCTCTTTCTCTCAAACTCTCTCTCCTTTTCTCTAGGGTTTGGAATTTTCGGATGGGAGGGAGAAATGAGGGTTTCAACCCCTTTTATAAGCTTAAAAACGCCGAAAATAGGCTCCGGGACGAAGTTTACTTGGTGCCTATCCATTTCGGGGCTGTTTCGGTCCAAAAACTGCTTTCTGGTGGTCCCCTGGTCGATTGCGATCGGACTTAAACTCATGTGCACCAGATGTAGCTCGCATTAAGTTTTCAGTCTGGCAGGGTTCGCAGATCGCACGTGACGGACCAGTTTCAGTTCAGCGGTCACCGCACGTAGATCAGGGCTGAAAGTCTCATGATAATAAATAGAAATTTTTCCTGATCCAAGGGTGTAGGGTGTAATCTGGATGAATTCTGACGGTCAGAACGCTTAATACTGACGCGTCAAGTCGTGTGCCAGATTTGAATTTGAAATTCCAAATCCGTCCTTATTCGCGGTCGCTTCAGTCCGAGTTCAACGAAATAGTCTGTGATTATCGGTTTGACTTGATTTTCAAGATGATTGTCAAGTCCAGCTGGGCGGTTCTAACGGTCTAAGATAGGAGGTATCGGACCTTCGACGCGCGGTCTAGATCCAATTCAAGAATTTAATGTGGTCCAGAGAATAGACCTGCTTAGAGTTTGATCCGAGGTTATAGAGTATTGTAGGGTTGTTTGTTCTACTCGACTTGGGTCTTGCAGAACGTATTTAAAGTGATCAGGGACTATTTCCCAGCTACTCTAGCGTTGCGCTAGCTAACTTACGCTTAATTTCCATGGAAATTATTTCTACGCGATTTCGGGTCGAGTTGGTACTCGAGCCCAAGTACGAATTTTTCACGGGCGTTACAAAGCGACCCATGTAGTCGAACTATTGCAGCCCATACACACCCGCCCAAATCCACGGGTTTAATCTTAAGATAGTCCTACCAATAGGACCACCTTTACTCTCCTCATATTCTTAACCAACCCAAAGGTTTGATAGTAATGCGTAGCATGCTAACTAATAGAGTTATTAATTAGCATATGTAATATCATGCATTCACACTTCTCAACATAAAACTCAGATTTTTCCTACTAAGCAAAGCTAACAATGTTGCGAAATAAAGGTGCATACGTATTGTGTGGGTTAGTGAGGAAACTAAGCATTTCATATACATCATAGGATCAAAATGCACATGGGTTAATATATCATACATACTATAAGATAACATCATATACGAATCAATAAAACATGAACATGCAAACATCAATTTATACCCAATCATATGAATAACAACAAACACTGCATAGCTATTCCACATTGATTGAAAGGATCAAGGCAAGGTCTTTCCTAAGTTCTCTTTAGATCCTCCAAATACATCATCCAAGCAAGCAAAATCATTAAACTCATACAAAAATTAGTGCTAAGTCACCTAATGATAATAGTCTGTACCTATGGATCGTTGAAGACTTGGAAAACAACCTGGAAACACCGAACTCGATGTCGATCGATCAGAATTCTAAGACAATGTACTTGCATGTTAGAATCTCATATAAATCCACTCTCAACATGAGGAATTTCTAGGAGATGAGGGTTTTACCTACTCAATCGGTGGAGAGGGGCTCTTCCGGTTGTAGGTGAAGGATTTGTCGAGGAAGAGGTGATAAGTTGAAAGAATCGATCTCCTTTGGGCCCCACTAGAGCTATGGCCTACCTTCCCTCTTCTTCACTCTCCCTTCCTCTCTTCTTCTTTTTTCATTTTCTCTCTTCTCTCTTTTCCTTTTCTAGGGCAAAATCGTATGGGGAGATAGGTGCCCAAAAGAAGCCCCTTTTATAATGCTAAATTTGGTGCAAATGGCCCCAAGTGTTGGGTTTTTACTATACTAGCCCTATGAGAGGATTTTTCTAGCCTTTAGGGCCCACTATGGGGTGTACGTGTTGATATACACCGTAGGATAGTTAGCCCCAATGATGATCTACGTATGGACGTCATTTGGATGTGTCGATCGACAAATATGATTAAAAATCTGTTCAACGGTCACTGATAGTCGATCGAGGCCGCGGCTATATGGATATGAGTAGGGAAATATCCTTACTTCACGAGTAAAGTTTGGTCGTCAACCGACGGTCCGAAATCCTCAACTTGGGAAAAGACCGAACACAGATAAGTTACTTAAGTTCTTGGTTAGTTTCAAGAGTATACGCACAACTCATGCACTGACCTTGTAAGTCCAAGTTGAGCGATCCGAGTCACGATCTCAACTGGATGTCTTGCGATGGACGTCAAGCCTAGTAAGATGGACATTATTCTATAGTTTTAGAACTAGTGACCCACTAACAAGCGGTCTAGAGCTTGTTAGGAAATTCGGGGCATTTCTGCAATGAATTAGGTATTGAGATTTCTCGTGGGCGATGATTAGGGTTTAGATTAACTATGTTCATAGGATAACCCATTTATAACTAATGAAAGTGGAGATTTGGTCATAATTACTCTAAACTGTCAATTTTAGGCTAAAAGAGTAACGGAGTTGATTTGGTCATTAGTCAATATCCGGGCCTTATCTCACTCGGCCCCGGTTAAATATTTAATTTAAACATGATTGTCTTGATTAATTAGCGATGGATCGGTTAGATTTGGGTCTTATGTGAGTAAATTATGGCACTTCACCTGATGTTCAAGTGATCGAGCAGATTCGTTGGCTTCATATAGTTTATTAATCGGATTGGTCAGTTCTTTACTGGTACCACCCCTGTATAAACTAAAATTGAGTGTTAAAGGTCATTAAGTGATATTATAAGTTAATTAAATAAAAAATTTGATGGATTTTTGAAAATCCAAAATAACGAAAATCTAGGATGTTACAAATGATCTCATCCACAATGGGACCCACAATTTGAACAGACTTGATCGACGGACATACATGCTGTGATCATCGTCACTAGTGGGACCCTTGATCATAATCCCAGTGGTTGTTCCCTTTGAATTTGTGCCATTGACTATTTTCAGCCGTCCATTTGATGGCCACTAATCAAAGGTTTGGGTTGGCCGGTCAGTAGTTTTTCATCATGGCCCACTTGTACTGGGTCCCATGGTTAGAAAAGGATGGGTCGGGTATAAAAACATGGTTTTAAGACTTAACGAGTCTAACATGGATCGTCCGAGTCAACCCAGCTTGACTAGGCGCGTTCGGACTCGATTCAGGGCCTGTATATTCGTAGCACACGTGCCACCCTGGCAGAAATGTGTTAGATCCATGCCATTCATCAGGTGGAAAACCCTGTGAAGATGCATTGACCTAAACATCAAGCTGGCCCATTCATCCGGTGGGTCAGATGTACCCTTTTTTTTCTGCCCAACTTGATGAGCGGCCGAGATCTTCCTTTGGTATGTGCCGCGAATATACATGCATTAATTACGTGTCATTTTCATCCTTGTATCAAAGAAAAGTGTTACTTGTGTCAGTCCAACATAAGGAAGTTCGCCCATGTTGGGCCCACTTAAAGAACGGTCCACATAGAGTACGGTGATGTTGGGCCCACTTAAAGAATGGTCCACATAGAGTACGGTGATACACAAGAGATGGTCCCTTACAATTCTTTTTTCCCGTTCAAAAAGCCACCTCTGACCGTAATATGGATTAAATGAAGGGCTGAAAGCTGGGCGGGTTCAACCCAACCGACCTGACATTAGGTTGGGATCGGGCAGGATGTATGTTTCGAGCTGGGGTTATATGAACATGAACCTTATAAAACTTGGGGTTGGGCTCAGGTTAAGGTCTCCGGTTGCCTAACCAAACCCAAACCCAAACCCAAATATATAAGTTTCTTATAAATTATAATTTAGTGCAGATAGTTTGTGTTGAAGGCACTGGACGGTCTCAATGGCCCATGCCATTTTCGATGACTCGAGTTAACAAGATATCACGGATTTCTCTCTTTCAAATAGATTGAGTTCTAAAATTACAGGTACAAAAAATAAGATAGAATCTGTCCGACCAACCCAATCAAGCCCACTTAGGTTAGGCTTGGGCTGAGAATTCCCAACCTGAGGTTGGATTGGGATGGATCAAGGTTGAGGTATAGGAACTCTGGGTTGAGCTAGGGTTGAACACCAACCCAACCGAACCCAACCCAACCCAACCCAACCCGCCCCACTTTCAGCCCTAATTAAATAAGTTCTTGTAAACAAACGTGTTGTAAACGGGTACCATAATCCAAGGCGTCCATCCTATGGGCCCACCTTAAATGCACAACCATCAATAGATAACATTGATCGAATGATCTTAACACTTGCAAATGGAAGGTTAAGGGCAAATAGTACGAAATCTTTCGATTGAATGGTCAGGATCATTTGTTCGATGTGACTTTTAGAATGGGCCTGATTGGGCCAAGCCCATAAAGAGATATTTTGGCTACTGACCTTCGTTTGGACCAGAGATCAAAAGAAGAGCTGTGCAGTTGAGCTTTAGCCTCAGCCCATTTGTTTTCATGGGGCTGTATATGAGCCTACATCTTTATAATGATACTTCTCACCCACTGAATGAACGGTACAGATCATCTGACATCTGAAGGGCTGTGAAAATTGGCCAAAAGACCCCAGACCTGAAAATTGGACCCCATGCACGGCCCATGAAAAATAAAAAAGGCCCCAGATTTAGGATACAAGTGGGCCACAAAAAGGAAATTATCATAAATGTAAGCCTTGACCGATCATGTTTAGCCTGCAGATGGGCCTTAAAAGGAACCCAAACCCACCTAAAAAGGTTCTTGTTGGTGCAGCCCAACGAGCCAACCTGAAAATGGACAGCCCTAGAAATTTCATCCATCCACCATCCAAACCATCCATTTGTAGACCTGATCATTGTGATGCTGCGGACCAGGAAAAATGCACCAGTTGGAGAATCCTGAGCATCCAATTGGTTATCATTGGACAGCCATTAGATGGACAATCTGGGCCCATAGGGCCACCCAGAAAAGGTTATTTGTTCATCATCAGTTGGGCTTCTAATAGGTGGGCTTGGGTTGAAACCTTGGGCAGTTCACCCAACCCAAACCTGACCCTATGTTGCATATGATATAGCATACATTGTTAAACTTTCTAGTGCTCTCGTAGGACTCTAGGTTATACTACTCCTGCTTGGATCAGATCATGTGAACTATCCAATTAGTCGATCTGAACCATTCATTTAGTTCTATACATTTTATAGGGTACCACGCAAAAAAAATTTCATACTGATCAGAAGATCCAATCCGTCTTTGATTTTGCCTTATTTTCTTTAGCCACCCTTTTCCTAAGCCATGGATGGGATGGTTACCATTGCTTAATGAAAGTGATTCTTTAGAATCATAAACAATCCATGATGGCCCCTAACAAATAGATGGATCAAACTGTTGCTTAGACTTATTTTTGTTTAAACTGATCTTGATCATCCATATTTAACGCCATTGATCAAGTGGTTAATATTTGTCAGATTAGTATAGTGTACTATGGTCCTATTTAGCAATCTAGACCAATGTATTGGATTGTCAATCAATTGAGAGCTTATAAATTGAGGTAAATGGGAAATAGAATTGGAAGTAAATGAACTGGGAGTAAATGGCTCGCATAGTTGTATTTGGATAAGAGTAAATGAAACACATTTAAAATTCAAATATTTTGTGTAGATGGGAGGAATTGAAATGTATTGAAAATTTTCAATATCCACAAGAACATAAGTGATATTTCAAATTAGCTTTAATATACCAAAGTAGTGTACATATGTAATATTTAATAAATTAACTGTAATAAACCCACTGAAATATATAATTTAGTAAAAATTAGAAAATTTTGAACATCGAGTGGGCTACAAACGTAAGGATCACAAACAAACAACTTACCAATGCTTTTTAACTGTCGATTTAGATAGCTAATGTTTAGATGATATGATTTATACCATTGGTGTGATTTTGGTGATGTAAAAGATAATTGAATTATTTCGGAGTATCACTAGCATACCATGTGTATGACGGATATGTGCATGGCACCACCTTTGTTTACCCGTGCGACTCTCCTGGAAAGCTCAAAATGCATTTCATCCCATTTACTTCCAAATCCTCTACACAAGATTGTATTTTATTTACGTTCCTATTTACTTCCATTTCATTTTCGTAAATTTACTTCCATCCAAACACACCTCAAATACCATTTAACTTCATTTACTCCATTTAAATGCCCCTAAGTGTCCCAATGCAACTAAGAACACTATAACTTATAGTGCTCTAAGAGCACGGTGGCATTTCTCTAAATTATCATGTATGACATAGGAGCAGATTGCCTTGGCAGATCTTCATGCATGAAAGCGAGTGCAATAGCCAAATGTTGTATATGTATTAGGCTGCAATAACTAACACCAAGCTAACATTAAAAAAAATAATAATAAAAAAGCCTGCAAAAATTAGTATATAAAAAAATGCAATTATAAATTTAAAAGGAAAGCATATTGAAATGTAATATTTTCATGAAGACGAAAAGATGTAGAACGGCTTATGTTCTGGTCCAATTCTAAAAACAACTCGCTTTTAAACTCTTTTAAAAAATAAGTTCGTCTTTTTCCATAGTCATTTAGCTTCAATCTCTCTTTTCCTTTCTTCAAGCACAAAACCGTTGTGCCTCTCTCCTCGTGAAACCTTCACACCTCGTCTCAAACACTTGCATCTCTCCCGAACCTCTCTCTCTCTCTCCAAAGTCCTCTTTATCCATGACATGTGCAAACCATGATGAATTATGAGGCCCACCTTGATGTATGCATTGTATATCCACGATGTCCACCGTTGTTCGCAACTCCTTTTAGAGTCTGGCCCAAATATGAAGTAGATACAAATCTCAGGTGAACCACACCATAGGAAACAATGATTATTGAATGAACACCATTAATAACATCCTAACATCCTAGGACCCCCTGCAATGTTTATTTTCCATATATACAACTTGCTGATAAGGTCACACAGACCTGGATCCCACAAGAAGTTTTTAACGATCGATCACCATTGTTTCTAGTGGTGTGGTCCACCAGAGATTTCCATGCCCTAAAATGATATGGAAAAATGGATGGACATTATTGATATGGAATATATACATCAAGGTGGGCCCCATGGTCAGGTCCACACTGTATTTGGTGACGCTGGGCCACACCTAATCCGCACCCGTATTTACGTTGTGGTCAACTGACATTAAAATCTTTTTTAATCGAAGTGAAAAGAATTAGACTGATATAAAATGGCCACACCTTGATGTCCATGTGAAATCCACCTCAACCACTAAATGTGTCATCCCAAAATAACCATGTGGTATAAAAATCACAATGGTCCACAACATACAAACTGAAAACAGTTGGGATTTAGATGGCCACCCTTGAATTCTATATGGCATACCGTGATGGTTATACAAAATCTAATCTAACCATGATGTATCTCATTAAAATATATACATAATGACAAAACAATTAGGCCCATCTTGATTCAAGTGGGCCGCACGAATGTAAATCATTTTGTGGGTGAGCATTGCCCTGTACTCTTTCCGATCATGTGGTCCACTAGAATCACAGTTAAGTCAGAAATGTATGCCCTACCCTAACATGAGGTGACACACATGATGGTCCAAGTAAATTTCATATGGGCGTTAAGATGGCCCACCCCATTGTTTTCACAGCCCAGCACACCTATGTAGTCTGCGTTAGTAAAACTCACCTGAACCACCGTGTGTTTTAACCCATGTTAGGCCAGGGCCTAAATTTCTAACCCAACCATAATTCCAGTGGATCACATGGTAGGAAACAGTATAGGACAACGTTTACCCTTGAAATAGTTTCCTTTCGTGTGGTCTACTTGAATTACAGTTGGGCTGAGTTTTTGATATTATGCATAAATTAATTTTAGATGGCCACCTCATGGTTAGATTAGATTTTATATGATCATCATGGTTGGTCATGTAAAAAACAAGGGTAGGCGTCCCAGTGCAACTATTTTCCTGACAATGTAACTAATTTCCTGACATGGGTTCATTTGACATTTGGATTTTTCTTATTTATTCACTCATGCCCTAAAATAATAATCCACGAAAGACGGATAGTGTGGATTAAACACACAAATCATTATGTGGCCCATGGCATGGTCCACTGTCCAAGGCGAGTTTACATGGTTCATGAGGATATAATGGTAGGAGTGAGAGATCAACTCACTAGTTATATGAATTCTAAGTTACACATGTTATCCACTCTATTAGGATATTCTATGATAAAGCATTTAAACATCCAATTTCTTAAGTAATCTTGTTAATGCACATGAATGTGATTATGAAATTATGCATGCTCTTACAGTCCAATACTCCCTCACAGCAACTTCGACGCCTATTTCATAATGTCAATACTCCCTCATCACGCGACTATAATGACAAATCGCCACAACCTAATGTATTGCAATGCACTTGATGTTTATGCTTAGCTGAGTAGTTAATTAGTTATATTCATCCAGCATGTTTGAGAAGCTATAGTATCCCCATTTTGATCATTAGTCCCATCTAGATCACTTGGTTCGGAATGACAATAGTGGTCTCTTACCTGTGTCAATTGCTTGGCTTGGGTTCGTCACTCTCAGTTGAATACATATGATGGGTAAGTAAACAGCATCGCTCGCGGTCACTACGGGGAGGTTCGTCACCCCAGTGTAAGCCGACAACATGAATAAAGTATTTTATACCACCATGCTCAGCTCATGAAACTTATAAATCATATTGCTAATTGTTGTCACTAGACTTTTTCAAGGACACATGGTATCATAGATTCAAGCAGTCGTGATCATACGTGATGAATGTACACGATTAGTCGGCTGTTAGATGAATTCGATTGACTTGGGTGAATTCCGATGCAACCGGCTTTGGGTATAAGTATCCCGCATAATTCAGCTGCTGTCGGTTGGCCATATTCAACTTAAATTAATCAAACGAGTTTGAAATGACCGAACTATCTTAGGCCACTCCTATATTCTATCATTTATTGATTAACCCAACTAGTTAAGTAGTTTTAATTATCCAACAAAACTAGCTAACTGATAATAATATATACGAAAACAAAACATGAGCGTTAAATATACTAACCAAGAATGTATCAAAATCTTCTCACATTAATTATAAAATTAACAATACATCCTATTAAAAAACATTAGACAAGAAAATCTTCTACTTCTAACAATACAACTTTAAAATACTTTCATCATGTTGGCCTTACATTCACATAATTCAAGTTGTCCTATAGAAACTTGATCTTATTCGACCAAACCATTGAATGATAAATCTGTAGGTGCGTCCATGATTAGAACTGTGACGGGTATACACGGCATGTGTGACTTTCTGGGATACATATATATATATATATAAAAATAAATTATTATGGAACCTAGGTGTGTATTTTTTCCATCAAACCCACTCATCAGGTGTGACTCAGCAGGAAAAAAGGAAGATACAAAAAATCGGCATGATCCAGAACTGAAGCGGGCCACAATTTATGAAGTTCAGCGATTTTAGGCACAATTTTACACTTTAACTGCTGGTGTGGCCCACCTGATTATTATTATTATTATCATTATTTTGGGTTAAATATCAGACTGATATAGCGGCCCCAAAATGGGGGGTGTTGTAGGTTATTTCAGTCCCTCTCTAGCACACGTCCTGATATAGCAATCTGATCCATCCATCAAATGGACCGTACAATGGACGGCTTCATTTTCAAAAAATTCAGAGCAATTAGAAGATCCTAGCCATCGCCCATCAGTTTTCTTCAGTACAACTAGGTCTGCCTGTTGGGTCAGAGACAAGTAACAAACTAATCCTCGTCCTTCGCGCCACATAAAAGAAGCCTGTTGTCAGACTTTCTCATTTAGATTGCTGGAGGTGTACCGTATCTTTGACCATCTTTCACGTAGATTCGCTTCTACTGTTCGTAACAAGCCTTTCCCCTCTCCCACCGTACACGTACGCCGTATCCGTACCTCAACCTCGTATTTCTCCGTATGCTCTTCCCATACGTCCGTTCATTCGACTCGTAGCAGTACACACAGAGATTGCCTGCAGCACCCGGCTGCAGAGGATTCGTGTAGCATTAAGTTGTATGGGGCCCTCCGGAATGTATGTGTTATATCTACGCCGTTCATCCATTTCGCCAGCTCATTTTAGGTATGTGCCAGAGCACGAAGCAGATTCAAAGCTAAAAATGGACCACATGATTGGAAAAAGTAGGTATATTGATGACCACCGTTGAAACCTTCCTACAGCATACCTTGATGTTTACTTGCCATCTAATCTGTTCATAAGGTCACTCCAACATGGATGAAGGGAAAACACAAATATCATATTGATCCAAAATTTCTGTGGCCTTCAAAAATATTTCAACGGTATGCATTAGATTCCCACCTTTTTCATGTGGTATGGTCCACTTGTGCGTTGGATCTGCTTCATGTTTCGGTTCATGCCCTAAAATGAGATGGCGAATCGGATGGACGGGTGGATGGAACACAGACATCATGGAGGAGCCCAGCAGCCGGTGCTGCACGAATCCCTGCAGCCGGATGCTGCAGGTGATCCGCGTCCTTCAGCAGAATATCTCCAGTATCTCATTCACCTTCTTGTACGCTGCCACGTGTAGATTAGCCAAAGGGATCTGGACACGTTCGAGGTACGGACGCGAATTTTCTGTGCCCCGCCACGGATAGTTCCTGTGGTCGGAAGCTATGTGGGGCCCAAATAGATTCCCGTGATAAATCCACTCCGTCCATCCGTTTCGAAAGATCACAATAGGACAGGATCTTAAAAATCAAGGAGATCCAAAGCTAAAGAAGGCCACACCATGCGAAAAAAGAGTGGATTAAACTCCCACCACTGGAAAATTTATGGGGGCCACATAAGCTTTTTATTAGTATGATATTCGTGCCTACAGTTTATACTAGTGGAAGTAACCCTACGAGGGGTTTGGATGGCGTATGAATATCACGTCCCACCAATGGAAGGTTTCAACCGTGGATGTTTCTGTCTCACAGTTTCGTGTTCCGTGGCCACCTGAGTTTTGGATCTGCCTGATTTCTGCTATTCTTCTCTAATGTGATCTTGATAAAGTGATGGACGGAGTGGATTTGTCACAAGAATATCTGTGGTCCCCACATAGCTCCGACCACGGGAGCTTCCTGTAGCAAGCCACGGGCAATTCGCGGCCCACCATAAGCGCACGCGCTGGCGTACCAGCCACACGTGCGTCAAATTGTGCGAAATGCTGTTATCTGGTGGGCCCCACCAGGTTGATTACATGGGATGTAAGTTCATCCAGTGTACCAGACGCTGAGCCAAAAATGGAAGGTTAATTAGGAAAAAGAGAAATGGTGAGTGCCTATTTCACGCGTGGAAAAGGGGCGCACGCGTGTGATATCGGAGCCGCTTGATTATAACTGCATGACTTTTTGAGACATGGAATCAACATAGCGGGGATTTCCTGATAAACGGATAGGATTTCACACACGTGTACCTCGTTTCCACCCTTGAAGAGTGCAATAAGTGTGAACTGACAGTGGGGGTGTACTAACAAGTCCAAATTCGATGTACTCATATGGCCCAATAGATGAACGGAGCGACTGAATTTTTCTCCACTGGGTCTAGATTGTGGGGACGTATCCAATGAGCGGTTTGGATCTGGTTTATTGAGATTCATGGCTGGGATTACAGTAGCGAGTGCACTTGCATTTCTCCAACGAAATCAAATTGCGTGCGAGTTAGTCAGTACACTCTTATGGCATTGAGTAAACTCTGTTAGGCCCAGCGTGAAGTATGTGGTTTATCCAAGCCGTCCATCCTGTTTTCCATATCATTTTTGTGGTTGATACCAAACCAAAATTTAAATATATCAAAATCTCAAGTGGACCATACCACAGGAAACAGTGGGAATAACGATTTCCACCGTTGAAACCTTGCTAGGGCCCACAGAGATGCTTAGCTGTAATCCAACCTGTTCATAAGATCACACAGACATGGATGATGAAGGGAAAACACAAATATCAGCTTGAACAGAAACTTCTGTGGCCCCTAAGAATTTTTCAACGGTAGACATTCAATTCACACAGTTTCCTGTGGTACACTTGAGCTTTGGACATACTTCATTTTTTGGGATCAAACCTAAAATTATCTTGTAAAATGGATGGAAGGAGTGGATATAATACATAAATCACGGTGGACCCCACACAGTTTACTCAGTACGCAGCCCCCTTCCTTCTCCCACAGGTACGGCACCTAATTCGGACTTTGATGCAGACAGCCAATGGAAACCGGACACGTTTAAAAACTGTCGGGCCTATGAAGCCGATGCGATCATGGCCACCTAATATCCGTGGAACGTCGTAGCACCAGCGCGTGCCACGTATGAGGCTGTGGGTCCCAGACGATATTCAAAAGTTGGCTTGCTTACGTGTTAATAGTTTCCACGTGTCTCGTCGAGCATGCCGAATAACAGTCCTAGGATTAGTGGTCCTTCTTTGGCTGACGTGTCATCCTATGATTGGGTAGCCTTGGTTGGACGAATGAAACAGACCGTAGAATCCGGTTCACGTGAGTGTGGATTAGACAACATGCTGTCTGAAAAATCTACGGAGATTTCTTGTTTCAATACCTCAAGATTGCGATGGTTGATACGCTGGCACTGAGAGCTTGTACACGTGCCATGCACATAACTCAATGGGCCCCAAATCAGATGGATTATAAACCAGAAATTACGCTGATTTTGATTATTCGATTGACGGTTGAAATGAAAAGTAGTTCGATAGTCTGATTTTGGCAAACGGAGCGGATTGCATTCTGAGATTCAGCACGTAGTAAACTCTGTGGGGCCCACAGATTATGTATGTATCTTATCCGTACTGTCCATCCGTTTTATCAGATCATCTTAGTGTAGCAGCCCTTCATTGAAGCATATCCATATCTCAAGTGGACCACACCACGGGAAACCGCGGGGAAAATGACCTCTACCATTGAAACCTTTCTAGGGCCCACGATGATGTTTATATGTAATCAGACCTGTTCATAAGGTCACATCGACATGGATGAAGGGAAAATCCAAATATCAGCTTGATCCAAAACTTACTGTAGACCCCAGGATATTTTTAATAGTAGCTGTTCAATTACCACTGTTTCGTGTGGCGTGGTCCACTTTAGCTTTTGATATATTTCAATCACGCACTAAAATGATCTAGTAAAATGGATGTACGGAGTGTATGAGCTATATACATTACGTTGGGCCCCACAGTTTACTCAATAACTCAATCGGCTTTCATTGGATCATCTATATCTACACCATTATCCATAGCTTAAGTGGTATACTGGGTGAAAGATATCTCATTTCACGCTGAGGTTCTGGTATCGATTCCCTAGTGCGGTGGCTAAGTGGGTGTAGTAACAAGCTAACAGAAAAGGAAAAAAAACCAAACTTTTGCAAGTAAGGCTGAGTAAGGAGGCAAATGGGCAGAGGTGGCGGATCTACTTTTGGTGCAGATGTGGGCTTGAGCCTAGACTCGTGCGTCACATTGGGCCAGGCCCAATAAATAACTGGGCTCACTCGCAGGGCTGTTGATGGACCTGGGCCTTTTTCGAGACAATCCTAGGCCAAGGCATTTGACAGCCCTACGAGCACAGCTTGCTTAACAATAGTAAGCCCGATACTTATTCAATGATTAGCAGCCAAGTTGGACCCGCCTTCAACTAGACATGCTTTGGCTTGGGCCATTTGATATTGCCTTGTACATTTACATTCGGTTCAACCCACACGAGGTTGAACCGAGTCAAGCTCTACATAGCTCGACTACTAGCTGACCTCAGCTCGAACCTGCCTCGGCTCGATCCTCAAGCTTGACTTGCCAACTTGACTCAGTTCAATCAACAGCTTGGGCCAGTTTGAATAGAGTTCAAGATAAGATCGAGGCAAGTTCGCTTGTGCAGCATTTTCATAAACACATGTACCGCACCTTCAAATTCCTATTGTATATAAAATACTAGCAACAATTCTACAGGTATTTCAGCAAACACCTTATAGGCAACATCAAAATCAAGAAAGAATAAAAAAAGTATTTGTTTAATGAAACATACATTCTTTGCTACCAACTGACACTTTGTTGAGTCGTTTCATCAAACACTTGGTGACCAACATCAATATCAAAATAACAAATTCACTGAATTGGTTTGATCCGAGTTCAATTCAAGTTGGGCTCAATCCAAGTCGAGCCAAGCTTGGGCAAGCTCGAACTTGATTTGAAATTTTTTCGAGCTCAAAAAATCAACCTGAACTTAATTTGAAACCGAGTCGAATCGAGTTTTTTTGAGTCAAGTCGAGCAAGCTGTTGAGAAAAGTCTTAAATCTAAAGTTTTTGAGGTCATTCGACCAGTCGTGGGACAACTTCGACTGGTCGTGGGAGGCGCTCGACCGGTCGTAGGTTCGAGTCCTGACACGACTCAAAGTCCAGCGAATTTTTGTTGTTTTTCTCCACGGTCTTCGACCAGTCGTAGGTGAGCTTCAACCGGTCGAAGGTGGGCTTCGACCAGTCGAAGGAGGCTAAGACCAATCCTAGAATTTTCAGGACTAGTCGTAGATTCGTTCCGCGATTTTGTGCGAAACTGCGGATTTGAGTCCTTTTGCAACCGGGATGGGGAAGGGAAATTGCCTAAACTATAAATAGATGTTCTTAGGGCTTTTCTAGGGTATGAGAAAGCTTTCTAAAAGGGTTCCAGAAAAATTAAAGGGTGTAGCAAGGTTGAGATTCGAGGTTGTTCGAATCAGGTAAGCCATCTCTCTTTGTAATTTATGTTTTTCATAGTGGAGATCTGTCGCTTTGTGCCATGGTTTTTTCCCGAAAGGGTTTTCCACGTTAAATTTGGGTGTTCTCTGTGTTCTCTTGTGTGCTTAGTGTCATTGAATTGCTATCCTAGATCTAGATTTGTGTGATTCCGCAGGTCAAAATCCCCAACAAGTAGTATCAGAGAAGTACTGTGGATGTGGAGTCTCCTTCGAATGCACTGGGCAAGTATGCTATGGTCTGGATTAGACCAGTTATTTCACTGGCTATCAGTGTTGTGAGCAAGTACCCCGACAAGTAATATTGGGTAGCGGTGAGATGGTAAGAAGACTACGTTTTTTTTTTTGAGAAGACAGGAGTAAAGGTGGTTGAGCACGTGTATTTTGATCTGGCAGACATGCTCACCTAAGTCATTCCTGTAGAGAAGTTCAAGTTCTGTGAAACTATATCTAGAGGAGAGACGGTGGGTTTTTCTCAGTTCATAGGAGAGACGGTGCAGTGGTTGAAATTTTAGAGGGTTTCATCGCACTGCTCGACCGGTCGTAGGTGGTCTTCGACCGGTCGTGGGAGGCGCTCGATCGGTCGTAGGTTCGAGCCCTGGCACGACTCAAAATCTAGTGAGTTTTTTCTGTTTTTCTCCGCGATCTTCGACCAGTCAAAGGAGGCTAAGACCAGTCCTAGAATTTTCAGGACTAGTCGAAGGTTACGCAGTTTGTTCCGAAATTTTGCGCAAAACTACGGATCTGAGTCCTTTCGCAACAGGGATGCGGAAAGGAATTTCCTAAAACTATAAAAAGGAGTTCCTAGGGTTTTCTAGGGGATTATATTGTGTGAAGAAAAGCACAAGAGGGTTTCCTAAAAGGGCTTAGGGTGTGAGAAAGAAAGAAATAAGAGAGAGAGGAAGCTTGTGGAAGGGAGCCGTCGTCTCAGCGCTTCTACGTCCTCGTGATCGGTGAGATCTCTCTGTTTTTTCTTTATTCTCTTATTGTTTATCTGCTCCTACGTGAGTGAAGAAGGTTATAAACGTTCTACTTCATAGTGGATTGTTGATATGGACGAGGTCCCGTGGTTTTTACCTCTTTGAGGATTTTTCACATAAAAATCTCTTGTGTGGTGTGTGATTGTTGCTTTGATTTATTTCATTGCATTATTATTCCATAATTCTGGTTTGTTCTGAAGGGCTAGATCCTAAGGTTTTGTGCAAGGCCCCCAACAAAGTGGTATCAGAGCGCTAAGTTCATTGAACGGGTAGGATCGGTTTGGAATTATGGAAGGTGACTCATCAAGGATGATTAACCTCAATGATTCTAACTGGACCATATGGAAGGCTAAAATGGAGGACTTGCTTTATTGCAAGGATCTATATTATCCAATTTTAGGCATATCAGTAAAACTCAAGGATATGTTTGATGATGATTGGAAGAAGTTGGACTGAAAGGCGATGGGGTTTATTAGACAATTGTTGAATGATTTTGTATTCCACCATGTGTCTACGGAAACTTCGGCCGCTAGCCTATGGCTGAAACTACAAGGGCTGTATGAGAGGAAGACGGCCGGTAATAAAAATTTTCTGATAAGGCGACTTGTGAATCTCAAGTTCAAGGATGGTGGTTCTGTGGCCAAGCACATGAATGAGGTCAGCAATATAGTGAACCAACTCTCCTCTATGAAGATGGTCATGGATGATGAATTGCAGGTTTTACTATTGCTTAGTTTGTTACCTGATAGTTGAGAGACATCGGTGGTGTTTCTAAGTAACTCCGCGCTAGACGGAAAGATATTCATGGAACAGGTTACTAGCTGTCTCTTCAATGAAGAGACAAGGAGGAAGTCTCAGGGGTTTACTCAGTAAGAGACCCTTGTGACACAAGAACGGGGAAGAGGAAAGAACAGGAAGGGCGGTGTAAGACCCGTATCTTGGTCCGTATCTTTCCATAGACTTCTGCGGTCTTACCGGTCGAATTCCAGCAACCTTCGACCCTTAACCGATATCGACGCGTGACCCTGATTCATGTGCCGACAACCCGAGTCGACTCAACCTGAGACCAATACCATAGCGACCGCGCCGTCGTTGCGGTTCCGATACCGCGACTCACGCGCCAAGGCGATACCCTGTTCAAGAGATGTGGGCCAACATTCGGTGCGAGAAAACGCCACGCGTTGCGAAATTCAAAAAAATCTCTACGATGTGTCACATCAATCCCATCAATCAATCAACCTATCAAGCCATCACATGTCAAGTACACATCACTTTATTCCATTTTTCCAAGCAACCACAAAAGTCTCCCAAACTCATACCTCTCTTACACAAAAAGCCACAAAAGTCTTCACCACCCATACCTCTCTTACACAAAAGCCTCAAAAGTCAAGCTTTTCTTATACAACCATCACTCACCACATCCATCCATCAGTCTCTCTCTCTCCCTTTACAACTCTCTCTCTCTTTCTCTCTTTCTCATTTCAAAATCCCAAAGCCAAAGAGATCCCACGTATGGAATTTTGCAAGAACTCCTAAGCTCCAAGTGGCCCACCTTCCTACCCCATCATCTCCCATCTCAACCCTCCATTCCTCATCTCATCCATTAGGATTGAAGCTAAGGTGCCAAGGAACCCCTAGGAGCAAGAAGATCGGACGGTGGGGTGCCTCTATAAGGTAGTTTTTCTCATTTTTATGATGGGCCAAGTGAGGCCCACCGATCAATGGTGTGGACCTCACTTGGGACCCTAATATGTGGCCGATGGACCACTTGGATCATCATGATCATTCCATGATGGGGCCATTCTCCATGGACCTCATCATGATGTTTATTTCATTTAGAAAGGGTCATCTAGACCGTCCATATCGGTGGAGAATGGATCTCCACCGTTGATTTGCATTTTTAATGATCCCATGTTCAAAGGATCCGTTTATTGTATGATTTCATTCAAGGGAGGGCTCATAGCGGCGGAGCCCTCCATCACAAGGCGTGTCCCACTCTCCATGTCTCTCTCTCTCTTCTATTTCTTTTATTTTATTTTATTTTTTATGCAATAGGATTGTGTGACCCACTTGAATGGATCCCACCTTGACATTATTTTTTTTTTAGATTTATTCAAGTGGGGCCCACCATGTGCGTTGTACATTCATCACCCATCAGTGGTGGCCCACTTCATCAGGGCCCACCATTATCAAAAAAATAAAATACTAAAACCGTCCATCACAAGGCGTGTCCCACTCTCCATGTCTCTCTCTCTCTTCTATTTCTTTTATTTTATTTTATTTTTTATGCAATAGGATTGTGTGACCCACTTGAATGGATCCCACCTTGACATTATTTTTTTTTTAGATTTATTCAAGTGGGGCCCACCATGTGCGTTGTACATTCATCACCCATCAGTGGTGGCCCACTTCATCAGGGCCCACCATTATCAAAAAAATAAAATACTAAAACCGTCCAACGTCTGGGACGCTGGACGTTTCAAAAGAAAGAAGAAAAGGGAAAGAAGAAAGAAGGGCTTTGGTGGTCCACTTGCTTAGGCCCCACCGTGATGCATCTAGGCAATCCAAGCCGTCTACCCTCTTACCTACAGTGGTTTAGCCGTTGGGTAGAAGTTTGGGGGCTGATTGGAAGACCTGGTGGGCCATAGCATCAAAGAACGCATCACTACCATTCAAGGATCCTTTTCTGTTTTTATTTGATTTTCTAATTCCAAAAAAATTCAAACTCTGGACTCATTTCGACTGTTGTGGGCCACTGAACACAATGGCCGGGGCGGATTTCATCTTAGCGGGCCCCACATGCGAAAAACTCCAGGAAAACAGTTTTTTTCCAAAAATGCTAAGAGGCAGAGCCTCTGCATTTCTTGATAGCGAGCAGCGCGCAGCGCTGCACGCTGCTGCGTGCAGCCGTGAAGACGGCGGGCGGGCGTCCAGCGTGGGACCCACGGCTCCAGCCGTGGGCCCCACCGTAATGTTTATTCATCATCCAACCTGTTCACGAGGAGAGTCCCCTCCTCAGGTGGCCCCCCTCCAAAAATGAAACAGATCCAAAACTCAGGTGGCCCACACTACGTGAAACAGTGTGAATTGAATTCTACCATTAAAGAGTTTTTGGGGCCCATAGAAGTGTTGGATCAAGCTGAAATTTATGTTTTCCCTTCATCCAAGTCAGAGTGACCTTATGAATGGGTTGGATTTCAAATAAACATCACGGTAGGCCACATACGTGGGACCCACAGTGATTTATGTATTTTATTCACACCGTCCACGGTCCGTGGACGGTGACACCCACTGTGATTTTTGTGTTGTATCCACACCGTCCCCACTGGACGGTGGGGCCCACCCCCACGTGTGGGTGCTGAGTGCCGCATGTGTGTGTGTGTATATATATATATACCGTCCACGGTCCGTGGACGGTGACACCCACTGTGATTTTTGTGTTGTATCCACACCGTCCCCACTGGACGGTGGGGCCCACCCCACGTGTGGGTGCTGAGTGCCACATGTGTGTGTGTATATATATATATATATATATATATATATATATATATATATATATATATATATATATATATATTATATATTACATATAATATTGTATATATTTCATATATTATATTATATGTAGTTTATATATTATATAATGTATACGATAGTACGCCTTCATGTGGGCCCCACCATTGTCACAGGCGATGCATCCAGACCGTCCATCCACTTGAAAAGATCATTTTAGGCCTATGGGTTAGGCCCATTTGAATTTCAAAAGGGCTATGGGCTAGGCCCATTTGGTTTATGAAATGCTCATGGGCTAGGCCCATTGGATTCATTTAAGGCCTAAGAACTTAGGCCCATTTGATGTATTGCAAGTCCATGGGACTAGGCCCATTTGATGTACTTCAAGGCCCATGTAATTGGACCCTTTTGTTGAAATTTTAAAAGCCCATGGAAGTAGGTCATTTGATATATTGTAAGGCCCATGGGACTAAACCCATTTGATTATAAAAGGGTCCATGGGATTAGGCCCACTGGATTTATTTGAGACCCATGAGTTAGGCTCATTTTATTTGATTAAGGCTTAGGGGTTTAGGCCCATTTGACTCATGTTAGGCCTATGGGTTGAGTCCCTTTTTATGTACATGTGGGGGCCCAATTGGTGTGGCCCATTGGTCACATATTAGACGCATGAGACTAAGCTCATTTGATGCAATCCAAGGCCCATGGATTTTGACCCATTGCAATGCACATAAGATCCATTGGTATGACCCATTTATGTGGCCCATCTGATGAATAGAAGGCCCATAAGATATGGCCCATTTGATATATATGTAAGGTCCAATGGGAAGAACCTACGGTCCATTGCAATGTGTAAATCCATTACAGACTAAGTACCAATGTTTACAAAGATCGTGCCTTGGGAGCAATGTTGGTTTGACGTCCACATTGTGAGTGTAATGTTGGTTGGATGTCCACATTACGACTCTCTTTAGGGCCCATTACTAGGCCGTACTTGCTGTGTTTCGGCCGTCTAGATCCATCTGCGTCGTAAGGTTGGTTCATCACTCATTTATATGTTTAGTACAGTTTCATGACCCATGATCATCGCATCATATGTATGCTTGATATGAGGATTGACTGATCATAGCATATGCCTTCGGGCAGGTTGTTTATGGGCTCCCGGTTAGGCGGTGTTGCCTACATGTGCGCAGGATCTATTGCATGACTGGATAGCGTGAATCATGCATTTCGCATTTGTGTGACATGGTTATTATACGCCCTAGCGACATCAGGGCCGTGGCCTCCACAGACGCATCGTGGTTGGCAGGATTGGATACCAAAAATCTTGTTTTACATGCGGTACTATAGATATCCCTGGGTGAAAGTCCCTAAACCCTTATGGTACCAAGAGGTTGCTCCAACGTCTAGACCGAGTGGGTAGATGAGCGTTGAGTGCTGATTACCAGACGGTTACGCTCTCCAATGTGTCGTGGTCTGTTGGAAGGGGGTGCGGCCTTACCCGCCCAAGAGTAGGGGGCAATGCTAGGCTGAGTTTGACCAGCTCGAGGAATGGGTCCGCTATCGACGAGTCGCTCCCGATATTGGCAGACAGATAGCGAGGTCTCTTCCACTTACCTTGTTGCGCGCGATGTGGCGGAAATCTGGTTTAGAGTGTACTAGACCCCGGTGATATCCCATATTTTGAGCCGTATTGATGTATGGACATAGATGAGGATCTGTATGCTTGAGTTGCATTGCACATCGCATGGCCTTGGGATGGCCGATATCATTCATGTCTTGCATTGCATAAGCCTTGGTACGGCTCATGATATTATGGTTCCATCTGCATATTCCGCATTACTCAGACATTGCATGTTCATATTATACCTTGCGCACACACTTTCACCACCCTCTAAGTTTTCTGTAAGCTTATGCACGACCGTTGCGTGCAGGTGACGTTGGATCGCAGCAGCGCTAAGGCAGGAGCACGTTGCTGAGCGTTTTGGAGTTTTTGTTCTTTACCATTGTATTTCCCTTTAAGCTCATTGTACTTGTAAAGTTTTTGATCATAGTGGAAATGTAATGGAGTGCTTGGTTGTTGTTTGTGGGTTATGCCTTTAGTTATGCTTATTACGAATCAAACTGACGTTGAAAATCCTCCTCGTAGCATCCCAGGATCGGAACCTAGCGAATGGGAGCTAGGAACCGAGAATGGGGTTCTCGGAGGCTGTCGGCGCCGGATTCGGCGATTGAAAATTTTGTGAGCCCAGTTTTCGAGTTTGGGGCGTGACAGGCGGGAAGGTCCAAGATAAATCAAGAGGCAAGTCGAGTAATAGAAAAGATGTTGAATGCTGTAATTGTGACAAGAAGGGCCACTATAAGCATAAATGTCGTAAGGTTAAAAACGACAAGAAAGGAAAAGGAAAGGAAAATGAAATGAGAAGGAAGATGAATCTGATTCTACTGCGATCACTTCAGATGGCGACATTGTTATTATTCTTTCAGCAGATCACGATGTATATCTCACGGCTACGAGTCAGGACACCGACTGGGTGATTGACTCAGGAGCTTCTTTTCATGGGACTCCACGCAGGGATTTTTTCACAAGCTACAAGTCGGGTGACTATGGGACCGTGAAGATGGAAAATTCTGTCGTATCGAAGATCGTAGGGGTCAGTGATATTTGTGTGAAAACTGATGTGGGATGCACATTGGTTCTCAGGAATGTAAGGCATATCTCAAACCTTCGCCTCAACTTGATGTCGACAAGAAGGTTAGATGATGATGGCTATAAAAGCCGATTTGCTGATGGGCGCTAGAAGCTCATCAAGGGTTCGTTGATCGCAGTCAGAGGAAAGAAGTGTTGCACCCTATACAAGGTAAGTGTGAAAATTCAGCTATTGACATGTGGCACAAGCGTCTAGGCCACATGAGTGAAAAAAGGCTTCAGCTACTAGCGAGGAAGCGGTTCCTTCCAGACGTAACAGGTATACCTCTCAAAACCTGTCTTGATTGTTTATCAGGGAAACAGTATAGAGTTTCATTTGTTAAAACTAATTCTCATGTTAATAAAGTGAATGCATTAGATTTGATTTATTCTGATGTTTGTGGTCCTATGAGGACAAAAACCTTGGGTGAGGCATTGTATTTTGTTACTTTTATAAATGATGTATCTAGGAGGGTTTGGGCTTATGCTTTGAAATCCAAGTGTGAGGTCTTTGGTGTGTTTAAGTTGTTTCATGCTATGGTCGAGAGAGAGACAGGTAGATCATTGAAGTGTATCTGCACTGATAATGGTGGTGAATACATCGGTGACTTTCATGAGTACTGCAAGTCCCTGGATATATGGCATGAACAGACAGTTCTCAAGACCCCCTAGCATAATAGTGTAGCTGATCGAATGAATCGCACCATTGTTGAGAGAATCAGATGCATGATATCCCATGCGAAGTTGTCCAACACGTTTTGGGGAGAAGCAATGCACACGGCGGTATATCTGATAAACAGGTCTCCATCAGCCCCATTGAATGGAGAAGTACCTGAGAAGGTGTGGACTGGACAAGATCCATCGTACAGTCATCTCAGGGTGTTTGGATGCAGGGCATCCGTTCACGTACCGAAGGACGAAAGGTCCAAGCTCGATATGAAAATCAGGCAGTGTTTGTTCCTATGGTATGGTGATGAAAAGTTTGGTTACAGATTATGGGATCTGACCGAGAAGAAGCTCGTCAGGAGCAGAGATGTGGTTTTCTTTGAAGATCAGTGTATTGAAGACATTAGTAAGTTAGAGAAGAATCAGCCTAGTTCAGGTGAGCTAGAGGACATGGATCTGGTTATTCCTCCTGTGGTGCCTGATGACAGGGGAGTACAGCGAGGTGCAGAGGACGAGGGGATTCCTACAGAAGATGGACCGGGGGAGCAGCCCCCACTTGATTCACCTGTTGAGCGACAGGTGAAGAGGTCATCTAGGGACAAACAGTCATCCAAGAGGTACTCGCCGCATGAGTACATTATGCTAACTGATGGGGGAGAGCCAGAAGATTATTCTGAGGCCCTAGTTGATAAGCATAAGGAGGAGTGGTTGAAAACTATGCAAGAGGAGATGAAATCCTTGTATAAGAACCACACCTATGACATGGTGAAACTGCCTAAGGGCAAAAAAGCTCTGAGCAACAAGTGGGTGTTCAGAAAGAAGATTGAGCAGAAGAATTCACAGAAGAGGTTCAAGGCCAGACTTGAGGTAGAAGGGTTCGATCGGAGAAAAGGCATAGACTTCGAGGAGATATTCTCACCAGTGATGAAGACGACATCCATACGGGTGTTGCTTGGGTTGCGGCTAGCATAGATCTGGAGATAGATCAGTTGGACGTTAAAACTGTTTTTCTCCATGGTGACCTAGAAGAAGAGATCTACATGCACCAACCAGAGGGGTTCGAAGTCAAGGGCAAGGAACATATGGTGTGTAGGCTGAGGAAGAGCTTGTATGGGCTGAAACAAGCTCCACGGCAATGGTAAAAGAAGTTCGATTCGTTCATGTTACAGTATGGGTATGACAGAACAGAGTCGGACCACTGTGTGTTCACGCGCAAATTCTCGGATGGTGATTTCATAGTTTTGCTGTTATATGTTGATGACATGTTTATCATGGAAAAGGACATCAAGAAGATCGACAGGCTGAAACAGGAGTTGGGCAAGTCATTTGCGATGAAAGACTTGGGCCCGGCTAAACGGATCCTAGGAATGGATATAACCCGTGACAGAAGCAGCAGGAAGCTTTGGCTGTCACAAGATCGGTATATTGAAAAAGTCCTAGAGCGGTTCACTATGAATGCAGCGAAGCCGGTCAGTACTCCACTGGATGGTTATTTCAGATTGAGCGACAGATACTGTCTCAAGATGAAGGCAGAGGTGGAAGAGATGCAGAAGATACCCTACGTGTCAGCTATAGGAAGTTTGATGTATGCTACGGTGTGTACATGCCCAGATATAGAATATGCGGTTGGTGTTGTCAGCCGGTATCTTGTCAATCCTAGTAAAGAACATTGGGCAGCGGTGAAGTGGATATTGCGGTATCTAAGAGGCTCATCTAGGTTGAGCCTATGTTATGGTGATGGTAAACCTGTGTTAGAGGATTACACAGATGCAGATATGGCAGGTGACATAGATTCAAGGAAGTCTACATCGGGGTTCATGTTTACGTTTGCAGAGGGAGTGGTTTTCTTGGCAGAGCAAGTTACAGAAGGTCGTAGCATTGTCGACGATAGAGGCCGAGTACATTGCAGTCACACAGGCATATAAAAAGATGCTTTGGATGAAGAGGTTCCTACAAGAACTTAGCCTGAAGCAGGAGGAACACGTGGTCTATTGCGATAGTCAGAGTACTATACACTTGAGCAAGAATCCAAGTCAGCATTCTAAGTCGAAGCACATAGAGATTCGGTATCATTGGATCAGGAATACTTTGGAACAGAAAGTGTTACAGCTTGAGAAAGTCCACACGGACGATAATGAGTCAGACATGATGACCAAGGCTTTGCTCAAGGTCAAGTTTGAGGTTTGTATAAACCTAACTAGCTTGAAGAATGTAAATTCCTCCTGAGTTGGAAAGGTATAGGTTCTTCTGGTTATAGATCCAAATCCCCAACACAAGCTAACCGAACTAACTCGGTTCGTGTAAAGCCCTAGCTTAACCCATGGTATTTACTAATTGAATTATAAATTACATTAATAATCTATTATAATACTACCAACATTATGATTTTATCATAATAGTTTAAATATGTGATTTGATGGTTAAATGCAAATGTATTAAAAAGAGGTGCTATAATTTACAATTCATAATCCTTCCAACAATGTAGCCCACCTTGACACTTGAATGTGATGTAGAGAAGGTGGCCGATATACTTTTAGCACAATTGGACCAAAGGAAGCCTGAATGGAAGTAGAAGTAGTTTATCAAAGCCCAGCCAAATTCTATACAGAGCATGACATAACAAGGTATTGAACACATTCGGTTTGAAAAAAATTCATAGATAATATAGAGAAATTATTATTCAAAGTATGGATCATAAATCAATTGTAATTTTTGATTGTTAATGGTAACAAAATGTACAACTTATCAATCTGTTTACCGCCATGCTTTGGAGTTGCGTTGCCTACCATGCTAGCAAAATTCATTTATTTTGTGAGAAAATGCATCCCTTCAATTATTACTTCAAAAATTATTACTTTAAAAAAATTCATTTTATTTGTATTTCTTTATTCTTTATTTTTTAGAATTATAGATTTTTAAAAAAATTACTGGTAGTAATATTAGGAATACTCTGATAAAATTTATATGAACATTTTATTTTTTAACAAATTAGATTTTAAAGTTCCTCTATTTCAAGTAAATTTTAAACAAATTAGAATTTTATTTTTATTTTTTCTTTATAAGTAATGTAATCCAAAAGTTTTAGAATTATACCTCAATATAATTTATAAGTAATTTTCTTCTCGTTGTTTCACGCCCTTCCATGCATGAGAATGCCATCTAAGCCGTCCATTATTTTAATCTATGGCTATCTATAATGCCTCTTATATATGCCCAGTTGACGAATGGCCAATCTGATTCCTACCATGATGTGTTCACAGGGGGGGCCACCTGAAGAACGGACCAGATCAGGCACAATACAAAGTGATGCTTCGATCTAAAGTAGCATCTGGTGCAACCGATACCGAGTCATAAAGTACGGTCTTTTGAAAGAAGCCGAATACTTCAATTCGTGCATTTCCAAGTGAAAAGGCATTTGACATTGCTTTTTGAAACTTGCGACTTTCTCGGTCGGTGTAACTAATATTTTGTAATCCCGACTTGCTTTAAACACCTGTATAAGATCTGAACCGTTCAATCATGAATTTGATTTTATAATCAGATGATGACCGTTGATAGGATTGTCCATGCCTTCAAATTTGTGTACACTGCCGCCTGTATACCAAATTCATGAATTTGGCAAATTAAAAAACTGTGGACGGAGCCGATGTCACACAGACATCGCAGTGGGGCCCACGGAGTTTAGGGTTAAGGGGCTCCACACAGCGGGCGCGGACAACGACCGAGTAAAGTCCGTGGGGCCCACTGTGTTGTATGTGTCTTTTCCACGCCGTTCATCCGTTTTATCAGTGGGTGCGGTTTGGGTGGATCCCTAACTGTGGGGCCCACTTTGATGCATGTTCCTTACATCCACACCGTCCATTCATTTTGAAAGCTCATTTTAGAGTATGGCCCCCGAAAAGAAGCAGATTCAAATCTTATGTGGACCATACTACAGGAAACAGTGGTGATTGAATCCCCACCATTAAAAACTTCATGGGGCCACTGGGCTGTTTATTTTCCATTTAACCTGTTGATGAGATCACAAAGACGTAGATGACGAGACCACACAAATATCAGCTTGATCCAAAAATTGTGTGGCCCACAGCAAGTTTTTAATGGTCGATTACAACTGTTTTCTGTATAATGGCACACCTGAGATTCGGATCTGCTTCATTTTTCGGTTCATGCTTTAAAATGAGCTTTTAAAACGGATGGACAGCACGGATATAAGGAACATATATCAAGGTGGGGCCCACAGTCAGGGGTCGCAGCCAACCCAAGCCGCGCCCTTTATCAGCTCATTTGTGGGCCCCAACAGAGTTTATTAGTGTACTGAGTTATTCATTACGGAATCTCTGTCCCCGGTTATAGGAAAACAGTGCTTTTCGAAACATAGGCCATCCATGACAAGGCCCACTAAATATAGGGTTTGAATTGATCTGCACCGTCCATCACATACTTCAAACATTCTTGAGCTGCCATGCAAAAAAATCTTCCTAAGTAGATAGTTCGAATCATTCATTCAATAGCTTATAAAACGGACAGCCAATGTCACTAACGAAAAATGGTCCATGCATATCAATGTTTCGGTCAATTAAAATACTAAGTGGTCCACATGAGGAAAATTAAAAAATAAAAACAACAAGAAAAAGGCATGAAAAAACAGTGGACAAGCTTGTCTGTGCAGATCCAAACAAGTTATAACAAACAGCAAATAGACCCGACCACACAGATAGGGAGGATTGAGCCAGCTAGGTAAGACCAGGACCAGCCAGATCTAGATTGGCTTTCCAGGTTTGAACCTTTAACTACTACCAAAGAGGGCCCCATGCAAAGAAGGGAAGCCGAATGCTTGTGGCACTTGGCCCAGGCTCTGTGGGGCTCACCTTCATTCACGTCGAAATCTTAAGTGGACCACACAACAGAAAACAGTGGGGATTGAACGCCCACCATTGAAATCTTCTTGGAGGCTATAGAAGTTTTGGATCAAGCTTACATTTGTGTTTTCCATTCATCCGTGTCTGTGTGGCCTTATGAACAGGTTGGATGGTAAATAAAACAACACGGTGGGCCCTAGTATGTTTTCCACGGTAAGCGTTCATTCCCCGTTTTTTTCTTGTGGTGTGGTCTACTTGATATTTTCATCTGCAATTTTTTTATTATAACCCCTAAAATGATCTGGAAAAACGGATGGACGGCGTGGATAAGTCACATAATCACTGTTGGTCCCACAGAGCTTCGGCCACGTCGTGCCGCGAGGATGCCCCCTGCGGCGGCTGCCTCAACAATCCTTCTAGAAGAAGGCGAGCACCAGTGATATGGTACATCACGGTAGAACAAGAATATGATAGATCCATCCTTCCTTGGTATACACGGTAGGGTGACAGAGAAATCTGAACCGTCCATCTGTGGGACCTAAATGTGTTATGAAATTACTTAGAAACTGAATGGATTTAGTGACCAGCCTGAAAATAAAATTAGTCAATGGTTGACACTCATTGTAGAGAAAAGGTGACGGCTATGATTGTGCCATAGCTATTGAACTTCGGTCCATCTGACCAACTGTATGAACGGTTCTCATTGCAAAGTCACCGTGCAAGGTGTACGGTAGAGAAATAGTTCTACTATATTTCAGTTCTACCTGCTCTGCCGTATCATTCGCTAACAACCATCCATTCAAATGACACTGCCATGTGGGCGCGGAGATCTACGTCAGAGCCGGAAGAACCGGATCATGACATAGCCATCTCTCTGCCAGGGGCGGCTAAACATTTTCGGGGTCTCATGCAAGTCATGACATCGAGGCTTCACAGCTTAAAAAATAAAAAATTTAATAAATTCAACATTGAACTATAAATTTGCTTATTACCTTTTTAGATGGAAAATTACTCATTAAACTTTTGTATTCAAGTTTATTCAATAAATTAGTTTCGATTGATAAAATTGCTAAACCGTTTAACATATCTTGAGACATAATTGTTCATAAATAATTTTTTATAATCTTTAGTTTTGAAAAATTTATTTCTACATATGCAATTGTAACAAGTATAGTAAGTAGTATTATATATGTAATAAAATAATTTGAAAAATAATCTACTTCTTTTATTAGATTAAGTATTTCAATTGGAGTATTAATTTTGTTTTTACAACTTTTTTTTAAAACTTTTAATTTCGAAAATAAATCTAAACTGTTAAAAAAATGAAGTTAAAATTTAATTTTAAAAAAATAATATTAGAATTTAATTTTTTTAGAATTTAATTTTTTAAGAACTTAATTAGTAATAAAGTAGGTAGTTGTAGTCCTACGTTTTAAGAGAAGAATTTATTGGAAATGATGCTATTATTTTGAAAAGAGACGATAAAGTTACACTGTTATTATTCATCGTGTTAGTTTTTAGGATTTATTTTTTATTTTTAATTTTAAATTTATAAACTAATTTTTAGATGTTCTTATTTTGTAGGCCTTTCAATAAGTTTTATTTCGAAACTTTTAGAATTTTTTTTTTCTTCGCAATTTTAATTTTGTTATAATATAAGACCTTCATAATTAAAAAATTTTAATTTTGTTATATATAGAGCCTCCATAATTAGGGAGCTTAGGCGATTACCTCACCTGTCTACCCTTTTGAATCACTCCTGCTTTCTACAGTACATATGACTAAGAAATGTATTGATCAGAACTGTACATCCATCTAGTGACCTGTGTCATTGATTGCTTTATTTTCAAAACTCACACTAATTAGACAATTTTGCACAGCAAATTTCTTCGATTTCCGTTGATGAATGTTTGGTCATTAACTATACACCGTCCTTTTGACTTCCACCTTTTAGCTGGACAGGATGAACACATTTTATGTATTTGGAACCTCCATTCACCAAAAGTTAAGGATCGCGCCTGCAAAAGCTAGGGGTGAATAGAGTCTAGCTGGACTTAGCTCAATTTGGCTCCGCCACTAGCTGACTTCAGCTCGAACTTGGCTCAACTTGATCCTCAAGCGGCTAGCTCGGCTCGGTTTGGTCAGCAGCTCCGGCCACTTCGAGCCACGATCAAGCTAAGTTCGTCATTGCAGCATTTTTCATAAACACCTGAACTGCACCTTCAAAATTTCACTGTATTTAAGACAACAATAATGGTTTTACAAGTATTTTATCAAACACCTTCTAAGCAACATAAAAATCAATAAAAAAAAAAAGTGTTGGTTTCATATACATACCTTCTTTACCACCGACTACACTTCCTTGAGTCATTTCATCAAACACTTGGTAAGCAGCATCAATATCAAAGTAACTGAGTCACTGAACTGATTTGATTTGAGCTAGGTTTGATCTGAGTCGAGTCCAACTGGAGCTAGCTCGAACTCATTTTCAAGCTCAAAAAATCAGCTTGACTCCGCTCGAACTTAGCTTCGAGCTGAGTTTTTTCGAGTCGAGTGGAGCGAGCTAACTGCTCAGTTCGTGTACACCTCGAAAGCCTTTGACTTGGACTTCCCGCAGCAAGAAGATAAGTGGGGCCCACCTTAATGTTTGTGAAAAATTCATCTTACCTATCCATTTTGTTTGATCATGTCATAACATGGGTCTACAAAATAAAAAAGATCTAATATTCAAGTGAGCCGCACGGCTGAGAATAGTGTGTAGGAAAATGCCTACAGTTGAAACTTCCTTGGGCCTCACATGATGTTTATTTGCCATTTATACTGTTCATAAGGTCATTCATATAGGATGAACGAAAACACAAAAATATTACACATGATCCAAAACTTATGTGGCCCCACGTATGTTTCAACGGTGGATTTTCAATTCTCGCCTGTATCTGCATGCAACCTACTTTTTTTTAAAAATATATATATATATTTTATTTACGCACGCGCACACACCCCGACACACTCACACTAGGGAATTTCACCACCTACGGGTACTCGGAAACTCCTGAGAGTCTACCACCCGAGCAAGGGTATGGACCCACCATGCAACCCACTTGACTCTTTTTTTTTGGCCCATGTCATGCATGCTACAAAAATAGATTAATCAGATAAATTTTTCGGTTTGTTCATAGGGACGCGGCTTTGGTGGATCCTTGACTGCGTGGCCCACTGTGATGTATGTGACTTACATCTAGGCCGTCCATCTATTTTGAAAGCTCTTTTTAGGGCATGCTCACAGAAATAAAGCAGATCCAAATCTCAGGTGGTCCATACCACAGGAAACAGCGGTTATTAAATATCCACCATTAAAACTTCTTGAAGGCCACCGAGACGTTTATTTGCCATCGAACCTGTTTATAAGTTCACAATGACTCGAATGAAGGGACCAAAAAATATCAACTTGTTCCAAAACTCTCGTGCCTCGTAAAAAGTTTTTAATGGTCAATCACCACTGTTCCTTGTAGTGTGGTCCAACTGAGTTTTAGATCCGCTTCATTTTACGGATCACGAACTAAAATAATCTTTCCAAACGGATGGACGGCGTGGATTTAAGGCCCATACATCACGTTGGGCCCCACAGTCAAGGATCCACCAAAGCCGCACCCTTTCATCAGTTGGGTCACGTGTTAAGGTGGACCATTTGTCAGACTTCTTTGACCAACCATCTTCCACACGTGTGACCCATGACAGCATAGCCTGCCTTTTGGGCCTTCACGCGTAGGGAAGATGGGCACGTGTGGGTAGAGTGGTGGGCCCACCCTCACAATATTTAAGCTCATGTCTCTCAAGTCAAGTCATACAATGACATGATCACTTCCCCAAAATCCGGGCGACCTTTGTTGTGGACAAACGCATGTGGTTTGGAGAAAGTGACAATTCCCATCTGACCAAAACCACTCTCTCTCATTCGTGTTAGGAAACTTGGGAAAAGAGAAAACATGGCCCCACATCTCTTTCATTTTTTTTTCACCTCTCCATACTCCCTCACCTATTATATCAGATAAATGATCCAATGCTCTCAAATCACTATAGCTTATAATGCTCCTGTTGCATTGAGACACCTTTAATCAACTGATCCCAGCCGTCCATTAGGTACAACATATATTTCATGGGCCACCATGTGAATATCACATCGATTGGACTATTCTAACCATCTAATTAGTAGGCTATTAGATAAATGGACTATCATTTATGGAAAATATAAAAGCAAGAAAAAAAATTTTAACCATCAATTTATTGGAGAATTCTAACCATTGGATCGATGAGTTAGAAAATGGATGGCTACGAATGAATTGGAGCATTCGATCAGTGTGATTCCATGAAAAGGACAGCCTGGATGTATCAACTGAATTGTCCAAGTGTCCAATGCAACTAGGAGTACTATAGCTTAAAATGCTCCAAGAGCGTAGGATCATATTTCTCTATTATTGTAGTCCTGCACTGTACTGAAGTGAATTCCTAGTCTGCCATTTGGTAATTCATATGGACGATCCAGACCGTTCAAGAGGTGGTTCCATCTAGAATAATCAATGGGAAACGTAGGAGTTTCTACAGATGGCTCATCCATTTGATCCATGGATAGATAAAAATAATATAATGGTCAACATTTTTTGAATGACCGTCCATGGCCCATCAACGGTGGGGCCTTTCCTCCTGAAGTGGATCTTATACTAATCCACGTGGCCCACCTGATGATTTTCAATTTTAATTTATTAATCCACATATTATCATATTGCCCATGTAGACCACCTTCCCTACATCTTTCGAGGACTTGACTATGCATGGTTGCCACTAATTATACTCAAGAGAAGAAAACTTTGATACTCTGGAAGAGAGTGATGGATGACACACAGGCACTTAAAATTTACTTAGAAATTACATGTGGTATGGAAGTAATTCAAATTAAACTGTCTAAATTATGGTCCCAATCTAGATGTATCATGAACAAAAAACTCAAAATGTTTGATTACTTGAATATCAAATTGATGGACATTTGGACAGTTAAAAATCTTTCCACAATCTATTGTCCCCAAATCAGAGATTAGGATTCTTCAACCATTCTGATTTTAGGAACGCGACTTAGAGACAGTGGGCTCCATGGTTTAATAGGTTTAAATTGAGTTAATGGAAGCCACATGTAGAGTTCCCGAATGCATGTGTATCAAGTGTCGTTCACAACCAGATTATCAAATGAGTCCCCTAACCTTAAACAACACATAACTAGGTGAATAACCTTTGTACTTACCTCTTATTTTAGCTTGATTGAAATGACCTTTCTTGTCTCAATCTCCATCTCAAGTAAAAGTTAGAGAGGGATTATTTTTGGGAAGAGTCATTTGATACTCTGGAGGAGTACCACAATGATCCATAAGCATGCACGGAGCCGCTGCACAAACGGTGTACATATGCCTGAATCCAAACCATTCAAATTGTAGGACCCATTTTGGCTTTGTCACAAACCAAAGATCAAACTGAGAAAACGATCATAACCATCCAATTAACCTATAAATCAAAAAGAAAATATCAATCCATATTGGAGGTCTTTTCCGATCGAGACCTTTGGCTCTGCTCATCTGCAGATGGACCATGATTTGGATGGTTTGGATCTCTGTATATGTATGCCACATGTACAGTCTACTTTTTGGGTCCATCTGTTACATTGGGAAACTGATCTATCTAACAGTAAAGAAGAGAAGTTGAAAAGTAACTCATCATATCTACTAGCCTTGAAATCGTTAGTGGGGGAGTCAAGAGTCATAGATTCCATCCTCAAAATCATATTGAAATTTGAATAGCATTTTAAAAACAATGATTTTATATAGTTAGATTGCACCCTTATGTGATCTTCTTCTCCTTCTATATTACTTTGTGCTTTTTGCATCATTTACATAGTACTAGTTACATGGATGTGGCCCAATCAAGGCCATCCAAGTCGTTGGCACCACTTTGGATGTAAGATGACCCACTAATCACACTAATCGGATGTTCGTAACGATCAGATATGCTCTTCACCATCCATTCATCAAAAACCAATTTAGATGGTTAGGATCATTGAACCAATGCGATTTTTGGCAGGTACCCCATCCGCGATAGGTAGCATTATTTGGACAGTACGGATCAATCGCATGCATGCCACATGTACATGGGACAAGTAACCACCACACAACAGAAACATTGAAGAAACAAACAAGGTAGTCCAAGGTAGTCTAAGTGACCAGGTGGAAGCATTGTGGGATTTGAGAAGTGCCAAAAATAGGAAAAAGGAGGTCCACACAGTTTATTTTTAGTTTCTTTATGTGGTTCCCAAGGCCCAAAAATAAATACATATGTGAAGGTTGAAAAAGAGAGGATGCAATGACAGATTCTATGTTTTTTTTTTTCTTTTATTTTCTAATAGTTTCCTTGTTGGTTTGGTTTAACACGGATTTGTGGCACACATCCACATACAACATGTGTGTAGTTTTGTGCATTTTGCATTATAAATTCATTTCTTTTTCTCTTTCTTTTTTCTTTTTCTTCACCTTTTGACCTTCCCATTCCTATTGCCTTTTCTTCTTCTTTTTGAAGACTGTGGACCCCACATGGAGGAATTTTTTTTTATAGTCTAGCTGTGTGTGTTGCTCCATGCTCAGGCACACTGAAATTGTACAAGTGGCATTCGTGGGCATCATTTAAACGGATCAAATAGTGGGTCCCTCTATAGATTAGATATAGACAGAAAATCAGATTGATTGGAAGACCTGGACCTCTGATTAATGGACATTTTCTTGTTGAAATTGGATTGTTGGATATTTTATTTTTTATCCATCACTTGTGTATAATAATCATCCAGTTATGATAATGCTTTTAGTGTTATTTTTGGTTTATAAGCCATCTGAAGCCGGGTCATGATTTGGACGGTTCAATTAAAGGTACGTGTATGGTGACACGTGTGCAATTGCTGCATGCATGTGCATGGAACATCATACTCTACCAAAGTAAGAAGCTTTTCTCACAAGTAAAAAAAGGCTTGAAAATGGTACAATTGGGTCCTGATAGGTTCAAGCCATAGCCACTACTCACTAGCTTCACATCCTCATTTACTTATGAGAAATTATCTAAGTGGGTTCAGTGCATTGAAACCTTCCCATGCAACCAGTTGCATTTGGAGTAGGTGGCGTCTGCATCACTTATCTGGACCATCCATTAGGTTCAATCCACACTTCATCCACTACTCTACAAAATTTACAACAATCCAATGGCTCTAAGCATCCGTGATCGGACCTATCTTCTGAAAACAATCTTGTCCACCCATTTTTGCAAGCCACTGGGTTTGCAGTTTTGGATCATCCAATCCATATGATTTTTTCAAGGTAGCCTACAAAGAGCGGACTGGATCAAACAGACGTACAGATAGGCACGATGTGGATGCTAACTAGTCCAAATACAACTAGTTGCATGGAAAGATTTCCATAAGGATAATTTCCATGACCTCTAGCAGCCACTCAATTTGCTAATGCCTGCAATCCCATACATGTGGGGCCCATTCGTGATCCAGACAGTTGAACTAGTGGGCCACCTAGCCAATGTATGGTCCCTCGAAAATCTCCTCAGTTGGAAGATTCAAAACCTTCTAATACTCCATGTTCAACAGATAAAACGCCAAAGATGGTGCAGCAAAGATCTCCTGATGTGGGAAATTTTACAAGGACCCACCATCCACAGTTGGACAGATTACATCAACGGTCTGGATACTGAAAACATGGGGCCCACCGTATATCCTATGCATTAGTGGGAGATCACAAAAAATGACCACTTTCAAGCCTATGAGCCAGACAAACAGAACATAGCTCTCTTTAGAGGTCAAACGGAGAGACCTGTGAGCCCTACAATGTAGTGGGCCCTTGATGTGAGATTGCCTACTTTTGGAAAGACAATGACAAGGAAAAGAATATCTTGATTCAGTTACATTTTTTCATATTATTAGTTTTAGACCATCCTAACTACTTCCTTTGAAAATCATGAACCAGACAAGAATTCCCAAGCCATTTGCTAGAATTGTTTTGCTTGGAATGCGGGATCACATGAAAATTCCAACTAGAACAGAAAAAACGCGCTTCCGTTTGAATTTCAACATGTTTATGTCCATGCTTAATCTACGCCGTAGAAAACATATTGGTATTGGCCAATCTTTCAGTTATTGGTTGTGTTTGGATGTGCAATTTCATTACCATTTTGAAATTATAATGACAACCAAAACCTATAAATGCAATTCCATGGGCTTTAGTTGGATTTGAAAGGATTGTAGTTATGATTGTGAGGTTAGTTCACATCGGTCATTTGGACTGTATCAACATGAGTTATTGAAATTCAGTTCATTACAGCGTCCAAACGCGACCATAGGTGTAGATACTTGAAAAACCAAATTGGAAAATGCATTTAGCTAATCTCTAATGAGTTTGAAGAATTCGCAAGACCCACACTGATTGATTTTGCATACACCCATTTTTTTCATTTTGGGATTTCGGTTAGTACACGAGTTGGAAAATGTACTACTGCAAAATCCAAATTGGAAGAAACAAGAAATAAAATGGGTGGATGAAAATGATCAGTGTCACACCTTATTTGAATTCAGGACAAATGATAATAAATAAATATTTTGAAAGAGAATGATAAAGTGAGGGGGTAAAAGAAGAGATGGTCCTCACTAGACGACACTTCCATCAATCCCATCTCCTCTGTCCTTTTTTACTCTCACTTGATCAAACCCCACCCTTTTAAAATCCCCCCCTCACCTCTCACTCTCATCCAACCATTCAATCCAAAACACTGACACTCCCCTCACCCTCTCATCCCTTCCCTTCCCCTTCTCTTCCTGTCTCTCTTCTTCCTAACATTCCCTTCTTTCTCCCAGTCTCTTTTCACTCAACCACAATGTCTAGAACCTCAGATAAACCCTCCACTGTTGAAAAATCCCATTCATCTCAATTGGGTTTTTCTCTAATCCAATCAAATCCACCTCCATTCTACTCAAATGAGAGGAGAGGGAGGAGAAAGGCAGCTGAGCCAGGTAGGTTTCTTGGTGTGAGGAGGCGGCCTTGGGGAAGGTATGCTGCTGAAATTAGAGACCCTTCAACCAAAGAGAGGCATTGGCTAGGCACTTTTGACACTGCCCAAGAAGCTGCACTTGCTTATGACAGGGCTGCTCTTTCAATGAAAGGCACCCAAGCAAGAACCAATTTCATCTACACAGGCAATCCCTCTTTTGACACCCTCCTGACACCTTTTGACACCTTAAACCCCAGACCACCACCCCCACCCCCACCATCACATCCCTTCCTCATTGGGCCCCAATCAAAACACCCCATCGATCGAACCGGCCCCGGTCACAGCCATTCAGGTATTGCCACGTGTGCTCAAACCCCATTTGGGTCTTCCACCAATTCCAACTTCATGTTCTCTAGTGACACTGGGTCTGGGTATTTAAGCAGCATTGTTCCTGATAACTGTTTCAAATCTACACCAAACCCAACACTTCAAATAAATGAAAAGAGCACCTTTTGGGGATTAGATATTCAGAATTATACAAATGCTACCCACATTTTCTCTCCTCCCACTACTGATACTAGTGCTACCACTCAAGTTCAATGTAGTGGGGCTAGTTCTTCTACGAATGCCAGCTCCGCCGATGCGTTCGATGGCATTTCAAACACATCAAACCTGGAATTTTCACCGTGTCTTGAGGAACTGAATCATGGGTTTTGGGCTGATGATCCTTCATGGGAGATAAACGCTGGCAGCATTCCAACCACTACAGATAATGGTCCTTCCTCGATCGACAATTGCCTAATTGAAGCTCGCAATCCGCTTATACAAAATCCTGTTTATGGGTTTACACCACAGGTTTTGGAATCTTATTCTCAATCAGTTACATCCCTGAATGATGTCATTGATTTGGGTTACTGTTTTGAGAACTGATCTGAGCTTCTTCACTCGAAGTATGTCAGTTATTGACAGTTATAAGCATCGTTTTACTCTCTCTCTCTCTCTCTCTCTCTCTCTCTCTCTCTCTCTCTCTCTCTCTCTCTCTCTCTCTCTCTCTCTCCTGTTTCACACTACTTCTCCGTAACTGTAATTCAAATGGAGGAGCCTTTGGCCATATCACAGAAGACCCAACATCTGATTTCTCAAATTGCTTAGACATCTACAGAAGTTCTTCAATTCGAGAGGGAGCCTGCATTAGCTGAACTTGAGGTAATATTCTGCTTTTCATTTCCATGGTCTGATTTTAAATCCGACGGTCCTGTCCGTCAGATCCATTGTGGATGTGGCATAGACCAAAATTCGAATTGGCTGGACAATCTTAACCATCCGAAGTTACCCGTTGAATGTGGATGACTGATCAGTTTGTTTTTAGCCGTGCATTTGATAGCCACTGATTCTGTGGTTATGGAAATTCGATCAGTATGATCATCTGGCCATGCTCTTTTGAAACGTGCCCCCATGATATCCAAGATCCTGATTGCTTCACATTCATGCCACGTTTACAGCAAATGAGCCACAACTATTTTGTAAATGGATGTTAACTAGCACTTTAGGTCTTTTCTTCCGGAAATGCTTCTATGGCAGAAGTCTGCTAAAGGGTGAATCATAACAGTAGGATCTTGATCAGGTGGTGATTGGAAGTCCAAATGTTGTATATTGATCATATGATCTTGACCGTCTAAATTCAATGCACAAAATAGACGTGGATTGCCCGCAACAAGAAGCTAGGTGGGGCCCACCGCAATGGTTGAGAGAAATCCACCCCATCCATCTGTTTTGCTAGATCATGTTAGGAAGTGGGTCCAAGGGGCAAATCCAAAGCTCAAGTGGGCCACACTACAGAAATTTTTTAAGGGAAATACCTACCCTTAAAACATCCTTGGGGTCCACTAGGATGTTTATATACCATTCATACCGTTCATAAGGTCATTCCTATTGGGATGAACTGAAAAAAAAAATATTAGCCTTTTCCAAAACTTCTGTGGGCCACGTGAATGTTTCAACAGTGGACGTTCAATCCTCACTATTTTCTGTCGTGTGGCCCACCTGAGTTTTGGATCTACCTCGTTTTTGTGCCCATGTCCTTTATAGAACCTAACGAAATAGATGAATGGGGTGGATTTCTCACAAACATCATGGTGGGCCCACCTACCCTACGAGAGCCCGTCACAGGGAATCGGCCACAAAATCAAATGGTTATGATCAGTATGATTTACGGTTATGATCAACCCACAATGTGGCCCACGATTTGGACGGTCTAGATTTGAAAGCATGCTTACAGTCTGGCCACATAGTTGACAAACTTCAGATAAATATTCACTCTCTTTTGTTATTTTCTATGATTTCAGATGTCATCTCATGAGGGCTTCATGGAGAAAGATTGGAGGGTCACATAAACGTATCTACACATATATTAAGATAATGTTTGTATGTTAACATAATTTCCTTTGTTTCAGTGTCATTAAACGGGGTTTTCCTGTAATCATGGTTCACACTATTATGAAAATTATGGTGTGGCCCACCTGATAATCTCTCTTAAATTACATTGACCTTTTTCATTTTAGCCATTCATTCACAAGCAATGGTGGGCCGCTTTGAAGAGAATTTTGTGGGATTTGTGTAGGGCCATATTTGCAGATGGCCTAAAAATCAGAATGATTATGTGACTAACCATTTGACTGATGGGTGGACATGAATGGTTGAAAAGAAAATATTCAGAAGTCCAAAGTTCAAGAGGTGAAATTGGACGGTTAAGATCAACCAATCAGTAGATTATTGCGTGTGACCCATGACTTGTTGTGTGTTGTACCCGATGGATGGTTCGGATCATCTGTCTTGACATGCGTTGCTGGTCAGCTATACCCCTAAAATACACCTTTCCACACCAGATACGTCGCAACCTGGAACTTCTATTGACCCATCTGAGCCGTGCATAAGATGGGCCCCAACGTGCAGACCACCCGGCACAAAAAATCAGCCCAGTACTCAAAGAACATTGCACGTGGACGGTTCGCACAGTTCTCCTAAACCGTCCATTGTTTTCTTTAGGGTGTGGACACGAGTTTCATCTGCAATGTGGGGCCCAGATGTCCCAAGGCACGTGTGGGGGTAAGAAACAAAACAAATACTACTCGGTATTCTTGCCGCGAGAAGCCGTCTATTTGTCCCACATCGGAGGCAAAAGAATATTTCAATCCCTTTATATTAATGCCCTGGCGATAACTAACCGCCGAGCTTTGTAGCGAGAGCTTGTGACCCGAGCGGGGGTATTAGGATGGTGTGGATGGCTGGTTTGGTCATTGTTGGGTAGGGCTCGGTCTGCATTGCTGGCTCGCCCGTTCCAAGTCGTAGAGCTGAGCTATGTGACCCAAGCGAAGGCCTGGTTTGCCTGGTTCTTAAAGTGGAGGGCACCGCGTCAGGCTGGCTTCACAGAGCAGCGATCACCTCCCGCACTCGACAGTGGAAGGACAACGAGTCGGTGCTAACTCGAGTCCAACTCGCCCACAAGGTTGGACTCAGTCGGACCACCATCTTTTTCGTTTTTTTGGTAGATTTTAATGAACCTGGTTCGAGTTGGGTCAGCAGCTCGGCCTAGATGTATTATTACCCTGCCACCAGCCGTGAGTCATTTCATCAAAAAGACTTGGTAAACAATATCAAAGCAACCGAGTCATCAAATTGGTTCAATTCAAGTCAAGTTTGAGAGTTTCAAACCGAGTCAAGGGAGCAAACCGAGTTAACTCGTTTCCAGCACAGCCCTAGTTGTCCATGACTTTTGAGATGGTGGGCTGAGAGCACAACCAACCCACATTCTTTTTGCATGAATGCCTCCGCTTGTTTGATCGGATGACCAGCTGAGTTGACCCAGTGGAAAGAACTCGACTAGACTGATTCCCCGTTTTGGGCTCCCAATGTAGCGTTTATCTGGTTTTGGAGATGGCTCGGTCATTCATGAATTTTGGGTTGTAGTGGGTGCACATGGTGGTCCACCGAAAGCCCTAGACAAGTCTAGGATGATCAGAAATATTGGTTTGGTGGACCACAACATTTGCTAAACACTGATCATGGATCTTGCCTTTGCATACCATTGCAAGATTATGGCATGCCTATATACTGGTGGCCCAAAGGGTGGCAATGGGCTGGACCAGGTCTAAGCTTGGCCTGTGTCTGGCTTGGACCTAGCATGCATGGCCTGATCAATTTTCGGATCAGGCTCTGGCTCAAATCATTATATCCAAACCCAGCTCCACCCAACATAATAAGTACAGGTGCCATATCCTACGAATATGTCATTCCAATCATCAGTTATCAACGGTTTGATTCCTGTAAAAATGTCTATTTCTTTATGCATGTGTGGCCCACTTTTGATCAATGGATAGGCTACGAACATTCAAGTAGTAGTAAAGATTTTATCAATTTTTGGGCCAGGCAGGGTAGGTTAGGATCCTACTGTTCTAGGCCAACCGTGGCCTGGACAAGGGTCGGGCCTTGGATCAATAACCATCAGGCCATGACTGGGCTCCCAAACCAAACCCACTGCCAATCATAGGTAGCCCACCTGATCATGCTCTAGATAATTGCACTCCATGCAGCTAGAACCGTACATGAACCAAGTTAGCTCGGTTAACTCGCTCGACTCAAAAAAAGCTCGGTTTGAAACTGAGTTCGAGCTTTAGTCGAGCTGAATTTTTGAGCTATAAAAAATTTTGAGCTGAGTTCAAGCTTGCCTAAGTTCGAATTGGCTTAGATTGGACCTCAACTTGAATCGACTCGGACTACTCGCCAAGTGTTTGATGAAATGACTCAATGAAATGTTGTTTCGGGTGCATACATTCTTTGTGGGATTGGCTAGTGGCGAGGAAGGAATGTATACAAAACAAATCACTATATTAAAAAATAATAATACTAATAATAAATAAATAAATTCACATTATAAAACAGCCCTCAAATCATGATTTTGATGTTGGCCGTATAGTTTTTGATGAAATACTTGTATATTGCTGTTACTATTTTGCATTCTGTGAAAAATTAAAGATGCACTCTGCGTTTAAGAAAATGTCACATAGGCTCGAACTCAGCTCGAACTGGGGTTAGCTACTGGCCGATCTATGCCAAGCTTGACTTAGTTTGAGCTGGGGGTAGCTATAAGACCCGTATCTTATTCCGTACCGTTCCGTAGACTTCCGCGGTCTTACCGATCGAATTCCGGCAACCTTCGACCCTTAACCGATATTTACGTGCGACCCTGATTCATACGCCGTCAACCCGAGTCAACTCAACCCAAGACCCGTACCCTAGCGACCGCGTCATCGCTACGGTTCCGATGCCGCGACTCGCGTGCCGAGGCGATACCCTGGTCGAGAGATGTGGGCTAACGTTCGGTGCGAGAAAAACGTCGCGCGTTGTGAAATCCAAGAAAAACTCTACGAGATGTCTCATCAATCCCATCAATCCATCACATGTCAAGTACATGTCAAGTACACATCACCTTTTACCCATTCCCAAGCAACCACAAAAGTCAAGGATTTCTAACAAAGCCCATACCTCTTCTTATACAAAAAGCCTCAAAAGTCAAAAAGTTCTTACACCTCCCATGCTTTTCTTACACAAATGGTCACAAAAGTCAAGGTTTTCTTACACTCCCATCATTCACCACATCCATCCATCACCCATCTCTCTCTACAATACTCTCTCTCTTTCTCATTTTCTCATCTCATTCTCCAAGCAAAACTCCATACGTATGAGCTCTCCCTCCCTTTCAAAAAAAAACTTCAAGGTGGCCCACCTCTCCTACCCCATCACCTCCCATCTCAACCATCCATTCCCCATCTCCTCCATTAAAATCCAAGCTAAGGAGCTAAGGAACCCCTAGGAGCAAGAAGATCGGACGGTGGGTGCTCGATAATGTAATTTTTTATGTTTTTAAGATGGGCCAAGTGAGGCCAACTGATCAATGGTTTGGATCTCACTTGGGACCCTAAGTTGTGGCCGATGGACCACATTGATCATCATGATCATCCATGATGGGGCCATTCTCCATGAACCCCATCATGATGTTTATTTTATTGTAATAGGAAGGCCATCTAGACCGTCCATGTTGGTGGGGAAAGGATCTCCACCGTTGCTTTTAGATTTCGGTGGTCCCACATGCTTTAGGGCCCACTTGATGTATAATTCATTGCAAGGGAGGGCCCATAATGTAGGGGTCCCTCCATCTCAAGCGTGTCCCACTCTCCATCTCTCTCTCCCTTTTTATTTTATTTTATTTTATTTTATTTTATGAGTTTGCAATAGGGTATTGTGGCTTATTTGAATGGACCCCACCCTGAGACCTTTATTTTATCCAAATCATCAATGTGACCCACTTTATGTGTGAAGTATCCACACTGTTTTCCATGTGGTGGCCCACTTAATCAGGGCCCACTACAATGTACTTGAAGAGACCAACCGTCCAGCGTCTGGGACGCTGGACGTCCCTGTATAAAAATAAAAATAAAAAAAAGGGCTTTTGAGGTGAGCTACTTGCATAGGCCCCACCTTGATGTATATATCCAATCCAAGCTTTCCATCCTCTTACCTACATCGTTTTAACCGTTGAATAGAAGAATGGGGCTGATCTGAGCTTCTGGTGGGCCATAGCATTGGGAACATTGGTAGTTACCATTGAGAAATTTTCTGACATGTCTGTACATCCAAAAATCACAAACTCTGGACTCATTGGGACGGCCTCGAGCCACTGAACACAATGGGCGGAGTGGATCTATGAGATGCGGGTCCCAGACGTGGAAAACCCTAAAAAAATGGGTTTTCAATTTCTTCTTTAAAAAAATCAGCAAGAGGCAAAGCCTCCTCTCTGACAGACGGCAGCACGCTGCACGCTGCTGCGTGCAGCGTCTGGGCGGGCGGAAGTAAGGGGCCCACGGCCCTGCATGTGGGCCCCACCATGATGTTTATTTGTCATCCAACCTGTCCACGAGGTGGGCCGTCCCCAGCAGCAGGTCCCCTCCAAATTTCAATCCGATCCAAAGCTTAGGTGGCCCACAACACAGGAAATAGTGGTGATTTAGTGGCTGCCCTCAAAATTCTTTTTGGGCCCACAGAAGTTTCGGATCAAGTTGAAATTTGTGTTTTCCCTTCATCCAGGTCTGAGTGACCCTATGAATGGTCTTGATGGCTTATAAGCATTACAGTGGGCCCCACATGGGACCCCCCGTGATGCATGTGCTTTGCCTCCACCGTCCAGGCGGACGGTGGAGCCCATCCTGATGTATGCATTTTACTAACGCCGTCCAGCAGCAGCTGGACGACCAGTGGGAGCCCACCTTGATATTTGTGTTCTTCCTTCACCGTCCAGCGGACGGCGGAGCTAGAGCCCACCGTGTTATGTTCTATCCGTGCCGTCCATCCCTGGACGGTGGGCTCCACCCTGTTTTATGTGTTATATCCACACCATTCATTCTGAACGGTGGGACCTACCCCTGATCGTGACCCTATAAATGGTTTGGATTGCAAATAAACATTGCAGTGGGCCCAAGGTCCACGTGACCTTATGAAAAGATTGGATTGCAAATAAACATTGCAGTGGGCCCTATGAACAATTTGGATTGCAAATAAACACTATGTTGGGCCCCAGTTTGGATGCAAAAATAAGCATTTTATTAGGCCCAATTTAATGTAATTTAAGGCCCATGGAAGTGGACCCATTTGATGTGTTCCAAGGTCCATAGGATTGGACCCACTTGACGTATTCCAAGGCCTATGGGTTTAGGCCCATTCAAGTTATATAAGGCCTATGGGTTAGGCCCATTGATATGTATAAAGCCATGGGATTAGGCCCATTTAAGACACATAGGGCCCATGTGCTTAGGCCCATTTTGATATACTCTGAGGCCTATGGATTGTGACCCATTGCAATGTACCTAAGGCCCATTGGTGAAACCCAGTAATGCGGCCCATTTGATAAATGTAAGGCCCACTAATGTGGCCCATTTGATGAAATAAAGATCCACTAGGATGTACTTACGGTCCATTGCAATGTGTGAACCTAACATGGTTTGGGTAATGATGTTTACTGCGAGCTATGGCTTGGGAGCGATGGTGGTTTGACGTCCACATTGCAAGTTTAATGTTGGTTAAATGTCTGCATTACGACTCTCCCTAGGGCCCAGTAATAGGCCCGTACTTGTTGGGTATAGGCCGTCCGAGCCCATCTGCATTGTAAGGATAGTTCATTTCATCATAACATGTTTAGTATAGTTTCATAACTCATGATCATACGCATCATTACGACTCTCCCTAGGGCCCAGTAATAGGCCCGTACTTGTTGGGTATAGGCCATCCGGGCCCATCTGCATTGTAAGGATAGTTCATTTCATCATAACATGTTTAGTATAGTTTCATGACTCATGATCATACGCATCATATGTATGCTTGATATGAGAGGTGACTGATCATAACATATGCCTTCGTGCAGGTTATTTATGGGCTCCCGATTAGGCGGTGTTGCCCTACATGAGCGCACGATATGCACAAGATTTGTTGCATGACTGAATAGCGTGATTCATGCATTTCGTATTTGTGAGACATGGTTATTGTACGCCCTAGAGACATCGGGGCCGTAGCCTCCACAGGCGTATCGTGGTTGGCAGGATTTGATACCGAAAATCTTGTTCTACATGGGGTGCTGTATATATCCCTGGGTGAAAGTTTCTAAACCCTTATGGTACCAAGAGGTTGCTCCAACGTCTAGACCGAGTGGGTAGATGAGCGTTGAGTGCCGATTACCAGACGGTTGCGCTCTCCACTGTGTCGTGGTCGGTTGGAAGGGAGTGCGGCCTTACCCGCCCGAGTGTAGGGGGCAGAGCTAGGCTGAGTTTGACCAGCTCGAGAAATAGGTTCGCTATCGACGAGTCGAGCCCGATATTGGCAGACGGATAGTGAGGTCTTTTTCACTTACCTTATTACGTGCGATGTAGCGGCGATCTGGTTTAGAGTGTACTAGACCCCGGTGATATCCCAGAGTTGAGCTGTATTGATATGTGGACTTAGATGAGGATTGTATGCTTGACTTACATCTTGCATCGCATAGCCTTGGTATGACCGACATCCTTCATCTTTGCATTGCATAGCCTTGGTATAGCTTATGGTTTTCATGGATCCATCTGCATATTCTGCATTACTCTGATACTACATGATCATATTACTACCTTGCGCACACACTTTCACCACCCTCTAAGCTTTATATAAGCTTATGCACGACCGTTGCATGCAGGTGACGTTGGGGCGCAGCAGCGCTGAGGCAGGAACACTTTGCAGATCACTTTGGAGATTTTGATTCATCATCATTGTATTTCCCTTTATGCTCATTGTAATTGTAAAGTTTTTGATCATAGTGGAAATGTAATGGAGTTTTTGGTTGTTGTTTGTGGGTTATGCCTTGGTTATGCTTATTACGAATCAAACTGACGTTGAAAATCCTACTCGTAGCATCCCAGGATCGGAACTTGGCGAATGGGAGCTGGGAGCCCAGAATGGGGTTCTATGGAGGCTGTCGGCGCTGGATTCGGCGATCGAGAACTTGTCGAATAAGGATGGACGATGCCTCTGGAATAAGTCGTGATTGATGATAGAACCATTATTGCTCCCAAAGATAAATCCAAATGGAGTGCCAATGAGAGAGTGTGGTATACCTATAATGTCAAAGCTTGTAATGTTATTTATTGTACAGTTTTTTCAGTAAATTTAAAAGCTAATGCACTTGTGAAATAAGGAAGGAACCGTACGACAACTTGAAAGTCTCATACAAAGGAACTAGCATAGTAAAAATATTGAAGCTTCAATTCTTAATGACCTAATTCGAAAATATTATAATGAAAGTGACTGAAACTTTCATGGAATTCTACTCCGAACTGAATGATATTTACAATTTTATTGGGGGTTAGGAGAGAATTCCAAAATAACGTATATATAGAAAAATATTTAGATGCCTACCGGATAGGTTCACTCCCAAGATAACCTCAGTAGAAGAGTGTATGAATATAAATAAAATGAAAGTAGATGAACGTATAAGTTCCCTACAAACTTTGAACTACACTTTAAAACCCCCTCTAAAAGAAAAAAAATTAGTTATCATCAAAACATCTTATAGGCATTCACATAAACATAAAGAAATTAAAACTAAAAGTGATAGTGATAGTGATATGAGGATGAATTTTTTAAAATATTTAAGAAGTTCATTAAGTTTAATAGAGAAGAGTTATGATAAGAAGGACAAATGGGTTAAGATACATAAAGGTAAAACTGTTAAACCACCTAAACCAATTCGTTGTTACAACTGTGAGGGTTATGGACATCTTGGCCCCAAATTGCCATAATAAAACAAGATCTAAAGATAAGGCAATGGTGGCAACATGTGATGATACCGAGAAGTCCGAATCTACTTTAGATGACCCTTTAGTGTGGAAAACAAGAGCCACTTACGTATCTTATCAGTCCACACCACATTATTCCTCCCTAAAAATTTGAGAGACCATAACACCTCAACAAGGTGCCTTTGGACTAAATAGTTAAATCAGCAGATCAAACCTCATTTATGAGCTAATTGTAAAATTTGAGGATTTCAACCTCTATAATGAGCATATAGGAAAATCTGAGGATTCTAGATTTATATTGTGCTCTATTGTTTAATCTGAGGATTTAGCCTCACTTGTCTTGATAATTTAAGCTTTAAAGTCGTTGAATTCTAAATATCACATGTTTATAGCTTAGATTATCATTGGTCATTTTTTTCATTGAAATATCTTTTGAATGACCTTAATAAACATGCACTATGATTTTAATGATTGTATGCATCCCTTAATCCCTGTTAGTATGTGCCTTATAATTGATAAATCTATGACTTAGAGAGTTATTTCATATATAATTTTTATTGGTAATTTTATTAGAACTAACCCTTTATCAAATACTAACAAAAAAGTGAGATAAAGATCAAGTCCCACCAAAATAATGACTTCTCTTTTGTACGGTTTTTTTTGTTGAACGTTTGATTGTGGAAGCAATTATGGGGAGTAATGCAAGTGTTACATGTCTTAATGTATTGAGTTGTAAATCTTTTGTATTAACATGTAATATTTTTTTAGTTGTTTTAGTATGTCGTTGGTATGAACCATGACATGGTCTTAGGTTAGATTTTTGTCATGTAATTGACAAAGGGGGAGATTGTTATTACACTGATTTTTACACTCTTTTGTCAATCAAGTGAGTTGTTGTGTCACATAGTCGCTTGAGCCTTTGGAACGTGAATACCAAAGATACAAGTGAAGAAGAAGCATCGAACATATAAATGAGGTGCCTTAATAATCCTAACTCCTGAACTAAAATAGCCTTAGACCTTTAAATGATCTTAACCTAATAAGAATACCTAATTGATAATCCCTTAGCCTTAGGAGATCAAAAGAAACATGATAAATAAGGCGAGAAGAGGTGCGAAGCTGTTGTGTAAAAGAGAGCCCAAAACAACAGTTTTTTATGGATGTTCAATGGCATCTAGCTGTCATCGAATGTCCATTGATGGCATCGAAGGACCCCTCGATGTGACTAATCGAGAGTCAGAATTGTCCAGCAACTAATTTATATTTATTCTGAATTTCTCGTTGGCATTGAAGGATCCCTTTATGGCATGATTGAGATACAGAATTGTCCAGAAAGAAAATGACATGTATTCTAATTTTCTCGATGGCATTGAGGATACCTTCAATGGCATTGAAGATTGAGTTCGATGACATCGAAGATACCTCAAATATGTCCAACAATAAATTTATATAAATATTTAAACTTATCGATGGCATTGAAGGTGTCTTTGATGGCATCGACAGAGCCATTTTCTGCTCATTTTTTTATTGTTGGAGCTAAAACTTTTTATAAAGGGCATTCGGTTCTTGAATTTTTTTATAGATTTTTTGTGCAATAGAATCTTAGGTGAAACTATGTTCATATCCCTCATCCCAAGCCTCATTCCAAGCCTCTATACCATTGACTTCTAAGCAATCTTTCTTGAAATTAATATTTTTATGAGGATTTCAACCTTTACACTGAATATGTGCTTCAACTCTTTCATTCTTTAGTAATTAAACGTAAGATATCTTGGCATACCATTGTCTAAATTTTCTAAAAGACTCATCTAGGTGAATCCCTTAGGAAAAATAACTTTTCACTAGTTGTAGGAGATTCAACCAATCTCCCATCACCTTGGCCACCTTGAAGGAGCATCATATGTAAAGTGTTTGATCTTAGAGTTGAGACCTTGGCAAAGCAGCGACATCATGATCGGGGGAGCATCGGTGAATTAATTGAAGAACGGGAGAGCGACGATCAAACAACTAAAGAAGGCACTACAAAATAGATTCCATCCGACAGTAAGTTATTAATTGTAAGAGATCATGTTTACTCTTTTCCTTATGTAAGATTGATGGTAAGAATTTATGATCCAAATTCGAACTAAGTTTATATATAGGACCTTATCTCTTGTGTAGAGCCTAAATATCTGGGTCCTTGTACAGAACCATGGCTCCTATGTAGGGTATAAATTTTTATGTTCTTATGTAGGATTTTAGCTCTTGTATAGGGCCTAATCTTCGGTTCTTGTGTAGGACCCTGGATCTTTTGTAGGGCCTAAAACTCTGGGTTTTTATGTAGGACATCGACTCTTATGTATAGCCTAAAGTTTAGAGTCATTGTGTAAGACTATAAAGGTTAGAGGTTAACCTGATTTAAAACCTTCGATAATAAAATTCGATACACTCATAGGTTGAGTGTGTCCATTGGGAGTGGAGTAGGCAAATAGCCAAACCACTATATATGATTGTGTTTGGAATTTTTATTTGCACACTTATTTAATTATTCTTATGACTTTGGATGTTTACATTATGTATGCATGATTAGATGAATGGTTAGTAATTGATAGTTAGCACATCCCACACACACATATACACTATCTTGATATAGACTAGTTCCTTATTTACAAATCATTTATAGTCTATGTGATTGGACCCTCTATTGGCTTGGAAGCCTTAGAGTTAAATTGTCTTGTTTAATTTAATTGAAAACTAGTTTAAGTCAGGCAATTATTATTTTTTTAAATAGGTACTAATCACCTCCCTAGGACATAGCCGTTTTTCCTTAGCTCTGTCAATCTTACACACGCACATCCATGGTAATCTCATTACACCATAGGCACAATTTCACAGTCAAATGCGGCTAACCCGATCGCTATAGAAACAGAGAGGAATCTCTCTCTCTCTCTCTCTCTCTCTCTCTCTCTCTCTCTCTTTGTTTTCCTGCCAGCAATGAACCCCATCCGTTTGTTTAAAATTAAGCCCACTATCTTCGATTGTACAAATGATCTGAACCTCCTATCATGTTTAGAGCATGGTCCCGACCAAAATCCCATTGGTTTTCTACATTTTTACACACGTGTGAGGGCACAAATCGAGACTCTAAGAGGGCGGCGTGAGAAGAAAATTTTAAAAAATGAAAAATATTTTTTATGCCTTGTTGGTGATCTAAGAGGGAGCTTTTCTCCTTCATTCTCAACCATCCGATGCGACCAATCCCTACTTTATATTGAGAAGCACACAAATTGCTAGTTGTGTAACCAAACAACTGAATTTGTTTACAGAGAGAGAAAGAGAGTAGGAAACCCTATAATGAATCCAAACATCTATATTTGATCCTACTGTACGGAGTGGATTAGGTCATGATATAAAAGGAGATAAAATCGAGCGTAACCAAGTTTCTTCTCCATTCCTTACGTCTACCCTTGAAAATTGGTTGAACTCTTCTCCCTTCGAACCCACTGACCCAACCTTCTCCTAGCTTCAAAAAAGCTTATCAATAAGCTTCCTAGGGTCCATACAAACTGTCTATAAGAATTAGATCCGAGGTAGAATTGGTGATTCCAAAGACGTCATTAATGGTGGTCTTCTTCTTCACCGCTGTTATGACTCATGCCGAGTTATTGTAGCGAGTTTATCTGAGTTTAGACCAAGTCCAGAGCTCCAAAAAGCTTTAAGAAGAGAGAGAGAGAGAGAAGGAAAGAGAAGCTGGAAGAAGAGAGGGAATGAGAGAGGGGGGAGCGGGCGTGCATCGTTATAACTCTACTGGGTTCGCTGTCGAGTCTGCAACTCGTCATGCGACTCAGCTGAGGTTTGAGATCATATAAGCATTGGTTGGGCCTTTACAACCTGAGAGTCTAGAGAAGAAGAAAAGGAAAGGAAAGAAGAAAGATGGAGAGGTCAAGAGAGTGCAAGAGAGAGAGAGAGAGAGAGAGAGAGAGAGAGAGATGGTTCATTATGCATCTGGTTGTTGAGACTCAGTCCAAGTCGAGTGGGCCATTGACCAGCTGACTATTTGAGTTTGGGAGTCGGCCAAGTCTGGAAAGTAGTTGGCTGAAGCTATGTTGGGGAAAGAAAGAAGAAAGAGAGAAAGGAGGTGGAGTGTTACTGAGTTGACTCAGTTGAAACTCACCGATTCGAGCTAGGTTGAGTTTGATCGAGTCCAATGGGGTTGGACGTCACTGTTGGTGGATCTAGTTAAGCTTAGACTCCCTACTGGTTAGCCTAGAGAGATAAAGTAAGTAAGAAAGAAGAAGAAGAGGAAGAAGAAGAAGAAGAATAGGGAGAAGGAGAGAAGAAATGGGGTGGCCTAGCCAACTCGGTTCGGAATCAAGTCAGATCGTTGACTGTTGAGTGTCAAATATTGCATATTTCTCCTGATTATATCTTAGTTTTATGAACATGATAATTGTAATAGCCCAAACTTTTGAATGCCTGAGTATTGAAAGTTTTCTAGTGTTACCATTTAAATCAAATCTAACATAAACACGTGATAAAATGTACATAACCTATAACTTACACCATGCTTGATTACTCATGATCTACCCTTGAATGACCCCTTACGTCTCAACATAGGATTACATCGATACTAACTAGTCAACTCATAATCCAAATCTAGCCATTGAGGTATGTGATATCGCACCTAAACACTTCGAGATTAGCCCATAAACTCAACCGTGCAATCATCTAAACATCAAGAATAGTTTTTATCCACTGATTAAACCATCCATCAAATGATATTAAGATGGACCATCGCATCCTTAAAGAAACTCATTTTTAAGATTACAATCACTTTGATAGACAAGTTAAACCACCCATGGTTAATATCGAACCCTAAGACCATTCTAGATTAGGTTTGGAAACTACCTAACCATTAAGATTAACAATTTAGACAGATATAACCACAAATTCCATAATAAATCATTAAAAAAATCATAAAAATGTAGTGCGGTCCTCTTACTTATATTATTCACCTTACAATAGGGCCCTAAATCCCAAGAATATTTGAATACCAAATTAATTAAGCAATCTGGCCCTTAAAATTGTATTAATAGGCACTCTTAAAATTGTATTAATAGGCACTCTAACCATAAATCTCGATTTATATTGTCCACTTGAGCTGTGAATCTGCCTGATACTTGGTCAACGACTATGATTGGGCCCTCCAAATGAAATGGATAGAGTGAATTTGTTAAAATCATCACGCTGGACCACACCCTGCGAAGTGCATGTACACAGTAGGTGTAGACCCGCTGTGCACCGAACCAATAACCCTGGTTAAAATAGGAAGAAAATCCTCCCTTCTTTCAAACTCGTTTCCCGCCCGCACCTGAACGAATAGACAGACTCTATTTGGGACGTGGTGGCCCACCATAACCATCCATCTGGATAATCTGGACCGTCCATCACGTGCAAACCTCACCTCCGACCTAGATGCAGTGAATAGCAGAGCGAAACACTACATGATCAACTGTGGAGGGCCAACGGAACACGAATCGGCCCCAAACCTTGGGCCATTATTCGAAATCTCCCTACTAGGCCAAAGAACGGAGCAGATCCTCCAAAAGAACAATATAAATGGGCCTCACGTACTCCAGTAGGAACCGAACCAAGTCCCTTTCGAGCTTCTTCCACTTCTTTCCGCAAACAGCGGAGAAACTAGAGCGTTTTCCTCATGCATAGAAAAATCAAAAACATTTTTCTTTCTCAAATCTAAGCCGTCCGAATTGAGGAGAGGGGAGTTCTGATCGACTCCATGTTGTCTGAAAGAAAGAAGGACGAACAAAAATTTATAAAATCCTACAGATTCGCAAGCTAGACTGTGGCACCAAGCTAGAAAGACATCTACAAAATGCCACATCAGGATGATCGGATGTTGATTTAGTGGCCAGGGAACTTCGAATGGTGATCTCACGGCATCCGAAAAGACTCCTTCGAACCCAAGTATCTTGAAGAACGAATTGCCATTAACGCAAGCTCCTCCATCCCAACCGATTGTTGGATATTGGCGATAATCCTAACATCCAAAAAATAATCATGACCATCCATCTGTTGGCCCTCCTGGGCCATCTCAACCTCCCAAAAAGGGTGGAGAAAAGACTCCACACAAACCAAGTTAAACCAAACCAGACCACCCACGAAAACGCGATACCTCATGCAAGAAGGTTCCTAAAACTCCAAATCTATTTAAATATCCCACATCCGAAGTTGAGGGACACATCAACAAAAATTGGGGGGAGAGAAAGAAGGATAAGAAATGAGAGAGAGAGAGAGAGAAAGAGAGAGGAAGAGAGAAAGAGGGACGTTCAACCGAGTTAACTCATCTTAATTCGGTCGGCTGATTAATCCGATGCATCCAGACTTTCTACCAAGAAAAAGAAGGAGAAGAAGAAGAAGACAAGGGTCAGTTGCTCATAGATACAACCCCCCAACATTAGGCTGTTGAGTTAGAATCATGAGACCAAGCAAGGTGTGATGCCTATCCCCTCTAGTATGAATTCTAACTTATAATAGTCTAAATTTAACTTCAGCACATATTATACCCTAGATTAGCTTTAATCGTTCAAGCCGTATGATTTAAGACAAACGCCTACATCTAAAAATATAATTTTAGTAGTAAGCGATCAAGTAACCAAAAGTGAGGCTTTTTTCCTTTAAGCTTATCTTAATTTAAGTTGATATGATTTAATTTTTTCTTTACATATTTTTTTATGTTACTATGATTCTCTCCCTGCGATTATATAATTTTATCACCATCAATTGTCTATCCTTTAAAAATTATGGTATGGATTTGATTACATATGATCTTTATGAATTTATGTGGGGCGATGGATATAAGCATTGCTTTTGCCTTAATAATTTTGTGAGTTAGCCCTTGCTACTCTTCTCTTTTGAGTTGGCCCTTGCCACTCTCCTTATTATTGAGTTGGCCATTAGTACTCTCCTTTTGTTAAGTTAGTCATTGCTACTCTTCCTTATTATTGAGTTGGCCATTGCCACTCTCCTTTTTGTTGAGCTAGCTATTGCAACTCTCCTCTATACTTTATTAGTCTTATGTTATTTACCTTTAAAGCTTGAGCATGTGTCTTATTAATCCAAAACTCTCATAATTTAATGAATTTCTCTCTTTGGTTCAAGTACTATATTGGGAATCCCCCTTCTAGCGATCAAATAGATATCGTGAATGTAATGTGTTTTCAATAGCAGCCCCTAGGGCAACACGTAATTTCATGTATCATGGGTAGTGGTGCACAAATTGTGTAAGTAGTTCACACAAATTGATGTAGGTAATTCGCAATGCGTATTACATAACCTCCAGAATTGGATGCCACAAATAGTCACTCCATGAACAAATTATGTTACGTAATTCATCTAGTCATGTGTTGTATCGTTTTAGAATAACCACATAAATTCATGTTAAATGTGGGACATACTGGTTAATCTCCGTATAATTGGATGTGAGGCGAGCAGGATAATTCTAAATCATTTTTCACATTGTGGTGATCGCTAAATGTGATGAACCGCATATACTTTTGTAGGCATGCATCTCATGTAAGTTGCTTGTGCATATTGATACCTCTCGCAGTTGTGGAGTACGGGGCGTATCGGAACCCTTATATTACTTTTATAAATATCTTGAATTATTGTTAATCTTAAACAATAACCATCACTATGAGTAGGGCGTTAACTCTCTCCAACTGTACAAATAATGTAAGTGATATACAGATTGAAGACCTAGAGAACTATCTCCCTATGGAAGGCCATACTGAAAAATAAGAAGATGGTTTTATGATTTAATTTTATAATTTCGCTGCAAACTTAATAAATGTAATAAGCTCTCATTGAGAGGGTATTTGATTATTTATTGAATTCTTTTACTTTAATGAAATAATCAATTTTATTCTCGTGAATGTTACCTTCATAAATTTATCTGGATGTGATCTAAAAAAATAGGTGCGATTTTTAAAGCATCCAATTTATACATTATTAACACCTAATTTTTTCGGGCACAAGTATAAACTCTGGCCATGAAAATTTGAAATGTTACAATAATACTTAATGGGTATACTTTATACATGTTTGTATTGCGAGGTGAATTTGAAAGCTTAGAGTGAAAAGAATGTTAAAAGTATAGATTTGATGCTCAAGAATCACCAAGGTAAGGAATGGATCTTTGGAGACAAAGATTGAAGATTTAAAGACCCCAAGATTTAAAAAAACTAAGTGGAGAAGGAAGGAAGTCAAAAGTGAAAAGTATAAAAATTTAAAGAATATGAACTTTAGTTTATAACATCGACCACCGGTCGATGACATTAAAGCAAGTGTTCAATGACATCGAACATGAGTCGATAATATCGAGAATTACATGAAAATCTAGTTTGGTTGTTGAACAAATTGGATGCATTTCTCGATGACATCGAAAACCTGTTCGATTGCTCAAAGACCCATTTAATAACATCGAAAGTCATTCGATAACATTGAGATTTTTAGAGATTTCTGAAGCAACTCGCTAGAACACTTTAGACACTTTTTCTATTACTCAAACACCCTTCGATGACATCGAAAGACTGTTCGATGACATGAAAATTTATGCAGTACGAAAGGCATTACGCAGCATGAAAAAGTACGTCTTTCGGATTCAATTCATGTTCGATGACATCTAAGGCATTACGTAAAGTGCGTAAATTTGAGGCGGTTTTCACAGACAGCAGGACTGGAGCCACCTAACTGGAGAATACCTTTTGAGATTATGTGCGATGCGTCTGACTATATTATTGGGGCGGTGTTATGTCAAAGAAAAGAGAAGAAGCCATATATGATTCGCTATGCAAGTAGAACTCTAAATTCTACCCAAGTGAACTGCTCTATTACGGAGGAGCTCTTAGCCGTAGTGTTCACTTTGGACAAATTTAGGTCCAACTTGATAGGATCCAAGATCATCATTTACACCGATCATGTGGCACTGAAGTACCTCCTTTTTAAGAAGGATGCTAAGCCTCGCTTGATAAGATGGATCCTTCTACTCCAAGAATTTGATATGGAAATATGAGACAAAAAGAGAGTAGAGAACGTAGTAACCGACCATCTCTCTAGGCTTGATCTTCGCGATTCCGTTGAACCAACACCAATAAACAACATGTTCTCTGACGAACAATTATTTAAACTCTCACAATTACCTTGGTTTGCTGACATTACGAATTATCTTACCACAGGTTTCACGCCTACATATTGGACAGCGCAAGATAAGAAAAGATTCTTCGTCGAGATATGCAAGTTTTTCTCGGATGATCCTTATCTTTTTAAATATTGTCCTCACCAAATTCTAAGGAGATGTGTGTCAGACAATGAACATCAGAGTGTTATCTCATTTTGTCACTCTCAGGTCTGTGGTGGTCACTTTTTTACTAAAAAGACTACAACCAAAATTTTACAGTGTGGCTTTTACTAGCCCACTATGTTCAGAGATACTTATGAGTTTTACAAAGCTTATGAGTGTTGTCAAAAATTGAGAGAATTTTCTCATCGAAATATGATATCACTGAACCCAATTCTCAGCATTGAATCATTTGATTGCTGGGGCATCAATTTCATGAGACCATTCCCCTAATCCTTTAAAAATATTTATATTTTGTTAGCAGTAGACTATGTCACTGAGTGAGTTGAAGCAATCCCGCGTTAGAACAATGATCATCAAACGATCATTAGATTATTAAAAGAAAATATTATTTTTCGGTTCGAAATGCCTCGGGCCATCATTAGTGATGGAGGTTCACACTTTTGTAATAGGCCATTTAAGAACTTAATGAAGAAATATGACATCTCTCATAAAGTGAACACTCCATACCACCCTCGGACAAGCTGGCAAGATGAGATTTTCAACAAGAAAATTAAACAAATTTTGAAAAAAAATAGTTAATCCTGACCGTAAGGATTGGTCAATTGTTTGACTGATGCTTTATGGGCTTACCGTACAGCTTTTAAAAGCTCCATTGGAATGTCTCCCTTTAGACTCGTTTATGGAAAAGCTTACCACTTGCCTATGGAGTTGGAACATAGAGACTACTAGGCTCTCAAAAATATGAACTTTAACTTGGATAACGTTAGCTTGCTATGCAAGCTTTAATTGAATGAACTCGAGAAAATTCAAAATAACGCATACGAGAACTCAAGAATTTACAAGGACAAGATTAAGGTGTTTCATAACCGGAACATCTTTCGAAAATCATTCTTAACTTGTCAAAAAGTCATTCTATACAATTATCTATTACGTCTTTTTCCGAGTAAACTTTGCCCGTTGGACCAGCCCTTTCACTGTTACGAACATATATCCTCATGGGGCTGTTGAGATAAAGAATCTAACGAATGACAATATTTTCAAAGTGAACAGACATTGTCTCAAGCCATTTATTGATAAGTTCAATTCAAAGGACATATCCATACCTCTGATTGATTTTGTGTACCAGGATTAACCTCCTAGTCTGATTGAGGTATAGTTAGGTTTATTGGTTTAATAAGATTTAAGATTACCATTATTTATTTTTTAGTTTGTTTAGTCTTTATGCTAACCCATTTACATGTTAAGAACTTTAGAAAAGCTTCAATTGTCCTTCTTTAGGTACTACTTTCCCATCACTTTCTTTTTATTTTCGTTGTCTCATATGCATTGCATGCTTATATCTTTTACATTAGGGACAATGTAGATTTTAGGTTGGTGGTGTGTATTAGGTAAACTAATCAATATTTTCTTAGTCTTTGAGCAAAAATTTTAAAATATTTCAATTTTTCAAATTGCAAACCAGTTAGGAAAGCGATTGTTTGTGCACTTAAGAATGCTTTGAGTATGATGATAAGATGGAGATTGAATTTCGAATTATTGGAGTTTAATCAACTAAGTAAACTATTACTTGAGTTCTTTCAGTTAATTAATTAAGAGGAAGTTTGAATATCATATTGATCTAAATCACAAGGCACATTCAATTTACTTGCAGTGAATTATGCTAGAATTTCTGATTGTTTGTATATGTGTCATTGATAGATGTTGAGAATTGAGTCCAGAGAACTTTATCCACCTTTAAAAAAAGATGAAAAGAACAAGTTAAAAAACAGAGAGATTAACAAAAAGGTCATATATGATGAAAAGATTGAAAAAGAATAAAAAGTTTGAAAAGAATGAAGATGAAAAAACTGAAAATATTAAAATAAGGTACCGTCGATCTAAAATCAAAAACTGAAAAAAGAAGAAAAATGGAATAAATTTGAAATCACCACTTAATTATTTAATTAATCTGGAGGTGATGAGCATGACTAACATTATGAAATAATAGTATTTTTATGAAAAGTAAGTTGGAATTCACTAAGCACATTGAAAAAACTTAATATATGAACTTATTCCCTAAGTAATTGATAAAGAATCTATTTGATTGATTACTTATGTGATTCGGCTCTAGGCTTTCATATTTTCACTCTTTTTTCTTTGGATTATACTCATTCATATTTAATTGTACAAAAGATTATTTTCTGAAAGAAGTTTAAACATGGAGAACTAATTATTCTTTCATGAATGTTTTGCTCAAGACTTACAAAATGCTGATTGGGAGTGTGTTGAGTGTTAAATATTATATATTTTTCCTATTTATATCTTGGTTTTATGAGCATGATAATGCTTAATGGGTATACTTTATACATGTTTGTATTACGAGGTGAATTTGAGAGCTTGGATTGAAATGAATGTTAAAAGCATAGATTTGATGCTCAATAATCACCCAGGCAAGGGATGGATCTTAGGAGACCAAGATTACAGATTTTAAGACCCCAAGATTCAAGAAAATCAAGTGAAGAATAAAGAAAGTCAAAAGTGCAAAGCATAGAAATTCAGAGAATCTGAACTTCATTGTCTATGACATCGACCATCGATCAATAACATCGAAGCAAGTGTTCGATGACATCGAACACGGGTCGATGACATTGAGAATTATATGAAAATTGAGTTTGATTGCTAGACAAATTGGATGCATTTCTCGATGACATCAAAGCCTTGTTCGATTGTTTGAAAACCCGTTCGATGATATTGAAGGTCATTCGGTGACATCGAGATTTTTTAAGATTTCTGTAGTAACTCGCTGGAACATTATAGACACTTTTTCAATTACTCTGTTTGATGGCATCGAAGGATTGTTTTGATGATATGAAAAGTTATGTAGTGCGAAAGGCGTTATATAGTGCGAAAAGACACGATTTCTGGATTCGATTCACGTTCGATGACATCGAAGGTGTTATGCAGAGTGAGTGAATTTAAGGTGATTTTTAAAGATAGTCAAATAGAGGCTATAAATATGGGTTATTTGATGAGTTCTAAACATGAATTAGGTTTCAAGGACCAGATCCAAGTGGTGGAGCAGCTTTCCAAGAGTTTTTTTTCTTTCCTTATTTATTTTTAATGTTTTGTTTAAGGGTTTTAGTTTTAATCATGTTTATGGTTAACTAAACCTCTTAGTTAAGGCTATGAGATGAAGCTTGTAGTTTGTTGGAATGTTTATCTTGCTTTAATTCATGTTTATATTGAACTTTATTGATCTCTAGTTTGAATTAAGGAATATTTCATTTTTCTATGATTTATTATGACTCAAATTACAATAGATGTTGTGATGGCTTTGAATATCTTCTTATCTGTTTTGATATCATTGAGATTGGTAAAATTCGTGATTCAACATCGTCTCCTAGGCATAGTGGATGGTTGAATTCCCTTCCAATCATCATAATGGTTCTTCACGTATGAACTATTTTAATGGAAAGTTCATATTGTGCTTTAACTGTTTTATTTCTAATTGGATAGGATGGGACTCTGATTGTAGTTGTAGTTTGTTGAATCAAATAAGGTATCATCTTAATAGCTACAAGTGGATCCTTGGCGCTCGAGTTCCCTCTTTAATTGATAATCCATTCACAATTATTCTCAACTCTTCCAGTTTTAGTTTTAATTCTAATTCTAGCTCTAGTTCTACGTACTTTCAGAATACATACAAGTTTAGTCCTTATGGATTCGACCTCGGTCTCACTGAGTTATTATTACATCACGACCCTGCACTTAAGGTTGTGAACACTAACCCATTGGTTGGGTAAGCCTTGAGGCACTACAGGACGCAAGGGAGAGTGAAGGCATGTCAATCATTTGAGAAAACAACCCAGATGCTTCTTAAGATCGACTTGTTGAATTGAACTAGCGAGTCCAAACAAACCAAGGTAATGCCCAAGTCACCTCAAGTGATTTCACTAATTAAGCACGTATAACCTGGGATTGTTTCAGTTCAATCATGCAGTTAACTGATGAAAGAGGTTCGATTCTCTTCACCGAGTTGTGGTCGAGTCATAATCAGGTCGACTCGATTGAGTCAAGCATGGGTTTTCGGTTCGGGTCAAGTTTGGTGGTCTAGGTGTTAATGTTGGACCGCCAACAAACGCATACAAGAGGAGAAAGAAGAGGAAGTGGCAATGTTGGGTCGACTCGGCAAGTTCAACTGAGTTCAACCATGATCAGTTGAGTTCAGCTTAGTTCACTAGGTCAAGCTACTGAGTCAACTAAGGTGAAGTAACGTTTTCTTCACGGACTAGAATTGTTTGATTTGCAATTATCATTATTGCCACTATTATTATCATGATTATTAATATGGATATGATTAGTCATTAGTTGATTATTTATGTTAATAATAATTATTATAAATAAAATTATAATTATTAAATATTAGTATTCTATTTATCACTCTTAAATATTATCATTGATAGTAGATTATACTATTTATTACCTTGATAATGATTATTATTATTATGGTAGCTAATATTAACTATTTTGTTAATGTTAAGAATTATTTTATGTTTAATTACACATCAATTATAGTTTAACTCCTAAAATTTAAGCCTAGAACTAAACTCTAGGAGGAAATCCTAAATTTAAGAATTCAAACCCTAAACTATGATTTTAACCATAGGTAGCATATAAAACTTGGATCTAACCATACGATTTCACAATTCGTGATAGAATTCGATCATAAGGGCGCACAAACTTCCTAGTGAAAATGTATACGATTCAATACATAAGGTGATGACTTTTTCTATTGGGCTTTCTGTTTTCATGTTAGTTTAAGTGATAATTTTTCTTTCTATTTTAACTGATAATTGACATCTCTATTTCACGATTACTTGAATTAGTTACTGAAATTGATCCTCAAATCATGTGCTCAACATTTATCTGGTATAAACACTTACATGTTACACTTGAAGATCTTCTCATACTTCTGGATTGTCTATAAAACTTAAATTTCTACATTGATTAGTGGAAAACTTCACTTATATAAGTCTATCCAGATTTGGGATCTAACTTGATTAATTGTGATTACTGTTGGGGATTGGGCAGCAAAATCACACAGATTTGGATCTATGATAATAATCTAAAAGCACCAAGCAAACACAAGAGAATACAAAGATTTAATATGAAAAATCCTTTCGAGAAAAAATCACGACACAAAGTGACAGATCTTCACTATGAAAATAGAAATTACAAAGAGAGAGGACTTACCCGATTCGAACAACCTCAAATCTCACCCTTGCTACACCCTTTAAAAACCTTATAACCCTTTTAGAAACCCTTGAAATACCTTTATGAAACCTTAGAATAATCTTATAATGGCCCTAGGGACTCCTATTTATAGATGAAAAACTTTCAATTACGCACATCCTTAGAAACTGCCTTAAATTTATACAGTCCGCACACAAACCACGCACCGTTTGTGTAACCCTCAACTAGTCGAGACAAGGCTTCGACCAGTCGAATGGACCTTCGATTAGTCGAGACAGTCCCTCTACTGGTCGAGCATCTTGGTCCAAGATTAAACACATCTTTTAACAACAATCTCTACAATGTCTTCCATGTTTACAATATTCATTAAATTCGGTAGAAGTAAATTCTCCACCATTATCAGTCCTTAAAACCTTATTTTTCGCCATAACTATTTTTTTACCATTGCCTTCCATTATTTGAATATGGTGAAAACTTCGAATTTACATTGCATGAAGTAAACTCAAACTTTTCTGGAGTAGTTGTCAATGAATGAAACAAATCATGATGACCATCCAACGAAAATATCTGGTGATAGCCCCCATACGTCAGAGTGCACATAATTAAGCACTCCCTTACATCCATGTTTTTCAATTTTAAAAGATAATCTAGATTATTTATCATATATACAATGCTCGCATATATCTAAATCAAAATTTTTAAAAGTTAAAATCAAACAACGATTAGATAGTACCTTCATATCTCGCTTGCTCCTATGGCCCAAACGAGCATGCCACATACGTGCAAACATGAAATCTGAAACATTCACTACTGCTCCACCCGTTGAAGTGCTTCCGATCAACCTGTAAAGGTTTCCGTACCTTTACGCTCTCATAATCACGAGTGCCCTTTTTGAAACTTTAAGGACACCATCAATACTAGTGAACTTGTACCCTATAGCCTCGAGTGCACCGAGAGAAATTAAATTTTTCTTCATATCAGGAACGTACCTGACATCAGTCAAAGTATACTCCATCTCATCAAACATCTTGATGTTCACCATACCAATAGCCATAACATTACAGGCATTGTCATTGCCTATAAAGAACTGTCTACCATCGCATTCTCTATAACTGGTGAACTAACTTCGATAAGGAGTTATGTGATATGAAGCTCCTATGTCGAAGATCCACTCATCTTCATGATTGTCGTGCAAGTGTCCGGTCATAGATACAGACAATACATCACCACCACTTGTCTCTTCATCAGATGTGACAACATTAGCCTCCTTAGAAGAAGCCGCTGAATTTTCTTTCTTCGCTTTAAGATTGGTACAATCCTTCTTCATGTGTCTAGACATTATAGAATTTTAACATTTTAGTTTTCTTTTACCCTTGCCCTTGCCCTTGGATTTGAATCTAGGCCTTGAAGATTCTGTACCTCGCTCAGAATTTATGTCTTTCATAATCAGTGCATCAGAAGATGTCCCCATGTTGCCGTTTAACTTTCTCATAGCCTTCCCTTGAATGGTTGAGATAACAGCGTCGACACTCATGATTTTGTTTATGGTGCACATTATGTTCTTGAATGACTCATACAATGTCAGAAGAGAATTCAACAACATACATACTTGCTCCTCATCTTTGATTACTTCCTCTATGTCTAGTAATTTGTAAACTAATTTATTAAAGTTGTTGATGTGGGCCTTCAGATCTTCACCTTATACCATCTTGAAGTTATACCACTGTCGCTTCAAGTGTAAGCAATTTTTAGAAGGTTCTTTTATATAGATATCCTCTAACTTCGCCCATAAACTAGCCACGATTTTCTCCCTCAAAGCATTGTAGAGAAGCTCATCCATGAGACATAAACGGATTGAAGATAAAGCCTTCTTATCAAGGGTATTCCATTCATCATCATTCATACTAGACTTTCTCGCCTCAAGAGCACCATCCTCGCCTTGCTTAGTTAAGGAAGTGATCATCTTGATCTTCCATAACTCAGAGTTATTTTTTTCTGAGTACTTCTCAATATCATACCTAGTACTTTCCATTATTGTTAATCCTACAGATTTAGATCTATGCCCCAACGATTGCTCTAATGCCACTTGTTGGGGATTGGGTTGCAGAATCACATAGATTTGGTTCTAAGATAGCAATCCAAGAGCACCAAGCAAACATAAGAGAACACAAATATTTAATGTAGAAAACCCTTTTGAGAAAAAACCACGGCATGAAGCGATAGATTTTCACTATGAAAATATAAATTATAAAGAGAGAGGACTTACCCAATTCGAACAACCTTGAATCTCACCCTTACTCCCTTTGAAACCCTATAACCCTTTTAGAAACCCTTAGAATACCTTTAGGAAGCCTTAGAATAATCTTAAAATGGCCCTAAAGACTCTTATTTATAGATGGGGAACACCCACTTATGCACATCCCTAAAAACTGCCTCAAATTTACGTAGTCCACGCACAAATCACGCACCGTCTATGTAACCCTCGACTAGTCGAGACAGGGCTTCAACTAGTCGAAGGAACCTTTGACTAGTCGAGTCAGTCCCTTGACTGGTCGAGCATCTTGGTCCAAGATTAAAGACATCTTTTAACAACAATTACAATGGATCCTTGAAGTAGTGATCATTTTGTGTGTTGGAATAAATGGAGATTTCATCGTGGACTTACCATTTTATGGATCATTTATGCCTATGTGGCTTTTGAGGATAATTCATTTTTATCGTATCCTTTACTAGAATATTTATCATATGCAACTTCGATTTAATATTTGTCATATGTGGCTTGATGAATTATTTTTGTATAACTCTGCAATGATAAATTCTACTTGTTTAACTATGATTGACCACTAATCGAGGATATTACCATTCAACATCTTAATGTTAGAGTCTCATGAGCCGGGGATGGTGGTATGAGATACTATGCCTTACTTGTCGGCATATGCTGGGTGATGAGCCTCTTATAGTGTGACCTTTGAGCTTTCTTAATATGATTGTTTGTAATTGGAGTAATAATAGTTGGGCTAATAATACATTCCATGACACATGGATGTTATCGAGTATCTGGTCAACTATTTGAAAAGACCAGTGTACTATTCGAACGTCCAAATTTGTGTGAGCTTATTCACTTGAGAACGTACTTGTTGCATTTTCACTAGTGACTAGCCATTTTACGGTTACATGTGGGTTTTACCCCACTCGTGGGTTTTGCCCAAAAAGTTAGTTGAATGAACATCCCTAGCCTAATGTCCATTCACACATCCATGCACTTAAATAAGATTGTATTATGGATTATTTTATACATCGATCTTCTTATTTAAACTATACTTAACTATATGGTGGTATATAATCTTCAAGAGAATTCATATTGAATTGGTTACTCATTCTTTGAATATATAACCACACAGGTGGTACAGGTAGTTTAAATGATACTCATGTTTAAATTGATGGGGAGCAGGTTACAAATATCAGGAATGTAATGTCGTATCTGCCCTAAGAGAAATTGTGTGATCTTGCAGCTCAAGTCTGGCTACATTTTATCATCTTTATATAATAAATTGTTTATTTCCTGTATTTGTTAGTATTGAGACAATATAAACCCCATGAGTAGCTGGTCATGTATCTTGAATCTGTATGCAAACTTTCTTTTATGTTTGATTTGTTTCTCTTCCTCTGAACTACTTACTTTGAAAAGAAAAAATATACGTTAAATTTGGGCTATCTTTAGAGGTTAACACTCAAGTTTTTAGAAAATGAGTATGTCACGCCTCGAAATTCGGCACCTGGGTATATTTGACCCCAATTCCGTACCCGAAGGCATGACTTATGTTTTGTATATTTACATTTCATAATTCACACATATATTTACAAAATGATGCTCATTCATTAAAATATGATCATTCAAAATTTAAGTCAATAATATTTATTTAAAGAAATTAAAATATCAATGTTCCGCATTTGAAAATTATCACCAAACTCATGTGTCAGAGCATATCATTACCGTACTATCATACTAAATGTTTATTACAACTTATTTAGAAAATGCTAAAAAAATAAAATTTTAATCTAAATGTAAAAGCAAATCTCTTTAAGTTCCTCCATAAAATCCTGATCATGAAATTTTAAAATTCCAACAGTATAAGCTGCAAAGCCTAGTGAGTAATCTTAACATAGGTTTCAAAAATAACCTCATATAATCTAAATAAAATGTACTTAAAAGATACAATACATATTTAAGTAAAGTAACAAATGTAGATATTAATAAATAAGATTTTTCAATATAAATTTTGAAATGAATGAATGCAATCAACATATGCTATAATCCATAAAAATAAGTGCAGTTTATTCATTTTAACACCAGGGCCAGTTTACACCGGTTGGCCAACACCTGTGTCAATACAACACCTAGCCTGACAATGAAAACATTTTATGTGACATGCTCACCCATCCAAAGGGCACTTGGTGAGGGACCCATTTGTACGTTAACTAATCAACTACTACTCTACTGAACCTGACAGCAGGAACCTTTTACAATCCTGACATACTCACTCACTCAAAGGGTACGATAGAAGTTCTGAGAGGTACCAGTTGGGATTCTAGGACTTTTAACCCAAGGGTCTAAGTTGTCCCACCTATTTACGATTTAAGGATTTTCAACCCAAAGGACTTACTTACGTGACGTATTTTCTAGCATTTCATAACTATTTTAATGATACATGATTTTAATATTACATAAATCAAATATTTCTAAATATCTTCAAGATCTCTATTCTTTGATCAATCCATAATACCTAATGTACATAATTTATCTAACTAAAAATAAAATTTTCAATCAATGTAAATTGTCCATACATGATTAAAGTTCAATGAAAAAATAAACATACAACGTAATCTATTAGATCTTAATTAAAGTTCTATATAAAAAGAAAAAAAATAATAATAATAAATATGCAACGTGCTTTATCAAATCTAAGAATTTAAAAATTTATAAATAAACTCAGGATTTTTGCAATAATTCTAACAAAACAAAGTCAAAATATAAAAATGAATTTTTAATGTAGGATTAACAATAAGACAATGTAAAACTCGAATTAAAGCATATTAAAATAATGACGACCAATGTAATAAAAAAAATTTTAACAACATTTTTAGGAAGTGTGGTAAGTAATTACATCAAATAAAAAAAAAAATCTAAGATGGTAAAGATTAATTATAAGCACAAATGAACAAACAAATTCGTGTGTGTGTGTATATGACTTTTTTTCATAAATATCAAGTGATAGATACTCACATTTTCTTTTTCTCCTTTTTTTCGTTCTATTCCTTTCTCTCTCCTCCTTTTCTCTTTTATTTTTTTTCTCTCTCTCTCCCTCTCCCTCTCTTTCTCACGTGAATAACTAGCAACACTCCTTTTTTTCTATCTCTTCACTTTACGATGAAGGAAAGACAGCCCCACTATTTCTCTCTCTACTTACATTATACCCATGAAGACCCTCCCCATTCACCCCTTAAAATTAAAAAAAACTCACACATGCAACATGCAACGACCTTCTTCAATGTTGATATTATTTCTTCTTTTAATCACTTTTTTTCATTTATTTGTTTTTATATAATTTTTTTACAACATCCTATTGGTTTCTTGTACACATGTGGGCCATGAATTTCACATGTGGCATATGTTTGTTTGCCACTTGTTTGCTACATGCACATGTCACATGTATGTGCATGAGATGTATTTATATGATGGATGTGTTTAGTGTATGGTGTGTGGTTGTATATGATGTATGAAATGGCACATGAATGGATGATCTAAATGGATGCATAGATCAATGCATTGTCCAATGGATGGATCAATGTATGGTTAGATGAGTCGGTGCATGATCAATAGCTAGACACCAAGATGTACCTACGGATTGAAGGTGAAATGGACAGGTAGGATTATGGGTAGCCAAATGACCAATATGATGGATGGTCGGTTCAAATGCAAGGTCAAGTGTTCCAATGATTTTCAACATATGGATGGTTAGATGGGTGCATCTTTAGATGAATGGTCAGATGCATGGTTAGATTTATTTTTCAATGGATAATTGTATTCAAATATGTTCAGATTAATGGTTGAGATTGGATAGTTTGATCTTGTAAATCAACGGTTATATTGAATTAGTTTGGTACGCCGATCAACGGTTAAAATTAGCTGGTCATATTAATTCAGGTTATTACAAAGTATTAAACTCAGGTTTCAAAAATTGGGGCATTACACCAACGCTTTAGATGAGGCTTATCAGACCTTATAGAAGAGATATTGCACTTTTAAGTCTTAGATATGTAGGCATAAACCAATACACTTCATCGTCGTACTTTTATTAGAATGTTGGGTGTAGACATTAGACTTTTCATGTTATTCATTTTTGGATATGTATATTGAGTCCCTAGCTGACTCGATTCCGTTGTTTGGATTGACGATGTACTTGGTGATTATGATTATTCCACTTTACTTTTAGATATATTATATGTAAGTACACTTATTTGTACACCTTATTTGTCAATCACGTGACTCATTGTGTCAGGAAGTCATTTGAGCCCTTGGAAGCTAAATACTGAAGACACAAGAGGACATGAGCATCAAGGAGTAAAAAACATGTTAAAGAGGTGCATTGGTCACCCCAACCCTTGACCTAAAACAACCCCTTAAACCTCTAAATGATTATGACTTAATAGGTAAACATTTTTTATTATCCCTTAAGCTTAGGAATACAATTAAAACATGATAAATAAGTTTAGAAAAGATATTAAGCTGCTGTGAAATCGTATGTCCAAAATAATATTTTTCAAGTGGTCTTTGATCACATCAATAGGTTGTCGATGGGACTTAATCCAAATGAAGGTTTACTCGATCAAATCGAAGAATGAGTCCAGCAACCATACAAATATAATTCTGAATTTTCTTAAAGAGAACGATAGAGAGTTCAATCCCATCGATGGTTCACTCAATCATATTGAAGAATAACATTCAATTGCATTGAATGACTTTTCGATCATATCAACAGAGCTGTTAACTAGCTATTTTATAGGTGTTACAAATCAATTTCTTATTAAAGGGCATTCAGTTCTTAGACATTTGGATAAGTTTTTGGTATAATAGAAGCATAGGCGATTCCATAATCATATCTTTCATCCTAAGCGTCTAAACTAATGAGTTCTAACTCATCTTCCTTGAGATTAATACTATAATGAGGATTCCAACCTACACCTTGAAGATGAGCTTGAACTTCAATATTTTTAAAATATTAAACCTAGTCATAGTGGTATACCCTTTATCTAAATTCTCTAGAAGACCCATATAAGTGAATCCATTAGGAGTTATAACTTTTCATTAGTTGTATGAGATTCACCAAACCTCTCATCAGCTTGGTCACCTCAAAGGAGCACTTCATGCAAAGTGTTTGATCTTGGAGCTGAAGTCTTGATAAAGCATCGGCATCAATAATCAAAGAGCAATAGGAGAGCTAATTGAAGCATGGGAGAGCATCGATTAAGCAACCTGATACGACACATCAATAAGATTCAGTCGACAAGGTTGTCATTTGTAGAGTCCATATATACTCATTGCATAGGATTATCAAAATTGATTAGGTTCTTGTATAGGACATTGATTCTTATGTAAGACTAAAATCAAGTCTTTCTATATGCCACTAAACATGGGTATTTACATGTTAGTCTCTAAGGAGCCTCCAGCGGGAGTAAACGTGGACTAGGATGGAGGTTCGTGGCGAGCCTATAGAAAATCACGTAAGTCTTCAAGGAAGTCGATCCTTATATAAGATTATAAAGGTTAGATGTGAACCTGATTTAAAACCTCTAATGGTGAAATCTAATACACTTATGGGTTAAGTGTATATACCGAGAGTAGAGTAGGAAAACTAAACCACTATACATTTTTATGTTTGGAATTTTTATTTGAGCACTTATTTAATTATGCTTATATGATTGTTTAGATGAATTATATGTATGTATGCATAATTAGATGAATGATATATGTTGATAATTAGCACATCCTACACACCTGTACACTATCATGTTTATAGACTACTTGCTTCATATGAATATGGCTTGTAGTCTATATAATTTGATCCTCTATTGACTTGGAAGCCTTAGAGTTAATTGCCTTAGTTTAATTTGGATATTAGTTTAAGTTAGGTAATTATTTTTTAATTGGCTAAAATTTTATTTGGTCATAATCACCCTCCCCACCTTCTCTAAGACATAGCCTTCATTATATAGCTTCATCAAGCTTTTAAACATATAGACCGCGGGCCGACTGCCTTGTGCAATTTTATTGTACTATATTTATCTTAAATCTTATAATTGATTTGATGTCATTATAACTGTAATGAGATATCATGCTTCTGTAAAGCAAAAGTGACACTTGAAATGTGGGAGATCGAGTATGTACTTGATCCTTGAAATTCAGGGTGTCACAGGCTCATCCTTACCTTTTTGTGAATTGAGCCCCACAATCACTAGACCGATGAATCAATGTGTGGGCTTGAAAATTTTGTATAAGATGGCCCTTATAGAATCCTCGTGACCTTAGCTAACTGCAAACCATTTTTTTCTCACTTAATCCTCATCTTTATGAGATTTATATCATATTTTTGTTTAGCTCGTCAAGTGCTTCGAAAAAAGTCATTACTAATCAAACTTGAAGTTTAGATCACGAAATTATTAAATGGTTAGTATCACATCGTACATTAAGTGGGCCATATATCATCATCTATTAGTCAAAATGTGATGAAATTATGCCAAAGTGAAGTTATTGCTATGCGCTTCAAGATGGTCTAATTAGATTAGACATATCCTGCCTTAGTATATTTGTATTAATTGATTATATCATTTCATGAGATATTTTGAATAGATATGATTCATGTCATATTATATTGGGTTGAATTTGTTATTTAGATTAATTGGTGCACTTTAAAAATACATGCAGGCTCAAATTAATCAAAGGATGACCTAATCATGAAAATATAATCAAAACAATACATGGACATCGTATGGCAAGATTTAGGCTATGAGTTTGATGATAAGCTTGATTTAGACATGATGTTATAATCTTTGATCCTAGTACGATTGGATATCCACTCTTGTGGCATATCTAGGGCCCACCCACCTTGGTTAGATGGTGGCACAATATTCTCTGCCCGTGATAATCGTATGGGGCCCTTATTGCAATGAGCATGGTCACATGATCATGTTATCTTCACTAATAAAATTGGATTTTTTTTTAATCATGCGGTTACTTGCTTAGTCACGCCATATGATTTAATAAGATAATGATCTAACTCTGAAAACTTAACGTGGATACCTAATCAGTTATTTCTTAGTAAACATTGAACGATCAGATGTTAATCATGCCCTGAAACTAAATCGGACTACATCTGACACTAGATGTCCGTTTGACCTTAAATTTTAAGATGAAATTTTATTCTACGTAAGGATGCCACCAGATTGATATGTGATTATAAGATTTCTCCAAGACTGAATTTGGACCGTTATATCTATTATGAATAGATCTCATTTATTTGAGTTCGGAATAAGCTAAAACCTAACTGGTAACCTAATAATGATGTATTGAACACATTTTTCAATTCAAATTGAATGAAAGGCTTGATTATAGGCTTTTGCTAAGTTAGCCCGTAATTGTGTATGTTTTTTAATTCATAGGTCTTCAAAATCTTGGTATGATAATCTCACGAATGTTAACTTGAAAATTGTATTTTAAGAGCTCACAAAGGTCAAAAGTGACCTAGTTGCATGTATGACGCAATGCACAAATGTCAAAAGTGACCTAGTCACTTAATATATGTTGGTTTATTCTGAAATATGATTGTGTTATATTTCATAAAGGGTGTTGTATTTACACATGACCCTAGTGCACACTCTATACAAAATCTCAGCCTATGGATGGATATATTATTTTGAGGCATGATTATATAGCCCTAGACTTTTTAGTGCAATGGGTTATGCTGCTTTGGCTACTTGATAAAGTGGGAACTATCAATTGTGCTAAGAGACGCAACTAGATGGACCCCACATTTATATGCTTAAAAACATACATGCTTTATTATGTGACAACATGAATAACTGATAATTAGTTTATGACTTAAATAGTCATGTAAAAAGATGTCAAAAGTTAACACAGTATCTGAGATTATTATGTATGAGAATCTCATTAAGAAGTTGTGAGACCCTTATCCTAGCCCGTACCGTTTCATATGTCTCCACGGTCCTTCAGGTCGAATTTTGGTAACCCGCAATCTGTTATCAGCATTTGCACGCGATCCTGAGTCGTGTCTCGTATATCAGAGTCGGCTCGACTCGAAACTTGTACCTTAGCGACCGTGCCGTCGTCGAGGTTCCAATGCCGCGTCTCGCACGCCAAATCAATACCCGAACCAGGAGATATGGGCCCGCATTCAGTACGAGAAAAATACCAAAATGTCACATCAATCCATCAATCAAGTACAAGCAACCTAACCTATCTCTCTCTTACACAACCTTACCTAAAGTCAACTCCCTCTTACATCCAAGTACATATCCATCACCCATCACACCCCATCACTCACCCATCCCTCTCTCTCTTACAACCTCTCTCTCTCTCATTCTCCCAAGCAACCTAAGCACCCAACGTCCATAGCTTTCATGGAGAAGCTAGGTGTGGCCCACTCCCTACCACCCAATCCAACCCTTCAAAACTGATCTCAACCATTGGATTGACCCCCTTGGAGCTCTAGAACCTATAGGCGGAAGGAAGAATGAAGGAATTCGAGGTGGATATTTATCTGTCGATTTTTAAGTTTGATGGCCCACTTGTGGTGGGACCCAATTAATGTATGCATTGTATCTTGCATGGAGGAGCTCATAGTGGCAGAGCTCCTCCCATCTCTACTATTCGATCTCTCTCTTCTTCTCTCTTTCTCCCTCTCTCCCTTTTTCTCATTTTTCTTTTTTTGATGTTGATGATGTTTGTGGCCCAACTGATGATGTGTTGGGGGCCAGGCCGCCCAAGGCATGGACGTGACCCACCTTGATGTATATGTTCTCTCCGTCCATCTGTCCAGGACGATGGACCCACTATAATGTATGTATTTTACACACCATCCATGGATAGTGGGTCCCAATAGCCTTTTGGCTGATGTATTGACATCAACAGGTGGGGTCTGATCGTCTAGACCGTCCATCTATGTGGACCCCACCTGTTGTTATTGTTCAACGTCAGTAAGGTCTGTGAGTCATCATGAGATATGTGGTATATTTGAACTGTTCGTCTAGATTGAGCGTTGGACGCTGGATGGTAAAACACAAATATCTGCTGATCTAAAACTCAGGTGGGCCACACCACGTGACCACGTTGATGTACGTACCTTACATCCACACTTTTTAGTGTTCTGAATGGTAGGAACCACTGAAATGTATGCATTTTAATCCACAGTCCATGTCTAGACGGTGAAAAAGGGACCACCATGATGCATGCATTTCAATCCACACCGTCCATGTCTGGATGGTGAAAAAGGGACCACCATGATGCATGTGGTTGGTCCACACTGTCCAACATCTTGGCCACTGCGACCCACCTCTTTTATATATATATATATATAAAACCCTATAATTCCATCCATGTCTGGATGTCCTACTCTCGGGCATCACCCTGTAAAGAGAAAAGAGAGAGTGTGTGTGTGCTTTCTTCCATCTTCTCTTGATCTCCATATATGTACATGTGTGATCCACATCTGTAGATGGTTTGTGTTATCATTGGTCATTTTCAAAGGATTAAATGCTAGTTCTCTCAACTTCATCTTTAAAAAGAGAGACATTTTTAGTTTGAAAATTGACATCAAAGTTTACATTGTGAAAATTCATCTGTGCGATTCATCGTATGCGGGTATGATCTACACCATTCTTATAGTTTTTTGTCGTTTAGATCGATTATTGTACCACCCCTTAAAATTGACTGGAAACCACTAGAACCTGAGTTATCGTAGTTATAATAAGTAGATCTCAATCTACTACTTCAAATAGGGATTCTTGATGAATCATAGCATTGAATTTTTAAAATGTTCTACTTCCGCTATGTATAGAACCCTATAATTCACCAACATCACCACCCTAAGAACTACTTTGTACCCTATTTTGAGAGAAGTTTATTGATATGCATAATACATATATATAGTCATGATCAAATCTTTCAACTTTCAAGTTCATCTACCATAAATCTAGATCTCATGTTGATTAAGTAGTAGACAATCATACTAGGCCATCAGGTCACATCAAGTGTAATCAAAATAATTTTAACGATTAGAATGAAATTTTAACAGTTAAAAACCTAAAAATCATATAAAATTTTTTAAGTATTGGACCAATAGTAAAACTACTTAATGAGTCCCTAAGTTGATTAGATATAACCATAAATATGTTCCTATGTAAACCCCATAGATCCCATGTTGGCTTGAGCAATATTCGATGAATCTTGTTGGATGTGACCAACATCACCTACTTTTAATGACCCTACATTAACCTCGTAAATGTGAGCCAAAGTTGTCTATTCAAAATCATGACTCTCACACAGCCTCAAGTCTAAGGGTTGATCACATTTCCTGCATCATCAACTCTTGATTTCATAAATCATAATATAGGCTAATGGGCCCGTAGACTATTGACTAGAACTCAATCGGAGGATTGTAAGTGTTCAAAAGTCAAATACCAAAATATTATATCCATGGTGTACTCACACTTTCGTGTAGGATAAGAATAAAGGCATAATTGACGCTAAGTCTGATCTCAATGATAGAGATCAACCATCCTAACCCAAGTCGTCTCCCCACCGATGACTGCACATGTCATAATATGATGTTCACAAATGTGTTCTAAGCATTTATGCCGATTATGGCTCAAAAGGATGATAAGATCCATAGGTCATAACTCTCCATTCAACGACCATTATGTCCAATCTCATATTCCCGTGACTACCAAAGGAATCACTCCTCTCATAACACGTATGAAGATGCATTTAAGGCAACAATAGATATTAGTTAATGCATGTTTTATTGTTCAAAATGATTCATGGTCATCAAGATCAACAATTGAGATCAACCCTATCACATCCATACAACTAATAGACTAGGGTGCATATTAGTTTTCCAAGGCGTAACTCCAGTAGACCTAATCCAACTTGAAATTGCTCAATCCAAACCCAATCCAATTTCAAATTAGGTTAGTGTTTTAAAACTTGAACCCTACGCAAGGACCTTTTCTGCCTGGCCCAACCTAAATAGAACTCAAGTTGAGTCAATCGGGTTTGGATCAACCTAATCACAAGTTGCAACCCTACCTTGTACCCATTTTTTCCTCAGTCCAACTCTTTTTATTTTCCAAAGATATGAACTTAGATAAGAATGATTAGCAAAACATGATCCTATAATGTCGACTCAAGGCTACCTTATCTGATCCTTTCTGCTCAATCAAAAAAGGATGCATAACATGTGGTGATGTTGCACCTCTCGATTCTCAGTTTATGACCCTTACATGCTGCTAGTGATCTTTGGGCGATCCCGTTGCATTGCTGTTTTGATTTTATGGATTATTTCAAGAACTGAACCTTACATGCACCTAACATGAATTTTCATTTAGGAACACTGAAATCATAATCAAAGACACTTTTTTATTAGGGGAGGATGTCATTCATGGATGGATTCTCTAGCCATAATGTTGTGCGAGGGGATGCCATGGATTTTGCTAGTCTGAGAGTCAATGCAAAGCTCTGTTAATCCAACTCACAGAGTGCCGGTTTTCTCAGGAGCAAAGCATGTTTTATCAGTCCGACCAACAGGAAGTTGTCGGTCAAACTAATAGTGCAGTTGGTCCAACAGATGGACACTGGTTTAGCTACGTGATTTTATGCAAATCAAGGTATTTAAGCCCACTAACGAGTAGGTTTTGGCATTACAAATTTTTAATACCTAGGGTTGATCTAGGTTTATTGTAACTTAAAATTACATCATAGCGGTGTGAGATAAGAGCCGGTTTACGCCAACAAATAACCATATCAAGAGGCACAGGTAGAAAATGAAAATCACACATCATTTTAAATTCCATTTAGCATTTACTGCTAGACCCAAACTGCATTTGGTGTTTACCGTCACACAGCAACGCCAATTTGGCAGACAAATGCTTTTGCTACTTATGAGAGAGCCAAAACTGACATTTGAAAAGATATGTTGATAAAATAGGCCAGACCAAGCATCTTTCCATTCCTATCTTTTCTTTCTTTTGCCCCACTTTTACCTCAAAACGGTTTTAAGTCATAGTCAGTTCAATCCGACCCAAGCTTTTCACAAATCCCACCAAATGCATGTTTGCAACTCTATTTGATTATCTAAACCACATGTTCCCACAATATCCCTGTCAAAAGTAGTTATAAAGTTGCAGATTTTTGCAATCTAATCGAGGAGCTATACATCAATTCCCAAAACAGAGTTCCCCAAATATCTCTTTACCATCATGTCTCAAAATGCACCTGCTCATTAGATCGCACTTCAAAACCCCCAAACTGCCTCAATAGTTTCGTTTGAAATTTCCACCTCATCTACAAAATCTAATCTCAAAATGAACTATTGCCCACTGAGGGAGGGCTGTTGAACACAGAATTCTGAATAGGTGCACCCATACAGTTGGAAATCCAGGCCTAAAACATCATTAGGCCGAGTCTGTTGACAGCCCTACACATAGTCCGCTTTTCTTCTTTCTTTCTTTTTTCTTCTTTAAACCTTATGTCATTCATTGCCAAAGAACCCCACCCAGTAGATGCAACCTTAACACCAATCACATGATATATAAAACTTCTCCCACTTGGTAGATTGAAGATTTGCAACTCTATCCAGCCCCTTTTTTTTGTTTTTCTTTTGATTTCAGCAGATTACCAACCCCATATTCATACAGCTTTTATAGGGTGCATCGGGTGTGCCTTCACACTAGTACATATAACTGAATCATATAACAAATAAATGGTGATGAGGCCTCCAATTTCATAGATCAGGCCCACAGTAATCTAGATCATTGATCTGATGAACACCACCATGGATAGGAGATTCCCCCAAAAAATGCCTCATTGAAAGCCCCAAACTTTTTAATCTTCAGCCTTTCCCATTGAATGCATACTGTTGCAGTACCTTTTTTCTTAACCATCTATTCGCAAGCAGCCTATCCCAAGGTTCGGATCTTCTGAACTAGGAGCATGTTGGGGCATTCCCCATCCATGATGGAAGCATTATATCAATTGTCTGGATCACAGAACCATGGCCCGGCAGACCATTTATCCATATATCAGTTGAGGCTCAGGATGCAATAGTTCTTCTCTATGATATAAGACACTAACAAGATCACTTATTATAGGGTATATTCACAAATTGAAGTTGACAAAATCGGGTGCAGATCCAAGCAAAAAAGATCAGAACAATCACTTTGGATCAGTGCCTCAACCAGAAGCCATTGAAGGTGAGCATCCAATCAAACTGTGCCCGGGAATATTAAAATTTATGAATGTACAAAATAAAGCAGCAAAGCTAAGGCAACATAAGACTGCAGTGGAGAAAAGAGAGATTTAAAAAAAAAAAAAAATTAAAAAAAATATATTTTTTTTTTAAAATGTCAAGGAACTTCACTTATTTCAAAACTATATAGGCTCTTATCCAGCAGTTCAAGTCTCATCACATAGCAACAATTTCCCTTGTCTCAGATTGGGTGATGGCCCATTTGCAGTTTCTACTCTTTCTCCGCCCATAATAAATTTTTGGGCCAAAAGGAAGAAAAAAAAAAAAAAAAAAAAAACTTCCAATACCTGTTTAATATGTGAAGAAAATAAGGCTTACAGTGCCAATATCAGAAGTCAGTTCCGAAAGAAGGAAAGAGAAAAGAAAAGGGCATGCTCAGTGTTCACACTACAGGGAACTTTTAAAAAATAAATAAAGAAAGAACAAAGGAAAAAAAATGGCTGCCCAGAACAGACCTGGCCCTCTTCACTTCGAAAACATTAGAGCATTGAGTAAAAGGCTCTAGAGCTCAAGGGTCACAGTTTTTACCTTGTATAAGAAAAAGCTTTCCAAGGCAATTATTTGAAAAGGAAAGCAGATGACTGCTAGGTTACCATACCTTTTGAGGATAGGATAGCTTATTCATTTAAAGATTATGTAGACACAAGGGAAATTGGACCTGGATAGGGTGACAGAACCTTGAAGAATGGAAATGAAGTTCTTCTTAACTGAGAAAGAAACACGTGACAGACTATATTAAAGATCCCACGAGTGCAACAGTAACAACAACAACAACAACCAACATAATGTGGGTGCATGAAGTTTGATCCATGAGGAGAGACGGTTAAAAATGGTTTGTGTAATGCTCAGCTTGAACTAGGAACTCGCACCGCCACGACCTGTGGTACGGCTACTGCTCGAAGGAGCAGAACTATGAATGGAGAATTGGACATGAGACTGTGGAACCGACCCACTGCCCTTTGATAAAATCGAATCAACTGATACACTTGGCATGTTCTCTGACAATGGCATCCTAACTGAAAAAGAATCATTGTTCGATCCTGAAGTGAATTCCGACCGTAGCTCCAAGGATGAGGAAGATGGGGCCAGGATTGCTCCCACCGCATAGGGAGTGACTGGCATATCAGCGAGGGAAGATGCAGACAGGCCATAACTCAGTGTTGCCATTGGATGATCGAATTTGCACAGCAGCCCAAACTTACAGTAACCATGTTGCGTATAGAAAGTGCAAGGTGGTGCCCCCTGTTAATGAAATCAGAATATCAGGTACAAACAGGGCTCCCAAACAGGCATTAACTTCAAACTATTGAGCGAAATGTGTGTTGGGGTGTGTGTGTGTGTCCCATCCACACCGAGTTGACAATGGCAAAAGTCAAAGATTAGAACACCACAAAATGGAAAGCAGCACCAGCAAACCCACAATATGTCAAGTTGCAAGAACAGCAGAGAGAGAGAAAGAGAGAATGCAAATGGATCCTCATATTTGTCTCTCAATTTTTAACTCTGTTTTTCTTTTTAATTATAGTTTTCATTTTTAACATCGATGCCGGGCCCAAAGAATGCAACTCCAACAAAAACTTACAACGCATTAAGATTCAATATGTACAACCTGGGTAAGGCAGTATTGAAACTGTCACAAGTGGGATGCAGAAATCACAAAGTAAGAATTGCAACAAATCATCCTATCCCAACAAACACTTCGCAAGCAAAGAACCATGGTTATTACAGTTTTAGATAAGGGAGAAATATTCAGATGTTAGGGCTGTTTGAGTAGAGTGCAAAGTCCGAAAAGGTGATGCAAAGCAAACTTGTGACATGAGCAGAATGCAAACAACATAATCGCTGATGGAAGCAAACCCTTCTGCACTTGTTTGTTTTGCTAAAGAAAAGTCCTGAAAAATGCTTTTCCTTTGCATTTGCAAACATTTGGATTGCAATCTCATGAAGGGAGACTTTTCCCTCCAAAATTGCCACTTCAACTGTCAATTCAGAGGCAAACTCCTTTTCTTCCAGTTGACTTTTTCGAAGAAAAAAAGGGCCGTACTTCTTGTTGAGAAGGGAAAAGCAAATGCAAACACTACTGCAACATTTGCTGCTTCGCAAACAAGTAAAGATTGTCGATGCAAACTGGTTGCAATCCTCAGTCTGCAACTTTGCATTCTATCCAAATACCAAACATGCCCTTTAGTAAGAATGGAAAAGGCAGCAATTAGCTGCAATTAGAATACATATGGTATGCTAGCTAGCCATTCTGCTTCAGTTATTTGCAATTATGTTAACTCCAGTATGGTCGGATGGCTGGATATGTTATGGGTCTAAACACTGGAATCACTTCACCCTAAACTTGGGATGTGGGAGAGCTGTTATATATTTAATATTTTGGTATTTTTATTAGTATAGTATTCTTTTAGCATTATTTTATTAGTTTTTTAAACGTGTTTCTATAAAAGACTGAGGTACAGTACAGATCAACCATACCAGACAAATGTCACAGATCCCATACCTACACCTATGTTATGTCATATCCGACATGTATACCCTGCGGGATTTGAAGGAGCAGAGTATCACATCCCCTACATTATCTTTCACCGACAAGTGATAACCATCCAAATCTGTGGATATTCATTGGTTTACCCAATGTACCAACATGCACCCACATTCATTCATTCTTTCTTTAGATGTGCTCTTCACCTTCTGATGATGCCTGGATAGCTTTATCAAGGGCAAAGAATTATATAATAAGGGATCTAAGAGGAACCTAATCCCATGCTAAGGGAAATGCATGGTCATTCTTGGTGAATGGTGCAGGCGTACAGCTTCTATGTAAACTCACATTTGTAAACTTACCATCCATTGATGAGAAAATGTGATTTACTTCCTAAAGCGTTGGAAATCATATCTCAGATTTACTTTGACCAATGATTTTGATACTTAAGTGCTTCCCTCACCATGCTGTTTTGGAGGATCTAAAAGCTAGGCAAAGTGATGACTCATGTTGTAACCTGTCTGTGTTAGAAAGCAAATAGATATCCAAGGGTACTGGAACTCCTCATTGTTAAAATCTGAGGTTCCAGTATTGCTTACTCCTTTCTCTTTGAATAATAGATATCTAATGGTTCTTTGTTCTGAATGCCAGAAAAGAAAAAAGAAATGCAAAGTACAATGCAAAGTTCTCAACATATCCCCCAAAATAATTCATTATACAGTACAGTGCACATACTTTCAACTGAAACAATTTCACAAACAGATGTGTACTATTTACTCTCTCTCTCTTTTTGAGCAATTACTTAAACGGTTCTATAAATAATTTCAAAGTTCATGAGTACTCAATGTTCCATGCATGGATAAGTAACATCAACAAGTGTTATAACAGTATAAACACCTGATCTGATACAGGTTGTCAATACATAAAAGCCTGGATTCACATCAAGATCTCAATCAGCACATGAGAGTAGAACTCACATGGAGACCGCGTGCTCGCTATATTCCCATAGACATCAATGTTGCTTATGGAAGTAGCAATTGCCATGTGTTAGCCTCACATGCACGGAATGGAAGCTGAAGGCATGGGACTAAAACTTAACAGTACTAAAAGATATGGAATGGGTGAACTAAACCATACTAACATGTAAAAACAGACTCAAGCAAATGCAGTATGAATCAGACTTTCTGCTGTCAAAAAAGGCTGCACGCACCAAAGCCATCGAACTACCAATATGGCTGGATCCATTACAACATGTGATGCATGATCATCTTCTACAACTGAGTGGACCACATCCAAATGCCACTGTATATTAAACAATTATGTTAAGGCATAAAATGACGTGAAGGATCACCAAAGATCAGAAGACCCCAAGCAAAGTGAGATCGTGTTCTGGTCATACACACAACTAAGGGAATCTAACACTTCCCATGAGGAACTTATCCCAAGCCCACACATGACAGGGTGATCTGTACTCTGTAGTGGTTTTGGAGCAGTGGACTGTGTTTTTAATATTTATCAATCCCTATTCTTCTACATACTTTACGTTATAATAAAAAGCAGCTATAAAGAAATATTTTTTTCCTGGGGACACGTAAGTTGTGCTTAAACCCCAGAACTAAGGGCTGCATGGTTACCGTCAAAGTTTCATTTTGAAATAACTTTTTTAACATGTCTTCCAGCTAAGGCTTGTCCAAATAGGCTCATATGGATAGACTATTTTTATCGTACTGATTGTTGTTTGTCAAACACCCTATCTGTATAAGCATATGTGGCTGTTGTACACATTAGGCACATTGGCACATGTAGACATGAGGTGTAGGTGTGGATTAATACTAGCACGTGGCAAATGTGAGTTAATTGAAGATGCATGGTGGCACATGCCAATGGCTTGAACATGCAAGGTGGCACATGCGCATGGCATATGTACACATGGGTATTGGCATGTATGGCACATGTGGGGTGCTTGAAGGTCAAATGTGGCACATGTGGGGTGCTTGAAGATGGGTGGCTCACTAGTGGCACATGTGGGGTGCTTGGACACACCTATATTTGGTTTTATTGGAATTAATGCCACTGTTCGAATGATGGTTGTTGACAACCCATGGACATGTGCCCTATTGGGACAAGTTTGTTGATGCAGGACAATTAACCACTTGCTCTAAAAGCTCGAATTATTAGAGTATAGCAAATTAATCACTTTATCTCACAGCCCAAGCCCCACATCTCGTGGGTTAGGACCTCGGCCAAACCCCCTTCGTGGGCCCCAAATCACATAGGCCACCCACCTCGTGTGTGTCCCCACATCCCACAGGCTACCCCACTCGAGCCCAGTGTGAAAATGCCCGAGCATTAATCACCCCCAGTGAGGAGTCTCGAACACGAGACTTCCCCCGTGAGCCCCGCCCACCCCGAGTGTGCTCGTACATCCCACAGGCGACCCCACTCGAGCCCGGTGTGAAAATGCTCCTGCATTAATCACCCCAGTTGAGGAGTCTCGAACACGAAACTTCCCGCTCTGATACCAAATTTGATACAGGATATGAAAATTAAATATGATATGCAAGATCTGAGGCTTTAGATTATACTAATTTAAAAACAATCACATAAAATTTCACATCCCATACAAAAGTTCAAACATTCAAGCAAGGGGAATCTGTGCGGGTTCAGGCCTACACAGGCTAGGGCTGGATCAGTAAAATTATGGACCAAACGATACTCAAAGGGAAGTATAAATCATATACACATGCACAGCAATCAGTCTCTAATCCAAAGGATTCACCAATTCCAATTCAGAGAACCCTAAGGTAAGAAAATGGGCAAATAAATTAAAAGTAATACAATCTAGGATTAGGACTAGGGAGAATAGGTATGAGAGGAGTAAAATATGCGGAAATCTTAACCTGGAGATAGTTCCCGCGTGCGGACAGCGGACCAAGCCTGTCACACATGCCCAGGGGCATGGCCACACGTGCGAGGGGGCGCCGAACAAGGAAAGCGTCTCCTTGGCTCTGGTCGGCCAAGGGACGGCTTCAAAACTCTTAAGTTTCGTGTCGATCGGAAGCGCAGTCTGTGCGTAGTGCTCCGCCAAAGTTTCAGCCCTCCTGCTAGGTCAAAATCTGGAATTCTGCTGTAAAAAGGAAAATTGTTGCAATAAAGGACAAATTTGATGTGTGGATGGTGGTAGGAGATGAGAAATAGAGATGATAGAGGATGGGGGCGAATCGGGATTGATGTAACTTCGTATCATGGTAGTTAGCCTTTCAATGAAGGGAAGGTTTCACACCCAATTGGATTTCCACAACTCGAGAACTCGGAATTTTTATTAAGCTTCAATCAATCCAAAAAGCTACAAGGGGTACCTATTTATAAGAAAACCATACACCCCAAAACTCGAGCCATGTGCGCAACCTATTACTTGGCGACGAAGTAAACCAAAATAAAAACTAACTAATGAAATCTAAAACGACCATGATATTCTAAATAACATTAATAAGGAAAACCTAAAATATGAGATTAATCAAACTAGTGGGTCACGATCATGAGATCTCATGATGGGCTTTACTTGACTATTGGGCCCATTCCAACAAACCAAAGCTCCGTCTTCTAACTAGAAGGCCCTCCCTAAATGTCGTCATCGATCCAAATTGACGGTGGGGCCCTCCTCCTCGTTGCGTACGTACGTAGGGGAGGCGACGTGCGTGTGCGTGCGCACAATGTCCGCATCAGTTGTCCCTATGGAACTATTTCAATAATCAAACAGAAAAGCCCCTAAATGTTGAAATGCACCTTGTCTACCATTGAGCTACAAGCTTCAACACAAAATACAGTAATCCTCATATACTAATGTCCATAATATATCCATGTATAATTATTAAAATGGCCATGAAGAAGTCCAACATGTGTACCTTAAGCAAGCCAGTTAAAGGCTCAAACAAGCACTAAGGTTGGTCACAAACTTCTCTAGGACATTGGGATCAATATGTTTTTATGGAAAAATTCAGTTCATCACACACTAACTCGAAACAGCTGAAGCAGCTATCATTGCTATTTTGGTTTGTGTCCATAGTGGCATTACAAGAGGCAGGATAGGTACTACATCCATTGAGATGATTGTCAAGTGGATGTTTGACACGAAAGAGGAATTCAAAATCTATACTGCCAATGGAAGTTAAAATATTAAAGAGCATATGAAATTCAATGAGCACAAACATGGAAAAAAAAAAAACATTTGGTGAAGAATGTGGATGCTACCAATGAAAATCTTTTAACGAGACTAGCTAGTTACAAAAGTTCGATTGGAGTCGCCACAGAGAGAGAGAGAGAGAGAGAGAGAGAGAGAGAGAGAGTGGAGGGGGAGGACTCAGATTGCATGGTGTAGAATACAACACCGATGTCAATACTGTGTGGACCCTTTTGTGATGTATGTGTTTTATCCACGTTGTCCATTCATTTTGCCATATCATTTTGGGGGCATGAGCACAAAAATGAGGCAGATCCAAAGCTCAAGTGGACCACACCATAGGAAGGAGTGGGGATAATGATGCCCACCATTGAAACCTTACTAGGTCCCACCATGATGTTTAATTGTCATCCAAAGTGATCATAAGGTGACATGGACATCGACATGGACGAAGGGAAAATACAAATATCAGCTTGTCTAAAACTTCTGTGGCCCCCAAGAAGTTTTCAATGGTAGGCATTCAATCCCCACTGTTTCCTGTGGTGTGGTCCACTTGAACGTTGGATCTGCCTCATTTTTGGACTCGTGCCGTAAAATGATATAGCAAAATAAATGGATGGCGTGGATAAAACACATACATAATGGTGGGGCCTAAAGAGTTTTGCCACGCATACACACTACAGATGTTGGTGCTATGTTCTACACTAAGCAGACCGAATCAGAAAGAATGGGTGAAGTCTTCATACCTCTGCAAACATAAATTAATGGCCTTTTGTGATGCTAAGTAGGTCATCTCAGAGTACTGCATTAGGTGTGAGGTAAATCTAATGACATGGAGCAGTTGGTAGAGAAAACAGTTATTATTATTTATTTTTTTTAACGATAAAACAGTTGCTTATTTTACTACAAAAGTGAATATATATCATGTTCGGAGCAACAGCTGAGTTTTCTACAATGAAACACACACTTGAGATATTCATCTCTAACAAAAACAATGCTGCAGGACCATCTGATCATCAAAGAAGGGTCCAACAATTGAAGCTAATGCCCATCCAACCATCTCACTTGAAGATTTAGACCACATGAGGGGTCCAGATGAGAGAATTAATATTCTGGACCAGATCTAGGTCGTGATGTAAATCTGGACCAAATATATGATCTTATTGGACTTTGGGGCCACAGATCAATCAGATGGTCCATTTAATGGTTCAAGTGACCTGTGGGGCCCATAGGGCCAAGCTGATGGTTCAAACAATGGACTCATTGGACTGTGGAGACCGAAGAGACCAACCGGCAGCTTTTTAGGCCTTACATGCAAACCATACAAGTTATTTATGGGTTTCATTCAAATTGTACACCCTATTAGGATCATACAGTAGTATTTTTTTAGTTTATTAGGATTGATTTGAATTAACAAGGGAAGACAGAATGGAACAATAGGCTTCATGCCTCGATTTCTAATTAGGATTTTCCTTTTTCTGTGAACAATAATTAGGAATTTGTACAAGGCTATATATACATAGTTATGGATGGAATAGACATCATCCGAGTCTTCTCCCAACTACTTGGGCTGGCTACACAAATCCTGTTCCACCATGCCATTCTACCAAGGACTCTGGATGGAATAGACTGTTTTGATGATTCAATCAAATAAAGTACCTTTCTTTTTCTTTTTTGCTTTCTTTTCTTTTTTTATTGTAGACGAAAATTTTGAGGCAATTAAAGATGGATATAATCATCCAAATGGTGGGCACTCAAATTCCTCTTCAATTCCATCTTAATTGCTAGTTTGCCACATCAAAGAGCCTTCCTGTCACAATCAGATTACAATGTGCAGTATTTGATGCCAGAAGCAAATGCCTTAAGATAACACTATCACTACATCTAAGAATTTCGATTGCTTAATAGATAAAGACTCCATATGTGAAATCACATGATCAAGTTGCAAAAATATCAACAAGCCTCTCCATCACGATCATATTACAATGTAGGCATTCAAATTCCTCTCTATTGGTTCAATTCCATCTTAATTACTACATCAACAAGCCTCTCCATCATAATCAGATTACAATGTGCACTATTTGATGCCAAAAGCAATCACCTTAAGATAACACCATCACTTCATCTAAGCAATTTTTATTGCGTAAAAGATAAAAGAATCCATCTATGGAATCAAAGGATCAAGTTGCAAAAATATGTCGATGCTGCCAAAAGACAGACACACCCATCTTTGTCATGAATTTTTTTTAATTGTTATTCTCTATCACAAACTTTAAATTCACAGAATTTGCATACCATCTTGAGGGGAATGGTAGAGTGTAAGTGAGTGCATCACAATGAAAGATGATGTATAATAGATTAGTTAAGTTGCATGTGGAAAGTAAGCATAGCGATGGCATTGGCAGTGAGTGAAGGAGCATCCAATTGTCAAAAAGAGGTAACATGAACAGAAGATAAAACACTTTTTTAGAATGGAAAGGGCATATTAATTATGAATTTCCAACTACTAACAATCCATTCAAATTTTTTGAGTCAATAACATTCTCAATGTTCCATGGAAGCTATATTGCATGATTTAGAACTCAAAAGTAAATACTTGGCAAGAATAAACTATTGGGAATCGCGCAGAAGCAAACCTGAATTCAATCAAACAAAGCGAAATCAAACGCAAACAAAAGCACACAGAGAACACATGAATTTTACAAGGAAAAACCCTCGTAGGAAAAAAACAAGGCACAAAGTGACAAGCAATCCACTATGAAACAATATTGCAAGAGATGGATGGACTTCGATCAGAACGACCCCAAAATCCCCTCACAAAACCCTAGCTTTGCTCTGAAAAACCTTAGGAATGTCTTAACATTCACTTAGAATACCCTAATCCTGATTACACCTGATATACATACTATCACAACTGGAATTAGAAACAAATCGCGCACTTACCCAGTTCCGTGCACGCCGTCAATGGGACCCTTAATGGCATCAACAATCATCGAAGCCACCTTTGATGGCATCGAGTAGTGACTCCAAATGTGTCCAGTGAACAACTGAGATTTTTCTGGATTTTGTCAATGGCATCGAGTGGTTTGTCAATGACATCAACAAAACCTTGATCTCAGTCAATTTGAAGAACATCTGACAACAATCTCCACCATGGATTCGATCTCCATGCTCCATTGTTCCACCATGTCATTACCATCTCTAATCGTCTTCCATCATAACTTCGTCTTCACTTCTCATACACATTTTGTCTTCATTAAGCCTTCATCAAGCCTAGATAAGTGGCACAGAACGTGAACTTCTCTGTAGGAACCACCTTCGTAAGCATGTTGGCCTTGTATGGATCTTCTCTAAAGTCACAACACCTTCCTCAAGCACCTGTCGGATAAAATGATGACGAACATCAATATATTTAATACATGAGTGACAAACAGAGATCTTTGCCAAATTAATCGTGCTTTCATTGTCACAAATAACTGGCATGGCCTCCGGCTAAAGCCCAAGTTAATTTATCATTCTTCTTAACCAAACACCTTCTTTGAATGCCTCTGTCACCACCATATACTCAGCTTCAGTTATGGAAAGAACAACCACATACTGAAGCTTTGACATCCAACTGATCGCCCCACCCGCTAACACAAACGAGTAGCCGAAAATTGACCTTCTGTTGTCCACATTTCCTACGTAATCAACATCCACATAACCTATTAATTTGTCCTTTAACTTTTCAAATGTCAAGACGTAGTCCACTGTACCTTATATATACCGAAGTAACCATTTCACTGCTTCCCAGTGTTGCTTGTCAGGGTTAGCCATGTATCTACTCACAATGCTCACTATGTGTTAAATAACTGGTCTCATAGTGGCATACATCGAACTGTCAATAGCGCTCAAATAGGGTACAAGAGACATTATGTGCTTTTTTTCATCTGTAGTAGGAGATCTCAAAAAAAAAAAAAAAAAAAAACCCTAAAGTGAGGAACATGGGGTGTGTTAACCAGTTTCGCCTTATCCATACCGAACTTTATCAATACCTTCTCAAGGTATTCTGTCTGTGATAACCGTAGCCTGCTCCTTTATCTGTCTTTGTCAATATCCATGCCAAGAATCTTCTTTACAGCCTCCAGATCTTTTATTTAGAATGTCCTTAATAATTGAGTCTTCAACGTATCAATCTCAGACATGCTATGGTTGGCAATATGCATGCCATCTACGTACAATACCAATACAATGAACTGTCCATCATTCAGTGTCTTGTAATAGACAATGATAATATTCACTTCTGGTAAATTGTTGACCTAACATAAAAGTATTAAACCTTTCGTACCATTACCTAGGCGACTGTTTCAAGCCGTATAACGACCTCCTCAACCTACAAACTTTATTCTCAGCCCCTTTTACTTCAAACCCTCCTAGTTACTTCATGTAAATCTGCTCTTCCAACTCCTCATGTAGGAAAGCAGTCTTCACATCCATCTGTTCCAATTCCAAGTTGTATTGGGCAACTAATGCCAACACAAATCTAATAGACACATGCTTGACCACATACGCAAAAATCTCGCTAAAGTCGACACTCTCCTGTGCATACCCTTTCGTAACTAATCTTACCTTGTATCTATCCCGTTTCTTCTTATGAATCCCCTTACAACCAATCGTTTTACGTCCTACTGAAAGCTCCACCAGCTCTCATGTCTCATTCTTATACAGAGAGCCCATCTCGTCATGCATAGTCGTCATCCACATTTCAGCATCTGGGTCATCCAGTGCTTCTTGTAAGGTAAATAGATCTCCCTCATCCGTAATGAGGGCGAATGTAACATTCAAGTCATCTCTCTATCTGGCCAGTAATTTGCGATTTCTTGGCAGATTCCTTCTGAGAGGTGGCTGCTCCACCTACTCTTGTACATCTGCCTATGGCTTAGGCTCTGCTTATATATCAATTTTTTCAATCTCGACATCAATGACCGCTAATTTCTTCCGGTTCTTTGTGTTCATCCTTGCGGAATAAGGAACCTTCATCAAACCTGACATCTCGGCTAATTATGATTTTCTGAGTGACCTGGTTATATAACTTATATCCCTTCACTCCATCACCATAGCATACAAAAGTACACTTCTTCACCCTTTGGTCCAGCTTATCTTTTTCAGCTGACAGTACATGAGAATAAGCATCGTAAGTCATTACCAAAAACCTGCAACTATGAGTAGTCAACATCATGACTATTCCACACTTCTTCTGGAATTTTACAGTCTATTGGTGTAGACAGGGATTGATTTACCAAGTAATAAGTCATATTCACGGCCTCGGTCCATATCTCCTTGCCCAATCCAGCATTACTCAATATGTTTCGGGCTCTCTCCAGGAGAGTTTGATTCATTCGTTCAGCTACACTATTCTATTCAGGATTGTCTCACTGTATTGTGCCTTATAATCCCCTCATCTTTGCAAAATTAATTTTGTTTGAAGTGAATTCTCCTCCATTGTTTGTCCTTAAAGCCTTCATTGTCTGTCATGACTACCTTTCAACTATCGCCTTCGATACTCTGAATGTGCTAAACACGTCAGATTTATTTTTCAAAAAATAAACTCATACTTTCCTGGAGTAGTCATCTATGAATGAGGCAAAAAGCGATGACCCACCATAAGAAACAACGGGCGACAGCCACATACATCTGAATGCACATACTCTAGCATACCCTTATAAACATGCTTTTCAGTTTTAAAAGTTAGTCGCAATTGTTTACTATACAATGCTCATACATATAAAAATCAACATTTTTAAATACAGAAATCAAAGAACGATCAGAAAGTACCTTCATACCGCACTCGCTCATGTGGCTTAAACGCACATGCCACAAACATGCCGATGTGGACTCCGCTACAAACGCTGCAGCTCCACCTGATACGGTATTCTCGATCAACTTGTAAAAGTTACCGCTCCGTTGTTCTTTTATTACTATGAGTGCCCCTTTAAAAACTTTAAGGACCCGATCAAAACCTGTGAAATTGCATACAAGTTCCTCTAATGCCCCAAGAGAGATCAGGTTTTTCCTGAGGTCCGGAATATGTCTCACCTTTATTAGGATACGCTCCACCCCATCAAACATCTTGATGTACACCAAACCAACACTAACAACCTTACAGGCAATGTCATTTGCCCATAAACACATGTCCACCATCACACTGGTTTTAACTTGTGAACCAATCTCACTGAGAAGTCATGTGGTATGAAGCCTCCGCATCCAAAACTCACTTGTTACTGAGATACCCGGATTTGAATGCGGTTAGAACATCACCACAACTTCCTTGCTAGATTTCACTGTGTTGGCTTCCTTCGGCGTATTATCAAACTTTTCTACGTTCGTGCATTAGGATTCCAACAATCTTTCTTTATGTGCCCTGTCATTCCACAATTACAAAACTTCATCTGAACATTCCCTTTTAATTTGGATCCAGACCAAGAATTCCCCTTCTCTCATTCAGAATTCATTCCCCTGGCAACCAACACATCTGTAGAGGTACCCTCACCATTGTCGTTCAGAATTCCTTCCCCTGGCAACCAACAAATATATTAAGATACCCTCGTTATTGTCTTTCCTTCTCAACTGCTTCTTATAAAGGATTGAGATGACAGTTTCAACATCGATGGTATCCCTACCATGGATCAAAATGTCTATGAGATTCCAGTAAGACAGTAAAAGTGAATTCAACGGAATTAAGGCTTAATTTTCTTCTCCGATCTTAACCTCATACATTCATCAGTTTATAGTACAATTCGTTGAATGTTCTCATGTGTTCATTGATATCAGATCCCTATGTCATCTTAAGATTGTATAATTGTTTCTTAAAATACAGACAACTATCCAAGGACTTCTTCATGTACAAACTATCAAGTTTCGTCCATACTCTTGTAGCAATTTTTTGATCCTGGACATTCTAGAGAACATTTTTTTTTAAAAGGCAACAACAAATTTCATTAAAAAAGTGGAAAGGGAAAACAAGGGGAAAAGGGAAAAAACAAACAAAGAAAGGGGAACAACTGCCGAGGTAGCAGACCGCCCCTAATAGCCTAAGAACGACATGTCAAAATCCTTTAAATCTTTAACATTACAAGCTCATTCGATCACCATCTTTTTCGCCCCCGTTCCTACGACCAAGAGGGAGGATGAGACATCGTTGAAACAGCGATTGTTTCTTTCCTCCCAAACAGCCCACCAAATAGCGATGATTGACAAACGCCAAATGATGGATTTAACCTTCCCAACTTTCTGCCGATTCCAAGATGAAAGCAAGCCTCCCACCGAGACAGGACTACACCAAGAAACAGAAAAATGCCGACAAAAATCAGCCAGAATGGAAGAGATAAAGGGGCAATGGAGAAGCAGGTGATCGACCGATTCGGCGTGACGCATACAACATAGGCAGATGTTAACTATCTGCATTCCTCTCTTGAGGAGATTATCAACAGTGAGGATTTTGTTATGGCCAGCTAGCCAAGCAAAACAGATAAACTTGGGGGATATTTCCAAATGAAAGGGGAAGCTTCTTGAACGTGATGGATCGCTAGGCTAGAGGCAGCATACAACGACTTGACTGAGAATTGGCCCGACTTGTCTAGCTACCAAAGGAGGCTATCATTCTGATTACTGAGGGGAACCGAACAACTTAGGTAGTCCATGAGAGCTGCAAATTCCAAAGCCTCGCTGTCCGTAAGATTTCGGTAGGTCCTGATGTCCCACACAATTTTACGAAAGGAGATAGAGTAACAGTTAATGATGAGGGCGTCTTTTGAGGGGGATAGCCGATGTATTTGCGAAAATTGCAATTTGAGGGGTTGATCCCTGAGCTAGCGATCTTCCCAAAGGCGGATGGAAGAGCCATTGCCCAGCTCGAAAGAAGAATGCTGGATGACGAAGGATTTCTGTTTGATGACACCTTTCCAGATATGGGAAACGTTGTAGAGCGAGCCGTCTTTAGGCCACCAATCCCCAGCAGAAGAGCTATACTTACCTTTGACTAGCATCGCCCACAAAGCCTTCTTCTCAGTGGCAAATCTCTAAACCCATTTCCCAAGCAACGCTGAATTCATCGAATTAAGATTTTTCACATTAACCCCACCTTCCTTGAACACCTTGCAGATTTTTCATGTTAGCCCCACCTTCATTGTAGAGAACATTGTCCACTAGATACAATTGGATCGAGATTGTAGCCCTCTCATCAAGTTCATCCCACTCTTCATTACTCATAGACATAGGACGCTTCACCTTACCAAGGAGAGTTTGTTGCAACCCTTGTTGAACTAGAAGGCCTCTCATCATCACCTTTCATAGTTCAAAATTATTTCTACCAGTAAACTTCTCCGTTTTGTATTTCACGTTAGACCCTTTCGTCAATATGTTTCAGATTAGAACTCGAAATCTCAACGCTAGCTCTGATATCACTTGTTGGGGATCACGTGAAAGCAAACCTGAATTCAATCAAACAAGGCAAAATCAAATGCAAACAAAAGCACACAGAGAACACGCGAATTTTACGTAGAAAAACCCTCATGGGAAAAAAGCAAAATACAAAGCGACAAGCAATCCACTATGAAACAATAGGACAAGAGATGGATGGACTTACCAATCCAAACAACCCCAAAATCTATTCACAAAACCCTAGCTTTGCTCTGGAACACCTTAGGAACGTCTTAACATTCACTTAGAATACATTAATCCTGAATACACCCGATATATATACTATCACAACCAGAATTAGAAACAAATCGCGCAATTACGGAATTCTGCACGCGCCATCGATGCGTCCCTCGATGGCATTGACAGTCATCGACGACCATTCGATGACATCGAAGCCACCTTCGATGGTATCGAGTAGCAACTCCAAAACTATCCACTGTGCAACTGGTAATTTTTCAGATTTTCTCGATGGCATCAAGTGGTCTGTCGATGCCTTGATATAAGACAAATTGAAGACATCTAACAGCATTAACATAGTTTTTGCTGAATACAGAGATAACAACAAATACGATATGAACTAGGTAGTTTTGTGAAAACACACAAGTTATATTTTGCAAGTTCTGTGAATACTTTCTATCGTCAACATGCATATTTCAAGACAACCAACAAGAAAACAATTGAAATTCAGACAATATTAATTAGTCTGCAAAAAAACATGTATAGAAAAGGAAATGTCTTTCCCCCACCCGTACACAGATCCCAACAATCAGATTAGTACATTACTACATAATTACTGCAAATGCATGCAGAAAAGAGTGCGTAACAAGGACACTATTTTCTAAAAGATTTTATAGTTTCAAAGTCACTGTCATACACATCCGACTCATGTTGACACGGCTGTGTCATATCATATACACATTGAGTCCCAGCAAGCAATTTTTCTGAATTGTTTGGTAAAAGTATATGATACATATTCCAATATAAAAAGAGAATGAGAACGTAAAAACAGCAATGACTAAGATATGCTAAAATGCTTCTACAATGTGGAAAAAAAAAAATCCTTGCTACCAAGTTGTTTTGAGAACTTTTTGCTAAAGCATTGGTAGTGATTTAAATATTGGTACCGATGCACATGTTGCACCTTGGGATACCGAAACATATCGGTATCACACATATCAGGGAATGTATCATTGTTTGAGGGAAACATTGGGAAATGATGGAATTTTTCAATAAAACTTCAGTATATGTTGAACGAGACATAATTATACACTTAGAACTCAAAAGATCACAATAAACAGGCATGCAAAAGAAGTTTCCTCTGTATAGGGTCCTACCATCCGGTGTTTGACAAAAGTGATGCAATTATATCCAAAATGAGTTCATGTAATTCACAAATCATAAAATACAAGTATGAAAACAAATTCCCCTAAACAAATTTGGGAGAGAAATGGATTTTGTGAGGTTTTTTATGACTTTTTTTTCGAATTTCCAGTGGGAGAATGCATCGCTGATACATATCACCATGTATTGCCAATTCATATTGCAATGTATCGCATGAATCAACATTACAGGGGAATTCATGAAGGCTTTTTTTTTGCAAAATATCGCAATGTATCAATATATCACTATATATTGGCAATACATTGCGATAACAGGGGAATTTAATAAGTAGCCCTGTACATCGTATCAGCCACATGTGATACCTATCTCTCTCTGTATATCATATCAGCCACATGCGATATCAATAGTATCGGCTGATTGTATCAATATTTAAATCACGAAGTATTGCAATGATATGGCTGGTGAACAAAGAATAGACATATTCTGAGAGGTAAGAATCAAAATTCACGCACAGCAGTTTTTCTCCCAAGAGGAAACACTAGGCATAAGTGAGCAGATATCTTCTAGGACTTTCTTTCACCTCCAAGTAAAGGCAGACTGTATGCAATCTAACGTCAGTATGTTGGCATCAGAATGACTTCCTAAATAGTAACTAGAAGATTTCCTCACAGATAATACTAAAACACTGGTATTTAGATGATGAAAGAAACTAACAGGATAGACAAAATCCTTGTTACCCATGAAATTTGTAACTTTGCTAATTTCCTTTCCACATTATCAGAAGTATATGCCAAGTATGATAGCCTTGTTTCAAGGTTTTTAGCCCTTTTGATGAGTAATGACTTATTCATTAAAGAAAAGAGGTTATAGCTTCAGTAGGAGTTTAGAGGTCAATGAGTGACTCCCTCAACACACCCTTTTCAAGGTTGCACATGACATTTTTTTTACATTTGATTCAATGGTTGCTAGAAAATAAACAGTAATGCCTACAGTACACCAGTGCATCAGTACTTCCCATGTTTGTTTTAAATTTCGACAATAGACAGGTACAAGATTGAATATGACTAGTTTAAAGCATGCGGCTATTTTAAAGCATTCAAGTAGCAGCAAATGAAGTTGCAAAATACATACTGGACGCAGAGGGAGGCCCGCCCAAGTTGTTTTTGGCATACTCCTTTCTGACGGATGATGGTATCTACATAAGGAACCGTATTTACAATATCCTGTTTTCATGTAGAATTGACATTCAGGTTGGCCGGGTCTTTGTGGAAACATATGTTCCTTCTGAGTACTGCTTGAAGGTCCAGCAGGGAAAGATGAGGGTGAAAACGGTCCAACGTATGCAGGTGCCGAAGGAGATAACTGATGCGTTGATCCATACAACGAACTCGTTCCAACAGCATGTTGTGTACCAGGAGATGCTACTGGACTTACAAGTGGCTGCACATGAAATAATCACACAAAAAGAAAACCAATAATTTGAATGCTTCCCACATTTCTTTTCTTTTTTCTTTTTTCTTTTTTGTAAAGGTGAATGCTTCCCACATTACATAAATAATAAAGGAAGGCTCTTTTATCAGAAGATTCTACCCACCGGATAAGGGCTCCAACCAGGTACTTGAAGCACCCCTGGAGACAGCAACATAGGACCATAAGGCCCTTGCACATATGAACTGGGTACCAGCTGCGGCCGTGCAACTTGCCAGCTGGCCATACCATATTGAGGAGAAGGAACTGAAGGAGACTGCACCGGGGGATAAAATGTGGGTGCAGGTGCTGGCACTGAAATGCCAGCTGGTTGTGGATGATGGAATTTACAGGTTACACCGAACTTGCACTGCCCCGTTTTCACATAGTAGGAGCACTCTTTCTCGCCCTGTGTGATAAAACCACCACTTAAATTTCATCAGAAACTAAACATAGTCTTCATCTCAAGATTTTATTTCAGCAGTCTGCCTCCTTGTGAGAACTTATCAGAGGAACTAAATGTTCAATAGCATATGATCCAAGACCATAGGATAACGTATTGTATCCATGCCCCTCAATTTGTACAAACAGGCCCACGGTTCAGTGATCCAGACCGTTGATCTGATTGGCCCCAGAGCTAATTGACCATATCTAAATAATTTACCCGATTGGACATTTCTAAACCTAGGATTGGATGCCTAGGGTCTTCAATCTGGGAGATTGGATCAAGGTCCATCCACTAGGATCATAAGCACAATGGTCAATATCAGTAAACGATGGGCCCCACTTGAACAAACTGACAACCCAAGAATATTGTGCATACCCTTAGGTCAAGGATTTCCTCACACCTTAGCAACCTTATTGTGTATTTGATACTTGCAAGATGCTACTGATATGAGTTTTAAGTTTATCAGAATGACAAAGCATAAAATATGGTAAGATAAATGGAAAGAATTTCAACCAGTCGCAGTGGGTATCCATAATAATTTAGTGACACCAGATTCTCTACTCCACCTCCATATCTTGGGTGGTGATACTTGCATGTAGCACCATATTTGCAAGTCCCAGTCTTCAAAAAATACTGCATAGTTAGAAAAGAACATCACAATTAACAGGGAACAACATATCAAAAATATGACTGTATGTGTAAATGCATGTGTAGAGAAAAGAACAACATATCGAAAATGTGTGCGCATGTGTAGAGAATGTGAATGTATATGTAAATGCATGCGAATGCGTATTTTATTGTTGTATTCCTACCGAGAACTAAATGTTTTTTCTCTTTCTAAAAAGCTCTCTCTCTCTCTCTCTCTCTCTCTCTCTCTCTCTCTCAGCCTAACGATATCAAAGTGAGATTCATGCATTGATTGAAGTTCTTTTTCATGGGGCTTATTGCTGACATCATCGTCTATACGAGTGACGTAAGTCGTGTACAGTCATATGAAAAAGTACAAGATCTGGAAGAGCACAATTTTAAAAGATTTATGGCAATTTTTATGAGATTCTTTCTGTAAGTTTTTGAAAGAGTTTTAATTAAAAAAATCAGGAGTTTGGTCGATTCCCTTTTTTTCTCTCTACAATTTTTATTAGGATTTCTTTTAGTGTTTTTTCATAGGAGTTTGATACGGTTTGGACTTTTCCATCTACTAGAACAAGTATCATGCTAATTGGATGAGATTTAAGTTATGATGTGTTTTGTGAGGAAAAATGGCCATACAACCCTGTTCTTGGGCTTTCCTTGTTGTTTCTAATGTGATCTCCTCAAATGGTGCCTTTGTGTGTCAAGATAGTTGCCACACTTGTATATGTATAGTTGTGGTCAACTTTTGGTTGTTCCAAGTTGTTTGGATTGGTGGGGACTAGTGTGTATGAGTTGAAAGTGTGCTTCAGTGGTCTCTACTCTCTAGCAGCTTGGAGTATTTTTTAGCAAAAGGGTAGGTACATCTTCACATTCAAGTGATACTTCAAGTTCCTCAGTTATTCCGAGAGGGAATTAGTGTACCTGGAGTAAGTGATAATCCAAGTTGGCAAATTACCAATGTTAAACTTGAAAGCACGAATTATTTCCATGGTCCTAGTCAACCCGTATGTTTACTAGGGGTCGAAAAAAATTGGAATACATAGATGGGAGTACTCAAAACACTAATAGAAATCGAATCCTTATTTTGTGGATTGGGAAGCTAATAATATGATGATTATGGAATCGTTGTTGTACTCAATAAAAGTTGAAATCATGATACTTTTGGGTATTGTGAAATTGCTAATGAGAAGTGGGATTCTATCGACAGCCTATTCTGAAAAGAAAAATGTATCTCAGGTTTTTCAGTTAAACCAGGAGATTGGTAACTTTCATCAGGGGGAGAGATTTTTGGGAGATTATTATGCGTTGCTTAAAGGTTTGTGGCTAGAGTTGAGTCACTAATCCATTCATGTTGTACTCAGGAACGACAAGTTGAGAATAAGGAATAAAAAAAAATTTATCCTCTTACAGGGCTTAATTCAAAATATGAAACCATTTGAACACAGTCTCTACCTTTGGACTATCTTCTCTTTACTTCAGCAAGAAGAAAGTCGTAGAATAGTTATGATGGATACTAACCCCAATTCTCATAATAGAACTTCCATACTCAATTCAACCATTAGCAACTGTTGAGGATAGAATAGAGGAGATGGTGCCAAAGAACGCTCAGATCCAGGTGATCATTTTGGATCCACTGGCTAGGGTTTGGGGCAAGGTGATTCTGGCCATGATGTAAGCCGTGGTGACTCTAGTCATAGATATAGAGTCAGAAATCGTGGTCATACTAATCTTTTTTTTAAGGATGACAACTTTATTAGAAAGTGGCAAAGCCAAAAGAAAGGAAAACAAAAGGCAAACAAATAAAACAGGAAAGCAACATAGACTACAGCCCAGACCACTGAGCTACATTAGAAAGGGCAGCAGAGAACACACTCCTGGAAGACCCACTTTTATCTCTAAAACACCTATTATTCCTTTCGGCCCAAATAGCCCACAAACCTGCCTAAAGGAACATTCTCCATTTCCTCTTAGAAGGGGTCAAAGCAATTTATCAAGTGATGAGCATAACAAGTGAGCATGTACTCATTGTGGACATCTCGGGCACACTCGAGATATATGTTGCAATATAGTGGATAGACCATCAAGGAAGGCACTTGTGGCTACAACGAACTCATTTGACAGTGTACATTATGAATCCCAAAGTTTGAGGTCTCCTACTGGTCATTTGTCTGCTAATAAAATTGTTGACTTGCATCATCATTTGGCTCTTTTTGAAGGAGCCTCTTCCTCCTCTCAACAACATTATTCTACTCCATCAGCATAGCTTCCGTGCACTTAGTCTCCACCTCAACTGTCAGTCTGTCCTGGATCATTGACTCTGGAAATTCAAATCATATATGACTTTACTATTTCACTCGTCATTATTTGCATCTGACATTCATGTAAAAATCGTGAATAGCTCCTAATACAAATGTTGAAGGGGTTGAAACCATCAATGTCCCACCATCCCTTCACTTGCCTTCTCTTCTTGATGTCCCCAAATTATCTTGCAACTTATTATCTATTAATCATCTTACTTAATCCATTAATTGTAGTATAACATTTTTTCCTTCTCATTGTGTTTTTCAGGACTTGACGACTGGACAAGGGAGTGGGGTTGGACATTAGCAGGATGGACTTTATCTTTTTCAACCTTCAGATGATATTGGATTGACTCTCCAAACCTCAAGTTCACCTCAGTTTGTGATTGATCATCTTTTATATCAGGGTCATCGTCTAGCCATATATCGATTTGTAGTCTCAAATTGCTACTTCCTTTTTTGTTAAAGTCTAGAAGCATGAATGAATTATTTTGTGAGATATGTCAATTGGCTAAAAATTGCCGACCATCCTATCCAGCTAGTCCTGATACAAAGTGTGATATCACTTTCACTATTATACACTCAGATTTTTGGGGCCCTTGTCCAGGGCCTTTAGTATTTGGGTACAAATACTATGTTTCTTTCATGGATGCTTGTACTCAAGCTACTTGGGTCTTATACTATGAAATCCAAAGATGAAATTTCTCCATCTCTCTAATATTTCATAAGATGGTTACCAACCAATTCATGACTACAAGAAAAATCTTGCATTTCGATAATGGTGGTTAATACATCTCACGGCCTTTTAAAATTGCTTGCTTGAAAATGGTATAAAATCTCATACCACATGCCATTATAACAAAATAGAGTGGCTAAGAGAAAGAATACATATCTTCTTAAAGTAGCTAGTGCAATTCTCCTTGAAATGAATGTTTCAAAATTTTGTGGCTAAATGTCGTGTTAAGCACCACATACCCAGTTAATAGAATGTCCATTAGAATTTTAGGTTAAAGGCTCCCATTCAAATTTTGCAACTAAAACAACCCTTGTTTCCTATTCCTCCTAAAGTGTTTGTTTTGTGTGTTTTGTTCATGCTCCCAACATCCATCAAGCCTTTATTAGGTGCATCCATCGAGACAAATTAAATGCCAAGGCTACCAAATGTATATTTTTAGGTTATTCTTGTAACAAAAAAGTATACAAATGTTATGCCGCTAGCATCTCAAAAAAATGAGTTGTCTCAATGGATTGACCTTCTTTTCCATATTATTCCTCTCAAGGAAAAACTCATAATTCCATCAGGGGTTGTCTTCAATGCCTTCTTGCTTGCCTCTTTTTATATTTGACGGTTTCTCTCCATTATCTAGTATTGAGTCATCTACTATCTCTCCATCTTATCAGCCCCTTCCTACTCAACAGATTGGTGACCTTAAAACACATGTTCAAAGAAAGAAACAGGGTAATGGCGTTCCCACCACAGGCCCTCTCCACTCAATTATCTGGACTTAGGTATGACTCTTTACCTAATCCTCTTGATCTACCTCATTGCTTTGCGCAAAGAACGACATTCATATACGGCTCATCCCCTTGCCGACTTCATTTCATATAGTTCTCTTTCACCCTCATACTATGCATTCCTTCCCAATACCTCTTTTGTCACGATTCATTTGAGTGTTCGTCAAGCTTTTCAACTTCCTCAGTGGAAACAAGCCATGTTGGAGAAGATGCATGCCTTGGAAAAAAATCTAACCTAGGAATATATTGTTAAGTTGCCTCATGGAAAAAATGGCAGTTAGACATGCACTATTAAACATTAACCAAACAGAGAGGTTGAGAGCTACAATATTCATTTTGTGGCAAAAGGTTTTACTTAGATCTAGGGGGTAGACTACCACAAGACTTTTTCCCCTGTTGTGAAACCCAATTTTTTGTGTGTGATACTCTCCCCGGTCGCCAATTTAATAACCTCTCCATCAACTTGATGTCAAGAAAGTTTTTCTCCATGGGGACTTGCATGAAGAAGTGTATATGGCACCTTCAGGCTTCCTACCAATTGCAGAAAGTGATTTTGTGTAAGCTCTGCAAAGCCATTTATGGTCTCAAGCAATCCCATAGGCACCAGTAAAAGTTTGGATATTTGCAGAGTTATGCTGACCATACACTATTCTTCAAACATGCGTTGGTCTCTCTATTGTTATTACAAATATGGAAAATATCATTGTCACCAATGATGACAGTGAAGTTAATTAAGTCATCAAAGGTGTTCCCCAATAGAGAATTGATATTAAAGATCTTGGGTCTCTTTGATGTTTTTTGGGGGATTGAATTGTTAGCCCTCTCTCCCTCCCTCCCAAACAAGTAAATGGAAGTAGTGCAGGATTCTATTATACCACATACTCCAGAATATGGAAGGGTGTGTTTGGATGCAAAATCGAAATCAGTTTCAAAAATTCGCGTCAATAATGGGGAGGACATAACTAGTCTAAAGCACCTCTACACATGGCTGTACATATACAAAAATAAAAGCCTGTCTAGAAACTCAACTGTCCATTGTTTTTGTACATGTATGGCCTACCTGATAATTGAACATCCTGAGTTTGTGGCCACATGATCCAAAAAAAAGGGTGCCACCGATGCATGGATAAGATGTCCAACACACACACCGGGTTGCCACATTTGTTGCATATATAGGTTTGTAAAGGAAGACTGCACGTGGGGCAAGAAACCTCCAATGAGGAAATGGTGGAATGGGTATAACATTTCCCAATATCCATAGTGAGGAAGTAGCCCTCAAACTGCACTAAAGATCCTTTCAAGTCCACCTTGAAAGTAAACTTTATTGCAGTTTGGAGCCTAGTCCTTCAGTATGAACATAAGGTAGATAATTAAAGTTTATCAACGCTTATCCATTTCCACTTTATTAAACAAATAATTGCAATTCAATACAATACGGCATCCAGATGTAGCCTAAAGTATCTGCCGTACCCATGTTCAAACTACTTCAATATTAATTGTAGAAGTTGTACTCGAGCTAGCATCAGCATCAGCATCATCTTAGCCTTTCTCCCAGTAATTTGGGTTCGGTTCTAACGGGTAAATTGGCAAAAGTTGTATGATAGGCTGCCCACCAAACATCAACCTTCCTCTTTTACCCAGTCTCTTTGAAGTTTGAACTGACCTTTGCAAAGGCTCACATTGACACCACTGAAATGCCAACGCAGTCCCACCCAGTATTAACCCTCGGTCCAAGTATTAAATTGAAAGTACACCCCCACAGGGTGAACAAGCAAAATAGGGTCACGGAGGCGAACTGCTAAGCACAAAGCACCCACAAACATGAAAGGTCATGCTCAAGCAGTTGGTTTCGCAAGATAGAGAGGAACCCAACAATAGCTGATTGCCAACATGATTCACATGTCAATGCAGTCCAGCCAGGCCCCACAGTACACCTCAGTAAACCTATTTCCCACTGCCAACTGAGGCGAATTTGCAGCCAGTTGATGTTGACAGCATGCAATGCCAGAGAAGACCATTAAACATATCAGACTTTGAAGCTCTCATTTGAATATTTGCTAATAACCACCAAAATCTGCACTGACAGCCCACCAACCATACTCTAGCCAATATCTTGTGTCAAATTACACAGAACCACATTGTGTCATTACTGGGATTTAATCAGAAGGCCTTGACAAGAAAATACCTGGCATACAGGTTGGCCAACCCGTTCCGGAAACTCACCTCCTCCAGTTCTAACAACTCCAGCAACCTAACAAAGACACCAACGATCAAATGTTGTAGGAAACAATAAAAAATTAAAAGAATTAAACAAATTCCTCTTTTTATGTTTAGGGAGACTTGTAACACAATATCAAAGGCCAACATTATATAACGGAAGAAATGGCAGTCTCATTAGCTTTTCTCATTGTTCAGATTCCAATTTCATTTTTTCCGCCTTTAAGGATAGACGGGATGTGCTCCATCCAGTCCACCATCAAAGTCCAATTTCATGTTATTCAAATGGCAGTTTGGGAGAAATCCACCCTTTCATGATGCAGCTTAGGAAAAAATTGGTCACCCAAACAGGAGCCAAATGAATGTTAACCTTTTCACCACATGTATTCAATCCAATGATGATAAGTGATGCATCCAAACAGGCCCATAGCCAAATTTCAAATTGACAGGAAAAGATTAAATCTTCACTACTCAGATTCTTCCAACAGAGCCAGCTTCACTACATTTTACTCAAATTCCCATTACAGGCAATCACAACCAACAACAGACAAAACCCACAATCATTCCAAGATCAAACGGATTCGATCGGACAGGAGCCGTCTGATCACTCCAACAAACAAAAGGAGGGAGAATTACCGTGCTACGATCACGTGGATGATTGTAACGGCACCTGGCACCGTATCCACAGAACCCAGTACGCATGTAGTAGACACAGTCCGCCTCGCCGGGCCGCTCCGGGTACGGGTCCCCTCCGCTGCTGCCGCCACCACCGCCCAATCCCAACTGCCACATGGATTCTACAATGCAATCAAGTCTCTCTTTTAAAACCCTAGATTCGATGGGAATGAAATTCGAGCGAAATGGACGGGAAATGAGGCGGAAATGCAAATGCAAACCTTCAAGGCCCGTTTCGGGCGCGGGAGAGTTCCAGTCCGACTGGGACCCTTCTATTGAATGAGGAGGAATCTGACCGTAGATGTTCATGGCGAGAATCGAGAGAGGAGGGGTAGAATGGGAAGAGAGAATTTACAAGGTGGGGGAGGTTTCTTCTAGAAGGTTCTGGAGGGTTCGATCTGAGGAGGATTCTCCTTAGAGAGAGAAGGAGAGGGCGTGAGGAGAAAATGGGGATTTTTGGGGTTGTTTTGGTCTGCCGCTGCCCTTTTCCTCTTCTTCGTCTTCTCTCTGTGCTCTGTTTGGTGGTTCTGTCTCTGTTTTCTCGAAGCATTGCAGTGATGTTTGTAGGGGCATTTTCGTCCTTTCGATTTTATACCCGCCAAAGAAAGGAAAAGGTGGAATTAAATAAGAGGGATTTATACTATACGTAGGTGCATCTTTCCAATTATACGCACGTTTTACAGGTGAGGTCCATGGTTTGGTAATCCAGACCATTGGTTTATTGAACCCGACCTTGTTGGAGGATTTCAGATAAAAATATAGGGACCTTGTTCAGTTTAATGTGGACCGTTTCATTTTTTCTGTTATTAATTGTCCATCTGGATGACATACAATGAACGGTTAGTATTTTTCTATGATGAATTTTTATTAAGTAATGATCCATCTAGATTGATATTCAACATACCAACCGTCTAGATTTCTGAAAAGTGAGGTTTGATTTCTAAAATTGAGAAGCTGTGTACGTGTGCAAAGACGCTTTCCACGTATCATATTATTCCGGTTAAACAAGTGCTTGGACGGGTAACATCACCGAAGAAAATCGAATGCGATTTGAAGCTAAGGAACCCTGGTTTTGTGCGAAATCACCGGACTGTCCCTGCATGGTGAGTTAAGAGTTTTGATACAAGACAGTTGATTTTGCCGTTGCTACGATATATATAAGAATCCCTACCGTACACGTGGCATTTAGCTAAAATCCAAACCGTGCAAATAGTGGGAGCCAATTTGGATGGATTATAATCGAAAATTTACATTGAAAGAATGATTTCGAATGGTCTATACATGGAGATGAAATGGAGTGTAAAATGGAAAGCAGTGAACGGTCTGAATTCAGCGAATGAATTTCAGTTAATCAGAGGTTATGATTGTATCTAATCGTAACCAATTAAAATGGTTTCCACCATTTTGACGGTTCGGATATGAGGTGAAATGCTGCGTGTACGGTTGAAAGACTCATATGTATACCAGCTGCAATTCACTCAGTTGCTCTTTATCAGAACTCTGTTGAATGCGAGAACGAAGGATCTGTGGATGACGGAAGTGCCCTTCCAAATTTACAGTAGATATAGAGTGTAGTAGCTCTCGCGTGGGATGGACGACGGGCTTCGCAGCTCGTGTGCCAATTTGGCACGTGCATGACAGGTCCGGGACATTCATCAGGTGAGGCCCACCTTGACCCGCATGGCCAACCAGATAATTGGACTGGTCTAATTTATTGTGTCAGGACGTGTTTACAGCAGTACCACATGATGAACTGTCCGGACTTCTTACATGCGTGTGCCACATCTGCACGTCCACCTGGTCCTTTCTCCCTCTCAGCCCACGCCCATGCAATTCACAAGTAGAATGTACACGAGATGAGCTGAGTTGAGCTTGGCACAGCCTGACTCAGTTCAGTCCTGGAGGCTGATTGACTTGCTTGGCTCAATTCAGCCAGCAGCTCAGGCCAATTAAATCTAAGTTCAAGCATATACAATATTTTCTCAAATACATGTAGTGAACTTGTAATTTATTACATTATGTAAGATGATAATAATAGTTTACAAGTATTTTATCAAACATTCGATAGACACCATCAAAACTAAAATCCAGAGAGAACTTTATTATGTAAAGTTGTTTTTTATAGTGATGTGTTTCGTATCATACATTCTTATCATTAATTAATCCTGTGGAAAATGTAAGCACCCAAAACAGTACTTCGTTGAGCTATTTCATCAAACACTTTGTGAGCAATGTCGATATCAAAATAATCGAGTCATTAAGCTGATTTGATCCGAGTTTGGTTCAAGTTGAGGTTAGACCCAAGTCCATTGAAACTCAGACAAGTTAGAACTCAATTCAAAATTTTTTCAAGCTCTAAAACTCAACTTAATTAAACTTGAACTCAATTTCAAACCGAGCCAAACCAAGATTTTTTGAGCCAAGTTGCGCAAGTTAACCAAGCTAACTCAATTCATATACAGCTCTATTTAGGAGCTCAATTTATAAGTGGGACGGGAACTCAAATTGCTTTGAGAGGTGAGGTCTGTTCCCATGAGCAGTGCACGTATTTAACAATCCAGATTTAGCAATCCAGACCGTCGATTTGATGAACCCTAGTGTTGATGAACGATGCCCTACAATTTTAGCCAACAACCTTTCCCATTGAATCCGGACCCTTGGATGTTTGTGTTAATCCTTGATTCGCATCCCATAGATCAAAGAATTCAGATCTCCATGCCGGATAGATTCAGGGGCACTGACCACCAATGAGGGGCAAACAATCAACGGCTTGGATCAACGAACTACGGCCCTATTTGTACTAACTCAAGGCGCTGTACATTTTACATGTGGCGAGAGGCAGAAGATCATTCAACGATGCTTACGGTGTGAGCCTTATGGACCATCTATGAAGCTTTATGATGAATGAACGGTTCAGATCATGCACACGCTTAATGTACGATTAACTTAGGAGTACGAAATTTTGCCTCCTCCCCATTGTACCGGATCTCCTACGTATAACTCACGAGCCTTGTGCGGCAATATTACAATAGTCACGAGAATAACGAATCAAATTCGTCAATACACTTGAAAGGGCATTTTAGTAATTGGGAGAACATTAGGCTCCAATTCTAGTTTTGTACCATTTAAAAAAATAACATAGATTATTCAAAATTAAACATGGAGTACGTAAATCCTACCTACACAAACCTTAATTTAAAATTTCATTGAGAAGAAAATATTAACCATCTGATTTTTTTCCTTTCGAATTTGGTCCATTGAGCTGTTAAATTTATAACCATCTATTAAATAAAGGGACAGGATTATTTAATGAGTGTGATTTTATACATATGATATATGCATGATAGGAACCACAATCTGGATGGTGTGGATGGAGGTATATCAGTGCCACGTGTGAGAAAAATAGTCACAACCCCTTTCGAAAAATGTGCATGACTCATATAGTACTCTCCCCATGGCTGAAGGGATTGCTTCGTTATTTTAAGAAAAGCTAGGGTTACTTTTGTAATTGCCTGTCATAGGAGAGACATGGAAAAGCCGGAGATTTGAAGGATACGGACACGCGAAGCCTGACATTTTGTGGTGGACCAATCGTGTGTCGACACGTGGACAAGTACGAGTGGGCCCGGGCGGCACTCTCGTGGAGGTGGTTTTAATACACCACGAAACGGGGAACAGCTCGTGGGGATTGCCTCGAGTGCCTCGGTTGTCCCTGTGCTTGGAATGGACGCCTGACATCAGATCCCGACGACCAACGGTCGAGATGGTATCGTTGTCAGCATGTGGAGGTGGCGCAGGAATGCAAACGGCACCCATCGCGTGCAAATGAGAACTTTCTTCGCGGCATATATGACAATGTTCTTCACATGTGCGAAATCGGGTCCGTTCATCATGATCTTACAATATTTACATATCTTCTCATATGATGCAGCCTACCTCACTATTTTACTGGCCATATTTTCGACACACGCTCTCTTTCCTATTGAACCATTCCTGATGGATGGATGGATGTTATACACTTGCGCCCTAGTTGGCACGTGTAACTAGTGAAAACCCTCAATTTCACGGGAGTGAGTCCTGATAGCAGACCACACGTTGGGTAAGATCCTATGTTTCATTCTCGTACACCCCCTAAGATCTCGGTAGTAGTCGGTGGCATGAGGCCCACCTTGATATATGTGTTTTATCCACTTCATCCATCCATTTCAACGGCTTATTTTATACCATGATCCCAAAAATGAAGTATATTTAAATCTCAAATGGACCACACCATGAGAAACATAGGTGATTGAACGCCCAATATTAAAAATTTCACAGGCCCACCCTAATGTTTATTTTACCATCCAAACTATTGGTTATGTCACACAGACCTTGATGAAGAGAAAAGAACAAATATCAGTTTTGTGGCCCCAGATAAGTTTTTAACGGTGGATGTTCAATCCCTACTGTTTTCTACCGTGTGATCCATCAGAGATTTGTATTCATCAGAGTTGAAAAGACGAATGAACGGCCTAGATATAAAATACGTACATCAGGATACCACCCACATCACTGGTTCCGGAGAATCAGTGCAGTCGCGCCCCTGCCAACAGGAAACACCAGAGCCGCCTAGTACGGTCTTGAAGGGCAAAAGTACGGCTCTGTATTGGTGCGCGAGCTAGTCACCGGCAATAACCGGTCAGCCAATGCAATGCACCGGGTCGCGCTTCTGTACAGATTCCGCCTGCTCCCGTCTTCCTCTACCGGTAGCATAATCTGGTACAAGTCCTGTGTACTGTGTTACGGTGCACATCACATCCATTTGAAGTATGGACGGTGGACAGGGAAAGATATCAATCTGTACCGTCAAGTGTTGATCGGGTCCAGCCAACTATAGCTGCAGTGGCAGTTAACTGGTCCAACATTCTTAACCATTATGTTACAGTAATCCAATCTGTAAACTTTATTGACAGCCGTCCATTCTACCAACCTTGGATCGTATTGGGGTAGTCCAGTGAAATTGATTCCATTGAACTATTTGCAGTTGAAGGTGGGCCATCCAAATGGAAGGTCCAGATAAATGATAATTGGTGTACTTTTTCCTTACATGAGTGTTCTAGAACATCTCTTCTTGCATAACAGCAGTTCTGGGTTCATTAACATCATATCTTTGAGATTTCTGCGTGGGCCATGAAAATTCTATTTGATGTGATTGGCGATCAAAATCAACTGAATCAACTGTTAGACAGTGCACTCTTTTAATGGATGTTACACTAACCGTGTGGGGCCTACTTTTGATGTGTTTTTTCTATATCCGAGCCGTCTATCTTTTTCCATATCATTTTAGGATGAGATCCGAAACCTTTAGCAGATTCAAATCCTATTTGAATCATACCACTAGAAACAACGGTGAATAACCATTAAAACCTTTTCATGGGCCATGAAAGTTTTGTAGCAAGCTTATATTTGTATTTTTCCCTTCATCCATGTCTCATTGACATTATGAACAGGTTGGATTGCAAATAAACATTGAGAAAACCTTATGATGAGCCTTTGGAAGTTTTTAACGGTGGAACTGTTTCCTGTGATGTGGTCCACCTGAGATTTGGATCTGCTTAATGTTTGGAACCACGACCTAAAATGGGCTGGATTAATGCATGGACGGCGTGGATGCAGAACATATCATAAAGGTGGGCTGCACTTAAGGGTAACACCTAATCCGCTCCCTCTTTTATAATACACATGATCACTTGAAGCATGTGACATTGAAGAGGAATGATCCGGTGTTCTGAAAGCAATACAAGTCATCATGCTCTTCCATGCATGGGACACTTGGATAGTCCAATCAATCTGGACTGTTCAATGGATTTAGCATATATTGCATAGTATTTATTGTGAAAATTGCATTGATCAAGTGATATTATCCATCCATGGGTTAGACTTCTTTTTTAAGCCAATGATGGGGTGCTTAGAAATTTCTGATAAAAATGATTATGTATAACCATGTGCAATTCATGATGCCCACAGCACTTCTCTAAAAATGCGTGGGACCACTAGGTTTACAAGCCATTGATGATATGGTCAGAACAGTCCTGAATGGTAGAACATTTCGCAATGCATATGTTATGGGACAGGATTGCACGTTTACCCCAACATAGGACTCTTAGGGGCCACCCTAATGTATGTGTTTTATCGATGTTGTTCATCCGTTTTGCCAATTCATTTTAGGGCACGAGCCAAAATTAAAGTATATTCAAAGCTAAGTAAACCACACCATAAGGAACATAGGGATAAGATACTTACCATTGAAAATTTTTATAAGAACACATGATGCTTATTTGTCATTCGAACTATTTGTAAGCGATGGGATTTTCCTCCTCAGTTCAGAGGAAATGCAGTATGGATCAAATGTCACAAATCTTGGCATTTCGTAATACTTGATCAGTTGAGGGTTAAGCTTGACCGCTTGAGCACCGGCTCGACTAGTTAAGAGTTACGCAAATTCAATTCAAATTTGGTGCGAGCTGTGTAAATTTGAAGTGGTTTCGCAACAAGTGCAGAAGAAAGTTGTCTAAACCATTAATAGGGATCCTAAGGTTATTTTAGGGTAATGTAAGAGAGTTTATTAAAGCTTTATAAGTGTTTGTTAAGGGGTTTAAGGTTATTAAAGGGTGAGAGAAATAGAAAAAGAGAGAGAAAGGAAGCTTGTGGAAGGAAGGTTCTGCTCATAGAGGTGATCTACTTCGCAGTTGATGTCTCAGCGCTTCTACATCTTCATAATCGGTGAAATCTCTCCGTTTTTCATTATTTTCTTATTGTTTATCCACTCTTACACGAGTGAAGAATGTTTGATCCAAGCAGTGTGTGCTTATGATCAGTTGTAACATTCTACTTTATAATGAATTATTGTTTTGTACGAGGTTCCATGATTTTTACCACTTTAAGGGTTTTCCATGAAAAAATTTCGTGTCGTGTAGTTTGTGCTTTGATTTATTTTATTGCTTTATTATATCTCATAATTCTAATGTTTTGAGAGGCGAGATCCTAAGGTTTTTGCGCAACGCTCCCAATAGTAAGTTCACACATATTGGATGAAGGAAAAACACAAATGTTGGATTGTGATTGAATGCCTACCATTAAGAACTTCTAAAGCGATATAGAAGTTTTAGATTAGGCTAATATTTGTGTTTTTCCTTCATTCAAGTCCGAGTGATCTTTATCAAAGAGTTGATGGGAAATACAAATTATGGTGGGCTCTAAAAAGATTTCAACAGTGGATGTCATTAGCCCCATTATTTCTTGTGATGGGGTCCACTTAAGCTTTGAATTTACTTCTTTTTTAGGTTCATGCCCTAAGATGATCTAAGTGTCCAACACATCAACACACCGGGGGTGGTGTTGATCTAGCCTACATTCATCCGTGTTATGGAACTATGGAAATCCAAGACAAACTAACCAATGTTTTTAGGACTGCAGGCCACTTTTGTTTTATAACAACCTCATCCATCAATTTTGCTAGAGCCCAAAATGAAGTGGATCCAAATCTTAGGTAGACCTCACCACAGGAAATAATGATGATCAAATGCTCACCATTTAAAACTTTATAGAGCCCACTATAATGGTTATTTTCCAACTGGATAAAGGACAAAAGAAAAACATAGATATCAGCTTGATTCAGAACTCATGTAGTCTCTTAGGAGCTTTTAATAGTGTTTGCTAGATTATCCCAGTTTCCTGTGTTGTGATCGACTATGCATCTGCTTTATTTATTTATAAATTTATTTATTTATTCTGGATCGTATCCTAAGATGAGCTGGAAAAATAGATAGGCAACCCAAATATAAAACACATACATCAAAGTGGCCCCACAATCCTGGAGCCAACGAGCTCGGTGGTTCTCGGAATCCACTGAAGCCACGTCAGAACGGTCGAATGGACTGTTCAAGTCTCCAAACGTAAGTAGGAACACCGTAACTTACATACAGTGCTGGAACGGCACTCCATCTTTCCGCAGCACTGAAGAGAAATGCTCTAGTGTTCCTAGTCGTATTGATTCAATTGGACAGTTCGATCAATTGATCTGAACTGTTCATTAATTCCAGAATGCATTTCATGGTCTACCATGTAAAAAACACACTAATCATATGATCTATTCATTCTTAATTTGAACTCATTTTCTTAGCCATCCTTTTTTCCAAGAAATGAATGGAATGGTTATGATTGCCTGACAAAACTGATTCTTTAGAATCACAAGCAATCCATGATGCCTCCTAACAAATAGATGGATGAAATTGTTAATTGGGTTTTTTATTTTTGTGCAAATGCTCTAGACCGTCTTTGTTTAAGGTCATTGATCAAATGGTTATGTTTGTCAAATTAATGTGAGGTTTCCATGGTGGCCCACCACATGTGCGTTGATGAACGATCCAGATCAATGGATAGAACTAAGTGTCCCACTGCACCTAGGAGCACTATTACCTACACTGCTCTGCGAATACTGTAGCACTTCTCATGTTCAATAAGCATTTTAAAAAAAAATAATAAATTTATTTATTTATTTATTTGTGCATCAAATGAACAGATCTTATCTGCAACAGCTGATCGTGACAGCGAGATTCTATTATTCTCTCGGTGTCATTATTTTTCTAGAAAATTATGTTTTATTATATTTCTATCAGAAAATTAGAAAAGTTTCACATTTGTCATGTGTGTACTTTTCTATTTCTGTTGGTCTAGATTTGAGATCTAGCAAAGCAAGCCTCGTGAGGGTGCTGCGAATTTCCCTGGTACACGTGGCATTGCATATGCATGTTTCAACCATACATGGGGGACCCATTGTTAATGGAGCCTACCTACTCTACTGTAAGCAACTTAAAACCGATAATGTTATAAAACACCAGTAAAACCAATTGGGACAAGATTTGATTCGATCATATGCTGCTGTAATAGATAAAGTTACATGAAAAGATAGCCTTGGTAGATCCTTAACTACAAGTCCCATGCAGCAAGGTGTTCCTCAAATCTACCATGTCTATCTATTTTAACCTCTCATTTTAAGATATTATATTAAAAATTAAGTGGATCCAAATCTCAAGTGAGCCACACCACATAAACAGTAGTGATTGAATAACCACCATTAAAAAGTTTGGGGGCACCCAAAATGTTTATTTTCCATTCAACTGATTGATAAGGTCACAAATACTTAGATGAAGGGACCACACAAATATCAGCCTGATCCAAAACTTTTGTGGCTGACAAGAAGTTTTTAATGGTCAATCATGATTGTTTCTTGTAATGTGGTCTACCTTAGATTTGGCTATACTTAATTTTTAGAATCATGACCTAAAATGGGTTGTCAAAATAGATGAATGGCATGGATGTAAAGTACATACATCACAGTGGGCCCTACAGTTAAGGGATCCACCGACCTCAATGGATTCGAGGATCCACATAAGCATGCCTCATGCAAAGCATGTTTGAAAGCGTTTGGATGTCAAATGTGGATTGAACCAATCAAATCTTGCTGCATCAGGCCTCATCAAAATGAGTAGTTCCCAACATGACTGATTTCAGTTCCCACACTAAGGCTTGTATATTGGATTGATATTTCTCTTCTTAAAATATAATTGAGAGAGTAGGGCATGGCACGTCCACCCATAGAAAGAGAAGGGAGATATCAATATGATGTTGGCACAAAGGGATCTCCTACCGACTTATTTAAAAATATACATTGGTTAAAGATATATATTTTTATTCTTAAGGTACTAATAACTTATTTAAAAATATTTTCTTATGTCCTTTCAATATTCAAAATTTTCACACTCCATAGAAGTATCCACCGCTACTTATATTATATATCAAGGTCTTCTTCGTAATCAAGAAAATAAAATTATAAATTTAATAAATTCATACACTTGTTATATTCATGAATTTTCATCGAATTTGGATTTGGCAAATTCCAGAGTCGGCAATTCAAGCTACAAATCCTTAGATTCCAGAGTATTTATAACATTTATGGCAAATTGGATTTGCCTCATATCCATGAATTTACCTCATCATAAATACACTAAAAAGATCATTCAATTTAATTACCGTTGACTTGGTGGGTCACTGGGCCCCACCCACAAATTAAATAGTGGGGGTCCAAATTTTAAGCCTGCAGAAAAGTTCAACTTGAATATTGAAATAGGTTGGGCATGGACCCCTCAAAATCAACTCAACCTGGCTTGACTAACCTGATTTTTAAATGTGCTTAATGGAGACATCCTTAGTGGACCCCACTCAAACCTGGCCCACCAACACACTCATCCAACCATGGGAAAGTGGGTAGTTAGTGGTTACCCCATTTATAGGGAAAGGCAAGAGTTAGAAAGTTGTTTAGAATCACTAAACTTAATTAGTAAGAGTAGACTATTGGAAAATATAATTATTTAATTAGTGTATGGATGTGAAAGTTGATGGGATGGGATGGTATCACCATAGTTCTAAAACTCCTTGATTTGACTCAAAACTCGATTGAATCAACTTGGCGAGACTCATCCAGTTGGCTTGAAAACTCGAAAACTCGTGGGACTTAACATGTATGATGTGACTCAAGTGAGTTACTCATCTCACTCAATTGCCCATGCTTTTATTATAAGGGTTTCAATGGGCTGGGCTGGCCTATTAGGCCTCCTCACCTGGCTCACCTTAGGTTGGGCTTAGGCTAGAGTATCAAACCCGAGGACTAAGCTTGGGCTTAAACTTCAAGTCCGTTTTAAAATCAGGTTGTGCTTAACTAATGTCTAAAAGCCCATCAACCTAGCCAAACCCAACCTATTAGGGCTTGCCAAGTTATCTCTCTCTCTCTCTCTCTCTCTTTCTCTCTCTCTCTCTCTCCACCATTGGTAAGCTCTAGAATTGGCAGCCATGGTGCCATCAACAACCACGGCAAACAAGCCGCTCCCTCTCTCTCTCTCTCTCTTATCTTCTTTTGTCTCTTTGTCATCCATGTTCTTCCTCTCCCCTTTGATAACAACCACGGCGCCGCTGCCCCATCTTATTGTAGCCGTCGCCAATATCAACCTCGGCCTCTCCCCTCTCTGTGTATGGGTACCATTTCGGGCTTGGGCTCAAGTTGGACTATTTTAGCCCCTGACTAGGCTTGGATAGAGATTGGCCCAGCCCTAACCCAGTTGGTTGACACCTCTACCCACAATACAACAAACAATTGAGCTATTTTTTGCTTTACTTTTCTTTTATTACATCATTGCGCCCAACAAATTTAATTTTTCCCTATCATACCAAATACTTTAAACTAATTATTAAAATATTATTGAGTCGAGTAAAGACTCGATCAAGTCTTCAACTTGACCTGACCCAGTCAGACACTTAGTCGAGTTTTGAAGTTATGAGATATGGTTCTTACGGTCGACACATTCGTGTGAAAGAAGCGGATAATTCCATAAATGATTTCAAGCATCAACAAATCATAAATCTCAAACCCGAGCATCAATAAGTCAAGGATGAACAACGCAATAACAACTTGGTTTATATGTGCGGGGTTCAATGGCAAAGATGAAGTCCAGTGATTCCATAAATAGACTTTTAGATGGGTCATGTGTTGAAACCATTAGATGATTTGAAATTTTATCTAAGTTGACATTTAAATAATGGCTTATTTTTCTCATACGCCTAATCAAAGCTTTGAATATTAGCCATTTCCATGGTTGTTTGATGAATGATTCCATTCTTTAGAAAATAATATTATTTTTTAAATGATATTCTTGTTTACCAGTCAATGTAAACCACGCGAACATTATGTTCTATGACGAAATTTTCATACATTATTATAGTGGGGATTTATATGTTGGGCCACGTGACTGTAGCTATATGCACATATGATATGATCATGGTGGGTCATTGGCCCAATATCACCTTTCATTGCATGGGCCATTGCAGGAATCTTGTGGTTAGCATGGACTTTTCCAAGGTAGGTGTAAAACAAACAGCAATTAAAGACTTTCTAAGTTAAAAAAAAATGCTAATCGAACAACTTTGCAAGATAACCAAAATATGGGTGGGAGTTCATAAAGAGAGTCTAAGTCTAATCAACTGGATTATAAGTTACTATCCACCCCTCATCTCAAGTGGGCCACACAAGGGGGATTAAATACATGGTTGAAAACTTTTTGAGGGTTATAGAAGTTTTAGACCAAGATGGTATTTTTGTTTTTTCCTTCATATAGGTCTACATCATCTTATGAACAGGTTGCGTGGAAATTAACCTTCACCTTATCACCACTGATTCCTGTGGTGTGGTCCACTTGAGCCTTGGATCTACCTCATTTTTGGTCTTGTATCGTAAAATGATATGGATATGGTAAAATGGATGGACGGTGTGGATAAAACCCCATACATCACAGTAGTCCCTTAGAGACCCTGTCTGTACCTAGCTAGGGATGGGTGAGGATAGTACCTAATCTGCCTCCACATCCAACATGTTACATGCACGAGATTTTCCAGCCTTTCAATAGTTTGGATGCACCATTTGAATCATCTTGTATAAGAATCAGCATGACCCATTCATTGGGTGGGCCTGATTAAAAACATTTGATAGTCACCGATAAAAAACAAAGCACGAGTGTGGTCCACCGGATAATTGGATGGGCCTGGTTTTTACATAAGTTGGCCGTCATGATGGGGCCAATATATTGCACGGATTAGATGTCGCATGCATATGACAAGTTACAAGATTCACCGTTAAAAGATTTTTTAAAATTTTTTAATTTTGTTTAAAGGCGGTGATGATTTCCATCAACACCGGTGCAAAATAGTTGATTTCCAAAGGTGGGTTGCAATTGATTCACAGGAAAAAATCATATAAAATCCTATGTTATTCAACAATATCAATTTTATTACCAGAGGAATGGGAGATTTTCACTTAGGGCCTATTTGGATTCAGTGAAATGAAATAGTGGTAATGGAGAGAGGATTTTTATGTTTGCAAACCCTAAAACTATAGGAAAGGAAGTGAAATTCAATTTCCTACTCTGTTAATTTTCTCTCAAAAGTATGCTTTTATTTTCTCACCTAGACCTTTGAGAAATAAGGTTTCCTTTCCTAACTTTTCTCTCCAGAACAGATTAAGCAGCACCCCAAACTGTGTAGCCCTTCCAATGGCCCACTTTGATATATGTAACCTATATCTATGCCATCAATTCATTTTTTCATATCATTTTAGCGCATGAACTCAAAAATAAAGCAAATCCAAGTCTCTTGTGGGCCATGCTTTAAGAAATAGTGGAATGCCCCACCGTTTAAAAATTTCTTGAGCCTACCATAGTATCTCGATAATGTATATTTTCCATCCAAACTATTGATGAGGTCACACAATCTTGGATGAAGATAAAAAAATACTAAAAAAAAAAAAAAACTAATATCACCATGATTCAAAATTCTCATAACTTATCAAAAGTTTTTAATGATTAGTCACTACCATTTCTTATGGTCTGGTCCATCTACGATTTGATCTATTTCATATTTGAGATCATTCGCTTGAAGGATCTTTAAAAATAAATGAACGACATGGATATAGAATAACATCAAGCACGGCCCCACAATAAAGGCAGTATGATGATGATGATGTGTGTGTGTGTATTTCGGAATTTATTGATTTTGAAAGATCATTTTGGAGCATGAACAAAAAGAAAGTTTATAGAAGGCACAAATGGACCACACCATAGGAAGTAGTAGAGATTGAAATCCAATCATTGAAAATTTATTAGGGAGCACACCATAGGAAGCAATGGAGATTGAAATCCAATCATTGAAAATTTATTAAGCAGTACGCCATTGGAAGCAGTGAGATTGAAATCCAATCATGAAAATTTATTAGGGTTACAGAAGGTTCAGATCAAGCTGATATTTGTGTTTTCCATTCATTCAAGTTCATGTGACTTGATAAATAATTTAAATAGAAAATAAGTATCATGATAGGCCCCTAGAAAGTTTTCAATGGTGAGAATTCAATTGTCACTACTTTGTGTAGCATGGTCTACTTGAATCTAACATATGAGCATAAACTCAAATTATAGATAAACATCATGAACTACTTGCTTGACACTATAAATTAAACTAAAAAATATAAATAGCAGGTATTTTTTTTTTTTTTTTTTCTAGGTTAATTAGCTTGTTAGCCACACAAATGTTAGTACACACACTCCATGTTGGCCACCCCTATTAGGATCGATATCAAGAAATGTAAAAGATTATATTAAGAAATGTAATTTATTTGACAAAGAAGTAAATGATTATACTATGAAATGTAAATAGATTGGTAATTGAAAGATAAATTTAATTTGTTTAAATTGGTAAGAGATAATTTTTCTTGTTCAATTTATTTACTATTAATAATCTTAATCTGACCATCTGGGTCATTCTCATATTCCGCCTGTTGCCATAACTATTCGCCACTACTTAATTTCCTCGGGTTCTCTCTTTGTCATTGGTCTTGTAATTGTTTTTTTATGATTATGTTTCCATTGGTCATTTGATCATTAATTTTCACAGTTTGATATGTTCCTATTATTATTTGCTAAAATATCTTTTCAAATATTCGAATACACCGTTTGTATAAAATTTACTCTGATTGATTATAAGAGGAATAATGGCAAGTGGGAGGAACATCCGTACACATAAAATCATCCTAACCTTTAATTTGTGAACCCCCACCGTGGGGTAGAAGTGCGATGTGTCACGTAGGGAGTAGTGGCCCCACTAATAAGGGCATGTGGCTGAAAAACATAGTAACCGTTGATAAGCTGTTAGTGCCAACTCCAACGGTTCCCAGGAAAAAAGCTCCGTCGTATGAAGGGTTCATTTTTTGGCACGTGGCGCATCCATGACCAGTCTCAGCTCTTAGTCGGTCTGGATTCTGGAACGGGAATCGTCCACGACACCTTCCAGAGGAAGAGCGTGCGCCTCCCGATCAGGGCCCATACCTTAACATGATATGAGAAAAGTGATGGACGGTGTGGATAAACAGATACATCACGGTGGGCCTCTGTGCAAATCTGGTCGGACGTAGCAATCCGCTTCCGCCTGAGTAACACCAGACTGGATCACACCGTGACGTGGCATTTGGGCCGCCAGAAGCTCATCATCGGGAGCAGACTAGGTGAGACCCCGGATTCACGTGGGTGGGTGGGACCCTTGACTGTGGGGCCCACTGTGATGTATGTGATTATATCCATGCCGTTCATCCGTATTGAAAGATCATTTTAGGGCATGATAAAAAAATGAAGCAGTTCCAAATCCCAGATGCACCATAGTAGTGGAAATATAGTGACTGACCATTAAAAAATTCTCGTGGGCCACAAAAGTTTTTCATCAAGTTGATATTCGTGTGATCTCTTCATCTAGGTGTTTGTGACCTTATCAACAGGTTAGATGGCAAATAAACATTCCGATAGAATTTATGAAGTTTCCAATGGTGAGGATTCAATCAAGATTATGTTCATGTGGTGTGGTCCACCTAAGATTTGAGTAAGCTTTGTTTATGGGATCATAGCTTAAAATGAACTTTAAAAATAGTTGGACGGTGTAGATTTAAGGGACATACAAAGCTGTTTGCTCGATAGTAAGGGGTCCAACCTACCTTGGTGGATACCTGTGTCTCACCTAATCCGCTCCTCGTTGGAGAGGGCCGCCAACTTCTGAAAGGCTGTAGGTCCACTGTGTAATTGCTTGTATGATCTCACTCTGGCAAACCTGACAGGTACTGAAATTGCGCCATGTCATGGCCGGATAGAATATGTGTTATCTTCGCCTTAGTGACTCGGACGAGGATTTACTGCAAAAGTGTTGGACGGGTTTGGGGCGCGCATAGTATTAGATGAGATTAGGTGGAATCGAGTTGCATTTGATCCCGTGCCAATTCTCCTTCATGTTTGAGAAGAATGAAAAAGCGTGATTAGATGGAATTGTATTCATTTGGTATAACGCCAATTTTACTCAATGTTACTAAGTGATGGAGTTTTTGTCCCATGTTCGATCGGTCATAGGCTCTACTTAACTGGTCGAAGGCTGGTACAATTATTCGTGGGAGTCGAGTTGTACTTCGACTCAAAGTCCAGCGATTGGACTATTTTTTTCAGAGGGTGTTCGACCGGTTATAGGTGATCCACGACCAGTCGTAGGAGGTGTTTGATCGAACCTACGCAGATTCGTTCCTCGATTTTACGCGGATTTCGTGTCGCAAGTCCTTTCGCAACTGGGATGCGGAAAGGAGTTTTCTAAAATTATAAAAAGAGATCCCTAGGGTTTTCTAAGGTATGTTGTGTACAAGAAAAGTACAAGAGGGTTTCCTAAAGGGGTTTAGGGATATCAAAGGTGAGAGAGTTAAAGAAAAGAGAGAGAAGAAGCTTGTGGAAGGGAGCCGTCGTCTCAGCGCTTCTACGTCCTCGTGATCGGTAAGATCCCTCTATTTTTCCTTTATTCTCTTATTGTTCATTCACTCTGCGTGAGTGACGAAGGTCATAACGTTCTACTTCATAGTGGATTGTTGATCTGGACGAGGTCCCGTAGTTTTTACCTCTTTGAGAGTTTTCCATGTAAAAATCTCTTGTGTGGTGTGTGATTGATGCTTTGATTTATTTTATTGCTTTTATTATCCTATAATTTTGGTTTGTTCTAGAGAGCTAGATCCTAACGTTTTGTGCAAGGCCCCCAACAAAGTGGTATCAGAGCGTTAAGTTCATTAAATGGGTAGGATCGGTTTGAAATTATGGAAGGTGGCTCATCAAGGATGATCAGCCTCAATGATTTTAACTGGACCATATGGAAGGCTAAGATGGAGGACTTGCTTTATTATAAGGATCTATAATATCCAATTTTAGGCATATCAGCAAAATCCAAGGATATGTCTGATGAAGATTGAAAGAAGTTGGACCGGAAGATAATGGGGTTTATTAGACAATGACTGGATGATGCTGTGTTCCACCATGTGTCTACGGAAACCTCAGCCGCTAGCCTATGGCTGAAATTACAAAGGCTGTATGAGAGGAAGACAGCCGGTAATAAGATTTTTCTGATAAGGCAACTTGTGAATTTCAAATTCAAGAATGGTGGTTCTGTGGCTGAGCACATGAATGAGGTTAGTAATATAGTGAACCAACTCTTTTCTATGAAGATGGTCCTGAATGATGAATTGCAGGCTTTGCTTTTACTTAGTTCATTGCCTGACAGTTGGAAGACATTGGTGGTGTCTCTAAGTAACTCCGCGCCAGACAGAAAAATATCTATGGAACAGGTTACTAGCTGTCTCTTCAATGAAGAGACAAGGAGGAAGTCCCAGGGGTCTACTCAACAAGAGGCCCTTGTGACATAGGAACGGGGGAGAGGAAAGAACAGGAAGGGCGGGAAGGCCCAAGATAAATCAAGAGGCAAGTCAAGTAACAGAAAAGATGTTGAATACTGAAATTGTGGCAAGAAGGGCCACTATAAGCATGAACGTCGTAAGGTTAAGAACGACAAGAAAGGAAAAGGAAAGGAGAAGGATGATAAATCAGATTCCACTACGGTCGCTTCAGATGGCGACGTTGTAGTTATTCTTTCTACAAATCATGATGCATGTCTCACGGCTACGAGTCAGGACACCGACTGGGTGAATGACTCAAGAGCTTCATTTCATGCGACTCCACGTAGGAATTTCTTCACAAGCTACAAGTCAGGTGACTATAGGACCGTGAAGATGGAAAATTCTGGCGTATCGAAGATCGTGGGAGTTGGTGATATTTATGTGAAGACCGATGTGGGCTACACGTTGGTTCTCAGGAATACGAGGCATATCCTAGACCTTCGCCTCAACTTGACGTCAACGGGAAGGTTGGATAATGATGGCTATGAAAGCTAGTTTGCTGGTGAGCGCTGGAAGCTCATCAAGGATTCGTTTATCGCAACCAGAGGAAAGAAGTGTTGCACCTTGTACAAGGCAAGTGTCAGTGTATGTAAGGGTGGGTTGAACGCAGTGGAAGATTTAGCTATTGACATGTGGCACAGGCGTCTAGGCCACATGAGTGAAAAAGGGCTTCAACTACTAGCTAGGAAGCGACTCCTTCCAGACGTGACAGGTATACCTCTCAAAACCTGTCTTGATTGTTTATCAGGAAAACAGCATAGAGTTTCATTTGTTAAATCTGTTTCTCATGTTAATAAAGTGCATACATTAGATTTGGTTTATTCTGATGTTTGTGTCCTATGAGGATAAAAATCTTGGGTGGGGCATTGTACTTTGTTACTTTTATAGATGATGCATCTAGGAGGGTTTGAGCTTATGTTTTGAAATCCAAGGACGAGGTCTTTTGTGTGTTTAAATTATTTCATGCTATGGTCGAGAGAGAGATAGGTAGATCATTGAAGTGCATCTGTACTGACAATGGTGGTGAATACATCAATGACTTTCATGAATACTGCAAGTCCCTGGGTATACGGCATGAACAGACGGTTCCCAAGACCCCCCAGCATAATGGTGTAGCTGAGCGAATGAATCGCACCATTGTAGAGAGAATTAGATGCATGTTATCCCATGCGAAATTGCCCAAGACGTTTTGGATAGAAGCAATGCACACGGCGGTGTATCTGATAAACAGGTCTCCATCAGCCCCATTGAATGGAGAAGTACCTGAGAAGGTGTGGACTGGACAGGATCCATCGTACAGTTATCTCAGGGTGTTTGGATACAGGGCATCTGTTCATGTACCGAAGGACGAGAGGTCTAAGCTCGATATAAAGATCATGCAGTGTGTGTTCTTAGAGTACGGTGATGAAAAGTTCGGTTGCAGATTGTGGGATCCGACCGAGAAGAAGCTCATCAGGAGCAGAGATGTGGTTTTCTTTGAAGATTAGTGTATAAAAGACATTGGTAAAACAGAGAAGAACCGGCCTAGTTCAAGTGAGCTAGAGGACATGGATCCGATTATTCCTCCCGTGGTGCCTGATGACGGGAGAGTACAACAAGGTGCAGAGGACAAGAGAGTTCCTTCAGAAGATGGACCAAGGGATCAGCCCCCACTTGATCCACCTGTTGAGCCATAAGTGAGGAGGTCATCTAGGGACAAACAGCCGTCCAAGAGGTACTCGCCGCATGAGTATATTATGTTGACTGATGGGGGAGAGCCAGAAGATTATTGTAATGCCCTAGCCGACGAGCATAAGGAGGAGTGGTTGAAAGCTATGTAAGAGGAGATGAAATTCTTGCATAAAAACCACACCTATGATATGGTGAAACTGTCTAAGGGCAAGAAAGCTCTGAGCAACAAGTGGGTGTTCAGAAAGAAGGTTGAGCAGAAGAATTCACAGATGAGGTTTAAGGCCATACTTGTGGTAAAATGGTTCGGTCAGAGGAAAGGCATAGACTTCAAGGAGATATTCTTACCAGTAGTGAAGATGACATCCATACGGGTGTTGCTTGGGTTGGCAGCTAGCATGGATCTGGAGATAGAGCAGTTGGACGTTAAAACTGCTTTCTTCCATAGTGACCTGGAAGAAGAGATCTACATGCACCAACCAGAAGGGTTCGAAGTCAAGGGCAAATAGCATATGGTGTGTAGGCTGAGAAAGAGCTTGTATGGGCTGAAACAAGCTCCATAACAATGGTACAAGAAGTTCGATTCATTCATGTTACAGCATGGGTATGACAGAATAGAGTCGGACCACTATGTGTTCACGCGCAAGTTCTCAGATGGTGATTTCATAGTTCTGCTCTTATACGTTGATGACATGCTCATCATGGGAAAGGACATCAAGAAGATCGACAGGCTGAAACAGGAGTTGGGCAAGTCCTTTGGGATGAAAGACTTGGGCTCGGCTAAACAGATCTTAAGAATGGAGATAACCCGTGACAAAAGTAGCAGGAAACTTTAACTGTCATAAGAGCGGTATATTGAGAAAGTCCTAGAGCAGTTCAATATGAATGGAGCGAAGCTAGTCAGTACTTCACTGGATGGTCACTTCAGATTGAGCGACAGACAGTGTCCCAAGATGAAGGCAGAGGTGGAAGAGATGCAGAAGATACCCTACGCATCAGCTGTAGGAAGTTTGATGTATGCTATGGTGTGTACACGCCCAGACATAGCATATGCGGTTAGTGTTGTCAGCTAATATCTTGTTAATCCTGGCAAAGAGCATTGAGCAGCGGTGAAGTGGATACTACGGTATCTAAGAGGCTCATCCAGGTTGTGCTTATGCTAAGGTGATGAAAAATCTGTGATAGAGGGCTACACAGATGCAGATATGGTAGGCGACATAGATTCTAGGAAGTCTAAATCGGGGTTCATGTTTACGTTTACAGAGGGATCAGTTTCTTGGCAGAGCAAGCTACAGAAGATCGTAGTATTGTCGACGACGGAGGCCGAGTACATTATAGTCACAGAAGCATGTAAAGAGATGCTTTGGATGAAGAGGTTCCTACAGGAACTTAGCCTGAAGCAGGAGGAGCACATGGTCTATTGCGATAGTCAGAGTGCTATACACTTGAGCAAGAATCCAAGTTAGCATTCCAAGTCGAAGCACACAGAGATTCGGTATCACTGGATCAGGGATACTTTGGAACAAAAGGTGTTACAGTTTGAGAAGGTCAACACGGATGATAATGGGTCAGACATGATGACCAAGGCTTTGCTCAAGGACAAATTTGAGGTTTGTAGAAACCTAAATGGCTTGAAGAAGGAGGATCCTTCCCGGGTCAAAAAGGAAAAGATTTGATGGGATTTTTGCCCCATGTTCGATCGGGCGTAGGTCTTACTCGACCGGTCGAATGCTGGTACGACCAGTCGTGGGAGTCGAGTCGTAACTCGACTCAAAGTCCAGCTATTGGACTATTTTTTTCAGAGGGTACTCGACCGGTCGTAGGTGGTCCACGACTGGTCGTAGGAGGTGCTCGACAGGTCATAGGAGGTCCATGATCGGTCGAACCTACGCAAATTCATTCCTCAATTTTGTGCGAATTTCGTGTCACAAGTCCTTTTGTAACTGGGATGCAGAAAGAAGTTTCCTAAAACTATAAAAAGGAGTCCCTAGGGCTTTTTAGGATATGTTGTGTACAGTATAAGAGGGTTTCCTAAAGGGGTTTAGGGATATCAAAGGTGAGAGAGTGAGAGAAAAGAGAGAGGAAGCTTATGAAAGGGAGCCGTCGTCTCAACGCTTCTACGTCCTCGTGATCGGTGAGATCCCTCTATTTTTCCTTTATTCTCTTATTGTTCATTCACTCCTGCGTGAGTGACGAAGGTTGTAACGTTCTACTTCATAGTGGATTGTTGATCTGGATGAGGTCCTATAGTTTTTACCTTTTTGAGGGTTTTTCATATAAAAATCTCTTGTATGGTATGTGATTGATGCTTTGATTTATTTCATTGCTTTTATTATCCCATAATTCTGGTTTGTTCTGGAGGACTAGATCCTAAGGTTTTGTGTAAGGCCCCCAACAGTAAGTTGTGTAGGTCCCACCATAATGTGTGGCTTATATCCACACCGTCCACCTATTTTTTGAGATCATTTTAGAGCATGGGCCAAAAGATCAGGTAGATCTAAAGCTCAAGTGGACCCCACCACAGAAAGTAGTGGGGTTTGAACACCTACCGTTGAAAACTTCTTTGGGGCCACATAAGTTTTGGATTTGTCTCATTTTTAAGCCCATGCCATAAAATGAGGTTACAAAACAAATGAATGGTTTAGATATAACACGTGTTATTTTCAATAGTTTCAAATGATGGTGGATATATCTATTCAATGTATAACAAATCCAAGAATGAATCTCACTGTATTGGAAACATAGCATGGAATTAGGCTTATTCCATGGTAGCATTAAAAGATTATTAAGACTCAATTGTAATGTTTACTTACTATTCAACCTGTTGATACCGTCACATAAAACTAGATGAAGGATAAAATAAATATCATCTTGATCTAAAACTTTTTATGGCCCACGAGAAGTCTTTAATGGCCCATCACCAATGTTTCTTATGGTATGGTTCACTTAGACGTGGATCTGTTTCTTTTTTCATCTCATGCATTAAAATGGATAGACAACGTAAATGTAAAATACATACATTAAGGTGGGCCCCATAGTAATTGGGTTTTAGGTGAGGGTGGGGTTCTGTTAGAAAGTAGCACACATGGCTTGTACCGAGATCTGTTAGAAAGTAGCATACGTGGCTTGTACCAACCAAATTTAGCCTCGCTAGAAGCCTCACCAAACTCTATTTTTTTGGCTTGACCAAATCGTGGTCCATTTCTTTCTTGTCACATGTGTTATAAACTAGGCTGAATCACGTAAACAGATACACTGTCCTTAAAGCGTAATTCGCCCCCTTATCAATTGTTGATGGGTTACAGGTGAATTGCTTCTAGGATTAGACAAGCCTTAGCTGGATCTAGCGTACAACAATCACGATATGTCCACTATGGAACAGTTGAACGCAACAGATGTATTCTAGCAGACTCAGAACAGTAGAGATGTTCACAGTATTCTAATCGATGTTTGGATTGTATCTGATCTGATGGGAGAGATGGTGTGTTGAGATGATGAAATTGGACTGGAATGGTCCAGTTTATATAGGCATCAGGTAGTGGACCATTGCTAGGAGATTATCAATGGTTCAGAACGTTTGGAAAATATTTCTAACCATTGATCATTATCTCCAGCCGTTTCTGGTCGTCGGATCAAAGGATCTGACCGTTAGATCATCGTGGTCCGTCCGTTTTCAAACCGTTGTGGCTTTAAAGGTAGAGTCATTTTCAGAAACTGCTGAACATTTTGGATTTATGATCCGACCGTTCTTAGTCTCCTATAAAACTCAGACCATTCAGACCCCATCGCACATAGGCACTGACCAGACCTATCGCACTGTCTCGCGACGGTTCGCGTAAGGTTGCGAGGGAGCGACTACTCTATGACACGATGCGCAAGTGCACCAACTAGCACCACTATAGCCACACTGCCCACGCCCTCGCCCTCACTCGTGCCCGAGTGCAAGCGCGAGCGCAACACAACCTGAGCATCTCCACATCCAAAACACCAAGTCAGAATACTCTTCACAAGTCCACATATAAACCACAAAAGCATTTCAACCATTTCTGATGTGGGACAAAGTACACATCGCACTTTTTGGATTCGAAATTTTCAAAAAAGCGTTTTGGCAGCAAAATCCTAAAAATTTGAAATTTTAAATTTTTTCAAAAAACCACTAAATTTCAACAACATGTCATACGTGTAGATGTCGTGGATTATTTGGAGATCCCATCACTAGAGATATCCAAGTGATCCAAATTTGTGGGGGCCACCATTGATGTGTGTTTTATCCAAGTTGTACATCTGTTTGCCATCGTTAAAATGAGGCAGATTTAAAGCTCAAGTGCACCATGGGGATTGAATGCCAACCATTGAAAACCTCTTTGGGATACAAAAGTTTTGGATTAAGCTATATTTATGTTTTCCCTTGGTCTGAATTTGTGTGATCTTACAAACTGGTTGGATGGCAAATAAAAAGCATAGTGAGCCTTGGGAGGCTTGCAATGGTAGGCCTTATTATTAGAGCTGGGCACGGATGCCTTTACTCATCTGACTCGTTCAGACCCAACTCAACTCGACCCGAACCGAGTGGGTGAGTCTATTCAAACCAAGTAGACCTCGCCCAATCTGAACTCAAACCGAGTTAAGTCTGAGTGTAATTCGACTTGACTCAACCCAAAACACAACTTGTTCAGACTCAACTCGATCCGAAACCCGACTTAACTTGGGTTCAGGTAGTGTGTGTGTGTGTGTGCGCATAAACTTAATTATCTAACCTACCCTACACGCCACATGACCGCACCCAACCCAATCTCTCTCCCTCCCTCCTTCCTCCTCTCCCAAGAGCACCAGCCACCCACCACCACCACCCACCAGGCCACCCTCCTCTCTCTCTCTCTCTCTTTCTCTCTCTCTCTCTCTCTCTCTCTACACTCCCTCCCTCATCTCTCAAGCCCGACAACCACTCATCTTGACTCAGGCAACGCCGCAACAGCTCATCCGGATGAACCGCACCCAACCAGTCACCCGACTTTCCCTCTAATCAAGGTAACTTACTAATTTCTATAGTTTATATTTTATTAATTTCTAATTTATGAGTCGTGAAATTGAGACTGGGTATGGTTGAAATCGAGTACGTTCGAGCTAGTTGTGGTGTGCAATCAGGCTGGCTCAAGTTAGATCGAGCTAAGTATGGATAGTGTGGTGCATCTGAGCTAGCTCGAGTACGGTCGGGCTGGTTGTGGTGCTGCCGAGATGGCTCGGGTGCAGTTGGACTAACTGTGGTTTGTCCGGGCTAGCTCAGTCTAAGCCATTTCTAAACCCTAAACCTAAACCTAAATCATAAACCTAAATACTTAACTTAAAGCCTAAAACCTAAACCATAAACATAATCCCTAAACCTAAACCTAAACCCAAACCTAAACTCTAAACCCTAAACCTAAATCCTAAAACTAAACCCTAATCCCTAAGCCATATACCTAATCCCTAAACCCTAAACCCAAACCCTAATCCCTAAACCCTAAACCTAATCCTTAAACCTTAAACCTTAAACCTAATCCCTAAACTCTAAACCTAATCCCTAAAACCTAAACCTTAAACCCTAAACGGCTAATGCATTTTATTTTTTTGAATTAAACAATTAGTGGTTTATTTTTATGAATTACAGATTATATTGTTTATTCCTTAGCTTATTATTTTGCATTAGATAGTTAGCCTAATGTGGTTTATTTTATGAATTAGACAATTAGTTAGCCATTTGAGGATTTTGATTTGAACAGATATAGATGTAGTGAATTTTTGGTGGCATAGAAATTGCTTAAATTGTTTCGTTTTAGACAGTTCAAGGTTAGATAACATGCTTTCATATAACCTATTTAAATAATTATACCTGTTCTGTGCTCTATTTCCTCATTTCTCTCTAGATATGTTTCTTCCTATTTATTTCTCATGTCAAATATCTTCTCATTGGTTAGATATTTGGCATGTGAATGAAATGAAAGATTAACTTATTTAGAGAGACATGGAGAGATGCTGCCGGAATCTCGGCGTGGGCATTTAAATAGGAATATGAAAGTATTACAATCTATCCAACCTTGGATGGGCGACTAATTTAAGGTTTAGTATATACTTTTAAGGCATTATAGTACTAGTCTAATTTAGTATCTTTCAATTAGTAGATGACTAGTGAGGAAATTCTAACTACCCCCAACGGTTTGTCAATCACTTCGTCGATAATGTTGGATAAATGATTAAATCTATAAGATGAAGAGGTGCCCATTGAGATTAGTACCTCCTAGAGTTCAATAAAAAGAAAAAAATCAATAGTGTGGGAATATTTTGAAAAAGCAACCCTAAAGAATGGCACGGTGAAAATGTAGTGTAAGTACTGCAAGGCTCAATATAATACACAAGTAGATGGGTCGACCATAACTCTGAAGAAACACCTATTGAAGTGTTATAAAAAAAAAGTGAGAATGTGAATGAGTTATATGAAAGACCTATTGAAGTGTCAGACCTTAGGCTAACAGACATTTTCATTTACCCAATCTTTGTAGATCCTTCACAATGTACCTTGTCCACCTATAAGCATAACAAGGACCATGTGAATGAGTTGGCGGTCAAATTTATTATTGCAAATGAAAAACCATTTCAAATGGTAGAGAATCCATCTTTTGTCAAATTAGCCAGAGGCCTTAATCCTAGATACGAGAATATCTCTCGCACAACAACAAGGAGAGTGTGCATGAAGATATATGCAAGCGATAATGTTAAGTTGAAAGGACAGTTGGTATCAATTTCCCGAATCGGCCTAACATCAAATTTATGGTTGACATCCAATCAATGAAAGGGGTATATGTTACTAACTTCCCACTGTGTTGATGTCAAATGGAGGCTCTACAAAAGAGTTATATGAAAGTGCATTTATTTGTCAATTAGCATGTAGTCTGAGTCTTATAGTCAAATGAACCTCAAAGAAGACCCAAGATTAAAGACTCAGGGTTAGAAGCTTCAAGTGCAAGTTAAGGTAAGCTATAGCCTCACAACCTAGCCAAACCCTATATCTAAATCCCTCTTAACATAGTCCACCCTTAACAAAAAATAACTAGGAAGAACTATAATCAAGGATGTTAAATGATTATGTAAGTTGAAGATCGTGGAAAAAAAAGACCTTTAATTTTAAATATTGTCGGTTTGTCCAGCAATAAGTGAAGTATTTCATAGATTTCTTCAATGACATCAAAGCCTGTTTGATGACATTGAAGGCCCCTTGAATGGAATCATACACATCCTCGATGGCATTGAGATAATGCACTGATAATCCAGCAATAAAACAAGGAAAATACGAATTTCTTTGATGGCATCGAATTCAGTTGGAATCGAACTTACTTTCGATGGCATCGAGAATGTGCCTAAATTGTCCAGCAAGAAATCATAGAAATTTTTAATTTTTTCTGACGGCATCGAATTTAAGCTTCAATGACATCGAACTTAGTTTTAATGGCATCGAAAGAGTACTCAAACTTTCCACCGATCTATCTCAAAAAATTAGAATTTTCATGATGGCATCGAACCACCCTTCGATGGCATCGAAGGACCTCCTCGATGTCATCATAAATGGACCCAAATTGTCTAGCAACCTAAGGTCGTAATTTTAAAATTTTATAATGGCATCGACCCACCCTTCGATTGTTGGGATTTTTTCCTATGGTATCACACAGATCTAGATCTAGGATAACAATTCAATGGCACCAAGCACATACAAGAGAACACACAGATTTAATGTGAAAAACTCTTTCGGGAAAAAAACACGGCACAGAGCGACAGATCTCCACTATGAAAATAGAAAGTACAAAGAGAGAGGACTTACCCGGTTCGAACAACCTCGAATCTCACCCTTGCTACACCCTTTGATTTCCCTAGAACCCCTTTAGAAAGCCTTAGAATTATTTCTCATACCCTAGCAAAACCCTAGGAACCCCTATTTATAGTTTTAGGAAACTCCTTTCCGCATCCTTGTGTGAAAGGACTCAAAATCCGCAATCTGCATAAAATTGCGGAACGAATCTGCATAACCACAACTGGTCGAGCAGACTGCACGATCCGTCGAGCACCACTCACGATCGATCGAGCATGTCTCACGACCGGTTGAGCAGCTCGGACCCTAAAAATTGATGCTCGCTGGACTTTGAGTCGAGCGGGCACGACTAGTCGAGCCGCTCCCACGATCGGTCGAAGTTGACCCACGACCGGTCGTACACATTCAGATTTAAGACATGATAACATCGACAAAGACTATCTAAGAACCATTTGAATATCTTCTTACTCGATTTTGATGGGATCGAAGAATGTTCAATAACATTGAAGGTCACTTTGATGGCATCGAACCTAACAGTTTTCTGCCCATTTTTTTATCATTGTTTTTGTTCTATAAATTGGTATGATTGTTCCTTGGAAATTTTGTGACTATTTGAAAGAGCTTTGAGAGAGTTAATTACAAGAGTAAATACCCACCTTCTCTCGCCCTCTTTCCTGATGAAGTTTATCATTCAATCCTTATCTTAAAGGAAATCATTGGAATATTCAAAGCTTGGATTGAACAATGAACTCCAACATTCATTGATGCTCTAACAACCTTATTTATTGGCAAATCCATATGCTAGGAAGCATTGAAATCTTAGCCGTAGGGGATCATTTCTAGTTCTTAAAGACCCATTAATACCTATATAGGATTTACCCAAAACCCTTGACCCATCAACTTCGACATCTTCATTAGAGCATCATTATTCATTTGAGATATAAGGGAGATGAAGACTCTTAAACAACTTGGAAGATCTTCATCAATGTGCTTAATGAGGCTCACTCACTTGTAGGTAAGTATAAGAGTCCAATTATGTCTGAAAATTTTTCATTGTGCAAGATTGGAATTTACAGTTTATTTTTCCAAACTCGCTAAGTCCTTGCGTAGGCCTCCGATGGGAGAGTATGTGTTGTTGTCCTTGTGTAGGATTTCTCAAGTTATTGCGTAGAACTTGATAAGACCTTGTGTAGGCAAATAATAACATTGTGTAGGTTGTGAAGGTTTATGGTGAACCTCGTTTAAAACCATTGAATAGTGAAAGTCGGCATACTCTAAGAGAGAGTGGGTCAGTCGGGAGTGGAGTAGGCATGTAGCCAAACCACTATATATTATTATGCATTGTGGTGAATGTTTTGATTCATTATTTGTGATGTTTGGTTGAATTCTATACTCTATCTATTTTAACTACGTTTATGCACTTATGCATCTTTAAATTTCTTTACTTGATTGTTTAAAAGTGTATGTAATTAGATTAATTAAAATTTAAAAATTCCTATTCACCCCCTATAGGATAATTAGACATATCTTCGAGCTTCTTTTATAGTGGTTAAGCCGCAATTTCATTATAAACTTCTATTAAATTGCACTTCCTCACGTTGGTTTGATAATTTTAGACCACATCTATAAATGCTTTGTAGAGTGGGGTATTTAAAAGAAAATCTTCTCGATAATTTTAGACAATGCCTCTACAAATGATAGTGTGATAACAATTTTGTGGAACCAGTTTATGGCCACTTGTGACTTGTATTTCAGAGGAAAAATATTTCATGTTAGTTATTGTTCCCATATCCTAAACTTCATTGTAAAAGATGGACTTAAAATAATTGAGCCAATGATCGAGAACATATGAGAGAGTGTAAAGTACATACGGGGGTCACATTTATGATTAAATGCATAAAATGGGATCGTGAAATGGTTGAATTTGTTATATAATGGAATGATGAAGTTGACACGTTGGAATTTAACTTATGAAATGTTTAATTCAACAATAGCTTTCAAAGATGCATTCTCTCATTATGCAGAGCGTGATAGTGCATATCAGTAGTTGCCTTCCGATGATGATTGGACAAGAGCTGAAACAGTTCACAAGTTTCTTTCAGTTTTTTACAACACAACAAAAATATTTTTGGGAAGGAAGTATCTAACAAAAAATATATTCTACCAAAACTTTAGAAAGTTAAAGATGTTTTGTACAGAAGCTATAGTGGACCAGACTTTCTACAAATAATGACTATGGGTATGCAGTTAAAGTTTGATAAGTATTGGTCTGAGTGCAGTTTGGTAAGGACTATTACGGTTGTTTTTTATCCTTGATACAAGATGTTCGTATTATATTCATTTTAGAAAGTTGTATGGCAAGAAGAGTGCCACTGAGGTCGATAAGATTTGTGATGTTATTAAAAATTTGTACAATTTCTATGTAGAAACTTTAGGGGTCGTAAAAGACAATACCACAGGCTGAACTTAAGTGGCTTCTAGTTCTAGTGTTGCTACACAATGAAATACGATCAACAATGTCATATCTTTCATGGCACAAGTTGAGACCCAAACACCAACAAGATAAACAGAACTTGACCACTATCTCAAGGAGTCATTTATAAAGTACAACGACAAAGAATTTGATGTTTTATACTGACATAAGTCAAAAGCTCATGAATCACATTACTTTGTGCTCTAGTTGATGGCATGAGACATTATCATTTCTAATTTTAACCACAACGTCAGAATCTATTTTTAACATGAGGATTAGAGTCTTGAACAAGTATTGAAGCTCACTTACACTGGAATCAATTGAATCGCTCATTTATACATAGGATTGGCTGCGTCTGATTTGGGGAAAAGGCAACTCTATTGATGAGGAGTTTAAGGAACATGAGTCTAAAAAGGAGAATGCGATAATATCTGTAACAATTGCATGAAATATGATGAGACAATGCCTTCTATTTTCCTTGCATTTGCTAACGACAATTTGACAATTGTTATTTGTGGACTTGAATTGTAACATTTGATAGGTGGATGGATATTTTCTATCTTAACACTTATTGGCATATATATTTTCTCTTTTCGTTTATGTTTTTTAATGACTTAATGTTTCTTAATTTTCATATGATTGGCTGGTTGCGTTTGTCTATCTTCATTCGTTATTTATGTTTCTACAACCTAACCAAATATTATTTCTTTCAAAATTCACACTATGAATATGATATCGAAAGATGACCCATTGGCATATATTTGGGATTATGGAGCCCAAGTTTACTAATAGGACAAAAAGATAAAGATATAAGTTGTGTGGAAAACAACTTGTAAACAAAAAAAAAAAAAAATTTGGTTAAAATTACATTTGGCTTGTCAGAGAGGAGACGTTGATCCATGTAGCAAAGCTCCTCCCGAAGTCCGAGATTTATTTCAAGCAATTCTAAACTCAAATACAAAGGCTTTCACCACCCCTTCCTGTAATACAACCAGCCACATAAGATATTGAAGTGAGCCTATTATAATTGAAGAAGGGTCAAGCAGAGGAAGTGCCCCACACTTAGTAGAGAAAAGGAAGACAAATTATTAAGGGAACAAGAAGAATAAGATTATAAATAAATCATAGAAAAAAACTTGGAATTGGCATCAATGACCATACAATTGTAAGAACTCTATGTGGTGGGCCTTACTGATCAACAGTCTGGATTGTCCTTCAGTTGGACTATGTGTTAAAGTACACCAGTGGGCTCCACTTCAGGTGATCTGCTGCGCAGCCTATCTGTGTAGCAGTGCATATTAGGTGCGGAATGCTATAGCCTTACGCAAGGCTACTTGAGTTGAACAAGGACACAGAGATGTGGAGCGTGGGAGAGAGAGTTGTGATGGGTGTCAAACTCTCTCTCCACAGACTTTATATAAGAGACTACTGGGTCCCTGATCCTACACCATGACAGAAGCCGAATTCCCATCTACTATTCTAAATAAGGGTGTGAAGGAAAGGAAGACTACATCAAAGGTTTCTGGTATTCTTATTTGGTATTCATGGCATCTCAATTAAGTAAGCCATCTGTAACGCCCGTGAAAAATCCATACTTGGGCTCGAGTACCAACTCGACCCGAAATTGCGTAGAATTCATTCCTTTAGAAAATATGACTAGGTTAGCTAGTGCAACGTTAGAATAGATGGGAAATGGTCCCTGATCACTTTAAATACGTTCTACAAGGCCCGAAGCGAGTGGAACCAAGGGTGCTATAATGCTCTAAAGCCTCGGATCAAACTCTAAACCGGTTTGTTCTCTGGACCACTTTGAATCTTTGTATTGGATCTAGACCGCACGTTGAAAGTCTGATACCTCCTATCTTAGACCGTTAGAACCGTCTAGCTGGACTTGACACTCATTCCAAAAATCAAGTCAAACCGATAATCACAGGCTATTTCATTGAGCCCGGACCGAAGAGAGTGAGAATAGGGTTAGAATTGGAATTTGAAATTCAAATCTGGCACACAATTTGACGCATCAGTATTGAGCGTTCTGACCGTCAGAATACAGTCAAATTACACCCTTGGATCAGGAAAAATATCAATTATATATCACGAGACTTATAGGCCTGATCTTGGTGCGGTGACCGTTAAACTAAAACTGGGCCGCCACGCGCGATCTGGGAACCCAACCGGTCTGAAAACTGGATGTGTGCTAGATCCAGTATGCATGAGCTTAAGTCCGACCGCATTTGGCCTGGGGACCTCCAGAAATGCCCTTTTGGACCGAAACGGCCCCGATTTGGTTAGGCACCAAGTAAACATTGTTCCCAAGCCTATTTTGGGCATGTTTTAGGCTATAAAAGGGGTTGAAACCCTCACTCCTCTCTCCCATCCGAATTTGAGAGAAGCCCTAGCTTGGGAGAGAGAAAAAGAGTGAGAGATTGTGAGAGAGTGGGAGAGTTCTTCCTGCCACTTGTGCTACGTGTTGCACGTGCTTAAGCAACACTCCTCTACCGCTTTCCCGGCGATTCCACTACGATCCTAGGTAAGTAAAAATCCTAAATAGTTGTTGATTTGAGTTTTCCTTGTTTCCATAGCGATGTAGCTTATGGATCTTATGTATTAGGCTCCTTACTCGCCGTAGACGAAGCATATACGCTCCGCTTCAATTCCCGAGTCTACAAGACACTAGGTGAGGATTTTAGACGCTTTGATTGACGGTTCCCAACGCTTTCAATGTCGTTTAATAGTAGATTCTTGACGGCATCGCCGTTTGACATGTACAAAATGCTCTCCGTTTCCCGTTTCGTAAGCTAACGAAGAATATGAGATTTAGGGCATTTTAGTCATTTGTAGGAAGTACTGTTTACATTCATATTTTGCTGATGTGATTGACATGGTTTGTTGTCGCATTAGGAAGTTAGGAATGCGTGCATAATTAGTTTGGCGAAGAGATTCGCCTAGTTGCGCACTTTGGGTCGACATACTATATGTAGACTTAAGTGTGTAGTGTATGTGTTTGTATAAATGCTTGTATTAGTATGTATTGAATTAAATGATGTTATTTGATAGTTTGTGATTGATTTTTTAATTATTATGCTGACCTAAATGATTTTCTACATATTGACAAAATGCATGATTTCATTACATGCATAGAATGTATGTGCTTGAGGATTTGCTTAAGTTGAATATGCATGGGAAGTATGCCTTGAAGATTTGCTTAAGTTGAATGTTATAACATGTGCTAACATGCTCACATGATGTATTTCAATTCCAATACCTTTTTATAGTGTTAATGTAATTCCATAGATGTGTGGGACTTGACTTAGTCCAGGCAGTCGGTAACCGAGCGAATTCGTGGCTGACTGGTCATAGCCACGAACGACGCGTCGATGAATGTGATTCGTGTTGAGAGTTGGCGGCAGTGGTTAGGCCACGCGAAGTGTTTTACGCACTTCATGTCGTTCAATTCGAGATGCGATCGCGCTAGTCGAGCCCGTCAAGTAACCCGACTGGCCGATGTTTGTTAACCTTGTATGTATCATAACTGCTTGAACCTAGGGTACTGAACTTACCATTGTAAACCCTATTAACCGTGGTACCTTGATCCACGAAGACTCATGAGCCGGGCATGGTGGTATGGGACACCGTGGTCGAGCTGTCGGCCTACGCTGGGGCCACAAACCTCCCCGTAGTGACCAATGAGCACCTTGACTCGTGAGCAGATTATGGTGGTATGGGACACTATATTCTAGCTGTCGGCCTACACTGATCAGGCGACGAGCCCTTTGTAGTGACCGCGAGCGTATTCTGAGTTCACGGGAGGCGACGACCCTTCCGTGCAGTAGAGTACAGTAGGCTTGTATTGATAAGGTGATGGGGGAGCGGTGCAACGAGTGCGAGCAACAGCCCTGGCAGCCCTTGCAGTGACCTACGAAATGTACATCGTATGAGATTACTAGGAGTGACGACCCTAGACAGGATCCGTGTTGGGATTGATACAAGGGAAGTACCTTAGTTTCCCAATCCTGCTGTTTGAATGGACTAATAACAACTTGGTAATCATATCACCATCGCATTGCATGTGCCTGGAAGATGTGGAGCACTCTAGGGAGTGTGGCATGCCGCGGTCGTAAGATGTTGCCGCATGAGGGTGATCGTCGGTGAGGGCATACATCACGTCATATCATCTTGCATTAACAACAGTATTAGAATTGTCTGATTTACTGCTTTACTATTATCGCGTGATTGAATTGTGAACATGCTAATCTTTGCTCTATGATTCCACTGAGTTGATCACTCATTCCCACGTTACGGGATGGTATTTGCAACACCCACCAGACCATGTTGTAGTTGCAGGTGACGACGAGATCCAGGAGGTGGAGCCGGAGATTGACGAGGACCAGGATGAGTTCTCGTATATGCAGTATCACGACGGCTTCCCGTAGGTGACCTGGATCGAGGGGGACTTCAGTGGGACTATTTTGAACTTATTCTTTTGTCTATTTACATGTATATGAGACTCAGAGATGTAGTCATACTTTGGAGACAGTTGAGATTACTTTATTTTTCCATACAGTGATATATATATTGTTTAGTCTTCCGCTTGCTTTTATCACTGGATCTGAAGTATGAATTGCAGTTTTGGTATACTTTTACTCATGTGATTGCTTTAAATCAGACAACATTGAATCATAACCATTTTTGTTGCATAAGTGACGGTCTGGAACTCGGGAGTTGAGTTTATACACGACCCCCGATTTTCAGGGTGTTACACCATCCGAACCCTTGATCCACATGTCCTATGCACAACCCGATCTCAGGGATTTCCGCATATAGTTGATTCTACAGTTGGTATCAGAGCCATCTGTGCAAAGGCATGAATGATCAGATTATCTATTTCAAATTCATCCTTTAGGGATTCAAAATTCCACATCAGATTTTTTCAAATTCCCAAATCAAGAATATTGGAATTTTGAATTTCGTATCCAATTAGGGATTTTCATCCTCACTTCCAATATTAGGGGTTTCGAATTCGAATCCCCAAATCCATATATTAATTAGGGATTATTCGAACCCCAAATCCAGTTAATTTGAGGATTTTAGTTCTATAACCCCAAATTAGTTAATTTATTAGGAATTCTCGAATCCCTTAATCTAGTAATAGTAATTAGGGATTTTGGAATCGAACCCCAAATCCATATTCAACCATTAGGAGTTTCGAATCCCTAATTTCGCACCTCAGATTATTGGGATTTTTGAAACCCTAAATCTCATATTGGGGATTGCAGGATTAAACCCCAAATTCAGGCTGATAATTAGGGATTTTGGAATCCAGATCCCCAAATCCATATCTATTAGGGATTTTGAATTCAAAATCCCCAAATCCAATAATTAGGGATTTTTGAATCCCTAAATCCAGCTTAACCATTATTAGGGATTCCTTCGGATCCCATTATCGTCAGGGATTTTAAATCCCAAATCCACTCACCTTAATTTGTTAGACCGGTAGCCATTATCGAATCTCGTTTTTTTAGACGATGGTGATGAGTCTCAACCTCTCTTTTCTTCCTCTATCCAGAACCATCACCAGCGCCTCGACCTTTTGCATTCATCAATGGTAGCTGTTGCCCCAGCCGCTGTTTTTCGATGATGATTACAAAGACAAGAGAAGCTCAATCTCTTCTCGTTGCATGAGGCAGATGGGGAGAACTGTTGAGATTCGTCTCTTTTTCAAACGATGCTTACAGTAGGTCGAGATCAACCAGGTTCTTCCTCGCCGCAGACATCAGGTCGAAAATGACCTGCTTTTCTTTGCGACTGGAATTAGGTCGAAGACCGACCTTATGTAAAGTCGGGTCCTCAGACTCAATTTCAATATTTTAGGTTCAAATCGGATCCACGCTCTGGACCCGATTTTAGTTTAATCGGATCTGCTCTCTGGATCTTTGAGTTGGGCCTGATAGATACATAAGCCCATTACTGAATCTTGGGCCCATTCCACTGAATCCTTGGGCCATTAGTATTCTAAAGATATTTATGGGCCTGATCCTTCATGGGCCTCGTCCTCTATAAGATTAATGGGCCTGATTTTTCATAATCATTGATGGGCCTAATCCATATATGGCTGTCATTGTAAACATTATGTTTACATTATGGATATTGATAGATAGATCTAAACCATCCATAATGTATTATGTGGGCATCTCATATGAAATATTCACTAGGTGGACAATCAAAGGTGTCTATATACTATAATTTAAACCTCATATATGTTAGACCTAATCATAATTTTGATCTAAACGGATTGTTCAATGTTACCACCCATCTTATGATAATTCTGAACCAATTATGGGTGCCTTAGGATGATGTATAGATCATATGGATTGAATTCTGATGAAGCCCTAATTTAGGCCCATTACCCATCCTTAATAGTCTCACATAGACCATTGGATCATAGAGAGAAAAACATATCTCACAACTTCTCTCTTAGTTCATCTATTTTCCAATGATCAAAACTGACAATCTTGTGGGCCGCATTAGACTAATTTAGATATAATCCAATAAGAGGCAGGATTATAATCGCGATCCTGAGTCTGTCTTTGCAATGTTGGATGCGATTGTGTTAGCCACCATAATGATCTTAATCGATGAAAATTTTATAAGTACAAACTTGTAACATTGGGATTAAGAAGATTGTATACAGTTGCGTTCACATTTTATATATAACGGTAATGAAAACACAGACGATTACCGTTTGACAATCACATGAACTGGTGAAGTAAATGATGGTGGTAATATAAGGTTGAAAGACTCATCTCACTCATAGGTGTTGAGTGTCTCAAATTTACATCACTGACATTACTTAGCTTCATGTTCAGGAGGATCACTGACATATTATCATTACCTCCCATAGGAGGAATGATGATGATGTAACAGAGTCTTTCCAAGATGTGATGGTCGGGCCCATCGTCATCTTGGATGATTCAGTTGATGCCTCCCTTAGCAATTGAATTGATTAACTTTACCTGATATTTTGTCTACATTCATAAATTGCTTTATGAAATAATGAACAGATATGAGTAAACATATATTTCTCTTCTATTTCAGTCTCAATTCCAACTAGTACGCATCAAGTTCCTGCCCTAAATGGGTCTAATTATGCTTAATGGAAGAACGTCATTAAAGTTGTACTCAGCTATCTTCAATTAGATCTTGCCCTGATAACACCAGAACTACCAAAACCATCTGATAATGCCACTGAAGCATAATATAATCGATGGAAGGCATGGTTTAGATCAAATGATACATGCCTGAAAGTCAGTAAGTATTCGATTTCTGAATTAATGAAAGGTGTCATGCCTGAAACAGATAAGGCCAAAGCATTTCAGACTGAAATGGGAAAATGATTCAAGAAATTTGATAAGTCTAAAGTGGGCATTCTTTTGAATAAATTGACTCGCTCATCTTATGAAGGAAAATGCAATATCCGTGAATACATTGTAGAACAGATTGAGGTTGTCTCTAATATCTATTTTCTAGGGCTTGTACTCACTAATGATCAACTGATTCATTTAATCATGCACAACCTACCTCCCCAATTTGGCACGTTCCTGGTAAACTATAACACTCTAAAGGACATGTGGACATTGGATGAACTTATCACTCAATGCATCCAAGAAGAAGACAGGATCAGTCTGATGGTCAAAGTTTAAAATGTTAATATGGTGATTTTAGGTCAATGGCATGGGCAAGAGAATAAAGGTAAAAGAAAAATGAAACAAGGTTCTAATAATGGATCCTCTTATCATTCATCTGGAAACCATGAGAATCAATCTGGAAATGAATCTAAGCGCGAATGGGTTAAAGGCAAGCCGTGCTTCTTTTGCAAAAAGATGGGTCATCTAAAGAAAGACTACGAAGGATTTAAGAATTAGATCATAAAGAAAGGTAATCATTTTGTTCTTGTCTATTTTGAATCTAATCTAACTGATGTGTCAGCGGATTCCTGATGGATAAATTAAAGAACTACTATTCATATATGCACTTCTATGCAGGAATTACTATAGGCTAGGCCACCAACTGATGCAAAGTGCTTAGTATACGTAGGCAATGGTGTCAAGGTTGGCGTGGAGGTAATAGGAGTCTATAGGCTTAAGTTGAAGACTGGTTATTTTTTTGATTTAGTAGATACATTTTGTGTGTTGTATATAAGACGTAATTTAGTTTCAATTTCCTATTTGGATAAGTTGAGATATTCATTCCACTTTGGAAAAAAAAGCTTTAGTATTTACTTTAATTCGATTAAAGTTGGAATCGGCTCTATAGTAAACAACTTATACCAATTAGACTTGTTTGCCTCTTACGTCTATAATATTCATACCTTACATGAAAATAAAACGGGATCTAAGCGAAAGCTAGACTATGAGAATTTCTCCATGTTGTGGCACAGACGGCTATGCCATATATCTCGTGAGAGATTAGACAGACTTGTGTAAGAAGAAATTTTACATTCTCTAGACTTCACTGACTATAAAGTGTGCATTAATTGCATAAAAGGAAAACAGACCAGAACTAGAAAGAAAGGTGCAACCAAGAGTGTGGGTCTCTTAGAGGTGATACATACAGACATTTGTAAACCATTTTCTATAGCTTCATGGAGTGAACACAAATATTTTATCACCTTTATAGATTATTACTCTCGTTTCGGGTACCTCTATCTTATCAATGAGAAATCAAATGCCCTGGATGCTTTTAAGATCTATAAGGCCGAAGTTGAAAAATAACTTGATAAAAGGATCAAAGTTGTCAGATCTGACCGTGGTGGTGAATATTATGGCAGATATGACGAATCAAGATGCAATCCAAGGCCATTCGTTAGATACCTGCAGGATTATGACATTATCACTTAGTACACTATGACTGGTGCTCTAGAGAAGAATGGTGTGGCTGAGACATGCAATCGCACCCTTATAGATATGGTGCGAAGCATGGTCAACAACTCGATATTGTCATAATCTCTGTGGGATGATGCGATCAAAACCGGAGTTCATATATTAAACAGGGTTCCCAACAAAGGAGTAAATAAAAAAATTTTGAGTGTGGAATAAGAGAAAATTAAGTCTCCGATATCTATATGTTTAGCGTTGTCCTGTTGAGGCCAAAATTTATAACCCGTATGAAAAGAAGCTTGATATTAGAACCGTAAGTTGTTTCTTTATTGGATACCCAGAAAGATTACAAGGTTATCGATTATACTGTCTTTCCTACTCTATCAGGATTGTTGAGACTAGAAATGCCAGATTCATTGAAGACACTGAAAATAGTGGGAGCTCAAACATTAAAAATTTTATATTTGAGGAACAAAGGGTTGTGACCCCAGTCATAGTCACTTCAGATCACGTAGATATTAATAATGCAGATGATCCTACAATATGTGCAGACCACCATGTAAAACCTCATATATAAACCACTGATGAGGAAAATCAAGATAAGACCCAACAAGCTGAATTGTTGAGAAGATCTGAAAGAGAGAAGGCCTATAAATCGAGAAGATTACATCCTATACTTACAGGAGCATGACTTTGACATATGGGTGGAAAAGGATCCTGAATCCTTTACATAAGTCAAATAAAATGTTGATCCTTCTCGTTAGTTTGATGCAATAAAAAACGAGTTAAAATTCATGAGAGATAATAAAGTATGAGATCTTGTAGAGTTAACTACTAGAATAAAGCTGATTGGTTGTAAATGGATATTTAAAACTAAGAGGGACTCCAAGGGTAATGTCGAAAGATATAAAGCCAGACTTGATATTGCTCAAGGATATTGCTGATTGGTTAACCATTTGAATGTTTTCTTAAAATCAAAACTTGTTTTCAACATTATTCTATATGACAGTCATTGATATTGCTCAATGAGGCCCAAGTGAGAGAATGTAAGAACTCTATGTGGTGGGCCTTACTGATCAACGGTCTGGATTGTCCTTCAGTTGAACTATGTGTTAAAGTACACCAGTGGACCCCACTTCAGGTGATTCGCTGCGCAGATAGTACACCAGTGGACCCCACTTCAGGTGATTCGCTGCGCAGCCTATCTGCACAGCAGTGCGTATTAGGGGCGGAATGTTATAGCCTTATGCAAGGCTACTTGACTTGAACAAGGATATAGAGATGTGAAGCGTGGGAGAGAGAGTTGTGATTGGTGTTAAACTCTCTCTCCACAGACTCTGACTGCTGGGTCCCCGATCTTACACCATGACAGAAGCCGAATTCCCATCTATTGTTCTGAATAAGGGTGTGAAGGAAAGAAAGACTACAGCAGAGGTTTCTGGTATTCTTATTTGGTATTCATGGTGTCTCAATTAGGTAAGCCATCCGAACCCTTGATCCACATGTCCTCCTATGTACAACCCGATCTCAGGGATTTCCGCATATAGTTGATCCCACAACAATATCAATCCCCTCCAAGACAACATGATGTCGAAGCATGCATGAGTACTAGACATACACCAGATGATAAATCATTAAAGTTTCTAAAAAGTCTCATTGCATTCTTTAGACTGTTGGATCCCGTATAAATCATATCATAAAAAGAGGTTGAAAAAACTCATTAAATATATGAACAAGGATCATGGAAAGACATCTCCACCATCTGATTCATAAGCGGTGACACAACCATCTTTTAGACACCTCCAGGTCAGACTTAAAATAGAGTTCTCCTGCAATTAAGCCATAAAAAGAGAACCAAATGATGATTTTGGCAACGAAGGTAGAGGATGGCGTTACTATTATGAATAAGGTTACTTGGATTGCACACCACAAAGGCATTCATCATATAGAGGATATTGAATAAATAAATAGTTTATTGGTTTGTACGTGGAACTCCATTTGAGATTCTGAACATTCTTTTGAGTTTTAACAATGTTTATTTACTTTGTTCATTTTTTTACAAATTACTTTTGAGTCTTTAACAATATTTATTATGAACAACTCAACTCAAGTAGAAAAATGACAAGATAAAAAAGCTCAACTCGACCTGACTTGATCCTTGTGATTGGGTTGAACTCGGTCCAGGTTGGTCCAGGATAGACCAGGACTTGGATTGAGTTAGGCATGCTAGACTTGGTAACGAGTCAGGTCAGGTCTATTTCAAAACAGGTCAGGATGGGTCAGCCTTAACTCAGTCTAACTCAACTTGATGCCCAACCATAGTCATTATTCCCACTGTTCTCTTGGCGTTGTCAATTTCAGCTTTGGATTGGCCTCAATTTTTAGGCTATGGGCCTGCAAAATGGATGGATTGCATGAATAAAACACATACATGACGATAGGCTTCATAGAGTTAGGTTACCAACGATATTGCTGGCTCCAAGCAATCCGCCTCCAAGTGTATAATATCCGATATGTGCAAATGGTGTATCACACAACGATGATCATCCTATGGTAAAATTAGGATAATCAATGATGGTATGACCATGTATGGTGTGGCTCACTGAATAAGTTAATCTGCATGAGATTTATCCTAACTGATCATCATTGTGTAACCCATTGTTTGCATGGATCATATATTTTACTTTGAACACCCTCCTGTGCAAGCACGAAAATGCCCTCGCTTCCTCAACTTTCACAATTCATTTTTCTTTGGTTTACTGGTTTGATTTAAATGTGGAGTTATCGCAGAGGTAAAAATATATATGACTTGAAGTTGCCACTGGCCAGAATGCAACTTCAGAATATACGATTGGATAAGACTCATAGAATCTCCTGAAGGGCGAGAAATTAGAATATTCCTCAACTCAAGTGACTCTTGAGTTGGTCTGCACTGTATATCCTGGGTAGTGCCCTCAGTTATGGAAAGGAAGGGGTTAAGCACCATTTTTCGCATGGGCGATGCATAATCTTTGCTTCACATGACTATATTGTTTTTTAGGGGATTCAGGAGGACCTCCAATATAATCAAATTAATCCATACTGTGTTAGGTTCTAAGCCCCTATGTAGGTGTAATAAAGAAAAACAGAGAGAGTGTACTATGTTAAGCTATATTACATACGTAGGGTTTTAGGACCCTGAGTTAGGTGGAATAAAGAAAAATACAAGCAAAAGAAGATGTGGTGTGAGAGTGTGGAAGTTGTTAATATTCTGGTATGTGCGGAATAAAATATGAGTTGATTTAAGATGTGAGAAGGAAAAGATTAAACTAGACACCCTTTTCGGTCAAAGAGAATGGTCAAATATTCCGAATTTCAACCACACTTATTGACTTTAGTATCTTTTTTAGCTTCAGATAGTTCGTGCTTTAGTAGGATAGATCGGCCCTGCAAAGAGCTTTTCAGAGATGGCATAGGATCAATAGGTTTTAACGCGTATGGCCTTTAAGGGAATAACAGTGCGTCGTGGCTGAGATTAAGTTTAAGAGTTAATTTCTAAGTAGTTCTTCCGTGACAACCAAACTTCCCACAACCTCTGCCTTCTCCATTCTTCCATTTTGCCTCCATATTTTCCTTCGTTCTATCCCTTGACACATTTATAGTAAGCTCCTTAAATAAGTTTAGGAAATCTTGATAACTACCCTTTAAGGGTCCTTTTCAAGCATCTAAATTTTCTCTGCAGCCTGTCGTGGACGCTGGATCCAATAAGGGCGAATGGGTCGCGCCCATGTGTGCCTTTTGGGAGGGGTATGTAATTTGATTGAAAGTGGAGGTATTATATTTGAATGGAGTCACCACTAGCTAGTTACTCCGATTATATAGTTGGTAAACCCTATAAAAATATTAGAAGGAAGAATTCAAAGATTCTCTATCCTAAGATAACTCATTGATTGGTGACCAGAAACTCAAGTAAGGGACCACGGTTACAAAGAGGGAAGGTCTTAGGCATCCACTCTGCCGGTCCAAATGTGCGGTTTTTACTTTATAGGATTAAATAAACTATTAGAGATTAGATGTAGCTCTTATATAATAATGATGCACAAGTATGTGAATTGTTAAGTTAATGCACATTGTCGTCAAGCAATGGCCTATATCAACTAAATCTACCTTGACTCATTCACTTGTTAAAGTGAAAATATGATCGATCAACTTAAGCTTTTGATGGTCAGGATCTGATAAACTCGACAAGCCATAGAACATACATATGAGTCAACTGGGTGCAAATGCTATGTTTGAGATGCTATGCTGATGGGTATGATGAGTAAGTTAAAAATGGAGTGGATATTGACTAATGTTTAATGTGGTTTGGATGAAGCTGATCAAGGTTAGGTACTAAGATGGACGGTTACGTTATAAGGGTTAGATTGAGTAGTTTGGAACAGAGTTTTGGTTGCTTAGGTGGCTAGATTATTTGCTAATATCAGCGGTCCACAGTTAATATTAAGGGCATGTTTGGGCATTTGCGTTAAGGTAGTTTATGAAGGGTAGGATTGTAAATGTTGCGCATCACACCAACAACGCAGTGAGCCGAGATCCAATCTCAGGCCTCACCCACAAACGATAAACAGGAAGAAATATAAACTAAAAACAGATCAAAGCAATTCAAGCAAACCATAAGACAAGATATACGTAGAAAAATCCCAAACTAGGGTAAAAAACTATGGATGTAAATTTTTACTATAAAGAAGAACAAAGATTATAAGGCAAAATACTAACTTCTCCCTTGGAAGAATATAAAAAACCCTTAACCCACACCTTTAGAATTATTTCTCAATATTCCTAATCTCCTAGAAAAGCCCTAGGAACCCCTATTTATAGTTTAAGTAACTTCCCTTCCACACCCTTGCGAAAGGTGACACCAAAATCTGAAGTCCGCATCATATACGAAAACGAATCTGCGTAACCTTCGACTGGTCGAAGGAGAGCTACGACTAGTCGAAGGACCCCTTTGACCAGTCGTAGAATCCCTTCGACCAGTCCTAGAACCTGAACACTAAAAAAATAGTATATTGGACTTTGAGTCAAACCGGTCCACGACTGGTCGAACAGGCCCCTACGACCGGTCGAAGGCGGCCCAGATGTGGCTCCATATTCTCAACAATCTCCCACTTAGAGACACATCACCAAAAAACCTTCGTCTTCTTCATCTGGAGTGCACCACCTCCCCGTCTTCAAGCCTGAAGACCAATCAAAGCTGAACAAAGCTTCAGCTTCTCCCATGTGACCGTCTTGGTCAGCATATCCACAGGATTCTCACTTATATGAATCTTCTCCAGAGTAATCTATCCATCTTCCAGTAACAAATGTATGAAGTGATATCTGATGGCAATATGTTTGGTCCTTGAATGAAAGGTTGAATTCTTAACCAAGTGTATTGCACTCTGACTATCACTGTACAGCTTGCAATCTACTTGCTTCTTACCCAACTCTTTCATAAAACCTTGCATCCACACCATCTCCTTGCATACTTCTGTAGCTGTAACATATTCTGCTTCTGTCGTACTGATAGATATTATCTTCTGTAACTGAGAGACCCAACTGACTACAACACTACCAAGAGTAAACACATAACCTGTAGTGCTTCTTCTGCTGTCGATATCTCCTACCAAATCTGAATCCACGTTGCCTTGCAGCTTGATTTTCAATCCACCATAACACAGCCCTACATCCTTAGTACCCACCAGGTATCTGAGGATCCACTTCACAGCTTCCCAATGTTCCTTCTCGGGATTTTTCATGAACCTATTAACAACTCTCACTGCTTGAGCAATGTCTGACCTCGTGCTCACCATAGCATACATGAGACTCCCAATAGTTGACGTGTATGAGACCTTAGCTATGTAGTCCTGTTCCTCCTGTGTTTTTGCACCTTGCTCCTTAGATAGCTTGAAGTGGTTGGCTAATGGAGCGCTAAATGGCTTAGCACCTCCCATATTGAATCGATCAAGTACCTTGGCTTTGTACTCTTCCTGTGACAAAACCAGTTTCTTATTTTCCCTGTCACGCTTTATCCTCATGCCTAGGATTTGTTTTGAAGCTCCTAAATCCTTCATGATAAATTCTCTAGACAGTTGTCTTTTGGGATCTGAGATGTCCTTTATGCTTGAACTGACTATAAGCATATCATCAACATACAAAAGAAGGATGATGTATGATGTATCAAACTTCTTCAAGTAACAACAGTGGTCTGCATGACATCTCCTAAAACTATTTTCTGACATTAAACTATCGAACTTCTTGTACCGCTGCCTCGGGGCCTGCTTCATGCCATATAGACTCTTCTTCAGTCTGCACACCTTGTTCTCATTTCCTGGTATCACGTATCCTGTTGGCTGATGCATATATATTTCTTCTTCAAGGTCCCCATGAAGAAAGACTGTCTTAACATCTAGCTGCTCTAGATGTAAGTTCTCTGTAGCCACTATACTCAAGACCATGAGAATCGTAGACATTTTTACTACCGGCGAAAATATTTCAGTGAAATTGATACCTGTCTTTTGTTGAAACCCTTTTACAACCAATCTGGCCTTGTACTATTTAGAACCATCGTGCTCCTCCTTCAGTCTGTAAACCCACTTGTTATGAAGAGTTTTCTTACCCTTAGGTAGAGTGACTAGCTCCCATGTACGATTAGACTCAAGAAAGTTCATCTCATCATCCATGGCCTGCTCCCACTTAACCCGTGTATCTGACTGTAATGCCTCTTCAAAACACTCTGGCTCACCATTATCTGTCAGTAGTAGATAATGTAAGGAGGGTGAGTATCGGACCGTGGGTCTCATCTCCCGAGTAGACCTCCTCACAACCGGTGTCTGTGGCTTTGCCTCATAATGCTCCTGTGCATGATCATCCTGTGGCGCTGTAACACCCATGTCCGGTAACTCTTCCAACTCTATGAATTCCTTTTCTTCAGCCTTATTTTCTTACACACTGTCCTTATGCATCACTTTTTCATTGAAGAGTACGTCCTTGCTTCTGATGATTTTTCTATTTTCTACATCCCAAAACCTGTAGCCAAAATCATGCTGCCTGTAGCCTATAAACGTGCACCTCCTGGACTCGCATCCAGCTTGTTTGTGTGCTCTGCATCAATGTGAACATATAAAGTGCAACCGAACACTCTGAGATGTGTAAGGTTCACTTCTTTTCCAGTCCATGTTTCTTCTGGTAGCCCACCATCTAATGGTGCTGAGGGACTTCTATTGATAAGATATATGACAGTATTTACAGCATCTATCCAAAAGGTCTTGGACAACCCTACATGTAACCTCGTGCTCCTGGCGAGCTCAAGGATGGTCCTGTTAATACGCTCAGCCACACCATTCTGTTACGGTGCCCTTGGAATCATTTTCTGATGTTTGATTTCACTTGCTGCATAATACTCATCAAACTTCTTGTCACAATACTCTCCCCGATTATCAGATCTGAGACACTTTACTGTTTTACCTGTCTTATTTTCTACCATAACTTTTCACTTCTTAAACGCATCAAATACATCAGATTTATGCTTTAAGAAATAAACCCATAGTTTTCTACTAGCATCATTCATAAAGAAAAAAAAATAACGTGAGCCACCAAGAGATGATACTTGTGCTGGTCCCCACACGTCAGTGTGTACAAGCTCCAATAGATGTGTCTTTGGAGCCCGTCCTGTCTTCTTGAAGCTTACCCTCTTCTGCTTACCATATACGCAGTCTTCGCAGAATTCCAAGTCAAGAGACTTCAACCCTGGTAGCTTCCCTTTTGACAACAACACTTTCATCCATTTCTCACTCATATGTCCCAACCTCTGATGCCATAACTGGCCATTCACTCCAGTTGATGCGACTGTGAGTGAACTATACGACCCTGAAGTCATGTACAAAGTACTTTCCTTTTTGCCTCGAGAAATCACCAACGCACCTTTTGTGATCTTTCAGGAATCACTAGTGAATGTCGTCACATAACCGGTGTCGGCTAACTGCCCCACTGAGATCAGATTCCTTCTCAAACTCGGTACATGTCTGACATTCTTCAATTTTAAAACCGTTCTGTCTTTCTGATTGACTTGAACGTCTCCCTTTCCAACAATACTGCACGACTCATCATCACCCAGGTAGACTCTCCTAAAGTCACCTGACACATAATCACACAGAACTTCCTTACATGAAGTGGCATGAAACGAAGCACCCGAGTCTATAACCCAAGACTCATTCCTCGCATCAAGAGACAACATCAACGCCTCTATGTCGGTCTCCTCAGACAGATTCATTGAATCCTTCCCGCCTTGAGAGCTTCCATCTTGTTTCTTAAGTGCCCTACCATCACGTTTCATGTGCCCCTTCTTGCCGTAATGCCAACACCCATCTTTGTCTTTCGGTCCCTTGGACTTCTTCCTTAACTTAGAACGCCCGTGTTTATTACCTCCTTTGTTCAACGATCTTCCTTTTCCTTGAACGTTTAGAACATTCCTTGAATCCCCTGAAACTCCTGATTCCTTCCTTCTAGATTCTTCGCTAAGAATTAGACCAGCTATATCATCAAATTTTAGCTTTATCGACCTTGAAGAATTGCTTACAGCAATCACCAAACCATCCCAACTGTCTAGCAGACTGGATAGGATCAATAGTGCCCTGACCTCATCGTCAAAAATGATGCCAACGGATTCCAACTGGCTCGTGACTGTATTGAATTCGTTTAGATGTTCAGCCACGCTCCCACCATCTGACATCTTCATGTTGAATAGCTGTTTCATAAGATGAACCTTGTTGGATGCTGATGATTTTTCTTACATGGTGGCTAGGGCTTCCATCAATTCTTTTGTCCTTTTCATCTTGTATATATTAAAGGCGACGTTCTTTAACAAAGAGAGTCGGATCGTTCCTAAATCCTTCCTATCCAGTAAAAACTATTCATCATCTGTCATCTTTTCTGGTTTCTTCTCTTTTCCTTTTAGAGGAATGTAGAGGTCCTTCTGATATAGATAATCTTCCATCTTCATCTTCCAGAAGGTAAATTTTGAACCATTAAACTTCTCAATTCTAGTTTTTCTATCTTTCGCCATCGCTCCCAATAGAACTAAACCAATAGCTCTAATACTAGTTGTTGCGCAGCACGCCAACAACGCAGTGAGCCGAGATGCAATCTCAGGCCTCACCCACAAACGATAAACAGGAAGAAATATAAACTAGAAACAGATCAAAACAATTCAAACAAACCATAAGACAAGATATACGTGAAAAAATCCCAAACTAGGGTAAAAAACTATGGATACAAATTTCTACTATGAAGAAGAACAAAGATTACAAGGCAAAATACTAACCTCTCCTTTGGAAGAATATAGAAAACCCTTAGCCCACACCTTTAGAATTATTTCTCAATATTCCTAATCTCCTATAAAAGCCCTAGGAACCCCTATTTATAGTTTAGGTAACTTCCCTTCCGCACCCTTGCGAAAGGCGACACCAAAATTTGAAGTCCGCATCAAATTCGGAAACGAATCTGCGTAACCTTCGACTGGTTGAAGGAGAGCTACGACCAGTCGAAGGACCCCTTTGACCAGTCATAGAATCCCTTCGACCAGTCCTAGAACCTGAACATTAAAAAAATAGCACACTGGACTTTGAGTCGAACCGGTCGACGACCGGTCGAACAGGCCCTTACGACCGGTCGAAGACATCCTGCAACTGGTCGAAGGTGGCCCAAATGTGGCTCCACATTCTCAACAATAAAATCCTCCCATATACCATTCCACATATGTTTGGGCAACCGAGCCACCGTCCGAGCTTACACTTCCAACGTCCTCTATCAGAGGTGCGGGTTCGAGAGGCATTCAGACGATCCCGCGGGCGGGATTCAGAGGTTTACTTATATTTTACCGCTGCTCAAGCTGTCAAGCATTTTCAACAAAGGTTTACTATACCTACACGCACTTCTACACGCGGACACACGTGCGAACCTGCTATGTAATTTGGTTATCCAAACCGTAAATCATGAGGAATCCACCTTCCAGATCATCTATGCAAAAACATATTCTAACCAACCATCAATCAGGTCACGCGTATTCAAAGAATCGGACGGTCGGCGTTTATCATTTTCATGCACTTGAGCATTTGTACAGATGATCTATTTTGGGACCCACCTGTTATTCAGATCCCATATACACTCATTCAATGGGGAAACGGATTGGCTACTCACCCTGCCACTAATGCCCAGATCTTATCAGGTAGCAACACTCAGCTGGGTCACAATGTACAAAAGGAACTTTTCTTAGCCGTCCATTTGTTTTGTAATCTGTGGTCCACCTTATCTGTGAATTAGTTTGAACTTCTTCGAAGTATATTTAAACAGTGTATTTCACCTAATGGAAAGATCCGATCTCATACACATATCATATGTTAGCACGTATGTGGGCGTGTAGATGGGCATAGTTACCACATGCGTGTGGAATCAGCAAACCACCTCTTTTCAGAAGCTGCTTGACGGTTTCGCATCGTACTTGCTATTTCACTCCATATAAACCGATGCTCTCTACCCACATCTCCGTAGCCTTTTCAAAAGAACAAAGAAGAAAGAAAGAAATAGAATTTCGATAAATCACGATTCGGTGAAATCGTGATATTCCTATATTGCAGGTTTGTGTTTTTTTTCTTTTTCTTTATTTTTTTGCGTTTTTTGGGGTGCGTTTTAATGCACTATTTTTCATGATAATTCGCACCAAATCAGACTAATTAATCATGAAATGTGATGAAATTTCATGATAATTGGTGCAACCAAACGCACACAAAGAAAATAATTTGCCATTTTTGGAATTTGTAATTGTAATAAAGGGCAATTTCCTTTGTTGGAAATTCTACTGAGAGTAGAAAGTCCAAAAAAATCATGAATTTTTTTTGTGGGCCCATCGTGATGTTTTTCTGACATCTACTTCCTACACCAGTTGCAACACCTCATCTTAGGGCTTGGGCCCAATGATCAGTCAGATCTAAAAATCAGGTGGGCCACCCCACCGGAAAGAGTTGGGATCAAGAGGCAAATTTTTTAGATTTTAAACAGGATCAAGAGGCGAATCCAAGGCGGACATCAGGTAGGCCCCACCTTGGATATGACCGTGTCCAAAAATGAGGCCCATCCAACAATCCCCGATGATGATATTGAGTATTGATTGTGGACCGTTGATGAAGCTCATCTTAGTTTTTACCATATATTATATCCCATGGGCAATCCAAACAGCCGCAGTGTGATATCTTATGGGATGAAAGGAATCCCATGAATTCCAAACACAATGTCGGATCTATCCTGGGATAGAGGTGTATTCTTCTATCCCCAGACAATCCACTGTCTCTCATAAATGCTGCTATTTGTGCAATTCCATCCCTTTTAATCCACCCTAAGACAAATGCCCAAACAGGCCTTAAGTGTCTAGTGTTAATATCAACAGTACACAGTGAATATCAGCGGTCCACTTTGAATATTGGTGATCCACTTTGAATATCGGTGATCCACCCTAAATATTAGCGATCTAAACTAAATATTGGTGATCCACAGTCAATATTAGTGATTCACATTAAATATCAGTGATCTATATCGAATATCGACAATCTACAGTGAATATCGCTGATCCATACTGAATATTAGTGATCCATAGTAAATATCGATGATCCACCATATAAGATTCATCCATTTACTTCTATCTCAATATTCTTTCATTACAAAAATTCATTCATATCAACAATCATCCACTACAACATCCATCCATTCCAACATTCATCACATCCATCCGTTACAACATTCTTTCATTACAAAATTCATCTTCATTGATTACAATATTCTTCCAACATAAAATTTCATCCATTATAGTATTCTTCCACACCCTCTTTCCTTTCACCAACTCCACCATTTATACAAAAAAAAAAAAAAAAAAAAACTATAAAGGAACTACCATACCCTCCCCTCTTTTACAAACTTCCACCATTCATATAAAAAAACACTTTTTTAAAAGAGTAAACCGTTGATATTAACAGTGGACCACTGATATTCATTGTGAATCACTAATATTAATAGTGAGGCACTGATATTAATAATGAACTACTGATATTTATAGTGTACCGCTGATATTAACAATAAACTACTTATATTTTTAATGTGTATTGCAGATATTCACTATAGATCATCGATCCCATGAAAATGGCCATAAGTCCCTCGTTACATGTCCAATTCAGTTGATCTTGCTCTAGTTGGAAATATAATTTGATGAAATTTCAAATGACTTTATAATAATATCATTTTGACACCATTTGATTACCCAAAGTGAGCCCAAAGTTCATCATTTATTGTGAACTGAAAATATTTATTGTGAGTCGTCAATCTCACGAAAACAACCATAACTCTCTCATTACATTTCGATTTTTGTGATCTTAACTCATTGGAAAGTTAATTTGATAAAATTTTAAATTAATTTAAAATCATCATATTTGGATGCTATTTAAATTCCTAAAAATAGTCCTAAAATTTATCATTTATTGAGGACTGCAGATATTCACTATGGGTCGTCAATCCCACAAAAATGGCCATAACTTTCTCATTACATGTCTGATTTAGGTGATCTTATGCTCGTTAGAAAGGTGATTTGATGATATTTCACATATATTTATAATAATCTTATTTTAAAACTATTTAATTTTTCAAAATTGGGCTCAAAGTTTATCATTTTCTATAGATTATAGGTATTCACCGTGGGTCGTCAATCTCACTAAAAAGGCCATAACTCCCTCGTTACATGTCAAATTTAAGTAATCTTATACTCTTTAAAAAATTATTTAGATGATATTTTAAGTGAATTTAGAATCATATAATTTGGACACCATTTGATTGCTCGAAAGTGGGCCTAAAGTTCATTTGCAATCCACAATGAATGATGAATTTTGGACCCACTTATGGGCAATCAAATGGTATCCAAATAATATAATTATAAATCTATTTAAAATTTCATCCAATTATATTTTTAAAGAGTATAAGATCACCAAAATTGGACATATAATGAGAGAGTTATGACTGTTTTTGTGGGATCAACGACCCACTGTGAATATATGCAGTCCACAGTGACTGATGAACTTTGTGCCCACTTTTAGGCAATTAAATGATGTCAAAATAAGATGATTTTAAATACATTTAACATTTCATCAAATTATCTTTCTAATGACTATAAGATCAGTTAAATCGGACATGTAACGAGGGAGTTATAACTGTTTGCATGGGATTGGCGACTCATAGTCAATATATGCGGTCGACATTAAATGATGAACTTTGGGCCCACTTTTAGGTAATAAAATGATGCTAAAATGATATGATTCCAAATTCATTTGAAGTTTTATTAAATTACTTTTCCAATAAGCAAAAGATCACTTAAATCAAACATATAATGAGGGGGTTATTGCCGTTTTCGTGGAATAGGTGATCCATAATGAAAATATTAGCAGTCCACTATTAATATTAACGATTTATAATGAATATTAGTGGTCCATTGTTAATATCATTGGTTCACAATGAATATTACATTGTTAATACCGGTGATTCATAGTGAAAATATCGGTGTTCCACACTAAATATCAGTGATCCACATTGTATATCGATAATCCACAGTGAATATCGGCGATCCACACTGAATATTGGTGATCGACGCTAAATATCGGTGATTCATTATAATATTCTATTATAAAATTCATCAATTACAATATTCTTTCACTTTAAAATTCATTCATTACAACATTTTTTTCATTATAAAATTAATCCATTACAATATTATTTTACTTTAAAATTCATCCATTACAAGATTCTTTCATTATAAAATAATCCATTACAACATTCTTTCACACCCTACCTCCTTTCAAAAACTGCCACCATTCATATAAAAAATATAAAAAAAATAACTGTAAAGAGAACCACCACACCCTACTCTCTTTGATAAACTCCCACTGTTCATACCTAACAAAAAAGAAACTGAAAAACAACTGTAGAGGAAATCAAGGAAGGAGGGAGGAAGGAAGGAAGGAAGAAGGGAGAAGGAAAGAAATTCAAAACATCATCCTCTCTTTCACACCCTCCTCCCCTCTTTAGGGAAAAAAAAAAACCAAGGAAGGAAGAAGGTAACATTCAAATGACCATTGCACAGTAAGGCCCCACATTTTTAACTCATCCACATCTTATGTGGGGGGCTCATTGAGTTGTCTTAAAGCAAATCAATTCCTTTAATATATAAGGAGTTTTAATTTCGTGTCATTTACCCAATTTTGATGGTAAAACTCATCATAGATGGACCACGAAGGAAGATGTAAGACCCGTATCTTGGTCCGTACCGTTCCATAGACTTCCGCAGTTTTATCGGTCGAATTCTGACAACCTTCGACCCTTAACCGATATCGACGCGCGACCCTGATTCATATGCCGACAACCCAAGTCGACTCAACTCGAGACCAATACCATAGCGACCGCGCCGTCGTTGAGGTTCCAATACCGTGACTCACGCGCCAAGGCGATACCCTGGTCAAGAGTTATGGGCCAACATTCGGTGCGAGAAAATGCCACGCGTTGCGAAAATCAAGGGAATCTCTATGATGTGTCACATCAATCACATCAATCCCATCAATCAATCACCCATCAATCCATATAATGTCAAGTACACATCACTTTCATTCTTTTTTCCAAGCAACCACAAAAGTCTTTACCACCCATACCTCTCTTACACAAAAAGCCACAAAAGTCCTCATCTCCCATACCTCTCTTACACAAAAGCCTCAAAAGTCAAGCTTTCCTTACACAAACATCATTCATCCATCCATCCATCTCTCTCTACATCACTCTCTCTCTTTCTCTCTTTCTCATTTCAAATCTCCAAGCAACTTCCAAGCTCCATATGTATGGAGTTTTGCAAAGCCTCCTAAGCTCCAAGTGGCCCACCTTCCTACCCGAAAATCTTCCATCTCAACCCTCCATTCTTCATCTTAACCATTGAAGTTGAAGCTAAGGTGTCAAGGAACTCCTAGGAGCAAGAAGATCGGACGGTGAGTGCTAGATCATTCTAGTTTTTCTTATTTTTATGGTGGACCAAGTGAGGCCCACCGATCCATGGTGTGGATCTCACTTGGGACCCTAAAATGTGGCCGATGGACCACTTGGATCATCATGATGTTTATTTTCTTTAGAAAGGTCATCTAGACCATCCATATTGGTGGGGAAAGGATCCCCACCGTTGATCTTCAGTTTTGATGGTCACATGTGCAAAACGACCCACTTGATGTATGATTTCATGTAAGGGAGGGCCCATAATGACGGGGTCCCTCCATCACAAGTCGTGTCCCACTCTCCATGTCTCTCTCTCTCTCTCTTTTATTTTTATTTTATTTTATTTTATTTTGTGTTTATGCAATAGGATTGTGTGGCCCACTTGAATGGATCCCACCTTGATGTATTCATTTTTATTCAAGTGGGGCCCACCTTAGACGTTATTCCATGCCACCCATCAGTGGTGGCCCACTTCATCAGGGCCCACCATTTTCAAAAAATAATAATAATAATGAACCGTCCAGCGTCTGGGACGCTGGACGTTTTAAAGGAAAGAAGAATAAAGGAAGAAAGAAAAAGGGAAGCTTTTGGGTGGTCCCCTTGCATAGACCCCACTCTGATGAATATGTTCGATCCAAGCCGTCCATCCTCTTACCCACGGTATTTTAGCCGTTGGGTAGAAGTTTGAAGATGATCCAATCACCTGGTGGGCCGTAGTGCCAAATATTGCGTCCTCACCATCCAAATACTATTTTCTTATTTTATTTCACTTCCTAAGCTCAAAAAAATTCAAACTTTGGACTCTTTTTGTCTGTTGCAAGCTGTAGAACATTATGGCTGGGGTGGATTTTCAGGAAGCGGGCCCCACACATGATTTTTTGACAAAAATACAAAATTTAAGGAGAGAGAGGAGATGAGGCAGCAGGGTTGCTGCTTGCGTCAGGCGCTGGCAGCGCCTATGCGGCTGCCAGGCGAGCGGGCGGGCGGACGCCGTGGACCCACGGCCACCAGCCGTGGGCCCCACCTTGAATTTTATATGCCATCCACACCGTCCATGAGGTGGGTCCCATCCTCAGGTGGGCCCCCTCCAAATTTCAGGTCGATCCAAACTCAGGTGGCCCACATCACATGAAACAGTGAGATTGAGCATCTACCATTGAGATATTTTTGGGGCCCACAGAAGGGTTGGATCAAGCTGAAATTTTTGTTGTCCCTTCATACAGGTCTGAGTGACCTTATGAACGGGTTGGATTTCAAATGAATATTACGGTGGGCCACATTTGTGGGACCCATAATAATGTATGTATTTCATTCGCACCATCCACAACCCGTGGACGGTGAGACTCACTATGATGTATTGTTTCACCCACCAGCGGACGGTGGGGCCCTATTGCATGTGATTTACACACGCCGTCCATCTGACTTTGATGTTGGGGCCCACTGCCAGCTGCCATAGTGATTTCTGTGGGACCCACCATTATATATATTTATGTATGTTATATAGTTTATAATATATATTTTATAATATGAATATTGTAGTGGGCCCTAAACCATGTGTCCCTATGAATAGTTTGGATGGAAATAAGTATTTTGTAAGGCCTATGAGTCAGGACCCATTTAATTTCAAAAGGGCTATGGGTTAGGCCTATTGATTTATAAAATGCTTATGGGTTAGGTCCATTTGATTCGTACGAGTCCTATGGACTTGGGCCCCACTTGCTATGTAAAGTCTATGGGTTAGGCCCATTTGATTCATATAAGGCCTGTGGACTTAGGCCCATTTGATGTGTTGCAAGTCCATGGGAGTAGGCCCATTTGATGTACTTCAAGGCCCATGTAATTGGACCCTTTTTGTTAAAATTTAAAGCCCATAGAAGTAGGTCATTTGATATATATGTAAGGCCTAGGGGTTTAGGCCCATTGAACTCATGTTAGGTATATGGGTTGAGGCCCACTTGATCTACATGTGGGGCCCAATTGGAGTGGCCCATTGGTCATATATTAGACTCATGAGACTACGCTCATTTGATGCAATCCAAGGCCCACGGGTTTGACCCATTGCAATGCACATAAGACCCATTGGTGTGGCCCATTTATGTGGCCCATCTGATGAATAAAAGGCCCATAGGATATGGCCATTTGATATATATATGAAAAGCCCAATGGGGTGAACCTAAGGTCCATTGCAATGTGTAATCCCATACCGATTACGTAGCGATGTCTAAGAAGATCGTGCCTTGGGAGCAATGTTGGTTTGACGTCCATATTGCGAGTGTAATGTTGGTTGGATGTCCACATTACGACTCTCCTTAGGGCCCATTACTGGGCTATACTTATTGTGTATAGGCCGTCCAGGTCCATCTGCATTGTAAGATAGTTCATTTTATTATAACATGTTTAGTACAGTTCATGACTCATGATCATACGCATCATATGTATGCTTGACGTGAGAATTGTCTGATCATAGCATTTGCCTTCGGGCAGGTTGTTTATGGGCTCCCGGTTAGGCGGTGTTGGCCTACATGAGCGCACGATATACGCAGAATTTGATGCATGACTGGATAGCGTGAATCATGCATATCGCATTTGTATGACATGGATATTATACGCCCTAGCGACATCGGGGTCGTAACTTCCACAGATGTATCGTGGTTGGGAGGATTGGATACCGAAAATCTTATTCTACATGGGGTACTATAGATATCCCTGGGTGAAAGTTCCTAAACCCTTATGGTACCAAGAGGTTGCTCCAACGTCTAGACCGAGTGGGTAGATGAGCGTTGAGTGCCGGTTACCAGACGGTTACGCTCTCTACTGTGTCGTGGTCGGTTGGAAGGGGGTGCGGCCTTACCCGCCCGAGTATAGGGGGCAATGCTAGGCTGAGTCTGACCAGCTCGAAGAATGGGTCCGCTATCGATGAGTTGCGCCCGATATTGGCAGACGGATAGTGAGGTCTTTTCCACTTACCTTATTACGCGCGATGTGGCGGCAATCTGGTTTAGAGTGTACTAGACCCCTGTGATATCCCATATTTTGAGCTGTATTGATGTATGGACATAGATGAGGATCTGTATGCTTGAGTTGCATTGTACATCGCATGGCCTTGGGGTGGCCGATACCATTCATGTCTTGCATCGCATAAGCCTTGGTACGGCTCATGGTATTATGGTTCCATCTACATATTCCGCATTACTCTGTCATTGCATGTTCTTATTACTACCTTGAGCACACACTTTCACCACCCTCTAAGCTTTCTGTAAGCTTATGCACGACCGTTGCGTGCAGGTGACGTTGGTTCGCAGCAGCGCTGAGGTAGGAGCACGTTGCAGAGCATTTTGGAGTTTTTATTCTTTACCATTGTATTTCCCTTTATGCTCATTGTACTTGTAAAGTTTTTTATCATAGTGAAAATGTAATGGAGTTCTTGGTTGTTGTTTGTGGGTTATGCCTTTGGTTATGCTTCTTACGAATCAAACTGATATTTAAAATCCTCCTCGTAGCATCCCAGGATTGGAACCTGGCGAATGGGAGCTAGGAGCCGAGAATGAGGTTCTACGGAGGCTGTCGGCGCCGGATTCGGCGATCGAGAATTTTGTGAGCCCGGTTTCCGAGTTTGGGGTGTGACAGAAGACATAATTCAAAATTAACTCACATCGTTAGTGTAATTGTGGGTCACAGAGTGCTTCGAACAAAGAACTGGAAAAACCCATATATGGGTTCACGACTGTCTGATTAAAATGAATAGATCGGATCAACCAAATGGTGGGCTGAATCCTTATTTATAGTGAGACCCATGTCTTTTTTTCAAAAAAAAATTTCTCTGTATGAAATAAGAGCCCGCCATACAAAGAGCAGCCATAACATAAATGAGCATTTTCATCACCTGAAAAAAGAAGAAGAAGAAGAAGAAGAAGAAGAAGAAGTTACAAAGCTAAAAAAACTTAAGTTTGAAAAGGATGGACTTCTGCCACACAACCTTGTCATATCATGCTACTATTTGGACCAATAACTCCACTTGTAAGCTTGCCATTTTTTAAAGTGATTTGATACTTTTGACAGTATACGACATTTGATTCATACGGCATTTGATTCATAGGCACTGAATAGATGATCCACTAGGCACACACTAAGGCCCCGTTTGTTAAATCTGAAGTTTAAAGCCTGAATCTGAAATGTGAAGTTTAAACCCTGAATCTGAAACCTGAAGCTGAATCTGAAATCTGAAGTCAAAAAACTTGTTATGTAATTATGGCTGAAGTCTGAAAATTAAGTACTGAATTTGAAACAATCTATTTGTTAACAAACATATGAATTGTCTGAAATATGTTGATTTGACACATTTGCCCCTATCTCTTATTTGGAAATATTTTACATTATAAAGAAATTATTTTTTATTAAATGAAAATAAAATTATTCTATTTAATTCAAATAAACTATAAAATACTTAATAGAAAATTAAAATATCATTATTCATGGATACAAATTGTAAATTAATGATTTGTATGTACAAGTGTGGTGGAATTTTTTGGGATAAAGATAAAATAATATGTAAAAAATGAATGAACTGAATGGATGAAACACATACATCATGGGGCCTCATAGCACTGACCATCACCCACTAGGTTGGTGGCTAGAGGAGTAGCCAATCCGTTGATACGTGGATACGTGTTGTGCGAAGACGCTACTTGAGGTCCGCCTTGTATAAAGGTTTCAAAGGAGACTAAAGTTACATGGGCCCTATAATATTGCATTTATTATATCTGCACCGTTCATAATTTTTTCAAGATTATTTTAGAGCATTGTCCAAAAAATGAATCATATCCAAAACTCAATGGACCACACCAAAAATAACAGTGGGATAATGATTTTCACAGTTAAAAAATTTGCAGGGCCCACTATAACGTTTATTTTCCTTCTAATGTATTCATAAGGTCAAAAATATCTAGATAAAGACGAAAAACAAATTTCATATTGATCCGAAACTTCTATGACCCCAAAAAGGTTTCAATGATACACGTTCAATCCCCTACTGTTTTTTGCAGTGTGATCTAGTTTATCTTTATATATGTCTTATTTTTCAGCTCAAGTCTTGCGACGAGCTTGCAAAATGGATGGACGGTTTGGATATAACAAATACATCATGATGGGACCCACAGAACTTGCTTACGTCAATACACTAGCCAATCCACTTCCTAATCCCGTCCCTGACTCGGACGGGGATTCCTCGCTGAAGGCTTTCGCATGAAGTTCCTGCGCTGGGAACTTAGGTGGGGCCTACTGTGATGTATGTGAGAAATCCACTCCATTCATCCGTTTTGTGAGTTCATTTTAGGACATAAGGACAAAAATGAACCGTATCTGATACTCAGGTGGGACAAAAATGTGAGTATTGAACATTAATGGTTGGAATATTTGTGTGGCCACAGAAGCTTTAAATCAGGATAATATTTTTGTTTTCATTTCATCCCAGTATGAATGACATTATAAACAGTATAGATGGCATATAAACATCACTGTCTACCCAGGAACGTTTCAACGGCAGGAATTTCCCTGTACACATTTTCTTTTATTGCGGCCCAATTGAGTCTTGGATCCTTCTCAATTTTTCTCTCAAGTCCTAAAATGATCTCAAAAAATGGATGGACAGGGTGGATTTCTCACAAACATCACGGTAGGCCCCACCTAAGTTTCCAGCGCAGGAACTTTCCGCGAAAGCCTTTCGTTGGAAATCTGCGTCCCCTGACTCGAGACAGATTGGCTACTCCCTGGGCAGTGCTCTGTTAGCCCCTCCATGATGTATGTGTTTCATCCATTTTTACGGATCATTCTAGTGCTTCATCCTAAAAATTAGAGGAATATAAATCTCAGGTGGACCACACCATAGGAAAACAATAATGATTGGATATGCATCATTAAAATCCTCCTAAGGCCCACTGTACTGTTTATTTGACATCCAATCTTTTTATTAGGTCATACAGGCCTAGATGAAGGGAAAAAACAAAGATCAGCTTGATCCAAAACTTTTATGGCTCCTAAAAGGTTTTTAATGGTCGACACTCATTCAACACTGTTTCCTGTAATGTGGCCCACTTGAGATTTTGATATGCCTAATTTTTTGTCACATACCATGAAATGATCTGAAAAAAATAAATGGATGGCATGGATGAAACACATACATCATGGTAGGGCCCACAGGGCACCGATCACCAGCCATTGGCCGGTGGCAGTGGGAGTAGCCAATTCGTTCCCATTTTGTGTGTCCAGGACGAGCACGAGGACGCGGATTGCGTACTACCCCTGCCCGTCCCTAGCTCTGAACGAGCAGTTCTGTGGGTGGGCCCACCGTGATGTATCCGTACATCTAAACCGTCAATCCCTTTTCTCAGATTATTTTAAGGCATGAACACAAAAGTGAGGTAGATCCAATGCTCAAATGGACCACACTAAAAATAGCAGCAGGATAATGTTTATCACCATTAAAAAATTCACAAGTCCACTGTGATGTTTTTTTACCATCCAACCTATTCATTAGGTCATATAGACGTGGATGAAGTGAAACACAAATATCAGCTTGATCTGAAACTTCTCCAACTCTCAAGAAGTTTTTAACGGTGGACGTTCAATCCCCACCTTATGGTCTAATTAATCATTGGACATGCTTCTTTTATTAGATCACACCTTAAATTATTGAAAAAGTTGATGGACGGTGTGGATCAAACACATAAATCATGGTGGGGCATAAAGAAGTTTCCCAAGTTAAAGGTTGATTTTGTATTGCACAAACAATTTAAAAGAAAAAATTTCTGTAATAACTTGAAAAGGGATACTTTTGGAAGTAAAAAATTTTTGTTTAATGAAAAATCACGGAGCGCATTCTGCGTTCACCATTAAGCCAGACTCCTATCACGAAAAGAATTAAGTGAAAAACCACTTAGCGCTTTCCGTCTTCTTCGTTAACAATGCATTAACAAACACCACTAAACATGGAAAATTTTCCCCATTCCGCGTTAAGTGCAAAAATTCAGCGTTAACAAACACGGCCTAAATCAAACTAAACGATCTAAATTGTGGAAAATTCTCTCTTTATTTTACCTTACAAACATGATATTGGATGAACACTCGCAACATCTAATTGTGTACACTTGTTTGTAGAAGTAAGACCATTGGATATTTTTATTTTTAACTCTCCATAAAATGTCCACCAATATAATAGTCCAAGAGTCAAGTAATAACAATCATTATTATTTTGTTTATTTATCCATGATATATCTAAGATGGTATAAATAATGTGAACTGTTTCGTTGGAATTTCTTGTATTGCATGCAATTTCTAATCGTACAAGGCTATCCCCCACTCCCATAGCATCAAGGTCATCTCATTTTATCCTTTTAGCCTGTGGTATATAGATATATGAGAAATTTAGGACTATGGACCCCACCTTTTATCTAGCTATTTTTATGAAAGAAGACAAACTTTGTTTTGCAACTTAGACCTGCACGTGCTGAGACCGAATTTTGGGATGAAAATACCACTCCTTTCACGGAAATGGATTGGGTACTCCACCTGCCACCAGCTAATGGCGGATGGTCAGTGGTCTGTGGGCCCCAGTATGATGTATGCTTTTCATCCATGCCGTCCATATACTTTTCAAGATCATTTTATGGTATGAGACCAAAAAATGAGGTATATCCAAATCTCAAGTGTACCACATTACAGGAAACAGTGTTGAATAAGCGTCAACCATTAGAAACCTTTAGGGAGCCCACTGTGATGTTTGTGAGAAATGCTCCCCATCTAAGTTCATTCATAGGGTCATAAAGACCTGAATGAAGAGGAAAAACAACTTTCATAATGATCTAAAACTTCTGTAACCCCTAAAAGGGTTTCAATGGTAGACGTTCAATTCCCCACTGCCTTTTAGAGTGTGATCCACTTGATAGTTAGATCTATCTTATCTTTCATCTCAAGACTTAATATGAGCATGCCAAATAGATGGACTGTTTGGATATAACACAAACCTCATGATGGGACCCACATAAGCAACATAACATTAAAAAAAAAACCACAAACCATAGCGGGGCTGCGGCTGCGCAGTATGGCTACAGTTATAATTCGTAGCCATAGTGTATCGAAAATTACAATTTTTTAGGCAAACTCGCTGGACAATTCTGGACTTTTTCGATAATATCAAAAGCCTCTCAATATTTCGAAGGACCTATAGCTACGGATTATAACCGTAGCCAGTCTTTGCAAAATTTATTTTTATTTTTTATTTTATTTTTATTTTTGTTTTTTTACATGGAGAACTTTATTCTACCTACTATATTCTCTAATACATATTTATATAGATATGTATATATAAGCATATAAAATTTTTTTCTCTCTTTTTTCATTTCTTTCTTTATTCATTTAACAAGAATATCTTCTAAACCAAAATTAGTTACTTGACGTACCCTATATGATTTTGGGGTAGGAGAAGCTACTTTAGCCAACCAATCTAGTTATTTTTCAAGATTCCATCAGGTCGATGGTCGAAAATCCATTTCATTCACTTCGCGGTCAATTTCATTCATTTCATTTACTAATCAATTTTATGTTTGGTCCGCTCAATTTTCAGTTTGCCCTACTCAATTTCATGTTTGTCCCGCTCAATTTCATATTTGCCCTGCTCAATTTCTACTTTGCTCTGCTCAATTTTCAGTTTGCCCCGCTCAATTTTCAGTTTGCCCCGCTCAATTTCTAGTTTGCCCTGCTCAATTTCTGTTATGGTGGGCCCTACAAAAATTTTAACGATGAAAATCAATTTTCCCGCTGCTCTTTGTAGTGTGGTCCAGTTGATCTTTAAATATGATTCTTTTTTTTATATAATGCTCCCAAATGATCTCAAAATATGGATGAACGTTGTGGATATAATAAATATAAAATTGTGGGGCCCATGTAACTTTGATCTCCTTTGAGTAGTGCGAACATGAAAATTGAGCAGGGTAAATTAGAAATTGAGCAGGGCAAAGTAGAAATTGAGCGGGGCAAACTAGAAATTGAGCGAGGTAAATATGAAATTGAGTAGGGCAAACATGTAATTGAGCAGGGCCAACGAGAAATTTAGCAGGGCAAGCATGAAATTGAGCGGGGCAAACTAGAAATTGAGCGGGACAAACACGAAATTCAGCGGGGTTAACTGAAAATTGAGCGGGGCAAACATGAAATTGAGCAGGGCCAACAAGTATATCTACTCCGTTCATTGGTTTTTCCATCTAATATAAGGGGTGAGCCCCAAATTGAAGCATATCAAAATATCAACTAGATCATACCATTGGAAACAGTGGGTATAATGATTTTCTAGTTTACCTTGCTGATTTTCGAGTTTGCCCCGCTGATTTCATGTTTCCCCGGCTCAATTTCATGTTTGCCCCGCTGATTTTTTAGTTTGCCCCGCTGAATTTCATGTTTCCCCTGCTTATTTTTCAGTTTTCCTTACTGATTTTCATGTTTGCCCTGCTTAATTTGTAGTTTTTCCTGCTGAATTTCATGTCCCTTGTTGAATTTCATTATTTGCCTTGCTGAATTTCATGTTTTCCCTGTTGAAAATGAAGTTTTCCCTGATCAATTTCATGTTTTCCCTGCTGAATTTAATGTTTCCTCCGTTGAATTTCATATTTGCCTCATTCAATTTCATGTTTGCCTCGTTCAATGTCTGGGTTCCTTCCCTCAATGTCTAGGTTCCCTCACACATAAGGGGCTTTGGTGTATACATAATCTGATGAACATGATGTATTACAAATAAAACATCATTGTGGGGCGTAGCAAGCGTAATCGGATTGCGTACTGAGTTAGTGAGTACGCTCATTATGGGGCTACCATTTGATGATGGCAGGACTTTCACCGCTCACTGCTGTGTCCATCATCGTCCATTTATAGGTCAGCAATCTGACTAAGATAGTATTTGATCAGTCTCTGGAGCATTGAAGATGTCAAGGTGGAACTGCTGTCTTGAGTAACTCTACCAAGTCCGTCCTGGGTACCATCCGTAAACCTGAGATTCAAAGCAACTGGGTCACTTCCATTATCCTGTTAAGTTCGTAAATTCTTTCATTGAAGAGGAGAAATGTTCTTGCTATGTGTAAAATAGATTTGGGTCATTCATCATGGACTTTAAAATTAGTGTTGATTTTCTTGACATAGCCCAACCTGGCCTGCTGACAGCCCTAGATTTTACAATATATGTTTCTCTAGCACACCAATGTGGTTTCTATTTTTCCAATTAAAACGTTGAGTTTGAAAGTCACATTGAAACATTCAAAGAAGTTATGGAATGACTTTTTCATGTTCAAGGTTGTAGGCCCCATTGTTGTATCTTTTGTTGGTTTCTTAGTGACAGGAAGCTGTACACCTAACTGTTAATGTTATTTTTGAAGACCCTGGAGTCCAGGAGTTACTGGCCAAACTTTGTCAAAAAGGTATTTTTTAGCATCTCATGTCATCCATTCATATATAATACAATTCAGAAAAACTTGTCTTTATTAGGATTTTTTCTTACCCTTCGAAAAAAAAAATGGTCTCCATTTTTCCATCTGTAGATTTTTCATCTATATGTATAGTATAAGTTATCTAAATAGAAAGAAAGGAAAAAGTTGTAGTATCACTCACTGCCGCCGCCACCGCTGCTGCTAATATCAGAATCTTACATTGGACCACATGCATTAGATGAAAAAACTAAGCTTCCATGTTGTACTTGGATCTTCTTGTGAAAGAATTGCTACAGAACATTAACAATTCTATCCATATGTATAGTGTTAACATGTTGTTTCATATGTGTAGTGTAGAAGCATTGTTTGCTGCTTTTATGTTGGTTTACACAGGATACTTTTTCTTATCTATGTTGAGAAAATGTTGAAATTCTCCTGTGCTATGTTTGAACGATATGGACAACCAGAGTAGCATTAGTAGAATAACAAGAATATCATTAGTAGAAATAAAGCATGGAACAAATATGTTTTTAAAGAACATATTGCCCAAAGTGCACTTTTTAGGTTATTCACCTGGAACAATTGGATGACAACATGTTGAAGCAATATGAAAAAACTACATTAGATTTCTACGGAAGTTATTAAATTTTAAGAAATCTATGATGGTAGAAACTTATGGCAGTTGCATGTGCATTTAAACTCCCTTTCAACAACACATCTAATAGGTCTTAAGTACAAAACATACCTCTCAATGCAATGTGCTTATTGGAACGAACATTTCGAGCATCATTCAAAGCATTCCTCAGAAGATCCATAAATTATTCCTTTGGGACACCTCCATAGTTTAGCAGTGAAATTAAAGTCTTATTTAGGTACGTTTTCCTTGGCTGATTGCTAAAAAATACAAGCATTAAAAGCAAACAAGGTACTGTACTGTCACGCCCCAAACTCAAAAACCGGCTCACAAAATTTTCGATCGCCGAATCCGGCGTCGACAGCCTCCATAGAATCCCATTCTCGGCTCCTAGCTCCCATTCGCCAGGTTCCGATCCTGGGATGCTATGAGGAGGATTTTCAACGTCAGTTTGTTTCGTAATAAGCATAACCAAAGGCATAACCCACAAACAACAACCAAGAACTCCATTACATTTCCACTATGATCAAAAACTTTATAAGTACAATGAGCATAAAGGGAAATACAATGGTAAAGAAGAAAAACTCCAAAACGATCTGCAACGTGCTCTTGCCTCAGCGCTGCTACGAGCCAATGTCACCTGCACGCAACGGTCGTACATAAGCTTATAGAAAGCTTAGAGGGTGGTGAAAGTGTGTGCGCAAGGTAGTAATATGAACATGTAATGTCAGAGTAATGCGGAATATGTAGATGGATCCATAATATCATGAGCCGTACCAAGGCTATGCGATGCAAGACATGAATGGTATCGGCCATCCCAAGGCCATGCGGTGTAAAATGCAACTCAAGCATACAGATCCTCATATATGTCCACACATCAATACAGCTCAAATATGGGATATCACCGGGGTCTAGTACACTCAAAACCAGATCGCCGCCACATTGCGCGCAATAAGATAAGTGAAAAAGACCTCACTATCCGTCTGCTAATATTGGGCGCGACTCGTCGATAGCGGACCCATTCCTCGAGCTGGTCAGACTCAGCCTAGCATTGCCCCCTACTCTCGGGCGGGTAAGGCTGCACCCCCTTCCAACCGACCACGACATAGTGGAGAGCGCAACCATCTGGTAATCGGCACTCAACGCTCATCTACCCACTCGGTCTAGATGTTAGAGCAACCTCTTGGTACCATAAGGGTTTAGGGACTTTCACCCAGGGATATCTATAGCACCCCATGTAGAACAAGATTTTTAGTACCAATCCTGCCAACCACTATGCGTCTGTGGTGGCTATGACCCCAATGTTGCTAGGGCGTACAGTAACCATATCACACGATGCGAGATGCATGAATCACACTATCCAATCATGCAGCAAATCCTTGCACGTATCGTGCTCTCATGCAGGACAACACCGCCTAATCGGGGTCCCATAAACAATCTGCCCGAAGGCATATGCTATGATCAGTCACTCTCATATCAAGCATATATATGATGCGTATGATCATGAGTCATGGAACTATACTAAACATGTAATAATGATATGAACTATCCTTACAATGCAGATGGGCCTGGACGGCCTATACACAATATGTACGAGTCTAACAATGGACCCTAAGGAGAGTCGTAATGTGGACATCCAACCAACATTACACTCGCAATGTGGACGTCAAACTAACATTGCTCTCAAGGCACGATCTTTATAAACATCGCTACATAACCCGTGTTGGGATTACACATTGCAATGAACCTTAGGTACACTCCATTGGACCTTAAATAAATCAAATGGGCCTTTTATTCTTCAATTGAGCCACATGAATGGGTCACACCAATGGGCCTTATGTGCATTGCAATGGATCATAACCCATGGGCCTTAAACTACATCAATTGGCTCTCGACTCATGGGCCTTAGACTACATCAATCGGGCCTAAATCATAGGCCTTATATAGATCAAGTGGGCCTAAACCCATAGGCCTTAACTAAATCAAATGGGCCTAATCCCGAGGGCCTTGGAATAGTTCTAAATGGGCCCAATCTCATGGGCCTTAGAATGCTTCAAAATGGGCCCAATCCCATGGCCCATTTATAAATCAAAGGGGGCCTAACTCATGGGCTTTTTATAATTCAAATGGGCCTAAACCCATAGGCCTTTTGTAAATCAAATGGGCCTAACCCATAGGCCTTTTACAAATCAAATGGGCTTAACCCATAACCCTTTTTACAAATCAAGTGGATGGACGGTCTGGATGCATCACATGCATCATGGCGGGTCCCACTGCTGCTGGACAGTGGGAATAACATATGCATCACGGAGGGCTCCACCGTCTGCTGGACGGTGGAGATAATACAACGTCAAGGTGGGCACCACCGTCCACTGGACGATGGACCTAAAACACATACATCATTGTGGGTCCCATGTGGGGCCCACTGTAATATTTATTTAGCATCCAACCCGTTGATAAGGCCAAACAGACCTGGTTGAAAGAAAAATACAAATTTCAGCTTGATTCAAAACTTCTATGGGCCCCAGAATTTGTTTCAGTGGTAGATGTTCATTCACACTGTTTCCTGTGATGTGGGCCACTGGAGCGTTAGATCAGACTGATCTTTGGAGGGGGCCCACCTGAGGAGGGGACCCACCTCATGAACGGCGTGGATCTAACATATACATCATGGTGGGGCCTGGCTGGATGACCGCCCGCCCGCTGACGCTGCACGCAGCAGCGTGCAGCTGCTGCTCTGCTGTTAGAGAGGAGGCAGTGCCTCTTGCAAAAATCAGGGAAAACCGTTTTTCCAGGGTTTTCATCGTGTGGGGTCCGCATCATGAGAATCCACTCCGTCCATTGCATTCACCGGCCCGATACCGACAAACAGAGTCCAAACTTGGGCCTGTTTCGGCGTGTGGAAGAAATCTAGGGGACTTTAAACGGTGGAGATCACTGTTTTCTAAGGTATGGCCCGCCTGGAAGTCGGATCAGCTTCACATTTTAGCTCAATGCCTAAAATGATATGGGTGAGAAGATGGACGGCTTGGATTGAATGCTTATCTTAAGGTGAGGCCTATACTAGTGGTCCACCCAAAAAGGCTCCCCTTTATTTTTCTTTTCTTCCAGCGTCCAGCAACGTCCCTGGACGTTTTCTTCCTTTTTTTTTTTTTTTTAATGGCCTTATCAAATATATTTAGGGTGGGCCTTGTTTAGGTGGGCCACCACATGGTAATGTGGTGAGGTTACAATACATGTGTAAAGTGGGCCCCTCCTTTAGATGGTTTGGATTCAATACATGCTCCATAGTGGGGTCCATCCGAGTAGGCCATAAGGCCATTTCATCACACAAAACAAATAATTAAAAGAAAAGAGAGGGAGAGAGAGATAGAGTGGGACACGCTTTGTGATGGAGGGCTCTGCCACTATGAGCCCTCCCTTATATGAAATCATACATCAATGGATCCCTCTATGCATGGGATCACTGAAATTGACAATCAACGGTGAAGATCTGTTCCCCACCGATATGAACGGTCTAGATGACCTTTAAATGCAATGAAATAAACATCATGATGGGGTCCATGGAGAATGGCCCCACCATGGATGATCATGATGATCAAAGTGGTCCATTGGCCACAACTTAGGGTCCCAAGTGAGATCCAAACCATTGATAGGTTGGCCTCACTTGGCCCATCTCAAAAATATGAAAAACTACCATAATCTAGCACCCACCGTCCGATCTTCTTGCTTCTATGGGTTCCTTGACACCTTAGCTTCAACTTCAATGGATGAGATGAGGAATGGAGGGTTGAGATGGGAGATGATGGGGTAGGAAAGGTGGGCCACACTTAGAATTTTTTTGGGAGTGCTTGGAGAGCTCTCATACGTATGGAGCTTGGGATTTTTTTTTTTTGAGTTTGAAATGAGAAAGAGAAAGAGAGAGTTGTAAAGGGAGAGAGAGAGAGAGAGAGTGATGGATGGATGGAGTGATGGATGTGGTGGTGATGGGTGTGTAAGACCTTTTTGACTTTTGAGGCCTTTTGTGTAAGAGAGGTATGAGCATGGAAGACTTTTGTGGCTTGCTTGGGAAAAGGGGTGAAAGTGATGTGTACTTGACATGTGATGGATTGATGGATGATTGATTGATGGGATTGATGTGATTGATGTGACACATCGTAGAGATTTCCTTGAGTTTTGCAACGGCTGTGTTTCCTCACACCGAATGTCGACCTACAACTCTCGACCAGGGTATCGCCTCGGCGCGCGAGTCGCGGCATTGGAACCGCGGCGACGGCGCGGTCGCTATGGTCTTGGTTTTGGGTTGAGTCGACTCGGGTTGACGATGAAAGAATCAGGGTCGCGCGTGACTATCGATTAAGGGTCGAAGGTTGCCGGAATTCGACCGGTAAGACCGCGAAAGTCTATGGAATGGTACGAACTAAGATACAGGTCTTATATGTACTATTATTCACATAGTAAATTCAAGAACACATAACTCCAACGTCTCGCCCTAATAAAATTTTAAATACTCCCAACAAAGGATGAAATTTATTCATCTTCGTTTCGATTCCTAGTGGGGATGGCTAACATGGAGGGTGTGTACTAACATGGGTGTACATAACAAGCTAACCTAAAAAAAAAATTTTTTTTTTTTTTTTTTAAAAAACACAATCAAAAATAAAACTACAAAATATGCAAATGTAAATATTATCGACATATCATCGATATTATCTACGTAAGTCATCGATAATATTGACAACATGTCGATAATATCGAATCTAGATGACAATTGTCTAGCAAGATTTGCTGCATTTCCATAAAATGTCGATATATGAAGATATTATCGATATATCGACATGTTGTAGATACTATCAACATATCGGCTACGGTACCTATTGCTACGGTTATAATCCGTAGAAATAGGTCAATGGTCATTACTCAACATTAGTTATCGATACTATCAATCATATCTCGATATTATCGATGACTTATGCTCGATACTATCAAACATATGTCGATAATATCGAAAATTCTTCCATTTTTCGAGTTTTGTTGCTGGACAATTTGGCATTCATTTTCGATATTATCGAACTATGGTCGATATTATCAACAATCTATGGCTATTGTTATAATCCGTAGCTATAGGTCTATAGTCATTTTCTCATCTCTTTTGCCCACAAGTACTATTACTTTATCAAGTTTCTTCTTCACACCTGTTGCAAAAATAAATAAATATATAAATAAACACTCATCCACATCAGTTTCCACGAAGTAAATGATTAGAAGACCCTGCACCCTCCAAAATAATCAAAGGCCCGTAGCTCTAAAAGTACATTTTGATCATTCAAAAGGCATTCACCATTATTAGTTAGAAAGGAAGAGGCTTTTGCAATGAATGAAGTAAACAAGAAACATATAAATAATGTAAGGGAAAGAACGTGTACCCAACATCATAATCCTGCTCTATTTGATTCTGAAGCTGCTCAGCCTGTTAAAAAGAAATCATAGGAGATGATCATTAACTAAGGAATAATAGTCAAATTGCTCTTCCGTGCAATGACATTGAACTTGCTGTCTCTTCATCAATATCATCATCATCATCCGGGACTTGTGATGGATTGAAGAAGTTGAAGAAACTATCACATTGTTCAGTTTTTGTGATGGGATTAGCATTCTTTGATCCCTTCTTTGGCTTCTTTTTTAGAACCTTCTGTGTCAGGCTTTTTCCAGGATACCATTCAATCTCCGTCCTATAAGTACCCCAACCAAATTCCACATCATGTAAGAAATAAAATTGAACAAAATTAAATACAATAGGAAGAAGAAGACCAACTAGTAGAATTTATTTGTCATGGAAAGTTATAAGCAATAACAGTACCCTATGGCCTTCTCAAGAATAGGTTCATCATCGTCAATCATGGGTTAGGATCAAAGAAGAATTCGAGTTTGAAGTCCTTGGGATCATTAATTCTGAACCACTTGATATCTTTGAGATACTTGAGAGCCCCTTCATTGCGCTCAGAAATCTGAAATGAGAAACAAGGAAAGCTTAAGAACCATACTAGAAAGAAAGAGAAAGAAAAAGAAATAGAAAACACGAGTTGGTGAAATATCATTTTTTGAGTCATTTACCTCCTCACCAACCACTTCGTTGGTTTTCATTGTAGTGAGCCAAAAATTTGGTACTCCTCTCTCTGAAAAAACAACACACAATAAGATCCTAAATAAAGTATTTCCAATAAATTGGAGCACTTAAGGTTTGTTAAATACCTTCTGTAGCTTTATCCTCTGTAGGTGACACCTTCTACTTCAACAAAACCATTCGCAATTCACAATTTCATACCTCTACAAAATTTTCGAAATTAAAGGAATAGCTGAAGCAAAATACAAGAAAATACTACATAATATACTTAGATTAAAGGCAAATAAATGGTGCTTGTAAGTCTACAACTAGTATATCAGCATGGCAAGTGGCAAAAAATAGTAAAATAACCCATGCCACAAAAAATTGGACAATACAAATGCCTAATGGAAAAACTTGCATAAACTTAACAGGAAAACTTGTATGCAATAATGTTACCTAAACAAGTTTTTCACTAGGAAAACTTTTATGCAACAATGTATTATTGACATCCTTATACATTGGTGATCTAAACTTCACAGACAATGATAGTGTTATGATTGATGAGGTCTTATGGGATATTATCTTTAATCAGGATAAATTAAATAGATGATGTAATTTTTACATTTGAGAACACGTATATTCATAAAACTCTAAAAATCTTTGAGATGAAAATTTCTAAATTAGTGTGCATACTCATGGAAATTAAGTTGAAATTGAGCAAGTATAAGAAAAATAATCTAATAGATCCTAAAAAGCTTCAAGTTGTCGATTAGAAGTTTTAAGTACTTGACTCATACTAGCCTAAACATCTTATATATTATGGAATTACTTAACTAGCATATGAAATTTCTAAGTTAGATTCATCTACAAGTAGGAAAAAAGATTTTGCATCATTTGAAAGGTATACTTGATCATGATATTTTTATGTGTGCTAAAAAATATAGACTCTTTTTTTTTTTTTCACAAATAGTGATTAGGTTGACCAATTTATATAGATGTGATAACAAACAAACATCAATGTTGGGCCCACTATGGTTTCGACGATGGAAATCATTATGCCCACTATTTCCCGTGATATGATCCACTTGATCTTTTGATATGCTTCAAGTTGGGGCTAAATCGCTAAAAGTAGATGGAAGAATGGATGGATGGCATGGATATACTACATGAAATTAAGTTGGGCAAACATTAAATAAGCCTCGATGAAATTTATCCAGGCAAACTTTTAGTGCTTGTATGTAATGGTTATTTGTTATCTGCAAAGGTGATGTGAAGAGTTTATCCAAATTACTTGTCTTCCTTTTTTAGCAACCAGCTAAGAAAAATGTACCTAAATAAGACTTTTATTTCACTACTAAACTATGAAGGTGTCCCAAAAGAATATTTTATGGATCTTCTGAGGAATGCTTTGAATGATACTCGAAATGTTCTTTTCTCAAGTGTATTATTTAGGAATCTTTTTTCTTTGAAAGGATTTTCACAAGAATTGAGCGGGGCAAACTGAAAATTGAGCAAGGCAAGCATGAAATTGAGCGGGGCAAACTAGAAATTGAGCAGGGCAAGCATGAATTGAGTGGGGAAAACATGAAATTTAGTGGGGTAAACTGAAAATTGAGTAAGGGAAACATGAAATTAAGCGGGACAACTGAAAAATCAGGGGGGCAAACATGAAATTGAACGAGAAAAATATAAAATCAGTGGGGCAAACTATAAAATCAGTGGGGCAAACATGAAAATGAGCAGGGGAAACATGAAACATGAAAATCATTATGCCCACTGTTTCCCATGGTATGATTCACTTGATATTTTGATATGCTTCAATTTGCGGCTCAACCGCTAAAATTAGATGGACAGCGTGGATATACTACATACATTTAATGTGGGCCCATCTAAGTGTAGGTTATAGGTTTAGGTTTAGATTATAAGTGTAGGTTATAGGTTTAGGTTTAAGTTAGGTTATAGGTTAAGATTTAGGGAACTGAGAATAGGTTAAGGTTTAGGTTTAGGAAATCGGGTTCGGGACCGGGTTTAGGTTTGGGTTTTCAAGTTTAGGTTTAGGTTAAGGATTTGAGATTAGGATTAGGTGTAGGTTTAGGTTTAGGGATTTGAGAATACATTTAGGTTACAAGTTTAGGTTTAGGTTATAAGTGTCAGATATAGGTTTAGGTTTAAGTTAGGTTATAGGTTAAGGTTTAGGGAACTGAGAATAAGTTAAGGTTTAGGTTTAGGAAATCAGGTTTCGGACCGGGTTTAGGTTTGAGTTTTTAATTTTAGGTTTAGGTTAAGGAGTTGAGATTAGGATTAGGTGTAGGTTTAGGTTTAGGGATTTAGGAATACATTTAGGTTATAGGTTTAGGTTTAGGTTATAAGTGTCGGTTATATGTTTAGGTTTAAGTTAGGTTATGGCTTAAGGTTTAGGGAACTGAGAATAGGTTAAGGTTTAGGTTTAGGAAATCGGGTTTGAGACCGGGTTTAGGTTTGGGTTTTCAAGTTTAGGTTTAGGTTAAGGAGTTGAGATTTGGATTAGGTGTACGTTTAGGTTTAAGGATCTGAGAATACATTTAGGTTATAGGTTTAGGTTTAGGTTATAAGTGTCAGTTATAGGTTTAGGTTTAAGTTAGGTTATAGGTTAAGGTTTAGTGTAACATCCCGAAAATTGGGGGTCGAGCATAAACTCCACTCCCGAGTTCCAAAACATCACTTATGCAATATTTTCAATGATGGATGAATGTCGGCTGTAATAATGCATAAAACATGAAGTGGATTAAGCCAAAACAACATATCATACTCCAGAGACAGTTAAATTAGCAAGCGGAAGAATGTGATAGATATATAATATATATGAACTGTTGTAAGTCTCCAGAGTGTGAACATGTTACCAGGTTAAACATATGCATGTATACTCCAAAAATGATAAAAAAATATACATGGGTGCTACAAAAATATAAAATGATAAGTGTCATGGCGTCTGATCAACCTCTTTGTAATTCCGTCGATCAGAACACGGTCTACCTAGACCCGCCTGATAACCCCCTATAAGAGAAATCCTCCTCATCATCAAACAAGTTCGGCTCCGCTTCACAAGCAGCGCCATCATCTGAAACTAAAATAGGGACTGGTTGGTGTGTACAACACCGTCCTGTAACGTGGGAGTGAGTGACCAACTCAGTGGAATCATAGAGCAAAGGTTAATATATTATCAAATCAATCAAGCGATAATGATAAAGCAAGCAAATCAAACATTCCTAAATACTGTAATTAATACAAGGATGAAATGACATGATGCATGCCCTCGCCAACATACTCCCTCATGCGACACCATCTTACATCCTCGGCATGCTTTCTTCCCTCAGTGCTCCACATCTTCCAGGCACATGCAATGCGATATGAATATGATTACCGAGTTGTTATTAGTCCTTTTCATACAGCAGGATTGAGAAACTAGGGTAGCTCCCTTATATCATTCCCAAACAAGGATCCTGTCTAAGGTCGTCACTCATAGTAATCTCATACGATGATATATTTATAGGTCGCTTTAAGGGCTGTCAGGGCTGTTGCACGCACTCGTTGCTCCGCTCTCCCATCACCTTATCAATACAGGCCTAGTTTGTACTCTTGTTGCTACGGAAGGGTCGTCGCCTCACGTAAACTCAGAGCATGACTGAGGTCACTATAAAGGGCTGTCAGGGCTGTTGCACACACTCGTTGCTCCGCTCCCCCATCACCTTATCAGTGTAAGCCAACAGCTCGAATATAGTGTCTCATACCACCATAATCGGCTCACGAGTCTGGTTGCTCACTGGTCACTATGGGGAGGTTTGTGGCCTCAACGTAGGCCGATAGCTCGACCATGGTGTCCCATACCATCATGCCCGGCTCATGAGTCTTAGTGGATCAAGGTACCATGGTTATCAGGATTTTCACTGGTAAGTTCAGTACCCTAGGTTCAAGCAGTTATGACCAATACAAGGTGAACATATAATGGTTAGTCGGGTTACTTGATGAGTTCGACTAGTACGATCGCCCGTTGAGTTGTACGACATGAAGTGCATAAGCACTTCGTGTGGCCTAACCACTGCCGACAAGCAACGCACGACTCGAGTTCGTCAACGTGTCCTTCGTGGCGAATAAAATCCAACCACGAATTCAAATCTGTTACCGACTGCCTGGACTAGAGTATAGCCCCGAGCACATGTAATCTGAATCAGTAATCATATGAGATAGACAAAATTGAAATAACAAGTAATTCAAGCATGATAACAACATGTTATAAGATACAACTTAAATAATTTAATCATACACAAGCATTTCATATATATAAAGTAATCAATTCAAATATAACAAACGTGGAGGAAATCATATACATCATCAAAATAGTTGAGAATCCCATCTAAACGCTAATCTACAACCTTATTTACTCAATACTTACTTATACAAACATTTATACAAACACTTAGTCTACACACATTAGCCTACATAGCATATGTTAGCCAAAATGTGTATCAGGGTGAATCTCTTCGCCAAACAGATCATACACCCATAACTAACATAGGTACACGACAAATACTCATGACAATCATATCAGCAAAATACGTACGTATACAGTATTTCCTACAAATACCTAAAATACCCTAAATCTCATATTCTTCGTACGCATTCGAAATGAAAAAATAGACAGCATATTCTACATGTTAAACAACATCCTTGTCAACAATCTACCATTAAACGACATTGAAAGCTTTGAAAAATGACAACCTAAGCGTCTAAAATCCGCACCTTAAACCAGAAATTACAAAACGGAGTTGATTCAGACGATAAGTCTTCGTCAACGGCTCAACGGCAACCTATACCACGAAATAGGTTAGTTACATCATCACTTATGCTATTTGAAACTCTAGAACAGGTTAGGGTTATGATTTCTTACCTAAGAGCGGAGCTAAAAGCACTGGAATGACGGTGCAGAAGCGGCGTTGAAGCACAAGGAGTAGCAAGGAAGAATTCATGGAAGAAAAACCCCATCTTCTCCCCCACTCTCTCCCTCTTTCTCTCTTTCTTTTCTCTCTTCTCTCTCCCAGGGCTTAGAAAATTCGTATGGAATGAGAGAGTAAGGGTTTAAGCCCTTTTTATAAGTCCAAAAGCGACGAAAATAGACTTGGGGCCAAAGTATACTTATGTTATGTCCAAATACGGACTGTTCCGTCTCAACGGAGCACTTCTGGAGGTCCTCTTATCAAATGCGGTCGGACTTAAGATCCCTGACATTGGATCTAGGTCAGGCAGAGTTTTCAGTCTGATCGAAAATCCAGATCGACCGTGGCGGACCAGTTTCAGTTCAATGGCTACCGGTACTCGATCAGAGCTACAAGTACTATGACATGTAAGGGCCACCTATCCTGATCTGATGGTAAAATTTGATCGAATTCTGATGGTCAGAACGCTTAGAAAAAGGTGCGCAAGCGACACGTGCCAGATTTCATAAATTATATTTAATTTCTAACATTTCTCACACTCTTCACTCTGGGCTTAAGGAAATCGTCGTGGGACATCATTTGGTCTTAATTTTTGAGGTGATTGTCAAGTCTAACTAGGCGGTCGGGATTGTCTAAGTTCGGGATAATTGGACTTCCGATGTGCGGTCCAGATCCGATATAAAGTTTCTGAATGCTCCCGTGAGCAACCGGGTTTAGAGTTTGATCCTAGGTTTTAGGGTATTGTAGCGTCACCTATTCTATACGTTTTGGCTCTAGCAGATCGTATTAAAAGTGATTGGTGAGAATTTCATAAGTCATCTAGTGCAGCGCTAGTTAATTCTCATTAGATTTCTAAAGGAAGTAGCTTTTATTGATTTTTGTTTGAGATGAGATTTGAAGGGTGGAGTGAGGGTGCTTGGAAACGGAAGAAGGAAGAGTTTGGAGGGGTAGTTTTTGCCAAAAATCAGACGTTTGGTAGAGAAAGGAGAGATTGTAGGGTCACTTTGTGAAGGAAGTAGGTGATTGGGATGTTTTTAAGGGACGACCCATGTACCAGGGGGTTACCCTAACCCCCAAAGACCATTGGCTCGAAAGCCCGACCGAACCCAACCCGTTTACCGACGAGGCCTCGCTGATCCTGCGAGGTCCTCACTGATCAGTGGGCCATCTGGCGAGGTCTTGCCATTTGGGCGAGGTTCTTCTATCCCCTGGGTCCCAAAAAGGTGTGGGGCCTACCCTGGGTCCTCCTAGATTAGCGTGGGTAGGCCCCCGACTCCGTTTGAGGCATTTTCGAGGCCAATTTGTAAATCGGAATGAGTTTATGTGACGTGTAGTATATGATTTTGGGGTAGGAGACACTAATCTATCCAACTAACTTATTTATTTTATTAGATTTCAAAAGGTTAAGGGTCAAAATCCATTTTATCTATTTATTTACTATTTATTGTAAGTTTTAGTTTCGGTATTGTTCTTCCTCATTTAAACTGTAGGATTTATGTCTAATATAAAAGTACTTGGAGAAATTTGAAGAATGAGGTGGTGAAAGGTGAGATTTTTTAAGGAAATGGGTTGAAAAGTGATGTTTAGACTTTGGGATTGAGCTTTAAGAGTGATATGGTTGACCCATTGCCTAAGGACGTCTAATTCCAGGTTAACAAAAATCCGAGGTGTTACATTTAGGGAACTGAGAATATGTTAAGGTTTAGGTTTAGAAAATCGAGTTCGGGACCAGGTTTGGGTTTGTGTTTTCAAGTTTAGGTTTAGGTTAAGGAGTTGAGATTAGGATTAGGTGTAGGTTTAAGTTTAGGAATTTGAGAATACATTTAGGTTATAGGTTTAGGTTTAGGTTATAAGCCTCGGTTATAGGCTTAGGTTTAAGTTAGGTTATAGGTTAAGGTTTAGGGAACTGAGAATAGGTTAAGGTTTAGGTTTAGGAAATTGAGTTCGAGACTAGGTTTAGGTTTGGGTTTTCATGTTTAGATTTAGGTTAAGGAGTTGAGATTAGGATTAGGTGTAGGTTTAGGTTTAGGGATTTGAGAATACATTTAAGTTATAGGTTTAGGTTTAGGTTATAAGTGTCGGTTATAGGTTTAGGTTTAAGTTAGGTTATAGGTTAAGGTTTAGGGAACTGAGAATAGGTTAAGGTATAGGTTTAGGAAATCGGGTTCGAGACCGGGTTTAGGTTTGGGTTTTCATGTTTAGGTTTAGGTTAAAGAGTTGAGATTAGGATTAGGTGTAGGTTTATGTTTAGGGATTTAAGAATACATATAGGTTATAGGTTTAGGTTTAGGTTATAAGTGTCGGTTATAGGTTTAGGTTTAAGTTAGGTTATGGGTTAAGGTTTAGGGAACTGAGAATAGGTTAAGGTTTAGGTTTAGGTTTAGGAAATCGGGTTCGAGACCAGGTTTAGGTTTAGGTTTTCAAGTTTAGGTTTGGGTTAAGGAGTTGAGATTAGGATTAGGTGTATGTTTAGATTTAGGGATTTGAGAATACATTTAAGTTATAGGTTTAGGTTTGAGTTATAAGTGTTGGTTATAGGTTTAGGTTTAAGTTAGGTTATAGGTTAAGGTTTATGGAACTGAGAATAGATTAAGGTTTAGGTTTAGGAAATCAGGTTCAGGACCGAGTTTAGGTTTGAGTTTTCAAGTTTAGGTTTAGGTTAAGAAGTTGAGATTAAGATTAGGTGTAGGTTTAAGTTTTGGGATTTGAGAATACATTTAGGTTATAGGTTTATGTTTAGGTTATAAGTGTCGGTTATAGGTTTAGGTTTAAGTTAGGTTATGGGTTAAGGTTTAGGGAACTAAGAATAGGTTAAGGTTTGGGTTTAGGAAATCGGGTTCGAGACCGGGTTTGGGTTTGGGTTTTCAAGTTTAGGTTTAGGTTAAGGAGTTGAGATTAGGATTAGGATTAGGTTTAGGTTAAGGGATTTGAGAATACATTTAGGTTATAGGTTTATGTTTTGGTTATAAGTGTCGGTTATAGGTTTAGGTTTAAGTTAGGTTATAGGTTAAGGTTTAGGGAACTGAGAATAGGTTAACGTTTAGGTTTAGAAAATTGGGTTCGGGATCGGGTTTAGGTTTAGGTTAAGGAGTTGAGATTAGGATTAGGTGTAGGGATTTGAGAATACATTTAGGTTATAAGTTTAGGTTTAGGTTATAAGTGTTGGTTATAGGTTTAAGTTTAAGTTATGTTATAAGTTAAGGTTTAGGGAACTAAGAATAGGTTAAGGTTTAGGTTTAGGAAATTGGGTTCAAGACCGGGTTTATGTTTGGGTTTTCAAGTTTAGGTTTAGGTTAAGGAGTTGAGATAAGGATTAGGTGTAGGTTTCGGTTTAGAGATTTGAGAATACATTTAGGTTATAGGTTTATGTTTAGGTCATAAGTATCGGTTATAGGTTTAGGTTTAAGTTAGGTTATAAGTTAAAGTTTAGAGAATTGAGAATAGGTTAAGGTTTAGGTTTAGGAAATCGGGTTCGAGACCTGGTTTAAGTTTGGGTTTTCATGTTTAGGTTTAGGTTAAGGAGTTGAGATTAGGATTAGGTGTAGGTTTAGGTTTAGGGATCTGAGAATACATTTAGATTTTAGGTTTAGGTTATAGGTTTAGGTTTAGGTTATAAGTGTCGGTTATAGGTTTAGGTTTAAGTTAGGTTATAGGTTAAGGTTTAGGGAACTGAGAATAGGTTAAGGTTTAGGTTTAGGAAATTGGGTTCGAGACTGGGTTTAGGTTTGGGTTTTCATGTTTAGGTTTAGGTTAAGGAGTTGAGATTAGGATTAGATGTAGGTTTAGGTTTAGGGATTTGAGAATATATTTAGATTTTAGGTTTAAGTTATAGGTTTAGGTTTAGGTTATAAGTGTCAGTTATGGGTTTAGGTTTAAGTTATGTTATAAGTTAAGGTTTAGGGAACTAAGAATAGGTTAAGGTTTATGTTTAGAAAATCGAGTTCAGGACCAGGTTTAAGTTTGGGTTTTCAAGTTTAGGTTTAGGTTAATGAGTTGATATTAGGATTAGGTGTAGGTGAATTTGATAATACATTTAGATTTTAGGTTATTAGTATAGGTTATAGGTTTATGTTTAAGTTAGGTTATAGGTTAAGGTTTAGGGAATTGAGAATAGTTTAAGGTTTAAGTTTAGGGATTTGAGAATACATTTAGGTTTTAGGTTACAAGTGTACGATATAGGTTTTGTTTTAAGTTAGATTATAGGTTAAGGTTTATGGAATTAAGAATAAGTTAAGGTTTAGGTTTAGGGATTTGAGAATACATTTAGGTTTTAGGTTTAGGTTTTGAGCGGGGGCAAACATGAAATTGAGTAGGGGAAAACTAGAAAATCAGTGGGGTAAATATGAAATTGAGCGGGGGAAACATGAATTGAGTGGGGCAAACTAGAAATTGAGCGGGGCAGGCATAAAATTGAGTGGGGCAAACTAGAAATTGAGCGGGGCAGGCATGAAATTGAGCAGAGCAAACACGAAATTGACTGGGGCAAACTACGAAATGAGCGAAGCAAGCATGAGATTGAGCGGGGCAAACTAGGAAATGAGCAGGGCAAGCATGAAATTGAGTGGGGCAAACTAGGAAATGAGCGGGGCAGACATGAAATTGAGCAGGGCAAACTAGGAAATGAGCGGGGCAGACATGAAATTGAGCAGGGCAAACATGAAATTGAGCGGGGCAAACTAGGAATTGAGTGGGGCAAGCATGAAATTGAACGGGGGAAACATGAAATTGAGCGGGACAAACTGGAAAATCAGCGGGGCAAACATGAAATTAAGCAGGGAAAACATGAAATCAGCGGGGCAAACTATAAAATTAGCAGGGCAAACATGAAATTGAGCGGGGAAAACATGAAATCAGCGGGGCAAACTAGAAAATCATTATGCTCACTGTTTCCCGTGGTATGATTCACTTGATATTTTGATATGCTTCAATTTGGAGCTCAACTCCTTAAATTAGATGAAAAAATGGATGGACGACGTGGATATACTACTGGAAACGGATTGGCTACTCCCCTTGCCACCAACCAATGGTTGGTGTTCGGTGCTCTGTGGGCCCCATCATGATGTATGTGTTTCATCCATGTCGTCCATCTATTTGTATAGATCATTTTATCATATTATACAAAAAATTGAGGTATATCCTGATCTCAATTGGACCACATTACAGGAAACAATGTTTAATGAACATCGACCATTTAAAACTTTTTGGGGGCCATAAAAGTATTAGGTCAGGATGATCTTTGTTTTTAGCCTTCATCTGGGTCTTTATCACCTCTAAAACAGATTGGATTTCAGACAAACAGTACAGTGGGCCTCAGGAGGATTTAAATGATAGATATCCAATCACCATTGTTTTTCTCTAGCGGGTCACCAGCCAAATTTTCATCTAATTTGGGGCTCAACCCCTTAAATTAGATGGAAATTGAGCGGACAAAATGGATGAAACACATACACCATGGTGGCGCCTACAGAGCACCGACCACCAATCACGTACACCATGGTGGGACCCACAACACCGACCACCAACCACGTACACCATGGTGGGATCCACAGAGCAACGACCACTAGTCACGTACACTATGGTGGGGCCAAAGAGCACCGACCAGCAGTCACATACACCATGGTGGGGCCAAAGAGCACCTACCACCAGCCACGTACACCATGGTGGGGCTCACAGAGCACCAACCACCGGCCACGTAGATCATGGTGGGGCCCACAGAGCACCGGATGAGTAGCCAATCCATTTTCTATACCTATACATTAAATGTGGGCCTAATTGAGTTTAAAATATACTTGTGCTGCGTGCTTTTTTCGCTAAACCGACCATTTTCAAAAGAAGACAAATGTTGATAAGGGGGCCCAAAAAAAGAGTTTTTTTGTCTTTCTAACCGGGCGAAGAAAAGGGGTGAAAGCAATGGAGGTGAAGTAGCAGTGGAAAGGGAAAGGAAAAGAAACAATTGAAAAGAAAAAAAAAAATAGTAGTAAAATGAGGGGTATTTTTGTCCTAAAATTCGTAATCCGCACGTGCATGTCTAAGTTGCAAAACAAAGCTTTTATTCCTCCGTAAAAACAGCGGGTTAAAAGGTGGGTCCCCAATATCTCTAGATATATAGATTTGCTAGTCGTACAAGGCTGTCAACTACGCGCCACCAAACGTACCAATGTGACACACCTACGAGAGATCCAGCCGCACATAAGTTGGGCCCCACGTGTAGAAATCCGTGGCCTAACATTTACATGGCTCCATTCATCAGATGAACCATAACAGTAGAGATTTTTCTAACCATCCACTCTTTTAATTGAAAGCGGTCCACTCGATCAGTTAGACAGCCCTATCTTTTTCAACTAGGACATCATCTACACAGAGTGACCCATCAAACGGACGACTTGGATCTTGTACCCGTGCGCCAGATCACCACATGTGTCGCCGTGTACACGACGGCTGCCTTATATACGCGTGTAGAATTGCTCCAGTCCCCAAGATGAGGCCGCGCGAACCGAACCACACCACATCAGTATGGATTAAGTTCCTCTCTCTCTCTTCCTCACAACGACTATGGAAACGCTATTCGCAATCTCGGCCGCTCGCATTCCCACCACAAAAGCGTCGCCAAAGCAATGGCGATTTCCATCCGTTCTCTCCAACAACACAAGTAGCAGAAAACCCTTCCTCTCTCTCCCTCACCCCTCCTTCAAACCTCCCACCATCGTTTGTATGGCTGTAAGTCGTCTTTAATCTCCCAAACGGCAAACGCAATCCGACGCAGTTCCTAAAAAAAAATAAAATGCAGAAAATCGCTTCAGAAAATGCAGAAAGAAAGAAAAGAGAGAGAAACTCTCTCCTCTCCTCTTTCCTTTCTCTACTTTTGGTAACAAAGCAGTACGAGTTTGTGCTATTTGTATTACCAAAAGTAGAGAGAAAGTGGCTTAATATCTATCAATAAGTGTGAGTTATTTGATACTCTAGCACTGTATGATGCTTGGTATGCGGGCACTTAGAAATTGTACATGTGGCATGTATGAACTCTAATCAAACTGATTAAATTGTGGAACCTGTTGTCCGTGAGTCACAGTCCCAATTTCAGATTGGTTGAACAATCCTAACCTTTGATTCATGGACACTTGTTTGTTGAAATGTCTGGCAATCCTATGGTCAGATAATCGAATAAGCTTAATTTTTGGTGTATGATACATCTAAACTAGGATCCATAATTTGTACAATTTAATCTGAAATACTTGTATACTGTGTATGCAATTTCTAAGTACCTGTGTATCATCCTTGGCACTCCGGCAGAGTATGAAAGTTCTTCTCTTAAGGTGCATTTGGATGCACCAAATATAGTGAATTATGAAATATCATGATTACTTAGTCTACTTTGGTGCAAAATATCATGATATTTGGTACAACCAAACCCACCCTAAGAGAAGATAAGATTCATCATGTTAGTTTTAAGTGGGCAGGGCTTTGGATTAGCCCAGTTTTTTCTGAAGCACAGCCCGTTTATTTAATGAGGCTTGGGTTTAGCCTAGGAAATTAAGGGCCTAGGCCTCAATACAATAGTGACAACATAGGATCAGGTCTGGCCCATGGGCTTGAAAATGACATCTGTTTTGGATAGGCCCACGAGCCTGATGGGCCATCATGGACCATTGGCCTTGGAATAGCTCCGTAAACTAATTGGGTTCTTGTAGTTCACGTGCATGAGCAATCTGACACAATAGGATTTTCTACATTGTCCATAGTTTGGTGATCCGGAGTGTTCATCCAATTGGTCCCACTATTGATTGCGGATGCCACAGAGATCTCCTCAATAGGAAGATCCTTATCTTTCAATTGGTAACCTTTAAATAGGCAATTAAGAGAATACAACAACAATCCACATTCAGTATAGAAAAGGCCAATGCATTGAAGGTTTAGTATCATTTAATCTGGGAGATTTTTGTAGCATCCAATATTTACCTCATGTCCACCATCAGATCAATGGTATGGATCACCGAACTATGGGCCTCACATGTATGGATTCTCAAGTGTTTGCAAATGATATGTTCGCCAATGAACATGGCCTTGTGAGTAGTCTGCCTTAATTTGGATTTCACTTGGACATTTAACCCGGGAATAAGTATGCGTAATCAACTTATAATTTCTGGCTTTGAGAATTTGACATTTATTACATTGTCGTTGATATTGTTGCTTTTTTGAACAATAGTTTTCTCAAGGTTTAATTTGCTTGTTTAATGTAGTTTTCTCAAGGTTTAATTTGCTTGTTTAATATAGGAACCTTATCTGATATCAAAGTTGGATTCCGCCGAGAGAACATGGAAAGAATTATCGGTATGGTTTAGAATATACTCTGCCATGGATCACTGATTCCTATTTTTACATTTCTTGAGAATGATAACGCCGAGAGAACATGGAAAGAATTATCGGTATGGTTTAGAATATACTCTGCCATGGATCACTGATTCCTATTTTTACATTTCTTGAGAATGATATAGCCTTTTTACTTGGAAAAATAAAAGGAAAAAAACCAAGTACAGGAAAACAAGGAAAAGGAAAAAGAAAAAATCTAGAGTTTATCAAGTAGAAAGGGTAAATAATGAAAATAAAAAGGATTTCTTCTGTTTCCAAATATATTTTAGTAGAGGTTTGTTAGCCCAACTTGTACCCAAAACACATTTACATGCAGCACACATGCCAACCTCCGATATCTGAGCTGTTCATAAAGTGGAATCCACCATGCAGATAACCTGGCACAGGAATAGTGATGGTCCACTCTAGCTGGCCAGACATGTCCGTTGAATGTTTGACTGTTGGTTTGCTCTTTTCAAACCATCCATTATTTCCAAACCCGCCATGCTCCATCTAAAATCCATGATCAGCAAGATGATTTACCATGGTATTCTGTTCATGGTGGGTCTGCAAGTGTTGAATTCAGGTAGTAAGCCATTGATCTCATATATCTCAAGGGCATTTACTTATGATGAAGACAGTTATCTGTGTTTAGCATGCCACCTATGATTAACAAGAGACAAAGCTAAAGGTCAGGTATAACCATCTGACTAGAAAGGGCAATGTGTGTGTGTGTGTGTGTGTTGCTTTGGCTCCACTGTTGTACTGGCATGACAAACAGTTTCATACTTTGCATCTCCGTCAAATTCAGATTATTTTTGGTATGTTGGAGGAGGGAATTCATTGCTTACAGTTCTGCGTTCTCACCTTCATTTCCCACTTTGGTCTGATCGATGATAAATGTGCCAGGAGACGGTCCCAAAGGTGGGGAGAAGCATGCTATCTCATGTGTTTTCCACATGTATATGTATAGGAAGGGGCCTGGTTTTAGAAGATTTTGCTTATTTCAAGCTTTCGATGTTTGTTGTATAATATAAAGGGTAGAAAAGCTCATGAAACTTGAAGAAGATTGTTGGAGGGAATGTGTTCTCTATTCATCTGAAATATCCCTGAAGGACATCCGCATGTGATCCCATTCCAAAATATTGAATTCTCTTTTTTCATGTAAGAATCCATGTGATTGTTGCTTTGAGCATTGATTCATGAAGATGCTTGATCCTGGGAGGATGGTCTCCGGACCAGTCAATGATCAAAGACGGATGGGGAATAATAGCACAGAACAGGTTTATATGATTTTATTTTATTGTTCTTAAAAGAACTATTCAAAATGGAAATCAGAGAGAAACTTGTCTGCCGATCCTCGAGATTGCGATATAATTCGATGGTAGTGATAACCCCAAAAGTTGGGATAATTTGGTGTTAATGCTAATGGAGAAAGGGGATGAAGGTAACTCTACACAAAGTTATTTCAGATCATTGACTAGGATCTAATGATGACAATTAGAGAATTTGAACATTCCTTAAGAGTATGTTGCACTATGTCTCATATATGAGGTCAACGGTTCGAGAACGCATGCATGCGTGGGGTGGTAGTGTGTGTGTGTTTCTCACCTCTCAAAAAAATAATAATATTGCACTGATGTGAAGGACCACATCCATTATCTGACCTAAAGACACATGCCAATTAGAACCCTTACCTTTTCTTTTTTAAAGTTAGGTTATTTTTTGGAAGAATTCATTAGAAAGTAGGATGAAGAGGAGGAGAACTCAAGGTAATCCTAGATGTCCCCCTCTACGACCATGTGTTGAAGTTATGGCTTTGGGGAATGTCAACCACTTTGGCATGACATTTCCTATATTAGGAATTGAGTATGAGTGCGATGAATCATGATGCCACAAAATAAAATGCAAGGGAAATATACAAAATATAGACCTGCAATTATAAAGTACCGTTACTATTTTCTTGCATCTCTAACATTTTCTTTCGTCATGGCATATTATATTGCTAACTGTAGGTCAAGCTGGCAGATCCTGATGTTGTCTCAAATCCCTTTGAATACCAAAAGCTTGCACAGTCTATGGCAGAGCTTGATGAGGTAGTGGAGATGGAAAGTAATAAATCTTCTGAAGAGATTAGAGAAACACTATATAGATGCATTCATTTTCGAAGTTCTACAAGATGTTGTCTGCACCATGCATGTGGCAATCGTGCGTGGTGGTTCATGGTTGAGACCATTGATCTGGCAGGCAAACATACAACAAGCATGTGGTTGACAACTCTGACATCTATCACATGTAGGAAACATGGATGGGTCCAAATACCATAGTGATCGAACAACTCTGACTTCAAATTGTTGAGTTTTGACTGTTGAAGGTTTACAGTTGCTCAGCTTGAGCTAACCACCCTCTTTTCAGATCAATGAACAGATGGTAACCACAGTCTGATCCTCTTGCCTTTGAATATGGCCCATCTGTTGTGGCGCACCAAATCAACAGTCTTGATCACCTCACACGAGGGCCATGTGTTAAGAAGATGTGTCCTTTAAGGCAACTATGCTTGCATGTCTCACAGTAGCAATTCTTATCATTTTGTCGCTGAATATCCAAATATCTCTTAGCGAGGTGCTCATGAAGCATTATATTGCCACTTTGTATGCTAACTCACACTGTTATCCCTTGTAATCATAGGTAGTGGCAACCTACAAGAAATTCAAGGATTGTGAGAGACAACTAGAAGAAACAAAAGGTTGACACCCTTTGCTCCTATTGCTTTTAATTGTCCCAGAAAGACTGAATAGCCCATTAATGGTTGGTTGCATATTTATGACAGCTTTAGTTAAAGAGGATAGCAGTGACCAAGATATGCTAGAGATGATAGCTTATGAAGTTGAAACTTTATCTAATCAACTCAAAGAGCTTGAGGAGAAGCTCAAGGTTTTTATCTCGGTTTTTATGTCTTTAATCCAGAAACTTTGTTCAGTTTTGACTCAATATTTGTTGGGTTAATTGTCTGCAACATGGAATTATTGTTCAATCAGCCATTCTCATATAATATTGCTAGAACAAATGGGATAGAATAGCACGTTTAGTCTTTTTCTTTCTTTCTTTTTGTGTGTGTGTATATTTTCTTGGGATCAGCAGAAACTGAAGCTTTTCCATTGAACAATCTTTCCTATCAATATCATATGTTCAGCTTTGCCAAGCCCACATGCCTGTGCAATAAAGGTCATGTACACGCAACACGTGCAAGCATGGCACAATAGGTCCATGATCCAATCCATCCATCGAAACGGCACAACTATATTCATGCCCTAGCCCATGAATCAGGTTGATCCACTGGTCGGGTGGGCACAACTCTGAAAATCTTGGCTGAACTTTCTAACTCATTAGAATGGCACCACTATATTGGATCGGAGATCCAATCCATCCATCAGAATAGCACCACTATATTGATGCCCTAGCCCAAGAATCAAGTTGATCCAAACTTAGCTGAACTTTCTCACTCAACCACTGGTTTCCAATATTGGGGTCCACATGCTGATTGGACCATATATTATTTTTGGAAGACTTGAACAAGGTTGGACCAACCTGATGGATGGATTAGATCTTGCACGTATGTGCCATTCTGGCACGTGTACATGAGCTTTATTGCACATGCATTTGTGCTTGGTGAAGCCAGTTAGAAATTAAATCTAGGAGTTTTGTAGTCAATTTCAGACAGCCCGATTCAGTATTCTCACCAAAGAGTGGACCGTTACCAGACAACCCGATACAATATTCTCACCAAAGAGTGGACCATTACCCTACCATAAACATGTTAAAAATAAAAAATATTTCATATTTGGAATATTTACATTTTTTTTTTTCGAATTTTCTAGATATTTTTTAGAATTTTTTGAGCAAAATAATAATAATAATAATAATTCAATCGATATAGGGGCATAATGACTATTACCCTGACATATCGTATTGGTAATGGTGGTGATTGTTATAACCATTTTTAGAGATACGGAACACCTTGATCTAAGTCCTACTTCATCTTATTACCTATTGGTGTTACTCCTTAGTTTGCTTGAATGCATTCATTTCTAATTCTATCATTCCTCATCTTGCCACTCATCCTCTCAGCATCTTTATTTTACCTATGCTCATCCTATGAACATGTTCCTTAACCGCCTAACATTTTGTCCCATAAAGCATGATCTTATAGCTATCCAATAAAATTTCCCCTTCTCTTTGATTGATACATGACAATCATATAAAACTACAGAGGCACATCTTGTGGTAGTCAACGATGGGTAAAGGCTGAAAAGGGTGATGCAAGATGGAATGATCTAATATGATGCTATGAAATTAAAAGACAGGTGAACTAGAGCAATTGAATGACAAAATAAAGCTAATTTACTACAAATTTAGAAATTTCAGATTCATGACATGTCCAAATTCAAGCCTATGACAGTCCCGCAATGCGAATCTCATAATTTACTGAATAACTGGGACCTATGGGAGATAGAAGCCCCATCCTAGCATAAAGTTAAATCTGAATTCAATGGAAATCAACTGTTTTATGAGAGTTTTGACGCGTAAGGGCTGTTTAAAGGCTAGGGAATGTGGAAAATGGGTTTGGGGTATTTAGGCTTAGAGGAATTAGGGTTTGGAACATTAGGGTTGAGTTTTTGGGAGGTTTCGGGTTAGAATTTCAGATTTTGGGTAAGGGATTTAGGATTTAGGGTTTTTACAATTGAGAATGTGGGTTTTAGCTAGGTTATGAGAATTAGGGATTTATAATTTGTCCAAGGGATTTTCAGATTTTAGGGATTGGATATTTAGGGTTTTGATAATCAATTGTGGAGAATTAGGATTTTGAAAATTAAGGTTTGTGGAATTTGGGAATTTTAGGGTTAGGGTTTTGTTGGGTAGGGATTTGGATGGGTTAAGGTTTGATTGAATGTGGGTTCTAGGGAGACGAGAAAAGTCAAAGAAGAGTGAGATTGAGGAAAGTAGAGATAGAAAAGAAGAGAGAAGAAGGAAGATAATACCTTGATGAGAAGAGAGAAAAGTAGAAAAGATAATTAGGGAATCGCTCCTCGCGGCTTCACACCACCAATCCAATCACATAATGAAATTTTGCTCAATCTGAAAGCAAGAGGAGAGAAATATCTTTCATTCATAACATGCATAATGGCTAAGGTGGGGACATCCAACCCTTTATAGTTTTAGAAAAGACCTTTTACAAAAAGATGCTCTCAGATAAGATTTTCAACATAAAGACGCTTAATGAATTAAAAATTGTTTCTAACTCTCTTACTCTCAACACAAATGAACTATATAAAAAATAATGAAACATGTAAACAAACTAAACAACTAAACTATTTCATAGCCCATGGGGGTCTACGATTAAGATGTCCAATGATGATGATCCAATAGCCCAATCATCATATCCACTCGATCCAACGGTCCGATGCGTCCATCAAGCTCATATATGCGGCCCATATGCATCTTTCCAATATAGGGTCCTCAAAGATGCACGTGGGGTCTTCAACGTGGCTAGGAATGTGAATCGGGCCAAGTGGGTCCCATGTAATAATCGTATAGCCATAAGGAGATTGGCTCAACCCTCCTCTAGCATGGTGCTTGGATGTCCTCATCAATTTCCCTCGGTTGAGGAGATTTTGCCTCTGGTGAAATAAAGCTGCAGTGATAGTCGAGGAGATCCAGGTCTCATTTCTGTAGCTTTGCCTCTGTGATCCACGTACTGTCTGACTTTGGTCCGCTCTTCCACTTGATGAGGTACTCCTGGTAACCTCCATGTCGTGTGGAAACCACTCGCTCATCCCAAATATCCTTTCGTTTCTCTCTCAGTAGGTGTGTATGGCAAAAGAGGCTGATGTTGGGAAGAATAGATCGGTATATACCAAGGGTCATGGGATAGGTCGAGAGGGATATCATCAAGATCAAGGTGATGGCCCAAATAAAGGCTAATAGGTGTAGATGTTGGACCCTTAAAAGATACAAGATCTTTCATATTGAATGTAGATTTAATACTCATGTCAGGTGAAAGATTTACAACATACGCATTGTGTCCCAAATTACTCAGTATCTTATAGGGTTCTACACTACAGGCTTGTAGTTTCTCATCGGTCCCTTGTGGACACCGTTCATGCCTCATATGAACCATCCTATAGTCACCTACCTAAAACTTTCTGAACTTGTGATGAGAGTCGGCACATATCTTATGTGTTTCATTGCTCATGCTAATCCGTTTTGTAATTTCAACAATCATGGATATGACGTGTAAATGCATCTGCGGACTTTGACGACCAATGTGAGACTAACGCGGTAATAGTATTTTTAGGCTTCTTGGGCTCATCTACTTGCCTTTCCAGGTCCGCTTTCTCTGCGGGAGTCATTTGTTCGTGAGGAATGCTTGATAGAGTCAACTTGGAAACAAGATCTAGGGCATGTTGAATGTCCCACACGGGTGTTAGATCATCCGTTATATCCTCTAGGATAACATCGCTAGACTCCTCCAATAGCAGACTCACCTTAGGTGGTAACTCTACACTACCCTTGGATGTTACCTCAGGTGGCATCTCCATACTAACCTTAGGTGTGACCTCACTTGCCATGTGGGTATACACTATTAAATCAGCTATAGTCTTCCCTTCAAACTCTTTGACATTTATTATAGGGAGAGATTCAAGTTGGAATTTCCTCACATTTTCAGGATCACATTTCTTGATGTCCTCCTTTTCTGGGATGCTTTTGGGTAGGAGAGGATTCGACTTCATCCTCTTACCCTCATGCATAAATGAACATGTATTCAAGCGACCGAATAACGTCACTTCATGATCATACAACCAGGGTTTACCCAAAATGATGTGGCCTATATTCATAGGCAAAACATCACACCACAGTTTGTTCGTATAGGAATCAAACTGGATGAGAATGGGACAATCCTGAGAAACCAGAATCGAAGATGCATCAACCCATGAGACTCGATAGGGTTGAGGGTGAGGAATGACTATCAAACCTAAGCGATCCACAGTGCTAGCAGAGACCACATTAGTGCAACTGCCACTATCAATGATCACCTTGCAGTTTTTTTTTCACTACACTTGACATAAGTGTGGAAAATTGAATTCCTGCGTCAATCATCACTTTCGATATTCTGGCATAAGGCGCATCTAATGACTACAAGTAGCGTGGTCTCAACTCCTTTGTCTTCTTCATCACTAGCACTAATTTCGGGCTGATTTTATTCTTCTTCGCAATTGCCCTGATTAGCCACATCTTTATCTAACTCGCCAATGACGAGGGCTTTATTTTGCTCTTTTGTAGGGCATTGATGTACAACTAGCAGACTGAGTGGAGATACCTCGTTTCAAGGTCTTGGTATCGATCCCCAGTGGGGGTGGCTAACATGGAGTGTGTGTACTGACATGGGTGTGTACTAACAAAAAAAAGGCCATTGATGTATGAAATGCTTGTATCCTCGGAAATTGTTACTGGCTAGAGCGTTATCCTTGATATCCTTAATGTTGGATTGAGTACCACTAAGGGCTTTGGATTGACCCCTCAATGCTAGGCTTGGCTCCTTGTGGAGTGGCCTTGACATTGGACTTACGAGGGTCAAATCCCCTCATGAAGTGCGGTTTCAGATATCGCACAAGGTCTTGCACCACTTGATAGGCATGCTCTATGGTCCTAACATCGTAAGGGATGAGCTCACGCTAAAGCTCGGATCGGAGGCCCATCCTAAAATGGGAAAGTGTCACTAACGGGTCCTCCTCAACGTTACATCGCATCATGTATTCATCAAACTTGACGATGTAATTTGTCACGGGCATTGATCCTTGGCGAAGGGATTGCCATTGATCTAGAAGCCTCTGGCAGAACGAGAGGGGGAAATAATTCTTTCAAAATCTCTTTCATCTTGGCCCACAATGTGACCTAGCCGTCTCCAGACCTCTCCATCTTCTGCTCGACATTTTTTCAGAACAATTTGGTTTGGTGCTCCAACTTCATTTTGGTGAACCTCACTCGACGTCTATTAGACATGTCATACCACTCAAAATAGTGATCCATATCTACTAGCCAATCGAGAAAGGCCTTAGGGTCCAAGCGATCATCATAGCTCGGGGCCTTAACATTCACACTTTTCATCACACGCTCATTAGGATCATGGTGGTCCTAATACTCTCTATAAGGTGGCTGGGTATGCACTCCACCACGTCCATGATTTCTCCCACGTTCTCCAACTTGACCTCCTACTTGAGATTGGCCATCTTCCCCATTGTCGGGGTTTGGCTGGAGGGATGTCTCCAATTAGGTTATGCGATTATTGGTCTTATTTCTAAGGGCTACTAGTTGGTTACTGGTGGTCCTACCTTGGGCCTCAATGGCCGCAAGATGGCTGTTGATGGCATTGATAGCCTCGGCAAGCTATTTTGAGTTCATTGTGGGGTGTAGACCAAAACCTTGCCCAGTACGAGTGGGCGTAAACTTAGGGACCCAATGGGGGAACCTAAAATCTAAAGAATCTAGATGCAGTGTGATGAGAATGGGAAGACTCCTAATTCCAGATTCTAAATGCGATATGAAAACTCTAAGTTAACATGAAAACCCTAAATTAACCTAGGCTCTAGAAGCAATGGACATGCTAAAACCTATGCCTAACCTAGATGCAACATGAAAGTCATATGCTAAACCTAGGCTCTGATACTAAAATTTGATGCAAGACGGAATGATCTAACCTAATATGATGCCATGAAATTAAAAGATAGATGAACTAGAGCAATGGAATGACAAAATAAAGCTAATTTACCATAAATTCAGAAATTTCATATTCATGAAGTCCCGCAATGTGAATCTCATAATTTACTGATTAACCAGGACATAAGGGAGATATAATCCCCATTCTAGCGTCGGGTTAAATATGAATTCAATGAAAATCAAGTGTTTTGTATAGTTTTGATGTGTTAGGGCTGTTTAAAGACTATGGAATGTGGGAGATGGGTTTGGGGTGTCTAGGCTTGGAAGAATTAGGGTTGAGGTTTTAGGAGGTTTCGGGTTAGGATTTCAGAATTTGGGTTTAAGGGATTTAGGATTTAGGGTTTCTAGCATTGGGAATATGGGTTTCAGGCAGTGTTCGAGTTGTCGGTATCGCTACAAGTTTCGCTGGACAGAGATAAAGATATAATATCGTTATCGCCGATAATATCGTCGATAACTGGAAATGCAGAGAAAATGCGAAAACATGGAGATAACGGTGAAATTTTTTAATGAAACTTCAGGACATGCCTAAATACATATATTTATATATTTAAAAATTAAAAATTTGTAAAAAAAATACATTAAATAATAAGTTTTCATTTAATGTGGCCAAAAAAGCATACGTTTCCATAAAAATTACTCTAATAATAACCAAAATAAATTTATCTAAGTTTCAAGTGGACCACACCATATGAAACAGTGGGAATAATGATTTCCACCATGCAAATCTTCATAGGGCCCAGTGATGTTTATTTGTCATCCAAACTGTTCATAAGATCACAGGGACATGGATGAATAAAAATCAGGAATATCAGGTTGATACAAAACTTTTGTGGCCCTTAAGAATTTTTCAATGATAAACATTCAATTGACATAGTTTCATGTGTGGTCCACCTAAGCTTTGGATATGCTTCATTATTTGGATTGTGCCTTAAAATCATTTAATAAAATGGATGGACAGAGTGGATCAAATACGTAATTACGATGGGCCCACTGAGTTTACTCAGCATGCACTTCCGTTATAGTTCTCATGAATCCCAAAATTTACCTAGCTAGGTGGGTCGGGAGGCGGAATGGCTTGTGTACGTCACACCAGCTATTGAGTTTTTATGAATCCCAAAATTTGTCTAGCTAGGTGGGTTGGGAGGCAGAATGGCTTGTGTACATCACACCACGTTAGCAAGTTCTGTGGGTTTGATTATGAGGTATATCTTATATCCAAACTGTTCATCCACTTGAAGAGCTCGTCTTAAGGTTTTAAACGAAAAAAAAGACCGATATAACTATCAAGTGGAGCACACTGGAAAAACCAGTGGGGGATTGAATGTCTACCATTGAAACCCTTAAACCCTTTTTGGGGTCATAGAAGTTTTGGATCAATATGAAAATTGTCTTTCCTCTTCATTCAGATATTTGTGTTTTTATGAACAGACTGGATGCAAAATAAACGTTAGGATGGCCCTGCAAATTGTTTTATGGTGAAAATCATTATCTCCGCTGCTATCTATGGTGTGGTCCATATAACCTTTGGATATAGTTCATTTTTTGGATAATGCTTTAAAATGAACTCTAAAAACAAATGAACGGTGTAGATAATAATTACATCACTGTGGGGCCAATATAACTTTGATCTCCTTTGAATCGTTCATACAACTCGGAGCTCGAGGAGCGTCGGTGCTCGTCTTCGCACGACACGTACTTACAGCAACTTTATAGCTGGTGTGAGGTACACCAGCCTATCCGCTTTCCGTGCATCCCTAACTATGGGACCCATTATAAATATGTACCTTACATCTGCACCGTCCATCGTATATGATGGATTATTTTAGTGCGTGATACGAAAAATGAACCAGATTCAAATCTTCAGTGGACCACACCACAGGAAACTGTGTGAATTGAACGCATATCATTAAAAACTTCCTGGTGGCCACAAAAATTTTAAATCAAGCTGATATTTATTTTAACCCTTCATCCATGCCTTTTTATATTTATAGAAAGGTTTAATACAAATAAACATCACTGTGGGGCCTAAGAAGGTTTCAACGGTGAAAATCATTATTCTCATTGTTTCTTGTGGTGTGGTCCACTGGAGCTGTGGTTATGCTTTAATTTTGGTATTTACCCCTAAAATGAACTAAAAAAATGAATGGACGGCGTGGATAAATCACATACATTCACGGTGGGCCCAGAGAGTTTACTCAGTACGTTGAAGCACACCATGCGCGGTCTGCTTCCGTAGGTCAAAAAAAAAAAAAAAGAACAAGAAAGAAAAATAAAAGAGGTTTTTTCGTATGCGAAGAGGGTTTTTCGACGGAGAGGGGGAATTTTCGACTGGGTTTCAAAATCCGATGATTTTTCGCCGAAAATCTTCCAATCGAACGAAGAAAAGGGAAATTTTCACATTCCTTTACCTCCGTCGAAGACGAGAGCTGTCGATTGCTGCCCAGATTCTTTTCTTCCAAGTTCCGATCAACTATCAGACCAGGTATTACCGAAATCAAAGGTTTTTTTTTCGATTTTTTTCCTTTTTTACCTATTTTGTCGCAAAAAATCCAAAATTATCGGTGATATCACCGATATTTCGCCGATAATCCAGAGAGAAATGAAAAAGGGAGGTTTCGGTGTCGCTAGTCTAGCGACACCGATATTATCGGCGATATTATCGACATTTCATCAACAATGCGAACATTGGTTTCAGGTTATGGGAATTAGGGATTTATGATTTGGTAAAGGGATTTTCAAAATTTGGGGATTGGATATCTAGGGTTTTGATAATCAAGGGGTGAAGAATTAGGATTTTGAAAATTAGGGTTTGTGGAATTTAGGAATTTTAGGGTTAGGGTTTGGTTGGGTAGGGATTTAGTTGTGTTAAAGTTTGATTGAATGTGGGTTCTATGGAGATAAGAAAAATCAAAGAAGAGAAGGATTGGGGAAAGTAGAGAAACAGAAAAGATGAGAGAAGAAGGAAGATAATATCTTGATGAGAAGAGAGAAAAGTAGAAAAGATAACTAGAGAATCGCTCCTCGTGGCTTCGCACTACCAATCCAATCATAGGATGAAAAATTTCTCATTCTCAAAGCAAAAGGAGATAAATCTCTTTCATTCATAACATGCATAATGGCTAGGGTGGGGACGTCCAACCCTTTATAGTTTCAGAAAAGACCTTTTACAAAAAGGTGCACTCAGATAAGATTCTCAACATAATGACGCTTAACGAATTAAAAGTTGTTCCTAACTCCCCACTCTCAACACAAATATGAGCTACACCAAAAATAACGAAACATGTAAACAAACTAAACAACTAAACTATTTTGTAGCCAATGGGGGTCCACAATCAAGATGTCCGATGATGATGATCCAATGGTCCGATCATTGTATCCACTTGAACCAATGGTCCGATGTGTCCATCAAACTACTATATGCGGACCACATGCATATTTTTAGTGTGGGGTTCTCAAAGATGCACAGACATACGCGTGGGGTCTTCAATGTGGGTAGGAATGTGAATTTGGCCATGTGGGTCCCATATAATGGTCGTCTAGCCATAAGGAGACTGGCTCAACCCTCCTCTGGTATGATGCTTGGATGTGCTCATTAAATGGTGTTGGTCCCGCCAACAAAACTATAAGAGAATCATGAGATTGATCAATTGCTTTGGATTTCTCCTCTTTTAATTGCGCAGTTTGTTTCATATTTATTAAGAATAACCTTCAATAGATTTAATCTTGTAACACGTTAGTAATAGTCAATCTGTAGCTGGTTTTATAGAAGTTCTGTGTTCTATACATCTGCAAGCGTTGCATAATTTTGTTGGTTCTTTTACATATCTAAATGTATATGTTAATGGATATTCTGCTTATTTCTTTATATTTGTATGATAGATTCTATTGCTTCCAAGTGATCCTTTAGATTCGCGGAATATCTTGCTCGAAGGTATGTGTCCTTTTCTTTTTGCATTTTCGTCATCCTCGCGGTGGTGTTCTTTCTTACTGCTCGGCAGCTTTTGATCAGAATAGTACGCAGCCCTCTTTTTCCTATAAAATTGCATTTTGATTTTTACTTAGCCTTGTAGAAAAATAATTCATGCTTATTTCAAATCCTTGCAAAATGAGTAGGATTTGTAACGCAGAGCCCAAATAGTTGGGAGTTGGGACAGACTCTGATGACGTTGACAACCAGGAATATGTGTGTGATATCCAAACGATGCGAGGTGAGACCTACCATGTTGATGACCTTGCCTAATTATCAGGCCTGTCAAGTGGGCTACGTATGTTCATAAATAACATTCACATTGCATGTATAGCTCACCTTATGAGTTGACTGGCTTGATTTTTATCAAAGTTATATACATGGATGGGCCCACCTGGTGCATTGCATGTATGGATGCATTCAGAGGCATACGGCCTTGGAAAATTCTTCTTGTTTGCTTTTATTGCAAAGTGTTGCTTCTTATTGTTTCCTTCTACTGCATCTTCTTAAAACTCCCTCACTCTAGTTTATCATTGTATGGCCTTGTGGCTTCTTCTTCTTCTTCTTTTATTTCCCCTTCTTGAAAGGCAATGAAGAAGTTTTTTTTTTATTAGAAAGCGCTGAGGTGGCGGACAAGTCGACCGAATTTTACAGCCTCAAAAGAAAAGAAAAATTGCAATCCTTGAACTTCTTTAACGAGGACCATTCACCCACTAATTGCTTTGCTTTACTAGCGATATCCCTTTCTGAACCGCAAATATTCTGAAAGCGTCTATCGTTCGTTTCCCCTCATATTACCCACAAACTGGCAAGCAAGGCCAATCTTCATGAGACTTGCCTCTCCTTACCAAGGCCAATTCCATGTGAAGCCAACAATAGGTGGCCTATTGAATTTGGTAGCACCCAAGGAACCTCAAATGAACGAAGGAAGCTTTCCTGAATTTTCTGGCGAAAGGGAGCATAACAAAGAGATGATCAACCGTCTCTGCATTAGCCACATACATGATGCAAATGTTTGGGATTGGTATTGATCTTTTCTATGGATTGTCCATGGTATAGATTCTCTTTCTTTTCTCGAGCTACGCAAATGCCACTACTTTTGGTGGTGCCCCATAAGACTAGAGCGTTGTTGTATTAACACATCTTTCACCCGCCAGCAAAGGTATACACATTTTGTAGAAAGACCGGACTGAAAATTGACTAGATTTGTCCATTTTCCATATCATCCTATCACCAACCTCCTCCGAAGGCGCGCACTTTAAAAGATATCTTTGTAGTTTTAAAAACTCTTCCATTTCCTCATCAAGCATGTTCCTACAGCATGAAGGAGACCCTACCACTGCACTTCGTGAATAGCATTCGGCAACCAAAATATTCCGATTTGTGGTTAAGTTAGCGATCTGATGGAATTCAACTTTCAAAGGATTTTCCTCAATCCAAACATCCAAACAAAATCTGACTCTTTTCCCACTACCTACATCATAGCATATTCCTTTACTGAATTTTTGTTTCAAGATGGAGATCGTTTTCCAAATACCCCAGGCTCTATAAAGTGATGCCTCTCTAACCCATCAACCGCAATCCTGATTCCTGGCACACATTTATTTGCTATTACCTCCCTCTATAAGGTCCCTTCCTCTGACCCAAACCTCCATGACCACTTTCCCAATAGTGCAAGGTTCATTTTTTCCCTAGATCCTTTATTCCAGCTCCTCCCTCTCCATAGCCTTGTGGCTTTATGAATCCTTTTTCACCAACAATCCTTCATATAACACTTGCCACCTCGATTCAAAACCTTTAGGTCTTATTCTCATCTGCTTCCCTCCCTGTTGCACATGACCAAACTATCTCATTACGCTCTGCATCATTTTCCTATTTGGGCTACTCCTAGGCTGCATAGGATGACTGCTACCCGTTCCTAGCCTTGCCAACAAATCCACCTGAACAGTGGTATATATGTAACAGTCAATCTTTTGTGATATTGCATCAATTAACTTTCAGTTATCTTGATATATTCTTCCAAGCTTAAAAGCTTTTGTTCTATCTTATGACACTCTAATGGAAACCATTTCATCTGTTGCAGTGAGGGCTGGTACTGGGGGTGATGAAGCAGGAATATGGGCTGGTGATCTTGTAGGTACATGTTACTTTTATCCTTCCTAGTTATTGTGTAGAAGTATGCTATAACACGCACATACATGCATGAGTATGACCTTTTTAAACTACAACAAATTTCCATGGATTAGGACTCTACCTCATGGATCTTTATTTAGGAATGAAGAAGTAAAAAAAGAAGAAAGAAATTTGATTCCAAAGAGAGTTTCCTTGCCAAGGGTTGGAAGGAAATCACAGGTTTAACCTTGTCGAAATGTGGAAATATGGGGATAAGGCCATTTAGAGCTATGAACACTGCAATTTTAGAAAGTAAATAGCTGTTGGGGTTGAGGAGAGTAGCTTGTTGAAGCAAATGATTGGGAATGGGGTTTACACCAGCTACTTCCCAATACAAAGTATCTGTTTTTATGGAAGGCAGTGTTTAAGGTGGAAGGTGACATCTCCCAGATGCAGTTCTGGAGGATGTGTGGTGTGACGCAAAGCCTCTGCCACACCCAAAGTGATTGCCAATAACACGACAGCTCCCAATGCTACATTATAGTTGGGGAGCAGGTGGTGTGGTCTCCAGTTTGCGGAGGAAACTTGAAAGGACAAGAGATTCCTATGTCTTATGGAGCGTCTGAATATGTGGGAACTGATTGTGCAGAAGAAAACTATTTGGCATCACGTTTTGCTTGCTAGCAAGTGGTTAATCTGGAAAAGGTCCTTTTTTTATGTTGTTTGTGTATGAGTTGATGCAGTGTTGGCAAACGAGATTAGAGAAGGGCAAATGGTAGATTAAAAGTTTCAAGGGAGGCTCTAGACTGTAGAGGCTTAAAATTTTCAGAGCGATGATTAGTGTTTGGAATGCAACATGAGTAAGAGGGAAGGCTTTAGTTAAAATCGATTGTCAAGATCCCTCAAAGTAAGAGGGGTGAAAGGATGGTGAGATCGATGTGGATGATTCTTCCAAAGGTATTAGAGCTAGGAAGATGAAGTGGAAATGTACCCCCAAGGTGTTGATAAGTGCAGCATATAAGACAACTATTTGACCTATGATGCTATATGGTGTGGAGTGTTGGGCAGTTAGAAAGCAACATGAGCAAGATTGAGTGTTTTAGAGATTAGACTGTAGAGATCGATGTTTGGGAAGATTAGAGAGGATAGAATTAAGAATGAGGTCATTTGAAGAAGCTTAGGAGTAGCCACAGTAAGAGAAAATGATGGAGAGTAGATTGTGATGGTTTGCTCATGTGCAGCAAAGACCAAAGATGGCTCCGATAAGGAGGGGGAGATTGATCAGGGTTGAAGGGTTTGAAGAAGACCTAAAAGTAGTTGATTAGATGGAGAGAAGGGATATGACAGCCGGTTCACTTTTTTTTTGGAAGGTAATGACAGCTTGTTCACTTGCTGAGGATAGGGCCTTAGATAGGGTTGGGGTAAAGCACTGTTTTGGTGCGGGCTGCGAGAGTGGTACCAAATCGAGGAAACTTGGAGAAGGCTATGATTATGTTGACAATGACATGTGCAAGAGAAAATAAGAAAAAACTTATCCTGGCAGCCCTCAAGAATGTTGCAGGAAAAAAGATGAATAATAATGTTCAATGCAACATTAGATTATGTCCTGAAATAAATTTTCAGGTAGATATATAATTTCAGTTAACAAATAATAAGTCCAGAAAAAGAAGAAGAAAAAGAACAAAAGAGCATTAATGCCAGTCAACAGCATCCTGAATGGTCTTGCGTTTCTTCTTTCTTTAAATACCTTTCACAAAAACGGATTTGAAAAATATCAGTGTAAAATATTTGCAAGGACTTAACATTGGGACATTCCTGCGTCAAAAATATAATTAAAACAATGTATCTACCCAACCACCATGGGCTTCTTGTTGTACTTTTTTTTTTATAAAAAAAATCTAGCTTTTACTTGAGCTAGATTAATGAGAATGGTTAGTGTTTTGTATTTTGAGAGTAACTTTTGTAATTGCTTCAGGTACGCATGTACCAGAGGTATAGCGAGCGTAATTTCTGGAAGTTCACCACAATTTCTAGTTCGGAGGTACTTTTGCTACTTGCATGTTGCACCTTAGCATATTGTATTTTATTTGACATTTCTCATGGAAGCTTCACTTTTCAGGCTGAAAAAGGTGGATTCAAGACATGTGTGATGGAAATTAAAGGTAGCCGTGTTTACAGTAAATTGAAGTACGAGTCCGGTGTTCATCGTGTTCAACGTGTACCTCAGACAGAAGCACAGGGCCGCGTTCATACATCGACTGCAACTGTAGCTATCATGCCAGAGGTAATTTTCTTTTCATGTGTAAATCATGTGCACCTTTTGTTTACTTGGTATCTAAATTCTTATAGGAAGGCAAGTTTGATTTTCTGTCTTTGAAGGTAAAGTTTGATTAAGAACTTTCACCATTGTATTTTGGTGTCATTGGCTGCTTGTAGCTCTAACGATGGTTTCAGGTCATTGACTGCATCCCTTTCCAGGCTTAGCTAATGAGAAATTCAGGTCTTCATGCACCAAGACATGAATAGTGTACCGATGCAGCTGTTCCATGCAAATGGGGCCCATGGTTTGGTGATTCATATCATCAATCTGATGATCCCCTCAATGGATGGCAGTTGCCCTGATAATCTTCCACATTAGAAGATCCTAGCCTTTTTTGTTTCTGGATATTTCTGTTGTTCCTTGGCTATCGATTTGTAGGCCACTGATTGGGGGGTTGGGATCTTTCAATTTTGGTGCTTCTTGGCACATCCCTCATTCATGATGGTGCCTGTCAGATCAGAAGTCTGGATTACCAGACCATGGGCCTCACCTGTTTGGACTGGGTGTGTCGGAATGCTCTTCACATGGTGATGCATTTTTTCCTGGGCTCTTCTAGCCCTTTCTCTTTTTAACTTTCCTTTAAAGTTACTATTTTAAAACTTGATAATTCCTCTTAAGCTAATGTTTGATGTGCAATCTTTTTTCACCCTCATTTTCTGTAAAGATGAGAACCTCGTCAGGAGTTAGGACTATATGTTCCGGTTAGAAAGAATATTAACAACAAATTACATTTCCACCAATGTAGAAAAGCGTGTTAGCAACAAGCCTGAGCTGTTTTTAACTTCATACTTGTCATGTTGAAGGTGATCTATCTCATTCCTTTCTTCTATATTTTGAGAGGATCAATGTATCCTGAAATTTTGCTCTATGCCTTTCATTTTCTTGGTGATTGATTTTCTTAAATGATTTATTGGAGTTAACTTCACTTTTACATTTAGAGTTTCTGCATCCTACATGTCTCATACATGTACCCAACAGGAAAATCTTTAAAATGCTATGAGCCACTACCAGACCATATCCCTTTCTTCCGATGGTGGTATTCAATTCTTGTAGTCGAATGAGCAATCCCCTTCGGCTATGTCCCTTTTGGACAGATTCTTTGTGTCCCCTTCATGGATTAGAAGTACCCTCTGGCCCATTAGAGAGGTTTGCCAAAACCTGTTTCTGACCAGTCTCATTCTTCTGGAGGTTGATGAGGTTAATTGGTGTCCCAAACTCTTCTGTTTTGAGTTAGCTTGGCTTGATGTAGAAGGGTTTCAGTCCCTAGTCTCTGATTGGTGGTCGTATTTTCATGTTGTGGGTCACATGGGCTTCATTCTGTTTAAGAAAATGAACCTGCTGAAGGCCAAATTAACCCCCTGGAATCGTGAAGTCTTCGACTTTCGGGAGTAGGAGATGGATGAAATTCCTTGGGACATTTAGGCCTTAGATATTAAGGAAGAAGTTGCGTCTTTTTGGAAGATGAACACCTAACCAGAGCAAGTTATCTGATGATTACTCTTCTATCGTAAGAAATTAGAGATCAAATGGCGCCAACTCTCAAGAGCTCCCTAGCTCGAGGAAGGTGACAAGAATACCAGATATTTTCATGGTATAGCGAGTGCTCAAGCAAGGCCCAATTGCATCTCCTCTCTCCTTATCAATGATAAGAGAGTTTCCGATAAAGATTCTATTTCTAAGGCTATTGTTGATTATTACTTTAACTTGATATCTATTGAAGGTAAAGTTAGGCTGTCTGTCAACAATCAAGAATTTGATTCTTTTTCCCCCAAGGAGGCCTTGAAATTACTGTCCAGTTAGAGGAAATCAAAGAGGCTATTTGGGAATTAGGGCGGGACAAAGCCCTGGGTTTGGATGGGTTCCCATTGTCTTTCTTTTAATCTTTTTGGGATCTCGTTCATAGTGACTCATTTAATCTTGTGGTTGAATTCTTTGATTTGGCCTGTTTATCATTTGAATTAGGTTGCAACTTTCTCGCTTTAATTCCCGAATGATCGGGTGCTGATTCTCTTAAGAATTTTAGGCCTGTTAGCTTCTTTTTTTGTGTGTGTGTGGGGGGGGGGGGGGGGGGGGGGGGAGTATTGTCTCTAAAATCGTACAAGGATAAGGCTGGTCTTGCCTAAGGTGATTTCGGCCTTCCAGAGCGCCTTTATCTTAACTAGCAGATTCTTGACAGTGCCTTTATAGCTCAGGAGTGTCTAGACTCTTGCCACAAAATAGCTCGGGTGTGTTTTGTGAATTGGATATGGAAAAGGCTTATGACCATGTCAGCTGGGATTTTCTTGAAGTAGAACGATTTTTGGAACCAAATAGAGAAGTTGTATCCGTTGTTGCATTTCCTCAGCCTCCTTCTTGGTGCTTATTAACAGGTCTCCATTTGGTTTCTTTAAATCTTCTTATGGTCCGCGTCAAGGGGTCCCCTCTCCCCTTTTCTCTTTGTAATTGTGTCTGAAGCTCTTAGCAGGCTGCTCACTAGAGGTCAATCAATGGGCCTTTTCATAGGTTTCTCTGCAGCCAACCTACCATATCAGATCTCTCATTTGCAATTTGCGGACGATATGATTCTGTTTTGTGAGGCCGATGCGTCTATGGTGGCTAATTTGAGAGTCTCGGTCTGCTAGTTTGAGTTGGTCTCTGGGCTGAAAATCAACGTTTGCAATTCTAAGTTCCTAGGCATTCATACTTTGCTAGAAGATCTCTCCTCTCTTGCTGATATCTTTGGTTGCTTGCTCGGGGCCTTTCTTTCATCTTATCTAGGTCTGCCTTCGTGTCTGGGTAAATCGGCAGGCCGTCTATGGGAGAAAGTGGTAGAGAGAATGGAGCTTAAGCTTAAAAACCTGGAAGAGTAAGCTTCTTTCTTTTGGGGGCAAGCTCACTCTTATCAAATCATGCCTATCCAGTATGCCTCTCTACTTCATGTCCTTTTTTAGATGTCCCAAGGTTGTGCTCCAGCAAATTGATAGACTCAAAAGAGATTTTGTTTGGCAAGGTGGAGCCCTTAATGGTAAATTTCACATCCTCAACTGGAAAGATCTTTGTTGTCCGTTTGAGGAATGGGATGCTGGAATTAAAAGGTTTGACCTAGTCAAATTTTCCCTGCTGGGTAAATGGGTCTGGAGATTTGGTAATGAGAAGTCTAGTCTTTGGTGTTACATTATTGCGACCAAATATGGTCTGCTCCTAGTGGTGGGTTAAAGACTCCTCGTCTTATCATGCTTCTTTCATCTGGAAAGCTATTTATCAAATTTTTCCCCAAGGTTTTCAACAGGATCAAGTTTTCTATAGGGGTTGGTTTTAAGGTCATGTTTTGGGTAGATATATGGTGCGGGGACTCTCCTCTTTGTTTGTTTTTCCCGGAGTTGGTAGCTCTCTCCCACTTGGCTAATATATCCGTTGTTGATTTTTTTTTTTTTCCTTTTGTCAATGGAACTAGTGTATGGGCTCCTTGTCGGAGGAACCTCCTCAACTCTGAATTCGATAGCTTGCTTATCCTCCTTTCTCAATTGCAAGGTTTGGTCTTTCTACTCATCCAGACGTTAAGGATTCGATGGCTTGGAAGTTCAGGAAATCTTGAAGATTTTCGGTCCGCTCCCATTACCTAGCCTTGTTCCCTCCTGATTCCAATGGCGAATTGTTCTGCTCTTCCCTCGTTTGATCCTTGGGTGCCCTGCCGAAGGTGGTTGCATTCGCCTAGTTTGTAGGGAGAAAGAAGATCCTCACAATTAATAATCTTTAGAAGAGGGGCATGGTGATCCCTGATGCTTGTATCCTCTTCCTCGATGTGGAGGAGTATGTGGATCATATCTTTATTCACTGCTCCTCTAGGATTGTATGGTCGGGCATCTTTCGATCGGCAAGAGTCTCCTGGCTCATGCCGGCTTCGACTGACTCCCTCTTTTGTGCTTGGCATGACGACTCGGGTGGTGGTTTCTCTCCTTGGAAGTGGAGGCTGGCGTTGTTGCCTCTGCATTGGTCTCTTTGGTTAGAAAGGAACAACCACGTCTTCCAAAATCTCCACAGCACTCTGGGAGGGGTCGTCAACAGGGTGTTGGAGTCTTTGTATGAGTGAACTTCTTGAATGTTGGGTTTGGGTTTGGGGCTTAGTTTTCCAGCACCTTTGTATTTTATAGGTTTTTCTTTTTCCCCTTTTGTATGGTTTTTCTCTTTCTTCTCTCTCTCTCTCTCTCTCTCTCTCTCTCTCTCTCTCTCTCTCTCTCTCTCGTTTTGGTTTTTGTTTTTGTGGTATTCTTTTCTTGTTGTTCTCTCTTGGCCTATGGCCCTTAATAAAGGGCATCATCTTTCGAAAAATGTAAGCAGCATGACCTACTGTGAATATGGCAGCATTGGCCCATGGGCTCCCAGCCCCCTGCCCCCTTTAACTGCTTCGCCCTACCAGCGGTCACTGTAAACTTTTGTATGAATGCTCTTAACAATCACTAGTGACAAAATTACTGTCATTGGTGCAAATATCATTTCGTGTATTTTTATTTCTTTATATTGGGGATAGTGTTTTTCTACTCCCAAATTTGATTAAGATTTCTCGGCTTCAGGCTGATGAAGTTGAGGTGGAAATTGATCCGAAAGACATCGAGCTTACAACAGCAAGATCTGGGGGTGCTGGAGGTATGGGTCACAAAAATGTTTAATTATTTTATTTTATTTTTCTAAATTTCCCCCCCCCCCCCCCCCCCCCCCCACTTTTGCCACACTCTGTAACAATTTCAATTTGTTTTACCGGGAATTTCCTTGAGAAAAATCATTTCACATGCAACGACTTGTGATGCAGGACAGAATGTCAACAAGGTGGAGACAGCTGTCGATCTATTTCATAAACCAACAGGGATCCGTATTTTTTGTACTGAAGAAAGGACTCAGCTTAAAAATAAGACTCGAGCACTACAATTGCTGAGAGCAAAACTGTGAGTTATTACTAAGAAGCTGTTTGTATTAGTTAATGTTGTCTATCATCTAAACTACTGTTCTGTGCTCATTTCTGTTCTGTTTGCTTATCATGTTAGTTCTATAAAAGAGTAGAAACTCCACCTTCAATACCTCTATGCGCTACCTACGTTTTCCCTGTTTTTTGAGGAACAAGTAAAAAGCTCACTGTGGCAGCTATCAGGAAGATCATTTTCTCTGCTGATCAGTGTCCGTCCTAGCTCTACTGTTTTCACTTGAAGAATGGGATCAGGATTACATGCTTTCCATGGGAACCTTTGGTTTTTTTTGGGGGGGGGGTTCAGAAATCAGTTCCCTGAATCCCTGTTGTTTATATTTTGTACCCAAGGCCTCCATCTTTTGCCAATGAGGTGGAAGGTGGAACTATGGTGCTTCTAGCTCATGGCTGCTTGAGGATGGAACTGTTGAGGCAGTTCACATTCCTATGGGGGTCTACTTTTTGGTCTGAAGTTCAAACCAAATCGATCTGAATTGTCGAGGTGCTCCCATGTGTAGATATTTATATCACCAAAGGATTGGTGCAATTCCTTTCCCGTTGAGGAGGAACCTGGGCTGTCGAAGCAAGCACTCATGGTTGGACTGAAGATTCTTCCCCACAGATCTGATCAGACAATCTCTGTGGTTATTATGGCAGATGGTTTGTCTAACCTTGTGATCGTAGTATGGTTATTGGGAATCCGTTTGCCTTGTAAATGCCAACATTTCTTGCTAACTAATATAACTGTTGTAAAAGGAGACATTTCTTGCATCCCTTTCTTGCTTGTGTTTCTCAATCCAGCAACTGTGGTTCCTATCGGGTCCATCAGTTATGTTACGTGAATGATGTGATAGTATAGCTTCAAGAATTTCTTGTCAGTGGAAGGCAAGACAATCTGTGTTTTTATTTTTTATACTAGTATCTGCTAACCACCGCCCCACCCACCTCCCCCCCCCCCCCCCCCCCCCCCCCCCCCCAACACACACACACACACACACACACACACACACACACAAAAGAAGAAGAAGAAGATATGTTGATTCAGTGTGAGCTTTTTTTTGTTGAAAACCATAAAACTTTGATAAAGTAAGAAGTTAAAGGAAATAGAAATAAATGATAAATTGTATCTTTATAACATAAATATGGAGAGCTGAAGGGTTGGAGATCCTCAAAAGTTGAAAAGTTATCTCTACTGTCGTAAGGGTTGTCATTCGATGAGATATAAGAAACTGTCACAGCCTACAATGCAAGGTTCTCGAATTGTCTTCACAAGTTGGATTTAGTAGGTCCCTTGGAAGTTCCTTTTCGGTCTTTTTTTTTTTTGTTTTTTTGGCACAGTATGCATTGGTCATCTACTGTGGGGAAATAAATTAAGTTTATGTAAATAAGATGGGAATCATAGCTGATTTTCATTGAAGGATGTCATCCTTAAGAAAATTTTGGTTGTGAACTATGTTATATGGTAAAAATCCTAATTGCAGGGACTACATTTTTAACACTCATCCCACTGGTTGATTCAGACTCCTTTGTTCGTAATCATCTGATTTTTTACGTGGCTTGCACCTCCAATTTCATTGTTTCTACGTGAGAAAAAATCAATCCTGATATATCCTCAACACTTTCTTGTCACAGGTATGAAATCAAATTGAGGGAGCAGCAAGAATCATTAAGAAATCAGCGGAAGTTACAGGTTCGAATCTTGGGCCTAAAAGAGATCCACATGTATTAGGGATTGAGTTCCACATTATTAGAGTCTTTTTAACCAAGGTTTGAAGATTCGGTATCGGTCTGATTTGGCCATGACTGAAACTGATATCACTTATTAAGATTGAACTGAGCCTGGTGTGTTGAGTCCCTTTCCCATTTCCACACCCTTGCATATATTTTAACTATCACTTCATTTGAAGTGCTATGTACTTTTTTGCACCTACTACCATAAGTTAATTGATGTGGTCAAGTTTGAAGTATAATTAGATTGGAGTATATTTATTATCTTTTCTGAATTGGGCAGGTTGGTACTGGTGCTCGTTCAGAAAAGATTCGGACCTACAATTACAAGGTGCTCTCTCATATTGGAGACAAATTTTCAGGCTGGTTTGAGGATGACACTTACCTTCATACTGAAAATTTCAGAAACCTTTTCATAAACCAATAGGATGTTTCATGGATATGGAAAATTAGTCTTCGTAAATTGCCAAAACACCCTTCCAAGTTCTATGCCACTGTAGCTGATCCCAAGCGACACCCTAGAGTGCCTTGGTAGGACTGACTCCAGGAGGCAAATGGTGTGACCTTGTGTTCTGCCAAGTTCCCGTGAAATTCCAGAATGAGTAAATAAAGAAAAAGAAAAGCGAAAAAAAGAGAAGATTCTGTGAAATGAAGTCTTTTTAGAGTACCTCGCTTTCTAGGTAATTCATTCAAAGTTGGTCCTGGTTAAGTTGTGATCAATGCGGTTAGGCTACCTATTGGCAGAAATGCAAGAGGAGAAGCACTGTGAAAGGTGTTTTGACCATTTTGTAGAAACATGGACTCCAGTTTTTCTTCGAATAAGTAGATATTTCAAATTCATAATTTGCCTCTGATCTTAGTATATACTTTCTATTTTGATAGGATAATAGGGTGACGGATCACAGACTTAAGATGAACTTTGAGCTCACATCCTTTCTCTCAGGCGACATTGAGACCGCTGTTGAGGTATGTGTTTGGAGGATATATTGTAGAGTTCATGCATTGGATTGATCAAACATTCAAAGTTCTATTGCATGATTACAAATGCCGCAACATGCTGCATATAGATTGTGAATGCCTTTGTAGGTCTCACACAGTTGTGACAACAATTTCACTAGACAGTTTTTGTGCCAACTCCACTGAGTTCCTATGACACGCCCACAGGCCACGTTGAAGTGTGAGAATAACCATTCATATGCATGTGAAAGCAAGATCACAACGACATGCGAGATGGGAATCTCAAATAGGATCATGATGCATGATAACTTGTCCCAAGGATGAAGGAGAAGGGTCAAAGAAAGAATACACTCTTTATTAAAAGAACTTTTTTCTTATCCATTAATAATAATAATTTTTATACTAGACTAGACCCCTTTATATAATAGGAGTACAACCCACTTTTTATATAATAGGAGTACAACCCACTATTTTCTCCATGTTTTTTTTTTAAATAAAAAAATTCCTTCAACCAGTTGTCAATTGAGACTAATTTCGAAGTATTTAGGAACATTTGATGAAATGATCATCACATACACTCTAATTTTGAAATTTGAGTGTAGGTGGTCCGATTTGGAGAAAATTGGGAAAAATTCAAAATTTTCCAAATTTCTCCCAAATTGCTTGTAATGTTGCACTCCAAACATGAAATCAAGCATGTATGGGGGCTGATCTAATGATTTGTTTAGTCCTTGTCAATTTTTGGAAAATAAAAATCATTTTTTAATAAAAAATTATTAAAATATTTTTTTCCCCTAAATTTCCCTTCAACCAACTGTCAATTAAGACTAATTTCGAAGTATGTAGGAGTGTTTGATGAGATGATCATCACATACACTCTAAATGTTATGCATTCAATTTGAATATAGTTACATCAGTTTAGTCAGACAACACATAACTTAGAACCAAATATAAAGGAAACCTATTATGTGCACTTCTTTTTTGAGATCTTATGATTTAAAAGTGTGTATTAAGGTATTTTTTTAACAATCTTTGACGTTTCATTGAAAAATTCAACCATTTTCCTAATGTTTCCCCATGTTTCCCAAAAAGTGCGATAAATTACTTGATACAAACGATATATCCCATGTGATAATTTATATATATCTGTATCTGTATCCCAAGGAAGTGATACGTACCGTAATACCGATATTTCAAACACTACCTTACGGAATGCATCTATAATCTACTCTTCTGTATTCATGGGTGATCCTTCAATGTTAGCACACCACCTTTTTTCGATTGAAATGATGGTTCATTTCAACGTGTTTTTTTTCCCCCTTTTTCTTGCATGAAACATTGGATTCTTTGCTTAGCATAACACACTCTTTGTATCATAGTACAACCCTACTGCATAGTTTCCAACCTACTTGACCCCTTCATACGATAGGAGTTGCAGCTCACTTTCTCATAGGAATCTGATGTGGGACCAAAAAGCTATAATAAAGCCTAAACACTCCTAAGCAAAGCGATGAAGGATTACAATCCAAACTTGCTCTACAAAGATAGAGTGTCACAGGACTATACAAGAGGTCCATCCCCAAATCTCAACCTTAACGCTCGTAATTTATGCCCCCCCCCCCCCCCCCCCCCCCAAAAAAAAAAAAAAAAAAAAGACTCAAAGAATAGCCATCAAAACTAGCCACCAGGTCATTCTACCCTATTTCCCGACGACTCCTCCATGCCAAGCCAAGAGGCGATCGTCAATTGTCCTCGACATAACCATGCCATGTCGAGCGAGCAAAAAACCATCCCATAGCTTCTGAGCGAAGGAGCAATGGAGGAAGTGATGATTAATGGACATTGCATTTTCCATGCACATGACACAAATGTTGGTCAACATAAAGGATGTTTTTTGGAGACTGTCAATAGTTAACACCTTTTCCTCTCCACTAGCTAAACAAAAGCCTCCACCTTAGGAGGGACGCCATAGGACTAAACCTTAGCCGTGTCATTTCTACTCCCGCCCATTGGGAACTTTCTAATCATCTAGGACTAGTAGGACCAGATTGAAAACTGCCCCAACTTGTCACTTTTCTGCACCAAAGATTCCTTTTCCCCATAGCTGGAGTGCATGCATCCTTAGAGAATTCCTAGAAGCCAAACAAATTCCCCTACCTTGTCCCGCAAATTCCTAGGACAAGGCGGTGTTCAAGCCATTGCACCTCCACAATAGGAGAAGCACTGAGCAATTGGAACATTTGTCTTCAGAGAAAAGGCTTGCTAGCTTGGGGGCTTCGTCCAAAGTGGCAATCCCCTATCCAACCAGAACCTAACAACCACATTTGAGTTAACCTTCCACATGCTCGATCCCTTATAAAGAGAAGAACTCTTCCCCCACCCCCCAAAAAAAACCTCCCTCTCGTACTTTGTACTTCTTGGGAACTATCTCTCTCCAAAGATTCTCCTTCTTTGTTCCAAACCTCCACAACCATTTACCGAGTATAGCCATATCAACACTTTCCAACTCCCTTATTGCTGCACCCCCTCCGTCATATGGCTAGGAAACCTCATCCCATTTCAAGAGGTGGAATTTCTGTTTCTCCCCTTTCCCACCCATAAGAACTCTTATCACAACCTCTTAATCTTGTCCACTGTTGACTTAGGACGCTTAAAGAGTGACATGAAGTAAAGCGACATATTAGACATAGCCTCGTTGATGTGTAATCCAACCACCTAACGACGGATAATGACTCTTCTACCTTGATAGCTTTCTTTCCATTAATAACCTTGTCCTGCATGTGTTTTTCCGATTTTCCAATGCAAAGAGAGAGACCTAGGTACAATGGGGAAAATACCATGTGCCCGACCCAAAGACCCTCTCAAGCTCCTCCAACTCTTCGCTTACCAAATGCACTCCCAAAAGCTCATTCTTGGTTATGTTGACTTTCAACTTTGAAACCGCCTCAAAACACCTCATAGTTTTTCTCAAGTTGCCCACCAGGACACTGTCCACTTCACAAAAGAGAATCTTGTCATCCGTAAATTGAAGATGAAAGATCTTAAAACCCATATTGGCCACCTTGAAACCATGGTACAAGTTAGCTGCTTGACCCTTATCCAACATTTTACTTGATGCTTTGGCCACCACCATAAGCATAAATGGAGAAGGTTGCCCTATTGGATACCTCTGGATGCCTTAGAGAATCCTTTTGGGGATCCATTAATCAACGCTGAGAATTTTGCCGACCAAATGCATTCCTATATCCATTCTCTCTACCTTTGCCCACACTCCAATCTCCCAAGCGTGTAATCCAAGAAATCCTATTCGACACGATCATATGCCTTCTCAATGTCCAACTTATAAACAATATTTTTGTACCAGCCTTATGTTGGGATTCAATACATTCATGCACAATAAATGCACCGTTAAGGATCTATCTAACAGCCACAAATGCCCCTTAGGTCTTCGAGATAACATCTGCAACGACCAACCAAAATCTTAAAGCCAACATTTTTGCCAGGATCTTGTACAGGCATCCAATCAAGCTAATCAATATAAAGTCCTTCAAACAATCAACCCCTTCCACCTTTGGAATGAGAGCAATAAAAGATGCTCCTAAACCTGATGAGAGCCGACCCCTTTCAAAAAACTCCATAAAGTTCATCACATCAATCTTGACCATATCCCAAAAAACCTGAAAAAAAGGCCATTGGGAATCCATTTGGGCCTAGGGCCTTGTATGCGTTATGAGTTCATAACGGCCATTATGGAAAAAAGGCTATTGGGAATCCATTTGGGAATCCATTATGCGTTATGATGTTATAATGACCATTGCGGAAAAAAATGGCCTCATAACAGCCCGTTTACAGGGCTGAAACATGTTTATTATTATTATTATTTCTAAAAAAATAAAAATCGTAAGGCCTGTAACTGCCTCTACAACCTGTATCTTAACAATAATGGTGGTGGTTGTTATGGCCACCATTATCGTTATGGAATACCTTGTGCCCCAATGAATTCATAATTGCATTGACTTCATCTTTTAAAAAAATGGCCTCTCTAGAAAAGAACCATTTGATTAAACTCCAAGTTATCCAATTAAAGGCTCACCCAAGATTCCCTAGTAAGCAAGTCCTTATAATATTGAACAATTGCTTCACAAACCTACACTTTCTTCTGTACTTTTCTCCCGTCCACAATAACATTACTAACCTTGTTATTTCTTGCATGGGCTCTAGTGATGTTATGGAAAAACTTAGTACTTTGTCACCGTCCTTTAGCCAAACTGCTCTAGATCCCTACCTCCACTTGATCTCCTCTTCTTAAAGTAACTAACATAATCAAGAGACAATTTCATAAGTTCCACTTTTTCCTCCTAGAGTTCCTCACCCTCTTCTTTAATATCAATGGCCTGGATATGATTGAGGATTTCTTAACTTCTACCTCCCTGCTCCCCAACACTTCCTTTTTCCAAACATTGATTCTTTCTTTTAACAATTTCAAATTTTGGCTAAGTCTAAACCTGACACAACCTTCAGCCACAAAAGAGCTCCACCAATCCCTCGCTGAGGAAGGGAAACCCACTACCTCAAGCCACAAAAGCTCGAATATGAATGGTCTAGGGTCCCAATCCTCGTCATCCTCCAACAAGATCAGGCAATGTTTAGAACTTGGCTTCGGTAAGATCCTATTGACGTGCCAACCGAAACTTATCAACGCATTTCGTTAAGACCTAGAACACGTCTATTCTCAGCATGACTACCCTATCTTGACCATTAGACCATGTGAACCTCACATCCCCCAAAGATATATCAACCATTCCATGCTAATCCACCCAAGCTAAAAACTCACATATGCTACGGGTGATTCTGCCACCACTCAATTTTTCATATTAGAATCCTGTCAATTACCCTCCCACACACACTCACGCACACCCACACATACCCCACACCCTAACATGCCATGGGATGTTTGATCTTCCTCGAGCTTCATTGATGTCATTCCACAACAATGCCTCTAAGCTGCCTAATTAGGACTATATACAATAGAAAACATCCACCTAAACCCAGACACCGTGCCGCGGAAGATGACCGAAATAATGGAGATTGAGCCACACCACCCCTCCTCTTTGGCCCACAATCTCGAATCCCGTGCAATTAGAATGCCCCCTATAGCTCTCACAACGTCCAATGACACCTAATCCTTGCTTCTCATGCTCCATAGTGACTATGTCAACTCATGATCAATTGCCTGACGCTTAGTTTCCTAGAGAGCTATAATATGAGCTTTCGATCTATGACACATATCTCTCACCCTCTCCTCTTTTGTCAGCACCTCAATCCCTTGTCATTCTAGCTGAGGATCTTTTTTAGGCCACCGACCTTCCCCTTCTCCCCCTCTTACCCCCTAAGATAGCACTGACATCATAATTGATTGAGGACTCGTGCTTTACCGGTTCTCTTCGCCCTTTGGAAAAGGCTGGGTCTTCTTTTGACCCTCGACCGACTTCTTCTAATCTCCTCTTTCTTCTGCAAACTGGAACAACGCTTGATAATCCTCCTTGTAGCCCCCAAACGTATCATAGACCAGCTTCCCCACATGACCTAATACATCTCTGATCCACCGCATGTCCCTGGCCATCAGTAGGTGTTCACCATTCCTCCTCTCTAACAATCCATTGTATCTTCCAAAAGATCCAGTCCCAATTTGCTTTGTGATGCCTTTACCACTGGACACTTGCATTAGAGTGACGTTGCTCACCTCCAATAAGGACTTGACATCACACACCCACCCTAGACTCTTACCTCTGAGACACTACGCTTACCCTTAACACCCTCTACCTCATGCGCCAGCACCACCATAGCCTGCTTTGACCTTTTCACCTCCATAGGCATAACATTAGCCATATCAACATCCGTCATATGAGGAAGTTTTGCAGTTATGTCAGAAGGTAGAAACCACCTGTTACCCGCACAGGCCGAATTTAGAGTAGGCGATGAGAGGAGTTGGCCATTCACTCTTAGCTTCCCCACCCCCTCTCTCCTTGAACATGACCATAGAAAGTCTTTATGAAGAACCAGCCCTTAAAAAGGGTCCTTTCTCGAAGGAGGACCTAAGTCATCAGGTCACATGAACGGGTGGTCTTAAACAAACCACACATGTTGCCTTAGGGCTTGTTTGATTTTTCAGCTCAGTTGTAATTACCATGTAAATAGGTAATAATTATTTACCTTGGTAATTACCCCATCTTTCCCAATATTGATGTGACAACTTACTTTTTTAACACTTAAATCAAGAATTTATGAAATCAATGTGGGGCCCATCGTGATGTATGTGACTTATCCACACCGCTCATTTGTTATGTCAGCTGAATTTAATGCATGAGCAAAAAAAAAAAAGAGGCAGATCCAAAGCTCAAGTAGACCACACCAAAGGAAACAATGGGAATCGAATGCCTACCATTAAAAACTTGTTAAGGCCTTTGAAAGTTTTGGATCAAGCTAATATTTGTGTTTTCCGCTTATCCATGTCTGTGTGACCCTATGAACGGATTAGACGATAAAAAAAAAAACCTTAATGTGGGTCCAGTGAAGGAAACAACTTTCAATGATGGATGAATTAAGGCCACTGTTTCCTTTCATGTGGGCCATTTGAGCATTGGATCTACCTCATTTTTCAGCTCATGCCTTAAAATGTTCAAATAAAATAGATAGACAGTGCGGATATATCATATACATTACGGTGGAGTCCACGGATTTAAGTCAACACTTTTATATCGATTTTTGAGGTAGAATTACTCTCATGTTTTCAAACGAGGTGAAAAAGTAATAATTACTTATTTACCATGATTTACATGTATCATAAAAAATCAAACAGGCCCTTAGCATCGACAGGGTCCTCGCACATGGAAAGACACCAGGCATCCTCCACATAAGCGAGGAAGCCCGAAGTATCCAGACAACACGTCTCGAATATGCGAGAGGCATCTTGAACCTCAACAAGGATGCATGGTGTTACCACCTCAAGGCCTGCAACATCTTCCCTCTCCTAGCCAGCAATTTCAGCTCGCGTGTTGCCTTGAGCACTCAACGCTACTCCGAGCCTACTCACCAAGCTTCATGAAGTGGTGTCAAGCCTCTCCGTCACCAGTTGTCCCCCGAGCCTCCCTCCCACATACGTGTCCAATGCCAGCCCTTCTTGGCCTCCAAACCTGACATCTACTGCCATATGTCTCTCTTCCATTGCCAGGTCATCATTACCCTCTAACACCTTTGCCTGCCATCCCCTGCCACTTGCAGCTTTCTCCCCATGCGTCAAGAGCTCCTTCTCCCTCTCGCTATCTATCCCCATCAGACCGACCATCACGTTACACGTAGCCAAGCCCTGTCCCGTGCTTTGCCGAACCATGATCAATACCCAGTTCGGCAAATCAATTCATTTATTCTTCCTTATCCGCAACCTCACAACCCTAATAATCTCTAACATATATGAAAGTATTACATGTCAGGTATATATGACTTGCCATGGTTTCTTTTTTTTTTTTCCTTTTGTCTTTCTGAGGAAGAAACCAATCTAGTGTTTCATAACACTTGGAAAAGTGGCTTTTTAACTTTTGACAACTTTATGCTTTCCTCAAGAAGAAAGAGAATCGCATAGAATTCACAAGGATCACAAATATTTTAAATTTTCAATAACATCAAAAGTTTGAGATTTCATGTTTGTTATTGTTTCCATCATTTTGGGACAAGCAAAGAAAAAAAAAAAAAAAAACAATTTGAGCACCCAATACGAAAAACTTAAGAGGTTGTTTGGAAGGAGAAAACCATGGTAATCCTTGAGGTTCTCCTGACATCCTCATGGATCCAAATGGTGGGGCGGTATAATTTGCATTTTTTCGCAGAAGGATCCACAAAGTACTTCAATGCAGCAATATTCATCCTTGGGCTGATTATTGTTATATTGGAATATTTTGTGGGGCAGGAACCCTGAAAGGACCCTTGACACATTATATTACAAAAAGGAAAAAAAGAGGAAAGAAAACAAGTTTAATTTCTGTATCAACAAAAGAATAGTATTGTTTCTGTGAGGATGCCCATATATCATAGGTCGAGCTTTGCTTGTGTTCACCAAGAACTTCTGTTATTTAAGCTTACATTGGTTGATCAGGAGAACTTTCTAGCTTATGAAAATGATAATTGCCCCATGTGCACAAGATTGGAAGTTTCAATAGTCAAGCTTCTTAGTGATGTTCCCCAACGCAAGGTCAGGCTAGTCCATTCACCAGGTAGGCCACACATGTATGAGAAAATAAATGAACCCTTTGTCAGGGATAACCAACAGTGCACGTTCAACGCCAATGTACCCCACCTAATGTGGACTGCCAAGTTCTTTGGTTGGGGCATGCTCATCTTCAGGCCACCTGATGAATGCCCGGATCATGTTCGCGTATGTTACCTTGGCCATGCATGCTTACTGGTTTCATTCCTCAATTTTAAGGGTTTTTTTTTTTTTTTTTTTCTCTAACAGCTAATGCATGTTTATTTTGCAGTCTTGTTCTGCCATGGAGCAGAAGGAACTCTTGGAGGAACTTGCTGAATCTGTTGGTGCAGCCACCACCTAATGATATACCAGTTTAACTCTGTCACCAAATTTTCAGAGGGAATACATTAATTGGGGATGATGGTCAGATCTCATGAGTCACTCTGTAACAAAATATGACAATGATGGTGAGCTGGCACACCCCACACTTGTATGCTTTGTTGATGTACCTTTTGTTCTCCTAGATAAAATTTACATTTACAACTGAAAAAAGAACAATACAAGAAATCAAATCTCTATATTGGTAAAATGTCAAATTTGTCTAGAATGTAATATGTTTCTCCTTGTGGAAATCTAGGCATGGGAATGCTGAATCAAAGTTGATTTGCACTCTTGTCACATTGACCGTGTGACATTTCATGACATTAGTTCCTCTCTATCTGGATTAACCCAGGGCAATGGCCAAAATCCTCCCTGGACTCCATATTGGACACTTCCTCTTAGGTAGTTTGGCTAAAGGAAGGAGATAAAAACGCTAAATTTTTTCATGGTAGAGCCAGTGCCAGGATGAGGGCCAACTCTATCCCTTCCATTTTAGTGGATGGTGAGAGGATTATCAATAAAGATCACATCTACGATTTTGTAATTAGTTTCTATTCTCTCCTTCTCTTGGATGAAGGTTGTGATTGACCAAGGTTGGAAGATCTCTCCTTTTATCAAATTTCCCTGGAGGAGGCGGCCTCCCTCGAGAGTTCGGTTCTCCAGGACGAGATCAGGGCTGTTGTTCGCGATCTTGGCAGGGATAAGTCCTTGAACCCAAACAGTTTTCCTCTGGCGTTTTTTCAGTCTATCTGGGACTGGTTAAGCTGGACCCCCAATCCTTTGTTGAGGAACTCTTCTAGTCTGATTGTACCCCTTCAGAAATGGGTTGTTCTTTCATTGCCCTTGTCTCGAAGCTAGAGGGAGCCAAAAACTTGCAAGACTTTCATCTTATTTGTCTTATTGGTAGTATGTGTAAGATTGTGGCCAAAATTCTTAATCGGAGGCTGAGGCATATAATCTCTAAGATTATTTTCCCCTTCCCAAGTGCATTCATTCTCAAGAGGTAGATCCTCGACCGTACCTTTATTGTGCATGAATGCCTTGACTCTTGTCACAGGGCAAGTAGTCAGGGCATTCTTTGCAAGCTTGATCTAGAAGAAGCCTACAACCATGTTGATTGAGCCTTCCTGAATTACATGCTTGGTAGGACGGGGTTTGGGGAGAAGTGGAGGCTTTGGATTCAATTATGCATGTCCTTAGCTAGATTTTCCGTTATTATTAATGGTTCCCCTTTCGGGTTCTCGAAGGCCTCTCGTGGGCTTCATTAATGGGATCCCTAGTCCCCTTTTTTCTTTATTTTAGTGTCATAAGCTCCAAGTAGAATGCTTTCTAGGGGTCAAGATGCAGGCCTTTTCCGTGGTTCTAAAGTTGAAAATTTCCACCAGTATATTAGTTGCCTACAAATCACAGATGATACCCTCATCTTTTGTGAGCCTAATGACTCTATGGTGGACTCTTTGGCTGTGTCTGTGTGCTGGTTTGAAATGCTTTCACGACTCAAGGTCAACTGGTCCAAGAGTGAGTTTTATATATATATATATATATATATATATATATATATATATATATATATATATATATATATATCCACATGTCTAGGGAGAAAGTGACTTGGTTGGCTACTTCCTTCGGTTGTTGGGTTGACACCCTTCCATTCACCTATCAAAGCCTGCCTCTGTGTTGGGAAGCCAGCTTTGCACATTTGGGATAAGTTCATAGAGTGAATGGAGAGGATACTCTCCTCTTGGGAAATTTCCATTGCTTAACAAGAAAGAGGTTTCTAGACCATACTCGGATGGTGGCAGGTACTAAACGCCTAGACCTAGTGAATTCTGCCCTCTTGGGCAAATGGGCTTGGCATTTCGGTTCTCAGAACTTCAATTTGTGGAGAGCAGTCGTTTATGCTAAATATGGGTTGACCCTGATGAGCTGGTGGACCAAGGAATCTTCTATGTATTGTTCCTCTGCCCTATGGAAGGAGGTTGCCCGCGTGGCTGTTTTGGAATTCCAAGGCCTGGGATTGTCAGTTGGCAATGGAGTGAGAATTAGGTTTTGAGAGGATAATTGGTGTGGAGGCTCCTCCCGTAGATCTTCATTTCTGTCCCTGGCTAACCTCTACCCTGCCAGGGATGTCTCTGTTGCCGATTGCCTCTCGCTTCTTGGCTGTGGCGAGACTTGGATTCCTCCGTTTAAGAGGAATCCATTGGATTCTAAAATTGATGACTTAATAAGTCTCCTTTCTCTTGTGCAACGCTTTGCACTAGACCTAGGGCCGCAAGATTCGCTACATTGGAGTCACGATAAATCGGGAGAGTTCTCGGTTCAATCATTTTACTAAGTTCTATCTAATTCCGACTCTTTTGGGTTTTCCTACCATACTGGACTTGTCTGGTCTTACGGAGCTCCTCCGAAGATAGCAGCATTCGCCTAGCTGACAGGGAGAAATCGAGTGCTTACAATCGACAACCTTCATAAAAGGGGTCTCATGCTTCCCGACGCTTACCTGATCTATCTTGATGATGTAGTCTTTTGAACACTTATTCCTCCACCAATCAATTTGGTCTCTTCTTTTGGCCCAAGCGGAGGTTTCATAGGTGGTTCCCTACTCTATTGAGGGTTATTTTTGGTCTTGGCACGTGGGGAAAAGCTGGGAAAATAGAGATGGAGGTTGGCTCTGTTAGCAGCCCTTGGGCCATTTGGGGTGAAAGAAACAGTAGATGCTTTTGTAATTAGAGTGGTTCCTTGGAAGGAGTTTTGTTTAATGTTTATTGCTTTCTCAAGGAATGGGTTCCTTGATGCTTTTGTTGGGTGGGGTCTTCCAGCCATGGGGCTGTTTTGTGCCTTCTCCTTTTTGTTTGTTGTTCCCTCGTTTTCATTTGTTTTTCATTTTTCCTTTGTTTTTTGTTCTCTGGTTGTTTGTTCTGCTTTTTCCTTTGTTTCTCTAGTTGTTTTTCTCTTTTTCCGGCCTTGGACTAATAAAGTTCATCAGCTCTCTCTCTCAAAAAAAGAAAAAGAAAAGAAGAAGAAGAAGAAGAAAAACGGAAGAAGAGAACTTGTAAGGAAAGTTGAGGTGAGGGAATTTTATGCTACAGATGACTAAATTGGAAGATTTCCCCCTTCTATTGAGTAGAGATAGTTGAAGTTTTTCCCCTTCCACTACCAGTAGAGAGTTGATGTTGGAATTATATTCTTTCTCAATTCCTATTATAGTTTGATGCATGACAGTATAGGTATTGATCCTTCCTCATCGCCTTCCGGAGAGTTCCATTGGGTGTTATCCAGGACCTTTGAGGTTGTTGGCCTTAGGATTGCTTCTGGTGAAAAATATGGTCCTGATTATCGATAACTCGAGAAAAAGAAAGACGGATGTATGAATGTTTGCATTATATGACTCAAAGACGCAGAATCAGTTGACCATCCGTTTTTGAAATCTGTGATGGCCTCATTGATTTTGGGAGACTTAATCTCTTCAATAGGTCATGGGTGATGCCTGATTCAATAAATAGATTTTATTTATGTTTAGAATGGAGCAAGCATCGATAAGAAAGAAAAAAAAAAAGGGAAAAAAAATTCTCGGCACCTCTCATCGTGGAGAGAGCAGAATAGTTGCACCTTTTGTCGATAGACCGGAGTCTAGTAAAACAATGTCTTGCACTATGGGACTATATTTATGTAGCAAGGAAGTTATCATGGTAGACACCGCTTTGTTGATGTAATTGGTTTTTGTGATTTAGAGGATGGTTTCTCACCATCTGTTGATTAGATGCATTTTGATAGTAAATGCTGATGAAATCTTTAGGTCTGTTTGGATATTCAGTTTAACTACAATGCAATTGATTGAATTTGCCAGAGTCAAGGACTAAAAACAGGGTCATGGGCGCTTGTCTACAGGGTGACAGCATTTTAATTCCGATTTGCAATTTGGTGTGCTTCAAGCTGAACAAGTTTGCCTATATTAGAATCAACTGTATAAAACTGTACATCAGGTCTGAAATATAACAGGTTAGGTCACTTTGGGAGAAAACATATTCAAGCAGGACTGCGAGTTTCTAATGTAATTTGCAGGTGCCATTTGGATAATCAATGCCGTAAGTGCTTGGGGGGCATTTGTATGCTCAATTGAACTGAATTGCAATTTTCATTGAATTCATTATAGAGGACCAAAGTGGGTTGACTAGCTGGTGGCAATGTTTAAATTCATAACTACAACACCTTCGATTTTGAGAAGAGTTGATCTCCTGAGAGCACAATACGATGGAAGTTGTAAGCTGTGTTCGAGAGCGACGTATTGTCTATCGTTGGCCTCCATGGTAGAATTAATTGGAAAATGAAAAGATTTGTAAAAGTTATACCTCGCCACCACTTTGAGGAGAATTTTTAGGTATGAATATGTTAATTTGATTGGTGATATGGTTTCTCCCAAAAAAAAAAAAACACACACACACATATATATATATATATATATATATAATTTTTTTAAAAAAATTATACTGACACCAGGTAAACATGTAAATTGCAATTTTGAGTGTTCATTACTGAAATTTGGGGAGCATTCCTCGCTACAAATGGAGTGGTTTTAACTCTTCTTTGGTCTTTTTCCTCTTTATTGAATTGAGTTTTCGTATTTCAATTTAAAATGAACATCAGAATGCAAACCCAAACAGGTTCCAAATTTTCAATCTAAATCAGTAATAGAGGCAGTAGATTTTAAGAGATTTGGAATATTCAAGAATAATGACTGCGTTTGGATGGCACGATTGAGCTGAATTTTAATCATTTACAGGCAATGGTATGATCACTGGCACAATACCATTTTTCCCAATGACATGACAAATTGTTCCGGATATCAGTGCCGTGCCTTACTACTAAGATCGCTGTTCTAAAGAATCAGGATGATCTACTCACTAGATGGGTTGCAACTGTATGTTGAATCAGACAGTTGGCTGTCCATTGATTCTAATGTTGTGGCCCACCTGATGAACGGACGAGCTTGATTTTTTATGGCAGGTGATCTTCATGGCAGAGCCTACTGATTTCCTACGAAAGTGACACGTTGGCAGGAAAGAAATGTATTACCATGCCTGTAGGTATCCACCGAGACATGGAGGGCATGTGGCCCACTTAAAAAGTCTTTTGCTTTCAGTCCCAGATCATTGATCTGTTGGGCCACACTATAAATGGACCATGCCTAGAAAATCTGTGGCATGTAAACGGTTAAGAAGACCAGTAATGATCAACAGGAGAATCCTAGCCTTTCAAAATGAAAATGTGAAAGAAAATGGTGGCCAGGTGAACAATTTTGGTGGCACTCCGCATCTACATAGGGTCCCTGCTCTACGCAACAACTGCTTCTGATTATCACTCACTGGAACCATGGGCCCCACTTAATACAAAACGGTATTCCTCAACCATGGCCCCAATGTCCTGGTCACTGGAACCATGGGCCCCACTCATTATCCTTAAACCATCTATCATTGGAATCATGGGCCTCACTTACACAAACTGAAATTTCCTGTGGAAGATGTAGCACATCCATTAGGTGGGTTAGCGGAAGATATTCTGACCGAAAATTCAAGATACTACCTTAATGTGGGCCATTCAACAATGCACTTATCCATCATAGAGTACAGATTCTTGCACAATAATTTTATAATAAGCACCAAAAAAAAAAAAAAAAGTGGTCCATCTGAGTCCAGTCCTGGGATGAATTAGGGCCCAGACAACCCGACTCGTTATCCTTCAATGGGTCTAACTTACAGAAACTTGTCCTGAACATGGGCTCTACCATCACAATCGTCAATCACTCCAATAGTAGGTCCCGCTTATGAAAACTAAAATCTCCTGATACATGTGCACAAGATACGGTGAAAATCCATAAGTGGGCCACCAGAAAGATGGTCTGGCTGAAAAATCAAGGTTCAATCTTCAGGTGGGCCATCATCCATCAATGCACATCAGTTTCCTTTTCTACAGGTGATCCAACCCGTGTTGGTCGGGCCCTGAAAATAAAAATAAAAACAACAGAGATGGTGGCCCCGCTGATTCAAGGCCTGTGGGCGAATTGGGCCCTGAATGAAAAATAAAAATCAAGGTTCAATCTTCAGGTGGGCCATCATCCATCAATGCACATCAGTTTCCTTCTCTACGGGGGATCCAACCGGAGTTGGTGGGACCCTGAAAATAAAAATAAAAACAACATCAGTTTCCTTCTCTACAGGTGATACAACCTGAGTTGGTGGGGTCCTGAAAATAAAAAATAAAAACAACAGGGATCGCTGCTCGCGGTTATCCCAGGCCGTCTCCCTAGTCACGAGCCTCACGCGGGTATCCTCCGCTCTAAGACTCGGGTAACCCAGGCGGCCAGGCCTTACCCCTAGTCACGTGAGTCGGCTTACCCGACGTGGAACGGGCGAGCCAACGAAACTGACGTAATTCACCCAACAGACCCAAGGCCATCCGTCCTCACCATCTCAATGACCCCGCTCGGGTTACAAGCTCTCGCGATTGAGCTCGGCAATATATGCGTTTTGATGGAAATATATAATGGAGTATGATTTCTGTTGGGGAAAAATATGTCAAGTCCGGATACTCGAATTCTAAGTAGGTCGGCTCTGCTGATGCTGCCCGAAAAGTCCGAGACAACGGTCAGAGCCGAGAGAATAAGGGATAGGCCTAGAGGTATATACAGAAGACGATTAAAGTTGCTATTTCGGAGTGATAACCTTGTCTGCATAAGCCTACTGAAGGCTGAGCATGTTATAAGCCACCCAACCGATAGAATAAAACCGACCTAACGAGTTGGTTCTGTCGGCCACGGCGTAAGGAAGGATAACGAGTAAAACCGAGACTATTCCGTCCGTGAAAAGTCAAAAAACTTATGCTCGATAGCCGGCCGAGACTCTCCTAGAGTTGGTAACGGCCAAGCCGAGATAAAAGAAGGCAGTATGAACTCAAATACTGCTCTAGAAATCCAGGAATACGGCTGTCCGATCCCGAGAATATCGGGATCGGGCGCAATCAGTGAAGAAGATTCAAATCTCTGGATAATCAGGAGAAGAATCCTCAAACGATGAGGACCCCTTAGATCTATAAATATCCAAGCTTTTTACAGAAGCAGGTACGCGATACAGAACTGAGAAAACCATTGATCAAACGACTGACTTAAGCATCGGAGGCTCCCCGGCTCTAGCCAGGGTTCCCTTGATACTGTTGATCGTGCAGGTGGAAGAAGATCCGTCCGGGAGAAGCCGTTCCATAATAATACACCAACAGTTTGGTGCAGTCTATGGGAAATGGACAAAAAGCCATTTTCTACAATTCAGCGAATGACAAGAACTAGGAGGACGGATCCAGATGAAGCGGTGGAGGCCGCCACTAGCACAGCTCAGGGAGCTCCCCCAATAACACCGCCTGCTACTACTAGCCAACCTAACCGAGGGAACGCGCACTTGGATCGAGAAGTCCAAGAGATGCGTTCCGAGATGGCTGTTATGAAACACATACTGAAACAACTATATAATCAGCAGATGCACCAGCGTCACGAGTCGGCACAGGTTCTCCCACCAGCATCTGTAGCGCAGCCTGCTGCTCCACAGTCGCCTCAACAGCCAAGTCAACCCCAGGGACCGAGTCAGCTAGCGCCGGCTCACTCTGCAACAGTCGTTCTGCCTCCCTCTGATCTGCGACATAGAATAGATCAGAGGAGGCGAAGTTGGCTCCCTGTAGAAGAAACGACGGAAAGTATGGAACCCTGGAAAGTCGATATGTAAGATTTCAAGAATGAAGTCTGAGAAAAGATGGAAAAAGATATGGTAGGCATGAAGCACGGTCGGAACTCAAACCCGACCAAATCCGAAGAAAAGGCTTCTCCGTTTGTGGACGAGGTGATGTAGGTGCGGTTGCCGGAAAGGTTCCGTCTACCTCAGATAACTCCCTTTTTCGAAAAAACTGATCCGACAGAGCATCTTGAATGCTTCAGAACCTATATGGAGTTACACGATTCCTCGGACGCTGTTATGTGTCGGGCCTTCTCTCTTACCTTGACTGATGTGGCCCGACTTTGGTTTAAGCAATTAAAACCGAGGTCAATTAAGTCGTTCGCTGAGCTCAGTGACGCCTTCCTCAACAATTTTATCGGCGGAAAGAAGAAGTTAAAGCCGCCCGCACATCTGAACAACATAGTTCAGAAGGAAGGAGAGCTATTGAAAGACTATATCAAACGCTTCAACTTCGAATCTCTGAAGGTTCGAAAGCATCTGAGGAGATAGCTCTTAACGCTCTCATACAAGGGGTAAGAGATAAACCCTTTTTGGCGTCATTAGACAAGAATCCGTCCAAGACCCTGGGCGAATTTATGGTTCGGTCGGACAAATACGCCGACGCTGAAGAGACCCGACTCCTACGAGAGAAGGTCCAGAATGCGAAACCCTCGGCTAAAGAGCCGGCCAAGAAAGAAGTTGACTCAACCGGAGGGAAGAAGCGAAAAGACAACAGGGCACGAGACGACGGTAAGTCGGGAAAGCGACCCGACAGGAGATTTTCCACATACACCCCCCTGAACAAATATCAGGAACAAGTGTTAATGGAAATCAAGAACGAAGGTTTCGTCAACTGGCCCGGAAAGCTCCGAGGGAACCCGAATCGACGGAACAAGAACAAATACTGCCACTATCATCGTGATCACGGTCGCAATACGAGTGATTGTTACCATTTGAAGGATGAGATCGAGCGGCTAATTAAAGAAGGCCGACTCAGAGAACATACAGAAGGATTTGATGTTCCAGCAGGACCAAGTGAAGATCGTCCAACGGAAGAAATCCGAACGATCATTGGAGGGCATCAGGGCAGCGGAGATTCAAATAATGCCAGAAAAAATCACGTCAGAAGCATCGATCGCCCGGAGTCTGAGATTCTTCTATTGTCCCGACCTTCCAAGGAGCAGAAGAGAGAACGATATTGCATCTCATTCACTGAGGATGACGCCCAAGGCATTCATCATCCCCATGATGATGCACTTGTCGTTGCTCTCACCATCGCCAACAGAAAGGTGTTCCGAATACTGGTAGACACTGGGTCATCGGCGGATGTACTGTTCACCCAAGCATTCGACAAAATGGGCATCGGACGATCGACCTTACGGCCGGTCCGAACCCCACTGATAGGATTCTCGGGTGGACAGGTACTTTCCGAGGGAATCACCTCACTACCACTCACTGTTGGGACTGTACCTCATCAGACAACTACAATGGTTGACTTCTTGGTCGTGGACCAACCATCGGTGTATAATGCTATACTCGGTCGACCAGCCCTAAGCCTCCTTCAAGCCGTGGTATCCGCTTACCACCTTTCTATGAAATTTTCGACTGAGTCGGGAGTAGGAATTGTGAAAGGAGATCAACAAGATTCTTGAAGATGCTATGCCACCGCAATCAAGGCATCGACAGAAGTATCGATGATCGAATCACTGGACCCTCGAATCTCATGAACGAGGGCAACTGATGAAAGAACTCGTCCCGGAACAGTTAACCGAGACAGAGACGTCGAAAGTAGTGCAAATCGGCTCGTCTCTGAGTCTACCTCTTAAGGAACGAATGATCGCCTTACTTTGGCGGTACGCTGATATATTTGCTTGGAGCCATGAAGACATGTCCGGGATAGATCCCTCGGTCATTATGCACTGACTCAACATCGACCAAACTTACAGACCCATCCGACAGAAGCGTCGCACTCTCAGCCCGGAAAGGTACGCTGTCATTGAAGAGGAAGTCAGTAAGCTCCTTAAAGCCAAATTCATCGAGGAGATATACTATCCGAAGTGGATAGCCAATGTTGTACTCGTGAAAAAAGCTAATGGGAAGTGGCGAGTCTGTATAGATTATACAGATTTGAACAAAGCCTGCCCTAAGGACAGCTTCCCTCTTTCTCGCATTGATCAGCTGGTAGACAGTACTGCAGGTCATGAGTTGCTTAGTTTTATGGATGCCTACTCAGGATACAATAAAATTGTAATGCACGAAAATGATAAATCAAAAACTACCTTTGTCACTGACAAAGGCCTTTACTGTTACTGAGTGATGCAGTTTGGTTTGAAGAACGCCGGGGTAACGTATCAAAGGTTAGTGAACAAAATGTTCGCTCGGCAAATCGGCCGAACAATGGAAATATATATCGACGATATGCTCGTCAAAAGTGTACAAGCAGTTGACCATATGGCGAACCTAGAAGAAATGTTCCTGACTTTATGTAAGTATAAAATGAAGTTGAATCCTAGCAAGTATACTTTTGGTGTAAGCTCGAAAAAATTTCTTGATTTCCTCGTTAGCCAGCGAGGAATCGAAGCGAATCCCGAGAAAATCAAAGCTTTACTTGATATGGAGTCTCCGAAAATAATCAAAGACATTCAAAGGTTGACAGGGAGAGTAGCCACACATAACCGCTTCCTGTCCCGAGCCACAGACAAATGTCTCCCGTTCTTCAAGCAATTGAAGGGACGACAGATGATGGAGTGGACGGAAGAATGTGAAAAAACGTTTCAAGAACTAAAGACTTTCCTCGGGTCCCCACCACTACTGTCTAAGCCCGAGCCAGGAGAAGCTCTATTATTATATCTGGCTGTATCCAATGCAGCAGTCAGCTCGACCTTAATACGAGAGAACGAAGGGAGGCAACTACCAGTGTACTATGTCAGCAAAGCCTTACTACCGGCAGAGACAAGGTATCCTCAGCTCGAGCAAGTAGCCTTAACTCCGGTAGTATCTTCACGGCGACTCCGGCCATATTTTCAAGATCACACCATCATTGTTGTGACCGACTTACCACTGCGTCAGATTCTTCAAAAGTCAGACGCTTCCGGCCGACTTACGAAGTGGGCTGTCGAATTGAGTAAATTCGATATACAGTACAGGCCGAGAGTAGCCATAAAAGGATAAGCTGTTGCTGATTTTCTTGTTGAAGTAACTTCCAACCATAACACAGTGCCTGATTCCAAAGAGATTACTAACGCAGCGGCTTATTCTTCCGGCCTAGTACCTGACCCAGCTCCCTGGAAGCTCTTCGTCGACTGTTCATCCAACTCTAAGGCAAGCGGGGCCGAGGTGGTATTAGAAACTCCCGATCAAACTTGTATGCAGTATGCTTTACGACTTGGATTCCAAGCGTCGAACAATACAGCCGAGTACGAGGCCTTATTACTCGGCCTTAGACTCGCCACAAGTTTAGATGCAACTCATCTTAATGTTTTTAGTGACTCGCAGCTGGTCGTCAATCAAATCTCTGGCGTTTATCAAACTCGAAAAGAACAACTGAAGGCGTATATGGAAAAAGCTAAAGAATTAATCAGCAAGTTCCAGAAATACGAAGTTATTCATATACCCAGGGCCGACAATGCCAAAGCTGACTTATTAGCCAAGCTCGCTTCAGCCGACGAAGACACCATACCTCGTTCGGTTCCGATCGAGTATGTAGCAAAACTGAGTATAAATGAGCCGACAGACTCGGCTATACTTCCTATCAATTTGGAACCTACTTGGTTTGATCCAATCGTTCGTTATCTCAATGATGGAGAACTACCAGAAGATCACACCGAGGCACGGCGGCTAAAGGTTTGAACGTCGCGTTATACCATCTTAAATAGTGTACTGTATAAGAAAGGGTTTTACGCTCCCCTACTAAGATGTGTGGACTCCCATGAAGCCGACTATGTCTTAAGGGAGATACACGAGGGAATATGTGGAAACCACTCAGGTGGACGTTCGCTCGCCAACAAAGTGTTACGGTAAGGGTATTATTGGCCGACGATACAACATGATTTTAAGAGATTCGTCCAAAGGTCCGACGAGTGTCAGCGATTTGCGGTTGTCCCGAGGCAACCCCTCGAGGAACTGACTCCAATGTCCGGACCGTAGCCCTTCGCACAGTGGGGGATCTACATCATTGGACCCTTCCCTCTGGGGAAGGGTCAGACCAAATTTGCTGTGGTTGCAGTAGATTATTTCATGAAGTGGGCCGAGGCCGAGCCATTAGCGAAGATTACTGAGCAAAGAATCACAGGCTTTGTTTGAAAAAATATCATCTGTCGGTTCGGAATACCTCAGACTATCATTACCGACAATGGGAGGCAGTTCAATAATAAGCAATTCCGCGAGATGTGCAGCAATCTCGGGATACGAAACGTGTACGCCTCGCCTCATCATCCTCAAACGAACGGACATGTCGAGGCCATTAACAAAATTATAAAGTAGCATTTTCGAACGAAGCTCGATGAAGCAAAGGGAGCATGGGTCGAGGAACTCCCGAATATATTGTGGGCCTATCGAACTACAGCTTGAACTGTCACGGGAGAAACTTCCTTCTCCATTTGTTTTGGCTCGGAAGCAGTGGCCCCGGTTGAGATCGGTATTAGCTCAGCCCGAGTCAATACATTCGGCGAACAAGAAAATGATGAACTCCTATCAGTCGGGCTTGATTTGTTAGAAGAGAGAAGAGAATGAACTCGATTACGGATGATGGATCGACAGAGGCAAGTGTCTCGATTTTACAACAGACGAGTCAAGGTCAGACGATTCCGAGCAGGTGATATGGTCCTCCGAAAGACATTCCCAAACACGAAGGAAGTTGGGGCGAGCACATTGGGACCCAATTGGGAAGGTCCTTATGTCGTCTCCAGTACTATCCGCCCTGGAACGTATCGACTGGAAGACCTAAATGGGCAACTGTTACCTTACCCATGGAACGCCGAACATCTCAAGATCTATTACCCGTGAAACAGAATAGAAAGCGCTAAAGAATAATGGAAGAGAGATGTAATTGAAGTCAAGTCAATAAAAATAAAAAAATTCTATTTTTTTCCTAAAGTGTTTAGCGTCGGGTTACAGATTATGGTAAAGTTACATGAAAGATGGACAATATAATTGCCGACAGAAAGAGAGTTATCTCCCTCAGTCGAGGACCATTCTTCAAGCAGTCCTAGAAGGACCGACCTCGTCAGCAGCAACGTTCGCAGCGGGGGCTTCCCCATCATCGGTGTCAACGCCAATAGCCTCGGCCTCCGGACTGTCGGCATCGAAAGCAGAGAGATCAAGATGAGGGAAGGCAGCCTTCATCTCTAAAATGCAGGCCTTGTAACCGCCTTAGTAGAGGCGGTCCATTTCTTCCGCAAGCTCCGATGATTGAAGGAAGGCGTCTACGGCCCGCTCCTCTGCCTCATTGGCTCGACGGGTCTCTTCCTGTGCTTCCTGGATGAGGGCCGCAGCCTCAGCCTTAGCCCGGACGAGAATACCCTCGCAGGTGTCGTGAACTTGGAGAAGATGCTGATGCTTTTCCTCAGCCTCCTTCAGAAGTGAGGTCAAGTGGGCAATGTCAGCTTTGGCTCATTCAAGAACCATCCATGCATCTTCCGCTGCTTTCCTGGCATCTTCTGCCGCCTTCCTGATGATTGACAGACCGCAAGTCATAATGCCGATGCGACTCTCGGCGATCTCTCTGCGACCCTCTGCCTTGGCGGCAATCCTATTCGTTGTCTCTGTCTCGGTCGCGAGTTTTTGACCAGCGGTCAGTTCTGAGCAGGCCTTAACAATGCAGGGGGCCAACTGCGAACGGGAGATGATAAGTTATGACCAAGAACTTAGCCGAAGATAACAGAGAATTAAGAAGTAAGGATTTTACCTCAAAGAGTATCGTCACCGTATGCCCGAGAGTCTGCACAGTCGGGGCATTGTAGAAGCTGACGAAGTCCTTCTCTCTCCCATGAGCAATGGCCCAAGGGATCATCCTCGAGATGAACTTGGAAAAGGGAGACAACTCCTGTTGAGTCATCTTCCCTCTCGAGGATTCTCTGCTTGGTGCCTCTCTCTGTCTCGGGACCTCGTCTACCACAGGTCCTGGTTCAGGAGCCGACTGAGAGACCGGGAGTCGCGGCTCCACGTCTTCCACCCTCTCATCAAGGTCAGAGAGCACGACCACTTGCGGGGCGGCGGAGACAGGAGCTGGAGCAGGCGGGGCAGCTGGCTCCTTGGCCTTTGCAGCGGTCTTCTGCTGCTTCGAAGGCCGAGACTATGATAAAAGGGCCGACATCGGAGGAGCCCTAACCTTAGAGATTGGCTTTAGGGTTGGACGAGACCCGACCATGCTATCAGAAGCCGACCTAAGGAATGGACGATCCTTGGGGAGATTTGAAAAGAAGAATGAAGACAGATTAGACAAAAAATCGAGAGAATGAAACAGAGCAGGATGAATTACCTGACACAAACGAGTCTAAACCCGCGAGATGAAGACGTTCGGGTTGTAGCAGCAGCTTCCAAGATCGGTCTCCTGCACTTAGCTTCCTCAGTTCTCTGATCCGAACTAAAGCGCCGGACCCGAGCTTCCCTCTTTTCTTCAAAATATCTGCAAGGCATCATGGAATCAGGATTAGCACGAAACAATGAGGGAGAATAAAAATTATCTGGCCGAGTCACCGAGTCACCTGCTTTCCGGAACGAACGAGAGACTCGAGGTTCATACGACCACGCATCGGCCGACTTCCATTGTCCGCATGCCCAAAACCACCTCTCCTTCCAGTATTTGTTAGAAGTGGGTGGGTCGGTTATCAGAGACCCACCTTTACCTCTCCATGCACTCAGGAAGTATAGGCTAGGAAAATTTGGGCTTGGTCTAACTTGATAAAGGTAGAGAAACTCGTCGACTGTTAGCGAAGGCTGCTCTAACTCGACCTACAGCACGACGCACCCAAACAAATTCCTTCACCCGTTTAGAACAATCTGACCGGGAGTGAGTTTGACTCGGGACAAGAAGTCACGAGCAATGGGATGAAGTGGTAAGCGCAAGCCACATTGCATCGCGACCTGAAAAATAGAGACCATCCCCGTAAGGGGATGGTCAGGCAGATCATCCAAACAAGGAAGACGAAGAACGACCGAATCAGGGACATGAAATTCAGTCCGGATTCGATTTAGGTCGGACTCAGTTAAAATTGAGGCGACCAGACCACTCGAATCGTCTTCGGTTCCTTCTCCCTTGGAAGAGGATTCAGAAGCTTCTACAACCGGATTTATAGAGTCTGGAATATCCGCCCCTTCAGCTATAATAATTTCATCTTCTCCCTCTTCCTCTAATTGATACATCCCGAGATTAGGTCTCCCTGGATGGGTTACCAGAGATACTCCTCTACAGGAAGGACCGGCTTGGGCGGGGCGTTCAGCTGATAAATCGCCAGCCCACCTTACAAGCCGGAATGCGGCATCTCGACTCCCCCGATTGACACGTAGCGCACGCCGACTGACAGCGGTAATGCCATCGCCACATGTCCAATTTCCATAAGCGGACGAAACGACTTGACGGCTGGCCGCACGTGCAGCCTCAGGAGACGCACCGTCACATGATAGGGACGACGCAAAAGGCATTAAATGCTTCATTATGACCTCGGACTCTAAAACGAACCGACCTAAAAACTCGTTACCCCTTGATGCCGCGAATGACACAAGGAGTAAGGGGGCTTACTGTTGGAGAAAAATATGTCAAGTCCGGAGACTCAGATTCTAAGTAGGTCGGCTCTGCTGACGCTGCCCGAAAAGTCCGAGACAACGGTCAGAGCCGAGAGAATAAAGGATAGGCCTAGAGGCATAAGCAAAAGACGATTAAAGTCGCTCTATCGGAGTGATAACCTTATTTGCATAAGCCTACTGAAGGCTGAGCATGTTATAAGCCACCCAACCGATAGAATAAAACTGACCTAACGAGTTGATTCTGTCGGTCACGGCGTAAGGAAGGATAACGAGTAAAATCGAGACTATTCCGTCCATGGAAAGGCAAAAAACTTATGCTCGATAGCTGGCCGAGACTCTCCTAGAGTCGGTAACGGCCAAGCTGAGATAAAAGAAGGCAGTATGAACTCAAATACTGCTCCAAAAATCCAGGAATACGGCTGTCCAATCTCGAGGATCTCGGGATCGGGCGCAATCAGTGAAGAAGATTCAAATCTCTGGATAATCAGGAGAAGAATCCTCAAACGATGAGGACCCCTAAGATCTATAAATATCCAAGCTTTTTACAGAAGCAGGTACGCGATACAGAACTGAGAAAACCCTTTGCCATTGATCAAACGACTGACTTAAGCATCGGAGGCTCCCCGGCTCTAGCCAGGGTCCCCTTGATACTGTTGATCGTGCAGGTGGAAGAAGATCTGCCCGGGAGAAGCCGTTCCATAATAATACACCAGCAATTTCTTTTATCTTCCGATATGGGACTATCTTTAGTCTCTAATTCAGTTACTCTATTGCTCTTTTGTCATTTTTTTTTCCAAATGCAGGATGCATGTTCAAAGATCTTGATATTTTTTCATCAGGGGGTGGGCCCGGTGTATAGATTTAGATTCCCTGGCCGGATTTTCAGGATGTACTGGTCTTTTGGTGGGCCGTTTGTGGATAAGAACAGTGGATAGCTTGAAACAATTGACGACTGACCGCTTTCAATGTACGTAAGGTGGGCATTTGGTAAGTTGGCCAGCTTTATTTTTTCCGTCAGGTATTTTGTGGTAGGACGTGCTTGATGAGCCCCTTGTGGAACGTGTGGATGAGGCACATGCGCATGCAATCCTAACCATTCAGGCAGACCCATCACGATATGGGCAGTTGACGACCTTAACAGGCCAATGGCCAACAGTCCAATCTTTGCTCAAAATTAGTGGCTAGGATCATCTGAGAGGAGAACTACAAACATAGGCATGATGATGGTACGGTCCAGTAATCTACAATCCAACCACTGCAGGAACCCCTTCATCCCATGGCTTAAATACCCAATCAGAGAAAGATGGCGCCTGATCTACGGTTGTAATCTAAATCAACCCACTCTAATGGGTGGTGATCTTCCATTCCCAACTCTCCATGTCCTCGATCAAATGGCCCATCTGAACGTACCATACCCCAAAATCTCACCGATTGGGAAAAGATAATTTCTGCCACTAATCGAAATGTTACGATTACCTCATTGGAGAAATTTTCGGGGCATGATGAGCCCATCCATGGCGGGTCCATCAAATCAACCGTTTGGATCACCAGAGTGTGGGCCCCCACTTAGCAATGGACCAAGTTTCGACCTGGGCCAAACAATTTTCAGGTCGGCCTTGGGCTCAAGTGTAATGCCTAAAAAATTGACACTAGAGTACATATACTCCGATCCTGAATCCCAGTGTGTTAATTAAAATGAAAACGCGCGTGTGACCTCGTTCAGATTTACTTTTAATTCACACACTAGCAATCAGAGTGGTGTAATTCAATGTAGCAGATCCAAAGCGACGTAAAAGATAACAAAAATTAGAAATAGTGGTGATGGCCAAAAATGAGACTTATACAAGCCACAATGAACATACCACAAAATCAACATACGGAGCACATCGATTTAGAACTCCAACATATACAAGCACAAGATTAAATAAATACATGGTATTCCAATTTCGTCCGACACTCCTAAGGCATCACGGTGTAAATGCAAGCCGATCCAAGCCTACCTGCCTGAGATATCGATAGTATCGTCTGGTTAGTGTTTTAAAGCACCGTCCCAAGTGGGAGTGAATAACTAACTCAGTGGTTTCATTAGTTCTAAGTTAAACATATTATCAACCCAATCAACACATATAATGATAAAATAAGAAATCAAACACTTTCTAAATACTTTTGTTAAATGCACGAGGGAGATTATGAAATAATGCATGCACCTCATAATCCAACACTCCCTCACAAGCAACTTTAACGCCTATTTCACAAATGCCAATACTCTCTCATCACGCGACTCTGACGCCAAATCGCTACATCCTATCTAATGCAATGCGATTAATGCATATGTTAGCTGAGTATTTATTAATTTTCATTCATCCAGCATATTGACGAACCTAGGATACTGACATCATATCACTAGTCTTTATCCAGATCATGTAGCTTGTCGCAGCACGTAGCGGCTTCTCACCAATGTCCCAATATCTAAATTTAGATATCACCCATTTATATAACGAATCAACAATTTCAAATGTACGGCATGATACCCAAATGTATGAGGATCAACTCGGTATGAGTCGTCACCCAATACTATGTATGATCACTCAGTTTCGAGGTGCGGACTTATCACATAAAACCAAAACACATAAATGAAAGGGCTCGTCACCCAATTCCATTTATGCCCGAGTCATTTAAACGGTGCTCTAGCATAAAACCATTGCGTGAGACCCGTATCCTTGCCCATACCGTTCCGTAGGCTTCTGCGATCCTCTCGTTCGAATTCCGGCTACCCGTAACGTGTAAACTGCATTTGTGCGCAACCCTGAGTCATGTCCCATATTCCAGAGTGGGCTCAACTTGAGACTCGCACCCTTGCGATCGCGCCGTCGTCGCTTCTTGCATTCCGAGGCGATACTCAGGTCAAGAGATGTGGGCCGGCATTTAGTTCGAGAAAAATATCACGCATTTGCAATCCCGAGAGAATATATCAAATCAATCAATTAATCAAGTACACTTCCCATCAACCCATACCTCTCTTTCCCAAAGTCAACAATACCCATACCTTTCCATCCCATCTCTTACACACCCATCACCCATCCCTCTCTCCTTACATCTCTCTCTCTCTTTCTCATTTCTAACCATTTTCAAGCACCAAAAGGAGGAAACGTCCATGGCTTCCAAAGAGAAAAAGAAAGAGCTAGTGTGGCCCACCTTCCTACCTTTCATCTCCACCATCTAAGCTTCATCTCAACCCTTAAATCATGATCCTTGAGAGCTCTAGGATGTGTTGATGAAAGAATAAATCTAAGAAGAAGTATAGGTAGGTGTTCTTAGTATTTGATTTTGATGTAGGGCCCACATATGTGGACCCATCTTAATGTATGCATTGTATAGAGGGACCCATAGTGGCGGGGTCCCTCCACCATCCAACGTCTCTCTCTCTCTCTCCCCTTTTTTCATGGCCCACTTTGATGTTGATCCACATCGTCCACGCTGATGTGGACCCATCATGATGTATTTATTATATCTGTACTGTCCAGCAGATCTGGACGATGGAGATCCACCCACGCCATGATGAATGTATTTTACCCATGACCGTCTGCCGAGTGGGTCCACCTGGCTGCCTGTTTGGATAGGCCCAGATGAAGGTGAAATGAAAATATCAGCTTGATATTACAAGCTGGTGGGTCCCACACGTGTGGACCCACCCTAATGTATGTGGTATACCCACACCGTCCATCCAGATGGTGGGTCCCACGCAGCTAGTGCAGTTATGCCGACGATAGCAGGTTCTGTGGGCCACCATGATGCACGTGTGGGCAACCATGTTTCTCTAGACCGTCCATTTTTTTGAAGGATGTGGGACCCACTCCACATGTGCAGCACGTGTGGAGATGAGGCCCACATTGATGTATGCATTCTAATATCCACACCGTCCATGTATGGACAGTGCAGAGAAGGACAACCGTGATATGTGTTACAGCACACCGTCCATTTGTTTTAGACATGGGACCTGTCCCACATGTGTGACACGTGTGGGCAGGTGGGACCCACCTTGATGTATTTATTCAACATCCACCGTCCATCTATTTTTGGATGGTGGGCCCTCTTATGATGTATGTGTTTACCTCCACCGTCCAGCGCTCTGGACAGTGGGAACCACCGTGAGGTATGTGTCCATCTAGGCAGTTCGGCCATGCACCCCACCATTGATGTTTGTGGTGTAAGCACACCGTCCAACAGATTTAGATGGTGGACCACTTTGATGTATTTATTGTATGCACGCCATCCAGCAGATCTGTACGGTGGGCAATACCTGGATGTATTTATATCATCTACATCGTCCAGGGGGTGGAGCCCACCCTGGTATATGTGTTTTACCCAAGCTGTCTCTAAGATTATTTCCCCCATCCAAAGTGCATTCATTCTCGAGAGGTAGATCCTCGACCGTGCCTTTATTGTGCATGAATGCCTTGACTCTTGTCACAGGGCAAGCAGTCAGGGCATTCTTTGCAACCATGATCTAGAAGAAGCCTACAACCATGTTGATTGAGCCTTCCAGAATTACATGCTTGGTACGACGGGGCTTGGGAAGAAGTGGAGGCTTTAGATACAATTATGCATATCCTTAGCTAGATTTTCTGTTATTTTTAGAAGTTCCTCTTTTGGGTTCTTAATGGCCTCTCGTGGGCTTCGTTAAGGGGATCCCTAGTCCCATTTTTTCTTTATTTTAGTGTCATAAGCTCCAAGTAGAATGCTTTCTAGGGGGTCAAGATGCAGGCCTTTTCTGTGGTTCTAAAGTTGAAAATTTCCACCAGTATATTAGTCGCCTGCAAATCACAGATGATAACCTCATCTTTTGTGAGCCTAATGACTCTATGGTGGACTCATTGGCTATGTCTATGTGCTGGTTTGACGCGGTTTCAAGACTCAAGGTCAACTAGTCCAAGAGTGAGTTTTATTTATTTATTTAATCCACATGTCTAGGGAGGAAGTGTCTTGGTTGGCTACTTCCTTTGGTTGTCGGGTTGACACCATTCCATTCACCTATCAAAGCCTGCCTCTGTGTTGGGAAGCCAGCTTTGCACATTTGGGATAAGTTCATAGAGTGAATGGAGAGGATACTCTCCTCTTGGGAAATTTCCATTGCTTAACAAGAAAGAGGTTTCTAGATCATACTTGGATGGTGAAAGGTATTAAACGCCTAGATCTAGTGAATTCTGCCCTCTTAGGCAAATGAGCTTGGCATTTCGGTTATGAATGTTGGGTGCCTTGCACAAAACCTTAGGATCTAGCCTCCCAGAACAAACTAAAATTATAGAATAATAAAGCAATGAAATAAATCAAAGCACAAACCACATGACGCTAGAGAATTTTACGTGAAAAACCCTCAAAGAAGTAAAAACCACGGGACCTCGTCCAGATAAACAATCCACTATAAAGCAGAACGTTACAACCAATCACAAGCACACACCGCTTGGATCAAACCTTCTTCACTCACGTAGGAGTGGATAAAAAATAAGAGAATAAAGAAAAATGGAGAGATCTCACCGATCACGAGGACGTAGAAGCACTGAGACGTAGACTGCGAAGTAGATCACCTCTACGAGTAGAATCTCCCTTCCACAAGCTTCCTCTCTTTTTCTCTCCCTCTCTCTCTCTCCTTTGATTGCCCTAAACCCTCTTAGAGTATTTTTAGGAAACCTTAGAAAACCCTGGAATACCCTAATCTCGCATACACCCCTTTATATAAGAATAGAAAGAAGTATAATTAAAATAGGAAATAATTTCTGCAGAATTTGTGTTCCCGCAATCGCATTTGCGCAACTCTTCGATGATATTAACGGTCTCTTGATGATAGCCTTCGATATCATCTGAGGTCCTTCAATGATATCAAAACAGGACCAAAATTGTCCAGTGACCAGGGGTGAAAAATTCCAACAATTATCGATGTCATCGAAGGTCTCTCGATGATAGCCTTCGATATTACCTAAAGTCCTTCAATGATATCGAAATAGGATAAAAACTGTCCAGCGACCAACTGTAAAAAATCTGACAATTATCGATGATATCGAAACTGATTCGATTTCATCAAATCCAGCAATGAAGAGAAAATCCCCATCAATGAGAACTTCAATTTGTGGAGAGCAGTCGTTTATGCTAAATATGGGTTGACCCTGATGAGTCGGTGGACCAAGGAATCTTCTATGTATTATTCCTCTGCCCTTTGGAAGGAGGTTGCCCGCGCGGCTGTTTTGGAGTTCTAAGACCTGGGATTCTCAGTTGGCAATGGAGTGAGAATTAAGTTTTGAGAGGATAATTGGTGTGGAGGTTCCTCCCATATATCTTCATTTCTGTCCCTGGTTAACCTCTGCCCTGCCAAGGACGTCTCCGTTGCCAATTGCCTCTCGCTTCTTGGCTTTGGCGAGACTTGGATTCCTCCGTTTAAGAGGAATCCGTTAGATTCTAAAATCGATGACTTAAATAAGTCTCCTTTCTCATGTGCAACACTTTGCACTAGACCTAGGGGCACAAGACTCACTACATTGGAGTCACGATAAATCGGGAGAGTTCTAAGTTCAATCATTTTACTAAGTTCTATCTAATCCCGACTCTTTTGGGTTTTCCTGCCATACTGGACTCGTCTGGTCTTACGGAGTTCCTCCAAAGATGGCAGCATGCACCTAGTTGATAGTGAGGGATCAAGTGCTTACAATCGACAACCTTCATAAAAGGGGTCTCATGCTTCCCGATGCTTACCTGATCTGTCTTGATGATGTAGTCTATTGAACACTTATTCCTCCACCACTCCTCCATTTGGTCTTTTCTTTTGGCCCAGGTGGAGGTTTCATGGGTGGTTCCCTACTCTATTGAGGGTTATTTTCAGTCTTGGCAGATGTGGGGAAAAGCTAGGAAAATAGAGATGGAGGTTGGCTCTGTTAGCAGCCCTTTGGGCCATTTAGGGTGAAAGAAACAATAGATGCTTTTATAATTGGAGTGGTTCCTCGGAAGTAGTTTTGTTTAATGTTTATTGCTTTCTCAAGGAATGGGTTCCTTGATGCTTTTGTCAGGTGCGGTCTTCCAGCCATGGGGTTGTTTTGTGCCTTTTTCTTTTTGTTTGTTGTTCCTCCGTTTTCATTTGCTTTATTTTTCCTTTATTTTTTGCTCTCTGGTTGTTTGTTTGTTTTGTTTGTTCTGCTTTTTCCTTTGTTTCTCTGGTTGTTTTTCTCTTTTTCCAGACTTGGACTAATAAAGTTCGTCAGCTCTCTCTCAGAAAAAAAAAAAGAAAAAAAAAGAAGAAGAAAACTTGTAAGGAAAGTTGAGGTGAGGGAATTTTATGCTACAGACGACTAAATTGGAAGATTTCCCCCTTCTATTGAGTAGAGATAGTTGAAGTTTTCCCCTTCCACTACTAGTAAAGAGTTGATGTTGGAATTCTCTTCATCGGGAATATTCTCTGTCAATTCCTATTATAGTTTGATCCATGACAGTATAGGTCTCGATCCTTCCTCATTGCCTTCCGGAGAGTTCCATTGGGTGCTATCCAGGACCTTTGAGGTTGTTGGCCTTTGGATTGCTTTTGGTGAAAAATATGGTCCTGATTATCAATAACTCGAGAAAAAGAAAGATGGATGTATGAATGTTTGCATAATATGACTCAAAGACGCAGAATTAGTTGACCATCCGTTTTTGAAATCTATGATGGCCTCATTGATTTTGGGAGATTTAATCTCTTCAATAGGTCATGGGTGATGCCTGATTCAATAAATAGATTTTATATACGTTCAGAATGGAGCAAGCTCGATAAGAAGAAGAAAAAAAAAAAGAAGGGAAAAAAAAATCTCGGCACCTCTCATCGTGAAGAGAGCAGAATAATTGCACCTTTTGTTGGAGTCTAGTAAAACAATGTCTTGCACTATGGGACTCTATTTATGTAGCAAGGAAGTTATCATGGGAGACACTACTTTGTTGATGCAATTGGTTTTTGTGATTTAGAGGATGGTTCTCACCATCTCTGGATTAGATGCATTTTGATAGTAAATACTGATGAAATCTTTAGGTCTGTTTGGATGTTCAGTTTAACTACATTGCAATTGATTTTGTTGGGGAAAAATATGACGAGTCTGGAGGGTTGGCTGTAAAAAGAATTAACTCTGTCAATAAAACTAGAGGCAACCGTGGAAGCCGACCGAAGATAAAGCCTAAAGGAGAGGCTTAGCTCGGATCTGCAAGGTATTAATCCCGACCCGGAGTAAAAGAGTCAAGAGCCACAGGCAAAAAGTGTAAGACATAAAGTTGACTCGGTAAAGAGACAGCTATGTCTGAAAGGACCAATTAAAGGTCCTAGAGCTACAAGCCACCTGACCGACTATAAAACCGACCCATATGAGGTTAGTTGTAGTGTCGGCTATCGGATTAAGAAAGGGCATCGGTCTTAAACCGATCCTATTTCGTCCGACAGTAGGCGAACAGCCCCATCTTTGTAAGCCAGCTGAGACTGTATAATCCATTAAGGCCGAGCCAAGCAAAGAAGAGACGGCGTAAACGTAAACACCGATCCGAGAATTTTGTAAAAAGATATCCGATCCCGGAAATCTCAGGATCGGGAAGTATCTACAAATAAATGGCAACATAATCAAATCTCCTAACAATCAGGAAAGAATCCTCTTACGCTGGGACCTCTCGTTCCTATAAAAGGAGGGCTCTTCAAGGATCAAGGTATGAAAAAATGAAGAACTCTAAAAGCTCCTCTTTCTGAATCCTTACTGACTTAAGCATCGGAGGTCCCCCGGCTCTAGCCAGGGTTCTCTTGATCTTTTATTGTGGTGCAGGAAGGCAGGAGTAGAGGACGAGGTTGCTTCAGTTTTTCGCATCAACAGATTGGCGGCGTTTGTGGGAAACGATATAAAAAGTCATTTTCTGCATTCTACCCAAGGAGCTGTAAATTTGTATTAATGGCAAGAACACGAAGAATGAGTCCAGAAGGACCAGCTGTTGCCACTGGACAACCAAGTACAAGCATGGCTCAGGGCGCTTAAAACCAACCCGATAACCGTCAGGGTTCCGTACATGTTCCTGTCGCTTCCATAGCAACTAACACCCAATGGAACCGAAATAACGGGCGGTTGGACTAAGAGGTTAAGGAGCTCAGAGCTGACGTAAACATTATACGACAAATGTTGGAACAGATACACCAACAGTAACTTCAGCAAGTTCAAGCGACAAACACTCCACCACAAGTTGCTAACCCTTAACCAACCATACCGCGATCCCTTCTGCAGCCGAGTCAGCCCCACGGCCCGACCGAACCAGCACCCGCTCACTCGAAAACCACTGGATTGCTTCCCACGGATCTCCGACATGAGATAAACAGGAGGAGACGTAGCTGGCTTCCCGATGAGGGTGTGGCAAAAAGTGTCGAGCCCTAGAAAGCTGATCTCCAGGACTTCAAGAAAGAAGTGATGAAAGAGATGATGAATATGAAATAGGGTCAGGATACATGCCAAACCAGCCTCGAGGCTAAAGCATCCCCATTCGTTGATGAAGTAATGTAGGCTCGATTACTGGAAAGGTTTCATCTGCCTCAGATTACCCCTTTCACTGGAAAGACCGATCCAACTGAACATCTTAAATGTTTTCAAACTTACATGCAATTGCATGACGCATCAGATGCGGTGATGTGTCGGGCTTTTTCACTCATGTTAGCCGACGTGGCTCGTCTTTGGTTCAAACAGCTAAAACCAAAATCAATCAATTCGTTTACAGAGCTCAGCAACGCCTTCCTCGCCAATTTTATTGGCAGGAAAAAGAAGGTAAAGCCTCCTGCACATCTGAACAACATAGTTCAGAAAGAAGGAGAACTACTGAAAGACTATATCAAGCGTTTCAACTTTGAATCGCGTCAGGTTCGGAAACACTCAGAAGAGATAACACTCAACTCCCTTATGCAGAGTGTTAGGGATAAGCCGTTTCTAGCCTCTCTAGACAAGAATCCATCGATGACTCAGGCCAAATTCATGACTCAGTCAGACAAATACGCAGATGCTAAAGAAACAAGGATCCCATGTAAAGCTGCCCAGAACGCAAAGACCTCGGTCAAAGAGTCAGCCAAAAAAGAAGTTGACTCGGCTGGAGGAAAAAGCGTAAGGATGACCGAACTCGTAATGATCGTAAGTCGAGTAAACGACCTGACCGAAAGTTCTCCACATATACTGCACTCAACAAGCTGCAAGAGCAGGTACTAATGAAAATCAAGAGTAAAGGGTTCGTCAATTGGCCCGATAAGCTTCGAAGTAACCTTAATCGGCGGAATAAAAATAAGTATTTCCATTATCATCATGATCATGGACACAATACGAGCAACTGTATTCATCTGAAGGAAGAGATTGAAAGGCTCATCCGCGAACGCTGACTCACAGAACATGTCGAGAGGACCAAGATTGTTGAAGAACGCCCAGTGGACAACCGGCCCACGGAGGAAATCTGAACTATTGTCGAGGGTCCCAGAGGTGGAGGTGATTCCAACAATGCACAAAAAAATCATGTTAGAAGCCTCAGCCGACCCGAGTTTGAACTCCTGGTTATAGCTCGGCCATCGAAGGAGAAGAAGTTGGGAGAAGTATTGTGTCACCTTTACTGATGAAGATACCCGAGGTATCTATTACCCCCATGATGATGCGCTAGTGATCACCCTTACCATTGCAAACCATAAGGTATTCCGCATATTGGTCGACACAGGATCCTCGGCTGATGTATTGTTCACTCAAGCATTCGACAAAATGCGAGTTGAACGATCGGCATTACAACCGGTTCGTACCCCATTAATTAGATTCTCAGGAGGACAGACGATCCCGAAAGGATTCATCTCCCTACCACTCACGACAGGGAATTCTCCATATCAGGCTACCGTGATGGTCGATTTCTTGATAGTTGATCAACCATCAGTCATAATGTTATACTCGGTTGGTCATTGCTGAGTCTCCTCCAGGCAGTGGTATCCACATACCACCTCTCAATGAAATTCTCGACCGAGTCGGGAGTAGGAGTTGTCAAGGGAGATCAGCAGGACGCAAGGCGCTGCTACACAACTGCTGTAAAGATTCTTGCTGAGAAAGCTTCAGCCGAGGCTTTAATGATTGAATTATTGGACCCTCGAACCAAGACTCATGAACGAGGACAACCGGTTAAAGACATCATCTTGGTGCCTTTGGCCGAGACAGATGCCTCTAAGACGGTGCAAATTAGCTCATCTCTGCAATCGCCCCTAAAAGACAATCTTATAGCCCTGCTCCGACGATATTCCGATGTATTCGCCTGGAACCATGAAGACATGCTAGAAATTGACCCGTCTATAATTACTCAACGACTCAATATCGATTCGACCAACCGCCTGATCCGACAGAAGCGACGAGCACTCAGCTCAGAAAGTACGCTGTCATCAAAGAAGAGGTCAGTAAACTCCTCAAGGTAAAATTCATAGAAGAGATATACTACCCAGAATGGGTAGTTAATGTCGTACTTGTGAAAAAAGTCAATGGGAAGTGGTGAGTCTGTATCAACTATACCGACTTGAACAAAGCCTGCCCAAAGGATAACTTTTCTCTTTCAAGGATAGATCAGTTGGTAGATAGTACAGCGGGGCATGAACTCTTTAGTTTTATGGATGCATATTCAGGATATAACTAAATTGTAATGCATCAATCTGATAAATCAAAAATCACCTTCGTCACTGACAAAGGTCCTTATTGTTACTGTATGATGCCTTTTGGTTTAAAAAATGCTGGAGTAACGTATCAAAGATTGGTGAACAAAATATTTACTCAGCTGATTGGCCGAACCATGGAAGTGTACATTGACGACATGCTCGTCATAAGTGTACACACGGTCGACCATATAGCCGACCTAGAAGAGATGTTCCTGATCTTGCACAAGTATCAAATGAAGTTAAATCTAAGCAAATGTGCCTTTGGAGTAAGCTCAGAAAAGTTTTTCGGATTCTTGGTCAGTCAGCGAGGGATCGAGGTAAACTCAGAGAAGATAAAAGTACTGTTCGATATGGAGTCTCCGAAAATGATCAAAGATATAAAAAGACTGACTGGACGAATAGCGGCACTCAGTCGCTTCCTATCCCAAGCTACCGACAAATGTCTCCCATTTTCAAGCAATTAAAGGGACGACAGGTAGTCGATTGGATGAAAGAGTGCGAAGTCGCGTTCCAGCAATTAAAGTCTTATCTCGGATCTCCGCCTCTCTTATCAAAGCCCGAGCCTGGAGAAGCCCTATTGCTGTTTCTTGTGGTGTCCGAGGCAGCAGTTAGCTCGGCATTAATACAAGAATATGAAGGAAAGAAACTGTCAGTTTACTATGTCAGCAAGGCACTTCTACCGGCAGAGATGAGATATCCACTCTTGAAAAAATTAGCCTTAGTCCTAGTCGTTTCTTCGCGTCGACTTTGGCCATATTTCCAGGCTCATACCATTATCGTCATGACCGACCTACCGCTATGCCAGATTTTATAGAAACCGGAAGCGTTATGTCGTCTTACTAAATGGGCAGTTGAACTCAGTGAATTTGACATTCAGTATAAGCCGAAGGTAGCAATTAAGGGACAAGATGTAGCTAACTTTATCACTGAAGTCACACCGCAAGTCGACACACATATTGCTGAATTAGTCGAAGAACCAACTACTACTTTTCATGAGTCATCTCCCGACCAAACCTCTTGGAAGCTATATGTTGATGGCTCCTCCAACTCTAAGGCAAGCGGGACAGGAGTAGTATTAGAAACTTCGGATCAAACCTATATGCAGTATGTATTACGAATTGGATTTTAAGCCTCAAACAACACAGTAGAATATGAAGCATTATTACTCGGTCTCTGACTTACGGCCAGCTTAGGTGTTACACATCTCAGCATTTTCAGCGATTCTCAGTTGGTTGTCAATCAGGTCACGAGTGTGTACCAAACACGGAAAGAACAACTGAAAGCTTATATGGAAAAAGTAATGATCAGCGGATTTCAGTGTTGTATTGTCCCTCGGATCCCTTGAACAGAAAATGTCAAAGCCGACCTACTAGCGAAACTCGCCTCTACTGATGAAGATGATATACCCAGATTTGTTCCGATTGAGTACGTTGTTAAACCGAGTATCATGGAACCAGTTGGCTCAACCGTACTTCATATCAATTCGAGACCTACCTAGAGTGACTCAATCGTCTGATACCTTAGCAGTGGGGAATTTTTTTAAGATCGTGCCGAGGCTCGACGAGTGAAAATTCAAGCCTCTCGCTACACAATACTCAATGGGACATTGTACAAGAAGGGTTATTACGCTCCGTTGTTATGATGTCTGAACCATGATGAAGCCGACTATGTGATACGAGAAATTCATGAAGGGATCTGTGACAATCACTTAGGAGGGTGATCCCTTGCACATAAAGTCTTACGCCAAGGATACTACTGGCCGACTATCCAGTAAGATGCATGTAAGTTCGTCGAGAGATGTGATAAGTGTCAACGATTCGTGGCTATCCCGAGACAACCTCCTGAAGAACTAACTCCTATGACTGGTCCTTGGCCCTTTGCATAGTGAAAATAGACATTATTGGACCTCTCCCCATGGGGAAGAGACAAACCAAGTTCACAGTTGTGGCAGTAGATTACTTCACGAAGTGGGCCGAGGTAAAATCGTTGATAAAGATAATCGAACAAAAGATTACAGACTTTGTATGAAAGAATATTGTCTGTCGGTTCGGCATACCTCGGACTATTATAACCAATAATGGGAAGTAGTTCGATAACAGAAGCTATCGCGAGATGTGTAACAATCTAGGAATCAGGAACGTGTATTCATCGCCTCATCATCCTCAAACGAATGGTCAAGTTGAAGCCATCAACAAAATTATTAAACAACATCTTTAGACCAAGCTTAATAGAGCCAAAGGAGCATGGGTTGAGGAACTTCCGAAGATACTATGGGCTTACCGAACCACTGCCCAGACCACTACTGGAGAGACTCCTTTCTCCCTTGCGAATGGCTCGGAGGCTGTCACTCCAGTTGAGATTGGGTTGCCTTCTGCCCGAGTCAGCTCATTTAATGAGGAAGAAAATGAAGAGATCATATCTCTCGGACTCGACCTTATGGACAAGCAAAGGGAAAAGACTCGGCTACGAATGATGGCTTGACAGCGACAAGTAACTCGGTTCTATAATGCCCAAGTGAAGGTCAGACAATTCCGAGTCGGAGACATGGTCCTCCAAAAAATGTTTCTCAATACTAAGGAAGCTGACGGAGGCACAGTGGGACCCAATTGGGAAGGGCCCTATGTCGTCTCAAGCACCATTCGACCAGGAACATACCGACTGAAAGATTTGACCAGATAATTGTTGTCTCATCCATGGAACGCCGAACATTTAAAAATTTACTATCCCTAAATTCACCATGGTAGAGTAATGAAAGAGACTCGAAAACGGTGAACACGTAAACTGAGTCAAATATGAATGAAATAAAACTAAGTATATTCATTTATCTGTATGTTTGTTACATCGAGTTACATTTTTCCTCAGCATAACATTGTCTGACTAAAAGGTTTAATAGCAAATAAAAGGTCGGCCAATACATATCAACTTTTCCCTCGGCAACAACTATCAAGCTTGCTTGGAGCTGATGATGGTTCCAAAATGGAGCTGATGATGGTACCAAAATGGAGCTGATGATGGTTCCAAAAGCCGAGCTCCGAGGCCATCAAGGATCGCTCGGAGCAACCTAGGGAGTTGGGACCACATCAGACTCGACCTCGATTTTAGCCGCAGCATCATCAGCCTCGGCCACTTCAGCTGCCGTATCCTCGTGAGGGTCATCCTCAAATTTAGAGAGATCAAGATTGGAAAAAAATTGCTTTATCACTTTGATGCAAGCAACATACCCGCTCTCATATAGGTGATGCCTCTCATCTTTAAACTCCGGAGACTCGAGGAAGTCCTTCATAGCTTTCTCCCCGGCCTCTTTCCTGGCCATCTCGAGCGTCGTTTTTGTATCGGCTTTCAGCCGAGCCAGCTTCTCCTCAGAGGCGTCCTGAGCAAGGCGAATTTGTAGGCCTTCATCATGAGCCTCCTTCAGCAGCTGAGCCAACCAAGCACACTCAGCTCTAGCAACCTTGGTCACCTTTCGAGCGATGCTCAGCTCCCCTGTCAGTCAGTCGACTTGAGACGAGGTAATCTCGAGTTGAGCCTCTGCCTCTGCCGCCCATTTTCGAGCCACTTCAGCAACAACCATAACTCTCCGAGTCTTCTTAGCCTCGGACAAATCCCTGCTAGCTCTCAGCAGGTAAGGAGCAAGCTGTATAGAAAAGGGACAATCAGATCAAGAAATAAAAAAATAATAAACAAGTGAAGAGATAAGTGCAAACCCGACCTGGAGCAAGGTCCTTGCTGCACGAGAGAGTATCCGACTCCCAAGGGCTTCGAAGAGGGAGGAAAATTCTTTCTTACTCCCAAGCGCAACAGCCCAAGGGACCACCTCTCCCACAGCCCGACGAAAGGACGACATCTCCCCTCTTGAGGTCTCCCCTCTCTGCTCCTCCCTTCGTCCTGAAACCCGCTCTGCAACGGGTCCTGGCTCAGAAGTGGCCCGGGACTCGCTCATACCCTCTACCCTCTCTTTGGGGTCAGAGATAATGACGATGGTGGGGACGGCCGAAGCAGAAGCGACTGGGGTGGGCGACTCCATGACCGGAGAAGCAGTCTTCGCCTTTTTAGGAGGCCGAGGCTCTGACAAAAGTATTGACCTCGGAGGAGCCTTCAATTTAGACGATGGCTTCAGGAGGGGTCGAACTTCAGCCATATTGTGGCAGATAAAATACAGAGTTAGCAAAATTCAAAAAAGGTGTGTCAGAGTAATCTGAAGATACCTGTCACGGACGAATCTAAGCCCAAGAGAAGAAGACGCTCCGGTTGCAAGAGGGACTTCTAGGACCGATCTTCTGAACTAATCGTCAATAAATCTTTGATCCAAGCCAAAGCATTGGCTCCTAACTTCGGCTTCATCTTGGAGATTATTGTAAAATACGATCAGTCAGACTCAGAAAAATTGGGATAAGAAAAGACGAGGAAAAGGGCATACCGAGTCACCTGCTTCAGAGAAGGCCCGAGGAACGCGAGGTTCAAATAGCCCAGACTCGGCTGTCTCCTAATGACCGCAAGCCCAGAACCACCTCTCTTCAGTGTTTGTTAGAGGTAGGGGGTCGGTTATCAAAGAACCACCCTTGTTCCTCCAAGCGCTCAAAAAATACTAACCGGGCTACAAAGTGTTCAACCGAACTTGATACAGATTGAGGAATTCATCCATGGTCAGTGGGGGCTGTTCTGCTTCAGCCCACAACACTGCATAACCAAACAAATTCCTCCATCCATTTGGAACTATTTGCCCCAGAGCAATTCTGAGTTAGGAAAGGAAATCTCAAGCAATGGGTTGCAAGGGCAAACGCAAGCTACATTGCATGGCAACTTGAAAAATTACGACCATCCTAGGAGGGGGATGGTCGAGCAACTCACTCGGGAGAGGAAGTCGAAGGATTACCCAGTAGGGAACATGATACCCGACTCAAATTCTATCCAAATTTGCCTCAGTCAAAACTGAGGGAACCGGTCCCCTTTGCTCATCTCCAACCTCCTTACTCTCGGCAGTCTCTCCTTCTTCAGCTGCCGATTCAACGAAATGAACCGACCTCCGTGGGAGAACTGACTCAGTGGTTCTCCCAGAGTCAGCCTCTGTCGATTTTCCAGGAAGAGCAGGCTCAACAGTTTCTTCTTCCTCTTCTTCCAAATCATCTTCAGGAAAATGAGGAGTAGGCCTCCCAGGGGCATGTCTCAAGCTAGAGGGTCCCGCTGGAACGGAGCATTCCACTGAGGCCCCACTGGACAGCCTAGCACTAAGTTGGAAGGCTTTATTGGCACCCACCGCCATCTCCACCAGAAGAGAGGGTGATTTCGAAACATTCTAGAAATGCCTCGTTTCGCCCTCATCATCAGAAACCCCTTTCCCGAGGACTTGAAGGATGCATTGTCGCTAGGAGAAAAATAGAAAAAAGAGGAGGAAGAAAACTCACTGGAAAGGCGGATTGATTGCAAACACAGCGGAGTGAAGGAGGAAGAAGGAAAAATGGTGGATTGACAGCAAACACAGCGGAGCGAAGGAGGAGGAAGAAAAAAATCAGAGTGAAATTCGAGCAGGAGAGCGAAAGTGTGAAAAGCGCTCTCGCACACCCTTTTATAGTCGAGCCACGTGGCATATGCATTTAAGGAGGAGTCCAATCAATGTTGGCTTCGACTCCCCCTTCCGACGCATGGTGCACGGCGACTGACACGGGTAACGTCCTGTCACGCCCCAAACTCGGAAACCGAGCTCACAAAATTCTCGATCACCGAATCCGGCGCCGACGGCCTCCGTAGAACCCCATTCTTGGCTCCTAGCTCCCATTCGCCAGGTTCCGATCCTGGGATGCTACGAGGAGGATTTTCAACATCAATTTGATTCGTAATAAGCATAACCAAAGGCATAACTCACAAACAATAACCAAGCACTCCATTACATTTCCACTATGATCAAAAACTTTACAAGTACAATGAGCATAAAGGGAAATACAATGGTAAAGAACCAAAAACTCCAAACGCTCTGCAACGTGCTCCTGCCTCAGCGCTGCTGCTATCCAACGTCACCTACACGCAACGGTCGTGCATAAGCTTACAGAAAGCTTAGAGGGTGGTGAAAGTGTGTGCGCAAGGTAGTAACATGTACATGCAATGTCAGAGTGATGCGGAATATGCAAATGGACCCATGATATCATGAGCCGTACCAAGGCTATACAATGCCAGACATGAATGTATCGGCCATCCCAAGGCCATGCGATGTACAATACAACTCAAGCATACAGGTCCTCATCTATGTTCATACATCAATACAGCTCAAAATATGGAATATCACCGGGGTCTAGTACACTCAAAACCAGATTGCCGCCACATCGCGTGCAATAAGATAAGTGGATGAGACCACACTATCCGTCTGCCAATATCGGGCGCGACTCATCGATAGCGGACCCATTCCTCGAGCTGGTCAAACTCAGCCTAGCATTGCCCCCTACTCTCGGGCGGGTAAGGCCGCACTCCCTTCCAATCGACCACGACACAGTGGAGAGCGTAACCGTCTGGTAATCGACATTCAACGCTCATCTACCCACTCGGTCTAGACGTTGGAGTAACCTATTGATACCATAAGGGTTTAGGGACTTTCACCCAGGGATATCTATAGTACCCCATGTAGAACAAGATTTTCGGTATCCAATCCTGCCAACCACGATCTGTCTGTGGAGGCTACGGCCCCGATGTCCCTAGGGTATACAATAACCATGTCACACAAATGCGGAATGCATGAATCACGCTATCCAGTCATGCAACCAATCCTGCGCATATCGTGCGCTCATGTAGGGCAACACTGCCTAACCAGGAGCCCATAAACAACCTGCCCGAAGGCATATGCTATGATCAGTCAATCCTCATATCAAGCATACATATGATGCGTATGATCATGGGTCATGAAACTATACTAAACATGTAAATGAGTTATGAACCATTCTTATAATGCAGATGGGCCTGGTAATGGACCCTAAGGAGAGTCGTAATGTGGACATCCAACCAGCATTACGCTCGCAATGTGGACGTCAAACCAACATTACTTCCCAGGCATGATCTCCTTAAACATCGCTACATAATCGGTATTGGGATTACACATTGCAATGGACCTTAGGTTTATCCCATTGGGTTTTTCATATATATGTCAAATGGGCCATATCCTATGGGCCTTTTTAATCATCAGATGGGCCACATAAATGGGCCACAACAATGGGTCTTATGTGCATTGCAATGGGTCAAAACCCATGGGCCTTGGATTGCATCAATTGGACCTAGTCACATGAGTCTAATATGTATCAAATGGGCCACACCAATTGGGCCCCCAAATGTATATCAAATGGGCCTCAACCTAGAGGCCTTCAATAAATTAAATGGGTCTAACCCATAGGCCTCGTATGCATATCAAAGTGGGCCTAAACCCCTAGGCCTTACTTATATCGAATGGGCCTACATCCATGGGCTTAAGAATGCAACAAATGGGTCCAATTTCATGGGCCTTGAGGTACATCAAATGGGCCTAGTCCCATGGACTTGCAACACATCAAATGGGCCCAAATTCTTAGGCCTTAAATGAATCAAATGGGCCCAGCCCATAACCTTTTCATAAATTAAATGGGCCTAGCCCATAAGCCTATTGCAAACCAAATGGGCCTAACCCATATGATATAAAATGTAATATTATATTATATATATTAATATAACAATATATACTATATTAATATAATTTAATTTAAAGAAAATGAAACGTCCAGGCCCTGGACGGCCTGGACATACACCTACATCAAGGGAGGCCCCACACGTGCACACACCCACATGCATACACACGTACACACACCCAGTTGTACGCACACATGCATGCACACTCACACGCACGCACGCACGCCCGCCCAAAGGGGCCCCACAAACATTTCCCTAGACTCCACCGTCCGCTGGACGGTGGAGATAAAACGTATACACCAATGTGGGTCCCAGGTGGGGCCCACTGAAATGTTTATTAAGCCATCCAGACCGCTCGTAAGGTCACACGGTCCTGGGAGAGAGGGAAAAATAAATTTCAGCTTGATCAGGAACTTCTGTGGGCCCCAAGAAAATTTTCAATGGCAAACAATCAATTCTACTGTTTCACGTGGTGTGGGCCACCTGAGTTTTGGATCTGTCCCATTCTTGGAAGGGGACCACTTTAGAGGGTGGCCCATCCGGTGAACGGTTTGAATGGCATATAAACATCAAGGTGGGGCCCACGGCTGGAGCCGTGGGTCCCTTGCTGGACGCCACCGCCCGCACGCTCCACGGCTGCACGCAGCAGCGTACAGCGTTGCTCACCTCACCGTCAGAGGCAGAGGCTTGCCTCTGCCATTGAGTTTTAGAAAAAGGGAAGAAAACTCTTTTTTCCGGGGTTTTTCGCACGTGGGGCCCGCTTCGCCAAAATCTGTCCCGACCATAGCGTTCAACGGCTCGAGGCCGCCCAAATGAGTCTAGAGTTTGAATTTTTTTTTATGAAAGAAAATGAAATAAAATGAGAAATTAGTGTTTGAATGGTGAGGACGCAATATTTGACACTATGGCCCACCAGGTGATTGGATCAGCTCCAAACTTCTACCCAATGGCTAAAATACCGTGGGTAAGAGGATGGACGGCTTGGATCGAACATAAACATCAGGGTGGGGCCTATGCAAGGGGGCCACCAAAGCTTCTCTTTCACTTCTTCCTTTTTCTTCTTTTCTTTAAAAACGTCCAGCGTCCCAGACGCTGGACGGTTACATTGCTATTTTTTTTTTTGAATGGTGGGCCCTGATGAAGTGGGCCACCATTGATGAGTGACATGGATTCAACATCTAAGGTGGGCCCCACTTGAATAAAAATAATTGCATCAAGGTGGGATCCATTCAAGTGGGCCACAATCTTATAGCATAAAAAATAAAATAAAATAAAATAAAATAAAATAAAAGCAATAAAAGAGAGAGAGAGAGACATGGAGAGTGGGACACGGCTTGTGATGGAGGGATCCCGTCATTATGGGCCCTCCCATACATGAAATCATACATCAAATGGGTCATTTTGCACATGTGACCATCAAAACTAAAGATCAACGGTGGAGATCCTTTCCCCACCAATATGGATGGTCTAGATGACCTTTCCAAATGAAAATAAACATCATGATGAGGTCCATGGAGAATGGCCCCATCATGGAATGATCATGATGATCCAAGTGGTCCATTGGCCACAAATAAGGGTCCCAAGTGAGATCCACACCATTGATCGGTGGGCCTCACTTGGTCCACCATAAAAATAAGTAATTCTATCCTATAGAGGCACCCACCGTCCGATCTTCTCGCTCCTAGGGGTTCCTTGGCAACTTGGCTTCAACTTCAATGGTTAAGATGAAGAATGGAGGGTTGAGATGGGAGATTTTGGGGTAGGAAGGTGGGTCACACTTGGAGTTTAGGGAGCTTGGAAAATTCCATACGTATGGAGTCTCTTAGAGCTCATTTGTTGCTTGAAAATTTGAAATGAGAAAGAGAGAAGGAGAGAGAGTGATGTAAGGGAGAGAGAGAGAGTGATGGATGGATGGGTGAGTGATGGTTGTGTAAGAAAAACTTGACTTTTGTGGCTTTTGTGTAAGAGGGGTATGGGTGGTGAAGACTTTTGTGGCTTTTTGTGTAAGAGAGGTATGGGTGGTGAAGACTTTTGTGGTTGCTTAGAAAAAGGGATGGAAGTGATGTGTACTTGACATGTGATGGATTGATGGGTGATTGATTGATGGGATTGATATGATTGATGTGACACATTGTAGAGATTCCCTTGATTTTCGCAACGCGCGGCGCTTTCTAGCACCGAACGTTGGCCCACATCTCTTGATTAGGGTATCGCCTCGGCGCGCGAGTCGCGGTATCGGAACCGCAACGACGGCGCGGTCGCTATGGTATTGGTCTCAGGTTGAGTCGACTCGGGTTGTCGGCACATGAATCAGGGTCGCGCGTCGATATCGGTTAAGGGTCGAAAGTTGCCGAAATTCGACCGGTAAGACCGCGGAAGTATATGGAAAGGTACGAACCAAGATACGGGTCTTACACGTCCTCAACACGTGTCCGACGCTCATAAGCGGGCGCAACGACTTGTTGGTTGTCCGCTCGTGTGACCTCTAGTAACGAACCGTCGTACATTAAGGACGATACTAGAAGCATTAAATGCTCCATCATAATCTCGGTTTCCAATATAAACCGACCTAGCAACTCATTACTCCTTTGTGTCGACATGGCTAACACAAGGAGTAGGGGGCTTTCTGTTGGGGAAAAATATGACAAGTCTGAAGGGTCGGCTGTAAGATGAATTAACTCTGTCAGTAAAACTAGAGGCGACCGTGGAAGCCAACCGAAGATAAAGCTTAGAGGAGTGACTTAGCTCAGATCTACAGGGTATTAATCCCAACCAGGAGTAAAAGAGTCAAGAGCCACAGGCAAAAAGTGTAAGACATAAAGTTGACTCGGTAAAGAGACAACTATGTCTGAAAGGACCAATTAAAGGTCCTAGAGCTACAAGCCACCTGACCGACTATAAAACCGACCCATATGAGATTAGTTGTAGTGTCGGCTATCGGATTAAGAAAGGGCATCGGTCTTAAACCGATCCTATTTCGTCCGACAGTAGGCGAACAGCCCCATCTTTGTAAGCTAGCCAAGACTGTATAATCCATTAAGGCCGAGCCAAGCAAAGAAGAGACGGTGTAAACGTAAACACCGATCCGAGAATTTTGTAAAAAGATATCCGATCCCGAAAATCTCGGGATCGGGAAGTATTTACAAACAAATGGCAACATAATCAAATCTCCTAAAAATCAGGAAAGAATTCTCTTACGCTGGGACCTCTCGTTCCTATAAAAGGAGGGCTCTTCAAGGATCAAGGTACGGAAATACGAAGAACCCTAAAAGCTCCTCTTTCTGAATCCTTACTGACTTAAGCATCGGAGGTCCCCCGGCTCTAGCCAAGATTCTCTTGATCTTTTATTGTGGTGCAGGCAGGCGGGAGTAGAGGACGAGGTTGCTTCAATTTTTCGCATCAATAGATTGAATTTGCTAGAGTCGAGGACTAAAACAGGGTCACGGGCGCTTATCCACAGGGTGACAGCATTTTAAATTCCGATTTGCAATTTGGTGTGCTTTAAGCTGAACAAGTTTGCCTATATTAGAATCAACTGTATAAAGTTGTACATCAGGTCTGAAATATAACAGGTTAGGTCACTTTGAGAGAAAACGTATTCAATCAGGACTGCGAGTTTCTAATGTAATTTGCAGGTGCCATTTGGATAATCAATGCCCTAAGTGCTTGGGGGGCATTTGTATGCTCCAACTAAACTGAATTGCAATTTTCATTGAATTCATTATAGAGGACCAAAGTGGGTTGATTAGTTGGTGGCAATGTTTTAATTCATAACTACAACACCTTCAATTTTGAGAAGAGTTGATCTCTTGAGAGCACAATACGATGGAAGTTGTAAGCTATGTTTAGGAGGGACTTATTGTCTATCATTGGCCTCCATGGTAGAATTAATTGGAAAATGAAAAGATTTGTAAAAGTTACACCTTTCGCCACCACTTTTGAGGAGAATTTTTAGGTATGAATATGTTAATTTGATTGGTGAAATGGTTTCTCCGAAAAAAAAAAAACATACACACACGGAAACGCTCACATGTGAACTAGTTCGTACGTAATAGGTACGTACTTTTTTGAGAACTCATCATATCTGATGAGTCTCTCAAATCTGAACGGTCCACATGAAGCATAATGTCTTCAAACCCCTTGATACGAATTTTTACTTTTTATCCAAAACTTCGGTGGGCATGAAAAATGCAAACAGTTTCTTCCCTTAATTTGAATCTCTCTGCTATGGCCCATCAGAATCTTAGATCAGGGTGAAAATTCATCCCCTAAGGTTTCATGGGATTCCGCATCTTATGGACCGTTCGGATTTGACACCCATGACACGTGTGCAAAGGTGCACATGTGCGTAGGTGCATAGGGGAGCATGCCTCTCTCTCTCTCTCTCTCTCTCTCTCTCTCTCTCTCTCTCTCTCTCTCTCTCTCTCTCTCTCTCTCTCTCTCTATATATATATATATATATATATATATATATATATATATATATATATATATATATATATATAATTTTTTTAAAAAAAATAAATAATACCGACACCAGGTAAACATGGGTCCCACCGATTATCCCTAAACCATCTTATCATTGGGAATCATAGGTCCCACTTACACAAACTGAAATATCCTGTGGAACAAGCACAAGATGTAGCACATCCATTAGGTGGGCTACCGGAAGATATTCAGACCGAAAATTCAAGGTACTAACTTAATATGGGCCATTCCACAATGCACTTATCCATCATAGAGTACAGATTCTTGCACAATAATTTAATAATAGGCACCAAAAAAAAAAGAAGAAAAAAGTGGTCCATCTGAGTCCAGTCTTGGGATGAATTAGGGCCCAGACAACCCGACTCGTTATCCTTCAATAGGAACAACTTAACAGAAACTTGTCCTGAACATGGGCTCTACCATCACAGTCGTCGATCACTCCAATAGTAGGTCCGCTTATGAAAACTAAAATCTCCTGATACATGTGCACAAGATACGGTGAAAATCCATACGTGGACCACCAGAAAGATGCTCTGACTGAAAAATCAAGGTTCAATCTTCAGGTGGGCCATCATCCATCAATGCAGTTTCCTTCTCTGATCCAATAAAAACAAAAACAAAGGAGACGATGGTCTGGCTGATTCCAGGCGTGTGGGCTTTTAATTGGGGTCCGGGACAGCACTGACCTATTATCCTTCCACTGTTGGGAGTGGGAGGTGATCGCTGCTCTGTGAAGCCAGCCTTACGCGGTGCCCTCCTCTCTTGGACTCAAGTAACCCAAGGCCTTCGCCCGAGTCACGGGGGTCAATTACCTAACTAAGAACATGCAAACCAACAACGCTGGACATGGACCGGACTCAGTAAACACAAGCCAACCTTCCTTATAACCTCGATGTCCCCGCTTGGGTTACAAGCTCTTGCAAGTGAACTCGTCAACAGATGCGTTTTGATGGACATATATACTGGAGTATGAACTCTTTTATTTTTCCGGTGTGGGACTATCTTTAGTCTCTTAATCTATTGCTTTTTTCTCTTCCATACTTTTTTATTTTTTTCCAAATGCTGATGCAATGTTCAAAAGATCCTGATATTTCATCAGGGAGTGGGGCCGGTGTATAGATTTAGATTCCCCGGCCGGATTTTCAGGATGGACTGGTCTTTTGGTGGGCCGTCTGTGGTAAGAACAGTGGATGGCTTGAAACAATTGACGACTGACCGCTTTCAATGTACGTACGGTGGGCATTTGTTGGCCAGCTTTAATTTTCTGTCAGGTATTTTATGTGGTAGGACGTGCTTGATGAGTGGCTTGGATCTTCTCCTTGTGGAACGTGTGGACGTGGCACATGCGCATGCAATCCTAACCATTCAGGCAAACCCCATCACGATATGGCCAGTTGACGACCTTAACAAGCCAATGGCCAACAGTCCAGTCTTTGATTGGTGGCTAGGATCATCTGAGAAGAGAACCCTTGATGATGTGGAGCAAAACATGGAGCCCTGATGTAGCTACAATAACGACGTAAATCCGTCCACAAACGTAGGCATGACGACGGTACGGTCCAGTAATCGACGATCCAACCACTGCAGGAACCCCTTCATCCAATGGCTTAAATACCCAATCAGAGAAAGATGGCCCCTGATCTACGGTTGCAATCTAAATCAACCCACTCTAATGGGTGGTGATCTTCCATTCCCAACTCTCCATGTCCTCGATCAGATGGCCCATCTGAACATACCATACCCCAAAATCTCACAGATTGGGAGAAGATAATTGCTGCCACTAATTGAAATGTTACGATTATCTCATTGGAGAAATTTTTGGGGCATGATGAGCCCATCCATGGTGGGTCCATCAAATCAACGGCTTGGATCACCAAATTGTGGGCCCCCACTTAGCAATGGACCAAGTTTCGACCTAGGCCAAATAATTTTCAAGCCAGGCTTGGGCTCAAGTGTAACGCCCTAAAAATTGGCACTAGAGTACATAGACTCCGATCCTAAGTTCTAGTGTGTTAATTAAAATGAAAACGCACGTGTGACCTTGTTCAGATTTACATTTATTTCACACACTAGCAATCAGAGTGGTGTAATTCAAAATAGCGGATCCAAAGCGAGGTAAAAGATGACAAAAATTCGAAATATATGGCTAACAATTAAAAGTACAATTCCAATAGTGATGATAGCCCAAAATGAGAATTATACAAGCCACAATGAACATACCATAAAATCAACATACGAATCACATCTAGTTAGAACTCCAACATATATAAGCATAAGATTAAATAAGTACATGGTATTCCAATTTCGTCCAACACTCTTAAGGCATCACGGCGAAAATGCAAGCCGATCCAAGCCTACCTGCCTGAGATATCGATAGTATCTGCATCGATAATATCGTTTGGTTGGTGTTTTAAAACACCGTCCCAAGTGGGAGTGAATAACTAACTTAGTGATTTCATTAGTTCCAAGTTAAGCATGTTATCAACTCAATCAGTGCATATAATGATAAAACAATAAATCAAACACTTCTTAAATACTCTTGTTAAATGCATGAGGGAGATTATGAAATGATGCATGCACCTCACAATCCAACACTCCTTCACAAGCAACTTCAATGCCTATTTTGCAAATCCCAACACTCTCTCATCACGTGACTCTGATGCCAAATCGTTACATCCTATCTAATGCAATGCGATTGATGCATATGTTAACCAAGTATTTATTAATTTTCATTCATCCAGTATATTGATGAATCTAGGATACTGACGTCATATCACTAGTCCTTATCTAGATCATGTGGCTCGTCGCGGCATGTAGCGGCTCCTCACCAGTATTCCTAAATCCAAATTTAGGTATCACCTGTTTATAACACGAATCAACAATTCCAAATGTATGGCATGATAGCCAAATGTATGAGGATCAACTCAGTATGAGTTGTCACCTAATACTAGGTATGATCACTTAGTTCTAAGGTGCGGAGTTATCACATAAAATCAAAACACATAAAGAAAATGGCTCATTATCCAATTTCATTCATGCTCGGCTCGTTCAAATGGTGCTCTGGCCCGGAACCATTATGTGAGACCCGTATCCTAGTCCGTTGTGTAGGCTTCCACGATCCTCTCAGTCGAATTCCGACGAGCCGCGACGCGCAGACTGCATTTGCATGCAACCCTGAGTCGTGTCTCATATTCCAGAGTCGGATCTATCCGAGACTCGCACCCTTGCAACCGCGCCGTCGCCGTAGTTCCAACGCCGCGCCTCGCACGCCGAGGTGATACCCAGGCCAGGAGATGTGGGCCTACGTTCAGTTCGAGGAAAACGCCCCACATTTGCAATCCCGAGAGAATCTATCAAATCAATCAATCAATCAAGTCAAGTATACTTCCCATCAACCCATACCTCTCTCTTTCCCAAAGTCAACAATACTCATACCTTTCCATCCCATCTCTTACACACCCATCTCTCACCCATCACCCATCTCTCTCTCTCTCTCTCTCTCTCTCTCTCTCTCTCTCTCTCTCTCTCTCTCTCTCTCTAACCATTTCTAAGCACCAAAAGGAAGAAACGTCCATGGCTTCCAAGGAGAAAAAGAAAGAGCTAGTGTGGCCCACCTTCCTACCTCTCATCTCCACCATCTAAGTTTCATCTCAACCTTTGAATCATGATCCTTAGGAGCTCTAAGATGTGTTGATGAAAAAAAAGTCCAAGAAGAAGTATAGGTGGGTGTTCATAGTATTTGATTTTGATGTAGGGCCCACATAGGTGGGACCCATCTTGATGTATGCATTGTATGAGGGACCCATAGTGGCGGGGTCCCTCCACCATCATCTCTCTCTCTCTCTCTCTCTCTCTCTCTCTCTCTCTTTCCCCTTTTTTTGTGGCCCACCTTGATGTTAATCCACACCATCCACGCTGATGTGGACCCATCATGATATATTTGTTATATTTGCACCGTCCGACAGATCTGGACAGTGGAGATCCACCCACACCATGATAAATGTATTTTACCCATGACCGTCCGCCTAGTGGGTCCACCTGGCTACCCATCTGGATAGGCCCAGATGAAGGTGAGATGCAAATATCAGCTTGATATTACAAGCTGGTGGGTCCCACATGTGTGGACCCACCCTAATGTATGTGGTATACCCACACCATCCATCCAGTTGATGGGTCCCACGCAGCTAGTGCAACTGTGCCGACGACAGCAGGTTCTGTGGGCCACCATGTTTCTCCAGACCGTCCATTTTTTAAAGACGTGGGACCCACTCCACACATGATGCACGTGTGGAGATGGGGCCCACATTGATGTATGCATTGTAATATCTACACCATCCATGTATGGACAGTGCAGAGAGGACCACTGTGATGTGTTACAACACACTGTTCATCTGTTTTAGACATGGGGCCTGTCCCACACGTGTCACACGTGTGGGCAGGTGGGACCCACCTTGATGTATTTATTCAACATCCACCGTCCATCTGTTTCTGGACGGTGGGCCCTCCTATGATGTATGTGTTTACCTCCACCGTCCAGCGCTCTGGACGGTGGGAACCACCGTGAAGTATGTGTCCATCTAGGCCGTTCAGCCATGCACCCCACCATTGATGTTTTTGGTGTAAGCACACCGTCCAACATATCTGGATGGTGGACCACTTTGATATATTTATTGTATGCATGTCGTCCAGCAGATCTGGACAGTGGGCCACACATGGATGTATTTATTTCATCCATATCGTCCAGGGGGTAGGGCCTACCCTGGTATATGTGTTTTACCTAAGCCGTCCACTTGTTTTGCCAGCATGGGACCACCATGACGTATTTATTTCATCCACACCGTCCAAATTGTGCTGGACAATGTTTGGACAGTGCTGATTTACATGGACAATGTTTGGACAACGCTGATTTACCTGGATAACATTTGGATAGTGCTGATTATCATCAATGAGCCATGTGCCCCACAGAATGATAGTGTACAGTGATACACATGTTACACCTACAATTATTGAAATGATTCTTGGTGTAATCCAAGCTCTCACTGGATATGTATAAGGCCCACCTTGATACAATTGCGGCCCATTTGATGAGGCATATTAACCCATATGATGAAGCCATTGTGATGAAATTCTGGCCCATTTGGTAAGGCCCATTGTGATGTATTTTTAGCCTATTTGGTAAGGCCCATTGTGATGTATTTCTGGTCCATTTGGTAAGGCCCATTGTGATATATTTTCGGCCCATTTGGTAAGGGCCAATGAGATGTATGTTCCGACCCATATATTGCGGCCCATTTGACATATATGGGGCCCATGTATTGCGGCCCATTGTGATGTACATGAGGTCCATGAGCGAGGCCCAATGTGATGCAGATGTAGCCCATAAGTGAGGCCCATCATGATGTGTATTAAGCCTTTGAGAGAGGCCCATGGTGATGTATATTGGGTCATTATATTAGGTCATGGGCCCACTATATGTTTGGCCCTATGAGGGCCACTCCTTGGGAGCAATGTTGGTTAAATGTCCATATTGATGGGCAATAATGGTTAAATGTCCACTTATGACCTTCCCTTAGGCCTTGTTAGGCTCATTCTCATCGATTCCGATTATCGAGTCCGATTTCGATACCGATTATGAGTACGTGGTAGTATAGCATCATGACACATGCTTATACGGATCATCTGCATGCTTGATATGAGATGTGGTTGACTTTGCATATGTCATTAAGCAGGTTGTTTATAGGACTCCCTGATAAGCGAAGTTGTTCCATATGAGTGCTCGGTATGCGGAGGTTTAATGCATGATTGGATGGTATGACTCATGCATCTCGCATTTTGTGATATGACTATTGTACGCCCTAGTGATATCAGGGTCATAGCCTCCACAGGCATATTGTGGGTGGCCAGATGAGATACCAAAAATCTGTTACTAGCATTGGGCCGTCATAAATAGCCCTAGGTAAAAAATTTTAAGCCCTCTTGGTACCAGAGGACCCCCTAACATCTAAACCGAGTGGATATATATGAGAGCATGAGGGTCATATACCAGTAGGTCGGTATCCCACTATGCCGTGATTGGTTAGGAGGGGGTGTGACCTTACCCGCCTGAGTGAGAGGGCAATATCTAAATTGAGTTTGACCAACTTGATGAATAGGTCCGCTATCGATGAACCGGGGCCCAATATTGGCAGGCAGATAGTGAAGTCTCTTCCACTTACCCAGTTGTGTGCTCGGATAGGGGCGGTAAGCTAGCGTAGAGTGTAATAGACCCTGGTGATGATCCCAGAAATGTACAGTACTGATACGTGGAGTTATTGAGTAGGAGTTGCATACTCATTCATTCATTCATTCATTCACTATCCACTTGGGCTGGTGGTGCACAGCTAATTGTTGTGTACCTTTGTAATGATAAGGATTTCAATTGGGGTGCGCGACTAACCTGAGATCAGGAGTCTACTACATTGAGTCTGACTATTCAAATTTAGGTATGAGACTGGTTTGAATAAAAGTCCCTTATGATGGACCCCATAGCCTACGATACTACATACTGTCATCCCGACTTCACTCTAGCTTTGTCATTTCATTCGCACTGCATATTGCATTGTATCCGCAACATTTAGCATTTTGGGTTGTCATGTTTCTGCATTGATATGGCTGTTAGCATTCATGCCTTGTATCACATAGCCTTGGTACGACTAATGACACTCATGGACTTATCAGTATATTTCCGCTTACTCTAATATCGTGTGATTCATGATATTGTCAGCATGTTTTCGCTTACTCTGATATCGTATGATTCATGATCTTGCCAGTATTTTCGACATTGTATGATTATGGCATTATATCGAATACTTGACACTTATCTTGTGCACACACTTTCACCACCCTCTAAGTTTTCTATAAGCTTATGTATGATAGATACGTGCAAGTAGTGTTAGGTTGCAGCGGCATTGAGCTTGGAGCGTGCAGCGATCTTCTGGAGCTTTGATTTCAATACATATGTATTTCCCTTTCTTCATTGTATTCAAATGTTTTTATTAGTAGATATGCGATGATGATGTTGCCTTTGTGATTTGGGTAAACTTGTGATTTTGCTTATTATGAGTTAAATGTACGTTGAAAAATCCTCCTTGTAGGATCCCAGGATCGGAATCTATCGTATGAGTACTGGGAGCCAAGAATGGAGTACTATGGAAGCTGTCGACGTCGGATTTGACAATAATAAATTTTATGAGCCAAATTTTTGAGTTTAGGGCATGATAGCAGATGGTATCAAAGCATAACTTGAGAATACTTAAAGATAACATTACATATCTGTTGATAGATATCCTTTACTCTATCATTGTTGAGAACTTAGAATGGTTAGATCCCCGAGTTCGAATAACTTAGAGATTTTTTAACATCACTCCCTACCATTGAGATTACGCGATTACATAGTATTCTAGGTTCGATCGTTTTATATCCGGGATCCGAGGATCAGTAGGTGATGTAGAGCGGGTCGCAGACAGTTTCATGGCCAAGATGGATCAGAAAAGGCCCGGTCGACAACATAAGTGATCCGGACCGTTGGACCTTAGATCTGGCGTATCTCGCAATCCGGAATGAGTTATCTGACGTAAAATATATGATTTTGGGGTAGAACGAGCTACTTTAGCCAACCAACCCTGCTATGCCGGGTTGCGCAACCCAGATTTGTGAGAAACCCCCCGATCGACAGTTGTTTCCCCATTTTAATTTCATTTTTACTATAAATAGTAAGTTTTAGTATGCTTATAGCTCTTCATCCGTTGGGCTTTAGGAGTTGTGTCCAACATGAAAAGTGCTTAGAATAATTAAGAGAACGGTTTGGTGAAGCCAAATAGGACACTTACTATTTTTGGCCAAAAACCTTGTGCACTAGTAGACATCACGACCGTCTATAAATAGTAAGTTTACTATTTATAGTAAGTAGTGGATTCTAGGAGTTTTAGTTGTAGTTTGAGTCTGATTTCTTTCCTATTACTTGGTTTTCCTATTTAAAGGGATGTAAACTCATTTTTATTCATTCATCAATTAATTTCAAATTTTATTAGAGTTTATTTCTATTTTCTTGCTTTCTTTCCTTGTGGATTCGAGAAGTCTCTGTGAGGAGTCCAGAGAAGCTCCGTGGATTCGGAGTAGTTATCCTTGAGAAGGACGGTGTTCGACCTCATCACGTTCATCCCTGCCTCAATAGGGTCGCTATAACATTGATGAGGCGTCCTGAGAGCGCGAGGTTCAAATTAGATAGCGTTATTTATTTATAGTTTAATTATGCCTTGTATGGTATTAATAAATACCTTCATCTAAGTTTTCTTTTAAAAACTAATGAAAGTCTAGACTTGTGAGGTCCACATGGTATATGTACATCATCCAAGCCATCCAACATATGCAACCCACCATGCTCATCATACCAATAAAAAAAGTCGGGCCAATCAAATCATGAGATGGGCTACGCTTGAATTTGGATATTTAAGGTGATGTATATTATTTTTTATGGAATGACCCACCTTACGATTGGATCTGTCATATTTTTGGTTGGCCTTATACTCATGTTGATGTGTATTCTATTAGACGGGTTGGATGTCAAACACAACATGTGGAGCCCACAATCTAGATTCTCCACCTTGCAAGAAAAAAAAAAAAACAAGGGTAATAGTGTAATTTCTCCTCTGAGAAAGTCCTCTCTAGGAATATTGGTTCCAGGAGGTACTATTTGATAAAACCACAATCCTAAAGGCATTTTGTGGTTAAAATCCTAAAAATAAAAGGCATTTTATAAAATAGCATCATTTTTTTATTAATTAAATAAAACCATTAAAATAGCATCATTTCTCCTCTGAAAATGCCATCTGTGGGAGTATTGGTTCCGGAGATATTATTTTGTAAAATTCCAATCTTGGAAGCATTTTGCAGTAAAAATCTCAAAAATAAAAAAGAATTTTTATAAATTACTATCCTCTTATTTTATTTTATTTACTTAATTAGATAAAAAGCATCTAAAAAACTTGTTTAGATATATCAGTACTCACTTTTCTGTGAGTGACTTTGTCTCCCCACTTTTTGTCATATTCAATTTTCAATAATCTATCTTTTTTTCTAACATTAGGAAAACACACATGAATGGTGAAAACCATCCAAATTTTTTTTCTGAAAACATTAGGCATATTTTATTAATCGGATATGATATTGTAACCTGTATCCAACTTGTTTAAAGTCCTGCTAACCTATAGGGAAGCAACCTGAACAGGGTTTTCCAAAACCACTCTTGAGCAAGTAGGAGACAAGGCTTCGAGGCTGAAATGACATGATCCGGACAGGGAATCTAATCTATAGACTGGGCACACCCCTTGATGAATATCTAAAGATCTGCAACATGCTTCCCTCATGTGGAAAGAGGTGAAAAGATAAAACACAAATATAATACATTTTTTTAGACTCTTGCAAGTTGCAAACGATAAGAGACCAAACATAGTCCCACATTGGAAAAAGATAAGAGCTCCTACTCTCTTATATATTTCTATTAAACGCATCTATTGCCGAACTCAGTAGCGAGAGCTTGTGACCCAAGTAGGGGCGTTGAGGTGGTTGAGGACGGTTGCGTTGGGTCTGTAGGATCGGGTCCTGTCAGTGTTGCTGGCTCGCCCGTTTCAAGTTGAGTAGTTGAGTCATGTTACTCGGGCAAAAGCCTGGGCTACTTGGTTCCTAAAGTGGAGGGTACTGCGTTAGGCTGGCTTCACAGAGCAGCGAGAACCTCGCGCTCCTGACAATGGAAGGATAACGGGTCAGTACTTACTTGGGTCCAACTCATCGACATGCCTTGACCTAAGCCGAACCACCAGCTCTTTTTTCTTTTTGGGTTGTGCCATCCGAGACAAATGGTAAATGAAGGAATTAAAACAGCCGTGTGTAGGGGCTGCGAACGGGGTCGGATATTGCAATGCCCATATCTAACCCATTTACAAGTCAGGTGATCGGGTTATCAGTTGATATAGTAAAAGCCCACATATCTGAATCCAAAAAGAGATAACCATTGTTAGCCCTAGAGAGACCATGTCCCAATACATCCATTTTGATAGTGCAACCCACGGTTCCAAGACCCATGGCATGCTAATCTATACTGTTGATATGACGGGCTCACTGTAAATTTAGCATTGGACCAAACACTTTTTTGTGTAAGCTAATTCTATCCATATGATCTATCACTATTATAATTTAATACTTTCAGTTAAAAATATTATTACTTGTGAAACTTCATAAATGTCTTCAGGTAATTATGTGAGCAGATACGGTCCGTAAGGGACCTGCTTAGAAAACAAGTGATTGGTTTTTTTTTTTTCAATTTTTAGATCAGATAAAAAAGAAGTCATGTCTGAAATCTGATATTGTAGGGTGGGACATATCCAGTAATCAGGTAAAAAATAGATGCATATTGCCAGCGATAAGCCCCAATGCATGTGGGGCCCATGGATTAACAGTCCAGATCATTGGTCTGATGAGACTCACTGTGAACACTGATCTTCGGCCTTTCTTCTACTGAATGCTAACCGTTGCTTCTTTTTCTTTTTTTGCATAAACAATCTACTCAAGGTGCCACGGATAGAAGAGCATGGGGCATCCTCATCTTGGGAGATTTTTCAGGCATCCTGCATCAGCAGTGCAGGCTGCCAGATCACCAGAGTCTACATGAGTAAACCATGGACCCAAACATACGGTATGGAAACCTCAGCAAACTACCCATTCGCAGTGCCCCATTGCTGATTTCCCTCATATACAACCATACCTACATTCTAAAACCTGCAGTCCATCTACAAAGACGCTAGAATATCCATATCATTTCAGCCTCCAAACAGTGTCACGCTCCTCGTTTTCAAGCAACCAATATAAATTTGATGAAGTATATGATTCTCAATGTGAAGATATGCCACACGTGGATTTCCAGATTGTACGAGTAGGGTCCATGGTTCGACAAAACAGATGCTGTCTGATCTGTATCTGGCATGACCTGCTGAGGATGGACCACGCTCCAAAAATTCCAGAATTTTATGATCCTATCCACAAAGCTCACACCTTTTCCGTAGAAATATGGAAAGTAGCTGCATTCCTCTGCTCAACCATCTATTTGCACGCCACATATCTGAAATGATAGGATTGCCCGATTATAAAGACTTCTAACACATAGTCCATCCACCACCAAAGGTAATGGATTTTCAAACCATGGGCCCCACTGAAAAATCTAGTGTACCCTGCATGTACTCTACTCAAGGATCCTATATTTCCACCACAACAACAGACCAAACAACACGAAATTTTACCAAAAAAAATAACAAATTGATCTTTCTTCCAAAACAACAACAGTTCTCTTCTTTTTTTTAACCGAGGTGGCAGTGACCCTGGCCCACTACAGGGAAATGACTGCAGCACCATCTGTAAAACGAAGAAGTACCACTCTCAGGTAGTCGGCATCAAACAGCTTATAGCATTCTTTCTTTTCATGTCGGTTTTTTTTTTTTTTTTTTCCTGTTAGTGGTAGAATGTGAAATATGGGGGTTACCATGTCCATGCTCTTCAACCATTACCAGCACAATGAGTTAAAAATGATTGAGGGGGATAAAAAAGGAGAGAAGAAAACCAAAGAAATACAAACCCTCTCATTTACAGACCTCTTTTGAAGCATTAATGCCAAAAGATGAGGCCCTGAAAACATAAGAGGTCCATCCAATCAAAGGGAGGAAAGTGGCCATCGATCATAAGCACAATAAGCATGGAGGCACGCGTCAGTTGCTATCAAGGATGAGGAATGTGTGAGGTGCCTGCCCAATAACCCCACTAAGAGATCAGCTGATGATGCTCGGCCGACTAACAGAGCAAGAATCTGAAGATGTCGCTCAATGAAATTATGCCCTCCACACGCTTACTACCAGCCTCCACGATCACCAGGCGCCGCACCCCTGAAACCCATAACATTCCAAGGCAGCACCTGTGAGGATTACACGACATCCACTTCTATTGAAAAATGATAGCACCTGCTAGCAACACACATGCCAATATGGCACGTAGCAAATCCTGGGCTCTGACTGGGAAGGGACCCATCGTTAATACACCGCGTCCCAAAAATCTGAATTTTTTTATCATCAGATTGTACACATGCATTAACAGAAATGGATGGCTAGCAAACATGGATCAACGGTCGATCTATGACGTAAATTTTGGTGCACATGATGGCCAGACTTGCATCTGACAGCACCTACATGGTGGGCCTACCTGATGAATGGCCAGAGATTGCACACATGCCACACTGGCACATATGGCAAGCCATCCTATTCTTGCCAGTAGCCTTGGCAGGACTAAATCTCTTGGTGACAGATTTACCTGGATTTGTCAACCTTTCCATCACTTTCTGCAGAGAATCAGAAGGCAAGCACATCTGGCATCTCTGCCCGTTGAAAAAGCCATGAGGAGAAGCAGCATCCTGACCAAGTTGCAGTGCCTGGATTTCAAGAGAAAAACGTAGGGAAGGTTAATATTGATTCCTTGCACTCCTATAACAATAAAGGTTAAGATCCAGATAAGATGACCTAAATGTGGAAGTTGGTTTCAACATCTAGTGTTGTAAGCATGATTTCTAGGCTGTCAAATGTCAATGGGCCAGGTCAATATTATATCGCCAATGCCCCTACACTTTCCATTCCAAATTGTTGTGATCTGGGTTTATGGGTCTTTTTGCAATCCAGATCACTGTTTTTGCAAATCGAAAATTATGGTTCTATACTCTTGGTCTTGATTACGTTATAAATAAAATTTATATTTGGAATGCAAACATTTATACTCATTTATTAAATAGCAGGCAAAACTGCATATAACATAATGTTATGTATCAGAATGTATAATAATATCATTCATTATTTCATGCTTGGACATGCACAACCTAACCAGTTTGAAGTCCCAGTCAAGATTTGAATAGGGCTGGTTCAACGAGTGCAGCACTTCAAAATCTCAGCCTAAGGCCACCTTGGACCGGCCAGTTTACAGAGCTAATTGCAACAACAACTAGAATAGAAGTAGGATGAACTAAAGATTTATTATATATGATGCTCACAAAGGATGTACAGTATAGTTCCAGTTATCAATTTGTACAGGTGATGGCAATTGGGGCCCCATGATTCATTGATCCAACCCGTCCGTTCTGGTCTTGTAGAAACAAAATTTTCACACTTTTCTAGTTCTTTTTGTTTCTAGTCTTCTACTGAGGTTCAATAATTTATTTACAAGTAAGTCCGTTCATCGTCGTTGTCATCGTCGTCGTTGTGTTCAACAACAACAACAACATCTAAACCTTATTCCAATTAAGTGGGGCAACCCATGAATCCTGTTCCACCATTCCACTCAATCAAGGGCCAGATCTTCAGTTAGACCATAGGTGAAGAAGTCTAATCTTACATACCCCCATTCATGTACTTTTGGGCCTTCCCCTTGCCCTTTTAGAGCCTTTAACTTGTACCAACTCACTCCTAACCAGCATAGTTCTGGGTCTCCATTGCACACAACCAAACCATCCAAGTCTACTTTCCCTCATCTTATTACCTATCAGTGCATCTCCCAAGGTCCCTCAAATGCATTCATTTCTAATCCTTCCTCATCTTGCCACTCATCCATCTCAACATCCTCATTTCAGCTACAATATTCTTATGAACATGCGTTCCATAACTGCCCAACGTTCTGTCCCATAAAGAGTGAATGCATTCATACAAACTATTACTTCTTAAGATGTTATTGTGTGATTTTCAAAGTTTTGGCAATTGATTATTTGTTAGTTTAAACTTGAATGTTCTCTTCCAATGTTCCTATTTTTTTTTAACGTATTTTCATTGTTTTCTTTTATTTTATTTATTTGTCAATTTACTTATTTAAATTATTTGTCCATGTACAGAAGTGTCCCCATGCATAGATTTTTGCACTTTGCCATTTGGCACACATGTCATGTGTCAGGTAACACTGCTCCACACACCTGTTCATGGCCAAGGTACAAACCTAGGATGCATGTGGGACGTCTGAGCCATCCATTGGGTGAGGACCATAGGTAGAGGACCTGGGCCAAACATCACACCAATCAACTCACCGAGTGGACATGTTGAAAACGGCAAAAGATTACCAAAAATAAAAATAAAAAAATCTGCCTGATTGAGTAAACAGGCCTGGTCACCAGATTGATTTCTTGGATGTCACAAACACATGCCAGGTTGGCATGTTTGTACATGTGGGGATGTGTGTAGGCTGCACAAAACTCACATTCACCAACATGCGAGTACTGAAGTCATGCATCTACCCCACTAAAAACTCTTCCACCCACATAAACCATTTGTCAGTAACAGGTATGAACGATAGACGTTGTAGCAGTTACCTGATGAATACTCATTTCATCAAGGTGGACCTGTGCATACACTCTGTCTTTTGCCAAAGCTGTAATATCACTACAAAAACAAAAATAAAAAATTTGATAAAAACATTTGACACACCTTTTTTAATACCAACAACCAAACATTCTCAATTCTTGAAATAAGGAATAACCAATGACAAGCGATCATGATTCAAAACACACACCTAATACAAAATCAGAAGTAGCTGGAAAGAAAAAGATTACCTTCTAGAATAAATATCCAGTAATGAATCGTTGTCATCAACTATTGGTATTGAACTAACTTGTGCTGCAAATGCAATAAGCACAATAGCATAAGCGTATAGTGTAATTTGATGGATAACAGGACAATATGATCTTCCCAGACAAGCACAGCTTGCAAAATAACGATTCGCTTGCAAACTAACAACTTGATCCCATTCTTTGCCTTTCAAGGAACACACACACACACACACACACACACTCTTTCCAAGTGAATTATATAAATATCACATAATGCGATATTAATGCATCAAAATGGACCTTTATATTATGATTTTCCTGTTTCTCTGAACTATCCTTTATGTTTCATGTGTCATCATAAAGGTCCACACACACACACACACACACTCTTTCCAAGTGAATTATATAAATATCACATAATGCGATATTAATGCATCAAAATGGACCTTTATATTATGATTTTCCTGTTTCTCTGAACTATCCTTTATGTTTCATGTGTCATCATAAAGGTCCATTCAACAATGATTTATGGTCCATTGAAACAATGATAACTCACAGGTTCTCAAGATTCTTAAATTAACATAAGGATCCTAAATTTAATAAGAAACAAAAAAAAAGTTACCTTGGACTAACAACGAAAGGGCTGAACTCAGAGAAGCATTTGGTGTCAACATTGCTAATGGTCGTCCATTTGATTCTCCAATCTTCGGAACCCATGTACCCAGAGGAATTGTAGAAATTGGTTGCTGTAGAATTGGCAAAGAGCTAGAACAATGTCTAAAATGCCTGCAAATACCTGGAAATTAGAGGGTCCAGGTGTTAGTGACAGATCACATGGGTTAAATTAGCATGCCAAGAATAAAGCTTACATTTGAGTATTCCTGACAGAGATGCAAGATGTAGCAGTTGAGGAAATGACCCATCCTGTGAAGAAGAATGGATAATTGGAACTGTAGAGACCCCATTTTGCAAAAATTTTAAAGCTGCATCTTTCAAAGAATCAAAGGGACCTGCCTGTAAAACCCAAAAGGAGAATAAGATTTTGTAAAAGTTTTTGAACTATTCATCGGGAGAGATTTTGTAAAGATTAAACAATCTACGTATCACATTGAAAAAACTGAATGGAGATCCAAACATTTTCAATGAAGTTATTCGCAAGAGTGATTGAAGCAATGCGCATTAATCAAAACAATGGGCCTGTAGTAATGTGGAACAGCCCTTTACCCCTCGTTGTGGGGTCTGCATGGCAAGCTTATCAATGTAGACAACTTTGATCCCCAAAATAGCACATAACCATAAAGTGGTGGTAAAGATCATGGTACGAACCATGAAATAGAGTATTGGATCCAAGCAAGCCTCCAAATTTAAACTGAAAATTCCATCTAGAGGAAGTTTTAGACTGGTTGGAACTTATGCGTCTAAATACGAAGCATCAAACCACAACGGGAATCGGTCAAGCATTTGCGAATCAGCTAATCCAGTGCAATCAATGAAGGAATACATTATTCCTGAAATAGGAAGAGGAATAATTGCCTTTCAATGGATGGGCAAATGGAAGAGTTTAAAATTCTTGGTGCAATGTCTTGTTCCAGCAGGTACAAATGACATGACTTCATAAAAAAATCAAGGAAATTGGGGTTGACACTTGTAGAGTAAAAAAATATTTTATCAGCCTAGGAGTAAGATGAGTCATGTGCACCAGACAGATTTGAAGATTCATTGTCAAATTTGATCCTTTCAGTGTAAAGGGGGGAAAACTCAATAGATAATGTGCTATTAATGAGGTCTTTCTCCATTGGTAAGCTTGAGGTTCTCCTCCATTAATAAACTTTATAGAATGTGTTACTTATGAAATCAAGTCATGATACAATCATTTGAAACCTATCCACTAAACAGCAATCAAGGTAAAGAAATGGCAAATTTCAGTGACTAATTTACACGCTACGAAGGCTAATCACAGAAAGCACCTACCTGTATAAGACGCCTTTGAAATTGTCTAGCATGATCATCAAATTGTCTATTGAATTGTGACTTTCCCTCTTTCCAAGCTAATATTGTATGCGTCTCCAGCTCTTCCTCTGTCAGATTTGACCCATGATTCCCAAGCTGCAATTTGAAGGGTTGCAGAGCATACCTAAAATGTAATCTTGCTTCTAAAAATATGAACTTCCGTACGAAATTGTGAGTAATAGGAGTTTGTGTCAACAAATAGAAGAAAAAGATCCAAAATATATTTTCTATAAACTGAGAACAATACATACTTACATACGAAAAGTAAGATAAAGTAAACAGAAGCAAAATTTCCATGTACCTCTCTCAAAATTAATATGAAGTCTAATGCACTCAGAACTCCAACAAACTGTCCCTTGTAGGAGTCCCAAAGAGGAGCCACAGGAATTCCCTGAAACGGCTTGATGTCAGAAAACATAGCTATCAAGAAGAACTACATACTCAACATTTTTTTCAAAGGATTTCTCAAGATCTGGTATTCCCCTCCCCCTTTTAATAAAAATTTGGTTGCTATTAGAAAAAAGAACTTTTTGGAAAAGAAGAAGTTGGCATGTCTAACACGAGAAACAAAATGGAAGGCATAGCTATAATATAGGCTCCAGCCTTCTTCTTTTTTTAAAGATGACGAAATCTATTAAAGCCTCAGCAAAAGCAAAGACAGCACAAGAAAATGAAAAATAAAAAACATCAAAAAGAGCCGCCAAGCCAGTGACTCAATTACATCCCAAGAAATTCCAGAATACAGCCCCTCAAATTGGGAACAACAGAAGCCCATTCGATAATGAAAGATCTAATTTTAACCCAAAAAAAAAAAAAAAAAAAGATGATCTAATCTAAGACAATTCAATCAAAAGAAACCATCTGGACGTATGGATGTTGGTGAAAGATGGAAATAGTTAGTCTTTGCGTTGCAGCAGGTAGACCTCAAGCTAGGCCAATTCAAGTGGAGTTGCAATGCAAGGGCATTTTCACACCAGGCTCAAGTGGGGTGGCCTATGGAATGCAGGGGCACACTCAAGACAGGTGGCTCATGTGAGGCGAGGCCCACCAGTGTGAGGTGGGTGGCTCGTGTGAGGCGGAACCCATGTGATGTGGGCCCATAAGGATGGTTTGGCCGAGGACCTAACCCATGGGAAGTGAAGCCTAGGCTATCAGATAAAGGGATTGATTCGCCACGCTCGATCATTTCGAGCTTTTAAAGCAAGTGGTTGGTTGTCTTGCACCAAAGTGGTATCAGAGCAAGAGGTTTTGTGTTCGAGACTCCTCACCGAGGGTGATTAATGCAAGGGCATTTTCACACCAGGCTCAGGTAGGGTGGTCTGTGTGAAGTAGGGGCACACTCAGGGTGGGTGGCTCATGTGAGGTGGAACCCATGTGAAGTGGGGCCCACGAGGGGGGTTCAGCCGAGGGCCTAACCCATGTGAAGCCTAGGCTATGAGATAAAGGGATTAATTCACCATGCTCTATTATCAATTCGAGCTTTTAAAGCAAGTGGTTTGTTGTCCTGCATCAAAGACATTAATGCAAGGCCATTTTCACACCAAGCTCGAGTGGGGTGGCCTTTGTGAAGCGGGAGCACACTCGGGGTGGGCGGCATGTGTGAAGCAGGTGGCTCGTATAAGGCAAGCCCCACTCGTTTGAGGCGGGTGGCTCATGTGAGGCGGAAACCATGTGAAGTGAGGCCTGGGCTATGAGATAAAGGGATTGATTCGCCATGCTCTATCAGTTCGAGCTTTTAGAGCAAGTGTTTACTTGTCCTACATCAAAGTGGTATCAGAGTGGGAGGTCTCGTGTTCGAGACTCCTCACCGGGGGTGATTAATGTAAGGCATTTTCACACCGGCCACGAGTAGTGTAGCCTGTGGGATGTAGGAGCAACCCGTGTGAGGCGGATGGCCCATGTGAGGTGGGGCCCACGAGGGGGGTTCGGCCGAGGACCTAACCCATGGGAAGTGTGGCCTGAAATTATAGATTTTTAAGTTAGAGCTTGCCAAGACACTCTATTTGATTCAAACATAGATGTCAATTAAAGCAATGAAATGAAGTTGTGACTAATCATAAATTATGGAGAAAACCGTAAAGTACAAAATACTAAGGACTTGACGGGTCAACCCAACCCAGTGGCTGACGAAGTCCCAAACTGGGTCCTAGTTTGCAAACTATGCCTAGAAGATGAGAATGGACGAGAATTTATTCTCCTTTCAGATTTCTTCTGAATACTAACACTCGGATGGTCTTCCCAACCACCTGTTGAATGAAATTGGTGTTACCAAGAAACATTTGTTAGCGAATAAATGATACAGCTCTTCGAAGGAGTCACAAAGGGTGGCAGGGATGCATCATCTATCCTCCTAGAATCTGACTTTGTTCTAAAGGATAAGGAAAATTTTTATTAAAGCAACCAACCTGCAACAATGAGGCAAGGAAAGGATACAAAGAAAAGCAACAAGAAAAAAAAAAAAAAAACACTACGACACAAAAGCATGGTCGACCCGGAGAGAAAAAAGAATAATTAATAGTTAGCAGTCCATTCTAAAACAACAATTTTTTCTTCCTCCACCACTGCCTTGAGCATTTTAGAAGCATTACAAAAGCGTCTTTTGTTCCTCTCTCCCCAAATTGTCTACCACACAACCAATAAAGAGAGGTGCCAAGCATCTTGGCCTTTTAACTCCCCTCCTCCCCAATGCCAATCCCAAAAAAAAGACTCAAAACAAAACCTGGTATAACCCAACTCACCCCAAAATCCGCAAGAAAGAAGTCCCACATTTTAGAAGAAAATGTGCAGGAAATGAATAAACGGTCAATAGACTTGGCATCTGTCTTGCATGAGCAGCAAATATTCGGAATGGGCAAAGATCACTTTTGAAGATTATCTAATGTGAGGACTCTCTTCCTTCCGACCAACCAAGTGAATGCAACAAACTTGGGTGGGGCACCGTAGAACCAGAAGTGAAAAGAATGGTCCCCTTGATTTCCATAGTCTCCATCTCAAAGTAGGTTATAGAAGGACTTGACCAAAAATCAGCCCAAACTATGCACGCACCACACGATCTTATCCTCCCTCATGGAGGAACAACGTGATTCAAGTGGCCCAAAAGGGAATTCTAACATTTTCCCCAGCAGCAACTCTGGATCTAATGTGTTTGGAGGTGTTATATTCTTTAGAAATAGCTTTCCACACTGCAGTACCCGGCCTCCCTCCTGCCATGTTCATATCTTTGCCATTGATCACCAAGCCATATCTAGACACCAAAAGTTGCTTAGCAAAGCCTCACCATTGCCTACACACCACCACTATTTCCCAAGTAGTGCTGACTTGACTTCTCTTATGGGTTTGATATCCAAACCTTTGTATTTGCATGGTTTGCAGACTTCAATCCAGGCCACAAGATGGAATTTATAGCAATCCTCACTATTGTTCCAGATGAATCTTTTCTAAATAGACTCAAGCTTAGAAATCAATCTTGTAGGTAATTGGAAGAAGATAGGAGGTAGACGGGCATAATGACTAAATACTGCTTTGATTGGAGTTATTCTACCACCCAGAGATAACCTTTCAAATATGTTTGGTCCTATGCAACCCTGCCAAAAGTTGTTGTTTTTAGTTGGCTGGTAGGGCGTGAAAGGGTTTTAACTGTAAATAATCTTTAAAAATGGGATATGTTGCCCAATGTTTGCTTGATGTGTGGGGCAAACTCGGAATCAGTCAACCACCTCTTCATCCATTGGCCGGTTGCATCCACGGTGTGGGTTGCAGTGCTATACAGATTAAATATTTGTTGGGTGATGCCGAGAGTTACAGGTGAGTTGTATATGGCCTGGCATGGTGTGGCAATTGGGAAAGATGAGAAGGAACTGTGGCGGGTTTGCTTGTTAGCTTCTCCTCAGTCAATATGGGAAGAAAGGAATGGAATGTGTTTCCATAATTCTAGTCAACATCGATTGGGTTGTTGGAAGGGTTCAGGGTCTCGCTTGGGAATGGGGCTGATGTTTTTGGAAAGCTCTCTAAGCATGTCGCTTGGGAATGGGGTTGTGTGTGTGTGTGTGTTTTGGCTTTTTGTTTCTAAGGGGTTGTTGTAGCTGTGGACTTTTTCTTTTTTTTTTGTTGGGGGGGGGGGGTCTGTTTTTTGGCTTTTTAATGTTATGACATTTTCACATCGGGCTTGAGTGGGGTGGCCTGTGAAATGCGGGGGCACATTTAGAGTGGGTGGCCCACGGAACCCATGTGATTTGGGGCACATGAGGGGACGAAACCCATGAAGTTGGGGCCCATGAGGAGGGTTTGGAAGAAGACCTAACCCATAGATTTGGGGCCTAGGCTATGAGATAAATGGATTAATTCGCCAAGCTCTTTCAGTTCGAACTTTTAGAGCATGTGTTTAATTGTCCTGCATCAAATTAATATCGGAACAGGGGGTCTCGTGTTCGAAATTCCTCACCGGGGGTGATTAATGCAGGGGCATTTTCACACCAATCTTGAGTAGGGTGGCCTGTGGGAGGCGGGGGCATACTCGGGGCGGGCAGCCCGTGGAACCCATGTGATTTGAGGCCCATGTGAGGGGGTGGCTCGTGTGCCACGGAACCCATGTGATTTGGGGCGCATGAGAAGGGTTCGGCTAAGGACCTAACCCATGGATTTGATGCCTGGGCTATGAGATAAGGAGTTAATTCGCCATGCTTTATCAGTTTGAGCTTTTAAAGCAAGTGTTTAATTGTCCTGCATCACTTTTTACTCTTGTAGTCTTTGTCGCTTGTTAGTGTTTTTTTAATAATTCATGTTATCTTTCCAAAAATAAACACCAGGCTTCTTGGTAGGTTTCCTTGGGGTCACTTGCATCCCCAGCTGACTAATAGGGAGGGGAGCTACAACCAATCGCCTCCACAAGCATGATATTTTCAGAAGCTAAAAAATTGATGCCAGATAAACTGCTCTTAGATATTTAGACCTTGTGCTAGAGACCCACCTCAAAGCACCTCAGAATGTCCCTAAAATCCTGGCCGCCGAGATCTTCCCAAATGAAACACCTTTGATAATTCCAACATCCACAGCCCACTCCAACATTTTGCTCAAAGCTTCCATGACAGCGGTGTGAATAGAAAAGGCAAAAGAGGATGTTCTTGACCCCCGAAGCTTATGAAAAAACCCATGGAGTGCTGTTGATTGTTATCAAGAACCAGGCAAATGACACATAAGACCTCGTCCAAGCCCTCCACATTTGCGACTAAAATCCATCCTGACCAGCAAGTTATCCAAAAACTGCCAATTTACACAATTGAAAGCCTTCTCAAGGTCTACCTTCAAGAGTACTTTTCTATCTGAATTCTACATAGCGTCAACTATCTCATGAACCAAAAATGGGTTGTTGACAATGTTTCTGCCCAAAATGAATGCACTCTGATTTGGGCAGATGACACAATGTAGCACTTTTTTGGATCCTTAATATCAGCACCTTCGCAAGGATTTTATATATACTGTTTTAGATTAAATATTGAAGATTAATCCTGTTTGATGCTCCTTGTCCATCGCCACAGGATTGTGCCTTCTGTTTCATATGTTTGAATATGGTGGGGTGATAGCTCGGCTAAGTTCTCTGTCAAATCTTTCTACACAATAATTGCGCATTGGCGTCCCTCCATTTCTCCGGATCCAATCTCTGTAGTGTGGAAAATTCATAGGCCCTCCCCAGGTCCTTGCATTCTCATGGACAACGAGCAAAAATAAAGTGCTCAAGATGGATAAATAAAAGGAAGATGTATATCATTAAGAAATGCACTCTGTGCCAAAGGAACACAAAATTAGTTGACAACTTGTTCATCCATTACCCTTTTTTACAAGCCATTTGGTGGAGGCTTCTCTCCCTTCTTGAAGCTTCTTCAGAGATGCGATCCGTGGGGGATCTCTTGTGGGCTTGGTTTGAGGTAGGAAGGAGGGACAGGAATAAAGCCATTGGTGGCTATCTTTTCTAGCAGTCCTCTAGGCAATTTGTAATGAACGCAATAATCGCATTCTCCATGCTTGGTCATGCAACCCAGAGGTGGTGTTTTTCAAAGCGAAACGACCAATAATTGATTGGGCATCCTCATTCAAGGTCTTTGGGTGCAATTCTAGGCTTTTTTGTGTAATTCTTGAGGGGCATCTTCACAGTGTATTTGGGATGATGCCTTGTCATGCTTTCTTTTGGTTTGAATAAAAGTGTGTTATCCTTCCAAAAAAATGGATTTTATATAGACTGGAATAAATTCTTTTTGTGACCGATCCAGGAAAAAGAAAAAAAAAAAAAAGTAACCAGAACTAAAAGAAGTCACTGAGACTGAGAGTAAGATATAACATATCCCAATTTTCTTTCCTTTCTTTTCTTTTTGAACTATTGATAGTTGTCCTTAAAGTGTCCCATGTGCTTGATGAGTGCCGAATTAGTCAATCATCTTTTTGTTCACTGCCCGTTTGCGCAGGAGTTGTGGTATGGCTTTTCAATATGTCTTGGTCAATGTTGGTCTCAGTCAAGGATCTATTTATAGCCTGGCATGGAGTGGGGCTCAGGAAGCAAGCAAGCATTTTCTGGAGGCTGAGACAGCTAGCTGTCCTTTGGGCGATATGAGGGGAAAGGAATTGAAGGTGCTTTCAAAATGAGAGCAATGCGGTGGATTGGGTTTCTAGCTGGGTGATGTTACATGTTGTGGATTGGGCTTCTTGAATAGATGCTTTAAAGGATTTTAGTTTTTCTTTTCTTGGGTGTAGCTTTTGCGCCATCTCGGCGCTTTCTTTTCAGTAAAATTGCCCTTTTTCTTTAGATAAAGATAATTTTATTAAAAGAGCACCAAATGCACACAAAAGCTACAAGGAGCACCCCCAAAGGAGGCTAAGATAACCAATCTACATTGAAATTTAGATTAGAAGCCCAATCTTTTACATCCGCCTTGGCCCTCTCACCATCCTAGACAACATCCCGCTCTTATCTCTGAAGCGTTGGTTGTTTCGTTTGCCCAAAATGGACCATAGGCATGCTAACAAGGAAAGCCTTTACATCGCCCTCCTTCAATAAAATTATCATTACCTTTCAAAAAAAAAAATTTGTTAGTAGTTGACTATCCATCTTCTTACTTCCACCAAAGATTTCAAGGACGACAATAAGAATACATTAGATGAGAAAAAGAATATCATCCAGTGTTAGTAATTAGGTTTATGCAAGTGTGTGTGTGTGTGTGTGTGTGTGTGTGTGTGTCTAGACACACAGAGAGAGCCACGTGTGTGCACACACAGACACAAAAACATATTTGGCGATTGATCTACAGAAAAAGAATAACTCTATCATGACGATAATCATTTGTCAAGAGACAGACGAACCATCACACAATACAAGCAACAATGAATGCTTTCCCCAGTGGCCCTATACTTGGTGCTTCCAGCCCATTTTTAGCTATTCTGACCATGGGAATTTATCAAAGAAATAGGTAATTAAGATGACCAAACAAGGGAAACAGTACAAAGTAATTAGGTTTATGCAGTGTATATATGTACTGCATAAAATCTGAACGGTCTATAGGCAGCTGTGCACCTTTGCACACGTGTCATGGGCACAAAATCTGAACGGTCCATGTGATGCAGCATCCCATTAAACCCCCAGGGCCCAACTTTCAACCCAATCCAAAACTCTTGTAAGCCATAGCAAAGAGAGAGGCAAATCAAGGTAGGAAACTGTTTCCTCTTTCCATGGCCCACCAAAGTTTTGGATCAGGGTAGAAGTTGGGTCCTGAGGGTTTTATGGGGTGCTGCATCACGTGGACAGTTCAGATTTTGTGCTCATATCACGTGAGATGAGTCGTGAGAACCGGTTCCCAGCTGAGCATTTCAATATATATACATACATATATATATATATATATATATATATATATAGACAACACACAAACCGAGAGAGAGACGTGTGTGCACACACAGACACAAAAACTCATTTAGCAATTGATCTATAGAAAAAGAATAACTCTATCATGACCATTTGTCATGAGATAGAAGAACCATCACAATACAAGCAACAATGAATGTTTTCCTCGGTAGCCCTATATTTGGTGCTTCCAGCCCATTTTCAGCTATTCTGACCATGGGAATTTATCAAAGAACTAGGTAGTCAAGATGACCAAACAAGGGAAACAGTACAAAGTAAATAATTGTGAAAGACGTGAAGATTAAACGAAAAAGCTTTTAGTTGATTATGACTGTATTATAGTGAATGGACAAAGATAATACCTGCTCATATAGGATATGGAAAGCTTGTTTTACAGGTAAATTAACATCCAAAGCAATAACCTGTACATTTGAATGCATTTGAATCAGATGGTAGTGGAGCATCACCATTAGAAAGTGCATATAATCAGTTAAGTCACAAAATAGGCATCTTCTAAAGGAGGGGGATGCATTTCAAACCTTGCCTGACTCAGGAAGCAACTCATAAGCTGTATGTGAAGATAAAAAAACAGATATCCTATGGCGAGAGATCTCTATATCAGCCTCTGAGATTCTTGGCACTGCCTCCTGCAGGGTACCATCTGACAATGTCACCTGTTTTGTATAGCAGGAATAACAATACACAAAATATTAAAATAATTACACAGATAAGATTCAAAGTGCACCTGAACCACTTTAACAGCTCATAAAGGGAAGCAAAAACTTCTAGTTTAACATGGATGAAGTTCCTATGAAATGCACGAGACATACCTTGTGAACTTGATAGAATTAGATTCATTTATCCTACATTGCCTGTGTCAGGACACCCTTTAAATTTTTGGCTGATTAATCATGTTCCACCAATTTTGAATTTCCTCGAAACATAAAATGAATTTTCACAAAATTATGACCCATGGTATTCGGGACAATCTTTCAGGTTCATGTGTGATATTTCGTTCTCAATAAGGTATTGCTGGTTTTATTTAGCCATCTTTTGCATAATTCTGGATCAATTTAAAATATCCGTTTATGCATTTTAATTTTTTTAATAAATTCAAAATTACTGCAAATTATGCCAAAAATTCAGCCAATAACCAGTATCCATTCTGCCTCTATTTCTTGTATTGATCATCTTGTGGGTTCTACAACAAGGATGTAAAATAACTTTTTTAATGGGTAACGAGGACGTGTGATATCAGTCTCCTCCACCAAACACAAGTTCGAACAAGGGCTGTCAATGAGTACCCAAACCCGCTCCGATTTACTCTGATCTGCGTCCAGATTTCTGGCCCGATTTAATAATAGGATCGGATTCAGATTCTACTAGAAACCAGAACTGGTTAGGTACCCAGATGTATGAGTTTTTTAGTTCTATCTTTCATTTAGTTACTAAGAACCTCACAAAAGGTATCTTCCTGGTAAGGATCCGAATCCAGATGTGCACCAGGACCTGATTCTAGGCCTGATTTTGAATCCTAATTCATGCTCGAACTGAACCCAACATTGCCCGATGGAGTACCCAAACGGATCCAGTACAGCACCTGTATCTGAGTAGAACAGCAAACAAATTTGATTCACTTGGTCAGGTTCAGATACAGGTACACACGTATATTGACCCAAACCTGATAGTAATAGTTAGAACTGATATAAAGGCATTTAAACCACGCTTGCAAAAATAGCTAGCACTGTACTTAATAGAAAGCATTGGGACAATCACAAGATGCGACTCATGAAATGGCAGTCTACATTCCACGGTTACAGATGCTTATTAGTTCGTAACAAAATTATGGTAACGAATCCATACAGCTCAATAGATAAATGCTGCAGGAATCATTCATCAAGCACCTTCATCATCAATAACCAAACCATGGTTTGCCTGGTAAGCAAAAGGTCAGCAGTTCCAACATGAGAACAAATATCCCAAAGTACCTATAACACAGTGCAGACAAAGATGGTACACAGGCAAGACAAGGCCTAGGTAACTAACCAGTCAAAGACGCAAAAGTAAGTCATAAAACAAATCAAAGCCTTCATCATGTTCCATGTGAATACAAGGAACTTACCACACGCTGAAAGGCATAATTATCGACATCCATGAGTGATCTGGAGCCAGGTGTCTCTGGACTCAAGATTGCAGGAATGGGATCACCGGCTAGCAGGATGGTGTTCACCATCCCATAGTTCCCAGTCACATAAGGTTGGCGTTCATCATGCCGCCATTCCCCATCAACATAAAATTTGTACTGTACAATGAGAAACGCACAAATGTAAGTTGTGAGAATTACACGAAGTAAGAGAAAGGTAAGGACTAAGGAGAGTGCTTCAACAAACCCCCAAAAAAAAAAGTTGTAGCTGTATGTGGTTGCCCTTACAGTGGGGGGCCGGAGCACAAGCTACCCAAACATCCAATATCATAATACCCAAACATCCAATATCATAAGGTTGGCCCATGTTTTCATGGCAAATAAAGTCAGGTTGCAAAATGCCTCCTCTTTTTCAGCAGATCTCCATACAACTTACCAGTATGGTAACTAGTCCTCAATTTTAGCATTTACATCAATGAAAATAGAAATTGTTCTCTAATCAAGTATATCATAAGCAATCACCTCCAACATATAACATAAAATCAACAACCTCGATCTTTTGATTGAATTACAAAATTACAATAGCTTCAAGAAAGCAGATTTGGAAAGGAAAAAAGGGCAATAATTGTGCATCAAATACAAAAATCACAACAAAAAGCAGAAGAACAAGCACAATAAGCTCACCTGATGAAACCCAGGTGTTAAGCTGCATATAGCCTGGAATACAGTAGGGCAGCCCTCCACTGGTGACATTGGCAGATGTTCAGTCCACCTAAGTAGAAAAAAGAAAAAAGATCCAACATAGACATTTACAGTATCAACACTTTAATAATCTAACCAAAACACCTTTGTCATATCCATTTCTATTGAGAGAGAAAAAGAACACCTTGCATAAGCCGCACCACTGCTAAGAATACCTTATGTTTTTTCTTGATTCTTATGTTCTTTTTTACTGATAAGAAAGGATAATAGAAAAATAGGGAAAAATGATAATTGAAGCTTAATTATGTACTCAAGCCTAGCAAGCCAAGAGAGCTTAATTGATTGGAAAATTCCTTTTCCAGGTAAGCAAAATAGTTAGGGCCTGTTTGGTTACCATCAAAGTTCTGTTCGAATAGAACTTTTTGGACACATCTATCTAGCTACTGCATGTTTGAATAGGTTTGTATTGCTGAACTATTTTGTTGTACTGACTGTCATTAGTCAAACATGTTGTCCTGACAAGCATGTGTAGCTATTGTACACATTAGGCACAATGGGCACACACTTGTAGATGAATGTTGGCATGTGTGGCAGATGTGGGTTACTTGAGAATCCAAGGTGGCATATGTCGATCTCTTGAACATGCACAGTGGCATATGTGCACGTGTGGGGTACTTAAAGGTCAAATGTGGCAGATAGGGCGCTTAAAGATGCATGGTCTCACTTATGGCACATTCACAAGTGTGGTTCATGTGGCACATGTGGCATGCATTTATACGAAAGATGGCTACTCAGTCATTAGTGTATTTTATGGAAAATGGGCTAAAAGCAGCTTTGTGTCCAGATTGCCTTGTTCACATTGAGAGCTAGTGTTTTGGACAACCATGTCTTTGATTTTATTGGAATTAGTGCCACAATCCAAATAATGGTTTTGGACACTGGATAAACCATAGACATGTGCCCCATCCAAATGAGGTTGTCGAATGCAACTTTTTCAGTAACCAAGCGGCTCCTTAGGCTATAAAGTGCATTGTTGGATATGATTGTGTTAGCAAGTGGTGTTTAATAAAGATGTACTGGAGGCTTCACTACTGCTCCTAGTAGACTGGGCTGCCATAGGCCTAGGTCAGGTTGAGCAAATGACAAATGTTGAATAGCCATCTTCAGTTCAAAAATCAAGCATGGCACCTATCCATGCTCAAGATTACCACCCCTACTTCCAGCCGACTGCTTGAGTATGCCCTTCCATTTTTCATCCATTGGCAGCATGCGAACAGTATTGTAATCATAAAAATAATAAAAATAATGGTAGGTTCCATGCTATTTTGTATAGATGACTACTAGAGCATGTCTCTTCATGTGTATGAGTGTCCATGCTTAGCAATTTACCTAACAACTACCCCTCTAGGACCCAACTTTCCTTGCTTGCTCTTAGGGGTGAACAAATAATAGTTGGCTTTGAGTTCAATACCATGGGGTTTGTGCTATCATGTGAGTGGGGACAATGTGAGCCTCTGCATTGCCAATTCCAATAGCTGGTAAAAGAGGAAGGTTGATGTCTAGTGCATAGCAATCGTAAAATCTTCCACCAGGCCATTTAAAAACAGCCCTAAATTAACTATTCTGTCAAAAAAATTAAATCTTAATTACATGTGTATATTTGATTCCATGACAAAACAAGAAATTCAATGCATGATGCTATTTTAAGGTTAAAAGATAGTGATAAATTGGTGAAAATGGAATCCCTAATACATTTTGTGCTACTCTAATCACAGTGCTTCACAGCTCCCATCGCCCAACATTAAGCAACATAAAAAATAAAAATAAAAATAAAATAAAAAAGTGATAACAGCTTCACAAAACTAGCAATCTAAGGTAGTGTGTCACATGAATTGAATTGAGAAATGGCAAAAGCTAACAATGTTTCCTAGGATTCATAATGAAGATGTAGGCCTCAATTGCAATCACATTTCTTTCAAGACCCACTTGAAGGTAAGGGGTCGTTTGGGAGCATGTAATCGATATGAATTGGTGGTAATTTGTGCATTTGGGAGAGTGTATTTGGTGTGAATTGGAATCGAATTCACATCAAATACACCAAAAGGGGGTGTTTTGAAATCACAACAAAAGCATATGAATCCATTTCACATGGATTCCGATTACCACTGATTCACAAGTCAAGGTCCTCTCTCTCTCTCTCTCTCTCTCTCTCTCTCTCTCTCTCTCCACCAATGCATTCAAAATACAAGCTGTCAAACGCATTATGGTGGATTCCAATTGCATCCAATGGATTCCAGTTATAGGATGCCAAACACAACTGGTGATTCTAATTCACATGTATTGCATGGTAATTGCCAATGCATATCAAATACATACTACCAAATGACCCCTAAGCAAATAGTAATATGAATCATAGACCTTCAATATGATGGCTAAGGAACTAAATTGCATTTTTTTTTTAATGCGATTGCAATTTGGTTATTTTCACTTTGCTAGACTTCTATAGCAACTCAATCCATTAACGAAACCAAATGCACCATAAAGTGTCGCATTATGCTTATGCCAGGGTACACATACCACTGATTCCTTCACCCAAACAAAAAAAAAAAAAAACAAAAAGCAAAAAAAAAAAAAAAAAAAAAAAAAAAAAGCAAAGCAAAAGAACTAATTCCAACAATAAAAGAATTTCTCCATTATGTGCAAACACTAACACATGAATCCAACAATAAAAGAAGCATACCCATAATGTCAACAGAATCAAAGCAAACGAAAGAACCTGTTCGTCACAATATCAAACAAAAATAGGACAAAGAAAGTCAGGTAATTACAATTCTGACCTCGTGAATGATCCGGTGAGAAACACCCTCCTGCCACCATAAGGCCACACGAACCTCGTTGGAACCAGTACTACAGTGCCCACACCTTCACTATTTTCCGGCGGGGCCGACTCTGTCCGTGGAGCGAACATTTGCTAAGAATCTCCCAAACTTCCACAAGGATCACGACCGCCCGATTCGGACAATCATCTCAGAATCCGACGCGCATCATCGAATTACCAAAGAAAACAAAAACAATTTTAGATTTCCTTACAACAGGGATCCTCCACGGAGGACCCCTTAATGATCACACATTCGCAGCCAGCAGATCTGAACCGTCCACAAAGCCGAGAACAATTGACGATTGCCTTTCTTCAAGGCCTGGTATGGGATGTCCTGGGGAAGACGGGTTAGTGGCAGAAACCCTAACCCTAGCAAAAGAGAGCAATGGTTTTAGAAAAACAAATGGCGGTGATATCTTAAAGGATGTTGGGCATTGGTGGATCGGAGGGAGAGAGAGGGAGAGAGAGAGAGAGAGAGAGAGAGAGAGAGAGAGAGACGTAGAAATAGAAAATGGAAACAACAAAAAAAAAAAGGAATTGTTTTATTTTATTTTATTATATTATTATTAGAGAGAGAGAGAGAGACTGTGTGCGGGTGAGATCGGGCAGCGGGTAACGTGGGGAGATTGGGGGTAATGATGGAAACGTACGGTGGATATTGGGTTTGGAAGAGAGACAGGAGGTGGGGCCCAGGGAATCACGGGGGAAGCTAGGCTGACCGGGATTCCCGGTCAGGTGGCGGGGGTTACTCCCCTCCTTTCCGGTGCTGCGGGAAAAAGGAAGAGAGAACTGAGAAGTGATGGAGTGCAGGCACACCTGTGAACTTTTAAATACAACCCCGTCTTTCCCATATAATTTCATGTATGTAGGTAATCCGATCCGCAAAAATAATCCATATTACCATGATAATTCTATTTTATAGAAAAAAAATCTGATCCATATAATATCTGGGCCATATATATCTAATTTTAACCATCGGTTTTCCCTAATTACCAAAATTCACGTAATCTTAACGGTCTAGTTTTCATTTTATTAATTTTCATCATATTTTTCAAATTTTAAACGGATCAGATTTTTAAAAAAAGTTATACATTAGCGGGGGAAAAAAGGAATGTATGGTATTTCTTACATACGGCGACTGTATGGGAACATTTCTCGGGGCGCTAGCAGTTGCAAATCACGGAAACGGAGTAATTAAAAGGTCGTGCACAGGATTCCATACACGCAGCTGGGGCCATTGTTCGTAGACTGTCTATTTATTGGGCCCCACCTTCCATGGTGGATGCTTCAGAGTACTATCAGATTTGAAATATGCTGACCCTTGGATCCCAGGCCAACGAAAGAGGTGTTTAAACTTTAAAATGTATCAAATCAACGCTCTGTATTCAATCTCAAATGAGACAGAGATTGATGGGTCAGGATATTCCAATACTAGAGTTACTTTCAGGAATCCCCCATCGTCGGTGGGCCCCACATATCTACGGCCTGGATTAACTAACCATGTATAGAACCGGTGTATCAGCACGGTCGGTTTGCTATTGAAATTGAGTAGGTGAGTAGGAACCTATGGTTCCAGGATGAAAAGTTTCTCAGCGGAGTACGACGAATTATATAAATGCATGCATCTACTGTACTATGGTACAAGTATATCTCAATCTAGACCGTCCAAATCGTGAGAATGACTGTAGATGAGCCATTACACAAAAATCACACCAAAAGACTGCAGACGTTCGATGAACTGTCAGGATGAAATTACTGATTTTTCGAAAATCTGCAAAGAGATTTCCAGTAATCGAAGGTCAAGATGGCCCGATCAATTTGATTATTGGCCTATGACCAATCTCTAGTGGGCCTCGAGAATTCTGTGGTTATTACGTAAGGATTGTGCCACGTGTGTACATGTATGTGGCCAGTCAATTTATGGGTTTCCGTCTATCATTTTTTATGTATGTGGCCAGTCAATTTATGGGTTTCCGTCTATCATTTTTTTTTTGTTTCAGGCAGTTATTTGATACTCTGGCAGGGTAGAATGCTTGATGCGCAGGAAGCTGAATTATATACCTGGAATATAGCAACTCAAATTAAACCAACAAAATCTCCAGGTCACAGTTTCAAAATAATATTTTTTAAGTAATCTCAACCTCTGATTCTTGGACACTTGTTTAGTGAAATAGAACCATTGGATATTTTCATTTTTAAACATCCAATAAAATTCCACCGTCCAATATTCAGATAATAAAATAAGCGTAATTATCGGCTTGTAATACATCTAAACTGGGACTCATAATTTGGACGGTTTATTTTTGAATAACTTGTGTAGCACGTATATAATTTCTAAGTGCCTGCGTATCATCCATCGGAGCCTGTCAGAGTATCAAAGTTTTTCTCTTTTGTTTTTATTACCAGATTGGCGAAATTACAAGAAATGCCGCTGCTGCAACTGTGTGCGTTCATCGCAGTACCGGAATACAAGCGACATATATGCAAACCAATCCAGACCTTCCAAACTGTGGACCATGAATATGGATGAGTAATAACTCAAATTTTATTGTAACCCAACTATCTTAACAATCAATTTTTTAACCGTTAAATTCGGTATACTTATCATCTCTTATTTACCGTCCAGTTGATAGGACAATATTTGAACGGTTGGAGTTATTAAATCGGCCCAATTTTTTTCGATATTTGCTCCATCCACATTGTGGTCCATGAATTTAACGGTTCTGATGTGGTGGAAATGAGGTAGATGTATGTTGAATGAGATGTGGAGACGTATGCCTGCAAGTCACAGACTCGCCCTATTTTTCATTCGTATTTGGTTGGTGGTTGGTGCGTGCATGAAGGAATAATCTTGTCCTTTGTTTCTTTCGAAAGCCTTTGGCAGAAAGGTCCTGCGCCCTAAACCTAGGCGGGGCGCTGTGATGTGTGTGAGAAATCCCTCCCGTCCATACGTTTTTTTTAGATCATTTTAGAATACGAGGCCAACATATTATCCGGATCTAATCCTCAAATGGGCATAAAAATTAAGTATTGAACGTCCACTGCAGGAATATTCGTAGGGCCAAAGAAGTATCGAATAGTATAATATTTTTTACCAGTTCTTCTTAATAGCAACGAAGTTATGAGCGGTATGGATGGCAAAAAATATATATTTTATTGCAAATATATATATATATATATATATATATATATATATATATACATATATTATACCGATTCAAGGAAGTTTCAACAGTGGGAATTTTCCTACCCACTTTTTCTTTCCTTTTGGTGGCCCCACTTGAGTCTTGGATTTTATTTATTTTTTATTTCACATATTAAAAGATCTCACAAAATGAATGAACGAAATAGATTTCTCACCAAAATCACGATGAGCCCCACTTAAGTTTCCAGCGCGGAACATACTGCGAATGGCTTTTGCAGGAAATCCCCGTCCTGTCCTGGGGAGGGACGCAGATATCCGGCGAAAGCCTTTTGCAAAATTTTTATATAGGAACACTTAAATGTTTGTGAGAAATCTAACTTTAGAATCCATTTTTTAACCTCATTTTATAACATTAGATCAAAAATTAAGAGGATCCACACCTCAAGTAGTCCATACAAGAGGAAAAAGTGAATATTTAGTGACCACCGTTAAAACATTTATATGGCCATAAAAGTTTTGTAACGGTCCAAGTTTATGGTGTTTTCATTTTATCTGAGTAAAAATGATCTTATAAACGGTTTAGATGGCATATAAACAGCAAGGTGGAGCTTAGAAAGGTTTCAACGGTGAGAAATCCTTTCCCCACTGTTTAATCTCCTATGGTCCACACCTTCTCATTTTTGATAGAATGTCTTAAAATGAAGTCGAAAAGCAGATGGACAGATTTGATTTCTAACAAAAATCGCAATAGCCCCACCTCGAACCCTTGCGCAGGATCTTCCTGCCAGAGGCTTTCGCAGGAAATCCGAGTCCGAGCAGCGGTGGGTCCTACCCAGGATAGATCATGCCATGAATGTCTCCCTGGTGGAAAATCTTGGCCCTTGAACAACAGCCCACTTATAGGCAGAACACAACAGTCCACATCCAATAGAAAAGGACAGAAGTTGGGCGGCCAGGATCTTCCAGAGGGGGAAGTTTTGTAGTGTGGTCCATCCACGGCAGGACCAGTAGATCAACGGTCTGAACAATGGAAGCATGGGTCCCACTTGTCAGTAAACACAGCTTGTTTCCTATACTTTCAAGCGTGTTCAAATGAGAGGTTGGATAACCTTGCACGTGCACCCCACATTCCAAACTTACATGCGCGTGCGAATGAGGAGCATGCACGAATAGATGTCCCAAATCTTAGCCGTTGGATTTGAGGCAAAAGATGGACCGTGAAAAGGGAGCGCCCAAATACAGTGCTGGGTTGTCCAACAGGGAACTTTTGGGCCTGTCTTTTAAGTGGCTCAGATGTCGCACACGTGGGACCCGTTCACACGCTTGGCACATAAGGTTGGCGTTGGACTGATGTACGTGGAAGGCACCTTGTTTGGTAGATGGAACCCACCTGCTCTGATAAGGACCCACGCCATACGCCAGCGGAACCACCGTTCGAGCCAAGGCCACCACCCAAGTTGGACGAAACTAACAACCCCTCTGAAAATGGACGGACCCAATTTTTATTAACCATGGAAGTAAGTAGGGGACCAGCTAATTTGAGCCGTCCAAATCCGACATGTTATTTCAGAGGAAAAGGACGATAGCACACTACCCAACAAATTAGCTGGTCCCGGGCTCTGATTGGTCGAAACTGGTGGACCCCACACGTTCATCATTTCATTAATGCATTTCTAATTGCAAAAGGTAACCAGTCTGGTTTGGTTGGTCCCAGCTTTATTCGCATGGACTGTGGGACCTACCTTTTTTTCGGTTGGAAGCCCAGGTGTAGGGTCCCAATCCAACCGTTCATTTTTGTGGTGTAGAGGACGATGATGATCTATCCGAAATTTATAAGGGATAGCTCTGGTAGAGTGGTAGTGGTCCACCTGAGAATATCTGACAATTGCCTGTAAAAGTGAAAGTTTCTATAGGTGGGAGCTATGTGGGGCTACCGCAATGTCAGTAAAAAATCCACTCCATCCATCAGTTTCGCAAGCTCTCAGTATTACACATTTCCAAAACGGGTAGATACAAAACTCAGGTGGGCCACACCACAATGAACAGTGGGGATTGAACGCCCACCATTAAGATCTTTGTGGAGCCCCTCGTGAAGTTTTATATGTCATCCAAACTGTACATTAGTTCATTAGCACTGGAATAAAGTGCAAAAACAAATATTAGCCTAATCTAAAACTTTTACGGCCCCATGAAGATTTCAACGATCGAAATTTAATCCCCACCTCATCCTGTGGTGTGATCCACATGAGTTTTAGATCTGCCTCAATTTTCGTCTCATTTTATATTGCGAGCATCCAAAACTGATGGATGGAGTGGATTTGTTACTGACGTAGCTGTGACCCCTACTTAGCATCGGCCTACAGGAACCTCCTGTTGCATTTTCTGTTTGTGCAAGTGGGGCCCATGGTACATCCATACCATGACATGATAGGGGGCCCTGTTGCGTGTGGCCATGCATAAAATATACCCTAGATTGGAAGATCCTGGCAATTGATTCCTTGGCCTGGCCTTTTTCCTGATCAGATGTGCATCCTTCCGCTGTTTGTTGGTCACCAGTTGAATGGTTGGGATTTTTCTACTCAAAATATTTTTGGTGGATGGGGGGCATTCCTGGTGGGTCCAATCAAACCAACGGTTCGGATTACTGAATCAGGGACCCTAATCGTACAAACTGAAACAGGAGTGTATGGTGGATATCCAGGGCGTAGTACTCTATAATATTTATGTACAAGCGACGCCCATGGTTTGTTGATCCAAACCGTTGATAAGATGAGCGCCACTGCAATTGACTCGTGCACAAGTAATCTCCCCGGTTGAAGATCCTAACCCTCGAATTTATAGCATTTTTTAGGATCAACGGCTGGAATATTCTCCTTTTTTTTACTCCATTGGCCACCAATTGCTATCTAACGGGTGTGCCCGATGAACTCCTTCCTTTTCATCCCGGTGTTTGCGAGAGAGCACGGAGTGTCCAAGGGAACTTCCTGATGACATCCACAAGGCGTCGAGGAAGATGTGTGCATGACGTGTTAACGGGAGGGTATGATCAGGTGGCACGCAATGTACGTGCGTTGAGTCTATATATTAGACACGTGTGTGATGGATAGGTGGCACAGCACGTGAGAGATGAGCAGCATAATTGGTATGTTTACGTAATATTTGATTGAATCAAATAAACTATCTAAAATTAAAAATAAAAAGGAAACTTAAAAAAATTAGTTAAAATAATCATAGAGTAGAGTCAAGTCAAGCCAAACCGATTCGTAACACTAGTCACTCAAATTAAAATCGAATTTGGTCACCTTGAACAACATTGTAAATGTAGCAAAGTTTTTAGAGCAATCAACATTCGAGATACAATAACTATAATACAGTCTTAGCATTGCATTCATTATACGCGGGCTTGTATCACTTATGATTTAATCCAAAAGTACTTTATTAACTTAGTAATGAACTCAACAACTAAAACTAGTAAACTAGAAAAAGAACGGATAAACTTTTTAGAAGAGCAGAATTTTTTTTTAGTTTTTTAAAATGGATCCAAAGTGGTGCATTATATATGATCATCACTCTCCCTTTTTGTTACAATTTGACAAATGAAGATGAAATACATGAAACATATGAGAAGTAGGAATAAGATCAAATATTAAACATAAAAAAGTTCAAATATTAACCAAAGAATTCAAGAGTTTCATAATTTTTAAACATAATATTTAAATCATCAAGTCAATAAAATAAACATCACTCAGACTCAGAAGTAGACAAAGCTGGCATCTCAAGATCAATATTTTTTAAGCTCTTATTTATACAACGAAAGTACTTTTTCATATACTTCATGTTAAGCTTTTGATTTAAAATTTGAACTTCCTGAGAAACATGCAAAGCATCCATCTAATACTCAAAAACAGATAGTCTCTCATTAAAGTTAGAATAACGATAATTAGTTTCATCATCATATTCAATTAATTCTTCCTCTAATTCGTTGAAAATGGCATCCATATCAACATCTTCACCATCTTCATGCCTGTTGCTATGTACGCCTTGTTGCTTAGGTAGAGGAGTTAAGTTCATTATATGTAAATTTAAATAGTTAAAACGAAGCTCAGATTCCAGTGCCTCAATAGAATAAATTTTGGCTCAAAAAGATAACGCGAGAAATGTCATAAGGTAACTAAACGAAATATAACCGTGCTTTGGGTGCATCCGATAATAAATAATGGAGTAACAAATGAGAGTTAAATGACAAATTTTGATTCTAATATCTATTGCATGAAGGATATGAACCATGAACAGAGTGAGATCGATTTTGTTACTGGCTCTTGCATAAATAGTAGAAGTAAAAAAACAATGAAGAACACGGTACTTAGAAAAAAGTTTTCCAATTGGTAGAGCATTGCCCGATCTCTAATCTGCATCAAAACCACATAGTATTCTGGTAATATATTCTCTCTCAGAATTTAACATCTTGTCCATAAGAGGAGTAATTAGAATTCTATCATCCGCCAATTCAATTTTCATTAAAGATGCAATAGTGGAGGGTTTAATTGAAATTGTTTTCTCTAAAAATTTTATTTTAAAAAAGATGTCATTTTTTAAAGAAATATCTGAAATAGAGGAATGCATCCATTAAACTGTATATCGATATGCATTTCTTCCTCATTGAAGAACCTTTTTCCATCCAACTTTAGAAAGAAGCCCATGCAACCCATATTCAGCGATATGATTAAGATTTACAAATCTTTCAATGATAATGCTCATTGATTTAAAATTTCAAAGATTTTTGGGGTCATCCTCCGGTGGACGGATGGTCTAAATCCCACGAGAAACGAATTAGGATGAGAAACCAGTTTATAATTGTAACATCCCGGATTTTTCACTGTTTCGAATTTCCAAAAATTCTTAAATTTTATTATTATTAATTAATCTATAATGTCACTTAATGACCGTCAACACTTAATGTTAATATATACATGAGTGAAACCAGTAAATAACCGGTAACGTCCACAGTGTCCTGGGGCATTCACGTAGGATTTGTCGCAGGACCATTCGTTTAGACTACTCGTGGTGAGGTACTACAAGTTAATTAATTTAGGATTATCCCATTAGAGTAGACCAGACGTGTTATGATAGGACCTAGTGTGGGCCGCCAAGCCAGATGACCGTTTGTACTTAGCAGCAGCCCGTGCGGGCCACACAGCGACGCAGGAAGGTCAGAAAATTATAAAACTTTAGGGAACACTAGATCTCACTGGGCTTGAGGTCCATCGCGGACCTCAGACCCAGTGGACACCCAGAATTGGGATCTGGCACATGTCAAATGCACCTCACTAATGCCAGAATTGGAATCTGGCACTTGCAAATGAAACCGAGACTCTGGATTTTTCAGCTGTCGAATTTCTTTCAAATTTACAGTGAAGGTCTAATGTATTTTCCTACTCCCGTCCACAAAATCTGGAACCCGATTATGGCACGGTAACTGTTGATCGCAAATCAGACCCGTACGATCAAACCAAATATCCGATCGTTCCTAAATTTTGCATGGCCCTTCATCGGGCCATGGTCCACCTATCCTATAAGTTTCATGGCTAGGGGACCACCAGAACCTCTCCAATCACTGGAATAGACCCCGTAGGGCCATTTAAAGATTGGAACCGTATGATCAAACCCCATATTTGTTCATCCATTTGCTCCCAAACTTTGCATGACCCCTCATCAGGCCATGGAGCACCTGTCCTATAAATTTTGTGACCAGGGACCCATCAGAGCAACTCCGTTACTCTTTTAGCCTAAAACCGACAGTTTAGAGTAAGTACGACCAAATCTCCACTTTCACTAGTTATAAATAGGCCACACCATGAACATAGTTAATCCAAATCCTAATCATCGCCCACGAGAAATCTCACTACCTAATTCATTCCAGAAATGCTCCAATTTTCTGAACAAGCGTTAGACCGCTCGTTGGCGGGCCACTAGTTCCAAAACTATAAAAGAATGTCCGTCTCTCTGGGCTCGACGTCCATCGTGAAAGTCAGACCTGGGTGTTATCTAGAACCGCTCAACTTGAGCCAAAGGACGAGTGCATGAAAAATGTAAATATCCTAAAGAAAGGAGCTAGAACTTAAGTGAATTGGGTCGTCCACTCTTATGCAAAGTTGAGAATTTCAGACCGTTGGTTTGTGACTAAACTTCACACGTAGAGTAAGGATATTTTCCTTCTCATATTCGTATAGTCACGGCCCCAATCAACCATCGGTGACCGTTGAACAAACTTATAATCATATTTATCGATCGGCGCATCCAAATGGCAGGCCGATCATATCCATACGTAGATCATCATTAGGGCCAACTATCCTACGGTGTATATCAATATGTATGCCCCGTAGTGGGCCTTAGAGGTTAGAAAAACCCTCCCATAGGGCTATTATGGTAAAAACCTAGACATTGGGGCCATTTGCACCAAATATTACACTATAAAAGGGCCTCATTTGGGGCACCCCTCTCCCCATACGAATTTGCCCTAGAGAGGGAAAGAGAAAGAAAAGGAGAGAGAGGAAGAAAGAGAGAAAGAGAAGGTAAAGAAGAGTCAAGGTGGACTCCAAATTCGTGTGGGGCCCAAGAGCATCAACCCCATTAACACCCTATCTTCTTCCAAGGGAAACCCATCATCAAAACTCTAGGAAACGTTCGCCGGTCTCCTAGGGAAGATCCTCCATCTCTTTCTTCTTGAATCTCATGATCTAAGGAGGGATTTATACAAGATTCTAACATGCAATTGCATGCTCTAGGGATTCCGGCCGTCCGGCCCCCAAATTCGAGCTTTCCTAGGTCAGTTCGAGACTCCACGGACCCCATAGGTGCAGACTATTGCTCTTAGGTGGCCTAGCACCAATTCTATTATAAGTTTAATGATTTTGATTGCTTGGATGCTATGATTGGAGAATCTAAAGAAACCCTAGGAATTGTATGTCGGTATGGAATTGTATGATTGACTCTCTCATGATGTGTTCTTGCCTCTAACATGATTTTATATATGTTTGATTACATGCTCATGCCTTGTTCATTTTTCCCATATGTTGTTGCTTCATGGTATGTATGATTCACTACTCTTGTGCATATGATTTCCTATGATGGAGGAAGTGCTTAACTTCCTCACCAAACCACACACTCACATACACTTTGTTTCATGATAGCGGTAGCTTGCTTGTTAGGGATATTTGATTCGTGTGATTGAGTTGCATGAAATTATGAGGATGATATGCTGGTTGATAACTTGAATAGTTGGCATGTTATAGATCATCATCATACTATTGGGTTGGTCAGGAACATGAGGAGAGCGAAGGTGGTCCCGTTGGTAGAACCGCCTCGAGACTAAACCTATGGATTTGGGCAGGTTTGTTCGGGTGGCTGTAGTTCGACTACATGGGTCTCTTGTGCCCGATGTCACTCGTCTCACGCTCGTCTGACTCTTGCGGTTTAATCTACTGTCTGACCAACCCTGTTTGTTAACCCTGTATGCTCACATATGTATAGAACCTGAACCACCCTACAACCGTTGCAGCCCATTAATAACTCACTTGAAATTGGTCCACAGGCTCATGAGCCGGGCATGGTGGAATGGGACACTGTGTCCGAGCTGTCGGCCTACGCTGGGGTACCGCGCCTCCCCGTAGTGACCACGAGCTATCCCTTTCTCTTGGCACTCCTCATGTGCTTGAAGTCGGAGATGAGGAACCCGACGGGATCACGGACCGCGAGATCTTGGCCTCACGCATTGGGGGGTCTTGGCCTCACAACCAGCTTAGGGCATTGATATGTGGGGTGCATCAGATTCTCAAAACTGCTGGATGAATGGACTTAACTAACAACTCTGCTAACACAATCGCATTGCATAGCATTAGTTAGGGTGGCGACTCGGAAGTCGATGTTGCAATGAGGGAGTGCTGACATACGCGATCGTTAGATGGAGTCGCTCGAGGGAGTGTTGTGGCGAGGGCATGTATCATATCATTCTGCATACATGCATTTTAAATAAGAGTTACTAGTTATTGTTGATTATCTATTTTTTATTAAATTCATATTATAATTGATACCTGTTAAAACTTAAGATTAATAGCACCCACTGAGTTGATCACTCACTCCCACTCTAGGATGGTGTTTTAAAATACCAACCAGACCCTCTCATAGTTGCAGGTGATACGGAGCAGGGGGAGCATGGTGATGTTACTCTCGACGAGGTGGAGCTGTCATACTTTCAGTTGATGGACGACTCCCCATCAGCTTAATCAGGCGGGATTTGGATCGCTGAGTTACGGACTCAGCTTTATTCTTTGGGGTCATAGTATTCTTTTGTTTATTTTTGTTGGGCAACGCCTTGGGTGACCCTTTTATATTCCTTTGGACTTGTACATATATATATCTCTTTCACTTCAGTAAACTAGTTGTGGTTGCATTTCATGCTCCAAGTAATTTCAGGCTGCGCGTTTAAACTTGATTAATCTTAAAAATCATAAAATTGATGATAAGTGACACTCCGAAACTCGGGAGTCGAGCGTATGCACGACCCCCGATTTTTCAGGGCGTTACAATAATTTTCGTACGTAATGTCTAGATTGATATTCAATCACTTTTAATCAAGAAGGAAATAAAAAGAAAAAAAATCAACGCTAATTGAAATAACCCAACACATGGATTTCAAAACTCAAGAAAAAAGGTTGAATCACAATGAGAATGCAATGAGCACCTTAAATCAACAATAAAATGGACTTAAATGCACTTACAAGCAAGTAATGGAGGTTGGGTAACCGAATGAAGCACTAACAAGCCGAAGAAGAAGAAGCGAATTTGGAAAATTTGAGATTTTAACACATTTTAAAGAATGTACAGCATCGTCGTTGGTTGACTGGACACCATGTTCATGTTGGGGGCCTTGCACAAATCCTTAGGATCTAGCCCTTCAGAATAAACCAGAATTATGGGATAATAAAAGCAATGAAATAAATCAAAGCACAACCACACACCACACAAGAGAATTTTATGTGGAAAACCCTAAAAGAGGTAAAAACCACGGGACCTCGTCCAGATCAACAATCCATATAAAGCAGAACGTTACAACTGTCTTCACTCTCGCAGGAGCAGATAAATAATAAAAGAATAAAAAAAATAGAGAGATCTCACCGATTATGAAGACGTAAAAGCGCTGAGACTACAGCTCCTTTACACAAGCTTCCTCTCTCTCTTTCCTCTCACTCTCTCACCCTAAACCCTTTAGCAAAACCCTTGCAAAGCTTTTAAGAAACCCTTGGGTTTTTCTCATACACATCATGCCCTAGAAAAACTCTAGAAATCCCTTTTTATAGTTTTAGGAAACTCCCTTCCGCATCCCAGTTGCAAAAGGACTTGTGACACGAAATCTGTGCAAAATCATGGAATGAATCTGTATAACCATGACTGGTCGTGCGCCACCCATGACCAGTCGAACGCCACATACGACCGGTCGTGCACCTCCCACGACCGGTCGAGCACCGCGGAGAAAAATATCCAGACTTCCTTAGACTTTGAGTCGTGCAACTCACGACTAGTTGAGCACCAGCCCACGATCGGTCGACAACAGGTCGAAAAACTTCATCAAATCTCCCCCTTTTTGACCCAGGAGGGATTTACCTTCTTCAAGCCAACCTGGTTTCTACAAAACTCAAACTTTCCCTTGAGCAAAGCTTTGGTCATCATATCTGATCCATTATCGTCTGTGTGAACCTTCTCAAGCTGTAACACCTTATGTTCCAAAGTATCCCTGATTCAGTGATATCAAGTCTCAATGTGCTTCGACTTGGAATGCTGACTTGGATTTTTGCTCAAGTGTATAGCTCTCTGACTATCACAATAAACCACGTGCTTCTCTTGCTTTAGGCTAAGTTTCTTTAGGAACTTCTTCATTGAAAGCATCTCTTTACATGCTTTTGTGACTGTAATGTACTCGGCCTCTGTCGTCGATAATGCTACGACCCTCTGTAGCTTGCTCTGCCAAGAAACCGCTCTCCCTGTAAATGTGAACATGAACCCCGATGTATACTTCCTGGAGTCTATGTCACCTGCCATATTTACATCTGTGTATCCCTCTAGCACAGGTTTACCGTCAACATGGCATAAGCTCAACCTGGATGAGCCTCTTAGATGCCGCAGTATCCATTTCACTGCTGACCAATGCTCTTTGTCAGGATTGGCAAGATATCGGCTCACAACACCAACCACATATGCTATGTCTGGGCGTGTACACACCATAGCATACATCAAACTTCTTACGGCTGACGCGTGGGGTATTTTTTGCATCTCTTCCACCTCTGCCTTCGTCTTGGGACACTGCCTGTCGTTCAATCTGAAGTGACCATCCAGTGGAGTACTGACCAGCTTCGCTACATTCATATTAAACCACTCTAGGACTTTCTCAATATACCGCTCTTGTGACAGCCAAAGTTTTCTGCTGCTTCTGTCACGGGTCATCTCCATTCCTAATATCTGTTTAGCCGGGCTCAAGTCTTTCATCGCAAAAGACTTGCCCAACTCCTGTTTCAGCCTGTCGATCTTCTTGATGTCTTTTCCCATGATGAACATGTCATCAACGTATAATAGCAGAACTAAGAAATCACCATTTGAGAACTTGCGCGTGAACACACAGTGGTCCGACTCCATTCTGTCATACCCATACTGTAACATGAACGAATCAAACTTCTTGTACCATTATCGTGGAGCTTGTTTCAGCCCATATAAGCTCTTCTTCAACCTACATACCATATGCTCTTTGCCCTTGACTTTGAACCCCTCTGGTTGGTGCATGTAGATCTCTTCTTCTATGTCACCATGGAGGAAAGCAGTTTTAACGTCCAACTGATCTATCTCCAGATCCATGCTAGCCGCCAACCCAAGCAACACCCGTATGGATGTCATCTTCACCACTGGTGAGAATATCTCCTTGAAGTCTATGTCTTTCCTCTGACCAAACCCTTTCACCACAAGTCTGGCCTTGAACCTCGTCTGTGAATTCTTCTGGTCTACCTTCTTTCTGAACACTCGCTTGTTACTTAAAGCTTTCTTGTCATTAGGTAGTTTCACCATGTCATAAGTGTGGTTCTTATACAAGGATTCCATCTCCTCTTGCATAGCTTTCAACCACTCCCCCTTATGCTCGTCGGCTAGGGCCCCAGAATAATTTTTTGGGTCTCCCCCATCAGTCAGCATAATGTACTTATGCGGCGAGTACCTCTTGGACGACTGCTTATCCGTAGATGACCTCCTCACCTGTGGCTCTACAGGTGGATCAGGTGGGGGCTACTCCCCCGGTCCATCTTCTGAAGGAACTCCCTCATCTTCTGCACCTTTCTATACTCCCCTGTCATCAAGCACTACGGGAAAAATAATCGGATCTATGTCATCTACCTCACTTGAACTAGGTTGGTTCATCTCTGGCTTACCAATGTCTTCTATACATCGATCTTCAAAGAAAACCACATCTCTGCTCTTGACAAGCTTCTTCTCGGTCAAATCCCACAATCTGTAACCGAACTTTTCATCACCGTACCCTAAGAACACACATTACTTGATCTTCATATCGAGCTTGGACCTTTCATCCTTTGGTACGTAAATGGATGCCCTGCATCCAAACACCCTGAGATGACTGTACGATGGATCCTGTCCAGTCCACACCTTCTCAGGTACTTCTCCATTCAATGGGGCTGATGGAGACCTATTTATCAGATACACCGCTGTGTGCATTGCTTCTCCCTAAAACGTCTTGGACAACTTTGCATGGGATAACATGCATCTGATTCTCTCAACAATGGTGCGATTCATTCGCTCAGCTACATCATTATGCTGGGAGATCTTGGAAACCGTCTGTTCATGTCGTATACCCAGGGACTTGCAGTACTCATGAAAGTCACCAATGTATTCACCACCATTGTCGTGTGCGGATGCACTTTGATGATCTACTTGTCTCTCTCTTGACCATAGCATGAAATAATTTAAACACACCTAAGACCTCGTCCTTAGATTTCAATGCATAAACCCAAACCCTCCTAAATGCATTATCTATAAAAGTAATAAAATATAATGCCTCACCCAAAGTTTTTGTCCTCATAGGACCACAAGCATTAAAATAAACTAAATCTAATGCATGTACTTTATTAACATGAGAAGCAGTTTTAACGAATAAAACTCTATGATGTTTTCCTGATAAATAATTAAGATAGGTTTTAAGAGGCGTACCTGTCAGGTCTGGAAGGAGCCGCTTCCTCACTAGTAGCTGAAGCCCTTTTTCACTCATGTGGCGTAGACGCCTGTGCCACATGTCAATAGCTGAATCTTCCATTTGCGTTCAACCCACCCTTGCATACACTGAGACATGCCTTGTATAGGGTACAATACTTTTTTTCTCTAGCTGCGATCAACGAACCCTTAATGAGCTTCCAGCGCCCACTAGCAAACCGGCTTTCATAGCCATATCATCCAACCTTCCCATCGACATCAAGTTGAGGCGAAGGTCTGGAATATGCCTCACATCCCTAAGAACCAATGTGCAGCCTACATCGGTCTTCACACAAATATCACTAACCCCTACGATCTTCGATACGCCAGAATTTTTCATTTTCACAGTCCCATAGTCACCTGACTTGTAGCTTGTGAAGAGTCCCTACGTGGAGTCGCATGAAAAGAGGCTCCCGAGTCTATCACCCATTCGGTGTCCTAACTCGTAGCCGTGAGACATACATCATGATCTGTAGAAAGAATAACTATAATGTCGCCATCTGAAGCAACCGCAGTGAAATCTGATTCATCTTCTTTCTCATTTCTTTTTCCTTTCTTGTCATTCTTAGCCTTACAACATTCATGTTTATAGTGGCCCTTCTTGCTACAATTCGAGCATTCAACATCTTTTCTGTTACTCGACTTGCCTCTTGATTTATCTCGGGCCTTCCCGCCCTTCCTGTTCTTTCCTCTTCACCGTTCTTGTGTTACAAGGGCCTCTTACTGAGTGGACCCCTCAGAATTTCTTCTTGTCTCTTCATTGAAGAGACAGCTAGTCACCTGTTTCATGGATATCTTTCCATTTGATGCGGAGTTACTTAGAGTCACCACCAATGTTTCCCAACTATCAAGCAATAAACTAAGTAAAAGTAAATCCTACAATTCATCTTCCAGGACCATCTTTATAGAGGAGAGTTGGTTCACTATATTTTTGACCTCATTCATGTGCTCAGCTACAGAACCATCATCCTTGAACTTGAGATTCACAAGTCAACTTATTAAAAATTTTTTATTACCGGTTGTCTTCGTCTCATACAGCCCTTCTAATTTTAGCCATAGGCTAGCGGCTAAGATTTTCATAGACACATGGTGAAACATAGAATCATCCAGCCATTGCTTAATAAACCCCACCGCCTTCTGGCCCCTTCCAATCCTCATTAGACATATCCTTGAATTTTGCTGATATGCCTAAAATTGAAGAATATAGGTCCTTGCAATAAAGCAAGTCCTCCATCTTTGCCTTCTATATGGTCCAGTTAAAATTAATGAGGCTGATCATCCTTGATGAGCCACCTTCCATAATTTCAAACCGATCCTACCCATTTAATGAACTTAGCTCTAATACCACTTTGTTGGGGGCCTTGCACAAAACCTTAGGATCTAGCCCTCCAAAAAAAACTAAAATTATGGGATAATAAAAGCAATGAAATAAATCAAAGCACAACCACATACTACACAAGAGAATTTTACGTGAAAAACCCTCAAAGAGGTAAAAACCACAGGACCTCATCGAGATCAATAATCCACTATGAAGCAGAACGTTACAACTGTCTTCACTCTCGCAGGAGCAGATAAACAATAAGAGAATAAAAAAAATAGAGAGATCTCACCGATCACGAGGACATAGAAGCGCTGAGACGATGACTCCCTTCCACAAACTTCCTCTCTTTCTTTCCTCTCACTTTCTCATCCTAAACCCTTTAGTAAAATCCTTACAAAGCTTTTAGGAAACCCTTCTTGTGTTTTACTCATACACATCATGCCTTAGAAAAACCCTAGAAATTCCTTTTTATAGTTTTAGGAAACTCTCTTCCACATCCCAGTTGCGAAAGGACTTACGACATGAAATCCGCGCAAAATCGCGTAACGAATCTGCGTAACCACGACTGGTCGTGCGCCACCCACGACCGGTCGAACACTACCTACGATCGGTCGTGCACCTCCCACGACCGGTCGAGCACCCCGGAGAAAAATATTCAGACCTCGTTGGACTTTGAGTCATGCAACTCACGACTGGCTGAACACCAGCCCACGACCGGTCGTACAGGGCTCACAACCGGTTGACGACGGGTCAAAAAACTCTATCAGTTCAGCTGACCGGACAGTCTAGCTATTGTTTGGTTGGACGAAAATATTTTTCATTTTCACTTTTTATTTTTAATTTTATTTTTCTTTGAAATTCAAAATAAAAATAAAGATAAAGAAAGAAAAAAAATAACTTTAAGAAGATGATTAAATAAAATACAAGCCAATATTATGCCTTAAATTAAAAAATTTAACATTTGTTGAGTGATTTACTTATAATATCTGTAAATCGCTTTTCAGTTTGAATGTATTCCAGCATAATTGACTTTTCTTCAACTAACTCTCGTATATAATGATATCTGATGTCAATATATTTTGTATGAGAATGTTGGATAGGATTTGTAGATATATTAATTGCATTGATGTTATCACAATACAAATTCATTGTGTCTTGAATCATGTCATAATCAATCAGCATTCGCTTCATCCACATAAGCTGAGAGTACAAGCATTTCCTACAACAATATAATATTTCACTTTTACAATAGAAGAGTTTTACTTTTTTCTTATCTAGGAGACTTAGATAGTTTATAATGTAGAAACATCCACTAATTGTGGATTTTTTATCATTAATATTTCCTGCCTATATCAGTATATCATGTTATTTGAACAGATATATCATGTAGATACCACAAACCAATAATAACAATACTTGCAACATATCTAATTATGTGTTTGATAGCTGATAAATGAGATTCTTTAAGATTGTATTAATATCTTAGACAAATACCAAAACTAAATGATATATCATGTATACTAGCAGTTAAATAAATCAAGCTACCAATCATGCTTTGATAAAGATGAGAATCAACACTTTTACCTGATTCATCCTTTCATAATCTGAGGGTTGTAATCATCGGAGTATTGAAATTTCTATTATTTTCAAATTCAAACATTTTAACTAAATTCTATGTACACTTAGTTTGAAAGATGAAAATTCTATATTCGATCCGCTTCACTTGAAGTCCAAAAAACTATATTAGCTCAGCAATCATACTCATTGTGAATTCAAACTTTATACGTTCTGCAAACTTATATGATAGATTAGTACATGTACATGTATAAATAATATCATCAACCTATATTTAAACAATCAAAATATCATCATTGGATTCTTTAAAAAACAGAGTATTATCGACACTTTCCCTCCAAAAGTCATGGTTGATTAAAAATTTAGTTAACTTTTCATTGCATGCTCTATGAGCTTGTTTCCAATCATACGAGGCTTTCTTAAGACGATACACATGATCAAGAAATTTGAGATCTTTAAAACCCTTAGGTTATTTAATATATATTTCTTCATTCAAGTCTCCATTTAAAGAAGCATTTTTAATGTCTATTTGATATATTTTAAAAATTTTATAATAAGCAACAAAAATAAAGACTCTAATATATTTAAGGCGGGCAACCAGTGCAAAGGTTTTATCATAATCAATTTCTTCTATTTAAGTGTAACCTCGCACAACCAGTTGTGTCATTTTTTTTACATTTCCAAGCTCATCTGATTTATTTTTAAAAATTCACTTGGTTTGAAGAACATTTTTATCAGATGGTTTAGGAACAAGACACCACACATTATTTTATATTATTTGATTCAGTTCATCTTACATTGTCAAAATCTAGCTTTCATCAGTCAGTATTTTATTTATGTATGCCGATTTAATTTGGAAAGCAAAGCAAACATGATTGCAAATATTTCCAATTTTCTTTTGGTTTGAACACCAGAAAGAGAGTTACCAAGAATCTGATTTATTAGATGGTCTTTTGCCAACCTTAAATCAACAATATTTGATTTAGATGATGGTTTACTTTAATTGATCAGAATGATATCACCATCACCATCATCTTGGCTAACACTTGGATTGATCGAATAAACAACAATTTCAACGTTTATTGATTCTTGAGTTACCGCAGTTCTATTGTTTATAACACGATATGCACAACTATTTAATGTATATTCTAAGAATATTCTTTCATCACTTTTTGCATCAAATTTTTATGGTCACGTAAAATGTAACAATTTCTTTTGAAAGTACGAAAATATTTTACACTGAGTTTTTTCTTAAAACACATTTCATATGCAGTTTTATTTTTTCCAAGTGTAATATAAACACGATTGATTATATAAAAAACATTATTCACGGCTTCAGTCCATAAACATTTATGTAATTTCATATTATTCGACATTATGCTTGTCATTTCCGGTAACACTCTAGTATTCATTTTAGCAAGTCCATTTTGCTGGGGTGTTTTACGTGTTAAAATTTCATGCAATATACCATGATAATTGGAGCATTTCTCAAAATTACTATTTTCAAATTTTGTTCTATGATCACTTATTAGTTTGATTACAAATAATTCTTTTTCAACTTAGATGCGTTTAATAAGCTTTTTGACCTCGTGAAAAGCATCTGACTTTTTTTTCTTCTTATAACACACGCAACCAACACACACTCATGCACGCCATAGTAGAATTTCACCGCCAATGGGTTTCAAACCCAGGACCTCATGTTGAAACTCCTCAAAGTCTACCACTGAGGTAAGGACTGGAACCAAAAAACATCCAACTTATCTCTTAAGAATGTTACCTAAGATTATCTTGTACAGTCATTGACTATAATTAAGAAGGGATATTTCTTTTCTCCTCTACTCTCCGTTCTTGTAAGTCCAACCAAGTCCATGTGGAGAAGTTCAAGAGGTCTAGTGGTGGCTAAGGAGTTCACTTTCTAGTGATAGCTCCTAATTTGCTTGCCAACCTTACAAACACTACACACTTTATTTTCTTTCTTTCCTAGCTTGGGTAAGCCTCACAAGTGATCTCTTTTGCTCAATTTGTAAAGATCTCTATAATTTACATGTCTACGACGTTGGTGCCATAATTTGGTTTCGTTTGTTTAGACCATATAACATGAAAGGTTTGTTAAGCAAGTGTCATTATTATATAGCAATTTTTATAAGTTATGCGACCATTTAATATTACATTTCCTTCTTTATTTATTATTTCAGATGCATAATCAAAGAATCTTACACTATGATTATTGTCACAAATTTGAGATATACTAAGAGGATTATACTTCAATAATTCAACATATAAAATATTTTAAAAAATAAGTAAGTTAGAAATATATACATTACATGTATCAATGATCTTGCAGTTGCTACCATCTCCGAATATAACTAAGACATCATTAGTTTGGTTGATATTTGAGAAAATAGCTTGATTACTTCTCATATGTATAGAACATCTACTGTCTAGGTACCATCTTGAATGGTTACTTACTTTGAAAGTTGTGTGCATGATAATATATTTTATCTTTGAATCTCACTTCATGATAGTTCTAGAATTTGGAGGGTCTCTTTCCTTTTGTTGTCTTTGAGAGTTATGATTTCTCCTATTTTTATTTACTCCTTTCTTATTTGAGTTAGCCTTCAACAGTTCTTTGAGAAAGTCCATTATTTTATCAGCAAGAGGAGGATTGTTAATTTCTCTCATTTAATATATTTGGTTGTTGGCAAAGGCTTTCTCTTTAAAAAATTATTGGAATGATTTTTCATTTTTGAAGATATTTTTCTTGTAATCAAATTTACTACCTTTCAGAGTTTCTACTTTATAGTTTGAGGATTCTCCTTTCAAAAAAGTATGATTAGAAGTCTTGGGCTTTAGATTGTTGTACTTATTATAGTCAATGCCAGACTTGTCACCATACCAGCGAGATGAAGTTATTAATTTTTCAAGTTTTGGTCTCTTTGGGTGTACTTCCAAGTATCCTTTAAACTCTGAAGTGAACGAACTTCATTCTCAATTTCTCTTAATCATATTTAAGATTTTAAAATTCTGTAATTTTTAAACTTAAATTTAGTTTGAATTTTTCAAAACAATCAGAAAATGAGATTTTCTCATGACAGATTTTTCAAGTTCTAATTGCAATTCCTCGAATTTTTTATTTTGTATTTTTAATTTTGCTGCAATTTTGTAGCTTTATATGAAAAGAACATCATAAGCTTCTTGAAGGTCTTCTTCATTTTCAGAATTACTTCCGAAAATTTCATATTCAGATGTTTCACTATCTTCTAGAGTTATAACTTTGGTTATTGTCGTAAAGGTATTTTGTTCTCTTACTTCTTCTTGATATGATTTATCAGTTTCTGAATCAATTTCAGATTATGATGATTCATGCCAAGTAACAATCATACACTTTCTTTTTAATTTATTTTTTAAATATATTTTGAAGCAAGATGCCCAAACTTAGAGCAGTTATAACATTGGGTGTCTTTGAATTTAGTTTTCCAATAGTTAACAAGTACCATTTCTCTTGTCAAAAGATTTTTTAAAATCATTTTTCCTTCTATTTTTGAAAATTTTATAAATTTTCTTTGCCAATAGAGTTATATCATCCCCATTCTCCTTATTATCGAAGGTGACTTTATCCCCTACAAGATCAAGCAAGGGATTTTTGACAGGTCGGAGTCGGGTCCTCCCGACTCCCATCTTGTCGACAGATTCAATAAAGAAGATGTCATTCGAGCTGCCGGTGTCCACTAATATTCGAAATACTTTGTAGTTTGCTATAGTCATGGTCATCATTATAGGGGTGGTGGACACCTTGGGCGTCCTCTTCGTTAAATGTTGTTCCTTCGGAGGCCTGCTGGTGACATGAACTTGATGCTCCGAGCTGTTGTGACTGATACTTCGGGCATGACCTCTTCATGCTCGGTTTGAATCTTCTCCTCTAGTGGGTCTATATTGAGCGTGAAATATTGCATATTCCCCCTTATTTATACATTGGTTTTATAAACGTGATAGTACTTAATCAATTTAATTATGCATGTTTTCATGTGCGAGGTGATTTTGAAAGCTTAAGGTAAAATTGATGTCAAAAGAAAAATTTATGCTTAAAATATTATTAAATGCAGATTTGGAGATTTTGAAGTCATTAATGAAGAATTCGCATGCCAAAAATTTAAGGAAACCAAGTGAGGAATGAAGAGAATTAAAGATTTGAAGTGACGAAAATAAATTTTGAAATTGTCCTTTAAAAAAATATATATTTTGAAATTGTCCTAAAAAATATATTCCAAAACTCCGAATCTAAAAAATGAAAGTTTTAAAAATCCATTTTAGGAACTGGGTAGAGTGTGTAAATTTGAAGCAGTTTCTAAATTTTTCCAACTCAGTACGAAAGTTGGAGTTCCAAAACTATAAATAGGACTTCCTAGGATGCTCCAAAGTATGTTCTAGGGTTTGAAAAGGTCTCAAGGAGCATAGCAAAAGTGTGAAGCAGCCACCAAAGATTTTTTCTTCTTCCCTAATTTATTTTTCATGCTTTGTTTAAGAGATTTGGTTTCAATCATGTCTATAGTTGGCTAAACCTCTTAATTAAGGCAGAGAGGTGAAGCTTGTAGCGTGTTTGGATGATTATCTTGTTTTGATTCTTTCTTATTGAACCTCATTGATTTATAGTTTGATATTAAAGGAATATTTTCAGTTTTCTATGATTTATTGTGACTCAAATTACAAGAGATGATGTGATAGCTTTAGATATCTTCTTTTTCTATTTTGAGATTGTGAGATTGACAAATTTTGTTGTTCACCATTGTCTCTTGGGCATGGTAGGGTGATGAAATCTCTTCCAATCATCACAATTCTCCTCCATTGAGAATTAGGTCAATGAAAAGTTCATATTTGATTTAAATTGTTTTATCTTCCAATTAGATAGAATGACTCTAATTCCAATTGTGTTCCTTGAATGAAGTAAGGTAGCATCTTAATAGCTACAAGTGGATCCTTGGCACCCTAGTTCCCACCTTTAAATTTATAAGTTTTAATCAACATTATTTACTATTACTCTCAGATTGCAATTTAGATCTTTTTCTAATTCTAGTTCTAATTATTTTCAGAATGCGTACAAGTTTAGTCCGTGTGGATTCAACCTCAATCTTATCGAGTTATTACTACATCACGACCTTACACCTGGGGTTGTGAACAGTCCGTCAAAGATGGTGCAAATTTCCCCAGTAGCTTTGTTGTTGATGGGTTGTTTGTTCTTCCTATCTTCCCGTTCTTTTTTCTTGTCAACATATTCTCACAAATGTCCGTTACGGATGAGGGCTTCGATTTCCTCTTTTAGATCAAAGCAGTCGCTAGTGGAGTAACCATACTCATGGTAGAAGTGGCAGTACTTCTGTTTGTCCCATTTGTCGGCATCGGTCTCCATCTTGTTTGGCCATTTGAGAAGTCATTTGTCCCGGACTTGCTCAGGTGTAGCGTTGAGGGGAGTGTCGGAGTTGAACCTGCTCTCAAGCCGTCTACTGGGACGCCGACTCCTAGTTGAGTCATTGTCCTTTCTTCATTTGTTGCTGTTGGCTGAGGCTTATTCCTCCTTAGGTCATTTTTCCTTAGTCGAGTTGTCTTTGTTCTGAGCAACTTTTCGCGAGCTACAAAGCTCCTCGACGTTGGAGTATTTCTGAGCTCGATTGAGGAGATCGGTCAATGTTGTTGGTGGGTTCTTACCATGTGAGAAGAGGAACCTCCCCTCCCTTAGGCTTTCCATCATGGTGGCTAAGGAGATCTGGTCTGATTAGCCCTTGATTTGCATTGCTTCCAGGTTGAAGTGTTTAATGTAGTCCTTCAATAGTTCGCCTTCTTTTTGGATGATGGTGACGAAGTGAGTGGTTGGTTTGAGCCTTTCCTTTCCTCCGATGAAGTTAGTGATAAATGCTTTGTTGAGTTGTGCAAATGAGCTAATGGATTATGACTTCAATTGTCGGAACCACTTCCCTGCTCCTGTTAGGGTTAAGAAAAATGTCTGGTACATAACCGCGATTGATGCGCTATGAAGTTTCATCCAAGCCCTAAAAGATTCCAGGTGTTCAATCGGATCAGTGTTTCCAAAATAAGGGGCGATCAACGACATTTGAAACTTAAGCGGGAGCTGGTCATTGTTGTATTTCTCCAAGTGTAGGGTTCACAAGTAGTATCTTGTGAGCATAGGGTCGATCCCACAGGGAGATGGATTAAGAGAATGGAAAATCAAATGCAAAACTAACTAAATAACGGAAACAAACCTATAAAAATTCTAACTAAACGAATGCAATGATTTTGACAGTATGACTTTGAAATGGAATTCAATTAAATTAAATTTTTATTTTTTTTAAAAAAAAAAAACAAGCTTCAAAGTTCCACACATAGATTAATAATCCATGAATTATGATGACTTTGATAACACAATCAGGATCCGACCACTATGGTTGACCTAATCGAAAAATAAAATAGTTCAATTAATTGAGTAAATGACATAAGAGATTATAGAATCATGAATTAACACCATTAAAATATACCCTCAAGCGCCATTGATTGTAATCATTCAATATCCATAAGATAATTAATCAAATAATATAGCAAGTTAAGAATATCTCACATCAAGGAAATCTTATTGATCTAAGTTAAGCCTAAGCATCCATCATATGGATCTCACATGATGAATTAAAAACCTAAACCTAGATAATTAATAATATACATTCACCATTCATATCATCATTTTAAACGGTCAATCATCACAACTAAAGGATCATTAAGCCCATGTGCTTCCCTTCTAGCTTGAACTAGAGTGAATTAGAAAAACTTAATTAATTTGAAAGCAGAAAGCAAGTAGAAAGTATTCAACATCATTAGAACTTGAATTGAAACAAATTAAAATACTCAAAAAAAATTGAAGCAAATCTGAAGATGACGTGTCATTCTTTTCCCAAAAGTATACTTTTTTTTAAAAAAAACTAATAAGAATCTAAAAAAATTTGTAAAAAAAAAATTCTAAAACAATGAAACTTGAGAGCCTTGGCTTCAATAGTCATGCCCTATTCTCTTCATAAGTTGGTGGAAGATCTTTTAAAGAATAAAATTGATTTCGTTTACGTAACAATTTCCCTTCACATGCTTTAGTCGTACAAGAGCAAGTGTCATGCCCCAAACAGGGAAACTGAGCTCATAAAATTTCCGATTGCTGAATTCGATGCCGATAGCCTCTGTAGTACCCCATTCTCGGTAGTACCCCAATCTCGGTTCCCAATGCGTATACACCAGATTCCGATCCTAGGATCCTGCAAAGAGGATTTTTTAACGTATATTTATCTCGTAAGAAGCATAACCACAAGTTTACCCATATCACAAAGGCAACATCATCATCACATATCCACTAATATAAATATTTGAGTACAGAGTCGAAGGAAAAATACATATATAAAAATCAAGCTCCAGAAGTCCGCTGCATGCTCCAAGCTCAATGCTGTTACAACTTAACATCACCTGCACGCATCTATCGTGCATAAGCTTATAGAAAGTTTAGAGAATGGTGTACGTGTGTGCACAAGGTAAGTATCAACTATTCAATATAGTGTCATAATCATACAATATCAAAAATACTGGCAAGACCATGAATCATACGATATCAGAGTAAGTTAAAATACTGACAAGTCCATATGTCATATAATTTCAAAGTACGCAATACAGATCAGCTATATAAATGAGGAGCCATAAAGAGCCAAATATCAGATGTCGAGGATGCAATGCAATATACAATTCCTGATGAGTTTACGAATACCATCAACCATATCTAGACCATATAAATGTAAAAACACAGTAACCTAAAATGCCATAAGCAACAGATGTAATGGAATATACGGTGCGAATGGGATGACCAGGCTGGAGCGTGAAGTCGGGATGATAGTATGTAGTATCGCAGGCTACGTGGTCTACTACAAGGGACTTCTATCCAAACCTCATACCTAATGTGGATAGTCAGACTCAATGTGGTAAACTCCTGATCTCAGGTTAATTGCGTGCCCCAACCAAAATCCTGGTCATTGCGAAGATACACGTAATAAATAGTTATGCACCACCAGCCCAAGTGGATAGTGAATGAATGAATGAATGAGTATGCAACTCCTGTTCTACAAATCTGTACTGTACATCTCTGGGATCATCACCGGGGTCTAGTACACTCTACATGCAAATCGTCGTCCACTGACGCGCAACCATGCAAGTGGAAGAGACCTCACTATCTGCTTGACCAGTAGTTAACCAATATCTACCCGGTACGTCAATAGCAAACCCATTCAAGAGCTGCTCAAACTCAGCTTAGCTATCCCTCTACTCTCGGGCGGGTAAGGTCACACCCCCTCCCAACCGACCATGACACAGTGGAAGATGCGGCCTCCTAGTATTCGGCACTTTGGCGCTTATATATCCACTTGGTCTCGATGTTGGGGCGTCTCCTGGCCATGGAGGTTTAGGGACTTTCACCCACGGACATCCAAAGTGCCCAGATGCTCGAACCAAACATTTCTAGTGTCCCATCTAACTATCCATGACATGCTTATGAAGGCTACAACCCTGATGTTGCTAGTGCGTATAGTAATCACAACACACAATGCAAGATGCATGAGTCATACAATTCAATCATGCATCAACCCTGTGCATATCGTGCGGTCGTGAGAGACAATCTCCGCCTATCAGGAAGTCTCATAACAACCTGGCCAATGACATATGCAATGGTTAACCACATCTTATAACAAACATGCAGATGATGCGTATGGGCATGTATCATAATGCTATATTGTCACATACTCATAATCGGTATCAATAACAGACATTGACAATCGACCTCGATCATGTGGACATTCAACCAACATTGCCCCCAAGGAATGGCCCCCATAAAGCCTAACATATAGTAGGCCCATGGTCTTATATAAGGGCCAAATATACAACATCATGAGCCTCACTCAAGAACTTAATACACATTACGATGGGCTTTTCACATTGGCCTAACATACATTACAATAAGCTCCATCGCCTGACCCTCATTGCATCACAATGGGCCTAATCACATAGGCCTCATATACATTACATTGAGTTTTAAACTCAGGCTGAATACACATCACAACGGGCCTTGAATACGGGCCGCATATACATCACATTGGGCCTCAAACACAGGCTGAATATACAATAAAATGGGCCTCATCATATGAGCCGAAAATACATTACAATGGGCCTCATCATATGGGCCAGAAATATACCACAATGGGCCTCGTATACATCAAGTGGACCTCGTCGATGGGTCGCAACAATAGGCCTCATCAAGTGGGCTGCATCAGTAGGCCACACTAATACATATCAAGGTGGTCCTCAGGGGTGGGCCACAAATATATCCAAGTGAGTCATAAAAACATCATATTGGATCTCGTCAATCGGTCTCAATATCTGGCCTTGATAATCAGAATCAGCCTCAATAATTGACCTCGACAGTCAGCCTTAACAATAAAAATTGATTGATAATCGACCTCAACAATCAGAATTGAAATTGGGTTCAACAATCGAAATCGGAATCGATCCGACAATCGGAATCGTCCTTGGTAATCAGAATCGGCCTCGATAATCATAATCGGTACCGACACTCAGAATCGATGAAGGTAGGGTCCATAGATGGATGGCCGATGATGGTCCAAGCAATATTAATGGGGCCCATTCATTTAGGTTAACCCACTAGAGAATGATGAGAATGGGCCTAACCAGGCCTACGTGAAGGTCACAATGTGGACGTTCAACCATCATTGCCGATCAATGTGGTCTTTTAACCAACATTACAACCAAGAAATGATGCTCATAGGGTCAATCATATAATGGATCTAATATACATTATCATGAGCCTCACTTATGGGGCATATACGCATCACATTGGGCCTCACTCATGGGCTAATATATACATCATGTCAGGCCGTATCAAATGGGCCGAATCAAATGGCTGAGTCAGTTGGGTCAAATCAAATGGGCTAAATCAAATGGGCCAATCAAATGGCTGAGTCAATTGGGCCGAATCGAATGAGACGAAACGATGGGCCAATCAAATTGGCTGAGTCAAATAGGCCTAATATATCACAATAGGCCTCTATCCATGTGCTTCAAATACATCACAATGGGCCTTAACCCATGGGCTCCAAATATGTCATATTGGGCTTCTCAAATACAACAAATGGGCCACACTACTTGGGCCGCACCATTCATCCATCTATAGAGATCATTTTAGAGCATTATCCAAATAATATATCACATTAAAAGATCATCTGGACCATACCATAAATAACAGTGGAGATAATGATTTCCACTATTAAAATTTAGAGGGGCCCACCATAGTGTTTATTTTCCATCCAGTCGGTTCATAAGGGCTTCAGTGGTCCAAAACTTCTATAACCCAAAATGAGTTTCAGTGGCAGACGTTCCACTCCACTGTTTCTACAATGTGGTCCACCTGATATTAGATCTATCTTATTTTTCTCCCCCAGCCTTAGAATTTGCTCACCAAATGGATGGACAGTAGGGATACAGCACATACATCAGAGGGTGGGGCCCACCGTCTAGCCATCTGGACGGTGCGGCTAAGACTCATACATCACAGGGGTCCCACACACACTGTCCAGAATTGGACAGTGTAGATTTAAAATGCATGCGTCCATGTGGGCCCCACACGTGAGCCACGGTGGGGTCCACGGCCAATGCAGGGACGTGGATATAATACATATCTTATAATCAGGCCCACCAGCTGACGTCAGTGCAAGCTGGTGATGGGTGGACGACTGATATATCACATACCTAGTGGGGCCCACGAAAATGGGTGACAGTTTGGATGACATGCTTGCTGCACCGTCCAGCAACTGGACGGTGCAGATGTAACCATACATCATGGTGCGGTCCACATAGTGGCCCACCAATAATACTGTGAATATAATATTTATAATATAATATAATATTATATATATATATATTATACATTGGCAGAAGGCTGCCCCAAACTCACTGTCCAGATCCATCTGGACGGTGCAGGTTTCACGTTAAAGGTGGGTCCCACGTAGAGTGGCCCACCATTGTATTTGATATAAAATATTATATTATATTTATATAATAACATATATTATAATATATACATGAGTGTGTGTGGGAGGGTGAGATTGTCAGTGCCCTATAGCACCGTCCAGACCCTCCTGGACGGTGTTGATCTACATACCTTTTAAAGGTGGGTCCCAAGTGAGGGTGGCCCACCATATCATTTATTAATATAATATATTATATTATATAATGATATGTCATATATATAAGTGTGTGTTTGTGTGTGTGAGATATTTCAACAGGCAGCATCCAGCGTCCAGGGACGCTGGACGGCCTGGATAAAAGGGGTGCCTCCTACCTAGTAGGTCCCACATGAATGGACGGTTTGGATGACCCTACACAACATGGTGGTCCCACGTCAGGCGGGCTATACTTTTGGTTCAAGCTGATATTTGTGTTTTTCCTTCATTCAGGCCCGTCCAAATGGATTGCCATGTGGGCCACTCGGTGGACGGTATGAATAAAATACATACTTCATGGTGGACCACACACACACCATCCATACAAGAGAGAGGAAGAGAGAGAGAGAGAGAGAGAGAGAGAGAGAGAGAGAGAGAGAGAGAGAAACGGTGAGAGAGAGGGACCCCGCCACTATGGGCCCATCTCTACATTACATACATCGATGTGGATCCCACAACAAGTAAGCCCTAAAATTGAAATCATTGGTGGATCACCCACCTATCGGCCTTTTTCTCTAGCTCCTTGGAACGGTAGTCGCCTTAGCTCCGATCTCAATGGAAGATGATGAGGTTTTGATGGTTGAGATGGGAGATGAGAGAGTGGAAAAGTGGGTCACACTTGTTGTTTTGGAAGAGTTGGGGAGGCTTGGACGTATGAAATTTTTTTGTTGCATGGGAGTGTTTTGAGAAATGAGGGAGAGAGAGAAATGATGGGATGATATGGGATGGGTGTTGTAAGGAAGGAGATGGAGAGATGGGTTGGGTTGAAATTTTGGTAAAAGAGGGATGGGTAGGGAGAGAGAGAGTTGACTTGGGAAAAAAAAGGGATGAGTGTTGGTACTTGTTGTAGGGTGAGGCGGCATAGTGGTGTACTTGACTTGATAGATGTGACATGTTGTAAAGATTCTCTCGAAATTTGTAACGCGCGGTGTTTCTTTAGAATGAACGCGGGCCCACATCTTTTGGCCCAGGTATTGGATCGGTGCGCGAGTCACGGCGTTGGAACCGCGGCGGCGGCGCGGTCACTAGGGTACAAGTTTCGGGTCGACCCGACTTTGGCATGCAGGACTCGGCTTAGGGTCATGCACAAACATTAGATACGGGTCGAGGGTTGTCGAAATTCGACCGGAAAGACCGTGAAGCCTACGGAATGGTACGAACTAGGATATGGGTCTTACAGCAAGTGTGGGCACACCTTAATGTATATGTAATATCTATGTCATTCATTCGATACCCGTGATCATTTTAGCTGTTAGACCCAAAAATGAGGAGAATCCAAAACCCAGTGGGTCAACCACAGTGGAAGATGTCCACCTTTAAAACTTCCTCCATGGAATCGCCTTGTATGTGGTTGTGTATTTCACGCACCAACCACCTAACTTGTTACGTCACCAACCATCCTACTTTTGAAAAGTCACACAACATGTGCATGGGCCCCTCATGATATATTTCCCAAGATCTGATCCTTTTATTAGATTCCTAGCATCATCTTTACCCAAATTAACCGTTAGTCTGTCCAAACAATGTCCACCGATCCCATACTTTAATCAAATTTGTATGTAATTTTCTTGATCTTGCAGCTCGTCATAAACTTTGAATTTCTTCAAACTTCATATTATACCTCTTATCAGCATTCCCTTCAATATGGGTAGTTCTAACCAACTGAATTGAGCCCCACATGCTTAATATGAAATGGCCAAATTTGACTTGAAATCCAATCCATTTTTTTTCTTCACTTAGATTTGACAGATTTGGAAATTTGTCAAATTTCACATGTACACCTCTCCACAGCTTTGGTTCTTCGTACCTTTCACCAATCCGGACCCTCCATCATCTTCAATACATTATTTGAATCGTACAAAGCTCGTCTCATCACCTGGTTTCGTACGTAGCACGCTGTATGACTCCTTCATCTTTGATACTCGCAATTTGACCATTCGACTCATTTCCTTATGCCTCAACTTTTTAATTAGATGATCTAAACCGTCAACTCTTCTTACAGCTATTCTTCCATCATCCATTGCTTAATCTGCAACATAAAATCACTTAATTAACACACAACACATGAAAAACACGCAATGGATGGATGTATTGATTCTAATCTTATTCCAATTATTTTCTAACACTTATTCCGCTAATATGATGCTAATTGCGGGTCTAAATATACAATATTTATGACTCAATACACCTCCAACCAGCTTTTTGCTAGTCCCGAGCAAAATAAGCAAAGAAATTTTTTAATAAAAATAAAAAAAAATTAAGTAATTAATTAAAACCAATCCTATAAACAAAATTAAAATTAAAATAAAAATTTTAACTACATCACTTTCGCAGGTAATCTCGATTACATTTAGCATATACAACAAGCTTTTAAACCTCTAAATTCCCTCTAATGGACGAGTTATAGTCTTGTGAGGGTTTCCAGAAATATTACCCATAAATATTGAGAACATGAAAAATAGTTCAAAACTCAAAAATTTATACAATTATGCATTCATTCATCATATGAATTCCAAAACAAAGAAACACTTGTCCTAAGTCTAAAGTCAGTTAGAATCTTAATTTTCTAATTCATTAGATCCTTGAGTTCAAACACCTAATCAAATTTTAGAATAGTTATGAAAAGGCGAGTTTAAGAAGTCCTAGAGAGGGGGGGGGGGGGGGGGGTGAATAGGACTATGCCAAATAAAAAATTACAGTGCTGAAATATTAAATAAATTAGAAATCTCAATTGCACTAGTATTAAAAAATTAATTTAAACTAATTCGTAGGATGACCTACGCCCAAATCGAGTTTAGGTAGAACAACCTTATTTCATAAACGTTTGTAAGAATCAAGATCTCAAACCAAGCAAGAGAAAATAAAACTATTTATTAGAAACATTTATCATTTTTGCATAAATGAAATTACAAACATTTACCACAATGCTAAGATTTATAGTGGTTCGATGTGTACAACAACTATTCTCAAATAGACACACCTACTCCACTTCCAATAATTACTATCCACGTGATATTGGCTTTCACTATAAATAAGGTTTTCTCATGATCACCTTAAAACTTGATACAGTTATGGTTTTAAAGTGCTATCACAAACAAAATAAAAAATTCTCTCTGAGAATTTTGTGACTATCTCAGAAAAACCAACAAATGAGATTTTCTTACTATCTTAATAAAATCAAAATATAAAAGCAAAGTATACTTATCTTCTCCTTTGAAGATGTATCGGTCGATGTAACCGTAGAACCATTTCTCTTGTACTAGATTATTCAATATTCAGTCATATAGACAGGGTTCAAGGTTTTATATTGATTTTAAATAGATTCAAACCAAATGCTACTTGTTCGATTTCCTTAAGATCTCAAAGAAGAGTATTTACTCTCTTTATAAAATAAGATTCAGAGAATAAGAGATAAATGAATTAAAATAAAAAATCTATTAAAAATTTATAAATTTCGTACAATAGCTTGACAATAATGGGGCTCTCTCTCTCTCTCTCTCTCTCTCTCTCTCTCTCTCTCTCGTGGAAGGATTTAATAAACTTGAATTGTTAATTTAGGATTAATAGAGAGCCTCTATTTATAGGCAAAGAAGTTGTTGTTTCGACTTATCTAAGAACTGGATTCTGTTCCAATAAATTTTTAAATTTGAGCACGATAAGATAAAACAGATCTTCGAATGGTCGAAGGCCCTGCTCTCCTAGTCAAGGTCTTCGACTGGTCAAGAGTGCCTAAAATCTGAACTGATTTAGTTATTGGACTTCGAATCGAGCAACCCTCGACTGGTCGAAGGTCCATCTTTGACTAGTCGAGCAGTTTGCTCGACTAGTTGAAGTAATGGAAAAATCCATTTTACTTCAATTTAAACTAAGATTGGTTGAAAAATCCTTGGACTAGTCGAACATTAGTTTAGACTAGTCAAACTTTATCCTAACATAAGCATAAAAGCCCATTTACGTTATGTTTTGAAAGTACCTAAGCTTAAATTCTTTTTAGGGTTTGTTATATTTGAAATGACTAAACTTTAAAGTAGATTGAATGCTTGAACTTCGTGGAATTTGTTCTTCTACTTGATTCTTCAATAGAACTTGAAGTTGAAGATGGAGCTTAATCTTCTACTAGAACTTTAATAGAACTTGAATTCAATCATCATGAACTTGATAGAACTTGAACTTTTCATCTTAATCCACTACTTGACTTGAACTTCAGTAGAGTCTTGAACTTTCCATCTTGATCCACATTAGAAGGTCACTTCATAAGTTGTTTTGTCTAAACGAAATTTAACAAAGGTGTGTTTTATACAATATAGCACTTACAAATTATGATCAAATATACTTAGGTGCTCGTGATACTAGTCTAACTAAAAAATATGCATGTTCCCTATCTTAACTCACATGGATGACTATCCAATATACAATATTTACGACTCAGCAGTCATGCATGATGTTGGCATTAAACAGGGGCTCGGTTTCTTCCAGCATTACCTCTATTGAGGTTGGAGCGAGTGTGCGGTAAGCCTACCGCATGTCGCCGATTTGGCCTCGCAATTCATTAAGCTCGGCCTCTCACGGATCTTCGTTTTCGGCTATCGCCTCGACTTCTGCATAGGTTACGGATGCCTTAGATCACAACCTTTCCGCGCCTCCTCTTCTCCGACTCATGACGTAAGTCGGAGGCATCTAGCTTGGCGATGCCTGAAGCGTGGGAAAGGGTTGTGCCTAGTTGCTTTCTCCTTTGGGAGCCAGCAAGTGCTAGAGATGGGGCGAAAATTTCAATTGCTACCCGAGTGAGTACTTCCTCGGCCCCCCTGGTCGGAGGAAGGTTCTATTGCTCTAACATTCGCTTTATTTGATCAATGTTGCTAGTCAGTGCTACAACTCGTTATTCCAGGGAGACAAGTTAACCTCCCTTGTTCAAAGATCGTTGCGCCGAGCTCGCGGGTACAAAGTCAGCCTAAAGTTAAGAAGACGAGTCCAGAAGGTCTTCGGACTACTCTGGTGGCGCAGGGCTGGGCACAGTAGTGGTGGTTTGGGCTTTCTTTCTCCCTTTGACCATTATTGGATTACTGTAGATGAGAAGGACGGCTTTCGCTGTCATTCCCACGGACGACGTCAAACTATTGATGTAGAAATCTGGTCGTCTTCCTTAGACCACTTGGGACCTGCAAAATAAGACAAAGACGAAAACCCTGGCTGCTGTTGGGGACCCTCCGATGTCAAAGTCAAACAGAAAAGCTAGGTCCAATGGAATGAAAGGTTTTTTGGTGTGAGATTGTATGTACCTTTCACCATTAGGGTTGCCCCTATTCATAAAATAGGAGAGGGCGGTGAAGTAGGAGGCAATCTCCTTCTTTGGTATGTAAGTATTATAGAGGGATTTAGATCCCATACATGTCGTGAGGATCTTTCGAGATCTTCGGATAAGATCTCGAGTAGATCCGTGTTGCGGTCGCCTTCCTAGATCCTTGGCTGGGATCTCAGGTAAACAATGTTGGGTCCACGTCAGAACCAGTAAAAGAGGGGTCACGCTGACCTGCGGTTATACCGACCTTGCTCCTTTTAGCGAGTCGTAGTTGAGTTCCTTTTGGCATCGGGCAGATCAATGGATTTTCTGACCTACTCTTGAAGATTGACGAGAGGTTGAGTCCGACCTCATTTCCTGCTCAGTTCAGGGCTGGAAGTTAAGCCTTTAGTCTTATTGTTTGTTGACTGACCTGAGAAGGTGCACGGAGTTCCGATCCGACCTCATCTTATTGGTTAGTCTATTTTCCCATAACACATTATACATTTTGTATATGAAATTTGACAGCATACTAGTGTGTTTAAAACAATTAGTACTTACAAATTTGACTATAAGCATAGTGTGTCATATCTAAAAAGATGAGAGTCCATCTAATACTTCTAATAAGAGCATAAAATGCTAATTTGAGTAAATAATCATAAGAAGATTGACATGAAACTCTTTGGAATATTGTTTAGGATGTGTGGAATGCGAGAAAAAACACATAATCGCTAATTGCATAAAAAAAACCCATGTAAATGCCCAAAAACCGAATGTCATATATAAAGAAAACGAGTTTTAACGGTCATAAATTGCAAGATTCAATCGATCGAGCATATCCCTCGATCGATCAAGTTAGGCTAAAATAGTTCAGTGAACTCGTTGAATCGTTTTAAACATGTTCGATCGATCAAACCCGATCACTCAAGATTGATCGTGGATGTGCTCAATCAATTAGTCAAACTCACCCTGAGTTAGCTAGTTTGAGTAGTTTATTTTCTAACAACCCGTGATCTCTAAATCCTATCTAAGTAGTTCAATTCATGCTTCTAACGCCATGAGATAAGCAAACAAGGTTTACCTATATAGGTTAGAATCATTAAGAGGTTAAGATTGTTTTAGATATAAGGTTAGGATCACCAAAGCACCTCGATTTATATGTTCTTCACTTCCTTGATACTTCATGTCCTCTTATGCTTTTGGTCTTCAGCTTCTAAGAGCTCAACCGACTCACTAATACATGAACTCACGTAATAAATAAATAGGTGCACAAATTAGTCCGCCAACACACATGTGATGTGTGTGTGTGTGTGTGTGTGTGTGTGGTGCAGGAGGATTCATGAGGTTGAATACACTATTATGGGTCATATCCTATTATAGGGCTCACTGATATTGAATATATTTTTTTCATTTAATTTTACAACTTACATATTGAAAGTGTACCTCACATAATGTGTTGACAAGTTTTTTAATAGCTACGGAACTTGATTTTTCTTAAAGAATGGCTTACATTATACCACTAAGAGTTTTAGACTTTAAAGTACTACCAAGAAAATTTTCTCAAGAAAATTTTATTTTGCCAAACATCTTAATTGAAAACAATATGAAATTTTTCATGAAAATAGTGTAAAAAAATATACTTAAAAAATGTATTTCCTTTCTCATGCTTTCTTAAAAATAACATTTCTAAAAAAAATATTATTTCCTTTTTATGCTTTCCACGAATCTAAACACAACTTTAGTGGAAATTATCATTTTAAAATATTTTAGATTATGCATTGAACCAGATATGCTCTCCTTTTTTAGAATGGAAGAATTTGAAGGGCTTGAATGAAGTACAGGTTGATAATGTTGTTAAACGGATGTCTTCAATTTTAGAGTCCGAGGTGCTCGACCAGTCGAGGGACTACCTTGACTAGTCGAACGTCCCTTTGACTGGTCAAAGCCCTCCTTCAATTAATTGATGGTTACGCAGACGATGCGTGGTTTGTGCACGGACTGTGTAAATTTGAGGCGGTTTCTAGAGAGGTGTGTAAGTGAAATTTCTTCATATATAAATAAGAGTCCCTAGGGCCATTCTAAGGGATTCTAAGGTTTCCTAAGGGCATGTTTGGGCGGTAGGATTAGAAGGGATTAGGTGGGATGAGATTCAAAAAAACATAATTATTACCCATGGCAGGGATTGTCCTCTATTGCCATAGGATAAGATTAATGCCATGCTTTGTTGGTAATACAGTGGCACATTGAATGGATATACTCACCATCATTTGAAATTATTGAGAATAACACACCTGTTATATCTAAATCGTTCATTTGTTTTGTAACCTCATTTTATAGCATAGGCCTAAAAATGAGGTAGATCTAAAACTTATGTGGCCCTAAAGAAGTCTTCAATGGTAAGTATTCAATCCTCATTACTTTCTATGGTAGGGTCCACTTGAGCTTTAGATTTACCTGATTTTTTGGCTCATGCTCAAAAATAATCTCAAAAAATGGGTGGATAGTGTGGATATAGCCCACACATCATGGTGGGACCTACACAACTTGTTAACATTGAGTGAAATTGGCACAGGACTCAATGCAATTCCATCTAATCTAATTCTAAGCTTTTCCATTCTTCCCAAACATGGAGTGGAATTGGCGCATGACTAGATGAATCCCATCCCACCTAATCACTTCTAATCCCATTGGCCAAACACGCTCTAAAGGTATTCCAAGAGTTTCTAAAAAGGATTCTAGAGTTATCAAAGGATATAACAAGGGTGAAATTCAAGGTTGTTCGAATCAAGTAAGTCATTTTCTCTTTATAATTTATGCTTTCGTAGTGAATTTGTGTCGCTTTATGTCATTTTTTTTTTCGAAAGGGTTTCCACATTAAATTTTTGTATTTTCTTGTGTTTGCTTGGTGCTCTTGGATTACTATCCCATATCCATACCTATGTGATTCCGCAGCACAAATCTCAATAAATAACATCTCATCCAATCTCTCTCTTCCCAATTATAATTAAATTTAAAATTCAATTACAAACTTGAAAGAGAAACTGAAAAGACGGAATCAAAGGGAATTGTACCAGGCCGCATGGAAAGATAGAGAGCCTCTTCTACCAGCCGACTTTGCTCTAAATTAGATAAATATCATTTCTTTTTTACATATTATACAGTAATTATGGATACCACCGTTGATTGATTTGCAATTTTGCATGCATGGATTTTTCATTTTGAGCCCAGAATGAAAAACATGCGTAAGTAATTAAAAAAAAGTGTGATTCTCACATACGACCTCCTCTTTTTTTCTTTTTTATTCCAAATTTGCAACTTGTGTAAAACATCCACGCCGTGAAAAAATGTGGCCCACCATAATAATCACCTTCCATATGAAAATGAGGCCATTAGCTGTCCATTTATCTAGACAAGCAATGTTCAAGGTGTGCCCACCTTTTTACATGGCTTAGATATCCTGTGTATGTGATATATTGGCAGGAAATGTATGGTTGTATCTGAAAGTTCACATACAGTGCCTGCATGAACTTTCGTTACGGGGCTCAGGTCGACCGGATTTGATTTCGGGCTGGGCCTTAGGCCCATGGGTTGGACGAACCTAAGAGCTTACAACCAGTTGCGCTGAACCGGAGCTTGCATGTGACTAAAGGTCGGATGATTAGGTCTGTCTGGCCCAGCACAACACAACAAATCCAACGGTAGTGGTTTGATTGATTGGTTTTGGGCCTCAGTTCGATTCTTAGCCCATGTGCTTGTCTGGGCCTGGGCTTAACATTCTTCGGCCCATATTAAATGGTGTGGTCCATTCGGTACTACTCACACGGATGCTCGGACTGTTTCGCACGTGAGAGTAAATGCCCAAACGCCATTTGATATGTCAATGTAGTAGGTGGGCCCACATGGGTGAGGTGATTGTTCATGGTGCTGGAGTAAAGTAGGTTCTGACAAGTTGTTGAACTACCACCAGAATTCCCTATTTAACACGAGAGAAATTCTAGCCCCACACGTGTATAAGGTTAGAAAATTTTACACGCGTGCAGGTCCACACACCACAGATTTGGCTAGTGTGGGTACGTGTCGTGAGAAGACTAGCACGGAGGATCCTCGAGCTCCGAGTTGTACAAACGGTTCAAAGGAGATCAAAGTTATATGGCCTCCACAATGATGTATTTATTATATCCATACCGTTCATACATTTGGCGAGATCATTTTAGAATATGATACCAAAAATAAGTGGTATCCAAAGTTTAAGTCGACCACACAATAAACAGAAGTGGGACCATGACTCTAACCATTAAAATATTCGTAGGGTCCACCATATTGTTTATTTTCCATCTAATCTGTTCATAAGGTCAAACATATCTGGATGAAGAGGAAAAAAATAGCATATTAATTTAGAACTTCTGTGACCCTTAAAATAGTTTCAATGGTAGAGGTTCAATCCGCAACTTCTTTTTGCAGTATGGTCCACTTGATATTTGGATTTGTCTTATTTTTCGGATCATTTTTTAAAGTAATCTCTCTGATTAGACGAACGGTTTGGATATAACACATACCTCATGATGGGACCCACAGAACTTGGCGACGTCAACACATCAGCCAGTTCGGTGGTGTGTGATACACCAGCCAATCCGCTTCCGCCCTGATAATTGATACGGAGATGACACGACCGAAGCCGTAAATCAGACGCGAATACTCGTTGCGTTGGGGGCGGCTTCGGTGGATTCCGGAATCCACCAGGGTCGGTGGATCCCTGAATGTGGGACCCACCTTGATATATTTTCATTAAATCTACGCCGTTCAAGAATTTTATCAGCTTATCAGCTTATTTCAGAGCATGATACAAAAAATGAATAGATCCAAATCTTACTTATGCCATACCAAAGGAAACAATGTTGATTGTATATCCATAATTAAAAACTTCTTGGGGGCCACAGGAATTTTTACTTTCCATCCAACCTATTGATAAGGTCAAAAGGACATGAATTAATTGATAAAAATGAATATTATCTTGATCCAAGACTTTTGTGGCCCACAAGAATTTTTCAATGCTCAATCCCACTATTTCCCTTGGTGTGGTCCATCTGAGATTTTTATCTTCTTAATTTTTGATATCACACCTTAAAATGAGATTTCAAAACGGATGGACAGAGTGGATGTAAATAATATACATCAAGGTGGCCCCACAGTCAGATAACAACCCATCTGGGTGGATCATGGAAGCCGCACCCGTTGGGTTGGCAACACGTGCACGTAAACAACGTACTGCTGGAAGTTTTTACCAACATCCACATTCAATGTACAGCAGCCCAAACTGATGAGGTGGACCAGCTACCTATTTGCTGGGCCCCACCTGATGCACGTCTACGACGTCCCACTCACTAGCAGCCGCATGTGGGCTCTTCTACACAATTCTTTAATGGTACTGGGCCATTCATAAGATCCGATCTACTTAGTTTCTCCTAACCTTAATTGAGAAAATCTGCACCGTTCATAATGATTATATGATTATATAAAACTCAACCCACTTCTAACATATCCATCCGTCCACTGTTCCGGCGGTTGAGATATTTTTGGCCTTCAAAATCAGATTTTTTTATTTTTATTTTAAATTACCGTGACTTAATTAGTTGGGTAATCTCAAAACTAACTTTTTGACTTAATTAAAAAATCTAGATGAGTCACCTAATTAAAAAAACTAACTTTTTAACTTAATTAAAAAATCTAAGGGACCTAACAAAGTGAAAAAAATCCAATGAACTATATCAAAAGTCCTCGCAAAATTTCGGAGAAGGACACTTTAGTTGGCCTTTTATGTGTAACCATCCATATTTCATTCTCTGAAAAGTCAATGGTCAAGATAAGAAGATCCATCTGCTTTCCGGGGTTACTTGTATCACTTTTCTTTATAACCATCTATTATTTCATTCTCCCAAAAGTCAATGGTTAGGATAAGAAGATCTATCTGACTTCCTGAGCTATAGACCATCAAAACTACCAGTTGACCACGTGTATAAAGTCCACGTCTTAGCCTTAATCGGTCTAAAAAGGCCTAGGCCCGAACAAAACAAGCAAGGACCGTCCCCCAACTGAAATGTGCCTGGCTGATTCAACCCCATTTCAGACGAGTCATGACTGAAGTCAGGGTTAAATGAGTCTCACTGAGTTTTTTCTACCATGCGAGCCCTACACGTGCGGAGTGGCCCTACAAAGAAGAGAAGGTGCCCATGACCATTTGAAGATGTCTACACATGCAGGTTCATAGTTTTAGTCTTGGGTTCATGTGTTTAAAGAGGGAGCCATGGCTCTTGCATGACACCATTTACCAAAAGATGCTCACAAGTTCTCATTTTTGAGCCTCTCTCTCTCTCTCTCTCTCTCTCTCTCTCTCTATATATATATATATATATATATATATATATATATATATATAACTTAGGCCTAGGAGGTTTCACGAGGTGCTGCTTCATATAAATAGTTCAGATTTTAGATCCACATCATGTATGATGGGTTCTCAAAAAAGCAGGCAAAGATTGACCTTCAGGGAAAGATTGATTCATTCGAATCGACATGAGGGTCCAACTCCATTGCATTACCAGAATCTATGTTATATATTTGAAATAGGTTGACTTCCTTACTTCTCTCATGGATGCTTTTGAATGTAGAGCACCTAACCTAATCCCTTATGCTACTAACTAATATCCTTGCTTCGTTATATAGCTAAAGGTCGGCTACTCTTCCCAGATCTCAGAGAATGGATTCAAACCACCATACGGATCCTTGCCCCCCACCCCCCTGTGCTGGGAAAGAAAATTAGTTAGGGATGAACGACCCCAACCATGGGATGGGTTGGGCGAAAAAGGCTTGCTACTAATTGGAGAAGGAGGAACCGGTGAGGAGTGTTGAGCCGACCCAAGCTCACCAACAGTTGTAAACTCTCATACCGGTGGTTGAGCATCATTCCCTTTATTACTGGCCCACCCACTTCTCTCTATAACTGGTCTTGATGGAAGATAACCCACCTCGAGCGAGTTAGGGATTGATCGAACTCCCACCCTGTAAGACTCGTATCTTGGTCCGTACCTTTTCGTAGACTTCCGCGGTCTTACCGGTCGAATTCCGGCAACCTTCGACCCTTAACTGATATCGACGCGCGACCCTGATTCATATGCCGACAACCCGAGTCGACTCAGCCCAAGACCACTACCATAGCGACCGCGCCGTCGCTGCGGTTCTGATGCCGCGATTTGCGCGCTGAGGCGATACCCTGGTCAAGAATTGTAGACCGATGTTCGGTGCGAGGAAAACGCCGCGCGTTGCGAAACCCAGGAGAATCTTTACGATGTGTCACATCAATCACATCAATTCCATCAATCCATCAATCCATCACATGTCAAGTACACATCACTTTCACCCATTTTTCCAAGCAACTACAAAAATCTTCTTAACCCATACCTTTCTTACACAAATACTACAAAAGTCTTCCATGCCCATGCCTTTTTTTACACAAAAGGGCCTCAAAAGTCAAAAAGCTCTTACACACCCATCACCACCACATCCATCCATCACTCTCTCTCTCTCCCTTTACAACTCTCTCTCTTTCTCTCTTTCTCATTTCAAATCTCCAAGCAACCAAAATCCCAAGCTCCATACGTATGGAATTCTCCAAGCATTCCTAAGCTCCAAGTGGCCCACTTTCCTACCCCACCATCTCCCATCTCAACCCTCCATTCCTCATCTCATCCATTAAAGTTGAAGCTAAGGTGTCAAGGAACCCCAGGAGCAAGAAGATTGGACGGTGGGTGCCTCTATAGGGTAGTTTCTTTCTTGTTTTTATGATGGGCCAAGTGAGGCCCACCAATCAATGGTGTGGATCTCACTTGGGACCCTAAGATGAGGCCGATGACCCACTTGGATCATCATGATCATTTCATGATGGGGCCATTCTCCATGGACCCCATCATGATGTTTATTTCATTGCAAAAGGTCATCTAGACCGTCCATTTTGGTGGAGAGAGGATCTCCACCGTTGATTCTCGATCTTGGTGGTCCCATGTGTTGAGGGACCCTTTTGATTGTATGATTTGCTTTTAAGGGAGGGCCCATAATATCAGGGTCCCTCCATCACAAGCGTGTCCCACTCTCCATGTCTCTCTCCCTTTTTATTTCTTTTTATTTTATTTTTATTTTATTTTATGTAATAAGTTTGTGTGGCCCACTTGAATGGACCCCACCTTGAGGTATTGTGTCCAAGTGTTCTTCAAGTGGGGCCCACCTTAAATGTTGTAACTACATCATCCATCTGTGGTGGCCCACTTCAACAGGGCCCACCATAATGTATTGTGAGGACTGAACCGTCCAGCGTCTGGGACGCTGGACGTCCCTGCATGAAAAAAAAAAAAAAAAAAGGAAAAAGAGACTTTTGGGATGGTCCACTTGCTTAGGCCCCATCTTGATGTAAGTATGAAATCCACACCGTCCATCCCATTCTCCATCTTATTTTAGGCGTTGAGCCAAGAGTTGGGGTTGATTGGGAGATCTGGTGGGCCATAACGTTGTGGGTTGCATCCCTACCTTTCAAAAGATCATTTTTCAATTTATTTTATTCTCTAAACATAGAAAATACTCTATATTAGACCCGTTGGATTGGTTGCGAGCTGAAGAACGTAATGGCCGGGGCGAATTTTTTTTAAGCGGGCCCCACGTGTGAAATACCCCGAAAAATTGGGTTTTTTCCAAAAATTGCAAGAGGCATTACCTCTCTGTTTCTGACAGGTGCTGCAGAAGCAGCAGCTGCGTGCGGGCGTGCGTCCAGCAGGGGACCCACGGCTCCAGCCGTGGGCCCCACCATGATGTATATGTTTGATCCACACCGTTCATGAGGTGGGTTCCCTCCTCAGGTGGGTCCCCTCCAAATTTCAGCGCGATATAGAACTCAGGTGGCCCACACCACATGAAACCGTGTGAACTAAACTCTACCATTGAAATCCTTTTGGGGCCCACAGAAGTTTCAGATCAATCTGAAATTTGTATCTTCACTCCATCCAGGTCTAAGTGACCTTATGAACGGGTTAGATGGCATCCTAACATTTGCAGTGGGCCCCACATGGGACCCACAATGATGTATGTATTCTAAGTCCACCGTCCAGGCGGACGGTGGCATCCACCTTAATGTATTTGTACTCCCACCGTCCAGCGGACGGTGGGGCCCTTGGTCAGATTTGTGTTCGGTCCTCACTGTCCAGCGACAGTGGGACCCGCCATGATGCATGTGATGCATCCAGACCGTCCATCCACTTGGTGAGATCATTTTAAGTCATGAGTTGTTGGTTGGGTGGGCCACTCATGAATGGGTTAGGCCCATTTGATTTATAACAGGCTTATGGGCTAGGCCCATTTGAATTACAAAAGGCCTATGGGTTAGGCCCATGTGATTTATGAAAGGCCTATGGGTTTAGGCCCACTTGATATGTTTCAAGTCCATGGGACTAGGCCCATTTGATGTATTCCAAGGCCCATGAAATTGGACCCATTTGATGCATTTTTAAAGCCCATGGAAGTAGGCCCATTTGATTCGTATAAGGCCTATGGGTTAGGCCCATTTGATATATGTAAGGCCTAGGGGTTTAGGCCCACTTTGATATACGTGCAAGGCCTAAGGGTTAAGGCCCATTTGGCGTACATATGGGGTTCCGTTGGTGTGGCTCATTCGTTACCTTTAAGACCCATGAGTTAAGCTCATTTGATGCAATCCAAGGCCCACGAGTTTTGACCCATTGCAATGCACATAAGACCCATTGGTGTGACCCATTTATGTGGCCCATCTGATGAATAAAAGGGCCATAAGATATGACTCATTTGATATATATGTAAGGCCCAATGGGATGAACCTACGGTCCATTGCAATGTGTAATTCCAATACAGACTAAGTAGCGATGTTTACAAAGATCGTGCCTTGGGAGCAATGTTGGTTTGACGTCCACATTGCGAGTGTAATGGTGGTTGGATGTCCACATTACGACTCTCCTTAGGGTCCATTACTGGACCGTGCTGTGTATAGGCCGTCTAGGCCCATCTGCGTTGTAAGAATGGTTCATCACTCATTTACATGTTTAGTATAGTTTCATGACTCATGATCATACGCATCATATGTATACTTGATATGAGGATTGACTGATCATAGTATATGCCTTCGGGCAGGTTGTTTATGGGCTCCTGGTTAGGCGGTGTTGCCCTACATGAGTGCACGATATGCGCAGGATTTGTTACATGACTGGATAGCGTGAATCATGCATTTTGCATTTGTGTGACATGGTTATTGTACGCCCTAGCGATATCAGGGCCGTAGCCTCCACAGACGCATCATGGTTGGAAGGATTGGATACTGAAAATTTTGTTCTACATGGGATGCTATAGATATCCCTGGGTGAAAGTCCCTAAACCCTTATGGTACCAAGAGGTTACTCCAACGTCTAGACCGAGTGGGTAGATGAGCGTTGAGTGCCGATTAACAGACGGTTACGCTCTCCACTTTGTCGTGGTCGGTTGGAAAGGGGTGCGGCCTTACCCGCCAGAGTGTAGGGGGCAATGCTAGGTTGAGTCTGACCAGCTCGAGGAATGGGTCCGCTATCGACGAGTCGCACCCGATATTGGCAAACGGATAGTGAGATCTTTTCCACTTACCTTATTGCGCGTGATGTGGCGGCAATCTGGTTAGAGTGTACTAGACCCCGGTGATATCCCATATTTGAGCTGTATTGATGTGTGGACATAGATGAGGATCTGTATGCTTGAGTTGCATTGCACATCGCATAGCCTTGGGATGGCCGATACCATTCATGTCTTGCATCACATAGCCTTGGTACGGCTCATGATATTATGGATCCATCCGCATATTTCGCATTACTCTGATATTGCATGTTCATATTACTACCTTTCGCACACACTTTCACCACCCTCTAAGATTTCTATAAGCTTATGCACGACTGTTGCGTGCAGGTGACGTTGGTTCGCAGCAGCGCTGAGGCAGGAGCACGTTGCAGAACGTTTTGGAGTTTTTATCATTTACCATTGTATTTCCCTTTATGCTCATTGTACTTGTAAAGTTTTTTATCATAGTGGAAATGTAATGGAGTTCTTGGTTGTTGTTTGTGGGTTATGTCATTGGTTATGCTTATTACGAATCAAACTGACGTTGAAAATCCTCCTCGTAGCATCACAGGATCGGAACCTGACGAATGGGAGCTAGGAGCTGAGAATGGAGTTCTACGGAAGCTGTCGGCGCCGGATTCGACGATCGAAAATTTTATGAGCCCGGTTTCCGAGTTTGGGGCGTGACACACCCCTTAGCCAATGATCCAGCTGCTGAGCTACAGATAAGCTGACCGGCCGAAGGTTATTTTCTAACTGGAGGTCGCTGGTTGGCGCTCGCTACGGCTCGCTTGCACATTTGCTTGTTAGGTGCTGCGCTCAGGCCAATTCCTCAACGAATGAGAAATCACGAGCGAGAAATTATACACTAATTTCATAGATTTACATCCGGTTTTTAGAAAATCTATTTCATAGATTTTAATTACACTTTTGGAAAACTAATTGCATAGATTTACATCACACTTTTAGAAAACCTACGAACTAGTTTGCAGGTAAGCATTTTCGATATATATACATACACTTTATTTTTATATATTTATACATACACTTTTAAAATATTTATACATACACTTTATTTTTACGTACACTAGAAACGGTTGTAATAGGAGACTTTAAGACTTTTGTATTCTTTGGAATAAAGTATGGAAAATAGATCCGGTTTGCTTCGTTCATGCATGGACTATTTCACATGCATGCACGAAAGCTTAAACTGTCCAAATCATCAGTTGCTTGTGGACGGAACATACATCCAAGTATCACTAATAGAACAATCCTAGCCATCCAATCATCGTTGTCCATAGATGACTATCAATCCAAACTAAATACATGACATCTGACGTACGGGATCATCTGATCAGTGAGAAATTTGGAAGATGCTACAGACACAAGGAAGCCAACTATCTGGACGGTCTGAGTTGACTTAGGTGCATGCAACATATAGAATAAAGGAGTCACCATCGTTTGAGATATAGTGAAAAACTCACATGGTAGAAAAATGCCTCTAGTCGTTATCATGTGTTCGATCGGGCTTGGATGCGTCTCTTTTAAATGTATTGGATAAAGATGGGCCACAAAATAGTGTGAGAAAAAGCCACCATCCGATGTACTTCTTCTTTTAATTTGTTGGTGACTGTACAAGCGTCACACGCATTCAAAAAAGGAAACCCACTTCACCTTTAGTGGGCCCCACTACTTCCTCAGGGACATGTAATCTATGGGGAGAAGCTGTGGACCACACATTTCACTCACCTCCTTTGCTGAAACCACGTAAGACAGAAAACAGATAGCAGACCCTGGAATTTTGGACCTCATGTGTAGTTCCAGGTCTAGATTTAATGGGAGTGGATTCAGTTGACAGTGGGGCCTACCTTGATGGATTTATTGTATATCCATTCCGTCCATCCATTTTTTCAGATTATTTTAGGTGTTGGGTGAAAAAAATTAAGCAGTTACAAATCTCAGGTGGACAACACTACAGGAGAGAGTGGTGATTGAAAGCTTACCATTAAAAACTTCCTAGGCCCACTGCCATGTTTATTTGCCAATTTTCATTCAACCTGTTGATAAGGTAAAACATAAATATAAGCTTGATCCAAGACATTTGTGGCCCACGAGAAGTTTTTAATGGTCAATCACCAGTGTTTCCTGTGGTGTGGTCCACCTGAGATTTTGATCTACTTCATTTTTTGGACCCATTTCGTAAAATGATCGTAAAAAATGGATGTACGGCGTGGATATACAACAAATACATCAATGTGGGCCCCACGGTCAATCTGTCAGGTCCCGACGTGACTGAATTCGCTCCCAGATTTAACGGTTTATATTGAAGTCCGATCCCAGCCAAAAACGGCCCATTTACTGCTGACATTGTTGGGCCTAAGCCCTCGTTTTGGGACCGATCCAGATCGTTGAAATCCATGCACCTAACTGAATTCCACTGGTGGACCCCACAGATGACCGTAGGGTCGCAAAGTTACTTCCACCTCGCATACGATGTGCGTGAATTGTGGCATTGCGGTCAGACTACTGTGATAGTCCACCACCATTTTGAAAATGGGGGTCACTCATCCTCCTCATACGTGGCGCTCATGATCCAAAACGGGACATATTGTGGATAGAGCATGTTATTAAAATTACACTGATCGAGTAAACCCAACCATCCAGCCATCAGATCATGGCCATCAAATGGATGGTTAAAGTAAAATAGAGAGTGGTCCAAATTCCAAGGGTACTTTCAGATGGTTACTATTATCTTCATCGTCTAATCTTTTGAATATGCTCGATCCCCAGTTGAACCAGAGATTTAGACGGTCTAGATTGCTGTACGAATATCCAATCTTTACAAGTGAAGAATCAATGCCAATTCTAAAATGGTGGTAAAGTAGGATAGAAGCTTAACCCGATACCGTGTCGTTGCTCTCTTCTTCATTTTTATTTTTCCTCTTCTTTTGTCGGGTTAACGTTAAATATTTCATCCCATGTTTGGTGAGGTCGGATCTTCTCCAACGTTAGGAGAATAAGCTTATACTACAATTCTTGGTGGTGAGGTCTGTTGTGGATTTTCACGACATCCAACCGGTTAAAAAAGGTTGTCCAACCATGAGATTAGGTTGGCTCAAAAATCAGGCCAATGAAACTATCGTGTGGGCCACTGTGATTTTGGTAAATTTTTACGGTTGTACATTATTTTCTATAGAAAGGCCACCTGATGATTTATAGGGCTTATTTTTTTTTAATATCATTATCATCAGTGGGATCACTTGGTTAACAGCTTGGATCACATAATTTATTTTTTTAAATGGTGGGCTAAACCATAGAAAAAATGTACAACCACTCAAAAAATTCTGACTGGAGTGATGGTCTACATGTTGCCAGGATCAGCCAGAGTTTTTAGATATCCAAAATTCCATAGTGAGGGAACTTATGGACGGTTTGGATTCTATGGAAACATCACTGTGGGCCCCATGTGGAGGAATTGTATCATGAGCTCATTGTACAACTTTTCAAGGATCCGGCCCCTTGTTTGGTACTTATGGTGCAAGATATTTGTCAGCACGGTCAACACACGTTGCAACCACAGGCAACTTCACACGTACCACGCGTGCCGATATGACTAGAGCATGTGACGTGTCACTGCATAAGATTATTGAATGTTGGGACGATAAAAGAGACCATGTGACAAAATCATGACCGTCGATTCAGATACGGAAAATGGAAGGTCTAAAATAACTTAACAATGACCCACATAAAAATGCTAATGTAAGCGCCCCAAAATATATTGACACGTGTGGTGTGGAGAATAGAGAGGAGTACGTGTGACGCCGGCTAACATCCAGAGACTCAATTTATGGAGGCTGTTATGTATTTCAATGCAATGTAATAAATGTGGAGATGGAGGGGCTGTTAGGGTCCCATGGCCCAACTCTCACGTCCATGTGTTTGTGACAACTTACAAGTGGTGCCTCCATGCCCGTATATTCTATGAAATTTTGCACATTTACCTGACGTGTTTCTTTACACCAATGATATATGTGCTTCATCCATGCCGTTCATCCATTTTTTGATACCATTTTATGGCATGAGCCTAAAATTGAGGTAAATCTAAATCTTAATTGGACCACATTATAGGTAATAGTGTTGATTGAATGGCCACCATTAAAAGCTTATCAGTATGAAAGTTCTAAATGAAGGTAATACTTGTTTTTTCCCTTTATTTAGGCCCCTCCAACTCAATTAATAGGTTAGATGTTAAATAAACACTACAAAGGCCGCTAGGAAGTTTTTAACCATGGACATTTAATTATTATTATTTTCCTGTGGTGTAGCCTATATGAGATTTAAATCTACCTTAATTTTGGCATTAAACCCTAAAATAATGTAGAAAATTAGATGGATGGCATGGATAAAATATATACATCGTAGCGGGCCCACAGAATACTGACCAAGAGAGACACTAACCAAGGGAAGAGGTACATCCCATCTTATATGGACACACGTGCCCATTTTACATTTAACTTAACTCTTCCATTTTAGTTTGTATTTTCTATTTTTATTAATTTCGATTGAATAAGGTGAATTTTAATTTGTTTATTTTATTTTCTTTGTTGGGATTTTTTTATATTTAATTTGTAAAGAAAATCATGAATTCTAAATAATAATCATTAACATTTTTTATCGTTATATTTCTTTACAATGATATTAGAAGTGACTATTATTGAATAGAAAATTAAAATCATATCATTACATAACAAACATATCTTTAAAAATGGAAGTCATTTCTCAACCGTAACAATTCAAAAAAATGAAAATAACTAATAAATAATTACAATGATATTTCATTCCTTTCTTAGACATCAGATATGATTTACTTTATAATATTTCTATTTTTTAATTCACTTTTAATCGCATTTAGCTCACAATAAATAAATAAAATTAATTTTGGAATTTATACCCCTTGCTTCTATTCAACATCCAAATCTAAGGCCATCCAAGACAAGTGATCTGTCGACAGCCTCCCTTGCAAGCAACCCATAGCTTTTTATGTTAGTTGGTATTATTAAAAAGAGATGCTTTCTAATTTTCTCTTAATTATAATTATTTGAAAATTATGATTAATTGAAAGAAAGTACAGCTTAGTGATGTAAAGATGACGTGGATGGTGTGGGGCCCACTGTAAGTGATATTAGGTTAAATCTCTGATGTTTTTGCATCCTACACCTAAATAGCTGTTATCTTTCATTTTCATTTATAACTGTACTAGGACTTAGAAATTTTGAAATTTCTTGATTGTTTTTATCCTGGGCACCTTGTAGAAAAGAAACCTTTGGGTGCAGGCCCTTTTAAGGAAATAGGGCTGAGGCTCGCCCACATGTGTTGTCTAATGGGGCCCACATGCAGTGATGATTGCATAATCAGAACCTTGGACCACGTCCAGTAATCATGCCAGGGGAATGATTCTGACCGTTGATTTGCATAGTTGAATGTCAATGGCTCCAAAATGTTCTTTCCAATGGTGTACTTTTGTCGCGTGCGTCCAATATAGTGCTAGGACATGGACGCTTTTGATTGGCTTACCACTTCTACATGTGGACCCGTGGACGATGGACTTTGGGCGTATAGAAAGAGTTCTTGATGGATGTATATTTTTGTAGATAAATGTAAGGGTATTTAGGTGAGGCCTGATGGTAAGGTTTATAGTATTCTAGATCCAGCCATACATTAGGAGTTGTTTGGCACCATGGATTGGAGGGAGTTTCAAATCCCCTTGTTGTTTGGCAGTATAAAGTAAATAGGGGTTTCAAGTACATGAGGTTTCAAATCCTCGAACAGCTTGGATTACACATAGAATCATTTCAATAGTTGAAGGGGTAACATGTGTGTCACCGTACTATTATTTTATTGGGCACATGGCCCATTATTGATGATCAGCACTGTCCAAACATTGTCCATGTAAATCAGAACCATCCAAACATTGTCCAGCACCATCTAAACATTATCCATGTTAATCAACGATTAAAAATTATTAGTTAATCACTCAGACATGATCTTGTGCTTGCAGCCCATCCGAGATTTTAAATTTTATTATTTTCAGGCCAAGCATATATTTCAGCGGGCTTATCACAACCATTGTGTCAAAAAATAAATATCTCACTAATTAGAGATATTAAAGTTGTTTTAATAATTAAATTCAAAACCCTGTAAATATACCATGCATAGGTACTTTTGAATTAACATTGATTCACACTCAAGGGTGTCAAACACATTGGGAGGATTGCAAATCCTGGAGGTTCTAAATCTACACTCCCAAATAGGCTCGAATGGATCACCTGTGGACAATGAATATAGACAATTCTCTTCTTCTTCTTCTTTTTTCCACAACCATCAATTTCCTCATGTATGCATGTCCTAATTGATGAATGGTACTACTTATGTAACCTGTCGAAGTTAGATTTTCGAGTAGGACGTCATCATATGTCAGTACACTCATAAGAAGGTAGAGAAAAGATACTCACGAAGTATGAAAGAGAGATCCTGAGAATTCCAAACATACATTTACAAAAGATGCATGTCACGTTAGAAAGGTTAGGAAGTTTAGAGGCGTGACCAAAACTATAGGCATGGTCATCTTCCCAATGACACATTGTGACGCCCCAAATCTGATTTTCGACACTCATTCACTGTAAACCAAATCTGGTGCTAATAGCTCCGTGACACCCCAATTTTGATTCCTAGCTTTCGCCAGGTTTCAAAATTGGAATTCCACAAGGAGAATTTTCAAAGTTTTTTTTTTATAGGAGGAGTGTAACCATGAATGTACCATAAGCCTAACATCATCGCATATATCCATTATAAAAAGATTTGAGTACATTACTGGAAAGGGAAATACAATACATATATAAAAACTCCAAAAGGTCAGGAGTGTGCTTCTGCCTCACTACTGTTGCTTTCTAGCATAACCTGCACGTAAACAATGTGCATAAGCTTACTACGAAGCTTAGAGAATGCTGTATGCGTGCACAATAGATATGACAAGTATAACAATATCAAAGTATGCGGAAATGATGAAGAGCTATGCTGCCAAGTCCACGAATGTTAACGGTCATACCAAGGTTATATAAGGTAAAAGGCTTATCGAGCCAATTATCATATACAGATATGTAATATGAATGTGCATGATGAAGGAACGAGTTGTAGTATGTAGTATCATATGCTGGTAGGGGCCTCACACCCAGGGTTACAATACATGTTAGTCATATAGCAAACATGTAATGTAATTTCAAGATGATAGACTCCTGATTCCAAATATTCTCATACCTATTGAGGATCGGGCCCACGATTGTATAACACTGAATTATATTTACGCATTTACAATTAATCTCACGTGCTACATAAATGTATGGTTACCATATATCACATGTCAATCCGGATGTCTAGTCAACATCTCATAACAGTTCACAATTGGATTATCACTGGGGTCTAGTACACTTGCGATACTAGTTGCTGCCTATCGCGTGCAAGACCAAGTGAGTGCAAGAGACCTCACTATCTGCCTCATCAGTGATATACGAAAACACACCCGACTCGCCGATAGCAAACCCATTTCACGAGCTGGTCAAACTTAACCTAGCATATAAACCTCTTTACCTGAGCAGGTTACGGTCAAACCTTCTTTCAATCGACCACGACACAGTAGGAGATGCGGCTTACCAGTATTTAGCCCTCATGCACTTATGAATCCATTTGGTCTAGACATTGGAATATCCTACTGGTACCATAGGGTTTATGGACTTTAACCTAGGGACGCCTGTGACGCCCTGTAACCTCAATAGTTTCTGGTGTCCATACTTATATACGTCAGCTATATCTCGACTACGGAACTACTTCTCTAGTGTCGTTTGGGAATAGATGTAATGTGTCATACATAATGCGTTATGTATGAATCACACTTTCAAGTCATGCATCAAGTCATATGATGATCATGTGGACAACCATGTCTCATACAGGTCTCCTAAGTATATCAATCTGAAAAACGTATACTATGATCAATCGAAATCCATAACAGGCATATAGATGATGCGTGTAGCATATGAATGAGCATGATATGCCTTATACTAAGCATATTATGAGTGTTAACCTTATCAAGGCTAGGTATACTAGCATGTTACCAATCCAAGCACATACACACATATTCTCATTCATGTATATAATGTAGGGCACATAATATATGTGATAATTCGCCTTAAATAGCTTGATATGAAGAAAATGGGAGTCAGCCAATCCTGGTGTAGTTTCCTCTTGAGAATAGAATCAGCCCCATACGTAGGCCTTGCACATAACATGATCTAGCAAAATAAATGCTCGGGGAGGATGTAATATATAGATCAAGGTAAGTATCATGGTGGCCCCAAACAAGGATGACAAGGCGAGTTGTCAAAAAGCCCATAGTTCAGTGGTGTTGCCCACTTGAACTACTGTTTCACCTCATTTTGGGTCCAAACTCTAAATGAGCTCACAAAATAAATAGGCACCATAGATATTCAATACATTCATTAAAGTGGCCACACAGTAGCATACACCTGCTAGATGGTATGGCTAAGCACGCAAAGAGCAGCATGCCTTATAGATATGTTGAGTAGAGGGAAGGTGTATATATATATATAACCCATGTGTCACAATGGACTATAATAAGGTCTCAATTGTGACAGGTATCGTCCCCACTTACAATTGCTAGAGTGGGGTCCACCACTAGATTGATCAAGCCGATGTATGTGATTTCCTTTCCTCTAAGTCTCTCCAATCTTATCAACAGGTTTGATGGAAAATAAACACCAAGGTGGCCCCAAAGAAGGTTTCAATGGTTGGCATTATTGACACCACTGTTTCTTATCGCATGACCCACCTCAACTATGAGTAAGCCTTATTTGTGGCCTAAAATGATCAGACCAAGTACATGAATGGTGTGGATTAAATAGAAAGATTATGGCGGGTCCAGCTGCGGAACGTACAACATAGATAAAGTATAACATGACGGGCAGGCCAGGAAAGTTTCTGACAGTGATTAACCCCAGCTCCTCCCTACTTGTGGTGGGACCCATGTACTTTGGATCAAACTGGTATTGTGTGGTCCCTTAACTCAGGTCGGTGTGACCTTATCAACAGGTTGGTGGTAAATAAGCATCATGTTGGGACCTCACATGCTACAACTACGGTACTACGGTGGGCCCATCTGATTCCAATGGTAGCTAGTCGTTCAATCTCTGTTGTTTTGTGGTGGTGGTGGTCCACCTAGGATTGGGATCTACCTCGTCTAATGATCAGGACCATGCCTAGAAATGACTTGGCAAAATGGATGAATGGCTGGATGAGACACATGTAGGAAATTGGTTCTTGGAAAGATTTCAACAGTAGATGTCACTATCCCCACTGTTTTCTGTGTTAGGGTCCCCTTGTGATTTGGATTTTCTTCATTTTTAGGCCGTAGCCCAAAAAATTATCTGGAGAAATGGAGGGATGGTGTGGATCTAATACATCGGTCATGGTGGGTTCCACCATTGCTCCTGGCAGTGGGGCTCCTAAGGTTTGGACACTGACAAGCTCCAGAAAGTTACAACGGTAAGTGGTCCATCACCACCATTGTCGCCTATGGTACAACTCATTTGAGCTTAGATCCGGCCCGTATCTTGGGATGGAAAGATAGGTAAACTGTGTAGAGTTCACACACGTGGGATGGGCCCCACTAATCACCTCAAACAAGCTAGAAAGATAGATGGATAGAGTGGGTAAAACACCTGTAGGTTTTAACGGTGGCTCATACAACTCCACCATTTTCAAAGATAGGGCCCTTAAGCTTGAAAATTAAGCTCATATCGGTGGTTTACCTTCAGCCAAGTTAGCGTGACCTTATGCACAGATTGGATGGAAAATAAACATAATGGGCAGGCCTAAGGAGTATTTAACGGTGGATGTCTTGTCCCAACTGCACCCTAAGATGTGGCCTATTTAAGGTTTGAATTTGTACCAACATTAGGTCCAAGGCATAAAAGGGTATAAAAAAAATGGATGGACGGTTTGAATTGTACACATACAATAGGGTGGGTCCCTGTAACACCCCATACTTTTCAGTACTCGAGTGTTACCTTGAAGATCTAAATTAATTACACATGCATGGGAACACACGTAACTTATCTTACGTGTCATCATTCGACAATTCTCAATCTATCCATCTCAACCGTCTAACACAACCTTCATTTGTATAACAAGTCATCCATCTGATTGATCTTAAAGATGGACCATCGCACCTTAGCGAGATTGATGCCAACCCTCAAAAGGATATAATCATGGGAATCCGATCATGACAAAACTTCACATAATACACTAACAAAAGAATTTCACTGTACAACAACAATTTTGGGGACCAACTCAATAAATCCACCATTCATTAGATCCACAACGTTATGTCGATCGTTCTAATACCTAAATTCTCTAATCCAACCGTTGGATTATAAATAAATCTTTAGGTTGCAATTAGACAATCATAAAAACCACTAAAATTGTTTAATGAAGGCCATGGAAAGCCTTGACCTTAAGTCATCTCAAAATTTTGGATCCAATTCGCCTGATCCATCCTTATTAGGCCTACCACACTTAAGTTCACAACCCACTATTTGACAATCCTTACCCTAGCTTCTTGTAATTGAATATACCATTGAGACTCATTTAAACAGGTACCAGGGCCATTTTAACCGTTGATATTCAGATTGGGAGTAAGCTAACTGCTGGAACAATAAAAATCGATGGTTAAAGGTCAAGATTCAGTTGGCATGGCCCACTAAAGCTTTGCATTTGCCTCATCTTCAGTCAGATGACCCAGATGGGCCCAGAGAGAATCATGGACGGTGTGGATTTCATGTAAGCATCATGGTGGACCCCCACACAGGCGTTGCATGAGCACAGTTCACGTGCACCAGCGGTGCACTAGACTGTACCTCGAATCAAAGTCGGGTTTGACCGATGATTTCCCGAAGAAGAAGGATTCTTTTTCTCTTTCGTCTCTCGCGAATGAAGGGCGTTTGTTTAAATTGTGGCCCACCATATCATCCCAAATAGTAGATCCAGACCCTTCATCTGATCCATGAGGTGGGCCCGACCAAATCCATGTTGTCTGTACACATCCATGCATCCGTGCATGCACACGATCCCTAGCGCGGTAGACGCGTGCATGCGGCTTTTTTGCTTAAAACGGAACGTTTCCATTTCTCCTTTTATTTTTTAGGATGGCAATCCGCACACCCTCCTCGCTTTACATCTTAGTCGTCCATGGGGAGTGAATCCTACCCGTTAAAAACAGCATGTGTTGTTGTCAGCTATATAACCAAACGATAAGATATTTTTAGAGAGAGAGAGTGTGTGAAAACCCTAGATCGAATACAAGCCATCTAAATCTCATCCAACGGCCTAGGAGGGTTAGGTTTTTCTATAAGGAGGAAGAGAAAAGGGCTCTTTTCCATCCCTTGCAAAGAAACCTAAAAACTAGTTGTCACCTTCAATGTCTGAACCCACCGGCCCATCCTTCTCTAAGCTTCAATGAAGTTTGTCTACAAGCTTTCAAGGGTCCCCACGAACCATCTACAAGATGCAGATTGGAGGAGGAATCGAGATCCGCCATCAATGGCCATCACCAGCTTCATCAAGAGGAAACGGTTACTGAACTGGGTTACGACCGGTCTCTCTTGGACGTCTTTGGAGAAGAAAGGGAAAGAGAGAAAAAAAAAAGGGAAGAAGAAGAAAGAAGAGAGAATGAGAGAGCAGAATCGAGCTGGTGTTGCACTACACCACGACTCGCTGCAGAGTTGAGCTGTACGAGTGGATTGTTTCTAGACGTTCAGTTGTTGTTGCTGGACCTCCAACAGAGGGAAAGACGGAAGGAGAAGAATGGAAAAAGAAAGGAAAAAAGGAAGTCGAGGTAGAGAGAGTGAGAGAGAGAGAGAGTTCGGTTGAGTTTGTGCTATGTTACACCAACTCGTCGCACAATCTTGACTTGGACTAAGTTTGATCTGGGGAGGGAAGCAGTAGAAAAGATGAAGGAAAAGAAGCAGATAAAGCGAGAGCCATCGCTGAGTCGACTCGGCTAAACTCCTTGAGTCTAGCTATGCGAGTTGGGTCAGGACTTACTGGTTGCAACAGGGAAGAAAGAGAAAGAAATCAGAAAAGAGAGAGAGAGAGAGAGAGAGAGAGAGAGAGAGTAGTTCACCACACCAACTCTACTTGATTCGCTCGAGTCACGGGCATGGGCTGATGTGTTTGGGTTGAGCCTTGTTCAAGTCCAGTTGGCACAAAACTTGCACGAGAAAGCAGGGAAAGAGAAAGGAAAGGAAGGAGGTAGAGGAGCAAGAAGATGGGGCATGAGAGGAGGAATATCGATGTGAGACTATTGGGAACAGATCAGGTTTAGAAGCCCAACTTGTTGTCGAGTCAACTAACATGAATTAGCTTCCTCTCCCAAAGTAAATTTTATGATTTATTATCATCATTAGCGTTACTATAATTATTGCAATTATTAAATGTGGTTAACCATTAGTAGGTTAATTTTGCTAGTATTAGTTATTATATATATTAGATATTAACATTTATCATTATTAATGTTATTCTTATTTTGTCATTAGTAGGTTATTGATTATAAGATTAGTGTTGTTAGTATTAATCGACAATTATTACTTATTTTTACTTTATTCTAATATTATTATAAATTAATTATATGAGTTAGATTTCAAACTCTAAACCAAAGTTTAAAATTAAATTAATGGATAAAACCCTCAATCTAAGTGATCTAAACTATAGGTTATGATCCTAACCGTAGATAGTATATGAAACTTGAATCTGACCATACAAATTTTATAATTCATGGTAGGATTCGGTCCTAAGGGCGCACGCACCTAGCAACACTAGTAGGTGATTCTATTCATCATGTGATGATTTCTTCCCCTTGAGCTTTTCATTTTCATATTAGCTTAAGTGATAGTTTTTATTTTAATTTCGGATGATAATTGATATCTTTATCTTATACTTACATGTGTTATTTGTTGAAATTAAATGCTAGATTACATGTTCAATATTTATCCTGCATATTTTCTCATACTTGTGGATTGCTCATGAAACTTAAACTAGTACATCAATCAATGGGAAACCCCACTAATAAATGTGCACCCATACTTGGGATGTAACTTGATTGATTGTATTTATAATGGGCCATCGATCTAGTGGTTACTTGGATGATGGGTTAAATGGAATATTGATATGGGCCTACCATCCATGGGTTGTGATGTTTAAGTAGTTTTTGAGGATGTTTTTTTATCACATAGTTTTGATATTTGCCCTATATTGCTTTGACTTAGTATTTGCCCTATGTGGCTTTGATAATTTATGTCTAAATAACCATGCAATGGTAAGTCCCGTATATTGAATTAGATTGACTACTACTCGATAGGCTTCCATTAAACATCCTAAGGTGGTAGTTTCATGAGCCAGGGATGATGGGAATGAGACACTATGTTTAAGCTGTCGGCCTACGGTGGGTGATGAACCCCCTTGTAGTATCCTTTGAGTTTTATTAAACAGGCTGGTTGTAAATGGAATAATAACGGATGGGCTAATCATGTATTCATAACATATGGGCGATGACGGGTAGCTAATTCTGGATGTTGTAGCACGTGTCTAATAAGATTTAATTGGGGTATCGTTTCGCTATCTCTAGGACCACCGACTATCAGCCCACTTTCGGTGAGCTTCGCACTATGCATGTAAGATGTACTTTCGCTGGTGACCGGCCGCATGCATGGGTTTCGCCCGAAAGCCAACTGGATGAGCATTCGCAGTTGATGTGCACTCATGCATCCATGCATTTAATAAAACTGCATCATGTATTGTTTTGAATGCCTTTTTGTTTATGACTATGCTTACTTAATGCAGCGGTGTGTGATCTTAAGAGAAATTCATACTGAGTTGGTCACTCATTCATCAAATATACAACTGTACAGGTAATACAGGTGGCTTAAATGATATGCATATTCAGACTTGATGAGGAGCAGGGTACAATTACAAGGGATGCATGGCTGCATCTGCAAAGAGAATTTGCGTGATCTTGCGGCTCAAATTTATATGCACTTTATTATTTGTCACGTAATAAATTGTATGATTCTTGTATTTGTTAAGCATGGAGACATCAGTTTGTATTAGTAATTGTGGGCAACCGCTCATATATTCTAAATGCAAATAAAATTTTCCTTTACATTTGATTTGTCCATCTTTCGCTAAACTGCTAACTCTGAAGGAAAAAAAAAAAAAAAAAAAAAAATCTGAATTTGATTATCTTTAAAGGTTAACACTGGGTTTTTTGAAAAACGGGTCATATACTCAGGTTCCGAAAACACGGAGCGTTATAGTCCCCCGGGTGGACCACCTATTGTCTGGGATGTTACTAGTCTAGGGATGTATCACCTTATGAAAAGTCAAGTGCAATGAATGCCATAATAATTAGTATATTGTTGTTTTCCATGGTCGGCATTCTTGTCCCAGAGTGTGGCACATCCGAGATCCAAGTCAGGTTAATTAATGAAACCAATGCCTAAAATGAGATAGGAAATCTGATGGATGGTGTAGATATCACTTAAACACCGTAGTGTTATCCATGATAACCCCATGGTCCTCTTAAGAAAACACCGTGCAAAAGAAAAGGTTAGATGTCATTTCCCAACTATTCTCTGTGGTTTGGCCTACCCAAGATCTCATCCTTGAGCCTTAGGCCTAAGATGACCCGTATAAAATGAAGGAACGACTTGGATAAAACATATACATCATGGTAGGTCCCACAAGTGGACTAACTATTATTTGAGATGTCACCGTCAAGCTTGTATCTTCTTTTGGAAAAGTCATATGAAAATAAATGTCATAGTAGGTGGTTTTCAATGGTAGACATTCTTATCTCATTTGTTTCCTATAATGTGGCCCACCTCATATATGGGTGAAGCCAATATTTGGAACCAATGACTAAAATGGCATAGCAAAATGGATGGATGGATTGGATGCCACACGTACAACACGTGAGTCCTATGAGTGGGGCCACCTCTTTTATTATATTTTCACCATGTACATGTCAATATGACTTTATGAGCATGATAATAAATATATTAGTAAATCTCTAGGAAGGTTTCAATGGTGAGCATTACTGTCACCATTATTCCCTACAATGTGGCCCATCTATAATCAAACTCCGACTAAAATTTGGGCCCTAGCCATAAAATGATTTGGCATAATAGATAGACAGTCTGGATTTAACACAAACTTCAAGGTGGGTTCCACAAGTAAAAACTTTACTCGGTCTGTTGTTGACGTAGACAGTAGTTAAAGACAACATTTCATACCAATTTCTAACGCTTAAGGTAACTAGAGGTAAAATTTTGGGTATATTTTTAAACTTAAGCTAGGTGTATTGGAGCTATATTCAACAATCTTGGAAAAATATAACGATATTATTAGTAATCACTTAAAGAAATTGTAATACTAGAAAATACTATCAGAAATTATAAGGTTGTTGAGCGGTCTCGGAATGCAATGGTTGGAGTGGTGTTTCGAAGAGTACTGACTCACCTTTCCAATGAACCTAAAATCGACCCAATCCGACATAGAACGAGGGAGTTACGAGCATTTTATTCACAGGACGCAATCTGTGACCCTTTTACAAATGCTCTCAAAACTTGCTTTCCTTATCTAAACAAAAGCTGTATGGACAAAAAATTGAAGACGAATATACCCCTGCCAAAGCTTTACGAAACTTTTGAAGCCATGGCTGCACTACATCAGGCTACGGTTATAATCCGTAACCATAGATCATAATCCATACATATATATGTTTTGGACTATGGCTAGGGATTATTTGCTTTCCTCATCTAAATAAAAGTTGTATGGATAGAAAATTGAAGACGAATATACCCCTGACAAAGCTTTAAAAACTTTTGAAGCCATGGCTGTGCTACATTAGGCTACGGTTATAATCCGTAACCATAGATCATAATCCATACATATATATGTTTTAGACTATGGCTAGGGATTATAACCGTAGCCATAATTGTATTTCGTCACTTTTATAGATAATGCATCTAGAAGGGTTTGAGTTTATGCTTTGAAATCTAAGGACGAGGTCTTTGGTGTGTTTAAATTATTTCATGTTATGGTCGAGAGAGAGACAGGTAGATCATTGAAGTGCATCCGCATTGACAATGGTGGTGAATACATTGGCGACTTTCATGCACATACACAGTGAATACCTATATTGTTTTGATTTTTGTAAATACATAAGTAGGGTCCAGGTAAGTAATCAACTCCGTCTATAAGGTTGGCTAGTTCATGGTCGGCCTACTGAGCTTTGCATATCCTTTAAAACTCAAGAACATATAAATAAAGAGGGAAAAGAAAAACATGGAATTTCAGCCATCGAATAAACTTCCACTACTATAGAACCCATATATACGAATAGTATGGACATTTAAGTAGACCATACGTTGGCCACACTAGGTAGTATGGACAGGTGGGTCTCATCTTATGGAAAAACAGAAAAATGACTTGAATATCAACAAATATGTCAAGACGGAGTCCATTTGATGGGCCCAATATCAAGACAATAGGTAAACGACCTATACACTCACCTCAACAGTTGATTTAGACATCGGATTTATATGAACGGTTAAGATCGTCTTTTCTTCTTCCTAATCTCCTCTAATCTCTCGTTTAACTACATATTTTCTTTCTCTTTATCATTTCTTTGTCCTTTTGATTTTTTTCACGCAGTCGTTGAGATGGACAGGAGATGATTTTATACACGATAACGGTATGGTCATCGTTGAATATAGAGGCAATGAAACGTAGGATAGGCATGGCGTGGTAAGGCTGAGCCGTAAATGCATCATATAATTTTTTTAATATTTGAAAGTAATTTTTTACTATTCCAGATATTTTATACTAAGTGGACCCCACATCACGTGTGCACACATGTACGGTGAATGCCATGCATTAAATCTAATGAGGCATATATCTTTCGATCTAGCCGTCAAAATGGAACGTGTCGCGCAGCATTGGAATCACAGTGTCAGTGTGATCGCTAAGGTATAGATCTCAGGTCATTACAACACTAAAACATGACAACCGATCAGAACTCGTCAATCTGATCCATTCAAACGCAGTCTGACACTAAAAAATCAAGCTTAAGGAAGGTTAATCAGGATTTGGGTCTCATAACTCTACCCCCTAACAAAAAATTTCATCCTCAAAATTTCTCTACAACCTAAACCATACTCGTCAGGGAGCTATGTTCAAAAGTTTCTAAGTTCTCAAATGAAAATGTTGATTTAGACTAAGTTCGCAAACCGAGATATCTAAAAGTAATTCTCGAGGTCATTTCAACCAGGGATTCTAATGATTCTAAGTTCACAACAATCATGTTGTGAATGGTAGCTAATCGAAGGTCATTAGCAGATATGTAATGTCATAAACAGGTATTCTTAGGTTATGCTCTGATATCAACTTCTGTCACGTCCCAAATCCTTCTTGTGAACTTCTAATTTCAGAACTTGGCATAAGCTAGAAATCAAAATTGGGATGTCACGAAAGATGTTAGCACCAGATTTAATTTATGGTGAATAGGTGTTGAAAATCAGATTTAGGGCGTGACACACATAGTAAGAAAGCTTATGCTATACATATGTAAATTAATCACTAAGAGAGCCCGTGTAACTCATGACAAAGCAAATGTGGTGATATCTAGTTACACATGATTGAATTTAATTGTCCACGTCAAGTTACAGACTCTTAAGTGGTGCGCTAAATAGAGAAAGCCGTCTAAAAATAAAAATACAATTACACACGGCAACGTAATAGTTAACTAGTCTCATCCTAAGATAGAAACATACCCAGCCAAGGTTGCTAACCAATCATAATATCGATCCCGAAAGCCAAGGAACCATGCACATGGCCACTGCCTAACCTGAGCCAATAAAAGTAGCATAGAATGAACAACTACAGGCCCTTATCAACTAATTTATCAAACAATTCTTTTTATCTCAACGCTGCCTATCAATCTTCCAGCACCATGCTGCACGAAGTCTAAATCGATCAGCGTTGCTTAATTTAGTTTATCCACTTCTATCTAGGGCATTGCTACAACAAGTTAAATTTACTTTAGTTAAATGTTCATAATCCCATCATCGGCTTGCTCCTTAATTCTCAAGTCCTTACTTAGCAATTCGTGAGTTATATCTTGCTGATTAAATCAAAATCATTTCACTGCCATCCAAATTTTCACCACCGTCTCATGACCATTTAAGTTTAAAAGGTTGTCTATCTCTCATGGTTGTCTCACCCGATCGAACCGCCATCAGTAATTTACTCTTTTTTATTTTACTTTCTCTATTGATTGTATTGCATTTACATTTAGATTAATAAAATTGGTACTTGGCTTTTGATTTCTTATTTTTTTTTTTAACATTAATTTTTTAATGAACACAACCAAGCTATCACTGTTGTGATAAAAGTCCTTGTCTTTAAGATTTAAAAAAAATAACTCATATGAAGGACCAACCTTTCCCTTCATAAATTGTCTGATTTTATTATGATTAGTGGCTAAGTAGTCGGGCTAGTCTTCACAAATCTAGTCCTAAGTTGGCTATTTTGGCTCGCATTCAATTCGATTTGAGTCAAATACGACTCTATACCGCTCGACACATGCATACTTGCATACGCAAAATCAAAATTGAGCCATTTATTATACATGTGGATGCATGTCCGAATTAAATACCAATAGGTCCACCCACCCTAAATTTTGGGTCAGGGCATGTACATGACCAACCATGCCTGATGAATGACCCAAATATGATATATGAACCCATGTGCTATTAACTTGGTCTAATGGACCATGTTATAATTTATATTTTTTATCCAAAATCTAAGCATCTTATATACCTTGAAAAGTTATCTACACACGTAAAAGAATTACCAGAAATGTGTCCTACATATTTTTACATGGGTTTAATTAATACCGGCGAGTGGGGTTCACAATCCGGCAATATGGATCATTTGTCTCTAGCCATTTATTATACATGTGGATGCGTGTCCGAATTAAATACCAATAGGTCCACCCTAAATTTTGGGTCAGGGCATGTACATGACCAACCATGCCTGATGAATGACCCAAATATGATATATGAACCCATGTGCTCTTAACTTGGTCTAATGGACCATGTTGTAATTTATATTTTTTATCCAAAATCTAACCATGTTAGATACCTTGAAAAGTTATCTACACACGTAAAAGAATTACCAGAAATGTGTCCTACATATTTTTACATGGGTTTAATTAATACCAGCGAGTGGGGTTCACAATCCGGCAATATGGATCATTTGTCTCTAGCCATTTATTATACATGTGGATGTGTGTCCGAATTAAATACCAATAGGTCCACCCTAAATTTTGGGTCAGGGCATGTACATGACTAACCATGCCTGATGAATGACCCAAATATGATATATGAACCCATGTGCTCTTAACTTGGTCTAATGGACCATGTTGTAATTTATATTTTTTATCCAAAATCTAACCATCTTAGATACCTTGAAAAGTTATTTACACACGTAAAAGAATTATCAGAAATGTATCTTACATATTTTTACATGGGTTTAATTAATATCGGCGAGTGGGGTTCACAATCCAGCAATATAGACCATTTGTCTCTTATGCCCCCACCATGAATAAACTAAGAAAATCTCTCTCATGGAACAATCTCAACCATTTGATTAGTGATTGAAACATAGGCCTAAGTAATAGGCAACTTCATATATTCAACTTAACAGAGTATCATCCTTTTTCATCGTCCACCCCATTGCATCATCCGACGGCCTGCTTAGATAGTTGGGAACCTTTGTGTGTGGATATGGATTCCATTTATGAAGGATTGTTTTTTATGTTGCAAATAATTCAAATTCATTAGATAACAATAGCTTCATATCTTATGTAAAAGAATCAACTAAAAATTACTTTAAAAAAATTTTAAATTCTAGTCATCCAATTAGTGGAAAACATGTCATCATAGAAAATATTTTCTTTTTCCGTCAATTTTAATATTCCAAACAAGGGTGTTAGGTTAATCTTAAATAAAAATTAGGTTAGATTTGTTTAATATTGTCTATAAAAACACCTTAAATTTTAGTTTGTTTTAAAAAATAATTCTTGATTCAACTGGAAATGGTCAAAGAAATTTTTTTAGGTATGCCCCATCAATTATGAAATTAAAAAAGATCAATATATGAACTACTGAACCATGGCCCCACTCATAGGATTACAAATATAGAAGCGAATTGGGTGGATGGTGTTGGGCACTATATGATCCACTATGATGTATGTGTTTTATCGATGTCAATCTATCCATTTTGCCAACGCATTTTATAACATGAACCCAAAAATGAAGTAATTCAAAAGCTCTAGTTGAACAAAACACATGAAACAGTGGTGATTAAATGCACACCCTTAAAAATTTCTCGAGCTCACAAAAGCTTTAGATCAAGTTGGTATTTGTGTTTTCTCATTATTTAAGTCTGTGTGACCTTATCAACAAGTTAGATCTCAAATAAAGATTATGGTGGGCCCTAAAAAGGTTTCAACGGCAGGTATCATTAATCGATTATCCCCACTATTTCTTTGGTGCGATCCACTTGTTTACACTCGATCTGATCGTGCTAAATTTGAAGGCTAGTGAGCCGATGTGCAGCAACACCACTGTACGAAAAATCAAGATGCGATCTTCATAGCTGATACGATCGGCAATAGAAGATCCTGAAATACATGGAATGTTGTTGTCATAAGATACGTGTCATCATCTAACGCCCTAAAATCTAGTACCTAAGTAGGTTACTTGAAATCCAAATTCCAAGCCCATAAACAGTAATACATGAATATTTTTATCACAAACACAATTAACCCATGTTCCAATGTAAATACAAATAAAATAAATAAAAATTTTAATAAATTAAATTTTCAAATCCAAAATATTATTCATTAATTATACAATAACAATTGGAGATCAACTACCTATTACACTAGAAGAATTAATGCAAATTTTCTATTACATGGGTAAATAAAAATTTAATGTGTTAATGAAAGAGATATGTATGCTTGAAGCATACCAACTTAGTAACTGAAAAACAATTTAGAATATGGTGGATATAATGGCCCAATAGGATCATATACCTCCAATCCTTGAAGTTTTTGGGTTAACAGATCAATAGTATAAATATGAATAACTAAAAATCAAAATATAAATCAAGCATATAATGTGCAACATAAAAAATAAAATATTGTATCATGGCTTTTAGGGAATCCATGGTAGAGTATCGTGTTCATTTTGAATCTTCTGGGCCAGAGCACCCGTGTATATACTTTTAGAAAGTCCAAGGCAGAGCACATTTTCCCAGGGCAGTGCCACTTGTGATATTTCCAAATAGCATGAATGCATTGTAAATAATTCATGTAAACTTCATTTCTTTCCAACATAACGTAATCACATATCCAATTTATTATCACATAAACATATCCTTAATTTCTTCTCACATCCAAACTTAAATTCAACATTAAATGTAAATATACGAAATTTAACATACATTACTACTGCATAGCTTGAAAAAAATTCTCATTAACATTAATATAATTGAAGATAGATTTAATATATTGATGTAAATAAAAATTTTTTAAAAAAACTATGAGGATCACCTACCTGAATAAGTGGGAGATGGTCTGGGATGTATCGTTGAAAAATTTTGTGTACTCGATCATGATTCAAATCCAATTAAACTCAGTTGGACCCATTTTATACTTAATGTGACTCAGTAAGGTGCTAACATGAATCAATAAAATATCTAAATTAAATTACATATATAGATTCATCATATCATATTATAGAGTATCCGATCCCATGGACTCAAAATACAACTAATCAGCATCTTGACTCAATGAGTCAACTTAGTGAGTCGTGGTGTAGAAAGCATCAATTATAGTTTATTTTTAAATTGATGAACTGTGAAAAAGACTTACGTCTTAGATGGAATCAACAAGGCCTGACTTAGCACTGAGATTAACTCGATTTCAGTTAGACAGCGGGTTGATTTGCTGAGTCGATTCAACTCCAATCTCTTCTTTCTCCTTATTTTCTTTCTTTTCTCCTTTCTCTTTTTTCTCTGTTTTCTTCTTTTATCTTCCTCCAACCAGTATAACAATGTGTGTTGTAAGAGCGCACTATAACGAGGCAATGAGTCACTGCACTCGACTCGGTTCAGATTCTCATCCATTCTCTCAGACTCACTTGCTTCATTTCATCAATTCTTTCTCTCATTCTTTCTTTTTCTGTCTATTCTTCTTTTCTTCTCTCTTCCTCAAGCTTCTTCCTTCTAGAGCATGTCTAACAAGGGGTAAGACCTGATGGTTACAATGTGACTCAATGATCCACGACTCGGCCTCACTTTCTCTCAATTTTCCTTCTTTGTTTCTCTCTTTCTCTCTCTCTTTTTGAATGTACTCAAGGCTGGTTTTTGTGCATTAAAGGTTTCTTATAACTCTCGAAACACTACTCTCTTCGTATAACAAAGTTCTAGATTCTAAAACCCATTCTCGGAGACCTTTCAATCAAAACAAGTTTTGATGAGATTGTGCTTCTTCTGAACTAACTTCAGGTTATAGTTTTTCTAAGGATTCATCTCAACCATGGTTGAATACGATATTCTAATGTTATCAGATAATCCATCGTTGACCGATTTCGTGGGTGAGCTCCTGGTGAGAACAACGAAGGTGATAATAACGAAATCATATCCTTAAAATCTTTGTTCATTCTAATTATTCTGGAAGATCCATATGGACCATATGATGCTTGTGGATAAGCTTTTTTCGAAGCTAGATCGACATTTGGCCGATGAGTTTGATCCTTTAATGTTTCAGTGTGTTGCGATGAAGTTCAAAGAAAAAAAGGTAATCGGACATCGTTTCTGAATTTTAAAACCTCCAAAGAGTCTATTAAGAATTCCTAAGATCTATCTTATGAATTTTGGACGGTTTGGATTAATTCCAGATTAGATGGACGGCAACGAGAAGAAAGGGATGATGTTATTTTCAATATTCATAAGAGTGTGGGATCATTGGGTTCTCTTAATGGAAATGAACAAACGGCTCGAGTGACTCATGATTCGAACAAACAGTTGGGATTTGTTTAATGAAAGTTTGTTAGATATGTTCTCTTTTACAAAGAGATCGAAGGAGAGCTCCTCCACAATCACATGCTAGGCGCACATGTCTTTTGTTTACTTATATTCATGCTCATGTGCTCTGCACTCAAGGATGCTCGATTGAGATGAGGTTTGTTGTGATACATTTTTAGAGTTGGAGGAAAAAGAATCGGTGATAAAGAAGAAGTTAAGCGGAAAACTCAACATTGTCATTGTGGGTGCAATTTTCCTGCGAAGGTTGCAGTTTTATAGTGGGGCTACGTGTGGTCCCTTGTGATGTTTGTGAGAAATTCATTTTGTCTATTTGGTTTTTCATATCATGTTAGGGTATGAATTCAAAATGGAGACAGATCTAATACTCAGGTGGGTCACTCGACCAGAAATAGTTAGGGAAGAACGTCAATTGTTGAAATCCTCTTGGGGTTCACACATGCTAAGGTTGGCTATGAAATGGGCATTTATAATTAACTTGAATGGTTTTTCCAAATAAATGTTTGGATAATTCTCAAATGGTTATGATGAATTATCTTAGATTTGATGGTTGAAAGGAGTTAATCCCAAGATTAATGGGTGGGTAATCTTAGTACTATGAGGCAAGTGGTTCCTAGAGTTCTTTAAAGCATTAGGAAGTAGATATGAGGTCAGTCTCTCTACTTGATGGTTAGATTGTGGTTTTTAAATCGAGGGTGTATGAGTGATTGCCTGGTGCTATTTAAATTTTGAAAACAGGATGTAAAGGCTCCGAAAGTGGGCTTACATGTGGCCCAATAGAAAATGTAAATCGGTAAATACATTAGGAGTTGTCTGTGGATTGTAACAATGGTCGTTATTTGATTTTTGGGTGGGTCATCTATTAGATATGATAAGGAATCTGATGGACAATTAATCTCATGAATTGATGTTGAGATTAGGTGTACAGTTCAAGTGAGTTCATTGGACATTGGTTAGATTTTCATAATGTTCGGACTTCTACAAATACTTTTTCTGATAATTAAAGTTGGATTGGATAGTAACATATTCGCTATTAAAAAACTTAAGATGATCAATAAGATGTTTATGGTTATTTGAATTAAATTTGATGGCATAGGATGTTGATCTATGCATTAGGGTCATGTTATAGGTTTCAGAATTACAGATGATAAGGTATAGATGGTTCAAACGGGTTCTTTATAATTCATGATGATGTAATGGTCCATATTGAAATCAAATGGTTGAGTAGCTTAATCGGTTCATAAAGAGTAATATCGATAGTTTAACTTGATAATAAATCGATTGTGTTATGATTTGTAAGTTTAGAAAGTATAGAAGGCATATATGTATAACTACTGGTAAGCAGGGTTATTGGATTATAATCATAACGGTAGGTTAAGCTTATACTTGGGTGACGAATAAGATGAATAGATCAAAAATCTTGAATGAATGTGTACACGAATGGATATGATGATTTGAAAACTAATTTACCATGATTGAATAGTCTGATAACGAGGTGGATGATCGAATGTATTTCTCTAGTGATGAATAGCTTTTCAACTGCTGGTTTGATGACAAATTGAGTATACGAAGGTATATTGGGTCTCGAAGGTTATTATGAGGTGTATAAGAGTTTAAGTGTATGTAGATGTAAACAAATCCAAGTGTCATTCTCGTAAATATAAAAATTCAAATTAGAGTACAAACTACGATAACTACTCATGTACATATAGGAGTATAAAAATTTTTAGGGTGTTACACAATGCGCCCCAAGCAAAACTATATTATGATATGTGGCAATATGGGGAGGCCATACACTCCATAGTTCACTAGAAAAGAAGTCATGACCGTTATTTTAACTAACGGTGATACTTCTCACAACACATGATGAAAGATTAGTAGTTGTATAAATGTGTGACCATAAGTTAATAGCTCTAATATGCGTGATTAGCTAAGATAGTGGTCAACAGAAACATGCGACATGACTTAATTTGCCCAACACATTAGGAAGTAAGCTAATTATTGAAAATTAAGATGACATCTCCCAAGATAAAAAGATAATTAGTTAAGACAACTGGTCGATTGGAAGAAAATTTTGCAAACTCATCCTTAGTTAGAAAGTGTAATTGGTCATGTTTGCTAGCAGGTCAATTAATCATGAGAAGATCTCATATGCCGATCTGAAGGTGCGTCTCCAGTTAACTTCCTTATACATCTATAAATTCAGTAAAGAATAAAGAGCTCGGGGCCCATGTCACTTCAATTTAACACAAAAGTATTTTTTAGCTCTATGTTGTCTATCTTTCATCCGTCATGGATACTTATTATTATTATTATTCAATATAACTCTTCCACTGTCAAGGCCAGCGTCATACTGTAAGACTATCTCAGATCGAGTAAGTTAGAATAAGTTATATTAGCACTCTATGTCTACGACTATGTCGTCAAACCTAAGAAGATCTCTAAGTCTCAAATGGATAGCCAATGATTCTATCTTGTCGTGCTTAGTGATTCCGTTCGACTATCTAGCTACAGAGTTTGACCAAGTTATTAACGAGCTGCCCTTTAACTACGTCAGTACTTCACTACAAAGCTCAATTGAGTGATGAATAGATGGTTGTCCCATAACAACCTTGCTCATGGAGTTACGATCTAAGTAACTCGATAGTCTCTCCCATGATTATCTCGATATGAAGTAAAGACCTAAAATGATAAACAGACCCCGCCGATCTTCCTACCACGAAATAGTGTGGCTGAGTGCCAAATGATCGATTGTCCAAACAATCGACTTGCCTACAAAGCTCGATGTGAAGTAATGAATGAATTTTTATTTCACAATGACTATCTCACTAAAAAATCCCTCCGTACGACGAGTACGACAAACATACCATTGAAGATCTGCTCTTCATTGGTTATCCTGCCATGGAACCCAGTCAGCGTGATGAATAGATTAACGTTCCCAACGATTGTTTAACTATCAAGCCAGCTGAGGAACGAATAGACGTCCGTTACTCTCCCGAACTACGGGTGTCTCGCATAACGAAGTTTAACCCGTGACGAACGATGTTCATTTCAAAATGATCATCCAGCTACAAAGCTACCTGAGCAGGTAATCTAAATCTCATGACCCAATAACCTTCTTGCAATGAGTATATAGTCACTTCCAACGACTGTCTCAATACAAACAAATTGTCCTTAGTTATCATTTTTTCTTTTTAATTTTCTTTGTTAGTCAAGTTTTATTAAAGCTTTTTTACTTTCAATCAGCTATGACCTTATTTATTATTCTTATTATATTTTTTTATTGTAAAATGGTGTAAAAGTGAATTATATGCTTAATTCTAAATAAAGTCCTCATTTTAAGGTAAAAAATATATATATTAAAGGGATGAACCCTCTCATTTGTAAATCATGTGATTATGTATAATAGTGGTTAAGTAGTCAGGCAAATCTTTACTGATCCAGTCTTAAGTTGACTATTTCGATGCCTAAAGTTACAAGGCATTTAGTTCGAGTTGAGCCACTATTAGCTCTAACATGCTCGACATATTTAACCGAATTCAAACTAATACTGCTTGAGCTTCATTTTTAGGCTCACGCCTTAAACTGAGAGAAAGGGGGGAATGAATGTATAGTATAGATATAAAAACACATATATCACAATGCGCCCTGCTATGCTGGAGTCACCACCATGTTCACTTCCTAATAAGTATGTACCACCCCAAAAAATCGGTACATGCCAAGTGCCTTCCATGCACTCCTATATATGTATGAATGACTGGTTATAAAATAATATAAACTGCTTTGTCCCCACATGTGAAGAGACATGGATTATGTAAGTACTCCGTGGGCCCCGTCATAATTATATATGCGTTTTATGTATCAACATTTTCTATCCATTTTTTCAGCTCATTTTAGGATGTAAGCCTAAAACGAAGCAAGTCCAAATCTTCGATAAATCACACTACACAAAAACCACATCACATGAAACAATGCTGATTTATTAAAAACTTCTAAGGCATATTGCAATGCTTATCTACCACCCAACTATTTATTAGGTCATATAGACCTGGATAAAAGGGAAACACAAATATCAGCTTAATCCAAAACTTTTATGGCCCCGAGAAGTTTTTAATGATGGGAGTTCAATCACCTTTGTTTCATATGGTGTGGTCAACTTGAGATTTGGATTGGTTTCATTTTTTAGCTAATTCTCTAAAATAAGCTAGCAAAATGGATGGACAGTGTGAGTAAAACACTTACATCATGGTGGGCTGCATAAAGCACCGACCAACAATGACTCGGCACTGAAATGTGGATTAGGTGGGTCTCGGGAACAACTTAATGGGTGGAATCCCTCTCTGTGGGGTTCACCTTGATGTATGTGATGTATATTGCCAAATTTATGAAATGATTTAAAAAATGAAGCATATCTAAATCTTAAGTGGACTATACCACGGGAAATAGTGGTCATTGACCATTAAAATCTTTTTGAGAGTCGTAAAAGTTTAAGATCAAGCTAATATTTATGTTTCCCATTCATCAAGATTTGTGTGACCATATCAACAAGTTAGATGGAAAATAAATATTACAGAGGGCCCTATAACATTTTAATGATGGGTGTTTAGTGACCACTATTTTGTGTGGTGTGGTTCACTTGATATTTAGATATATTTTAAGTGGTCATTGACCATTAAAATCTTTTTATGAGTCATAAAAGTTTAGGATCAAGCTAATATTTATGTTTTCCCTTCATCAAGATCTGTGTGAACATATTAACAAGTTAGATGGAAAATAAACATTACGGTGGGCCCTATAAAATTTTAATGATGGGTGTTTAGTGACCACTATTTCGTGTTGTGTGGTTCACTTGAGATTTAGATCTATTTTATTTTTGGGACCATGCCCTAAAATGAGTTGGAAGCTTACGAACGGAGCAGATATACAACACATACATCAAGGTAGGCCATAAGGTTGGGGACTCACTTAAAGTTATTACCCTGGAATCATCTAATCATCACCCGTCCATGCTCCTCTCATTTTACATATGATGAGTTTTAAAATAGCGTAAACATTTTTATTCTATTGCTACTGCTCTATCCCCGCATTATAAAGGGGAGTGGATTATGTGAGGCCCTTACTGTGGGCCCACCTTGATATATATATTATATATCTACGATAGTCATCTATTTTGATAAATCATTTTCTTTCATTATCCCAAAGCTTAAGAAGTTCAAATCACAAATGGACTACACTACAAGAAACAGTTTTGATTACGTACGCCTTACCATTAAAAACTTCCTAAAGCCCATCGTAATGTGTTCGTAATTTTTATTTGTCATCCAACCTGTTGATAAGGTCACATAAATTACAATGAAGGGGTAAAAATAAGTCTTATTTTATCTAAAACTTTTATTACTTTTTAATGCCCAATTACCACTTGTTTCATATGGCATGGACCACCTGAGAATTGTATCCACTTCATTTTTAGGCTCATTCTCTAAAATGATATATCAAAACTTATGACTTGTGTAGATGTAGAATATAGAACATCATAATGTTTATGTAATGATTATTTTCTATCCAACCTATTGATAATGTATAGGCTTAGGTGAAGGGTAAAAGTAAATATTAGTTTTATCCATAACTTTGGTCATTCACATTAAAGTTTTTAATGATTAATCACCACAATTTCCATGGTACGATCCACCAAAGATTTAGATATGCATCATTTTTTGGAATCATGCCCTAAAATGATCTAGAAAAACAGATGGATGACATGGACATGGTATACATACATCAAGGTGGGCCTTAAGGTAAGCAGTCTTAGGTGACCATGATGTATGTGCCTTTGACGAGGGTCAAATATTGTGTATTAGACCCCGATTATTACTTGATTTTTTCAATATGATAATGCTTAATGGAATATTTTAATCGTGTTTTTCTTGCAGTGTGCAATCAAGAGCGTTGACTAAAAAAGAATACTAAAAGTATGGATTAATGCTCTGAAGTCCAAAGCAAGGGACGAACTCCAGAGGACTAAGATTGAAGAATTTATACCTCAGGAATTCGAGGAAATCAAGCCGTTCACGTCAAAAAGGCCTGAAAATGGTCTAGAATACAAGATGACATGGTTTCAACTATCGATTCGGCTCGAAACTTCATACATGGGATGAGGGCCATAAATTAACCATACATATCAAATTTTAGCCCTCGGATCACTACGAAAGTGCCCCAACTAACAAATCAGTCCATAAACCGTTGATTTTGGGCCCACCTGGTCTTTGGATATGCCTCAACTTCGATTTCAACGCCTTAAATGAGATGAGGAAATTAATGGATGGATTGGATTTCACAGAAATATTTCAGTGGACCCCACCTAGTGTGACATGTGCATAGTTCACATGTGCACTAGCCGTGCACGGCAAACGCAGAGACGGTTTGACTATTTCTGACCGAAAAAATAAAGAAAGAAGGAAATTTCCTTCTTCCTTCTTGACGCTGCCAACCGTTGGGATGATGATGACCTATCTTCATCATCTGATTCGATGATCCAAGCCGTCCAATGCATCCAAGGGGGGGCGTTGACCATAGCTATGGTGACCATCTACAACCATGCACGTACACACAGGAAGAAAGCGGTCAAACGCAGGATAGACGATGAAAATATTTGGTATGGTGGGCCATACTAAACTCGAGAAAAAGTTCACATTTATAATTGGTTTTTAGCCACGAGTCGAATGAACGGAGTGGATTTCTAAGATACTAAGTATGTGGATCCTACCGACTCTCATTCAAAAATGGAAATTTCCATTTCCAGCGTTCACACACAGTTTGTCGGTTGTCAGTTGTGGGCCCCGTCCATTGTTCAAAAGGATAATCTGGACCGTCCATCAGAGTCCCTGGGGCCCTCTCATCTACGCCTAGGTGATAGAATGGAATGCGACAGCGAAGATTGGTTTTTAACCCTTCAAGCATAGGATGGACGACATAGCAGAAATTAGGTGGGCCGCATCAACAGATATTAAAAACCGACTGTTCTTGGTCGAAATTTTGAGAGGAATGCAGTAGACAGTGTGGATTTCCAAACCGACTTTGATCATGGACCCCACCATCACCGCAGCGCAAACAGTGTGCGCAATTCACGGTTTTCCCGACCGAAAGTTGTCTGCGTTTTACGGGCCTCTATGGCCCACCGTCACAAGGTATCTATCCGATCTGGACCGTCCATCGCATAAATAGGTCAAAACCGTCCAGAGAGACATTCTTCTTCAGATTTTTTTTGGACGCCACAAATATCAGTTTGAGCAGAAAATCTGTCGCTCGCGTGTAATTGCACAAATTTTGCTGCGTAAGAGCTTCTCCAAAAATTCTTGCTGCGAAATCGATTTCAGCACTCCACCGCGCATCCTTATTGTATAAAAGGAGGAGGCTGGGACTTCTGAAAGGGGGATCCAGATCTGGGAGCAGCTAGAGGGGCAGCAAGGGGGAGAGCAGATCAAGAGCCAAGGAGAGAGAGAGAGAGAGAGAGAGAGAGAGAGAGAAGGATGTTCTTATTTGTTAAATTTTATCTTTCCTTCTTTTCAGTCGAATTTATGGATTGTTAATCTTTTAACTAAGGCTGAGATGAAGCCCCTAATTTGAATAATTCTTGTATGTGTTGATTTTATCTGAATTTGATTAGTTTGTTTCTTTCTCTAGTGTGCTTCATTGAAATTTTCGTACTTCTCCATTTTATGAGCTTAACCAAAGTCTATATGTGAATGTTGTTTGGAATCTTATTCTAGGTACTTGTGTCTGACCATGAATAGGTTTCCTATAGAGAAAGAAATAGGAATCTACATCTCTCCATCTGTTACATTTTCACAGTTAATTCTAAGTTATTAACCTATGATTATAAGTTTTAAACACTAATTAAGTCATGATTTCACATATCACATCTCGCCTACATATTAAGGTTCCGGTTCGATATTAAATGATTAACTTAGTAATTACTAAACATGAAAGGAACCAGTCTGAAAAAAAAAATTAAAAAATTTTCATGTTTAATAAGAAGAATTGAAAGGGTAAGTCACATAATCTTCACCATAGGTTTGCTCCCTATAGGTTTAGATTCAATCCCTCATGGTTGACATTTAGAAAAAGCTAGGCAACAAGTTTTCACCTGAGGTTTGCTCCCTATGGGCGAGGATTTGATTCCCCTCTTTGGTGTTATTGTTCATAAAGAAAATCAAATGCTGGTAGAATGAAAAGGTAGTCTATAAGGCAAGTGTTGGTTTCAGTTTTGGCTGTCATGAGCTCCGTTGTTAATTACCAATGATATCATTAAATTGACAATTGGATCTCTTAACAGTGGTAAGCCGAGATTACACTATATACTCAAGGAACTCAATGTTTATAATGTTCTAATTGATGGATTAATATTTTGAACTTGATTATAAAGTTTACTACAAGCTTGATTCCAGGAGAAAATTGTACTCACCATTCATGAATCTTAGAATTATCACATCTCGACTATTTGTTCATAAGTCACTCGGGTTTACAGGAATTGTCATTTATTTCTGAAATTTTCGTATGTTTTGCTTGGGACTAACAAAATGCTAGTTGGGGGTTGTGATGAGGGTCAAATATTACGTATTAGACCCCGATTATTACTTGATTTTTCCAACATGATAATGCTTAATGGAATATTTTAATCATGTTTTTCTTGCAGTGTGCAATCAGGAGCGTTGACTGAAAAAGAATACTAAAAGTATAAAATTAATGCTCCAAAGTCCAAAGCAAGGGACAGACTCCAGAGGACCAAGATTGAAGAATTTACACGTCAAAGATTTGAGGAAATCAAGCCATTCAGGTCAAAAAGGCCCGAAAATGGTACATAATGCAAGATGACATGGTTTCAACTATCCATTCGGCTCGAAACTTCATACATGAGATGAGGGCCATAAATTAACCGTACATATCAAATTTCAACCCTCAGATCACTATAGAAGTGCCCCAACTGACAAATCAGTCTATAAACCGTTGTTTCTGGGCCCACCTAGTCTTTGGATATGCCTCAACTTTGGTTTCAACGCCTTAAATGGGATGATGAAATTAATGGATGAATTGGATTTTACAGAAACATTTCAGTGGACCCACCTAGTGTGACATGTGCATAGTGCACATGTGCACTAGCCGTACACGAAAAACGCAGAGACGGTTTAACCGTCTCTGACTGAAAAAATAAAGAAAGAAGGAAATTTCCTTCTTCCTTCTTGATGCTGCCGATCGTTGGGATGATGATGACCCATCTTCATCATCTGATTCGATGATCCAAACCGTCCAATGCATCCAAGGGTGCGTCGACCATAGCTATGGTGACCATCTACAACCATGCACGTACACACAGGAAGAAAGCGATCAAACGCAGGTTAGATGGTGAAAATATTTGGTACGGTGGGCCACACTAAACTCAAGAAAAAGTTCACATTTATAATTGATTTTTCGCCACGAGTCGAATGAACGGAGTGGATTTATAAGATGCTAAGTATGTGGACCCCACCGACTCTCATTCAAAAACGGAAACTTCCGTTTCTAGCGTTCGCACATAGTTTGTTGGTTCTCAGTTGTGGGCCCCACCCATTGTTCAAAAGGACAATCTAGACCGTCCATCAGAGTCCCTGGGGCCCTCTCATCTACTCCAAGGTAACAGAATGGAATGAGACAGCGAAGATTGATTTTTAACCGTTCAAGTACAGGATGGACAACGGAGCAGAAATCAGGTGGGCCGCATCAACAGACATTAAAAACCGACTGTTCTTAGCTAAAATTTTGAGAGGAATGCAATAGACGGTGTGGATTTCCAAACCGACTTTGATCATGGACCCCACCATCACCGCCGCGCAAACAGTGTGCGCAATTCACAGTTTTCGCTACCGGAAGCTGTCCGCATTTTACGGGCCTCTGTGGCCCACCATCACAAGGTATCTATCCAATTTGGACTGTCCATCGCGTAGACAGGTCAAAACCATCCAGAGAGACATTCTTCTTCAGATTTTTTGTGGATGCCACAAATATCAGTTCGAGCAGAAAATCTGCCGCTCACATGTAACTGCACAGATTCTGCTACGTAAGAGCTTCTCCAGGAAATCTTGCTGCGAAACCGATTTCAGCATTCCACCGCCCATCCTTACTGTATAAAAGGAGGCTTAGACGTCTGAAAGGGGGATCCAGATCTGGGAGCAGCTAGAGGGGCAGCAAGGGGGAGAGTAGATCAAGAATCAAGGAGAGAGAGAGAGAGAGAGAGAGAGAGAGAGAGAGAGAGAGAGAGAGAGAGAGAGAGAGAAGGATGTTCTTATTTTTTAAATTCTATTTTTCCTTCTTTTCAGTCGAATTTATGGATTACTAATCTTTTAGCTAGGGCTGAGATGAAACCCCTAATTTGAATAATTCTTGTATGTGTTGATTTTATCTGAATTTGATTGGTTTATTTTTTTTTCTAGTGTGCTTCATTGAAATCTCCGTACTTCTCCATTCTATGAGCTTAACCAAAGTCTAGATGTGGATGTTGTTTGAAATTTTATTCTAGGTGCTTGTGTCTGACCATGAACAAGTTTCCTATAGAGAAAGAAATAAGAATCTACATCTCTTCATGCCTGACCATGGATGGAAAGATGTGATCTATATGCTTTAAAGGATTATACATTCTGGGTGCCCGACTAAGGATATAGAGTGTGCTTTATTTATTAAATTTACATCAATCTGAATTAGGGTAAATCAACAGGTAGAACAAGAGTTATGATAATAAGGGGTGGATTCGAAAGTCCTAGTATTTACCTTGATTAAATTTTTCTCATTGTCATCAATTATTTTACATTGATTTTCATTAGTTTACTTAATCATTAGTAAAACTATTTGTGGATTAGTTAAGAAGAATCTTAAATTTCGAATTATGACAACCAGTCCTTGTAGAAACGATCTCGTAATACGTACCGTATCTACATTTAATTCGTATACTTGCAAGTTTAAAATCATTTAAATCAGATTAGTTTAAATAAAACATCAGCCTTACATCCACAATGTTCATCTATTTTGACAGCTTAGTTTAGGGCATGATCACATAAATAAAGAAGATCCAAATGTTAGGTAGACCATACCAAGGGAAACAGTGGTAATTGAATCCCCACCATTAAAAACTTCATAAGACTACTTGTAGACACTGAAAAATCATCGCCCACACTGATTTAAATGTTATGTTTTTGGGGGTGATTAGGCTGATTGTGGATGTTGGAGTCGCCACTAGCCGAAAAAATCTCAGAATCCTGCGGTCGGCTAGAACCACGAAATACGTAAGGTAAGGAAAATTCAGAGACTTCCCCACCTTAAATTGACTCCTGGTCTGCGATTCGGGATTCCGGGTAAGGGACATCGGTTACAGAGAGGGAAGGTGTTAGGCACCCTCTCTGCCCATACAAGCGTACGATCTCTACTTTGTGTGGTAAAAAAGGTCTCAGGGGATGAATGATATGGTCGGATTAAGACTAGGCACACATATGGATTTCTGATGTAGCAAGATCCGAGATTTCGGCAAGCCACAGAGCATACGTCCAACTGTATGTCTAGAAAACGAATGTGATGATGCTTATGTAAAAAGGTAAAGAAAAGATGGACTAGATCACTAGGAATTTCAGATGTGACAGGATCCGGTGTACGACAAGTCACAGAGCATGCGTTCACTAGAAATTTAGAGAAGCAGGAGGGTTGAAAATGGAATAGATGTCATGATGAATGCTTGTATGTAGAATGAATCTTTGGCTTGATCTTTAGTACGCTAAGACATGAACCGGACCATGATCAGATATAGGCTAGGCTTATGGGTTGGAAAGGTTGAGAGGAAGGCTAGGGGGTGGCTAGAAAGATCAGATCTTTGAAGGCTTGAGAACTCATTTCCTTTCCTTCACTCTCTTCCTCACTCTTTCACTCTCTCCCTTAGATGAGAAGGTGTTGTTGTGTAAAATGTGAAGAGGATAGGGCTATTTATAGCCTTCTCCAATGACATTGCTGTAAATTCTGGGTTTGAGAGGGGTAAAAGGTGAGATGACAAGTTATGGTTGGTTATGGAGAGAGGAATGTCACATGACACTCTCTCATTAGCCATGAGGGGCGGTAAAAAGGTAAATAGTGAAATTTGGGAGGGTAATTTTAAAGGAAAGTTGACTTTTGGACGCTTGGACAGCTGTCCGCACGCGGCCCGCGAGCGGCGGCACTTGAAGTACCGCAGGCGGCAGTCAGACTACCGCCCGCGTTCAGTTTGGGCCGGTTTCGCACGTGCGAACCTTGTACACTGTGCGAGTTCGCTCAGAAGTCTCCTTTTGAGTTTTTTAGTTCAGAAAAATGGGTTTCGGCTTGGGTAATGAGGATCTGGGCCATGATATAGGGTATAGGCAGGGTTGCACGTGTGATGAATGGTTTGGATCGTGATTTTGAATCACGGATTTGGATTTTAGGGACTTTGGTTCGGTTCAAGCAGAAATTGAGTATGATTATGGTTCCTCAATGGTCTTAACCTTCTCAAGATGTAGCTTGGGTGGGGTATCTACACTACTGGACTGTTTATTTGTCATCTAACCTGTTAATAATTAAAGTCACAAAGAACTATACGAAGACACCACACAAACAAATTTTAGCTTGATCCAAAACTTTTATAGTCCTCCTAAGTTTTTAATGGTTGATTACCACTGTTTCCATTATTATGGTTTACCTGGGATTGGAACCTGCTTAATTTTTACTCAAGTTTTGGATCATGCATTTAAATATGTTTTCGAAATAGACTGACGGTGTGGATATAAGGCACATATCTCAAGGTGGGCCCACGGTTTGGATCCCCTGCCGAAGCCCCATAAAGAGCAGGAATATGGTAGTGCCAACTCTCGACCGTACACGTGGCAGAACTAAATTACAATCGGCTCCATCCAATTAGTGGATCCCATTTTCATGAGGTACTTTTCTGGAGCCAACCCTATCAGACAATGATATCCATCATTTTTTATTTTTATTTGGAAGAATCGACCGATGAATCGACACCGTTAATGATCATTCTTATCTGCTGCTTTTGCTACCGATTGGGTGGATTCCATCAACCAACTCCTCTGATTTTTTCTCTCTTTTCCATCCAAAGCAAGTCCACGATATGGACGGTTTTGATGTATACATCTGTCTGCCACGTGTACAGTGGACAGATGCTCGACCACAACCGTGTCAATGATCTACACATAAGAGGCCACCTTGATTATGGGTTTTATCCACACTGTCCATGCATTTTGGCATATCATCATAGTACATAAGCTCAAAAATGGGGTAGATCCAAGGCTCAAGTGGACCACACAACAGGAAACAGCAGTGACAATAACACGTACCGTTGAAACCTTCCTAGGGCCCACCATGAAGGTTAATCCTCAAAATTTCAATGGAAAGTGTTTAATCCCCACTGTGTGGTCCACTTGATCCTTGGAACTACATTTTTGGGATATTACCAGAAAAAAAATTGAATGAACTGTGTGGATTAAGACCATAGATCACGTTGGCCCCTCAGAGACTGGCCCAACTTAGAACGAGCGACTGGGTGGGACCCTGACCGTAGGGCCACTTCGTTGTATACATTACTCCATCCATTTGTTATTGCAGCTTATTTTAAGGAATTTTTCCAAAAAGGAAGTGGATACAAATTTGGACCACACAGCAGAAAACTGTAATTATTAACCATTAAAAACCTTTTGTAGGCCAAAACTTTTTGGATCAAGTTAGATATTTATTTTTTCCTTTCATCTATATCTACGTGACCTTATCAACAGGTTGGATGGCCAATAAACATTGCAGTGGACCCTAGGAAGTTTTTAACGGTGGGTGTTCAATAACACTGTTTCCTGTTGTGTGGTCCACCTGAAATTTGTATCTGCTCTATTTTTGAGACCGTGCCACGGATGGACGGCGTGGATATACCATGCTTAGATCGAGGTGGGCCCTAAGGGCAAGCTCACACCCACATCGCTGGTATTAATTCAAAATCACGTAAACGGCGGAGGAAATGACAGTACTATCATTCTCCCAGAGTTGTTGTCCTGAACACGACCGCCTACTCCCAAGGGCATTTACGTCCGGAGGAGCATTTTCGGTATTTTACGCATGTAGCCCTTATCTTGGTTATTTCATCACAAAGCAGAGAAGTTTCCTTCTTCGAATAATCATTTTTGTTAATCATTTATGCTCACCAACAACGCTCACTAAAAAAGGGAAAAAAAAAAAGAAAGAAGAAGCCACACCATGGGATGAGTTTTTCGCCGTTCTAAATGAGGTGCTCTTCTCTTACCGTACACGTGGCGCATTGTCAATCCAAAGTATCTGAATGCGGCCCGATTGCGGATGGAGGATAGCCTTGCAGTAACTCTGATCGGATGATCTTAACTATGAAATTTTATATAGTGAATTTGCTTCATGTATTTTTTCTTTTTAGCCATCCATTTCATGAACACCAATCAGACGGCCAGGATTGTTCGATGAGGCTATTCTCCATCAGCAGAAGTGCTCATGGTTTGGATGGTCTTGATTGAATCTCGTGTATTCCAGGGTGCACTTTTTGGTGGCAAATGCATACTTATTCTAAGCTGGTTTATTTAAGTATTAAAAAATTATTACAACCTGTGCTACTGTACCATATTTCTTGCCAAAATGCCGTTTTCGTAAGACATCGCCTCCATTGAAACAGTGGGCCCCACCGTCAAGATCATCTATACAAAAAATCCAACCGTTGAGATTATGAAGTGGGCCACATTGTTATAATAAACAGGTAACGGATTGTTTGAGTCAACATGTAGGCATGGCCTATCTATTGATCGAATCATCTTGATTTTTCAGGAATTGATCCTCATGGTGTTTCCTATCGTTTCCATGGTACTGATTTTCTAAATACATGGCATGTCGGCTGGAAACGTGTAACAGTAGCACAAGTTGTGGTACAGTCGCCTGTAGGTGATCAGTTCTTGTCATAGTATATTAATCTGACAAAGACTAAGTTTAAAACATGTTTATCCGCCCGGCGTCCTTATAATATAAGAGAATTTTTGCAAACTAAAATATACTCTGATAGACTATGGCACACCATATGCATGCATGCAACCACTGCATCAGACCGTCTAAACCGTGGGTCCCACTGAGGATGGCGTATAACCGTTTCAGTGGTGCCCATCTGGAAGCTGAATATGAAAGTTGAATATTTTTTCATCATAACTGTCAGTTTGATGGGTGACTAATGGAGGGCTAGGATCATTTGCTGAGCGCCATTTTAAGTTTTTAACTCTTGCCCAATCCAAAGTGGGTCCCACATTTTGGAAGGTTGTGCCTAAAGTACGTACCTGCCACGTAATAGGAAGTGCGTGATGGGGAATCGCGCGCATCAGTAAACCTGCAGTATGATGATAGGCAGGATTGGGTACACATCGGACCATGTGTCAACGATCCAGACCATTGATCTAATCTCCAGACCATGAAATGACAAATTTCTTGAAAATCTGAGAGATGGGTAAATTCTATCCCTTAAATAGAAAATACATCGAACAGTAGACTTCCATTGCAAAAAAAAAAAAATTATACATAAAAAACACGTAATCAAGGCTATTTCGATATTTATATTTTCATGAATATATAATCCGCCATGGATCCATCGTATCAACGGTTCGTATCACCAGAAAATGATCTAAAATGTCTTTAATCATAAATGTGAATGTGCATGATATATTAAATTCTCTCAGAGCATAGTACGAAATTCCTCTTAATTTTGACACGCTGGATTCTTTCAGCGGACACTAGGAATACTGTAAAAGATTTTATTTTTTTTTAGCTTGTCAGTACACACCCATGTCAGTACACACGCCCCAGGTTAGCCGCGTACCAAGACCTCGCTGCCGGTTTGAATTTCCAAACCACTGACAAATAGAGGTAAATGAGTAATGATGATTTCCCAGGGGCTTGTTTAGTTTTCTAGCTCAAGTATGATTACATTATAAATGAATAATCATTATTTACGAAGATAATCACCTTCATCTACTTTCATCTTTCTAATGCTGACCTGACTAGTTATTTTTTAAGCACTCAAATTAAAAATTTGTAAAATAAATGTGGGGGCCCACCATAATATGTGTGGCTTATACACATTGCCCATTCATTATGCCAAATAAATTTAAGGCATGGGCTTAAAAATTAGGCAAATTTAAAGGTCAAGTGGACCACACCACACAAAATTATGAAAATTAAATGCCTACCATTAAAAATTTATTGAGGCTCTTATAAAATTTAGATTAAACTTATATTTATATTTTTCATTTATCAATGTCTATATAACGCTATGAACAGGTTAGATGGTGAATAAACCTCAACGTGAGCCTAATAAAAGAATCAACTTTCAACGGTGGATAAATTAAGTTCATTGTTTCCTTTCATGTGAGCAAATTGAACATTAGATCTTTCTAATTTTTTCAGATAAAGCCTCAAAATATTCTATTAAAATAAATGAATGCCACAGATATATTATATACATGATGGTAGGGCCCACAAATTTAAGCCAACATTTTTGAACTGATTACCTACGGAAAATTACTCACTCATTTTCAAACCGGTGAAAGAATGTAATAATTACTTTTTCACAGTGATTTATAATAATTTACATATATTATGAAAAATCAAACAGGCCGAGCCGTACCAATGCTTGATTTGACATTAGCTTTTTTCACATAAAAATCAATGGTGTTGTGAAATATACATGGGCCTATAATGATATATGTGACTTATCCATACCGTCCATCCATTATCTTAATTGAAATTAGGTCATCATCCAAAAAGATAAGAAAGATTAAATGCTCAGGTGAGCCACATCACAAGATTTGGAAAATCCAGTGCCCATCTTTAAAAAATTTTTGGAGCCGCTTTTTCCTTTTGTATGGATAACTTGAGCGTCAGATCAGCCTACTTTTTGGCTTATGCCTCAAAATATCATGATAGAAGATAGCACGAATATATCATACATATCAGAATAGGGCCATAAATTTAAACAGTTCATTTAAATCAGTTTTCCAAGCAAAATTACACGTAAATTTCCATATAAATGTAAAGAGTTATCATTACTCATTTGTCACCTATTTACATAATATTTGAAAAATCAAACATGCCCCGCGTGTTAAAACGAGGTATCTACACTCAGTCTGCCGGTTAAGGGTGTAAGCAAAAGATTCGCCCATAAAGAGACCACGGAAGTAGATTGTGGTACACATGTCAATTTAGAGCCCGTGTGAACCATCCAATCCGATCATTAGGTGGTCCTACCGTGAATATATCTTCTATCTTTAACTCAGGCAGAGAGCCACGTCTTATCTTCAAAATGGACCCAGAACTTCTCGATGTTGGAAGCTATGTTGGGCCACAGAGATGTCCATGAGAAATTCATTCCGTCCATCAGTTTCTCTCTAGATCATGTCAGTTTCTCCATATCATGTTAGTACACGATTTAAAAAATGAGGCATATCCAAATCTTAAGTGGACCACACTACAAGCAGTGCTGATGAATATGCCCACCAGTGGAACCGTCCTTGGGCTCACTTTAATGTTTATATAGCATCTAAACCGTTCATAAGATCATTCTAACTTGGATGATCTGAAAAAGGATGCTTAAAAAACCGGGATGATCGCATTCGTAGGACTGTTATGTAAGTACGTTTGTGCTGGGCGGTTCCTAGTTCCCACCCATCATGTCTATGTGAAATCAGAACCGTGCGTCCTGTGAGAATCCTCGCGGTCATCGTACAGCCCAATAATCACCTCGATCCCAGATCTCAGGTGAGCCACAATACAACCATTCATAACACGTATCTATTCTGGTGGTGGGGATCTACCTGAGCTTCCTGAAGTCCTTCCATCGTAGTCTTCATGCATGGTTCCTACTTCCAGCGCTGAAGCCCCGGTTCGGAGGAGGGCGCGGATTAGCTACTGACAGGTTGAGGAGCGAGACTTGCCACTGAAACGACGTCACTAAGTTCCGTGGCCCCACCATGATATATGTTTTGCATCCATACCTTCCATTCATCTGAAGAGATCATTTTATATCAATATTCAAAAATGAGATAAATTTAAAGCTCCAGTTGACCCAGCACATAAAACAGTGGGGTTAGTGACACCCGCCATTAAAAACTGCTAAAGGCCCCAAAAGTTTTAGATGGAGTTACACCCTGAGCCATAACTCAACTGATTGACCGAGTGGATATACTTTGTTTCAACGCTTGAGGTCTCGGTATCCATCCTTAGTGAGGGTGGCTAACAGTGCATGGATGGATGGTATAGATACAATGCGTACATCATGGTGGGCCCACAGAACTTGGTGACAGCACTCCGGCGGCGGACTCGCTACTCAACCTGTCAGTATCTAATCCGCGTGCGGTCGGTGCTCTGTGGGCTCCACCATGATGTATTTGTTTCATCCATGCTGTTCATATGTTTTTCTAGATTATTTGATAGTATGATTCCAAAAATAAGATATATCCTAAATTCAAGTGGACCACGTCAAAGGAAATAATATTGATTAAACATCCACCATTAAAGACTTCTTGAGGGCCATAAAAGTCTTGAATCAAGCTGATCTTTCTGTTTTTCCCTAGGTCTGCGTGTCCTAATCAACAGATTGGATGTCAAATAAATAGAACAGTAGGCCATTGGAAGATTTTAACAGTGTGAATTCAATCGCTACTGTTCTCCTGTGGTGTAGTCCACCTAAGATTTGTATTCCCCTCATTTTTAGTATCAAAGCTTAAAATGATATGTAAAAACGGATGGAGGGCATGGATTGAACACTTACTTCATAGTAGGCCCACAGAGCACCGACCACTGGCCACCGGACTACTGGCAGGCGGCAGCAACTCTAGCCAAACCGCGTCCAGTGTTAGCTGGCATGTACACAAGCTGGCGGACCCCACATTCCACATACATTCCGTGGTGTGGTCCATATGATCCAATGATCAGGATGATTTTTGGGCTTGACCTGACACAGATTGGACGGCACTTAAACTGTCAATGACCACCGTGGTGGAGCCCACACAGCTGGAAGTAATTACCATGTGTTGAAACGTAGGTGATGAATTGATTATTTCCCACAGTAGAACTGCCATGAACCGCGTTAGTTGGGGTCGCGCTTGTAGGTCCCACTGTGGTCGCTTTTGAATACGAAGAGCAACGTTGGTCCAACTTTCGTGAGATCACCGTGTCCATCGAGCATGATGCCACGTATTCCAAAACTCATGTAGGCCACACCTTAGAAAACAGTTGGATGGATTGCTCACCGTTAAATTCATGTAGGCCCTACCCTAGTGTTTATATGCCATCTAAACTGTTCATCTGATGTGCCATACCATAATGAAAGAATTACACAGAAGTCACGGTATTTCAAAATAAATTTAGAGATTTTAAGCACAATTATAAAATGGGAACTAGGGTTCAAAATATTCGTATTGTATTATGTATTGCATTTTCGAGATACAGTGTTATTTATCACACGAGATATAGTGTATTTTTCAGGGAAATACGAGAAAATGGTTAAATTTTGTAATAAGACTTTAGAAATTAATAAAAAGAATTTAATACACAATTTTAAGTCATAATATCTTTTTAAAAAAATGTACATATTAAGTTTTCTTTGTACATTATCTTAAGTCATAGGTTGTTTGATTAAATTGATACAACTATATTAAAATTGAATGCATAATATTTAAAATGATTATAATGATAAATTCATCATATACTTTTAAATACTACAAAATTAATTTAAATAGATAATTAGTTGAACGGAAATTTCAATTTTTTCTTTAAAATAAATTTTATTTTATAAAAATTGATAATAACTTAACAAAACAGTAAATCAGCACTTACACATGCTTATTTCATGTTTGAAATATAACATTGCAAGAAATTTATGAGAAACTGTGAAAGTTTTTTTAAAAATTCAAATTTTTTTTTTTTTTTTTTCAAATTCAATGGCCTACACTCAAAATTTGATGTTAAAGCATATGTAGTGGTCATTTCATCAAATATATATAAATATTTTAAAATTAGCCTCAATTAATAACTATTCAAAGGAAATTTTTGAAAAAAAAACTTGAAAAACATGAAGAATTAATGGATATCGAAATCAAAATTTCAACTCTAAAACTTTTCATTAAAAAATATAGGTAACTGATAAAATTATAACAACTTAACACCAATTTAATGTAATTTCAGCAAAAAAGAACTCGAATATTTAAAATGGCCACCAAATTAAAAAATATGAAATGTGTTGGCACTACATGTATATTTTGTGTTACTATATCATAAAATATATTAGTTGATATCATTGACGTTTAAAACATTGATAGGAATAACCTAATCAAAAGGTGTAGATTGCTTGCACAAGCTATGACACATAGGTTTTTGGTCATTCATTGGGCGACATAATATTTTTGAAAAATTCACCTCATTTATATGTATTTCCATCTCAATTTAGCACCTAATAATAATAAAAAAGCCACCAAAGATTTGAATGGCCATATAAAATAAAAAAAAAATAATTAGAAAAAAATGGCTACAGTTAAAACCTTCCTAAGCTCCACGCTAATATCTACGTGCCATCCAAACCGTTAATAAGGTCACTGTCACCGGGATGAGCCGAACACACCCAAAAACTAAGCTTATTACAAAACTTATGTAGCCCTGCCAACGTCTCAACAATGGTTGTTCAATCTCGGCTGTTTCCTCTCGTGTGGCCCACTTCAACTGAAATTTTGATATCATGTCCTAAAATGTGATGAAAAACGATTTCTAACAAACACCACCGTAGGCCGCAGGAACTTCCCGCCATAGCCTGTCCCACCCTATGGACGGGCTGGATTTAATGTAATGATCCCGGTAAGTATCCGGGCGAGCCACGAAAGCCTTTCCCAAAGACAAATTACCATTCAAAGTACACGTGCGGACCACACGACAACAAATCGCACATGATTCCGAAAAAACTCATTATCGCATAAGCTCCCGAGTACCACCATGCAATGGACAGGGACCCTGACACGTGTTTTAATTGGCACGTGTGCCGAGATTCACCAATTAGACATCTCCTCACGCGAATCGCTCTTGCATATTTCTTCTCACACATGCAATGTACACCAACACACCCTTTCGTTTGCATTTCAGACATGGCGTCAAAACCCATCCCGGAAAGGTGAAAAAAAAAAGAAGAGAAAAAAGGAGAAAATATATAGAATATTATTTTCAATCCTGGTAAAAACCCCTTTTCTGCCCTTTTGTCTTCTGGTTAGATCAAGTCTGTATTGCGCAGACTTCTATCATTTCTCCCAAATCCAAAAAAAAAAGAAAAAAAGAAAAAAGAAAAAAGAAAAACGAAAGAAAAGGGTCCAAAAATAAAAAGAAAACCAATAAGCAATTGCAGCTTGAGATATCGTTGTCGATTTTAGTTTTGAAACGATCCGAGGTTGGGGATATCGGTATCGTTGATTGATCGGCTCTGATCGCCGTTTCTGGAGGTTTGAAGAATTGGGTTTCCGTTTCTGGGTCCTGCCGATCGGAGCGGTTTCGGGCGATTTCCTTTATGGGTTTTTGATGGGCTTTTGATTTCTGACGTGGGTTTTAAAGATCTTTTGATTTGGGTGAGGGGTTATATTGGGAGGCGAATTTGAAGGTTTTTTCTCTTTTCCATTTTTTTTTTCGGATTCCTTTGAGGAGTGGGGTTTTGATGCTGTCTTTGGGAAGTAGAGATGAGAGGAAGGGGTTAGGATTTGGCGTTGGAGAAGAGATGGAAGAGCCTGAGCTAGAAGAAGGGGAAGCCTGTTATTATCAAGACGATGACGGCACAAACACTGACCCTGACGCGGAGCTCTCTTCGCTCTCTTACATTGTAAGAATCTTCTTTATCATGTTTATGAATTCCATCTTTCATATGTTTTGGATTTCAGCGCAGCAGAAAAAAGATATGTTTTTTAGGCATGGTTCAGTCGGTAAGTGGTAATTTATGTTATTTTCGGGGGTGGGGATATTGATTGCTAACTGATAATCAATATGTATTTGTATTAGAGTATCAGGGATTTGGTTTTCGGGTTAGAAACTGTATTTTTGTCACTTGCATTTCTTAGGTCAGAAATATAAATATCCAATTCAAATAAACATGAATCAGGAGATGGAATTGCCCTCTATCGCCTTGAATTAGGGATGGTGATTTAAATTGGTTGTGGTTTTTGATGTGACTTCTCCTTTCTTGAGAATAGAATGCTTGTGTTTGGATGACTTGCGTTCACAATTTTAATCTTTATAGATGTTTTGCTGAGCTTTGCGTTGCCGGTATTTATCCGAATTACTTTTGGGCAAGTCTAAATTTTGCAACCATTGAATTCAAGTTTACATTTGTAAGTGCCTACTGGCATGTTTGAGTCAAGAATTTCTAGTAAGAGTTGTTGCCTAGATCAGAGCAGTGATCTTTTAGTGGCGTCCTGCATGGGAAATGATTTTGCAAGCGCACTGTTTTGAATGGAAACCATATATTTGGAACTTTGACAGTATTGCTTTGTTCATGAACATTGGGCATTGAGCAATAGAATAACCTGTCTTTGCTTGTGACAATATTATTAAATGTTTGTTGTCCATTTAGAACTACACCTTGAAAAAAAAAAAACTCTTTACAATTACAAATTTCGAAGATGTGCAAAAAAATGTAACAAACACTTTTAGTTCTTATATACATGTGTGCGTGAACTGCATTTGCTCAGATGATGCCCCCACTTGATTCTACTTTGCTGCTTCCTAGCATGACTTTGTTATCTCTCTCTCTCTCTCTCTCTCTCTCTCTCTCTCTCTTTTTCCCATGATATCAGTAAGAGTTTGGTTATCTTTGTTTTCAGGATGAAAAAATTCAAGATGTATTGGGTCACTTTCAAAAAGATTTTGAGGGTGGGGTTTCCGCAGAGAATTTGGGTAAGTTTGAGCACTATGCAGTAACAGAAGTATCAATCTTGTAAACCTCCCAAAGAGTAGCATAAATGCTTAAACTGCTGGGGGGTTCTTAAAGTCACGTGTACTCTTTTGCATCTGAACATGGTGGTGTATGAATTTGTCCATTTAACAGGGGCGAAGTTTGGCGGGTATGGATCCTTTTTACCTACTTTTCAGCGTTCCCCTTCCATTTGGTCTCATCCTAGGACTGAACAGAAGATGCAGACCCATACCGCTCCAAAATCTCCTAACAACCTGCCATTGGAGGTATCCATTTTTAATTGGCTGATTATGTTCTCTTTTATTCTGTTGGAAGAAATATATACTGGAATTGTAGCTATGGGAATTCTAGTTTAGTTGAGCACTGCCATGGGTGATGTATCTTTACAGGGTGCACGGCAGAACCCTGCAATTCCATCGAGTGCATCCCACTCCATCAGGCATCTTCCTACTTCTGCTAATACGCAGCCTGGTATGATGGGGCCATTCACTGCCAAAAGAGATACATGTAATTCTGTTGCTGAAGGTGCTGGGGAATTTACTCCTAAGCATGATTCTGCGAACAAACCCATCAGTGGAACTGATCAAAAGAAGCTCAAGGTTCTTTTTAAGATGGGTTCTGATAACGTTTCAGCTAGAAAAAATGCTGCAATTTACAGCGGTCTGGGCCTTGATATTTCTCCATCTTCATCGCTCGAGGACAGCCCTGATGGGAGTGGTGAGTTGTCTCCTGAATTTCGAGACTTGCCTGATGAATCTCCCATGACCATACTTAAGGTAATCCTTGGCCAACTGTACTTTCTTATCTTTTGTCTGTAAAATGCTTCGGATCCTAAGTCGTCTGGTGGATTTCTTGTTCTTGTAATGTGATGAAGCAGACTATGACATCTTTTCCGGTTCTTGGGGAGTCTTTGCTTTCACCTCTTCTTGAAACTCTGCTATACTTGACTGAAAAGGAAAAGCCTCTTATAAAAGACAATAAATCTGGGACTACCCGCAAGAGTAGCCAAGAAACTACTTCCATGTTGCCTGATGAGATTCCATCTGTAAAGGAATTGAAAGGGTTTTGCAAAAAGAAAATAAAGTCTGTTGGGAAAAATGGGAGGCCCATGGAAGTGAAGAATGCAAATGGCAAGGATACAGAAAATGACATGACTGATCTCTCGAAGAATGAGATAGACATTGAGACCCTAGCAGGCAGAGATCTTGTTTCGAATGTCTTGAAGCTTCCGTTACTGTCATGTTCAAAAGACACTAATGAAAAACCAGAAAAACCCATTAAGGGTGACATGGCAAGAGGTCCTAGTAGGGCGCCCGATCTTTCTAAGGATGCCTATAAGGGACTAGCAAAGGACAGACCCTTCTCATCTGATGCAGTGAAGGAGGTGATCTTGGCGCCAGTGGTTGGCCAGGACACTGGTCGGGTTAGCAATGAAGGAAATGAGTTCGCGTCTCTAAAAGGGAAGCTCAGTTCAAAGATGACTTCCTCAGACAAGGCATGTGAGGAGAAAAAAGCAAGTAGTCAAAAGGATGGCAAGGGCAGAGGTGACAAAACCATGGATGCAGGTAATTCTGACTATGATGGATTTGTGGAGCAAAAAGATCACGGCAGTGGATTTGCGGAGCCCATCAAACAAAAAGTTGCTAAAAAACCTCCATCGTGTGAGCAAGATGGAGTAAAGATGTCACAAGAGAAGGGGGGCAAGAAGAAATCGAAGGGACACCAAAGCAAGGGCAGACCTGATGTGGAGCTTCCAAAAGAATGCCTGAGGGACATTTCTTCTATGAAGCCAAAACATAAGAAGAAGAGCTTGCACACAAGAGATTCCTTGACCAAAAGTAAGAGGGATGCTGTAAAATCACATGAGGAGTTGAATAAGACGATCAGAAGAGAATGTGCCAGAGATTCCTCGGGGAATATAACAATTGAGCCAGCAGAGAACAGAATAGATCCTCCAGAAATGCATTTTAAATATCAGCTGAAGGACCCAAAAGTCGAGTTTGAGAAGGAAACTGGTTCATTTGCCGAAAAGTCTAAGGAGAAATCAGGTGGTAAAAATGTCGAAAACCCATCAGCATTGGAGGCATATCCAAAGGCTCCCTCTGCTACTCCTTTAACAGCAAATGGGCCAACTTCTAATGCAGTTCCTGTGCCGGTAGCTCCTTTTGTAATAAACGAGAATTGGGTTTGTTGCGACCGGTGTCAGAAGTGGCGACTCTTACCATTTGGAACGGATCCTGCCAGCCTACCCAAGAAGTGGCTATGTAGCATGCTTAACTGGCTGTAAGTTCCCTCTTGAGTCAATACTCTATATTGTTTGTTTGGAGGATTTTGAGAGGACTAAAGAATTGCTTCTAGGACTATACAAATAGGTAAAGTCTAACTTGAGTACAGTTTGCCAATTTCCTTATCTGCTGTGCTGCACTCAAATAGGACATGTGGCTTAACGGTCCATAATCCAGATCACAAGGACTGTTGTCTGTGAAATCTCATTGATCCTCCTGTTGGTGGTTATTTTCCTGTTCAGTGATGGTCTTTAGCAGTATTCTTTTTTTTTTAAAACTTTCCATCTGTTTGTCCTGGATCAGATGGTTATGATCTCCCGAACAATGAAAATTTTCTTCACTGGTCATTCCCCAATGGGACCCACATGATGAGTGGGTCTGGGCCATGGACAGTTGTGCCATGTGTCCAGTTTAACTGTTTAAGTGCAGCAAACCAAATCAGTAAAGTTGAACTGTTTAAGTGCAGCCAACCAAATCAGTAAATAATGCTATCTAACAAAAAATAACAATACTATCGTCATTGTCATCATCATCGTCGTTGTTGCCTTGTCCCAGAGATTTGGGGTCAGCTTTATGGATTCTATTTTGCCAAACATTCCTTGCTAAGGCCTCATCCTCGGTAAGTGACCAAGCCTTCATACCCCTCTCACCACAGAGGTCCAAGTCCTTTTAGGTATTCCTCATGTCCTCCTTCAGGCCCTTCAAACTACTTAGAGTTCTTTCCCTTATAGGCGTTGTCTCTGGTATTTGTACTCATTGAACATGATTGAACCATCTCACTCTAAGCCCATCATTTTCTCCTATGGGGACCACTCCTAGGCAGTTTCGAATGATCTCATTCTTTACTCTACCCTTACCAGTCTTCCCACATATCCTTCTCAAGATCCTCATCTCTGCAACTGCTCATCCTCTACACATTTTGCTGAATGCTCTGCCCTGAAGAGCATAACTAATCTACAGAATCATAATACTTAATCAAGTACATTTGAGGCAGGGTTTTAAATATCGAATAGCATGTAGTAGAGTGTTTACTCCTCAGAAGCGTGAGGCGTACATAACATGTAGCTTCTTCTAGATTTTTAATTAAGGTTGTGATTAGTTGCATCAAAATATCATGAAATATCATGAATATTTTGCACTAAATTAGATTAACTAATAATGAAATTTCAAATTTCATGATATCTGGTGCAACCAAATACAAACTAAAGTAATGGGAAAAAATAGGGCAAAGATTAAATATAAAGATAAAGAAAGAGCAACAAAACTGGTTTAATACCCTTCCAAAAAAAAAAAAACTGGTTTAATATTGTTACTTTTATTATTTTACTAAAATTGCTGAAAAGGCTAACTATTTTTTTATTGAAAAACAGAAAAATGTAACAGATCTTTGAAAACATAAATTGATTTTTGTTTTAGTGAAAATGACTTGTAGTGTAAGCTAGGTTGTGTATAGCGTAGGCTATGTAGTCCCTAGCATATTTAGATTAGTATGTAGAATAGGCTGCATGCAACTTAAGCTATTTCCATAAGCTATGTAGCATTAAGGCTAAGCTACACTATGCAGCACAAGCCACTTACGCTACATAGCGTAAGTTATTTAAATCCCTGCTTGGATGTTGTGATTAAGATCAGTCATAGTAGATCAAGCTCAACTAGTAACAGTTTAGCCCGAATGCCTTTGGAATATGTCATATTTCTCACCATTTTGCTATCTGCAACTTGTGTCTAGGCCTGGAATGAACAAGTGTACCATCAGCGAAGAAGAGACTACAAAAGCTTTAAATGCATTGTATCAAGTCCCCGTCACCGAGAATCAAAATAATCCTCATAGTCGGTATGATGGAGCATCAGGCATGACAGTTGCTGATGTTCGGCATCCTGATGAAAGTCATGAATTTGGTTCACAGGCCATGCCTGGTGGTGGAAAGAAAAAACATGGATCAAAGGATGCATCAAGTGCGCTTAGCCACTCAACTCTGACACACGTTCCGAACGCTATAAAAAAGACCGAACAGGCCTCTGTCAAGAGTAGAAGTCTAGATGATGTAAATCACTATCCTTTGGAATCCAACTCGGGAAACAAAGCTGCCTTTCAGCATGTGAATAAATCAAACACCTTTGCTATTGAAAAACACCGGCATAAACATAAAGAAAAGCACAAATTGTCGGAGCGCTATTCAGATGGAGGTATTGTTTTATCACTTATTTTTTTCTTGCAATGAGAAGCGTGATAGCTACTTGAAAGAGCAGGATTTCTAATCCCACTACCTTACTTGTGCCAACCTGGCTCTTGTGTGCATGTCTGCAGGATCTTGGTTGGTAATCTGGTGGGCCCCACCATATAAGATCCGTGGTTAAGAATCAGCCCAGTCCGGTCACCAGTTGCATGGTTAAAAATTGACTAATGAAAAAAAAAGAAGAAGGTTACAGTCTTTATTTGAAGGAAAAGAGTTAAATGATCAAAGCGTCAGCATACCCCAATCAAGATTTTTGTTATTGGGTATCCACCATGCACTGGGAAGCCCATCATGAAAATGGTTTGGATCAACAAACATGGCCCCCAGTCAAACTGCCCCAGTCAAATCTCCTTTACAGAATCCCAAACTGGTCCACATTCAATGTGCATGTGTGGCCCAATGGTGACCAGTTTGGGAAAAAAAGAAGAAGGTTACAGTCTTTATTTGAAGGAAAAGAGTTAAATGATCAAAGTGTCAGCATACCCGAATCAAGATTTTTGTTATTGGGTATCCACCATGCACTGGGAAGCCCATCATGAAAATGGTTTGCATCAACAAACATGGCCCCCAATCAAACTGCCCCAGTCAAATCTCCTTTACAGAATCCCAAACTGGTCCACATTCAATGTGCATGTGTGGCCCAATGGTGACCAGACTGGCCTTCTTTTTTTTTTCTTTTTTTTTTGCCATGGGACATAAATGGTGGGCGCACTTGATGAATAACCTGGGTCTCGAGCATATGTGCCACATTGGCACATGTAGGGAGAATATTATCTGAAATGCTGCTGCCCGTAGTAGCCATAGCAGCGTTAATTTGCTGAGATTGACACCAGATTTTGATTCAGAAAATGCAAGTTCCTCATGGTTCTAATGCTTTCTTAATCGAAAATGACTTGTTTCAATCAATTATAAAATTACCGCAGGTGATTGTATTGAACCAAGCGGCAAACACTCAAAAAATAAAAGCAAGGGAGAGGTTGATCAAGATGGTTGTAGGATTTCTAAGAAAAGTAAGACAGAAACCAATGAAGATTGGCACTCTGACCATGACATAGCGGGAAAGGCGATTTCGAACTTGAGTAATGGTTTGCCGAAGGTAACTTGCAAGAATCCTCAGCGACATGGCGATTACTCTTCTTCTAAGGACTCAAAGGATGATATGAAGGAGAACTCGCTAGCTGCTGGGAAGAAGCCAAGAGCCCAAGTTCAGGGTTCCCTGGATGGTGAATACAAAACCCAGTTTGGAGTTGCGTATATGGGAAAATCCGATAAAGCAGATTTTGCTGCAAAGAAGAGGAAGCTAAAGGAATGGCAACAGAGTCAAGCTCATCCAGGGACCCTCCTGGGTAGTGCGTCCGACAACATGGTTTCAGTGAAAGAGGAAACCCGTGAAAGCGAGCTTCGGAAGGAAAAGAAGGCCAGAGCATCAAAATATGAGGGGAAGGAGTCCAGTACGAGTAAGACAGATGGTAGACTGGACAAAAAAAGTAGAGTGACCAAAATCGTGCTAACTGGCAGCAGAGAGTCCCTAGCTGATGGTATGGAAGAGGAAAGAAAAGGTGGTAATGTGCACCAACGAGCGAATGCTGCACCTCAACGGGCCTTTGATGGTATGGATTCATTGAAAAGGGATTTGGGCTATGCACAGCCTTCTACGGCAGCTACTTCAAGCTCTTCGAAGGTGTCAGGCAAAAGCAAAGCCAACTTCCATGAAGTGAAAGGTTCTCCTGTAGAGTCTGTTTCTTCATCTCCTTTGAGGATTTCTAATACAGACAAGCTTACAAACACAAGAAGGAACCCCTTAGGAAACGACGATTCAACGAATGTGGGTTTCTCTGTTATAGGCAGCCCAAGAAGATGTTCCGATGGTGAATGTGATGGTGGAAGCGACCGATCAGGCACAGTCAGGAAGGAGAAAGCTGCTTCTGTTGTCCAGCTCAGTTCCCAGGAGAGTCAAAGGGCCGTGGAGTCTTCTATGATTCATGCTTATCAAGGTAGGGATGCTAATCATTTATCTAGTGACAAACTCGAAGACTGTATGCTTACAAAGGTGTTTGATGGTGCACATAGCAATCCGTCTCCTTCTGAAATTGAAAACTTCAATGTGGTGAATGGCGGTGCTGACAATTCCGACCAACATAACCCACATCTCCGTGCAATGCACTGTAAGGATCATGACCCTGACCCTGAAAAACCGAACAATCATTACCACAGTAATGGGTCTTGTCAGCGGAAATCAGGTAAAGGGTCTTCTTCGCGATCGAAGGACAGACACCGAAATTCGAGATCTGATTTCGAGAAAGGTAAGGTCAAGGTTTCTGATTCTTTTAGCGAGCAGGGTGAACTATATCCTACAAAGAGTTCTGGCAGCTGCCGCTATGACCCTGACATTGATCATTCACCACATCATGAGGATCTGTGGGACAGAAAATACAATCTTCAGGAAAAACGGAGCGTGAACTCCAGTAAGGATGAGAAGAGTTGCTCAGGTAAGAAAGACTCCATGGCAAAATGGCCAAGCAACGCGGGAAGAGATAGTCAGCCAAAATTTGGGATACATGAAAATTCAGATGTGGGTTCTCCAATGCTATCTAAACAGCACACAGATTTCAACTCCAGAGGTGGAAAGCCGGTTGCTATCTGCAGCAAGGATGGGAAGTCTAATCAACAACAAAACCTACCAGAGGCAACGGTTCGTGAAGATGAAAGGTTCTCAAATAAAAATAATCGAGCGGAAATGGCGTCAGGGAGAGGAAGGTCGCAATTATACCCCCCATCCAGAGATAAACAAGAAAGGCAAAGTCAATGTCCCCCGGCTATACCCCCACTCATTAAGGGAAGCAGGTCAGATGTATTGCCTGTCGATGCCTCTAGTGGTGATGCATTGAAGGTGCCGAAACAGCCAAGAAAGTTCGAGAACCAGAATGGAGGAATCAATGGTGGTAGACACCAGATGCCTAATGGGATTGCAGGCAGGGATCTTGATGCCCCAAGTCCTGCTAGAAAGGATTGTCGTCAGTCCACTGGAGATGCTGCCCTAAGAGAAGCTAAGGATCTAAAACACTCTGCCGATCGCCTAAAGGTTCAAATATTTTGTTCTGATTTCTGTTCTAATTTGTTTTTCTTCAGAATCTGACATGGAACGTCTGCTCGATCTGATGGTGCTAATATATGTACAATTTGATGGTGTTTTGTAGAATGGAGGTGCAGGCCTTGTAAGTACTGGCTTATATTTTCAAGCAGCCTTGAAGTTTCTTCATGGGGCTTCACTTTTAGAGCATTGCAATGCTGAGAGTGCCAAACATGGGGAAATGACTCCGTCAATGCAAGTGTATTCAGATACTGCAACGCTCTGCCGGTAAGATCCGATTTCTGTAACATGAATCATGAGCCCATGTTGCAAAAGTCTTGCTCATGTTATTTTATACCTGCAGATTTTGTGCCCAAGAATATGAGAGATGCAAGGAGATGGCTGCTGCAGCTCTAGCATACAAGTGCATGGAAGTGGCGTATATGAGGGTTATTTATTTTAGACAATTCATTGCCAGTAAAGACCGACATGAGCTGCATGCAGCCCTACAAGCAATTCCACCAGGTAGTTAGAATAAGTGTCATATTGAGCAAGATATTATTTTATAGCAGCTTTTGGAGTTTTTGGTTCTGTGGTTTAAATGAATCAGGTGATTTTCCTTGGAATTTTGAGTATCTGATGGGCCCAAGCTTTGTGATATTATTCTCTGTTTTGGTATTTTTTATAGCATTTTTTCCGTCTTATTTTAGTGCTGTTGTTATCTTTAACTGGTGTGCATTAAGAGAGTGGAATTTGAAGAATATGTGCTGGCTTAGCGTCTATGTGATATTGGAGTTAAGTTCCTAAAGCTGCAACCAAGAAGACAAAAAAGCATGCTGCTTTTTTGGGAGTAAACTACAACTATTTACGCAACATATCTACTCATACCATGTGGGAAGAATTCTGATAGAATGAAATCACTTTTATTCAAGCCTCTTGATAGGCAGTTTGTTGCCTATATCAACAAATAAAAAACAAACACACACACACACACACACACACACACAAAAGACAGGTAGAGTGTGCGTGTGTGGGGGTTTTGCTAATGTCCACACCTTCATGGGGATGTTAGCAACATCCCTAAACCTTTTAAATGGTACGTGGGTGGCCTATTGTCTATCTGAACCATTGATTCAATCATACGACTAGGAGCAAGCCATGGTGCAAAAATCATGCCAATCGGATGATCTTATCCCTTTGAATTGGCCAACTTGTTACAATTGTTGGTTGTTTACAAGCTGTAAATCACATGGTCAGAATCATCCAATCAAAGTGTTATTATTATTTTTTTTTGGTGAGAATCAAAGTGTTAACTTTAGAATCATAACTTTAGAATCATAAGAAATACAAAGCTGCTGGGGCTTTGTTTCTGCTCATTTTACGCTTAATTTCTTTGGGTCTGCTCTCTTTGTTTCCCGTTTCCCGTTTCTTGTTCTTTTTTTTTTTTTTTCTTGTTGCTTTCATCTTTGTTTTTGTGTTTTGCCGATTTGGCTTAATAAAATTATCATCTTTCAAAAAAAAAAAAAAATGGAAAAAGAAGTAGGATTTATCTACTAGATGTTTTAAGATGATGAATGGACCTATTTTGTTTCTCCATTTGGTCTTGACTGTACATTTTCATGCTATTGATTGGAAGCTTAGGATCACCTGATTGGCATGATTTTTGCACCATGACTTGCTCCTAGTTGTATGATTCAATGAATGGTTCGGATCAACAATAGGTCACCTCGTGTTCCATTTAAAAGGCAACATCCACCTGAAGGTTGGGACATTTGCAAAACCCTATGTATATGTTACATATGTATATGTGTCATTATTGCCGTAGCCTTTCCCCTACTATTTGCTGTCATTATTGTTGTAGCCTTTTCCCTACCATTTGCTGTCAGTTTTATGGATCCTCTTTTGCCAGTCAATTTTATCTAAGGTCCTATCCTTGAGTGAACAAGCTTTCATTAATCATTAGGGCTCCTTTCCTCATCACCTACCAAGGCCACCCCATAACCTCACCAGTGCTCCATGCTTTCTCCAGATCTAAAACAACCATGTGTAGATTTCTCTCTTATCTCTATAGGTACATCATTTGTCCCTACAGCCTTTCCTCATCCTTATTAAGGTTGTCTTTACGTTCCCTACTCGAGTTCATGTCAGTATATGCTCCCAACCCCGCTCTCCCAGTGCTATCATCCTCACATCTTCATTCAACAACCTTTGAAAGCAACTAGTTGTGGCAATGGGTTGGGTTCACATTTAGTTAGGGTGAGCCCAAGCTCAACCCATTTACTAGGCCAAGAATTTTCGCTTGAGTCCCAACCCAACCCACAATCCACTGCCTTGTGGCTCGACCCTGACCCAACCCATTAATTTGCCACTGGGTTGGGTTGACCAACCCAACGCGACCCAACTTAGGTCTAAAACTGGAATACAGTGCTGTTGCTCAGCCTGACCCAGTTTGGATATACATACATAATCCTGTCTCTATACTTGCGTGTTTTTTTTTTTTTTTTTGGGGGGGGGGGGGGGGGTCTAAATCTTGGGTCAGGTCAGGTGATCTACAGGCTGACTCACCTGACCCAACCCATTGCCACCCCAAAAGACAACTTCTCCATCATTCTCCAGCCTCACTGTCTTTCTTTTAGACTTTTGATTCATCTAACGTGGTTTATTTATCGACCTTTTCTTCTCTCTAGTTTGTCAGTATCTTTCCATGCTTCTCTTAACCAATTGTATAGTTCATTACATGCTTCATACTTAGCTTTACTGACTGGTTTCTTTGGTTTTTATCATTTAATATGTTTCAATGTTTTTCCCATTCCTACATCTCTACCACTCCTTGTAACCAGACCTGTTTTTGCCTTTTGTACCTCTGCTTTTTTCCTCCTGTACCTCATCCTTCAATTTTTAGTCCTCTACCACCACTCTTTGTAACCAATTTTTGAGATTTTTTAAAGAAAAAATAAAATGGCCATTGCAGCGCCATATCGTATCAGCCAGCAAGTTGGTTGATATGCTGGCTGATGCAGTAAAGTAATACCTTGATTCATCTATAAAAAAAATATTACATATGCTTAGTGTATTTACTGGAGCACATGATCCTACCCCTAGTTCACCACATATTGGAGCAAAGTGTACATATACCCTTTCTTGTACTACGTACCAAATGATCCACAGTTCAGAGAACCTTGATTCTAACCACCCTGAAGCTAGTCTTCGTAGGTCTTCTTCATCCTCTTCTAAGGCTCTTCAGCCCCACCCTGTCATCTCAGGCTTTCATAGCATATGGCTGAGCCATCTCAATAGATTCTCATCATTTTATCCTCTATTAGGGCTATGTCCTCGCTCTTGATTCTATCCTTCCCAGTCTTTCTACCCATCCCATCTTAATGACATCATTTCTGCGATGCTTATTTGCATGTGGTAATCATTCTCCAATTTGGATCTATCCAAGTTTACATAACATGCTGCTTTGAGGAATCTCCTCGCCATTGATTTTAAGCAAAGTCTACACCTTCATCTATCCTACAAAAGCTGCATTCTAACTATTCTATTGGTACTTGCATTCTAAATACTTTGCCTTGTTCCTATGAACTTATCAACCCTTGGACACTAGATTTTCAGTTTAACACTTGCCCCCTCTTGAGTCTCGTCAACTGGCATGTGGTCATCAACAAATAACATGCACACTGCTGCCAGCACACTTCCAAACTTCTGTTAGGTTATAGAAAGAACATGTGAAGTGTAATAACAATAGTACAATATACATTGCATGGGTACGTTTTCTCTCACTTTGCAAAAGCAAAGCTACCTAAGCTTTATCCTTTTACCTCTCTCTCTCTCTCAATAAAAATAGATAAAGAAAGAAAAAGAAGCAAAGCTACCTGAGGATGGTACGATTTGATGATGTCAACCCCAAAAATAAGCTTAAAAGGGAAAAATCTGGTGCTCAGTACCTTTTAAACAGAAGGATGGGGTCCAATATCAGGAGCTGTATGCATGTGTCCTACAGTTTTCACATCTGGTGATTTTCATGTGCCCTTCACTAAAAGTCTTACATTGAATGATGGATCACTTTCAGATGAAGGCGGGTGGGTTAAACTTTTCTGAAACCAACTTCTGGCCAGTAACTGTAGAGTGCAGAGACATGCTACTATTTTCAAACGACTTGGGAGAAGCAGAATCCTTATTTCTGGAATGGTTAACAATAGAAAGCAAATTTTAGCATTTTACTTTTGGATAACTACATGTGCCTTCTTAAGTGCTGTTATGATCCATGTGCATAATTGTAGATTATTCATGAGCTTGTGGGACATGGATAAGCTGACGGTCATGTCACCTTCGTCAAATCATTTGGCTACACTATATTGACTAGAGAGAGATGCTCCATTACTCTCAGAACACTATACGTTGTTATCTTAGTTGCATTGGTTTACTTGGACAGTCCATTCGATCGATCTGAACTTTCCATTAGGTCTAAATACATTTATGGGCTACCATGCAAAAATTGCACAGATTGGGTGATCTGATCCATCCTTTATTTGGCCTTCTATCTATAGCTATCCTTTTTCCAATCCATGGGCTGGATGGTTATGTTTGCCTAAGAAAAGTAATTCTTTAGAACCATAAACAATTCATTATGTGACCTAACAAATTAATGGATCTATTTATTGACTGGACATATTTTGTGTAAATTGTCTTGACCCTCCATATTAAAGGCCATTAGTCAAATGGTCAAAATTTGTCAGATTGGTGTGATATTTGCATGTTAGCCATGAAATATACTCTGGGTCTAATAAACAGTTTGGACCAAGATGGATTAGGAAGTGTCCTAATGCAACCAAGAGCACTGGAGCATGCCCCCACATTCATGGGGACATTAACAATGTCCCCAAACCTTTTGAATGACACATGGGATGCCCAATGTCAATCTGAACCATCCATTTGGGACAACCCATGGTGCAAAAATCACGCCAGTTGGATGATCCTAAGCATCTGATCGGTACATGGAAAATGGACAGTCAAGGTCGAGTGGACAGACAAGATAGGTCCAATCATCATCCTGAACCTAGATCCCATTTTGTATTGCTTATGATTCCAAGGTGGCACTTTGGTTTGATGATTACAAACGTGCGATCTATTGCTCATAAGAAAAAAAAAAGAAAGAACTGTCGTCCCAAATTAGCCTCTTTCATAGGGTTAGGGTCATCCGATTGGCGTGATTCTTGCACCATAGCTTGCTCCCAATGTTACTATTGAACGAACTTTCCCAATTGATGATTGGGCATCCCAAATGTGATTCAAAAGCTTTGGGGATGTTGCTAACGCCCCCATGAAGTTGGGGATGTTAGCAAAAATTATGCGCATGCACGTGCTTGTGTCATTTCTCCAACTTCCTTTTTTCTTCCTGTGCCTATGAGGTGTTGCAGTTGCTGCTCTTTTATCTAGTGTCCAGCGATTGTGAGGTGAGTGTATTAGCTGGCTAAGTGAGGTTCCTGTTGATGACGTGGCAAGCATTTGAGCAGCTACTGCCTGCACTATAGTTCATTATGACATACATGTGATTATGTTTGCTTTCAGGGTTTGGTGAATAAAAATGTTCTTTGACTGTGGTATGCCCTATCTACAAATTGTTTGCGGACCATAATACATGCAACTTTGTTAGTCGGTCTAACCTCTTGGCAACCTTAGCTGGTGATCTGTTTGGTTCCATTGTGGGATTGATCATGCCTATCTATCCCTATCCAATAAAAATGGGAAATTGCACCCTGCAGTCCAGATTCAGTGGGGGTACAATTGAATGTTTGTGATTGTCTGGCTGAGGAGGTTTCCGGCATATCTCTATTTACCATGGGGCCTGCAGCGTGAACCTATTGGGATCCACCCAAAGATGATCCCGCATCGCCCACATGTACTTTTGTTGGGCCTAGAAAATGCTCAATCAGACAATGCTTATTTCCTGTTTCCTCTTTTATGTTTGTTGAAATCAGTTGTTTTGACTGTGATTGACATGCTTTTCACATCCTTTTCTTTCCATGCTACACAATCATTACTACTTTATTGCTTTCTGAGAGCTGCATGCATTCAAACTTCAGTTATTTCTATGTGTAGGATTCACATGCCCTCTGCAATTTACTCTGTGGTTATTGTTGTTGCGGATTTGACCCGATAACTGTTATTCGTTAGGCGAGTCACCGTCATCGTCTGCCTCAGATGTGGACAACCTAAACAATCAAGCTGCTTTGGACAAGGTTGCTTTGGGCAAGGGTGTTAATTCTCCTCAAGTTGCTGGCAGCCATGTTATACCTGCCCACAATCGTAGCAAGTATGAGCGGATGCTCAATTTGGTAAGTTTACTTCATTAAAATAGTTTCACAATTTTCTTCTCTTAGCATTAAAATAGTTTGCATTTTTCTTCTATTGGCAATAATATGATCTCCTATCAGAAATATTATGATCAACAAGAAAGCTTCATGATGTAATGAATTGCCAGCATTTTAAACCATCGCGCCTGAATTGCTGCTTCCATCCCCGCTTTTTGTGGCTGTGCTTTATATCTAAAATTAGAGATCACACAAATTCCAATTGGACTGCAAGTTTTAGAAAGGGAAAATATTGTGTACCAGTTGGACATGAAAGATTCTGTCGCAAAAATCACCCACCATCTATTGATGGTGGGTCAGCATCCTTATGCACATTCTAAATGGGATTCTTCCTTCTTCTGCTTCCTATCGAATTGCAATACTAAATTGGGTTCTTGCTCATTCAAAAGTTGATAGGAATCCTATTTTGAGTTTGTGTAGGTTTCGGATCACTGCCATTGGATGTGGGAGATTTTGTTACATAATTGCATGTGGTACTGATGGGCAATGTAGGTCGTATCCCTTGGCAAAACTGAATAAACAACTTACTGATTTACGTGTGTTTTTCTCCAAATCATGAAAGTTTGACCAATCGGAGGACAATATATTCTCAATGTGCAAAAATGTTATAGTCAACCCCACTTTCTAATGAAATTTGTCAGCCTCTGGCTATTAATATTTGGATTTTACTCATTGTCTATCTGATGATTTTGGCCTTTGAATGCTTTCGGGCAGCAGATGGAAAACCAGGATGAGTTCTGATCATGAAAAGAACAATAAGTAAATAAATAAATAACTTTATACATAGCGTAAATGGGATTTGTTTTGTAAAAGCAAGTCCAAAGCATGCAGTATGAGCATTGTTTATAATTTTGGTTTTGGTGATTTGCCTTTCTTTTTTGGTGGCCTTTTACCTCTTTCTTGAGGAAGTGACGAGAGTGCAAGTGTTTCTGTCCTGCCCTTGTGCTTGCATCTCCTTTCATTCTTCGTAATAAATGTTTTGTTGCTGTTTAAAGAAAAAATCAGTTTCGAAGAATCTAGCATACCATGCATCCTGTGCACGCAATGGGTGATGCGCATGCAATATTGTATGCATTGGTGTGGATTTACACTAATAGGCTTCCATATAGGTGATACATACAGATTGCATTGCCTCACATGGTTGAAAAACTGGTGCTATCATATCAGACAGACAATACTTGAAACCATAATTTGTTCGCATATGCGATGATATTTGAAATCATGATTTTGGTCTCTCTCACATCAAAGCAAGTTATCACATGCACATGTTCTGGCATGAAAGTGCATTTCCTTTTTGTGTTAATGGCTTTAAATATGTTTCTTTGCAGGTGCAAGATGTAACTTCTGCAATGGAAGCCTCCAGTAAATCGCAGAATGCTTTTGCGGCAGCTAATGCAAGTTCGGAAGAGGCGCGCCATGGGTCAGAAGGCATCCAGTCTGTGAGAAGAGTTCTTGATTTCAACTTCCATGATGTTGAGGGACTGTTACATCATGTACGGCTTGCAATGGAGGCTATCAGCTGTTAAAATCCTGGCCCAGCAGTATTGATAATCTTGCCCATGCGAAATCGATCATGATTCTCCGGTTTATTTCCTCACGTAAGCAGGCCAGAAAAGGGGGATTGAACGGTGGGCCACATCTCTCTCCAGTCTCCACCCTGATTACGTAATTTTTCCACAAGGAATGGGTTATGATGTCCTCGGTTCCTTTCTGTACAATGTGTACAAAATGAGATTGGCTTGCAATTTTTGTAAAGTATTCTTTGCGGGCTTTCGGCTGTTCAGCAATACGGATTACAGAGTGGTATATCAACCCATGAGTTTTGGAGAATGGTGAAGAGGAAGAAAGTGGGTTTCTTACCAGTCATGACTTCCTGCTGCTACAAGGTGGAGATCATACTACAAATGTGGCTGTATGGCTTCTCTGTTAGAATAGGAGTTGGGGGAGTGTAAAAAATTCCAAAAAAAAAGGAAGGAAAACCCAGTTCTGTGAAGGGATTCAGGTTGAACATTTATTCAGTTATGGTTGATGCCATCATTCTGGTTTTTTTATTAGATTTTTTTTTTTCGACAGCATAAATTAAGAAAAGAAGAAGAAAAAGATAAGGGGGTTACCTGTTCATGGAATCATTTTTTTATTAAGCTTAGTTTCATGAGATTGCTGATGATTATCTCCCAACATGGTTCAATCCAAGATCAACTGAATTTGGCAATTCTGGGTATTTAGTGTTCATTTCACCTTTTTCTTTGTGGGAGCTGCCCTCCCTATTATTGTCCCAAAAACTCAGTAGTGGGTAGAAAAGGTTTGCGTGGCGTATATGCACATCTCCACATGCACCTCTAAACAAAGATCCGAGCTACGCAGCAGGTGTCCCAGCATGTAGAGAACATGGTCCAAAACCCAGGTGGGTCCATCTGTTATGCGGGGCAAAGGCGTATGTTGAATGTGAACCATTGGGAACAAAAAAGAACTGAATAATGTTTCCCCCCCCCCCCCCCCCCCCCCCTTTTTTTTTTTTTTAAAAATATAATTTTTACGTTTGTGGTCCACCTGATGCATGGCCCAGACGTCCAACAGCAGGTATAGAGGTTGTGAGGGTAGAACTCTGTTACAAAACCTGGTTGCTTTTCTCCTCTGTGATGTTAAGGTATACAATTTTATTTTTTTTGTATGCAGGTTTCATTAGATAGTTCTTCTTGTTACTGTCATCAAAGTCTTGAGTTCTCTGTTCATTGGTGAATTGTAGTAGCTGGAAAATTGGTAGAGATTCATACATATTATGAATATACACATATAAAGAAGGAAATTGTAGTAAATTCTGTTTTGTAGGAGTACGGATTTTTAGAGTGCTCGAGTTCTTTTCAAAAAGGTCTGCTTTGTTCTCAAACATTATGAAGAATTAATTTCTCTGCTGTTAATCCAAGTTGGTATTCCACTCTTAATCCTTTCTCTGTTCTTGTTGGCAGGGGATTTTTGTAGTAAACGCATCGAAAATTCATTAACATAGGCAGACTCGTGTCTTCTGGTTGGGGTTCATCTTATACCACCTGGTTGTGCACGTAGAATCTAACAGGTAAAGCTTCTCACATTGGCTGGCCTTGGTATTGAATTATGAGAAACATGAAAATTTGGAACCTTATCTCATTTATGCATTGGAAAGATGAATTTCATGAGTTGCACATTCAAAACATCTCTAGTGTACATGTCGGACTTGAGTACGTCAACAAGGTTGATTTGGTGGGCCACAATCTGGATGGGCATCATCTCAAAAGCTAATGGAAATTGACTGTGTTAGCCTTGTGATGATTGGTATGGAAAACAGATGGTTAACTCCGGAGAAGAATGTGCACATTTCACTATCAAATCTCACAAACATCATATGGCCAGAGTTGTCCAACCATTATGATTTTTGTGCTCTACGCCATCAACATAATGGTTCGCCAGGTTGGTGGTCTCGATCACTGTATATGATATGGACGGTAGAACACTTCATAGAACATCTGTTGTAGTCTGCATCGTAATAGTGTCTCTATGGGGAATGATGAGTTCCAGCTCATTTGCAATGTAGTACCATGCCGCTATTATCATTGGGGGAGGTTCACATGCAACTAAGAGCGGAAACTTGTTTTTATTTCCTGATAATATATCACTTTGGTGGAATGTCTGAGCCATAAAAATGGGGGACCATACCATAAAGGTCACCTGGAGAAAAAATGGAACAATCCACCGATATGTATATTGATTCAGACCTTCAGATGTCCATTGATTTTGACTTGTAGCCTCTCTGATGTATGGACTATCTTGGCTGTTGGCCACAGTGATCTTTATGATTGGGCCACCATTTGCACAGCCTGGATGATATAAACCAGTGACACATTGGTGGGAATGAAAGCCTGTATGTTAAAAGTTCCAATAATGCAATGTTGTATTTGAACATTTCTCTATTATTGGACACGTGGGCATCGACTGTTTGATTATCAATCTAGATTGTCCATTAACACCATCCCACCTTTTATTGCGTATAGCTCAAAAATCACTGATTTGAACTCTAGAATTTAGGCTATTGTCAGATACCCTTGAATTACCCTAGGCTATTTGTATGAATTCTCCTTAGCCACCAATTGGCAGCCAGGCCCATCGGATAATCCAGATTGATAATGGAGCTATCCATGTGTTCTATGTAATGTTTTAAAACTCGAACTGGATAGATACCTGTTGTTATGGGCAGTTTGATCTATCACCTGTCCCACTGGTCAGACCCATCCCAACCCATTTTGGTCTGGTAAGCTAGTTAATTTAGGTTAATTAAAATGAAAAGAATTAACAAACAATATGGACGTGAGTTGGTTAGGGTGTTTGCTTTCTAAGTAGAGGTTGCTTTACCCGAACTATTGACCACATTTTTTGAGCTGTTTTCTTGTGATCTGGTCCATTTTCGTGGAACTGGATGGTTCTGGTCCAAAACAGCCTTGACTGTCCCATCCATCTGCGTTTTAAGATGCTGCCTTTTTTCCTATGCCACCCAACCAAGCCACTAGCTGTCGATATGGCTAGAACTCAAAACGGTTACTTCAAAGGGCAAATGTTGTTCATGGGTACCCTGCTGATTGTAAAAAACATAAGTGTGCTCACGGACGAACACCACCTTTTTTTGTTTTTCTTTCTTTTCTTATTTCTGAAACGGGAAATGCTGCCCATGTGGGCTATTTATGGTGGTACCTTCTAGCGGAGCTGTCTGGATCATGATGTTTTAGGGAATAAAGGGAGCAGATTGAGCAACCCTCTAGGGCGAGTTTTTGTAATGAGGTTCTTTGCCTACATTTGGTGGGAGAGAGATGGACATTGTTTAGGGCTCGTTTGATTTTCCATGATACATGTAAATCCTGGTAAATAAGTAATTATTACTTTTTCGCCATGTTTGAAAAGATGAGAGTAATTCCACCTCGAAAATCGATACAAAAGTGTTGTCTTAAATATGTGGACCCTGCTGTAATATATATGGTATATCACTCCGTCCATCTATTTTATTAGAACATTTTGGGGCATGAGGTGAAAAATGAGGCAGATTCAACACTTAAATGGCCCACACGAAAGGAAACAATGGCCTTAATTCGTATACCGTTGAAAGTTATTTCCTTCATTGGGCCCACATTGATGTTTTTTCATTATCTAACCCGTTCATAGGGTCACACAGACATGGATAAGGGGAAAACACAAATATCAGCTTTATCCAAAACTTTTAGGGGCCCCAAAAGGTTTTTAATGGTAGATGTTCGATTCCCGTTGTTTCCTATGGTGTGGTCCACTTGAGCTTTGGATCTGCCTCGTTTTTTTGCTCATGCCCTAAATTCAGGTAGCATAAAAAATGAGCGGTGTGGATACGTCACATACATCACAGTGAGCCCCACATTGATTTTGTAAATTTATCAATTTAAGTGTTAAAAAAGTAAGTTGTCACATCTACATTGGGAAAGATGTGGTAATTACCTATGTAAATAATTATTACCCATTTACATGGTAATTACAGTTGAGCCCAAAAATCAAACAGGCCCTTGGAGAATAGATCGGAATTAGAAGGTCGGATCTTTTGCAAGGCGGTGTCTTGAGTGGTTGAGTGGACCTATGGGTTAGGATTTGGATGTGGACCTATGGGTTTAAGGATTTGGACGCTTGTGTCCTTATTGCCCTGGTGGGGTTGTAATTTTTCTTTTTTTCTTCTTATTCTGCCTTCTTTTGTTCTCTCTCACATTTTTTAGTGTGGCTTCTCCATAAATCAGTTATCTTTAAAAAAATAAAAAATGAAGGTTGCTTTTTTAATCTATGGAAGCTGACATTGTTGGATGGGAAAATCCTATGTATGTTTGTACGACATTGGTAACTGTATTTTATGTTTTATGATCACGACTAGATCCGATGATCCCAGATAGTGGTTTTATGCTATTATGGATTGTGAAGGTCATGATCTGGTCCAAAGGTGGAGCCCAGTGAACAGTACCCAAGGGACCACTTTGATGGTTTCCCACAACGCGTTGATTGGGCGGAGCCCATCAAATAGATTGAAATGCCTATAGGGACTCACAATCACAGTTGTCACCAGTAATTGGGACCCAAATATCAGAAACTTAGTAGTTGTGTTTACCAGGATCTGGTGGGGATAATCAAACATAAAGGATGGGTTTCCCTATTTGATAGAAACCCACATGAACACACACGGCGGTATTCTCATGGCCTGAATTGTATGCATGTGAATATAAATAATGAAGTCGGCTCCCATGCTTGTTAATAGGATTGTTCTCAATTGCTTTGCATGGTTGGAAGATCTGTGGTATCCATTTGGTAGGGCGTTGATGAGGATGCACACCTCGTAGATTACACCAATTAGATGATCCTAGGCATCCATTTTTCACTATTGAATATCGTCGTGTGTTGTTTTTGTTAACCATCTGTTTTGAAGGCCATTAACCGAATGGCCAGGATTGCCTTATTGATGATTTTTTTATTTTTTGGTATTTGTTCCATCCACGGCAGGGTTCAACAATGGTGCATTTATGGATGTATGCATCTTAATATGCATGCATGTATGTATGTACATGTGTGTATGTACGAAGTGATGATGGTAACTGGATTTTTATTTCAGGTGGGTGAATGCTGCTTGAGAGGCAATGACAATGGCTGTTTGATGCAAGCCTAATTCTCTGCTGTAAGAATGGTACACATGCACACTGGAATATAGAAGTGCTTCCTCTCAGACCCCTAACCTCATGAATGACACTTATATCTATGAGTTTGCTATTTTCATCCCCCTCCTAATCACATGTTCTGATATCGAGCATGTGTGCAAGATCTGAGATTTCCATCTTGTGGGGCATAATGCTCATGTCTACTGCCTCAAAAAATCAGGTAGTTCCAATTCCCCAGGCAGGATGCGTCATACTCGTGGCGAAAACATTTTTTTTCTTCTGTCCATTTGTTTTCCGTACTACACAAGTTTGAAAAGGCCGGATTTTTGGGCCATCCACAGGGAGAGACTTTACTAACAAAAACCATTTTGTTGGGGGGGGGGGGGGGGGGGGGGGGGTGGGTGGGTTGTTGCACTGATAGTGAAAAAAAATAAATCACAATTGATGAATGCTAATGTTGTTTTACAAAGAAGTTGGTCCTGATTCATTGTGTTGGATGACTGGATTGGGTGGGCCACACTTGGGATTATGAATTCAGAGAATGGCACGCATGCATTCAGTTGATGGATTTCTCTTTCACGACTGGATGAGTTGGTCTGAGCCACCTGAGTCTTCATTGAAGACATGGCTGCTGGTAGTAATTCGATTCTGTGGATGATGTTTGGTTCAGTCCAACTGCCTTTCTCTTACATTGCCCGAGTCTCTCATTTCCTAGATTGTCCCTGAAAAAGATGTCCTAGCTAGGACCTGGAAAATGGATTCCTTGATAAAAGCTTGAGAATGCTGCCTACCGTAGGATTAAAAATAGGTTCGAGGGCACAGTATCTGTCACTGGTGAAGTTGTGTGGGCCAGTATGCCTAATCAGGTCTCTGCAACTATCAGATTATATGGGTATGATTTCTTGATCAGCCTTATCTCAAGAGAGGTGCTTCATCTAAAACATGACCCACATTTTGGATGGTTTGGATCGGATGTATGTGAGTGGCACATGTGAAAAGGATCAGTCCTCATCCTATGGTCCTATTTCAGCTTTTCGACAAACTAGTATCTATGAATGATTGACACAGGCAAGGCTTGAAATAATTAGAGAAAGATTACCCTTTTCCTTGTGTAGTAGACCCTTTTCCTTGTGTAGTAGAGGCCTTCAATCTACATGTAGTTTCTGGATTCCACGAGAATAAAGGGAAAATTTTCGAATGTTTTTATGGAATATTGTTTTCTGGATTCCACAAGAAAAAAAGGGAAAAAATTCGAATGTTTTTATTGAGTAATGTCTAATGTGTATGGTTTCTTGATTATATAATTAATAAAAAAAATAAAACACTAATATAAAATTATTCAAAATAGTAAAATTTTAACAGTAATAAAAGTCCTAATTCAACTAGAATAGGCTGAAATAATAAGTTTTGTAAAAAATAAAGGGTCCTAAATTAATCGCCTGAAGGATTTGAAGTATGATTACAATCTATCTCTAAACAAGATGTAAATCTAAAACTTTAAAAATAAGGAAATCTCACAAAAATTAAATTTACTAAAAATAGGTTTTCTTTTTTTTTTTTTTTTTAAATTTTAATTTTATTATTTTTTAAAAATCTGGAAGCCTACATTTTCTTGTGAAACAACGTAACCTCTTGTGCAGGTTGGTTGACCCTAAATGACATGCTACGTAAGGTTGATTTATGGTTTATATTTCAAATGACAATATCTCCTTATACAACGAATTTCTTAGAACTATACATGCCCGGGACAGTTACATCATGCTTTATGTAACACTGGCCCAGATCTAACAGATTACTTTTACTTCCATTTGGCCATGCCAGGAATTTATGTGTCACATCCTATATCAATCCTCTATGCTTGGAAAGAACTTGTTCTCGAGTTATTCAACGGACTCGGCTCATGATAATCATATTGGTATACTACTTTGAAAGTCCATGAGATTTTCATGCCTTCAGGAAAATCAACAACATAAGAGTTATCATTGATTTTCCTGAGGATCAGAACATGGCCCATCTTCTTATTCATCAGCTTGTTATATATCCTAATTGAAAACATTTCTTTGCGCATGTGAACTTGCATGTTATTATCCATTTCAAACACCTTGCGTCGATGTTTCTAAGCCTATTCCTTATATTTGACATTAGACTTTAGTAACTCTTTCTTAACATCAACATACATTATTGCGATTGGCTCGCCATGTTTTCTGCAACAATACTCATAACCGATAACTTAGGCAAATGGATTGGATTGAGTGTATATTTAGGAACACAAGCTCGAATGGGGATTGATCGATGGATCAATTTTGCATGTTGTTATAAGCGAACTCCGCCTAAACAAGATCAATATCTCGCAAGAAGGGCAATTCATCAAGAAATTCATCGGGCATAATTCCCTTGGACTCTTGCAATATTGCTTTGAATTTCTTTGAAACGTTCATGACTGGCGCTTTTTTTTTTTTTTTACCTTTACAACTAGTGCATTGATATCCCATCTCCTCATATTTTTTGACGAAATTCCTTATGGTTACGTGAGATCGCCCATCCACTTTGGAAGTCAGGTTGGTTCTCTATTCTCATAAGGGCGAGGATAATATTTTTACCATCTTTAACAAATATAAATGTATTATCCTAGCCTATATGCGTAGCATCAACATTGTATTGTCATAGTCAACTAAGTAGCACGTGATAAGTCTCCATATCAATCACGTCATACATTACTTTGTCCTTATAATATTTACCAATGGAGAAGGGAATACGACATTATTCACCTTTGTTTCACTGGCCTCGATCCATCCAATCATGTATGGAGATGAGTGTTTTTCTATCTTCGATTGTAGTTTTTTCACCATAATCTTTGAGATGATATTCTCACTACTCCTATTATCTATGATCATATTACAGATCCTTTGGTTCATGGTGCACCTCGTTTGAAAGATATTGTGCTACTGTAGATCCATCTCATCATTTAGCGTATATAACAACTTACTCTCAATTAAAGTGGTGGCCTATGATTCACAATTATTGGGTGGTGGTGTGCGATTCATCACTAGTGTCGTACCACGAACATGATGACTATGAGATCTATCGTCAATCTCATGTCGCTTATTATTATGAACATGGATCTATCTTAAGACTTTTGTTGAACAGACGATTGCTGCTTGCAGTCCTTACATGGCTCGTAAATTCTGCCACCAAAAAGCTTCAAATGCCGCCATTATCATAGGGTTGTTTCCTGGAGTATTACTCACACTATTGCTAAATGCTATTGAATTGAGGAAAAACCTTGCTTTGATATCAACTTAGCTGGGAAGACTGAAACAATTATAGAAAAATCAACGTATTCCTCAAGTAGGTAATGCCTTGAATCCACAAGATAGTTTCTTGATTCCATAAGAAAAAAGAGAAAAAACAACTCAAATGTTTTTATTGAATAATATCTAATGTATATGATTTCTCGATAATACAATTAATTAAAAAAAATCCTAATTTAAAATTATCCAAAATAACAAAATTCAAGCAGTGATAAGACTCTTAGTTCAGATAGAATAGAACTTGTCTAAAATAGTTAAGTTTTGCTAAAAAATAGAAAGTCCTATATTAACCATCAGAGGATTTTCGATATGATTACGATCAATCTCTAAAAAAAAGACAAAAATCTAAAACTCTAAGAATAATGAAATATAAAAGAAAATCAAAAAAATCAAAATTATTTTTTTTAAAAAAAGACAACGAGGTTTGGGCGAATGGTCTTCACTGTAGGTTTGCTCCCTATAGATGAGAGTTCAATTCCCCTCCTTGGATTTACCCGATACACGTGGTTGTGGGTGATTGGGTGTATCTGCAGGGGTTAGTCTTACTTCAAAAAGAGGGGGAGACACCCTGTGTCTTCAATAAATAAATAAATAAATAAATAAAATCAAAATTATTAGAAATAGTAAAAATTTTAAAATCTAGATTTTGAATTGAAAACGTGCATTTTCTTGCTAAACGGAGAGATGCGACCTCCCATTGCAGGTTAGTTGACATCAGATGGCCTGCTACATAAAAATTGATAGGCATGCATCTCATAACAATACTTGGATAAAAAATTATGACATATTTGTGGTTCACACTTGAAATGACAATTTCTTTCAATCCGGAACGAATTTCTTCCAACTGGGCTTACCTGAGTCCAGTTACGTCACGCCCTACATAGGACTAGGCTCATATCTAGGCTCATATCTGATGGATTACTTTCGCTTTTGTTTGGCCTTCTTTTAATCCAGCCATACTTGCATCATTTTGTGCCACATGGTATATTAAATGAGAGGTTGAGATTGTTCAACTAATCTGATTTTGGTACTGAGCAATTGTGGATTCCACAATCTAGTTGGTTTTGAGTTAGCGAATTCCATGTGTGCAACCATGAAGATAATATACCCCCAAATCAGATTGATAAAAAAAGCAGGTGGGCCAGGCTGAAGATATAATGTAAAAACACCCTAAACCCTATGAATTCAAGTATTGTGGCCCATCTAGGTTTATATCAGCATGACTTTCCCAGAGCCCATCAATCTTGGTAAGGCGTGCCTCATGAACGGTTTGGATGGGTAGATAGGCACTACGGTAGGCCTTAAACATAATCTGATAGGTTTCAACGGTTGGCATCCTCCCTCACTGTTCCATTATGGTGGCCCACCTAAATTTTCTTTATTTACTAAGAGGCATGCCTGATGGACGGGATGGATTTTGGATACGCATAATGGGTTGACCCCACACAACCATCCTATAGAAAATCTCCCCGAGTCAAACAGAGATGACTGATTCGACTCAGCTCGACTCGCCTTAATATTGTGTACAAGGGGTGTACAAGATCATTCAGAGCCTCTCCTTTTTCTTTTTCTTATTTTATTTTATTTTTTAATATGGACAGTCCATTTCCAGATCATTAATGAGATGGTTAGTCTCATCAAATCATGGTGATTTTTAGGAAGGAATTCCATATCACAGATGGTCTAATTCAATGACTGGAACTTTTGTAATATAATAAATATGGACCTTTTTTTTTTCTCTTATTGGTTAGATGATTAAGATCATTTAATCGTAGCGAGTTTTAAGAAGGATGGGCAGTCAAAGGTGCGTCCTCTATCATTTATGGTCCAACTAATTAGTGAAATGATCTTTTTATTATAATTAATATGGGTAATCCATTTTACTCACCATTGATTCAATTGTTAAAGTTATAATTCAAGCTCAGTTCTGCAGTTTGTAGAGTTTGGCGAATCAATTTGGCTCATTCACAACAACGGCTAGTATGGATATGGGGGCAACAACCCTACTTTTTCGTTGAATCCAAAGCCCAAGGAAAGAGTCTGAACAAAGCCCAACTCATTAATTAAATGGATTTAGAATTCAAGCCCATCGTCCAACTCAAATAGATTGTTTGGCTAGCCTACTTTATTTTAATAATTTATTAAGTAGGTTGCTGGTGCTATTTAAGGGGTCTGATTGATTTAAATTATTAAAATAAAGTAGGCCAACAATCGTAGATGAAGTGAAGCTGAAGGATAAATGGCAGATGATCTTGCAACTTATCCTAGTGTGATTGTGGAGACTGCGTTTGTTGTGAACAGATGTCAACATCTTATAGATGGGCCATGCACAGATTTTCATCAAAATGCCCGGGTATGATACGTTCAAAAAATCAATGGACTGAGAAGAGAATGTGGGATTCGAATTTCTTCATATGTGCTTTGATTGGGCGGTCCACCGAAGTCTTAAAAAATGGAATATTCGTATGCGGTCCCACCGTGAATGTGAACCCATCAATGTGCGTGCCTACGCTTTTTCGTGCACATGCGATATGTGAGATTTACGTTTTCTATGTTGCATAAAAGGAATCTGTCTTTAAAAATACACCAAAACTAAAATAAACCATTGGCTATTAATCCAGACCGTCCGATGAATTGGCTTAAATCTGGGATTTGCACTTATGGGTGAATGCGGAAGCTTCAACGACCGTACAAAAGCAAGGTATTATACCAAGCACACAAATACCTGATTGTCTCAAAATTTTAGAACTACGGCCTATCCATGAGTTGATTGGATTGGATGGTCTGGATCAACACACATGATCACTGGATAGAAGGTGGAGATGATCTATAGAGTCTAGCTTGGGTATAGATCACTTGTATTTTCTAAGAGAAGTGATTCAAGTGCTACGTTAGATGCTATAAGTTTATAGTGCAACGAGTTACATTTGGACATGTGGACCATCCAATCAATCGATCCGAACCATCCATTAGATGCAGCTAACTTTCAGTAGCAGCAAAAGTGACACTAATAAGATGATCTAAACTATCCCCACAGAATGGAAGGTCAGGATCACTTACGCAGAATAGGTCCAATGTCAAATCAAGCCATCCATTTTGGTCAGTTGAGAGAATCACTTGGATCAGACAATCCTAACCATTCGATCCGTAACAGGAAGGCCAAGTTTCAACTGATGCCATCATCCAATCAGTGTAACTTTTCTATGACGTGCCATGAAGTGGATGTTGAACGTAATGGACGGTCCAGATCAATGACATATCCAAATTGGCCTTTTGGTGGCCGCATGATAAGAAGCCTTGCTAAATGGAAATTAATCATGCTTAATGAAAACACTCGCACGCCTAAGCCTGCTATTATCATTGCTAAGTAGTTACTTGATACTCCTGCAATTTACAATGGTTGATACACATGCACTCAGAAATTGTACACGTGGCAAACATGAACCCAAATTAAAATTTCCAGGTCCCACAAATCATATCGGTTGCACGATCTTAATCTCTGAGTCGTGGATACTTGTACGCTGAATTCAGACCATTGCCTATTTTCAATCTCAACCGTTCAATGAAAGTCCACCAAATTGACAATCAGATTAATGAAAATTCTGGTCTATGATCAATCTAAAGTGGGGCTCATCATATGGACTGTTCATTTCTGGTTACCTATATTCCAGGTTTAGGATTTTTTTTTTTGGGTACCTGCATATCAACCATCACACTCTGCTAGAGTACCAAAGATTTTCTGTAATCAATGGCATTTTTTTCTAGAAAGCCAGCGCTTCATGATGTACTTTTTTAGTGATTCGCTTTTTTCTTCCTATTCGTGCGCACACGTTTCGACAGATGGCAAAAGCAGCAACGGCCAAAATGCATTAACGACAAAACTAGATTTATTTGGATTTTTAATTCCTAAGCACGTGCAACATCGGACACGTGCATGATCTGAGCTTTCCATCTGTTTGGAAATAATTCTTACTAGATATCTGCCTAGAAAAATCAGGCGGTTTCATTCCTCATGTGGGCCAAAGTGTATGATGTAAATGGACGGTTATAACGGAGTTTTGTTAGCCATGCATTTGTTTTGTTTGTGAAATGGTTCAATTTCTGAGCTGGACGATCTGAAGAGTGTAGCCCACCTAATGGATGGGTCTGATCAATCACACGCGGTTCACATTGGCACGTGTGCCTGTGTCCAGATAGGCAAGAATCTCACACAAAGACCTATGCATGGAAATTGGAGACGGAAGCTACGTGGGGCATATATGCATGACACTTCAGACCGTCCAAATTAGGGAGCCCCTTTTGGATTGAACATGGCCTAAATTTTAGGCTGATTGAATAATCTCATTCATCTGATTTACCTAATTGAATTTGGACGGATGATTTTTTAATATTTTTACTATTTATTCTATAGCCACGGTTTTGATGGTTAGGCTTTTTCACTTAATTTAATTGTTAGGACGCTGATTGCATACTGACATTTGCCAGGTGCGAGTCGTGCGACTCCCTACTGGACGGTGCTCTGTGTCCGACCATGATTTATATGTTTTATCCACAGAGTCCATCCATTTTGCCCACTCTTTTTAGGGCATGAGCCCAAAAACGAGTAGACCAAGTTCAGGTGGACCACACTACGGGAAAAATGGTGATTTAACGCCCACCATTCAAAACTTCCTGGGAGCACAAAGCTTTTGGATCAATCTGATATTTGTGTATTCCCTTCATTCAGAGGTTGGACCGCAAATAAACATTACAGTGGCTCCAAGGAAGTTTTTAATAGTGAGCATTCAATCACTGCTGTTTTCTCGTGGTGAGGTCCACCTGATATTTGGATCTGCCTCATTTTTTGGACCATAACTTAAAATAATGATCCGAAATGAATGGACGGCTTGGATAAAACATAGTCAAAACTTCTTGTCATGATTACATCAGGATTGTCGCACAACATATGAAAGGGACTGGGATTGGTAGTGACCCCTTCGCTACGTTGTCCCGTGGTGAAATAGCTCCCTATGCTGTACGTGGTGGGATTAGTAAATTAGGATGTGTCGTGGATTGCATGGGAAAGTCTTTTGCAGGAAGTTCCTGCATTGGAATGTTAAGTGAAGCTCAACATGATGTTTGTGAGAAATTTACGCGTCCATCCATTTTGTCAGCTCATTTTAAGCCATGAGACCAAAATTGAAGGTGACTCACACTTGTTAGACTTGTTTATAAGTGGGTCTGATTTAAGACCTAAATCAGATCCACTAGACCGGACCCATTTATAAATGGGTCCGGGTGGATATCTCCCTTCCGCTACACCTAAACTCATTTATAAATGGGTCTAATGGGTTTGACTTAAACTTAACCCAAGATGGTACATTTAGTAAAAGAGTTAGCTTGGCGAGTCTACTCACTAATAAATGGGTAGGTTTAATTTTGGCCAAACTTGGCCATTTACAGCCCTATATAGAAGGTGAGCGCAGCTTTGGCGGATCCTGAGATCCACTGAGGTAGGTGGGATCCTTGATCATGGGGCCCATCGTGATGTATGTGCCTTATATCCATGTTGTCCATCCGTTATAAGAACTTATTTTAGGGCATGATCTAAAAAATGAAGCAGATCCAAATCTCAAGTGGATCATTATACAGGGAACAGTGGTAATCAACCAATAAAAACTTCCCATGGGCTACAAAAGTTGATCAAGCTGATAACTTGGGTGGTCTCTTCATCCAGGTCTTTGTGACCTAATCAATAGGTAGGATAGCAAATAAACTTTTCGGTGGCCCCCATGAAGTTTTTAATGGTGGGGATTCAATCACAACTATTCCTTGTGATATGGTCCACCTAAGATTTGGAGCTGCTTCATTTTTGGGATCATGCCCTAAAATAAGTTTTCAAAATGGATGGACAACATGGATTTAAGGAACATACACCACGGTAGGCCCCACAATCAAGGATCCACCGAAGTGGTACCAATGAAAGGTTGGGGTGTTTGATTTTCATTTGCTATTTTAATACAGGGTAAATGAGTAATGATTATTTTTGCAGTAGCAATAGCAGTTCCAAGGTTGATGTTAACGAGGAGCTTGTTTGCAAAGCTCTCGGACTTTAAAGTATACGTTCTTACAATTTTCACATGTAAAAATTGTGGATATCCACGTAGTCCCACCAACTCATTTTACGGCATGAGCCCAAAAATGAGGTAGATCTGAAGCTTGAGTGGATCACACTATAGCAAATGATAGGAATTGAACCCCTAACATTGAAAACTTCTTAGGAACCATAGAAGTTTTGGATCAAGTTGATATTGCTGTATACCCTTCATAGGTTTTAGTGTCATCTTATGGACAGGTAGGATGATAGATGCACATCCCTGTAGGCCCTTGAAAGGTTTCAATTTTAAATGGAGGTGTAGACACCCCACCTTAAGGTGGTAAGTTGATTGAATTTGAACTGATGGTGAACAACCAAACCCCAATTCTAAACCCTAACCCTAGGAACCCCAGTTATAAACTCTAAACTCAGTTCATCAACCCAGTCAGCCTAACCCTAAACCCTAAGAACCTAAAACTCTAGAGCCTTGAGTTAGCTTGGCGAGTCAATTCACTAAGTCAACTCACCTAGTCAGCCTACCCAATCTAACAACCCAGTTAACTCACCTAATTGAGCCCAAAACCAAGCCTAAACGAAGAAACGGGTGAAACCTCAAAGTAGCAACGTTCACAACATAGCCTCTATACGCCTGGAGGATGATGCCTACCAAAGTAGGGAGTCCAAGTGGGGACCGGCAGCAACTGGGTTGTATCCGACCACGTGACACTCCCTCTCTTTAGGGCAGTGTCCCTTAAGCATGTGAAACTCTCCTTTTTCAAACCTCAAGTGTGAGGTTGAAATATTGTATTTTCTCCGATGCCCATCTCCTTAGCTAAAATTATACTTCTACCATCTTATCCGACCCATGAGATGATACCATGTGACAATCTCTAATTCCATCCCTCAACCACCTTTCCCCCATAGGATTACTGGGAATTATAAGAAAACTGGGTCGAAGGCTATAAAGAGTCCCCTTCTCTTCCGATTTCAAGCATGCCTTCACTCCCATCTAGAAGCATTAGGAGTAAATCTAAGAAGTATCCCTCCACCAAGGAGAGCGAGAGTAAGGCCCCGTTTGTTAAATCTGAATTCTAAAACCTGAATCTGAAATATGAAGCCTGAATCTGAAATTTGAAGCCTGAATTTGAAATCTGAAGTCAAAAAACTTGTTTGGTAACTATGGCTGAAGTCTGAAAATTAAGTACTGAATTTAAAATAGTCTGTTTGTTAACAAACATCTGAAATGTCTGAAATATGTTAATTTGACACATTTGCCCCTATCTATTTCTTGTCTGGAAATGCTTTACATTATAAAGAAATTATTTTTTATTAAATGAAAATAAAATTATTTTATTTGATTCAAATAAACTATAAAGTACTTAATAGAAAATTAAAATATCATTATTCATAAAAACAGAATAGATAATTAATGATTTGCATGTATAAGTGTGGCGACAATTTCTTCTAGCATATTAGACATAATAGTTTGTTCAAAGTTTTCAAATACTCCTTCCACTCCAGGCATATCATTCTCTGATTCAATATTAATCTCTAAAAGAATATTTTCATCATTGTATTGTTGGAAGAGTAGGTCAGAGATGGATTCTTTTCTGATGTAGTTGTGTAGTGTCATGCATACAATATATGGTGCCATTCGCTTCAAAATTGTAAAACGCACCTTCAACACGCCAAAAGACCTTTCGATTACATTCTGTAACTTTGCATGCATATGATTAAAAACCTCCTCTTTACTAGTAGGCCGCCCACCACTACGAAAGTCACCCGACCAATACCGAACGTTACGGTATGGTGCCATAAATCCTCTTGTATGAGTATAAGCAGCATCAACAAGATAATATTTATCTACATAAAAACAAATGACATTTTAACAAAATTTCAAGTTATAATTTTACTAAGTTATATGAAAATAATATATTAAATATTATCAGGAGGAGGTAACGAAAATTTCTTATTTGGATCAAGTACAACATCCATAAGTACCCTTGAATCATTTACCACCCCTTACCATCCAGCTATGACATATGTAAAAATCATATTAAAGTCACAGATGGCCATAACGTTCTGAGCACATTCACCCCTTCCTCTTCCTCTGTAAGGTATTTGTTTATCTGTCAGGATACATGCAGGAATGAGGGTTCCATCTAACACACCAACGGTACCCTAAACATTAAAGGTAAATTGTTAACCCTTAAGTAGGATGATTCAATTATAAGTAAATATATTTATATTTTTTTTATATAAAGTTTTACCTTAAATATTTGCCAAAGATATCGGTGTGTTATGATTTCTTGAAAATTTTGATCAAATGATGGAGTGATAATTATTTTTTTGGCAAATTTTAACATAGAAAATAATACCTCATGAAAGTACTTATGCACCGTTTGTGTTAAATGTACAAATCGATTTCTTACCAATCTATTCCGAAGGTTATGACTAATTGTCATTATAAACATGGCAATATTTTCCTCGAGTGATACATATCTACTATCAAATAACCACCTTCGAATGCAAAATAAGTTACACAAACTATTGAATGTATCTTTCTCCATTCTAAACAATTTGTAGCAAACTGAATATGGACCATCTAGCAATTCTTTCACAAAATATGATCATGGTAATGCAGGAGAACTTGCTTGTATTTTGTTAGTAGACGTCTCTAAATAATTAAATAGAAACTTTAATACAATAATCTTCAATAATTTCTTTTGTTCATTTATTAATGCCATAATTCTGTCAACATCGAAAGTAAAGATTTCAATTAGATGTTTAAACAATTAACTAGTTAAGATTAACAAATCTCTTAAATAGATTATATCGACAAAAATCGATATGCTTTATATAATAATCTTCAGCATCTCGATAAATCAAGAGTTGCAGTGGAATTAAAGACATTCATGAGTGAAAGAAATAAAACTATTAAACTAATATTAAAATTATTCAAACTGAATAGTACACTAATATAAAGTTTATAAACAAAACTAATGTTAAAACATTAAAGAAAAAGAAATAAAATTAATGTCAAAAATATAAAAAAATAAACCACACACTAATCTAAAGTCTTTATCCAAAGCTTCATATCCTCTTCTTCCTCTAAAAGCATTCACACTTCTATATTCTCTTTCTTTTGGGTAAACGATTTTAGAGCTTTAAAGTACAATGGATCTGGTCTTCTTATTGATGACATGCTGTTTAATTTCATTAAACATTCTTTGATAGTGGGTCCTTCTGCATCTGTCTTTTTCAACTGATGTATGAGTGCATCTACGCTGCTTTGGATATCCTTCTTCCTATTTAGTTTGTGCCGTTTGCATTGATGAGCTTCTAAATCAACAAGTAGTGCCTGTTGACATTCTTTACTAGCTGGATTTATGTTAACATCGAGACTGTCTAAATTCATTTCATTTCACTCATAGGTGTATTTGAAGGTATTCGAGATGACCCAAAATACTATTTAGGAAGATTGCCGCTATGTGTTGTGTAGGCTTCAGCACCAGTTGCAACAAAACCTAAAATAAGGCCCGCAATTTGTTCTCAAATGCTAGTGGTTTATTTCGGAATTGAGCTGCATTCTTATTTGCCTATAATAAAAATATCAATAAATCATGTCTTAATTTGATGAAAGACAAATTCTTATTTAACTATATAATAAAATTTCATAATTACCTTTATGTACTCATCCCATCTTTCTTCAGGCTAATCGAATTGGCCCGTCAATGTATTGTACCTATGTCTCGTAATGCTTATCAGTTTAATCCATGAAGTATATTGTACTTTTAGATAATCCCATAAATTCTTCAATTGCTTTTGATTAAATTCTTTTCCCATACGCTTTTTTAACTCAATTATTAATTTGTTCCATGCTTGTTTGATCAAGCTTGACCCTGACCTACCACCCTTATGTGCTTCTTCAAGACAACAATCAATAAATATTTTTTTCTCAAAATCACTCCATCTTGTCCTGCCACTATCCCTTGAAGTCATCGCTACAATAGTCTAGTATAAACTGAGAATTGTTTAAAGAAGAACAATTGGGTAAAAATCTTTTAATAAATTTACTTGATTAAAATAAATAGAAAAGATAAAAACTTAAGAAAATCAAGTCAATGATCAAAGATAGAGAGACTGTAATACCTGTCGAAGAAAAATATTTATAATCTTTTATAAAGATGTTGAAAAAATAATTGATGATGCAATGGAGAAGTGAATAAGAAGCCTGATGTATTTTAGAAAAAAATAAACATAAATTGGTACTATACCAAATGATTTCCCGCCAACTTTGATCTCCTTAAAACCATTCGCACAACTTGAGCTCGATGAGCCCCATATAGGCTTCCAACGTAGGAACTTCCTGCGAACGGCTTTCGCAAGGGACGCAGATTGCGTACTGACAGCGTCAGTAGCAATATGGCTACTGACAATACTCTGTGGGCCTTGCATGGTGTATTTTTGATTTATCCAAGCCGTTCATACATTTTTAAATATCATTGTAGAGCATTATACGAAAAATGACAGATATTAATATCTCCACTGGACCACACCACAAGAAAACAATGGAGATTGAATGCTCACCATTAAAAAATTTCTAGGGCTCACTGTAATGTTTATTTGTCATCCAACCTGTTAGTTAGGTCACGCACACCTGGTGGAGGAGAAAAAAAAAGAAGCTTAATCTAAAACTTTTGTGGCCTTTAAGAAGTTTTTAATGGTAAGTGTTCAATCACAAATCTTTCCTGTGGTGTGGTCCATATGAGATTTTGATCCGTATAATTTATGGTCTTATGTAATAAATAGTCTGCAAAATAGATGAATGGAATGGATAGGACACATACATCATTATGGGCCCCACAGAGCACTGCCAGTAGCCACCTCGCTACTGATGCTGTCAGTACGCAATCCGCGTCTTCTTGCAGCAGATCCGCGTCCAGTGGCTACTCCCCAAGTCACTGTGGTCGGTGGTCTGTTAGCCCCTCCATGATGTATGTGTTTCATCCATTATGTTCATCCATTTTTACAGATCATTTTAGTGCTTCAGCCCAAAAAATTAGAGGGATATAAATCTCAGGTGGATCACACCATAGGAAAACAATAATGATTGAATATGCATTATTAAAATCCTCTTAAGGCCTACTATACTGTTTATTTGACATCCAATCTTTTTATTAGTTTATATAGGCCCATATGAAGGGAAAAAAATAAAGATCAGCTTGATCCAAAACCTTTATGGTCCCCAAAAAGTTTTTACTGGTTGACGCTATTCAACATTGTTTCCTGTAATGTGGCCCACTTGAGATTTTTATATATATAATTTTTTGTCTCATACCATGAAATGATCTGAGAAAATAGATGGATGGCATGGATGAAACACATACATCATGGTAGGGCCCACAGAGCACCGACCATCAGCCATTGGCCGGTGGCAGTGGGAGTAGCCAGTCCGTTTCGGACGCGGATTTCCTGCGAAAGCCTTTCACGGGAAGTTCCTACGCAAGGGTACTGGGTGGGGCCCACCTCCATGTTTGTTGGACATCTACCCCGTTCATCCATTTGGTGATATCATTTTAGGACAAGTGATAAAATTTTAGGTGTATCCAAAACTCAAGTGGACCACACGAAAGGGAAATTTGGGGAAAGAAATACCTACCATTGAAACCTTCCTGGGATCCGCCTTGATGTTTATATGCCATCTAAACTATTTATAAGGTCTTTATCACTGGGATGAAGTGAAAATACTAAAAATTTAGCCCGAATAAAAGCTTTATGGCCACAAGAATGTTTCAATGGTTCTAACTGAATATCCACGGATTCCTCTCATGTGGCCCACTTGAGTTTTGGATACATCTCATTTTTTGTCATATATCATAAAATGATCTCGCCAAACGGATGAACTGGGTAGATTTCCCACAAACATTGCGATGGGCCCCACCCAGAATGCTTGTAGGAAATCCGCGTCCGTCCGTTCCGGTCTTGCGTCCAAGACGTGGTTAACAAGGACGTAGTTTGCGTACTACCCCCGCCCATCCCTGGCTCCTAACGACAGTTCTGTGGGCAGGTCTACCGTGATATATATGTACATCCAAACCGTCAATCCCTTTTCTCAGATTATTTTAAGGCATGAACACAAAAATGAGGCAGATCCAACGCTTAAGTGGACCACACCAAATAATAATCTTGGTTGCATTAAAATGCACCAGTTGCATTAAATGGAAGAGTAATTTGTGAGGTGATCCATTTGATCATTGGATCTAGCTCATTTTTATTTTGATGACTTAAAATAATATGAGAAAAGGGATAGAGGGTTTGGATGTACAGATGCATCACGGTGGGCCTGCCCACAGAACTGCCCATTCAGAGCTAGGGACGGGCGGGGGTAGTATGCAATCAGCATCCATTGTACGGACGGTTCAAAAAGATCAAAGTTACATGGGTCACTGTGATGTTTTTTTTACCATCCAACCTATTCATTAGGTCATGTAGACATGGATGAAGTGAAAACACAAATATCAGCTTGATCTGAAACTTCTCTAGCTCTCAAGAAGTTTCTAACGGTGGGCGTTCAATCCTCACCTTATGGTCCAATTAACCATTGGACCTGCTTCTTTTATTGGATCACACCTTAAATTATCTGAAAAAGTTGATGGACGGTGTGGATCAAACACATAAATCATGGTGGAGCATAAAGAAGTCTCACAGGTTAAAGGTTGATTTTGTATTACACAAACAATTGAAAAGAAAAAAATTCTCGTAATAACTTGAAAAAGGGTACTTTTGGAAGCAAAAAATTTTTGTTTAATGAAAAATCACGGAGCGCATTCCGCGTTCACCATTAAGCCAGACTCCTATTACGGAAAGAATTCAATGAAAAACCACTTAGCGCTTTCCGTCTTCCGTGTTAATAACACATTAACAAACACTACTAAACACGAAAAGTTTTCGCCATTCTGTGTTAAGTGCAAAAATTAAGCATTAACAAATATGGCCTAAGTGTAAGAGAGAGAGAGCCCAACCCTGGTCTAGCCCAGCCTAGCCAAAGTCTAAGCTTCCTAAGTCACCTAAGTTTATATTTAAGCCATTCAATATGGCCATGTAATAATACCATTCATCCAACCATTTAAGCTTTAATTAGTTACATCAAACCAGAGAATTAGCATCGTGCAACATTTATTATCTTCCCAACCCCTTGCTCCTCATATACATTAGCATTACAGCGCATTTCATTATTTTCTCACATCTAACTAATAGCGTATGCTCTAAGGCTTGCTGAAATAATCGAATCATGTCTACCAGAAACCTTAACTAATTAGCTGTCGTTTGACATATACATTGCATTCTATCATTTTCTTGTATCTGACTGGCGAGCGTATGCTCTGAAGCTTACTGATATAATCGGAGCAGGTCCACTAGAAACCTTAGCCAGTTGCCCATCATTTTATAATAAGCATTAATACATTATTAAACATCCCTATACATATGTATTTTGCACCCTGCACTTGATCGTTTCAAATGTATGCCCTGCGGCTTGCCGATATTGTTGAATCTTGCCCATCAAAAATTTGGATCGATCGATCAGTACTATCATTGTATCACGTTGCATTTTTGGCATACGAGAACTAGTATTATTCTTCAAACATTAGTTAAATCTTGTGAAGTAAATATTGTACATCCGTATAAGCAGAGTGTGTGCCTAACACCTTCCCTCTCTATAACCGCGATCCCTTGGAATCTCTAGAATGTAAACTCACGAGTCATCTTAAGATTAAGGATATTTGAGTTCTCAATGATAAGCATTTCTAATTTCTATGAGGTCTAACTGACTGTAGAATCATAATAATTGGTTAGTAGTTACTCTGGTTAAATAGTACACCCTTTTATCCGAAACGAAAGCCCTCACGCAAGGCAACCAGTGGAAAGTGAGAGTCGATCTCCCGTCCCCTTGGGAAATCCACCCACTAACGTCCACAGGAGGACATCATTAACTCCCCCTATTTCCTATAGTGTGGTTCACTTAAACGTCCAATCTGCCTTAATTTTTTGGCTCATGCCCTAAAATGAGATGGTAAAATGGATGGATGACATGGATCGTACACATACATCACCGTGGGACCCATGGATTTTAACGATACTGAATCCCTCTTTATTTCATGCTTTTGGACATTGCTTACGAGGCGTAATTACATAGTTATTTTCATCTCAAACAAACAACCTTCAAAAGTGATTATTAGTCATTTACCTTTATTTACATATATAATTGAAAAAATAAACACCCTTATCTGATTCTCAGGTGGCATATTACGCTTGAATTATAAAGACATGAATTATAGACATTCCCATAGGCGGAAGTTGTGGGGCCCACAAAGATGCCGGTGAGAAATCCACTCTGTCCTTTAGTTTTGAAGGATCATAATGAGATAGGAGACCAAATATGTGACATCTGTTGAGGACTAAAATAAGAGAAGGATGAAAACAAATGAAGATCAGAAAGCCATAAAGACGAGTTGGAAGAAAGGACCGTTAAAACACTTATATGCTTTGCGCGGGTCCACGAGAGCGTTATGCTTTGCGCCGGAGTGCGCAAACGATCTCCGCTGCGTAGGCTCACGCAAACGATTTCCTCCCGCGCAAATAATCTCCTCTACGTGATTCTCCGCAAACGACAGCAGATGTGTTGGTGAGTTTAGATGGGCTGGTACTTGTGTCCCACATCACTAAGATCGAAAGATTCTGCACGTATGAGCGCCTATAAATACCCTGTTAGTTCCTTAATTAGGGGTGGGTTGATTGAAGACTACGAAGAGCAAGTAGAGAAGACAAAGGGAGTAAGAAGACTGAAGGTACGGGCGGTAGCTCAGAAGACTTTGCGCAGGACTGCACAGGGCTGTTGCAGCCTGGAAGGCTTTGCGTCGGACCGCGTAAACCATATGCTTTGCGCGGGTCCGCGCAAGAAATATGCTTTGCAGTCTGTCATGCTGAAGAGTCGTTATGCTGCCGGAATAGAAGGGATCTCTGAGTTTTCCTGTTCGAATGTGAAAGGACATAAGCCTATGAAGTGCAATTCCTCCTAAGCCTCAGGAGATGATTGAAGTAGCACCGGAAGGCCGTCAAAATCTTTACTTCTCTGAAGAAGGATTGATTCAATCTGCAATTTCTCCCAAGTCCTTGGAAAAGATTAAGATCTAAGCTGAAATGCTGCCAAATTTATTATTTGAACTTAATGTTTTAATGTTTATACACATTTAACTGAATGTATCTTAGAATCAAGGGAGATTAGAGGATGTAAATGAATTTGGAATTAATAACATGTGACGATCGTCTTTGCACTTTTCCTCTATTACGATTAAGTAAGATGATTCCTCTAGAATAGAAACGCATTTATTTTCTTGTTAAAACAAAATGGCGACTCTGCTGGGGACTTTTTTTATTATCTTACTTAACATTAACATCTGAAAAAAGTGTAAAAGCGGTTGTCACCTTTTGGCGTCTGGAAGACGCCAAAATGACGACTCTCAGTGGGAACATCCTCCCCTTCATCTCTAAGATCGTTCATAGTTGACCCTTCATATACTAACTTCACGTGTGTTTCATTATTAAAGGTATTCAGGTTCGACTGTAGTATACATCTGATGGCTAACTTTATGAGAAAAGTGAATTTTCGCTTCACCCCCACAGGATTTATAGTGGAATACGCGCCAACTGGCGCCCCAAAGTGTAGAAGCCTGCATCTCATTGGCAAGAATACAGTGACTCGAATGACAGCTGGAGTCATATCCGTTTCACCCCAATCGTGAGAAAGTGATGGAGACTGGACCATGGTCCTGTCACACAAGATGAAAGCAAGGAACATGAGGAATCATAAAGCGAACACATCTTTGCCAGAGATCAGACGGCCGGTGACACGCAGTACGGTCAGGAAGAACCCTGAGCTCGCTCCTCCTGCGATATACCCCGAGCAGACAGGTTCGCGGTTCGCGTCGCACAATTTTCCAGCGCTGATCGCTCCAAGGAGCAAGTGGACAAAAGAACAGAAAGGCAAGGCGCCGTTAATAAGTTCACCAATGCCCGTGTCAGCCGAGGTGAGTTCACCGAAGACTATGTCACCCCGATCAATGAGCAACACAGAAAGCACGCAGAAATCGAATGAGACTCCGATCTTTCCCCTCTTTACAAGCCCCGCTGCATCGACGTACTCACATTTTACCCCAGCAACGGCTTCGACAAGCAGTAAAGAAGCAACGATACATATGGCCGAGACGAATCAAGAAAACATGCCAACAACAGAAGATCGTGTCAACCAGATGCCCGAAGCACAAAGAGCATTAATGGAGGAGTGCCGGAATCTCAGGGAAGCTTTAGCTACTTTGGCTCATAATGTAGCCCAAATAGCGGCTCCACCGATGATGGGGGCAACAAATGGGCAAGGAAGCCAACAGGAAGGTCCTCGTCCACAAGGAATTGGATCGCGAGAGTCTGTTCCAGTGATGAGGGCCAAACACATGATGACATAAGACAGGTCGTTGAAGAAACTGTAAGGACAGAAAGGGAACAAAAAAATACTGGCCGTTTCAGATACCGAACACCGTATCCAAGAGAAGTGGAAGATGTTCTGTTTCCAGCCAATTTCAAGCATCCAGACTTTTAGAAATTTAATGGGGAAGGATCACCAGAAGAACACCTGATGCATTTCATTACCAGTATGGAGAATTTTTTCACAATACCACAATATTGCCTAAGATTGTTCGGGTCATCGTCGACCCATAAAGCATTCCGGTGGTATTTTAGTCTGACTCCTGAATTGATTCGAACTTGAGAGCAAATGCAAGATGCTTTTATGTCAAATTTCTTCTCGTCAGAACGCGATGTTAGCATTACGAAGTTGGCCTCTATACGACAACGAGAAGGAGAGCCAGTAGAAAAGTTCATCGACAGATGCAAAGCACTAGGAGCATCATGCAGACAGTTGCCGGAGGAAGTAGAACAGGTAAAAATGTGTTTGAACTCCATGGAAACAGGAATTGCATTTGGACTCACCAGCGCCGATATCCGAACATTCCGTGACCTGGCCACCAAAGCTCACGCGTTGGAATTAATGACACGTAAAATGCCAGCTTTTCATCACGAAACTGTCAGAAGGGCCTCCGGCCGAACGACCGTGAATACCGTTGATCGTGATAAGAAAGACAAGGATACGAAGGGTTCAAAAGATAGAAGGCCGGGACAAAAAGAAAGATGGAATCAGTCAAAGTACAATTACAATAGGAAAAGGTTCAGGATGCTCGACTCTCATGAAGGGTTCGACTTCGACAAGGAAGATGTGGTTCCTATGATGAAAGAATTGCTAAAGGCCGGCACCATAGAATTGTTAGAACCCAAATGCCCGGAAGATGTGACAAAAATCACAGAAAGGGATTTTTATCGATATCATTGCCTAGTCGGACACCTGACAGAGAATTGCTATACGTTAAAATGCATCATACAGCAGATAATAGAGAATGGTGAAATAATAACCGGTGAAGAAAAGAAAAGGAATACAAGAGCGACAGTAAACATGTTCACGGCCTGAGAAAAAGCTCGAGAGAGGGGAAGGAAAGAAAGTCAGAAGTCGGCAAAGAATATGGCAATGCTTACATTGCGCTCAGGGAAGAAGATGATAAGTCCTGTAAAGCAGAAAGTGGGGATTGTAAGGGAAGAAATAATCCTTGAGCAGAAAAATGGTGATTCTGCTGGGAGACATAACTCTAATCTCAAGAGCATTACCGTCTCTCTCATGACATAACTCTAATCTCAAGAGCAGACCCGATCAAATTTTTAATGACAAGGCCAATGTTATCTGGGAGACTGGCTAAATGGATGTTGTTGCTTGCAGAATACACCATTACTTATAAACTGGCTAAGGCAGTGAAAGGACAGGTAGTGGCGGATTTCCTTGCAGCACACCCCGTGACAGATTGCGAAGTTATCACTGATGATTTTCTTGATGAGCACGTTATGCTGGCCGAAACACAAAGCCCATGGCAGATGTACTTTGATGGCACTGCACGAGCATCAGGAACGGGGCAGGAGTGATATTCATTACTTCTCAAGGTGACTTGTTACCATACTCCTTCACAATTGGTACCGCATGCACAAACAATGAGGCTGAGTATAAAGTCCTCATCATTGGGATGAAAATAGCTCAGTAGATGAAAATAAGAATGTTGCATATCTTTGGAGACTCTAAATTAATTATAAATCAATTGACAACTGAGTTCGAAGTAAGAAAGCAAGAACTCTTGCCCTATTGTCAAAAGGCGCATGAATTATTAGAATGGTTCTGCTATATAGAAATTAAGCATATACCGCGATTCAAAAATGAAAAAGCAGATGCTTTGGCTAGCCTAGCAGCCGCCTTGTCCTGGCCTAATAGGAGTCCCCTTCAAGTAACTATAGAAGAAAGAAGATTCTTACCATCTTCAGAGATCATATAAGAAACAGTTGAAATGCTTCATATATTATGCCTAGAAATAACGACAGATGATTGTCGTCAACCTTTTATTGATTATCTCAGATTCGATATCCTGCCAGAGGTTCAGGCAATGAAGCAGCAAGTCAAACAGCGGTCGGTCAGATTCATCATATGCAGCGAAGTATTATACAGAAAATCTTACAATGGAATGTTGTTACGCTGTTTAGATAAACAAGAAGCCAGGAAAGTATTGTAGGAAGCACACTCTGGTGAATGTGGGGCACATCAGGCGGGCTGAAATTTATTCCATAGAATACATCGGATGGGTTATTATTGGCCCACCATGTTCAAAGATGCTATAGATTATGCGAAGCAGCCACGAATGCCAGATTCATGGAGATGTTATACACGTCCCCCCAGAAGACTTACACCAGTCTATTGCCTCTTGGCCCTTCTCCGCTTGGGGACTTGATGTAATTGGTCCTATAAACCCACCTTCTTCCAGAGGAAAGAAATATATTCTGGCAGCAACGGATTATTTCTCCAAATGGACTGAAGCAGTCGCTTTACGTAATGTTAAAGAAAAGGACGTGGTCAATTTCGTCCGGCATGCCATAATATACCGTCATGGTATTCCAAAGAAAATTATCACTGATAACGGCACTCCCTTTAAAAATAGAGGCATGGAGAAGCTGTGCTAGAAATTCAGCATTCATCACTCATTTTCAACACCTTACTATCCCTCGGCTAATGGGCTAGCAGAGGCGTTTAATAAAATGATCATCAAAATACTAAAGAAGACGGTCACTGGCAACAAGCGTGATTGGGATGAAAAGTTGCAAGAAGCTTTATGGGCATACAGGACTACTCAGCGCACAACAACGGGGGCAACACCGTACTCATTAATCTATGACATGGAGGCAGTTATCCCGATCGAAATACAAGTGGCATCGCTCAGAGTGGCGGTACATCAGTCCATAACAGATGATGAAAATGCTAAAATAAGGCTGAAAGAGTTGGATCTGCTTGATGAGGGACGTCTGGCCGCCCAACAGCGATTGCAATCGTATCAAGCTAGGATATCGGCTGCCTTCGATAAACAAGTTAAACACCGCTCTTTCAAAAAGGGAGATATATTGTTAATGTTGAAAAGACCTATAATGGTCACCCGCCGAACAGGGGGCAAATTCGAGCCTAAATGGGACGGGCCGTATGTAATAAATGAAGTCTATTCCAATGGAGCATATAGAATTTCTGATCAAGATGGGAAAGGTATCAGTATACCGATAAATGCTCGCTTCATCAAAAGATATTACCCCTAAGAAGAAGCTACTGATTTTGATCCAGAATACTACCAATATAATGATTCTATATTAAAAGGGGGCAAGAAGGAATGAGATCATGTCCATATGTTAAGAGAATCTATAAAGAAGAAATTCATGAGCATATTGATTACATTTAGCAAGTATTTTGAATGAAAGCGATCATCGCCATCACCAAATGAGGCCTGCAAGTGGCAAAGTTTGGCGGGTATCATCATGAAAATCTTCTTGAAGATATCAATCTCAGTCAGACACATTTATCATCAGAGGCAATGACGATGATCAAGATTATTACGGCCTTGCAAGGCCCGATTAGTATTGCGTCTATCTTATTCAGAGATGATGATCAGAGGCAACGACGATGATCACGATTATTACTGAGGCACGATACGATAAGGCAGCCTAGCCAAGCTAAATCCTCAAAGGGTCAAAATCCTTAAAGCCAAGATCCTAAAAAAAAAAGAGAAGGAAAAATCACAGAAGAGTCAAATCAAGATTCATTATGCTCTAAAAGAAGGGTTAAAGGCTCTAAAAGGATCAAGCCCTGAAAGGATCAAAACTCTAAAAGGACCAAGCTTAAAAAAGCTGGCTAACTACGCATAAGTCCTACCATTTTTGCCATTCGGGCAAGCGGACGAGAAGTCAGTGGCCCTAAAAAGCCCGTGAAGGCTATCGTACCCACCCATGCGGGCAGCTGATGAACCCTACGACTAATATGCCTAAAAGGCTAAAAAGTAAATAGCCAGTCACGCATAACTACCATGCCGTCTATATAGTTGCCTGACAGCATCACGGGAAACGGAGGAAAATGTCCTCCCGTGAATGGGCTCGCTCTTGCAGACGAAGGAAATAAGGGCCGCAGTGTGAGCACTATGCCAACCATGCATAAGACTCTAGATTTGTGGTTCGATTCCAGTGCTAACTCATGAGGAAGGGCTTAAACCTACTCATTGATGGACTGACAACCATGAATTTGGTACCCCAAAGGTAGCCTTGCGAGCTCTGTGAACTCTAAAGAGTTACCGCGGCCAACCCTGTGCGTAAAACCAACCGAGTTCACCACCCCGGTAGCTTCACTGGGCCCCTCTGATGGATCGCGGTTTGTGAACTCCCTAGGCGGTGAGAAGTCCAGTGAACTCCTAAGAGTTACAGAGACCATCACGTGAGATCCGACTCTTGCATGAGTCTAAGTTGCTCCAACTACTCAAGAGCTTAAACTGTGTGTGTGCTCCACTACTCATGAGCTTAAACTGTGTGTGACTGACTAAATTGAAATGTAGTACCGCCAACTTAAATACCCACATAGGAAATCCCGTACTAACATGCATAAAAGGTTAAAATTTGCCATCATAAATACAATCGCAATGATATGCGGTATAATAGTATGAATAAATAAATATGATTACGATAACATGAGATATGATAATACTTCAGCAAAAAGGGGGAATATCTCAAAATGTTGTCATAAATATATCTTTTGAAAGTCAAATAAGTTACTTGTAAAAAAAACATATGAACGAAAAATACATGCTTAAAGTTCCTCTGCCATTCCGAATGCCTCCATATGTTTTCGCAAATCTCCTTTTAGTTGCGTTCGAGCTGCATCATGCTTCGATCTTTTTTCAAGAATAATCTTTGCCTAATCAGGAAGGTCGGCTAGCTTACTCTCCAAAGATATAATCATTTCTCTACTTTGTAGCAGCACGAACTTCTCTGCATTAGCGGACTGGATATTAGCTCGCATCTTCTCCTCAATATTCTGGATGGATGACTCCTTCTCGTGATTCTTCAACTCCAGCTGAGAGATTTTTTCTTTCAGAGCAGTAATGAGATCTTAAATAATCGCTCTTTCATCAGTATAAACCTTTAACCGATCTTGAAGAATTGAGTACTCTTGCTCGAGTTTAGAAATGGAGGAAGTAATCAAAGAAGCTTGTTCTTGTGACGTAGCCAACTGCTGCCCATACTCTAAGATTTCGGGTGGGATTGTAACATTTTCCGCTGACGCTAAAGAAATTACCGAATCACGGAATCTGAGAAGCAAATCTTGCAAAGAAGATATATCAATTCTGGCCATCCTTGCAGAACTCTTCAAGATCTTAGTAACAAGATCCAAGTCAGACCATTGTTCAGGATCTTTAAAGATATGGATTATTGCTGACAAAGAATTCCTCATGAAGAGCATCTTGTGAGTGAGAAATTTTACAAAGGATGAAAGCTCAAATGTAGTGGCTACTGAGTCAGAACTGGCTGCCCCACTATGAGAAGGGTTTCCTATAACACAAAAGGAAAAAGTATAAAGAGATATCAATAGAAGGTTATATATTGTTTTAAATAAGATAAGCTAATATGTATGCATCTACCCGTACTTGTCATCAGAACACGATTAGCAGAAAGAGAAGCTCCTTGAATCACAGGACGACTAGTCCCCACCATATCTGCAAAGGAAGGCGCCCTGACTTCTGTACTCGAGTCCCTGGTGGTCGGAGTCGGCAAGTCTGTGGTTTCAGTTGGAAATACAATCTCACGAGTCACTGTTTTAGGCGCAGCTAATGGACTTAAAGGGATTCTCGATGAAATCGCTGATGCAGTTGCAGGGGGATTTGAAGGAAAAATCTCACCTATCTCAATATTAGCAACATGAGCACCTGAAAAAAGGGAGGAGACACAATAGCTCTAAATAAATAATTGAGATTAAATAAGCAAATAGATAAATATGTGAAAGTTAAATTCCCTTTACCTGGTGAGTATCCATATTCGCCGTAATCTAAAAGTTCCTCTTCTTCTTCTACAGCTATAGGAGATTTGGTAGGAATTCTAGTGTTGGGGAGAGCTTCAGAGGTTGCGGGATGTTCCATTTCAGTGTCTTCTGCAATTGCTTTCTCTTCTCCGTCAATGTCAACTTCTCATTCTTCAAAATCATCATTTGTATCTTTACTGCTTTCACCATTTTCATCATCTTCATGCTGGGAAGAAGCAGTATTCTCTGATGATGAGACCGAGCTTTCGTTCTCCAAAAGTTCCTCGTCAATGTCTACAGTAGCAATTTGCTTTCCTTTGGAGGAAGCAGCTTGACCGATCTCTGGCGCGGGATCTCTGATTAAAGGAGAGGCAGGCACTTGTCCCATTCCTATGGGAGAGACGTGTGGAGAAGGCGAAGCTTGCGAACGCGTCCTTGATCTAGTCATCGGAGATGATGAACTAGGGCGAGTGGGTTGTGAAGGAAGTACCGGAGCATCATGAATTGGTTCGTCCTGAGCCACTACAGTCTCTGCTGAAAGAGGAGAAGATGTACCTACAGTATTGTCTGTAGCCCGATGCGTGGAGTCACGAGGAGCTTGCTCAAATTCTCTTAAGACCCCGTGAGCGAACCATCCATCTAAAGTATTAATGGGTTTTATCTCACGGATGGGTTCTTCTAGCGGTATCTTTCTACAAATTTCTCCGCTATGAGATGCATGACTCTTCTCTGGGATAAAGCCGATCCCGCTCTCCAGCTTGCCTTTCAATCTGGGTGGATGAAGAAAGATAGGAGAATCCACGGGTAGACATTTGGTGACCAGATACGACTGATGATCCCACCATCGCATCCAAATGTATGAAGTACGAACTATGCGCTCGCAACTAGGAATTATGAAGGACGAGTCGACACGGACATTCAAAAGTTGCTTCCATATCATGGCCCAGTTGAGAGGACCCGTGCCGTAAGAACGCATCTTTCGGGTGACCAGTCCACAATCTTTTGATACGGTCTGATCGTAACCAAATTGGCGAGCAAAACGGTTGGGATAGTAGGGTTCTCGCCAGAATTTCGTCCCCTCTTAGAAAGGTAGGCTGCAAGAACGAAGAGAAAGAAAGAACATCCTTTCTGTTGAGGTGAGTGTTCCTTGATCCACCATATTGTATCCTCAACGTAGCGGTGAAGATGGAATTGAATGAAATCTATTTGGTCATTGTCTCGAATCTTATTAGCAACCCAGTCATATGCCCTCTTGGCCATGGTTCTTTGCTGAAAGAACCAAAGCGAGAGATGTGAAGGATGAACGTATCCTTTTTCGGGCGCTTCGAAAGTCCAGGGAAAGTAGACTCCTAGACAGCCTGTGATATAATGCCAAGGAGTGTATGCTGATGAAGTTCCAAGAGTAGGATCCTTTATGTGGGTGGCTATCTCCCCAAGAGCTCCATAAATGGAACATAATACCGGAGGAGCAAGAGAATATCTGTGGCCTTCTGCCAAGGCACCAGCTACAATAAAAACTGTGGGGCGAACAACGTCTGCCCATTTGGAACTAGGGAGTACAACAAGGCTTATCCAATAAGGCAAGAATGCCGCAAGTTCTCCGAATGAGCTATACTCTGCTCTTGCCTTCATTGCATCATGGAGCCGTGTTAACTCCTTAGAGCGACAATCGCGAAACCTACAAAAAGGAGAATATGTATATGTTAAAACTTCCAAAAAGAAAGAAGAGAGAGAAGAGTTGAGTCATGGGTTCATAAATACCTGAGGGATCTGGAGAAATGCGCAAGCCATTGCAAAGGGAAAATCTTGTGAATATTGGAAAACTTCCCCATTTTCTTGAATAACTCAATAGTGGTTTCAGATATGGAAGGCCTACAATCAGGAGAAGAAACAAAGGCAAGTTCTCTGTTGGAGGGGATGAATTCATCATAGAATTTTCTTGTTATAGGAAGACCGGTGATACGATGGAGGTCCTAAAGTGTTATACTCATTTCACCATATGGAAGGTGGAAAGAGTTGGTAGTTGGTGACCAATATTCGATGAAACCTTTTAACATGTTGGGTTCCTTATAGAAGCGCTTGGATGTGACTTCTATAGCGTCGTAAAGACTAATTTTGGGTAGTGTAGTCGCGTGCTTCAGCAAAATCACTTCTGCCCAGTCAGAATAATAACGTCGAGCAGTTAATAGACCTCTGGTGCGGAAGTCTTCTGGTCCCCAAAGTTGAACGCGATCCCTGAAGCGTTGGCGGATGGTCTCATAGAAATGAGAAGGAAAAAGGTCATGAGGGCTATGAAAAGGCGCGAGAAAAATCATGGGGTAGATTTTTCCAATCTTTTGACGCGGCTTTTTCGTCCGTATTATCTCTTCAAGAATACACGGTTCTCTCGTCGCCCATGACTCAATGTACATCAGTCTTTCACCTTGAACGTGGTCTTTTAGTTCACAGTTAAGTATAGATTGGTGGCGGTAGACATTGATGAGAATTATTGTCATACCTTCTGAGTGGGGGTTATCAAACTTCATGATACCCTCGATGACTCGTACCGAGTCCCATGAGTTCTGGAGTCTCTTCTTCTTGTGTTCAGCAATTTTCTCTTCAAATTCTTTCACCTTGTTTCGGCGAGCCTTCTTCGAATAAGAAGCCGGAGGAGTGTCTTCCCGAGGAGGCGGCCTCTGACTATCGGTGCGGATGTGGGCAGTGGTTTTCAACCATTCATTCCAATCATAGTCTCTGCCATGTCTGGGAGGACATTTAAGGCTCCCCAGTGCTATTGCACGATGGATAGGGGATGGTAGAGATTCGATTCGATCGGTAAAGTCGAAAGTGGACAGAATGGGCTCTTTAAAGAATGAAGGAGTCTTGGGGGTAGTTTTTATTCATTTAGCAGGAGGTTGATCAGAAGAAGGGGAAGGGCGAAAAGAAGACGGATCAGGCAAGTCAGGATGAGAGGGCTTTGCAGTAGGTGAATTAACAAGGTGGAAGGTTCGCTTGGTACGAGCCATTATGAAGATAATGTTCAAAGACTAAAGAAAATTAGAGAAAGGTGCAAGGGAAAAGGGCAGGAAGCAGAAAACCGCTAAGTGAAGGGAAAAGGTGCTTTGCGCAGAACAACGCAAAGTATATCCTTTGCGGGGAGAGGAAAAACTTGGAAAAAATTTTCTTCACAGAAAACGGGTTGCGCGGTACCGCGCAATGTATATCTGTTGCAAGTGAAATGCCTTGGGTGAAAGTTCGTGGCTGTAGGAAGGAGGTTTGAACAAATGAAGTCCTTTGGCTATTTATAGGGTCTCTGGCCGAGTACGGTACACAGCTCGATATAAAAGGAAGAGGAAAATCAAATAACGGATCAAGGGGGCATCTGTTGAGGACTAAAATAAGAGAAGGATGGAAATAAATGAAGATCAGAAAGCCATAAGGATGAGTTGGAAGAAAGGACCGTTAAAACACTTATATGCTTTGCGCGGGTCCACGAGAGCGTTATGCTTTGTGCGGGAGCACGCAAACGATCTCCACTGCGCAGGCTCTCGCAAACGATTTCCTCCCTCACAAACAATCTCCTCTGCGTGATTCTCCACAGACGACAACAGATGTGTTGGTGAGTTTCGATGGGTGGTACTTGTGTCCCACATCGCTAAGATCGGAAGATTTCGCACGTATGAGCGCCTATAAATACCCCATTAGTTCCTTGATTAGGGGTGGGTTGATTGAAGACCACGAAGAGCAAGTAGAGAAGATAAAGGGAGCAAGAAGACTGAAGGTACGGGCGGTAGCCCAGAAGACTTTGCGTAGGACTGCGCAGGGCTGTTGCAGCCTGGAAGGCTTTGCGCCGGACCGCGCAAACCATATGCTTTGCGTGGGTCCGCGCAAGCAGTATGCTTTGCAGTCTGTCATGCTGAAGAGTCGTTATGCTGCCGGAATAGAAGGGATCTCTGAGTTTTTCTGTTTGAATGTGAAAGGACATAAGCCTATGAAGTGCAATTCCTCCTAAGTCTCAAGAGATGATTAAAATAGCGCCGGAAGGCTGTCGAAATCTTTACTTCTCTAAAGAAGGATTGATTCAATCTACAATTTCTCCTAAGTCTTTGGAGAAGATTAAGATCCAGGCTGAAATGCTGCCGAATTTACTATTTGAACTTAATGTTTTAATGTTTATACACATTTAACCGAATATATCTTAGAATCAAGGGAGATTAGAGGATGTAAATGAACTTGGAATTAATAAAATGTGACGATCGTCTTTGCACTTTTCCTCTATTACGATTAAGTAAGATGATTCCCCTAGAATAGAAACGTATTTGTTTTCTTGTTAAAACAACATCCAAAAGTCAAGTGGGGCAACATAATATGAAACAAGGAGAATGAAAACGCCCATCGTTGAAACCTTTTAGGAGCCCATCATGATGTTTATATTACATCCAAACTATTTTTAAGGTTATTACTACAAGAATGAATTGTAGGTATTGTTATTCAATTCGGATATGTGAGCACACGTGTAACGAATAGCTCAATATATTAAGTGTCGATTATGTTAGAGTCATGTTATACTCAAATCAAACATAATGCCTTGTAACCCCAGGTGCCAAAATAGATCAATTAAAACTAGATTTGTGAAGATCATCCATTTATTTAGTCACCACTTCATAAGGTAATAAGACAATTTATGAATAGGAGGGTGAGTCCTTCTAATGATTATTTTTTCCTTAAAAATGAGAAATTTTCATATAACGGTGATCACTTGATCATGTTCCTCAACAAAACAATAAAGATAAAAAAGAAAACTAGGGCTTGATGTTGATTTTATTAATTTAGAAGTAAAGAAAGTCCAATCGATAAAAGAAAAAAAAACAAGCAAAAGAGATTGTCTAAGTTGGCAAGACTGTCGTAGTGTAGATAGTCTTTTGAACCTGGACGACCGTGAGACGGTTATGGTGTATGGTCAACAGGTCGTGACTAGAGAATTATTAAGTAAAAACTTAATAATTTAAGGGATCTGACAATGAGATCGTAGATATTTAAACCAAACTAATTGGCTTGCTGTAGCAGTACGCTGGATAGAAGTGAAAACTAAACTAAGCAAATATGCTAAAGACTTTGATCTTGCTACAGGATGGTGTTGGATAAAAGTGCAGGAATTGAAATTAAAACTAATTAGAATAAGTGTCCATGAGGAACAAAAGATAAGTTAAGCAGTATAGAGCTGAAAAGATTTGTGTATGATTGTGTTTGTGTGAGGCTTTGAGCTCATCTTTCTATTCTGCTTTTATAGGTTTAGAGAGGCGGTGGCGATGCGTGAGACCCCAGAGCTTCCATAAGTGGTCTTCATATTAGGTGAAAACTTTATCTTAATTTGTTCTCTTTGGATATGGAGTCCTCTAGTCATTATGCTACTATAAGGGACGATGTCTTTATCTTTAGATGGCTTCCTGCTCTTTACATTCGATTTCATAGTCTTCGAGAAGATCACTTATTATCTCTGGGCATAATTCTTTCTTAAAATAAGAGTCTTGAAACATCAATTATTCTAGCAAAAGTCTTGACGTACGGTGATTGGTTAAATAAGAGTCCAACAATGGAAGATCTTCAACAAGATTTCTTCTACACACTGTAAATTGAGCATACCATTTATCTGTTGGTCACATGTCATAAGGTAGATGATTGCCTTTAGGGTTTTGACCATGCGTATATTTCTCGGTGCCTGGCCTTCTTAGCAAGATATGTGTCCTCAGCAGATAGGTATTTGTAGTTTTTTCCAATTGCAAGTATGCTTACTCCTTTGCTTTTGTACGAGAGTTCTGACACATGGTGACATCTCGCTTGTTGGTTTAGGTTGTATCAAGTCTAGTATAAACAATGCCCCCCCCCCCCCCCCCCCCCATGTCTCTTTGCATTTAGAGAATGTGAAGATACATTTATTGGAAGTGACAGATGACACGTGTCGGCATGGGGTCAATTTATGGCAGTCGAGTGCAATCATTTGCTTTGAAAATTGTCTATCATGATGTCTCTTATTAACCATTGGTGAAGAGATCAATGATCACAACTCTCTATAAAATGGGCTTTATAGGCAAGGCTTGACTCATCATTCAGACTCTTCTTTCTCCATCCTTTGCCAGTACTCCTGTCTGCTGAAGTCTTCCTTCACATGTTCGACTGCTTGTAGAATGAAGGAGTGGAAGAGTAATGCTCTGTATAGGCAACAATCAAAATTTAGAAGGTCAACCACTTCCAAAATCAATTTAAAAATACTTTTTGGATAATCAGTTAGAGACGAGCTGACGCAGGGATGAACGCCACTTGCTATTTCTTCAGTGGTTTGTTCATATTCATCAAAGCCATGATCTTCTTCTACGGTCTCATCTTCAGTGCCCCCTTTGTTTATAGTCAAGTGTGCTGCGGGACGTTGAGGACAAGTATTTGATAAGTGGCCTGGTTGGTCACAGCGGTAATAATTGTCTGGCCTTGGCCGAGCATAAGGATTTGGAATCCTACTCAGGCCCACTGTCGTGGGTGCTGCCCGTTGAGGTCTGGATAATTCGCTCCCCATATCACAGTTTACGGGTGGAGGAGGTTGAGGACGTTCTCCTACCGGATCTTTTCTTTGAGCCAGCATTGGATCTTGTGTGGGACCCGTCATGGGGGGTCAATTTGAAGGATAGGGATGAGCAGGAGCTCTTACAAGTTGTGTTTATACCCTTCCCACCAATTGAACTGCTTCATCCACGGTCTCGACTGGATACATTTGAACTCAGTCCTGAATTACCGGTCGCAACCCACCTATAAATCGTGCCACCTTCTATGACTCAGATTCTGACAGATCGTTTCGTATAGCTAACTGCTGGAATTCTTTAGTATAATCTGTAACAGTTCGATTTCCTTGTCCGTAATTCTGGTATTGCTGGAATAATATCTGCTCATAATCACTGGGGAGAAATTATGATCGAAGAAGATGTCTCATTCGAGGCCATGATGCGATGAGCGCCTTGTTCTGGTGGGCTCGTGAGAGTTGTAATTGTTCCCACCATATAGAAGTACTAGATTTTAATTTAAATGCTACTAATTTCACCCCTTTATGATCTGGCACGTCTATATAATCAAAATATCTCTCTACTTCAACAAACTAATCGAGAAAATCTTCGATACGTAACCGTTAAAATTAGGAAGTTTAGCCTTACCTCGATAGTCTCTTTCAGCACGATCTAGATGATCGCCTCCATGGATTAGTCATCGGGCAAAACCGTCATTAATGTCCTCATCGCTGGAACTAGAATCATCTGGTGTAGCCCTACGGTTTGTCATTGGTAGTGCTCTGCGATAATCGGGGTCACGTCGTACAGCAACCGCAGGTGGTGGAGCGACCATAGGTGGTGGAGCACTACCTAGGGCTCGGGGCAGAAGTAGCGCATCCGCAAGACGGTCGAGGGTTACCTGCAGCCCTTGCATGGTCAACTGAATCTCCCAATAGAAAGCTTTCATTCTTTTCAAAAGATAACAAATCCCTGGATCACCGTCCACAGGATTTTGATTCATACCTTCGTTATTTGCCATCGGCCCAAGGAGAAACCTCACTCTGATACCAATTGACACAGGGATCAATGTGATGAGGTCGATCACCGTCTTCCTCGAGAATAACTACTCTGAATCCACGGAGCTTCTCTGGACTCCTCACAGAGACTTCTCAAATCCACGAGGAAAGAAAGCAAGAGAATAAAAATAAATTCTAATAAAATTTGAAATTGATTAATGAATTCATAAAAATGAGTTCACAACCCTTTAAATAAGGGAACCAAGCAATAGGAAAGAAATCAGAATCAAACTACAACTAAAACTCCTATACTATAAATAGTAAACTTACTATTTATAGACAGTCGTGATGTCTACTAGTGCGCAAGGTTTTCGGCCAAAAATAGTAAGTGTCCTATTTGGATTCACCAAAATGTTCTCTTAATTATCTTAAGCACTTTTCATGTTGGAAACAACTCCTAAATCTCAACGGATGAAAAGCTATAGTCAAACTAAAACTTACTATTTATAGTAAAAAAGAAAATAAAATGGGGAAATGACTGTCAATCAGGGGGTTTCTTGCAAATTCAGGCTATGCAACATGGCATAGCAGGGTTGGTTGGCTAAAGTAGCTCGTTCTACCCCAAAATCATATATTTTATGTCAGATAACTCATTCCGGATTGCGAGATACGCCCGATCTAAAGTCCAACGGTCCGGATCACTTCTATCGTCAATCGGGCCTTTTTTGATCAATCTTGGCCATGAAACTGTCCGCGACCTGCTCTACATCACGAGCTTTGTTCCTTTTTGTAACACTTAATTTGTAATTTCAATGCATTAAAAGAGAAATGTTAAAATAGATCATATCTTTTCTTGTAAGGCTGATTTTATTTTGAATGAAAATGCAATCAAATTTTTATACGTTGTTGCCTATTTAGATTTTTTAGAAATTTTCTTGCCTATTTCGCCTTGTATTTTGGCTGTATCGGTTTATTTTTTCATAAACTCCCAAAGAGTGGGTATATATTTCTTAAATAACAGTCATTGATGGCATTTTTTACTTTCTTGGGTGTTTAAATCTTGTAATAGGTAGACTCCTTCACGTAATACTTTCTTTATAATATATTATCCTTCCTAAGCTAGGGGACCATTTTTCTAATTTGGGACTCTTTGTGCTAATGGGAAGTATAGTTTTCCACACAAGTGTGCCTTCGGTAAATGACTTCCCTTTTACGTTTTTGTTGTAAACCTTGGAAAACATAGCCTTGTGAACCTTCAATGAATCCATGACTTGCATCCTAATGTGATCCAATTCTTCTAGCTTAATCATCATCGGTTCAACAAATTCTTATGAGGTGAGCTGATGCAGAAAGGCTCCCTAGAGAGATTGTATATTTACCTCCATGGGTAAGATGACATCATGTCCTTACGTCAAAGTGAATGGAGTAACTCCATTGTCCTCTGTGATGTTTGATAAGCCCAAAGTACCTCTCACAAAGTTTTGTTCTAAGAACAATGATTATCATTGGTCATGTGTTTCAACATATTCTTCAACATCTTGTTAGTTGACTCGACCTGACCATTTTCTTGAACATAATATGGAGTATAGTTTACGAATTTGAACTTATAAGCATCACGAACGCTTTCACTTGACTTTTTACAAATGCGCCCCCCTTATCGACTATGATGGTTTATGAAATTTTGAACCTGTGAATAACATGCACTTTAATAACGTTAATTATTCATATTTAGCTAACCCCTTTCATCAACCTAGATTCGGACCATTTGGTGAAATATTCAATCACGACAATTATGAAGTTATGCTAGTCAGACGAAAGTGAGAATATTTTCTCAATCAAATCTATGAAAAAGCCATGGCTTGACAATTGGATGAAGTTTTATAACTATTTCATGCTACGGTAGCCCATGTTTCTGGAAAGTTTAACATCTTTTAGCATAGTTCGTATAGTCTTTTAATATTGTTAGCCAATAATAATTATGTTGATGGATAAACTATCACATTTTTTACCTTGCTCGATGAGCTCCACAGATACTTTCATGAAGCTCTCCCACGGTAATCATTGCTTCGCCCATTCCCAAGCAGTTTAATAGGAGACCGTCAGTTTTTTTACGACAAATGTTGTCGTCGATGATTATTTAATGTGGGCGATCCTCTAGATTGATTAATTAATTTTATTGCTTGACGTTATAAAATAATAAATAATTGGGATCCTCCAGTCATCCTGAGAAATATTTATGGAGGCAATTTTCAGAGTCATGACCCCTTGCTTGATTAATTGAAGTGATCTTCTTTGGACTGTGAGGAACCTCTTAGTCATTTCATCTAGAAACCAAAGCCCAATTGTAATTTACGTCATTTTGTTTCCATCAGTATTTTAATTTTGAGAGATATTTTAGAACTATGTCATCAAAATCTGACAGTAGCTAAATTGTCATCCCATAATAGGGCATCAATATCCAACTTGAACATTTATACAACCCAACCAGTTAGTTTAGGAATCTCTAATGATCTCGACAGTTATTGCTCTAAGCTTTATCAAGATTTTGAGTCTGACGGTCAAGGCTTCATACTTCACTTGGTCATTTGTATATTCAAACTTGAGTTGGAAAGCATACTCATCTCTTTTCTCATTCGAAGATATCATAATGATGCCAAGTCTTGACGACCAATCGGTCCGTGACCCATCAAAAATTAATCTCCAAATACTTGGATAAATGACATATACCCTAAGAATGTTTTGCATAATTTTTTCATCTATTGTGTAACACCCTGAAAATCGGGGGTCGTGTATAAACTCAACTCCCGAGTTCCAGACCGTCACTTATGCAACAAAAATGGTTATGATTCAATGTTGTCTGATTTAAAGCATTCACATGAGTAAAAGTATACCAAAACTGTAATTCATACTTCAGATCCAGTGATAAAAGCAAGCGGAAGACTAAACAATATATATATCACTGTATGAAAAAATAAAGTAAATCTCATCTGTCTCCAAAGTATGACTACATCTCTGAGTCTCATATACATATACATAAACAAAAAAATAATGTTCAAAATAGTCTCACTGAAGTCCCCTCGATCCAGGTCGCCTACGGGAAGCCGTCGTGATACTACATATACGAGAACTCATCCTGGTCCTCGTCGATCTCTGGCTCCACCTCCTGGATCTCGACCTCACCTGCATCTACAACAGGGTCTGGTGGGTGTTGCAAACACCATCCCGTAACGTGGGAGTGAGTGATCAACTCAGTGGCATAGAGCAAGGATTAGCATATTCACAATTCAATCATGCGATAATAGTAAAGCAGTAAATCAGACAATCCTAATACTGTTGTTAATGCAAGATGACATGACGTGATGTATGCCCTCACCGACGATCTCCCTCATACGACAACATCTTACGACTGCGGCATGCCACACTCCCTAGAGTGCTCCACATCTTCCAGGCACATGCAATGCTATGGTGATATGAATTTCAAGTTGTTATTAGTCCATTCAAACAGTAGGATTGGGAAACTAAGGTACTTCCCTTGTATCAATCCCAACACAGATCCTGTCTAGGGTCGTCACTCCTAGTAATCTCATACGATGTATATTTCGTAGGTCACTGCAAGGGCTGTCAGGGCTGTTGCTCGCACTCGTTGCACCGCTCCCCCATCACCTTATCAATACAGGCCTACCGTACTCTACTGCAACGGAAGGGTCGTCGCCTCCCGTGGACTCAGAATACGCTCGCGGTCACTACAAAGGGCTCGTCGCCTGATCAGTGTAGGACGACAGCTAGAATATAGTGTCCCATACCACCATAATCTGCTCACGAGTATAGGTGCTCACTGGTCACTACGGGGAGGTTTGTGGCCCCAGCGTAGGCCGACAGCTAAACCACGATGTCCCATACCACCATGCCCGGCTCATGAGTCTTCGTGGATCAAGGTACCATGGTTAACATGGTTTACAATGGTAAGTTCAGTACCCTAGGTTCAAGCAGTTATGACTCATACAAGGTGAACATACATCGGCCAGTCGGGTTACTTGACGGGCTCGACTAGCGCGATCGCATCTCAAGTCGAACGACATGAAGTGCGTAAAACACTTCGCGTGGCCTAACCACTGCCGCCAACTCTAAGCACGAATCACGTTCATCGACGCGTCATTCGTGGCTATGACCAGTCAGCCACGAATTCGCTCGGTTACCGACTGCCTGGACTAAGTCTAGTCCCACACATCTATGGAATCACATTAGCAATATATGTAAAGGTATTGGAATTTAGATACAATCATGTGAGCATGTTAACACATGTTATAACATTTAACTTAAGGAAATCTTCAAACACATACATTCCATGCATGTAATGGAATCATGCATATGGTCAACATGTAGGAAATCATTTAGGTCAGCATATTAACTAAGAAATCAATCTCAAATTACTACATAACATCATTTAATTCAATACATACTAATACAAGCATTTATACAAACACATACACTACACACTTAAGTCTACATATAGTATGTCGACCCAAAGTGCGCAACTAGACGAATCTCTTCACCAAACTAATTATACACGCATTCCTAAATTCCTAATGTGACAACAAACCATGTCATTCACTTCAGCAAAATATGAATGTAGACCGTACTTCCTACAAATGACTAAAATGCCCTAAATCTCATATTCTTCGTTAATTTACGAAACAGGAAACGGAGAGCATGTTGTACATGTCAAACGGCGATGCCGTCGATAATCTACTATTAAACGACATTGAAAGCGTTGTAAACCGTCAATCAAAGCGTCTAAAATCCTCACCTAGTCTCTTACGGATGCGGAATTTTGAACGGAGCATGTACGCTTCGTCTACGGCAGTAGGAGAACCTGTTTTACTAAATACGTTAGCTAACACGCTACGAATCTAAGTAATCCCTAAATCAGCAACTTTTAGGGTCGTTTCATACCTGAAAAAGTGGAGAAATCACCGTCCAGGTGATTGGGAAGAGTTGCTGAAACAGCAGCTATCGGTGGCTCGGAAGCGGGAAAAATCCCTTCTTCTCTTTCTCTCAAACTCTCTCTCCTTTATCCTAGGGTTTGTAATTTTTGGATGGGAAAGGGAAATGAGGGTTTCAACCCCTTTTATAAGCTTAAAAATGCCGAAAACAGGCTCCGGAACGAAGTTTACTTGGTGCCTATCCGTTTCGGGGCTGTTTCGGTCCAAAAGCTGCTTTCTGGTGGTCCCCTGGTCGATTGCGATCGGACTTAAGCTCATGCGTACCAGATGTAGCACGTATTAAGTTTTCAGTCTGGCAGGGTTCGCAGATCGCACGTGGCGGACCAGTTTCAGTTCAGCGGTCACCGCACGTAGATCAGGGCTGAAAGTCTCATGATAATAAATAGAAATTTTTCCTGATCCGAGGGTGTAATCTGGATGAATTCTGACGGTCAGAACGCTTAATACTGACGCGTCAAGTCGTGTGCCAGATTTGAATTTGAAATTTCAATTCCGTCCCTATTCGCGGTCGCTTCAGTCCGGGTTCAATGAAATAGTCTGTGATTATCGGTTTGACTTGATTTTCGAGATGATTGTCAAGTCCAGCTGGGCGGTTCTACGGTCTAAGATAGGAGGTATCGGACCTTCGACGCGCGGTCTAAATTCAATACAAGAATTCAAAGTGGTCCAGAGGACAAACCTGCTTAGAGTTTGATCCGAGGTTATAGAGTATTGTAGAGTTGTTTGTTCTACTCGATTTGGGTCTTATAGAACGTATTTAAAGTGATCAGGGACTATTTCTCAGCTACTCTAGCGTTGCGCTAGCTAACTTATGCTTAATTTCCGTGGAATTTAATTCTACGTGATTTCGGGTCGAGTTGGTACTCGAACCCAAGTACGGATTTTTCACGGGCGTTACATATTGTTAATTGGTGGTCAACTAAAAAAATCGATATAACTCCTTATCAGGAGTTCGATAGGAAGAAAATCTTAAGTCGTCGTGATCCCTCCAATAAAATTAGAGACCTTGACTTCAATTGGAATAAAATCTTAAGGTATTTTTTCAAGCTTGTGAATCATAAGCATGAGCATAATGTTAACAGCAGCACCGTTGTCAGGATTTTGGTGACTGAGCAGTAGTCCATGTGAGTTGATACGTATAAGGGATTGACGTGCTTCATCATAGGTGAGAAAGTTTTGTAATGACAACTTTGTCAAACTTGTCTTCTTCTATCATAATAGTTGGCCTGACTCTATATCCTTGGCCAATAGCAACAAATGAGGATTCAACCTAATTTAAACATTCTTATTCAATGTCGCTTGTCATACAATCTGGTTGGTCAGGCTTTGCCTGAAAAATTATTAAAAGCATAAAGACCATGTTGTAATCCACCATGAGGGGTGATAGGGTTCCAAATTGTAATTTAGTCTTTTCAGTCTCTTCCATAAGCATTAATGATTGGCTTCCTTTTGTAAATTCTTTTGAGATGTCTTGCCCTCGGGGAGAATTTTTAAACAATTGGTCGCCAATGAAGGATCCTTCAAGGACGAGATTGTCTTCTCTAAAGGTTTCATCCATGATCATATTGCTTGGATTGTGTCTCCATCACCCATTCTCTCCTAGATTGTTTGGTCCACAACTCGAGGCCCTAGATGCTCCGCTATTGGTTGTAGCTTCTTCCAGATAATATGGTCTATTATCATAAAGACTCTGGTTGCGACGCTCTACCTTTATAGTCGGCGCTTCTGTGCCCTGGTCAATCCTTAGGTGGCTGCGAAAATTTTTATGGACGATGATGGTCTAACAATCTCTCTAGGCCTCTGGTGGCTTTACCATCCTTGAACATTCGGGACGTTTGTCCATCCAATATTTGTATCCACTTGGAATATTTTCCTTTATAATTGACGAAATTGTTGTGAAATACTTATATTGTAATTCCTTGGAGTCGAGTTCTAAGACGAGGCAAACTTCCTGGCATAGCGTGATCATAGCGAATTTGTTGAGACCATTTCACCTTGTATCATGGTTTATATAGTTCTCGATGTTGTAATGACACCATGGTCGTTGGTCGTATTGCTCTGAATGACCATAATGGTCATAATGAAACAATTCACATGTCAGCCATAGATGGTCGTCAGTGGTCGTCGTGAATTTGTCTCAAGCAACAATCACATAATGTGCGCTACCGGTGAACTTGTTGATGGGGTCTTCACAAGGTATCCCGTATCAGTATCGGTGGGCATAACGGTGCCCACCATTACCTATACGCATATGGGGGCGTAATGGCTCATAATTGTGTAATTTTTTTGTCAAAAAAATATGAAAAAATATAGATTAAATCCAGAATATTCTAAGTATTTCAAATATGCATTCATTTATAAATTAGAACATATTTATAGTAGTGTAACGGTCCATTCTTTAGTGAGAAATCGGTTTGTCTAAATGAATTTATGAACTAGACAATCTGGATTTGACTGCGAAACTCATATATTTAATTTTCTAACTATCTTCTATCAATGATAGATATATTAAAATGAATGTAAAATATCTTACATGTGTAGGTGTTTATAATTATTTTTCATAATTTGTTCTATATTAAGTTATTAACAATTTAACATACCTGAGAAGGAGTGAGGTCTCTACTCTAGAGTCTATGACTCTATACTAGAGTGAGTCAAGAGAATCCAAACTTGCATAAATTACAATGTTCATTCTATTTTAAAGTCTTCATTCTTCAACATGTCAGAGACTTCTCCTCCTATCCTGTTCACGTGGTTGTGACTGTGATTCTAGTCTTGTGGCCTGTCATCCTCAAGTCAAGAATATTATAAAACAATAGTAGTGTTTGATATACTGCCCTGTGTCAAGTGTGTGCTTGAAATAATACTGCTGCAAATACTTATCTTAATACAAATAGATACTTACAATTACTGTAATAAATTTCACAAGTCACTACCAAAATGAAAATCTGCTTCTTTGTGGTTGCTTAACCTCCACATCATCGTCATTGTCATCATCATCATTAGACTGAGGTTGTCCAATAGTTGGAGGTGCTGTATATCCATAATATCAAGTGCCAGAAGGAAATACTAGATTAACAAAATCAGAGGATGATTAATCCTGACTAGACAATGACTCCGACCCGAGTAAGGATATCCACCAGTACCTGTCGAATACCCATACTGGTGCCCGTACTCAGGCTATTGAGAATCTTGAGATTGAGAGTGTGTCTGTGATGAGTAACTTAGATTTGGATATGGATATTTATGACTATAATCATATGGATATGGATCGGGAGGACTACTCCAACATGAATGTAATGGAACAAGCTCAGTATAACTATAATTACAATTCAATTGGTTATAAGAATATACATCATAATAATCAGGACCATGAGCTTGCTGATGTTTCGGACCTCCCGGACCTGGTGCACACTAAACGTACCCTTCTCCTACTCGTTATATCATAACTTGACCTCGTGTACTACCTTATCAATGTTCATTGGCATCACAATCTGTCAACAAGTATGGTGTATTGAGTAACACCAAAAGTGTCAGCACCAGGGGCAGGGGTGTCATCATCACCATCATACGACACAGTCACGCTACCACTGCTTGTACTCTTCTGTTGATCTTGAGCTGTACTTGGCATAAAAGCTGCCCCTCTTTCTAGGTCCAACACAGCTGCATGACTCTCTTGTTGTGTTGTGCGTATTAGTGGGTCATCAATTTTTAATTCTTCACAATCCTCTTCAATTTATTTTTTTCTTGTTTCTAACAAATGTAGAAGCGGGTCGTCCTCATCATAAATATTGTTTAAGTTTATTGGACAATAGTTTGTGTCATCGATGGTTGTAATACTCATATGATGTCGTAGCATTCTTAGCTTCATATTGTAGTGCATGAAGAGAAGTCTATCCAACATCCTAGTCTGCAATCTATTCCTATTCTTTGAATGAAAAAGTGTAAAATAACTTTAATTCCTTTCGTAGCTAGAAGAAGGTGTTGTTCGGCTTAAAACTTTTACTATAATTTTTTGGTGAGCCTTCGTACTCTCTTTGAAATTTATCCTCCATTCGGCCAGTTGCAACCTAGATACTGCATGCTATGTAAGAACATCTCCAAAGCTTCCTAGGCAATTTTTAAATGTATTTAATTCATTCAACACCTTTATTTACATATCTAAGTCAAGCTCTAATCTTTTTATCACATTCTTTAGCCTGATACGAACTTCATTATCCGTAATAAATGATTGGGCATATCCATAACTATGAATTAAGTAATAACCTATTGCATGAAGATCGTGATGGAGTTGTCTTGTCCATCTCTTATCGATTATCGTCCAATAAGACTCCTTGCTTATACGATTATGTTGAATTATAAATTTTGTCTTAGTCATGACATCGTATATGAAGTCCATGGTAGGTGCTTCGTCGGTCTCAACAAGACATATTACCATCATTAGTGTCTGTATCACCTTTAGGATCGAATTGATCATCTTCCAATATTTATTGTCCCGTTTGATGTTTGCAACTTCAACCCGTGTCCTTAATATCTTCTACCCATATTTTGTGTTGAGCCAATCCCGGGAAACAAATATCTCACTCAACTCTCCCCTATGCTGGTATAAACTCTTTAATGCTATAAAGTTTGTTGCGAATCTAGTCGTCGCAAGCCTCAACAACTCTCGTCCTTTCGTAAACTTCCTCATTATTGTGACTACTTGATTATAATTGTAAATAAACATCGTCACTTCTCTTGCCCTTTCGACCATTTTCTTAACATTCTTCTTCTTCCCAATATATTCTACTATAAGATAATATAATGGGCAACACATGGTGATAAAAAAATTACGTGGTCTCTTTTTCATCAACTTATTTCCTACAAGCTTATATGATGCTTCATTATCTGTTACAATCTACACTACATTTTTCTCTCCAATCTCATCCACAACCTTATCCATTATTTCAATAATATAATTAGAATCTTTTGTTATGGCTGAGGCATCAATTGACTTGTGATACATACTTGCTAAGTGGTAATATATCATGAAATTGATCATGCTGCATCTGGTTGGGCTAGTCCAACCATCACACATGATCATGCATCCTCTGGTCTACCATACAGGTTTAAAGGTAGCCACGTATGCTTTCACATCTAAATACTCTTCATCTGTCCATTTTTCCCTAATATCCTTAGCCGTGGGAGATTTAATTCCTTCACTTACTTCTACTGCTGCATCAATTACCACCTGCCAATATGAAAAATTGGCCATGTTAGGAGTTACGTTGGTATGTATAAATAACTTTGTTATTTCCCTACATAGCTTCTCAACGAAAGTTTTACTCTACATTTGTTTTATTTTCTTTTGTTTATTTGATTATTTCTTAAACAAGATTGGATCAATAGATGGTCTCATAGGTTCATTTACTTCTTCATCCAAATGTATAGGGATATCACTTGAAGATGTCTCTCGTCTGCTCCCAAACATACATCGTAACCCACTAAACCTACCCCCACCCCCACCTGTAAAAGTAGTCGTACTCCCTGTAACGCCCCAAAAATCGGAGGTTAAGCAAAGCTCAACTCTCGAATTTCAATGCATCACTTATGTAACATAGATAATGATGTTTAAATGTTGTCCATATGAGTGCATTAGACATGAGTGAGATTATATTAAAATAGCATATCATACTTCAAAGTTAATGTAATTTGGCAAGTAAAAGACTGAAATATATGCATTTAATTATAAAAATATTTTATAATTTTCAGAGTATGAGTATGAAACCGGGCTAAATATATACATGTGTTATTTCTAACCATATAAAATGTGAGAAATAAATGTGTTCAACTAAAGAAGTATTCCAGTAGTCCCTACGTATCAGTATGAGATCTACATAGATCCGCCCGATAGTTGAACGTAAGAGAACTCTTCTTTCTCGCATACGAAGTCCAACTCTGCTGTATAGACCTTGTCATCACTTGCATCTAAACCAGAGTTTGAGTGATATTTTAAAACACCGTCCCAGGTGTAAATGAGTAGCTAATTCAATGGAACTATAAAGAAGAGGTTAATAATATGTTATTAATTCAGTCAAGTAGTAATGATAAAGCAGTACATCAAACAATCCTAACTACTCTTATTAATGCAAGGATGATATGTATTAATGATGTATGCTTTCGCCTGCACTCCCTCTGAGACATCATCTCACGGTCGCGGATACAACACTCTCGCTATGCTTAACTCCAACGCCAAAGGCACATGCAATGCGGTGCATGTGCATGATTAGCCAAGTTTTTAATTAGACTTATTCATACAACAGGTTTGAAAAGCTAAGACACCTCCCTTTATATTATTTACCCAAACAATGATCCATCTAGGGTCGTCAATCCTAGTTAATCGCATACAATGGGCAGCTTCAAGTCACTACGGAGAGACTCGTCACCTCAGCACAGGCCTAGTTTATACTCGAGGTCACTACGGAAAGGCTTGTCACCTTGGCGTAGTCCTAATGTATACTCAAGGTCACTCCACCAACGCCCTACTAATTGACAGTCTATTTTCGAAGGCTCATCACCAACCCAACTGGGGACCACAGCCAGGCTGCGCCAGTGTAGGCCAATAGCTCGAATATAGTGTCTCATACCACCGTATTCAGCTCACGAGTTTGGGTTGCTCACTGGTCACTACGGGGAGGCTCGTCACAACAGCATGGGCCGACAGCTCGACCACGGTGTCCCATACCACCATGCCCGGCTTATGAGTCTTAGCAGATTGTGGTACCAAGATTGGAGTGAGTTTTATATTGGTAAGTGGTACCTTAGATTCAAGTAGTAGCATCCATACATGGTAAACACACAATAGGCCAATCGGGTTATTTGACAAGTTCGATTGGTATGAGCGTACACTGAATTAGTCGACATGGAGCGCGTAAGCACTCTATGTGGCCTAACCACTATCAATAATCACTGTACGGCTCAGATTCGTCGAACGTATCCAATGTAGCGAAACTAGTTCGGTCACTCAAACGGGAATCGTTACCGATTGCCTGGACTACCAATCATACTCAATTCAATAGGTATTCACATGTGATAATCAAAACAGTATTTGTCAAACAATTCAAACATAAATCTCATTTGAGCATTTTATCAAACACATTGAACATGTGGTTTATACATATGCATTTTATCCATACATCATGCAGTAGCAATTTAGGTTACATGAAGGAGACTATTAATATTGATACAGTAGTTGAGAATACTATCTCAACGCCCTCATTAAATACAATTCATCAAAAAATTTCTAAACACCCTCATTAAATACAATTCATCAAAGAATTTCTCATTCAGACATTTTAACAAACACTTAGACTACGCATTACTACGTACATGAACTAAGTTAGTTATAGCATATATTATAGCAAATCCCTTTACAAGGGAGTTGTCACACATACAATAAACATGTATTTTAGGTCAATAGTCATGGTAAGTACAAATCATAATTATCATTTTATTCAAACATTTTAACAAACATATGGAATGTATTATATATTCACATAGTTTACACACATGTATTATTTATCGAATACATGGTAACAAAGATCATATGGTGGCAAACAAGTCAGACATAAATTATTAGCCGACATTGAAAGCCTTGAAAACTATAACCTAAACATTTATAGTCCACACCTTTCGTCAGTTTGCTCGTTACGAACTCAGTTCGTACACTACGTCACTGTCTACAGCACAACGACTACCTAAATCATGAAATTGGTTAGATATTTCACTGATTCCTTTATTTGGACTCCTAAAATAAGATTAGGTTTAGGATTCCTTACCCAAATCAAAGTTGGATTCGACGGTGTAGCTAGATGTAGAGGTGATTCAACATTTGGAATAGCAAGAAGGAACCACGGCAGCAAACTCTAAGGACCTCCCTTCGATCTTCACTCCTTTCTCCCATTTTCTCTCTTCTCTCTTCTAGGGTTTGGATAAAATTGTATGGAATAGAAATGGGGTAGGTTTAGGCCCTTATATAGGCCAAGAACTGATGGTAATGGCCCCAGGGCCATGGTATACTTAGGTTATAGCCAAAAGTCGACTATTTCGGGCCAACAAAGCTCCTCTGGAGGCCCATTTTTTGCATACGATTTAGAGAAAGTTTTCTGATTGACCGTGGAGGACCATTTTCAGTTCAACAGTCATCGTCACTCGATCAGGGCCATAAAGTACGCTGATATGTGTAGAAAAATTTTTCTGATCCAAGGGTGTAGTTGGGTCAGAATCTGACGGTTTGAAACCTTAAATTTGTCCTACAAGTGAACGGCCCAAATCACTTAAGTTTGAGTTCATTTTCTAAAGATATTCGCATTTCTCACATACTTCGCTCCGGGCTCAAGTTGTGCATTTCTGGATACATTTGGACTTGATACCCACGATGCTTGTCAATCCTAGTAAGGCGGTCATAACTATATAGTTTCTCATTAATCAGACTTTCAACGTATGGTCAAGGTTCAATACGGATTTCAGTGAGCTCCCGAGAGCAATTGGGTTTGAGGATTGATCATAGATTTCTAGGTAATGTTGGGTTAGTGATTCTAATGGTTTTGGGTCTTGCAGTTCATATAGAAAGTGGTTCAAGCCAAATTCATTAATTATTTAGTTTAGTACTTAACTAAATTCTGCCTTAATTATGACAAAATAAGGTCCTATGGTAGGAGAAGCTGATTTATCCAAACAACCTATTTATTTTATAATATTCCTTAAGGTTAATGGTAAAAAGCCCATTTTATTTATATATTTACTATTTACAGTAAATTTTAGTTTAAGTATTGTTCTTCATCATTTAAACTTTAAGATTAGTGTCTAATATAAAAGTACTTAGAAAAATTTGAAGAATAAGATGATGAAAGGTGAGATTTTTGAAGGAAATGGGTTGGAAGGAAATTTGAGACTTTAGGATTGAGTTCTGAAAAGTTAATAAGGTGTTAGGATCAACCTATTACCTAAGGACGTCTAACTCTAAGTTGGCAAAAAAATATGGGATGTTACACTCCCAGCTGCACTCCCACTCCCACTCTCACTGTCCCCCCTCCCCTCTATATCACGTATTGACCTACTTGCGCTAAACATGTGGCGACGTTCTTCCCCTTTTGAGCTAGATGCAAGCTCTCTCTCTCTCTCTCTCTCTTAGCTATAGTTAATTTTCGATCTGAATCTTCATCAGAATCAATAATATCTTCATCACGAACACCCATATATTCAGGACCAAACACCTCCTGTCGGGCCGCATTTAAAATCTCATTTTTCTTCTTTTATCCAGAAGCACATTTACCCTTCGACTCATCTAGACTAGCTTACATTAAAATCATTATCTCTTTTGGTACTCTAGTACATCCCGCAATTTGACCCGTTCAATGTGTCAAATATTGTTTTAAACACGTAATTCCGCCTATTACTAGTCTATCATAATAGTTGCACTTCATTTGATACATATTACCACTAATCCTCTGACAATGTTACCATTTAATGTCCTTACTTACTTGTTGGCTAGACCCTTGCACCTTAGGTAGATTAGATATGACTTATGTTTATGTGAGATTGCGAGTCTACTCGTTATTTTAAATTTATATACAGTTTTTACTTTTATGTTTTAAACATAATATAAATAGATTAAAAACAGAAATTTTTGAACTTAAGAATATAATTAATAGAGATAATTTTATGTTTAAAACTCTAAGAAGCTACAAAACCTCTCCAATATAAGAAAATATAAACATAAAGTCACTAATTCGAAAATAGAAAAAAATATATAAAATATAAAATTATAACAATAATCTGTTAAATAGACATTAATATGTTCTATTATGATTAACAGTTAACACATCATATTCTATCATTAAAACATTAAAACAGCAATGTATTAAATAAAAATTAATTTTTCAATTTTTTTTTAAAAAGGCCAAAAATAGTGCATAAATAAAAAAATATATAAGATCACAACATTAATCTTTTAAATAGACATTAATATGTTATACTATGATTAATACATCATATTCTACCATTAAAACAATAACACATTAAATAAAAAATAATTTTTTGAATTAAAAAAAAGGGCAAAAAATAGTGCGTAAATAGAAAAAATTATTAAAAAATATAAAATCACAGCAATAATCTATTAAAAGAGTATTAATATGTTTTACTATGATTAAAACACCATAATTTACTATTAAAATAACAATATATTAAATAAAAATTGATTTTTAAAATTTTAAGAAAAAGGACAAAAAATAGTGCGTAAATAGAAACAAATTATAAAAAATATAAAATCACAACAATAATCTATTAAATGGATATTAATATGTTCTAATGTGATTAACATATCATATTCTACCATTAAAACAGTAACACATTAAATAAAAAATAATTTTTCAATTTTTTTTAAAAAAAGGTCAAAAATAGCGCATAAATAGAAAAAAATTATAAAAAAATAAAATCACAACTATAATCTATTAAATGGATATTAATATGTTCTATTATCATTAATATATCATATTCTATTATTAAAACAGTAACACATTAAATAAAAATTAATTTTTTGAATTTAAAAAAAAGGTCAAAAATAGTGCGTAAATAAAAATAATTATAAAAAATTATAAAATCATAAAAAAAATCTGTTAAATAGATATTAATATCTTCTACTATGATTAACATATCAAATTATACCATTAAAATAGCAACACATTGAATAAAAATTGATTTTTTAAATTTTTTTTTAAAAAGGGCCGAAAATAGTGCATAAACAGAAAAAAAATATAAAATCACAACAACAATCTGTTAAATGGATAGTAATATGTTCTATTATGATTAACACATCATATTCTACAATTAAAATAATAACACATTGAATTAAAAGTATAAATACTTATTTTAGAGGAATTTTTAAAAAATGGCCCACAGAGCTTCGAATTAAGAAAATCCTTAATATAAGTTATTTTTATCCGTAATTTCAAGCTAAGAGTGGCGAAAAATTATAATAGAATAATTTAAATGAGTTTAAAAGAAAGAAGTATCAAAAAAAGTAAAAAATTGAATCTTAAAAAGAAAAAAATTAGTCGTTATATAACTGTTACTGGGTAGTAACAGCTGTTATGGCTACAAATCGAGGGGGTGTGGCCGTTACGACCCCATATCGTTTAACGATGTCGGACGTTACCGTTATGTATTGGCCGATACGACCGATACGTAACCGATACTGTATACCTTGGGTCTTCATCATATCATTCTATTGTGAACCTGCCTCCTGTCCCAAGGTCATTGAGATTTTTTTCAGAAGCGAATTAGTCATTTTCTTAACCAATAGGGATGACTTCTTAGCATATTAAGGTGCTGACATTGTTTTCTTTCTAGAAGGCATTGGCTTTAGTCATCTTTGGGAATAGATCTTTATTAATCCCCATGTTCCTAAAAATGACATGATCGTTAATGAACGAGTTTTAGTTTCATGTCAATTACATAATTTTCCTTTCTTGAGTTTCTCGACCAATGAGATTTTTTGAATAATATGGAATTTTAATAAATTTAGCTTTCCAATGGTGATAAAAAATTTCATCGATTTCAGTTATGTTGAAAATATATTACTTGGTAAACTCAAAAGTAGTCTTTCTAGGGTTCATTTTCATAGGGGTTTATACTTTTAATCTAGTCAAGAGCAAACATTCATAAGACCGTTTGGTCAGCACCTCAGTGGCAGTTAACTCATAATTTAGTTCCTAATAGTAGGTCCCTTATATTGCATTCATTCTTTGGTTCTCCTCATAGATAATTCATTCATAGCTAGTGACATGGGTAAAGATTTTGAAGTCCATGCCATTAAACTTCTTTTAAAGTTCAATATTTATACCTTCTTAGGCTAATTTAATGAATTCGGACTCAAGTAGAGCCATCGAGTATCGGTTCCTTGCCTTTTTAAAGCAAATAATAAATCGTTTGGTTATTTCTTTAGGAGATTATTTGAGTCGAGAGATTGACATGGAAACCTCAGACTTAGTTTGATTAAATTAAATATGGAACTTGTCACACTCCGAATTTTGACACTTAAGCATTCTCAACTCAATTACTTAGTCACGGGTGTTATGTGAATGATTTATAGGAATCGAATCAAGTCCTATCCGAGCACATATGATACGCACATCTTGAATCGAGTATCTAAGTATCTAAAAGATGGCTCATACCTGAGGACATTAAGAGGAGATTTCCTTTTGAGCTATCTTCCTTTACGCTAGCCGATTACCCCGTGTTGCTTTTACCTTTACTTTTTATATCATATTTTCATTTCTAGAAGTCTCTCTTAAAGTGCCAATTTATGCCACAGTAGAAGCATCCATCCTTAGCATTTCATTTTAATGTAGACTTTTTCTTCTTATTAGGCGTAGATTGCTCCACGAATTTTCCACATCTTTGACCCCCTTTCGCAACTAACCCTTCTGCTAAAGAGTCCTCATTGCTTGACTTCTTTCTCATCTCATTGAAAATGAGATACGCGATGATTTCTTTCGGCTTCATTATATTCTTCTTATATAGCAAAGTAGTGACAAAATGATCATATAATGTGAGAAGTGATACTAAAAGTAACAATACTTTATCTTCATCCTCGACCGTTACTCCTAACCTTAACAACTCACTATATAGCTTTGTAAATGAGTTCATGTGCTCAAGGAGATCGAATCCTTCATCTGTAGCCCAAAAAATTATTTCTTCACAAAATACTTATTAGTGAGGGACTTTGCCATGTATAGGTATTCTACTTTCTTCCACATCTCTTGCATAATCTGAATCTATATAGCTTACAACTCCACCTAAAGCTCCATGTCTCTTAAATATGATCTCAATGTAAATTGTGCCCCTGATATACTTGAGAATCCACTTAACTATATTCCAATGCTCTTTTCTTGGATTCGTCATATATTTATCTACTTACCACACTAACTGCCTATGAGAATCCTACCTCGTGCAAACCATCGTATACATGAGACTCCCTATTACACTCACGTACGACATCTGTGACATGTCTAAAATCTCCTCTTCTGTATGTGAACATAATTTGGCTGATAATTTAAAGTGACCTACTAGAGGCATGCTAATTGACTTAACATTTTTCATATAGAACCTCTCTAGCACTTTCTACATATAACCCTTCTGAGATAGTTACAACTTCTTATAGTTCGTCTCTATGAATTTTTATGCCTAAGATCTTCTTCGTAACATTCAGATCCTTTATGTCAAACTCCTTATTTAACAGAGACTTAAGCATGAGCATCTCATTCTTTTGCTTCACAGCGATCAGCATATCAACAACGTATAGCATCAATATAACTGATTGTACCACTACCTTGGATATTACTTCATCTCATTTATCATGGTTGGCATCCACATGTCGTCATCCTTTCCAAACTTACCCTCTTGAAAGGTGGAGGGATCTCCACTCCCTGTGAACAATAAGAAAGAAACCATGTACTCGAACCCACATCGTATAGGGGCTCTAATGGTTCTTCTCTCCATATTCATGGTTATACTCTCTTGGGTATCTTGGTGATTGTTTTGGTCTGTTTCTTACTCTTATTGTATTTCACCTTTAGTAAGCTCAACTGACTCTACTTGCATCGACAATCTCACTACATCACCATATATTTCTAACTTCTCTACAGCGTCCTTGTTGACCTTGAACATTAATGCCTCATCGAAGTTACATCTCTGCTAATAACCACCCTCTGAGAACCTATATCCCAAAGCTTGTAACCCAAATACCTTTCTCATACCCAACAAAGATGTACTTTTTTATATTTGGGATCCAACTTCATCATTTGTCCAATCTATACTTAGACGTATGTTGAACACCTGATGTATCATTTTAAATTTTTGATATTTTGAATTTTCAAATATCCTTAAAATTTTTTTATATAAATAGCTCACGTTGTCATTGACTGACCCTTAATGCTCGAGGTAAGCCTATACACGAGTAGTACCAGTAAAGAACCCGACAAATATGATTAATTAACCGTATGAAGCCAACGAATCCACCCGATCACTTGAACATTGAATTTAGTCACGTGATTTATTTACAGAGAGCTGAAATCTAATTGACCTATCATTGACTAATCATGACAACCATAACTAAATAAAGATATACCTAAAGCCGAGACGATTAGGGATCAGATCTTAATTAATAAACTAAATTGACTCAGTTACTGGTCTAGCATAAAAATCGGTGATTTAGGGTGATTATAAATGAATCATCATTTTCGCTAGTTACGAATACGCCACACTATGAATTTAGCCAATCCAAACTTTAATCATTGCGCACAAGAAATCTAGATACCTAATTCATTCCAAAAATGCACTGATTATCCAAACAAGCTCTAGATCGCTTGTTAGTGGGTCATTAAACTCAAGGCTATAGAAATACTTCATCCTAGTAGGCTTAACGTCCATCGCGGGACAACAAACCAAGATCGCGTCTCGAATTGCTGAACTTAGACCGCAAGCCAAGTGTATGAGATATGTGAATGCCTTAGATAAAAACCTAAATTTTAAGTAAAATTAGCCCATTGTTCTTTCACGAAGTCGTAACTTTTAGACAGTCAATTCATGGCTAAATTTAGGGTACTAACTAAAGATACTTCTCCACACATATCCATATAGTCATGGCCTCGATTGATCATCGGTGATCGTCGATCTAAGTTAGGGCCTTCCCAATTAATCGATACTTTCGATCATCAGATGGTTGTGTCCAAATATAGATCGCCTATTGTGACACTTATCTCATGGCTTAGATTGACCTGTACAACTCTCAGTGGGTCCCAATAGTTGGAAACAACCCCCTCTATGATTAGTATAATGAATAAAGGGTCATTGAGGCCATTTGTGCAACATCTGGCACTATAAATACCATTTTATTTTATACCTACCCTCCACATACAAACTTACCTTAGAGAGAAAGAGAGAAAGAGGAGGGAGATCTTGGAGTTCCCTTCGATCAAGCCTTAGCCTCGACCGTTCTCCTCCACCGAATTTATCTCACTCACGATCGAAAGGTAAGAAACGAATCCTACTTTCCAACATAGGCTTTTGTAAATTAAATTGCATAAATCTTACTTAATTGCTTCAAATTTGGGATAGAAATCATTTTCTCCAAATCTCTAATCCTAAAAGCGCTTTGAGTCGGGTGAATCATTGCAAAGGTGCGAACCATTATCTCTAGGTTATCTTTTATTGACTCCTGAGAGTCTTCGTTAATGATTAGTTGCTTGTAGATAAATTTATGTATACTAATATGTTAACATTTTGATCTTACTATAATATATGTTATTTGTTAGATATGGATTCTCACATGTTTGATGAAATGCCTAAATGGTGGAATGTGTTACTTTATCGATACTCATGTGCTTGATTTAATGCTTAAGTGATTATATTATTTTATACATTCTCATATGTTTGATTTAATGCCTTAGTTAACATAGTACCCTATGGATACTTACATGTTCGATGAAATGTCTAAGTAGTTTTGTAGTAGAACTTATGCTATAATTGTGTGTAGTGTTTAGTCCATAACGATATTAGGATTGCTACAATGTTGGGTCAGTTAGCTAACTAGTCAAACAAAAGGGGTGGCCTAAGTTAGGGCGGCCACCCTAGGCTTATTCGATCGACCCGGTTTGAACACGAACTACTGACAGTAGCTAGACTACATGGGATGATTGCACCCAATGTCAGTTGTGCCGGGGTTCTCCCATGTCAATCGAATTAGTCTACTAGCTGATTGATCATATATGTTCAAAATGTGTGACACGACCAAATAAAATCTAAGATACCCGTTCCCAATGGATGTATCCATTCATAACCGTTAGTGTGATATGATCCTACTAAGACTCATGAGTCGAGCATAATAGTATAGGACACAATGTCTAAGCTACCAGCCTAAGCTGTGGTAACGAGCCTGCCCATAGTTACCAATGAGCACTAATGGAGGTGATAGATCATTATTCGAATAGCCCCCATCAAATTACCCGACCAATGGTTCTGTAACAGAGTACCTTTTGAACGACCCGGGCGTGAATGGAATTGGGAGACGAGACCTTTTCTTTTTTAGTGATTTTGTTTTATGTGATAAGCCCACGCTTCAGAACTGAGTGATCATACTCAGTATTTGGGTGACGACCCATACCGAGTTGATCTTCATATCTTTGGACATCATGTTATACCTTTGAAATCGTTAATTTAAGAGATAAATAAGTGATACATAAATTTGGATTAATTGACACTAGTGAGGAGTCGTTATGTGCCGCAATGAGCCACGTGATCCGGATAAGGACTCGTAATATAATGTTTATATCCTATCTTCGTCAATATGCTAGATAAATAGAACTTTATAATTAATCAGCTAACATATGCATCAATCTTATTATATTAGATAGGATGTGTCAATTTGGCGTTGGAATCACGTGATAAGGGAGTATTAGCATTTACGAAATAGGCGTTAAAGTCGCTTATGATGGAGTATTGGATTGTGAGGTGCATGCATCATTTCATAATCTCCCTCATGCATGTAACAAGAGTGTCACGCCCTAAATTCGAAAATCGGATTCATAGGAATTCCGATCGCCGAATCTAATGTCGACAACATCCGTAGTGCCCTATTCTCGGCTCCTGGCAAACATATGTCAGATTTTCGATCCAGGGATCCTACAAGGAGGATTTTCAGAGTGATTTTTTTTTGTAATGAAGCATAACTACAAGCATAACCAAGTCACAAAATAACATCACCACATATCCATTATATCAAAAACTTTAAGTACAATGCAGAAAGGAAAATACAGTGTGATCAAAAGCTCCAAAATAGTCAGATGCACACTCCTACCTCAGCGCTGCTGCTATCCAATGCTACCTGCATGCAATGGTCGTGCATAAGCTTACAAAAGCTTAGAGGGTGTTGTAAGTGTGTGCGTACGGCAAGTGCCAACTATACAGTATTAGAGTAATGCAGAAACATGCGGATAAGTCCATGAAGGCTATCGGCTGTACAAAAGCTATATGATGCAAGACATGAATGTTTTCGTATGTGGGACTCGCTCCAAGTGAATCCACTCCAGCCATTGGATTCCACAGCTCATAATAAATCCAACGAGTCCAATATCGGGCTTCTTTCAGCGTGTAAAGAAAATCTGGATAGATTTCAATGGTATTAATACTATTTTCAACACTATGGCCCACTAGATACTTCGATCAACCTCATCTTTCGGCTCAACGCCTAAAATGAGTTGGGAAAAATGATGGACGGCTTGGATTGGATACAAACATCAAGGTGGTCCTATACAAGTGGCCCCATTTTCAAAGCTTTGAGACAAGCTAATATTTGTATTTTAAAAAACATCCAAGGAGCGTTCCAGCGTCCCTGGACGGGTTGGGTGTTCTTGTGCACGAGGTGGGCCCTGCTCAGGTGGGCCACCAGATGGCGGATGATGTAGGTTCAACACATATAAAGTGAGCCCCACCTATGAATGTCTTGGACCCAATACAATACCTCATGGTGGGGTCCATCCAAGTGGGCCACACGGCCATTCCATCACACAAAACATGAAAAAGAGAGGGAGAGAGAGAGAGAAAGAGAGAGAGGGACACACGTGCATGGAGGGACCCCGACACTATGGGCCCTCCCTTCCATGATCTACAACATAAATTAAGTGGGTCCCACAACATGTGGGCCCTTAAAAATTGAAATTCAATGGTGGAGATCCCTTCTCTATGAAAATAGACGATCTAGATGGCCCATATACAAGCTAGGAAGGTAAACATCATGATGGGGTCCATGGAGAATGGCCCCATCATGGAATGATATTGATGATCAAGATGGGCCATCGGCCACATGTTAAGGTCCAAAGTGAGATCCATACCATTGATCAATAGGCCTCACTTGGCCCATCTTAAAAATATAAAAAACTAGGCTATAGAAGCACCCACCACTTGATCTTCTCGATCCGTTGGAAAACCACTCTCCTTATGCTTCACTTTGATGGTGGAGATGAGAAATGGATGGCTAGGATGAGAGTTAAAGGGATGGAAAAGGTGGGCTACAAAAGGTCATTTTTTTCTCTCTTGAAATGGCTTGGACGTGCACTCTCTTGCTTGAGATTGTTGCTTGGAAAATGTGAAGGAAAAGAGAGAGGTGTGATGGTTGTAAGAGAGATGTGAGTGATGGATGTGAGGTGAGTGATGGGTGAGGTGATGGATTGGTTGACTTTTGGGTTTGCTTAACTTGTGGAGAAAGAAAATATGGGTGCTTTGTACTTGACATGGAGGTGATTGATGGGATTGATTGATGAGTTTGATTTGACATGTTGTAGAGATTCTCTTGGGATTGTCAACGTGCGGCATTTTTTCTCGAACTGAACGCGGGTCCACATCACCTCGTCTAGGTATCGGATCGGTGCGTGAGTCACTGCGTTGGAACCGCAGCGACAGTGTAGTCACAATGATACAAGTCTCGGATTAAGTTGATCAAATGTATAGGATACGACTTACGGTCGTGCGCAAACGTCGATTACAGGTCACGGATTGCCGAAATTCGACGGGAAGGATCGAGGGAGTCTATGGAACAATACGGTCTAAGATTCGGGTCTTACAGCTCTCCCCACCTAATAAAAAATTTATCCCTGAAATTTATACTACCATCGCAACTACGACATAACTCATAAGGGAATAGAAAACATAACATCATATATAATCGAGACATAATACATCTTACAATTAAACATCGAAAAGATGGGGATAACGCTCCCAAGACGCCTCATCCACACTATGATGGCTCCACTGCACCTTCACCAAGGGAATGACCTTGGTTCTCAGGACCTGCTCTTTCCGATCGAGGATACGAACTGGCTGCTCAATATAAGAAGCTTCCTCACGAACCTCCAACGGCTGCCAATCAATAACAGGAACAACGTCTGACCCATACTTCCTCAACATAGAGACATGAAAAATGTTGTGGATGCTAGACAACTGAGGTAGCAAGGCAAGCCGATAGGCCACGGCGCCAACGCGCTTGGTGATCTCAAAAGGTCCTATGAATCTCGGGTTAAGCTTGCCCTTCGCTCCAAAATGAACCACACCCTTCATGGGTGAGACCTTGAGATACACATGATCCCCAACTGCAAACTCCAAGGGACGATGCCAAAAATCAGTAAAATTCTTCTACCGGCTCTGAGCTGTGCCCATCCTCTGCCTGATGATGTCAATAGCCTCTGACGTCTGCAACACAAGCTCGGGACCTTGGAGAGGTCGCTCTCCAACCTCGGTCCAACAACTCGGAGATCTACACGGTCTGTTGTATAATGCCTCAAAAGGAGCCATGCTAATGGCCGCCTGATAGCTGTTGTTATACGCGAACTCAGCTAATCGCAAGTGCTCGTCCCAGCTACCCTAGAAATCAATCACACAAGCCCGAAGCATATCCTCAAGGATCTGGTTGACCCTTTAGGTCTACCCATCGGTCTGCGGATGATATGCGGTGCTGAGCTGTAAATCAGTGTCCATCGCTCTATGGAAGCTCCTCCAAAACTGAGACATGAACCTCGGATCTCGGTCTAAAACGATCGAGACAGGAACACCGTGCAATCTCATGATCTCATCAACAAACATCTTGGCGAGCCGATCTATATGCCAAGTCTCACAAATCGCAAGAAAATGTGCCAACTTCGTCAAACGGTCCACAACAACCTAGATAGCATCATGACCACACTGAGTCCTCGACAAACCCATGAAAAAATTGGTAGATATGTGCTCCCACTTCCACATCGGGACACTCAGCGGCCGCAATAGACCAAGTGGTCTTTAATGATCGGCCTTGACACGCTGGCAGGTGTCACACTCGGCTACAAAACTGGCTATCTAGCGCTTCATCCCTAACCAAAAATACTGACGCTTCATATCGCGATACATCTTCGTCAAGCCAGGGTGGATAGAGAACCGCGATCGATGTGCCTCGGTCATAAGATTTCGGTGTAACTCAGGAATATTCGGGACACATAATCGGCCTCTGAAGCGAAGTCCACCATCAAAATCAATCTGCCAATCTGTCTGACTTTCAGATGTTGCCTCTACTCGATAATCCTGTAATGACTCGTCTGTCTGCTGAGCCTCGATCACTCTTGTGACAAGAGAGGGTTGAATCGACAAGCTCGATAGCTGAACAATAAATGACTACAGACCAAACTCAAACTCATACTCTGTTATATCCTCGAGCATCCTCCACTCCTAAATCATCATATGCGCCACCAGGCCTCGTAGCTAATGGCCGAGGGCATCAGCCACCACGTTCGCCTTGTCCGGGTGGTACTGGAGATCAAAATCGTAGTCCTTCAGGAGTTTCATCCAATGCCTCTGCCTCATATTCAGCTCAGACTGAGAGAACAGATACTTCAAGCTCTTGTGGTTGGAGATGAGCTCGAATCTCACCCCATAAAGATAGTGCCTCCACACTTTCAGTGCAAAGACAACCGCTACCAGCTCTAAATCGTGTGTGGGGTAGTTCAGCTCATGGACCTTGAGCTGGCGAGATGCATAAGCCACCAGCTTCTTGTGCTAAATTAGGACAGCACCTAAGCCAACTCGTGAGGCATCGATAAATACAATAAATCCATCACTCTAAGAGGGAAGAGTGAAGACAGGAGCAGACATGAGGCGGTCCTTCATCTCCATAAATTCCTGCTCACAAGCGTCGATCCAAATGAACTCGGCACCCTTCCGGGTCAACCTGGTCAACGAGGCTGCGATACGAGAGAATCCCTCAATGAAATGTCGGTAGTAGCCAGCCAAATCAAGAAAAATGCAGATCTCAGTTGCGTTCGTGGGCTGACCCCACTGACACACGGTATCAATCTTCGAGGGGTCCACTGCGACACCCTGCCTCGTCACTACATGGCCGAGGAACTTTACCTCCTCCTGCCAGAACTCACACTTCTCCAGCTTCGCCTAAAGCTGGTGTGCATAGAGGGTCTGTAAGGTAATCTCCAGATGTCACTCATGCTCCTCACGGGTCCTCGAATATATCAGAATATCGTCAATGAACACCACAACAAAATGATCGAGATACGAATGAAAGACCTCGTTCATTAACTGCATGAATACTGCTGGCGCATTTGTCAGTCCGAAGGACATGACCTGAAACTCAAAATGACCATAGCGCGTCCTGAAGGCTGTCTTCGAGATATCCTCATCTCGAACACGAACCTGATGATAACCGGACCGTAAGTCTATCTTCGAAAAGAACTGCGACTCCTACAGCTAATCAAATAAATCATCAATCCTCGAAAGTGAGTACTTGTTCTTGATCGTAACCTTGTTGAGCTCGCAATAATCTACGCAAAGCCTCAACGAGCCATCCTTCTTCTTCACAAAGAGTACTGGCGCTCCCCACAGTGAACTGCTCGGACGAATAAAGCCTAGCTCTCGCAACTCGTCCAACTGCTTCTACAGTTTTCGTAACTCCAATGGTGTCGTACGTTACGGGGCCTTCGAGATAGGCGCGGTACCGGGCACGAGATCAATTTGAAACTCAGTGTGACGACGAGGTGGTAACCTCGGAATCTCCTAGAACTCATCGGGAAAACCACAAACAATAGGTAGCTGGTCGATACTCAAAGCAGCTGACTCCTCAATGGCACACTATAATAAGCGAGAAAGATGCTCTCCTCTAGGCTCGACAATAAACTGAAACTCTGGTATGTCGGGTATACAGAACATGACTGTCCTCACGAAGCAGTCTAATATGGCGTAGTACTCAGCGAGCCAGTCTATTCCCAGAATGACATCAAAATCGGACATCGGCAATATGAATAGGTCGGCAGGCAAGAAGATATCCCCAATCAGAACGGGGTAAGACGGGCAAATTCGGTCTAATACTACAGTCTTCCCCAAGGGCGTCGATACTAACAAACCCTCGCAAGCAGACTCCGTCGGTAAACCGATCGATCGGCAGAAATCATCGGCGATAAATGAATGCGATGCACCAGAATCAAATAATACACGTGCAATGCATACAGAAACAGAAAGAGTACCCTCGACGACCCCTCCTAATGACTGAGGGTCCTACTGGGCGGCATAAAATCTGCCCTGAGCCTGCTGGGGAGGTGCAGGTCCCCTCTGAGGTCTTTGCTACTGCTGTGGTCGCTGTGGGGGACTAACCTGCTATCTCTGCTACTATGGGGAAAGTACAGGAGGCTGGTGCTGCGGTCACTGCTGTTGTAGTGGCTATCGCGGAGGTGGATGTAGTGCCCTCGGCCGTTGCTACTGCTGCGGATGGGGACACTCGTGCCTACGATGTCCTGTCTGACCGCTTCCAAAGTAAGTACCTGTAAACGGTCCCGAAGGTGATGCTGGGGGTGCCTCTAGTGCTCGAAAGGCTGGACGGTTCGGGCATCGTTATTGTAAACGACGCTGCTGGTGGGAACTACTAAAAGGTGCCTTCCTCTTCTGATCTCCCCTTTGATCACGGGCTCTCTACACACTGGCCCAATCTGTCTCATATATCAGGGCTCTCTCCACTATCTGCTCAAATGTCGAAAGCATGTGTCCGATCACACGACTCCGGAGAGTAGGACATAAGCCGTTCTCAAAATGGCAGGCCTTCCGCCCCTCATCATCAACAAGATATGTTGCAAATCTCGATAGTGCGACGAACCGAGCCTCATACTGGGACACTTTCATGTCTCCCTGGACCAGCGTCTCAAACTTTAGTGTGCGCTGCTGTCGCACATGCTCGGGAAAGAACTTCCGGTCCAACCAGTCTAGAAAGTCCTCCCAAGTCCACTCAAATTTGACTTCTACCGATTGGGCTACAGATGCCCACCAATACTGAGCCTCACCCTGCAGAAGAAATATGGCTAATGGGACTCGCTGCTGGGTAGTACATCACATGGTGTCGAATATCTTCTCCACCTCGGAGCACCATATCTCTACTCCAGAAGGGTTTGGCTCACCTTGAAAACGAGGGGATCGTGCTGTCAAAAATCCTTGAGAAGAGCGCTGGCACGCTCCTGCTCGACCTCGGCTGGTGTAACAGTGGAACGCCTGCTCTGCCCCTAAAGAATGGCGGTCATCGCCTGTAACATCTATTGCAGCTGAGTAGCACTCACAGGTACGGTCGGATCTGCACCGGTCTCAGGTAAAGGAGTGGCATCCTCAGGTTGGAAGGCAGGAATATCTGGTGGTGGAGCAGGAGTAGCAGGTGGTAAAGTGGGTGCCGCAGGTGGTGGAGCGGGATTCGCTCGGGTCACTCTTCTAGCCATAATGTCCTATAGGAATGAACAATGGCCCATTAGCCTTAAGAATTCTCGAAGGCATAAACGTGAAGGGTCTATGTTGGAAAATTTGTTATGTCATTCGGACTTGGAACCTATTTATAGTAGATATGTGATGTGATCCTCAGGTATTTCCAAGTTATGATCTGATACCAACTTCTGTCACGCCACAAATCCAGAAATCGGATTCATAAGAATCCCGATCGCTGAATCTAGTGCCGACAGCCTCCGTAATACTCCATTCTCGGCTCCTAGCAAACATATGCCAAATTTTTGATCCAGGGATCCTACAAGGAGGATTTTCAGAATAATTTTTTTTTATATAATGGAGCATAACCACAAGCATAACCAAGTCACAAAACAACATCTTCACATATCCACTATATCAAAAACTTTAAGTACAATACGAAAAGGGAAATACAAGGTGATCAAAAGCTCCAAAATAGTCAGATGCTCACTCCTGCCTCAGCGCTGCTGCTGTCCAACGCTACCTGCACGCAACGGTTGTGCATAAGCTTACAAAAGCTTAGAGGGTGGTGTAAGTGTGTGTGTAAGGCAAGTGCCAAGTATACAATATCAAAGTAATGCATAAACATACGGGTAAGTCCATGAAGGCTATCAGCTGTACAAAAGCTATATGATGCAAGACATGAATGCTATCGGTCATACTAAGACCATGCGATGCAAGACCTATATGGCCAAATGTCATATGCAAAATGCAAAGCAAGCATGTCAGTACTCATCAAGTACAAATATCAATACAGCTCCTCTCTGGATATCACCGGGCTTTAATACACTTCGCACTGACTGCCTCCTCCCTAGCTGCACAGTCAAGCAAGCGGAATAGACCTCACTATCCGCCTGAACAGTAGTCTGTCAATACCTACCCGGCTCATCAATAACGGACTCATTTGTGAGCTGGTTAAACTCAGCCTAGCTTATAGCCCCCTCACTCGAGCGGATAAGGCCACACTCCCTCCTAACTGACCACGACACAGTGAGAGACGTGGCCTACTGGAATTCGACACTCAGGCGCTCGTGTATCCACTCGGTCCAGACGTTGGAGCAACTCTTACTACCAAAAAGGTTATGGGATTTTCATCCAAGGACATCCTAAGTGCGCACAGTGCTAGAACCAAGCATTTTCGATATCCAATACGGCCATCCACAATATACATGTGCAGTGATCAAGTCACACATGTAAAATGCATGAGTCACACCGTCAGTCATGCAGTAATCTCGCGCGTACCATGCACTCATATGGGGGCACTCCATCTCATAAGGAGTCCTGTAAGTGTCTCAACCCAACGGCTTATGCTATGATCAAACATTCCTCATATCAAGCATACATATGATGCGTATAAGCTTGAATCATGGGGCTATACTAAGCATGTTATAAAGTGATGAATTATTAACAAGTATGGGCCAATCAATGGGCCCTAAGGGGAGTTACAATGCGGACATTTAACCTACATTGTACTTACAATGTGGACGTCTAATCATCATTGTTCCCTAGGCTCGGCCAGCCATAAATATCTTTACATGAACCATTGGAAATCACACATTACAATGGACTCTAAGGACATCCCGTTAGGCCCTGACCCATGGGCCTTAGATACATCAAATGGGCCGCCTTATATGAGCCTTATATAAATCAAGTGGGCCGCTTCAATGGGCCTTATGTACATTGCAATGGGCCATATCCCATGGGCCTTTAAATGCATCAAAATGGGTCTAATCTCATGGGCCTTATGCATACCAAATGGGCCTAATCATATGGGCCCTAGATATATACCAGGGTGGGCCTCGATGGATGGCCATAAGTAAATCAAGATGGGCCTCCTCAAATGGGCCTCGAGTCATATCAAAAGATCAACTGGACCGCATCCCAAATAGCGGGGTGGCAATGATTTCCACCATTAAAATTTTCAAGGCCCGCCATAACATTTATTTCCTGACCAATCTATTCATAAGGTCACAAGGACCTAGATTTAGAGGGAAAGCAAATATCATACTAGTCCAACCTTACAATCCAAAGGTTTTAATGGTGGACATTCAATCCAACATTGTTTCTATAGTGTGGTCCACATGACTCTAGATCTGTCTTATTCTCAAGCTCATGCTAAAAAATGATCTTTCCAAAATGGATAGACGGTTTGGATGCAACATATACATCATGGTGGGTCCCAAAAAGATGGACCGTGTGGAGAGAACACATACGTCGCGGTGGGTCCCACCCCGTCAGTACACACGCTCCATGCAAGCCACCTCCACCAGGGATCGGTGCCAAGACCTCAAGTGTTGAAACAAGGTATCTCCACTCCGTCCGCCAGTCAACAACTGGACTGGACGTGGACAGTGGGTCCCACGTGGGGCCCACCATAACATTTATTTTACATCCAAACTGTTGATAGGGTCACACAGACCTAGGGGAGGAGGAAAAACAAATTTCAGCTTGATCCAAAACTTCTGTGGACCCAAAAATGTTTTCAATGGTAGGCTTTAAATCATCACTGTTTCCTCTGATGTGGGCCACCTGAGCCTTGGATGGGCTTGATTTTTGGGTGGGGCCTGCTTCAAGTAGGGGCCCACCATATGAACAGGTTAGATAGCAAATAAACATCAAAGTGGGACCCACATGAGGAGTGTGGGCCTTGGCGTCCACCCGCCCTCTGAGCGCAGGCGCTGCCCGCGACTCTGGCCAACAGCAGCCCTGCTACTTTCCTTCTATTTTTATTTTTATTTTGAAAATCCTATTTTTTTGAGGTTTTTTGTATGCGGGGCCTGCTCCAAGTGAATCCACTCCAACCATTGGATTCCACAGCTCATAATAAATCCAACGAGTCCAGTATCGGGTCTCTTTCAGCGTGTAAAGAAAATCTTGATAGATTTCAATGGTATTAATACTATTTTCAATATTATGGCCCATTAGATACTCCAATCAACCTTATCTTTCGGCTCAACGCCTAAAATGAGTTGGGGAAAATGATGGACGGCTTGGATTGGATACAAACATCAAGGTGGTCCTATACAAGTGGCCCCATTTCCAAAGCTTTGAGACAAGCTAATATTTGTGTTTCCAAAAACATCCAGGGAGCGTTTCAGCGTCCCTGAACGGGTTGGGTGTTCTTATGCACGAGGTGGGCCCTGCTCAGGTGGGCCACCAGATGGCAGATGGTGTGGGTTCAACACATATAAAGTGGGCCCCACCTATGAATGTCTTGGACCCAATACAATACCTCATGGTGGGGTCCATCCAAGTGGGCCACATGGCCATTCCATCACACAAAACATGAAAAAGAGAGGGAGAGAGAGAGAGAGAGAGATCGAGGGACACACGTAAATGGAGGGACCCCGACATTATGGGCCCTCCCTTCCATGATCTACAACATAAATCAAGTGGGTCCCACAACATGTGAGCCCTTAAAAATTGAAATCTAATGGTGGAGATCCCTTCTCCATGAAAATAGACGGTCTAGATGACCCATATACAAGCTAGGAAGGTAAACATCATGATGGGGTTCATGGAGAATGGCCCCATCATGGAATGATATTGATGATCAAGATGATGATCAAGATGGGCCATCGGCCACATCTTAGGGTCCAAAGTGAGATCCATACCATTGATCAGCAGGCCTCACTTGGCCCATCTTAAAAATATAAAAAATTAGGCTATAGAAGCACCCACCACTTAATCTTCTCTATCCGTTGGAAAGCCACTCTCCTTATGTTTCGCTTTGATGGTGGAGATGAGAAATGGATGGCTAGAATGAGAGTTAAAGGGATGAAAAAGGTGGGCCACACAAGGTCATTTTTTTCTCTCTTGAAATGGCTTAGACGTGCACTCTCTTGCTTGGGATTGTTGCTTGGAAAATGTGAAGGAAAAGAGAGAGGTGTGATGGTTGTAAGAGAGATGTGAGTGATGGATGTGAGGTGAGTGATGGGTGAGGTGATGGATTGGTTGACTTTTGGATTTGCTTAACTTGTGGAGAAAGAAAATATGGGTGCTTTGTACTTGACATGAGAGGTAATTGATGGGATTAATTGATGAGATTGATTTAACATGTTGTAGAGATTATCTTAGGATTGCCAACGCACGACATTTTTTCTCGAACTGAACGCGCGTCCGCATCACCTCGTCTAGGTATCGGATCAATGCGTGAGTCACGGCGTTGGAACCACGGCGACGGTGCAGTCGTAATGATACAAGTCTCGTATTAAGCCAACTCAAATGTATAAGATACGACTTACGGTCATACGCAAACATCGATTACAAGTCGCGGATTGTCGAAATTCGACGGGAAGGATCTCGGGAGTCAACGGAACAGTACGGTCTAAGATACAGGTCTTACAAAGAGTATTTAAAAAGTTCTTAATTTTTTATTTTATCATTAACTATATTAATTGAGTCAATAATATGTGTGACTTAGAACTAATGAAACTACTGAGTTGACTACTCACTCCCACCTGGGACGGTGTTTTAAAATACCAACCAGGCATATCATTAATGCAGGTACTAGTGAGACCTCAGACGAATAGGCTTAGATTGTCTTATGCCACCATCTTTATGTTTTGGAGGATTTGACATAAACTAAAAACTCTACACTTTTACCATCTTGGGTATGTATATTGTGGCTTGTATAATTCTCATTTAGGCGGACACCACTTTTTAATTGTACTTTGACTGTTTGCAATATATTTATTAGTTTTTTTTATTTCTACCTCGTTTTAGTTCTGTTAAATTGAATTGCGCAACTCTTATTATTCATGTGTTGAATAAATATGAATCCAAACTAAGTCACACGTGTATTTTCATTTAGTTAACATCCGGGAACTCGGGATCGGAGTTTATGTATTCAGGTGTCGATTTTTAGGGTGTTACACCTGAATATCCCCAATCCTGAGTAATCAATATCCTTGCTTATCCAAACTTTCTCTGTAACCTTGGTGTCTAGTGTTGTAGATGGTGATTAATTCAAAATATAACATATAATGTTAACTGCTTCTGCCCATAAGCTTTTAAGTAACTTCGGATGCAACCGTATTCTCGCCCTCTCCAATAGAGTTATGTTCATCCTCTCTACGACCCCATTCTGTTTTGGGGTCACTAGAGTTGAGAAGTATCTTGTGATGCCTTATTTTAAGTAACTTCGCATGAATTCTGCCTTTTTGTACGCTGTACCATTATCTGACTTCAGACACTTAATCTATCTCACGATTTACTTTTTTACTTCCGCCTTCCATTTCTTGAATTGGCGAATACCTCAGACTTGTACTTCAAGAAATAAAAGAAAACCTTTCTCGAATAATCGTCTATGAAGCTCATGAAGTATCATGCTCTTCCTCTAGATAGTACTGTCACTGTCCCCCAAACATCAGAATGTATATAATCGAGCACCCCACTACTAGTATACATAGCAGTCTTGAATATTACTCTGCACTGCTTTCTATAGATATAATACTCACAAAAATTCATATTGCACACCTTAACTCTCTTGTTGGACATTTTTTTTGTCATGTTCTGTCGATTGACTTGATCGATCGAGCTTCGCTTGAGTAAACCACTAAGACTGGTAGTTTTAAGCAGTTGGATTTTCAGTAACTCAGGGCCTCTATAGCATATCTTATCTTGTTCAATTAAGACTCCTAAGGCTTATGGATGATCAACAAGGTATACCTATTAAGGTTGGGATATCTAAAGGTTTAAGGGTTATTTTGGTTTAAGGCCATGGTCACCAAGGCATTCGTTTACTTGTTCTTCACTTCCTCGATGCAGTCTTCATATGTCTTGGGTCTTCAACTTGCAAGGGCTCAACTGATTTCTTGACATAGACGCACATGATTGATAAATAAGGTGCATAATTCAGTACACTAATACACACAAGTTCACTATCACCCTATAAACTAGTTGCTTGATTGATATATCTTTTGTAGTTTATGTGATTAGACCTACTTTGGCTTGAAAGCTTTAGTGTTAATTCACCTTCTCAGTTTTAATTAGTAAATTGTGAAGTAGGCAAATAGATTTTAATTCCTAATCACCCCCTCCCCCCTTCTAGGACTTAGCCATAATTATATAGATCTGTCAAACTTTCACATGCATTGTGGTAGGCAAACCATGTAATTTCAATTAGTATCAAAGTGGATTGCTCTTCAAGGACTTAACCATCCAAAGTAAAATCCGATAAAGGGCTTTAAAATTATATCTACCTAAGAGGAGTCTGCCGTCACATGACCACCTAATTTTGATGGGTCTAACTATACCTATTAGAATACTAGAATGAGGGTTTTCTTGAAATCCCTTAATCCCATGGTTTGTGTACTTGTCGAATAGGGATAGACTGTGCCAATAAAACAGGCCGTGGTTAACGATGGAACCATTAGCACTCCCAAGGACCAATCCAAATAGAGTGCGGATGAGAGAGCTTGGTATACTTATGATACCAAAGCTCTCAATGTTATTTATTGTGCGGTTTCCTTCGACGAATTTAAACGAATTTGTATTTATAAAATAGGTAATGAAGTGTTTGACACATTGAAAATCACCCATAAGGAAACTAGCATGGTAAAAAGGTCGAAGCTTCAATTCTTAATGGCCCAATTTGAAAACATAAAAATGAAAGAGTAAAACTTTCATTAAATCTTATAGTAAATTGAATGATATTTGCACCTCCATGTGGGGTTTAGGTGAGAAACTCCTAGAATGGTGTATATATAGGAAAATACTTAGATCTATTCTAAATATATTCACTCCTGAAGTAACTTCAATAGAAGAGTGTAAAAACATTGATGAGATGAAAGTAGAAGAACTCTTAAGTTCCCTACAAAGATATGAACTAAACTTTAAGACCCCCTATAGTAAGAAGAAATTAGTCGTCCTTAAAACTTCATATAGGCATTCACTTAAGTATAAGAGTATTGAATTTATAAGTGATAGTGATGATAAGGATGGGGAAAAAGAATTATTTTTTAAAAATTATAAATTCTTCAAGTTAAGTAGTGGAAAAAGTTATGACATAAAGGGTAAATTGGTTGAACCTATGTGTAGAGGTTTTTTTTTTAAAATCAAGTATAACTCAATGTTCCAACTGTGAGGGGTCATAAACATGATGCATATGTATGCACTTACAAAGTAAGATTTAAACGTATAACTATAACAACAACATAGGATGATACGGAGGAGTTCGAATCATATTCAGGAGACTCTTTTAGTAATGAAGACCTTGAACACTAACATATTCTGACAGCCTTCACCACGATGTCCCTCCCTAGAGACTTGAGAGACCATAGCACCTCAGATATGTGACTTTAGAAGGTCTCTATGGGCTTAATAGTCATATCCAAAGAGTTTAATCTCATTGAGTGAGCCCTATAGGTAAATTAGATAAATTTAGCCTCATTTGTGCTTGATAGGTAAATTCAAGGATATATAACCTCATTTTATTTTTGATAGTTTAGCTTTAAAGTTGTTTGATTTAAATATCATATGTTTATTATTAGACTATCATTGGTCATTATTATTCAAAATTGTATATATTTTTTAATGATCATAATAAGCATACTCCTTGCTTTTAATGTAATATGCACCCTTACATTCCCTTGTTAGTATATATGTATTGAAAAATCCATGATTTATTTAACTTTTCATTTTCTATGCTTAATTAATATATGTATGGAATTATCTTTTTGTCAAATATTGATAAAAAGGAAGAGAAACATCAAGGCCCACCAAAAGTTTGTTGTTATAGGGAATTGATGAAAATAGGAGAGCAATTATGGGAGAGAAATATAAGAGTTTACATGTATCAAGTCTTATATTTTAATTTGTAAATCATTGTAATATTAAACATATAATATTTTTATTGTTATGGTTTGTCACTGGTATGGACCATGATAAGGTCTAGGTTAGATTTTTATTACATAATTGACAAAAGGGGAGATTGTTAGTACACTTATTTATGTACTTGTTTTGATAATCATATGGGTTTATGTGTCATATAGACGGTTGAGTCCTTAGAAGATGAAAATCGAAGACACAAGAGGACATGAAGCATCAAGTAGTGAAGAATAGGTAAATAAGGTGCTTTGGTGGCCCTAACCTTAGAACCAAAATAGCCTTAATCTCAAGATGATCCTAACCATTATTGATAAACCTTGATTAATCATTACATAACTTTAGGATTCTAATTGGAACATGATAAGTTAGGCTAAAAGATGTGCTAAGCTGATGTAAACACATTGCCCAAAATAGCAACTTTCGAGTGGTCATCGATCCCATTGACAATCTGTCGATGAGTCTCGATGTCATCGAAAAACCACCCAATTTGATTGAAGAAACAGTCTAGCAACCACATAGAAAATTCTTTAATTTTCTTAATAGGAACAAATGATGATTTAATCCTATCAAAGGACCTTCGATCCCATCAAATGGCTTTTGGATCCTATCGACGGAGCTGTTAACCATTCATTTTACAGCCATTACAGAATGAATTCTATAAAATCCTAACCATGTACATGTAACCAACGATAAGAAATCCTAAACTAGGAACGAGACCACTACTCGGTTAGTCATTGAGTAGGGTGGAACCTGGACTCAATGGATTGATTCAGTGGCTCAAGAAAATATTTTTTTAATAGTACATAATATTAGCGGTTTTATAAAGTACCGAGTAACTTTGTGTAGCCCATCGAGATGCATGTGTTTTATCCATGCCATCCATCCTTTTTCCCACTCATTTTAGGGCATGATTCCAAAATTGAAGCATATCCAAAGCTCAAGTGGACCACACCACAGGAAACAGTGGGAATTGAATGCCTACCATTGAAAACTTCCTGGGGGCCACAGAAGTTTTGGATCAAGCTGATATTCGTATTTTCCCTTCATCCACTTTTATGTGACCTTATGAATAGGTTGGATGACAAATTAACATTACTATGGGCCCTAGGAAGGTTTCAACATTGGACATCATTATCCCCACTGTTTCCTATGGTGTGGTCCACTTAAGCCTCGGATATAATTCAATTTTGGGGTTATGCCCTAAAATGAACTGATATAACATATATACAGTGTGGATAAAGCACAAACATCATAGTGGACCCCATAGAGTTTACTTAATACACAATTGGGTGCCCCGATCCATGGTGATCCAACCATCAAAAGCGGGTTCAACCCAACCGACCCATGACCGACCCGACATTTGGTTGGGCTTGGGTAGGATGTATTGGGTTCGGTCTCGGGCTTATGCTATACAAACACCAATCCGATAAAACTTAGGTCAGGCTCAGGGTGAGGTCTTGGGTTGCCTGACCCAACCAAAACCATTGATATATAAGTTACTTATAAGTTATAATTGAGTGTGGACCGTCTATGTTGAAGGCACAACAAATTCCATGTGTCATCGGGTTTCATTGGTCCATGCTATTTCCGATGACTCAAGCTAACAAGACATGACAGATCTCTCTCTCCCCCGATAGATTGCATGCTGCACAATACAACTTTTAAAGGAGTAGTTGTCCTATCTTTTAGCTTGTTTGTTTGGAAAAAAATGAAGTTATTTATGATAAATAGCTACAAATATAATAAATAAAATCATAGGTATATATATATATATAAGACGTGTATTGAAAATATAATAGACTAATATAATAACGAAAATATTAGCATGTATCAACCCGACCAACCCCACCGAGCCTGCTTGGGTTGGGCTTTTTTTTTTTTTTTTGTTAGCTTGTTAGTACACCCATTGTCAGTTCACACTTCACTATTAGCCACCCCCCAGTAGGAAATCCATACCAATACCTCAGTGTTGAAACGAGGTATCTTTCACTCAGTCTGCCACTTGAGCTATGGATCAGGGTGTCGCTTGGGTTGGGCTTGGGTTAAGAATTCCTTACCAATGTTGGGTTGAATTGGGTTAGGATTGAGGTATAGGAACCTTTGGTTGGGCTAGGGTTGAGCACCAACCCGTCCCGACCCAACCCGCCAGACTTTCAGCCCTAGGTAAGACCCCGTAGCTTGATAACCTAGTAAATGACCAGGCCGAGTTGACTCAATTGAGTCACGAATTATGAGAAGATGGTCTACAGAGCCAGTTTGGTCAGTGCTGAAAAGAGCCATAATTTAAAGTGAACTGATGTACTTTTCCTAAGTACAAAAGAAACGGTGCCCCTCTCACTTAGGGAGGGCACAGATATCAATCCTCTTCTTTAAAGCAGGCTACTTTCTTCTTACTTTTTCACTACTTTGAAAAGGTGGTGTGACTCACTTCCCTTTTTATGTGGATCGGATATACATTTTTACCATACCATCCGAACTTTTGGGTTGGCGAATATCTTCAAAATTACTACGATCATCCATTCCTAACCATCTAATTAATGATAAGAAATGGATGGTTAAAAATAAAATAATATCATCATCAGCTAAGACTTATCCCATCGGATGCCGATTGCCTGGTGTGACGCGCACCATCGACGTTGGTGGCGTGTCGATGTCACCAAGTTCTGTGGGCCCCACCTTGATTTGTGTATTATATGCCTGCCTCTATCCATTTCGCGAGATTATTTTAGAGCATAGCTTAAAATTGAGGCAGATTAAAAGCTCAAGTGGACTATACCAAGAAAGTAGTGGGGATTGAATGCCTACCATTGAAAACTTCTTGGGAGCCACAAAAGTTTTAGATCAAGCTAATATTTGTGTTTTCCCTTCATCTAGGTCTTTGTGGCCATAGAGCAGGTTGGATGGCAGGCCTTAAGAAGGTTTCAACCGTGGGAGCCATTGTCCCCACTGCTTTATGTGGTGGGGCACACTTGAGCTTTGGATTGGACTCATTTTTTGGGTTCATGCCCTGAAATGATCTCGCAAAATAGATGGATGAATATAACACATGCATCATGGTGGGGCTATAGAACTTGGTGACATCAACACACCACCTGGGATAGTGTTGGCACGCGCAATCCGCTTCCTATCCTATCTAGTTGGGTTGGCCACATAATTATATTCTTAAAATTCATTGTATCAAGGCCATATTTACTGTTAAACCATAGTTTAAATCTTTTCCTCCTTCCATTCAATGTCCCTCTGGATCTTTCCCTATCCCTTTTTGCTCCTTCAACTTAATCAACTCAATTGTTGAGGTCTTTTGTTTTTTGTTTTTTTTTCTAAATCTTTGTTGTACATGACAAAACTATCTCAATCTATTCCCCAACAACTTATTAGCTAACAGCGCTTAGTCATAAGTTCTCTATTACATTCATTTCTGATTTTATCATCTTACAGAATAAACTAAGATGGTGTGGTAATCATATAAAACTCCAGAGGTACATCTCCACTTCATCACTCTAGTTTTATAAGCAACGCTTCTCTCCATATCTTTGCTTGTAAATTATCAACTCGAGATATTGAAATGGTCATTTTGGGCTATTTTCTATTCAGCAATTTTAACTAATTCCACATTTCAATTCCAATTATTATTAAAAATCATATGGTTAATATTATTTTCTAAATGCAATTTTCTAGTAAAGCTCCATCCATGGTTGGGTCAGCAAGTTGGATTACAACAATGCTATATACAAGATTGAAGAGTCACCACTATTTTTAAGTGATGTAGAACTAACAATGGAGTATTAGCCCCTCTGAAACACACACCCAAAACACTCCAAATTTTTTTAAAAAAAGGAGGGTGGGGGGGGGCCTTGAATGGTCTCACCAGATGGAGGAATCTGGCATCTTGAAAAAAACGCCCAAGTTGGTGTTCTACAAGAAATGGAAAAGGGCTTCAGCTATATTAATAGTTTAACCCCCACCATCAGATTTGTCTGAAAATTAGGGGACAGATGTTTGCAATTTGGCATGGCCCCTACACAAGCACTTGAATGCACAAAAGACAACCGCTGTGGTACTTCCACTCCACTCCCTTCCCTTTAGATTCCCACTCTGTGAATTGCACCATTATTTTACCTTTTACAGTACATCAGACATATCTACATACATATATACATTGATCCAATGCATGCATCTCAATGTCTATGTATATGCATATATTGCTTACATGTATGAATGCATAGCCTCAGATTCATTATCATTTCTTCACACACATACACATAGTCCCATGTGCATAAATCCATTGTCTATATATAGACCACTTTCAAACTATATCTGGCATAAGGAAGAACTTAAAAGATTCAATTAGTTTTGTCTGTGTTCCCATTTCCATGGCTCCTGTTCCATGCCTTGCTACTCCCACCTTCGCCCACCTCGACGACGTTCAAGAGCTGAGAAAAGCTCAGCCAACGATGGTCCCAGATAGGTATGTCAGGGACATGGGGGAGAGGCCAACACTGGCTACAGGTCCAACTTCAATGCAAATACCAGTAATCGACATGTGGAAGCTAGCCCATGGCACCCAAGAGCAATCACAGAGAGAAATCTCGAAGCTGGCGGCAGCTTGTGAGGAATGGGGCTTCTTTCAGGTAAATGCTACTTTTGTAGCTCATCAATGATCTATTAGCATCATCATCATGGTTCATGTTCTTGAAGATTGATTTTTATTTTTTATTTTTATTTTTCATCATAGGTTGTCAACCATGGTATAGAAACACAGATGCTAGAGAGTATAGAGAAGGTGGCCATGGAGTTCTTTATGTTGCCTTTGGAAGAGAAAGACAAGTATCCTATGGCGCCAGGGACTGTCCAGGGATATGGGCATGCCTTCATCTTTTCAGAGGACCAGAAGCTAGATTGGTGCAACATGCTGGCTCTAGGAGTAGAGCCTCCCTTCATAAGAAACCCCAAGCTCTGGCCAACAAAGCCAGCTAAGTTCAGGTATGTTGATGTATATATCTCATTATGAATGTATTACCATATTGGATATTAATTGAATTGCATTGTTGGGTTTTGTATTTGGTTTCAGTGAGACTTTGGAGAGGTATTCAATGAAGATAAGGAAGCTATGCCAGGAACTTCTGAGATACATTGCCAAGTCCCTTGGCTTGAAACAGGACACATTCAACAAGATGTTCGGGGTGGCTGTGCAGGCAGCGAGGATGAATTACTACCCCCCATGCTCGAGACCCGACCTCGTTTTGGGCCTGAGCCCCCACTCAGATGGAAGTGCTCTAACAGTGTTGCAGCAGGACAATGGTTCAGTAGGCCTACAAATACTAAAGGATGGAACATGGGTGCCAGTCCACCCCATCCCCAATGCGCTCGTCGTCAATATCGGAGACACAATAGAAGTAAGACAGCTCCCATATATCATCATCATCAGTAACATTTTTTTATTAGTGCTTTTGTTCCACTCTCTTAAGAAAATTGGCTAATGGGAAACTCAAAATCATGTATACAGGTTCTTACAAATGGAAAATACCAGAGCGTGGAGCACAGAGCAGTGACGAACAAGGACAAGAGTCGGCTTTCAGTTGTCACATTCTATGCTCCTAGCTATGAAATTGAGCTTGGACCACTGCCTGAATTCATCAACGAAAACCGCCCATGCATGTATGGAAGGTACAACCATGGAGAGTACAGCCAGCACTACACGACCAACAAGCTACAAGGGAAGAAATCACTAGATTTTGCCAAGATACCCACCAAAGTCTCGTCTTAGATCCGACGAATGCTTGAACTATGGAATTCCACTCTTATATGTACACAAATATCTAAAGTGCTTAGTTCCTCAGTCATGTGATTGGAATAAAGTGCTTCTAACAGTGATGTTTGTTTGTTGGGGCTACTGTTCATGGACTCTTCTCCTACTATTGTCTAGGACTTGTTGTAAGATACGTAATCAATGTATGTTTCTGGGGTTTACTGATTATTGAAGAACTCTTCCCATGTCACTTTGGAATGGTGGAATATTGATGAGAAATAATAATACTCTTTTTAGTCTCTAATTGAATCTAAGAAGACAAAAAAGAAAGAAAGAGAATCAAACTCAAACACATCACTTTTCCTATTTCATGTCATTGAGATTCCTGAAATGGCATGACGCACACAATCATGGAGCAGAACCCATTTGCACCACTAACCATTCAACGGCTCTAAAAACCAACAAAAAATGGACACAATCATCAGTCAGGAACTGCCACGCCCATTAGTTTATGGGGGAGCTTTTGCAAGTGGACAGAAGGGCCCAGGGATCCTATAATCACAAGGAGCCAAAGTAATTGGTGATGAAAGCAGCACTAGCAATGCAACTTGTTGGGACTTTGATGATGCTATAACTGAAAAAGACAATCAGCAAATAAATGGGGTTTGTCATTGTACTGTTGTTTTTCATTACCAGTGCAGCACTTGTGACATCAGATTTGAAGAGAAACTGAAGACAGCAAAGCATCTCAGTAGCACAGACCCACAGGTTTGGAGACTGAGGGAGAAATATCATTAGAGCCGTCTAATTATGCGAAATGGTGATTAAAAAAAAAAACAAGAAGAAGAAGAAACAAATTGTTGCGCGGACTGGCCCGCTCATGTCAACAAACAACAAATGTAATGCTGCTGGCCATGTTGTTATAATCCAATGGGTGGGCCATCCCTCTCTCTAGAATCAGAGACCTAATATTTTGTTTTTTTAATGATGACAGTGTGTCCCTGACCCTTTTGAAGGCGAGACTACGCAATCACCCAAAAACCACATGCATCAGGTAAAGCACTCAGATACCTCTAATAATGTGGAGCTGGTTCATAGCTTTTCCTCAGAAACTGCAGGCATACATTTCACTCAAAGGTGTTAAAATCAATTTCTAAGGCAGAGGAGACAAGGTGAACGCCCAAGGTGATCCTGCAATCTTATCTGAAAACTGGGTTCTGAAACATACAACAGAAGGAAAATTTGGAATACATGGTTTTCCATTTCCTGAAGATTTGAGGTTACTATTCCATATCTGCATTTTAGTTTGCTACCATCTGAACACAACCAAAAAAATGTTGAAATTCTTCTAAATCTGCATTACATTTATCCAAGGGAAATATTATATTTTATGACCCAGTAAGTTTCACTGTTGATGAACTTTGTCACTGTACACTATAAGATAAGACGTTAATGGAAAGCAGGCCCTGGTCTGATCCCACCTCTTAAAAGTCAATACAAGGAAGGCGAAATTCCCCCATAACTGTGTCTTGATCAACCAGCAATAAGAGAATGTTGCGCTGTTGTTGTCGTTGATTTTCCTCTTCTTATTATTATTATTTGTTGTTGGCCGTAATACTACTGCTCCTATTATTGAGTTCCACATTTGCACTGTGAGACATGTGAATGACCTCTGACCTGTGCAAAAGGTTGGCCCCACCATGAAGATCACCTAGCTCAGAAGTCAGCCATTCCACACATCAGGTGGGCCACAAAGTGTATGGGAATAAGATTTGTGAACATTGTTTTCTACCGTGTAGCTGACCTGATGGGTGATCCGGCCTGAGTTTTGCATTAGGTGTTCGTGGTGAACCATATTTTCAGTATGGGTTGGATGTTATGCACATGTGACCCATTACTAATTACGTGCTAGTTGGAGAAAATCTTTATCAATTAACACGCAACCAGTTGCGTGCAAGACATCATCATCATCATATCTTCATTCCTCTAGGAAAATATGACTCTTTTTTCCCATCATTTGATCAGTCTTAAGTTAGGGGAAGTAAAAAATAAACATAGCATAAACCAAAGATAATTATTTTTAAAAAGCCATGAATCTTTCGTAAACTCCAACATGGGGTTTGCCTAACATAATCAACATTCAAGAAAATATCTGAATTAATTGAAAATTCACTTACAGCAGTTAGTACAAAACAGTCATTTCACAACGAAATCACCCAAACAGCAACAGTAATATTCATGTTCAAGACTCTAAAGCACCAATCACCTTTATAGTGGACAAAAACCAACCCATACAAAACAGAAAAAAGCCTGACATAGGAACCCAAATTGGGTTTGAGAGTATGAAATCATGATCCCAGGTGAAACACTAAAACAGTTAATAATTAAAAACATCTTGACTATGACACCCACTAAGGAAAAAAAAAACAAGTCAGTTAAGTTAGGATGCTATTACCATCACTAATTGGGCATTGCCCACAAACATGACCTCAACACCTACCTAACTGAACGGTGATATATTAGCAGCAAGTGGGCCACAGACTGAAGGTGGAGAGAGAATGGTGAAGAAAAAGAGAGCAAAGCCAATAAATGGCTCAATGATACATTAAAATAAGACGGAAAAGTGGAAGGGGGGCCAGGAGACTGAGAAAAGGAAAAGAAAAGAGAATTCACCAAGCGTCCCCCTCCCCCAATGAATCTGAAGTAAGATGGTTGTGGAGAGACCCATCATAGGGTCATCATCAACATATGTACAAGCAACCCAGAGATTTTCAACTCAAATTCCCCGCCAATTCAATGAATCTTCTACTGACACAGATTCAACGATATATTCAATAGATCCATGCTTACATTACTGTTATGGTTGCTCCAATGCAACTCAGGAATCAACCTTTTGGTTTGAATATGAACAAAATACCACTAAAAGATGGCACCACCATCCACAAATTCAAGCTGGAGATTGGGAGTTATTTTTGCCTTTGTCAGCTCCAGAGGCAAGGTTTCAGGCATCATTAGTGCAACTGGGTTGGATTGACTACCTTGACAGAGATTTCTTGTGGGATCAAAATTCCTAAGAAAGATTTCGTGTGAGATTGACATTCCAGCCTAAAGGAATGTTGACCAACTGTTACCAGAGATTTCGTGTGAAACTGATCTAGCTTTATGGAATGTGGATCGGTTATTTTTCAGTTGTAGCGTTCTATAGCAATTGAGGGAGTTTAAGCGACTAAATGAATGGCTTCCTTCATTGGTTTCTCAAATTAATGATGAGAGAACCCACTATCCTCTGAGCTTGCAAAACCATGATGTGACTTCTCAAATCCTTGAAATTTGAGATTTCTGCCTAATCTTTCCACTAGGGTTTGTTTACGAGCAGCCACCACTAATTGTAGTTCTATCTTATTCAATTAACAAAAATCTTCATTCTCAGATCAAATTCTAAAATGCCATTGCCTCTTTGAAGCTGAAGATTTTTATTTATTTTTGAAAGGTAATGAGATTTTATTAGGAAAAAGAATGCCCAAACTGCTAGAGAGCACTAAAAAGGCAGAAACCCAATCAAGAAAGAAATACACCCATCAAACGCCTCTAAGCATGAAAACCTACTGACCCACTATGGTTCCCAAAACATCAGTTATTACGTTCTCCCAAAAGAGCCTAAAAGCCAGCCAACAAAGCTAACCTCCACTCACCCTTCCTTTCCTTCCAAGCCTGCCCCCATGCCACGCAAGACCCAAGTCCCCTATGGTCCCCGGCATCACCCAAGACACAGTGAAGAGGTTGAAATATCTCTGCTACACTTCTCTAGCGAAAGGGCAATGGATGAATAAGATTTAAGCATGCTCCCAACAACACAAGCTAAAGAGGTCCCAGTGATGATCTTGTATAAATCAATGTCACATGCATTCTTCCAAGTGAGATTTGTATTGCATTCTTGAAAAAGCCACCAACATGCATACGGATTCCTGGCCAGCACATCAGGATTCTTCTGCCAGCTGAATCTTGTTTGAATCCAACCATTTAAGCACCTAAACACAGACTACTCTCACCATAAACTTCTTAACCAGATTTTCATATTAAAGAAAGATGAAGCAAAGGCACTTTAAAACATAAAATAACTTTTGCTTAAATAATTGCTTTTACAAAAGTAAAGCAGCTAGGACAAAAGAGAAGAAAAAAGAAATTAACTTTCTTTTTTGCTTTTCTTTCTCTCGATTTTTATAAACATTAATAACTTCAAATGTTTAGCTGTGAGCCATTTATGGTGCGAGGAACAATTGATGTTTAAGGAATAGTAGATTGCCGGCTACAGTTGTGGTGGGAAGGGTGAAGCCGGATGTATTGGGGTAGGCTTCAAGTTTAAAGGCAGTAGATTTTTATAATTTGTTATCTGTTTTGGGGTGTATGGCTCTTCCTGCCTGTGGCTTTTCTCTTGGCAGTTTTTCTCAAAATAAGCTCATTACCTTCTTTTTTCTTTTTTAATGCAAACACTTAGCTAGGACAATGCTACAACTGACTGTGGTGATGATTTAAAATTTTAAATTTTTGCTAGAAGTTTACCGTCGTTTATTTATTTATTTATTTTTATTTGTAGAATAATTTTTTAATTAAATAAAATATATGGCTCCAAACATCCAAACAATAACCGGGTACAACATCAACAGAAAAGGGTTATCTATAGCAATGCTCCACAAAAGTCCACTTTAGGCGTATAATGAGGCAAAAGCTATTGTTGGCATTAGGGTTGTACATCGAGCCGAGTTGAGTTGAGGTGGGCCAAGATTGGCTTGACTCGTCCGTGCTTTCCTCGAGCTTGAGCTCAAGCTCGGCCTCGAGCTTACCATTGGAGCTTGGCTTGTTTGTCAAACCTTTCGAGTCAAGCTCAAGGTGAGCTAGTGGATCGAGGCGAGGCGAGGTGAGCTTGCCTCGAATCGAGTCAAGCCTACTCCCAACTCCACTCGACCCACCACCCAACCTGCTCCCATTCAACCCAGCAACACAACCCACACCTGATTCAACCCAGCCATCCAACCCAGCTGACCTAACCTACACCCAACCCAATTCTAAAATCAAATATTTAATTATTAATATATATATATATATATATATATATATATATATATATATATATATTAGATAGAATTATAGAGGTATCTTGTTGTTGGTGCAGATATTAGATAGAACCATAGAGGTATTTTGTTGTTGGTGCAGAGAGAGAGAGACTGTGAAGCTTGGGTGCGGCGAGTTGGGAAAGGATAAGAAAGGGATGGATGGGTAGACAAGGATTTAAGTTTTAACTTTTTTTATTTTTATAATATATATATAATATTCAAATAGAGCCAAGCTCGAGCTCGAGCTTCGAGGCAAGCCGAGTTCAAGTCGAGTCAAGATCCACCATGATCGAACTTGACTCATTTTCAGAGCGAGCTAGGTTATATGAAGTTTGGCTCGCCTCGAGTTGTCGTTCAAGCCGAGCTAGATCGAGTTGAGCTGAGCCACCTTATCCATGTACAGGCCCAGCTGACATCCTCATGTTTCATAGGCATAAGGAAGCAAGAAGCCAAGAAGATTACCCTTTATTATCAAAGAAATTTGTGATTACATTTATAAATTGAATAATTGTGTCAATTTTTTTTAGGAAGGTGACAGTCCTGTCAATTTTTAGGAAAGCCAGGAAGCTATCCAATATGCTCGACTAACCAAAGGAGTTGCATGTTAATCATTCTTTTACAGGGCCACTTTGCATCTCCCATGATGTATAATCATTTGGAGTTTCATTAAAATAATCATCAATTTCAAAAAACAAAAAAAAACAAAAAAAAAAAAAAAAAGAATAAAGAACAAGCACCGATTTAGGATGGTTGGTCACGGCAAATTTTGGACCATTGCCAACTGGATGGCCATATTAATGAACTGCACCAATTGAAAAGGGTACATGGATCATTGTCCAACTTTTAGAAGTATTTATGCACAGTATCATAGCACTCTATATACTTCTTTTCCTTACTTTTTTTCCCTTCTAGGAATGGAACCTTTATTAACTTATCCTCCATGAACTTAACCGTCTTGTGAAAAGACGTAATTCTTATGTAAGAACGCTGGTGTTTGGAGATCTCTAACCTCTTCCTGAACTTTTGGCGTCAAAATGATCTGAGCTAAAGACTAGACTCAGGTTTTTAATGACTTAGATACTGAAGCTTCGTCCATAACCAAGCCGCAAGGGAATAGCAGTTCGGCAAGCAATAGTAATTTCATCGACTAAAAACATGATAACACCAAATGAAGACCAGAACATTCAGGTTCTCATTTGAGACTGAAAACTTAGGTTTATAGCTGCTCAGATATGAAAACGACAATAGAAAACAATAAGGGTGCTTTGAATTGATTACAATAGGAAGAGTGAAAAGAGGGGAATGAGAAGCATGGTCCAGGGGTAACATGAGAGCAAGATGCGGTAGCAAACATGAAACTGCACTTCAACACGTTACATTGTTACTAAGTTTCATTCTCCAGAGAAGACAGGTGTTGGGGGTAGTTACTCGAACCCAGCTTGGAGATAAATGTACAAGGAAGAATTTTCCAGGTTCCAAGTAATACTATCAACTCTGTAATAGCAACAGTACTAGAAGCAGGTCATTCAGCATTTCTTTAATAGACTTGTAAAACTACTTTTGAAACATTGCCAGCATCTCCCCCTTTAAGCATAGCATGCTCTGTACAGCATCTTTCATTGACCGTCAATAGGTTGAATCAGGCCAAGTACCTGAACATGTTCGGGTTATCCTTATCCCTCTCCAGATAATCCCTAGTGATGAGATCTTCTATCCGCTTCTTGATTGCTTTAAAATCAGGCTGCACATACAATGCTTCAAGCTTAGTAATGGAGAACTGTCGGACATCAGGAAAGAATAAATACGTGCTGTCCTACAGTCTAAAACATGGACCTGTCATAGTAATGCTGTCAACAAAAGAAGGTATGAAGAGAATCATCCGGAACATGATAGGCTCAAGAGTGCATTTGCAACAACTGTTCTTTAGAACAGTCAAAAGAGTTCTCTTATTAGATTCCGCTGACTATAAGAGTGCTGCTAAGGAGACTCAGCCAAAGAAGACAGATTCCTGGCAGCAGGAGCATGTGTCATATACGTGTGTGAGATCCAGTCCATTCATCAGGTCAACACATGCAATTTGTAATTGGACATTTTGAATAGGCCACTGGCCTGCACTGAACATACATGTGTGACCCCATCAGGTGCAAGGAACTCAGTAAACGGTAACAGCCAGTCGTGTGACCATTACAATATGGCCCATAACGGTAGTTACAACCCTGTATGGTTAAAAAAAAAAAAAAGGTCAAAAGATAATGGAAAAAAAAAATTTCTGAAAATGCAAGGATACAAAATATGTATTATTTTCTGACTTGAACATGTATTTGATTGTGTTAGGGTCCATTCTTTGTAAGAATGTTGTCTAGGGCTGCTTGATAATATTAACCTGAGATTGAATCTAAAACAGCAAATCTCTCATATTAATGCAGGACAACTAACCACTTACTCTAAAAGCTCGAACTGATTGAGCATAGCGAATTAATCCCTTTATCTCATAGCCCAGGCCCCACATCGCATGGGTTAAGACCTTGGCCAAACCCCCCTCATGGGCCCCACTTCACATGGGTTTCGATTCACACGAGCCACCCGCCTCACACAAACCGCCCACCCCAAGTGTGCCCCTGCATCTCACAGGCAACCCCACTCAAGCCCAGTGTAAAAATGCCCATGCATTACTCATTTAGGGCCAGTTTGGCCGGACCGATCCCACGGTATTAGGAGGGATGGAATCGCGATATTCCGGGATATGCATGACGAGCCAAACAGACCCGGTGAACTTGTCCCGGAATATAAGCAATCCCACGGATCTTAAAACAATCCACTGACATCACCATCATTACCTTAAAATTGATCCCATCCCTTGGTTGGACGGATTGGAAGGTAAAATCCCGGGATATGCCAGGCGTGCCAAACAGACCCAGTGAACTTGTCCCGGGATATAGCAATCCTATGGATCTTAAACCAATCCATTGACACCACCATCATTACCTTAAAATCCATCCCATCCCTCCTAATCCCATGGGATTCGTCCGGCCAAACAGGCCCTTAAGCTCTACACATCTAATATCAATATACAATAATAATGTTGTCAAATCGCATATGCAATTGTATGCGATCAGCATATGCTGTTCGCATATGCAATCGCACAATCACATATGCCATGGCATATTTTTTTATAAAATGAAAAAAAAAAAAAAAATGAAAAAATTCTATTAGTACACATGATTGGATTGGGTTATTTTCCTTATCTCATTATAGTTTGAGTGTTTCATTAAGTTATATATTTAATTACTTATATTATATTATATAAATTTTAACAAAACAATCAAGCTACATTAAAAGGGAACAAATTATTATAAATTTCGAACAAAGAAATTTTACTGATAAATGGATAACTTGAAACAACTTACAAGTTATAACTTACAACTTAATTTACAAAAAGTAAGCACAACTTATAAAATAAAATAATAATAATAATAATAAACATACTTAAAATAATTGTAGAGAGATTAGAGTAAGAGTTTTAGAGCTTTGGAGTAAAGAATAGTGAAAATGGAGGGGATATGAGTGCCTATTTATAGGCAAAAGCTCTCCAAATTGAAAAGATAAAAAAATTAGAAAAAAATTGCTTCCACTCTGGCTATTAGGAAATATGCGATCGCATATTGGTCGCATATAGAAGTATGTCATGGCATACTTGCCAGGATCGCATATCCCATCATGGCGTATGTGATTTGACCATGCGGATATGCGATCGCATTTGACAACAATGTACAATAAAGATAGTGTCTACGTATTAGTAATGATGAGTTGATGACACAATTATAGGTCCATTATGTAAGCACTATTTAGGATCCGAACACAGGTCCAGCATGATTTAGTGGATTAGGGCCCGTTACAAATAAGTACAACCAGTGTTGTCATGCAATCGCATATGCTACTTGGAGAGCATGGACTGCACATGCCATAGCGATGATATATGTGGTTTGTTGTCCACAGGGCTTTATGCAGTTGTACAAAGAAGTCTGTGACTACATAAGCCATCATTATACAGATGTCATCACATACTTAGTATGTGATGCATAATGTCCCAACGGCCAAGTCCTTGTGGGCATGATCCATTAGATAGCGTAGACCACATCCCAAGGGTGTCATTATCCAAGGGGTAAAGGACCCACTCAAACAAAATTAGAAAATCGTTATGAAAATAAAGATAGGAAAACAAATATTCAATGTATTGCTAAATTGTTATAACAAGCTAGTGTTGCTTTCAACACCGTTGAATCGAAAAGCTTCAAAGAAATGGTTAAAGCAATAGGTGAATTTGGACCTAGCCTAAAACCACATTTGTATCATGAAGGGAAACCTGCTTGAAAACATAGGCCGAGTTCACTAGAAATTTTATCGTCATAATGGCAACAACTGTCATGCTTTACAGTAAAGTAAGGCCACAACGGAAAAAATGACTCATAGCAGCTGTAACGGTCCGTCATGGGGCCGACACAGGTCTTCTTCAAAAGAATTAGAGAGAGAGAGAGAAAGAGGTCGTAATTGTCGTTATAACCCATAGCATAATGATAACAGCGGTGGTATACCAGTCACTGTTACCGTTACAGAATACCTTGAAATAGGCATGGAAAACTTATGGATGTACTCTAATTGTTGATGAATTGATCGATAAATCCAGTTAGACATTAAATAACTTTCCCGTGAATTGTCCAACTAGGACTATGTTTTAAAGTCCATGGATGTATCGGCCCATTCACACAGGACTGAATATCTGTTTGAATTATTAGATGGTGTAGTTGGGGAATAGGAAAAGAATATATAGTCCAAGTTATCATAGACAACACAACCTCCTACCTAGCCATTTGTGGCATTTGTTTTGGAAAAAGTGACGTTGTTTATTTTGGACACCATGCACAGCACATTGTATAGATTTAATTTTAAAGGAATACATAGGATGTGTATTAAAGTGATTGCTAAGGCTACAAAAATAACTATATTTATATATAAGCATGCCCTTCTACACCATAATGTGAGAATTGTTACTTGCTTTGGGACCCCAATATGATTCACTCTGCTTCAGTTCATCAAATCACTCAATTGTGTTTTGAATCTTCTAATCCTCAAAATAATCTTACATCCAGTTTAAACATAGTTTCTAAGCCTCCTTCATTTTTTACATAAATGTAGGAAAAAAATGAAAAATTAAAATTTTCAAAATAGACCCTTAAAGGTCGTATTGCCCTATAACGGCGTATTGTCCCCATAAAAATGCCGATACAGGGCGTTGTATCTGCCCGTAATGGCTGATACGGGCCTATATGGCCCATTACTTCATAACAGACTAATTCACCCCCACTATCATGTAATCGGGTGACCCTTTCCTTTATGTAAACCATGTCCAATGCATGGACCGGCCTGATTCTTGACCTCCACAGTAGGAATCAACCACTCAAACAAGCATTGTGAAGAGTAATCCTCTCTATGGAAACCCTCTTTCAAGCTGTTTTGTAGCTTGTAGTCCACCTACGAAACACTCGGCCTTCCTGTGCTGGACTTGGGCCTATGTTGGACAACGCAGGCCAGGCTCGGACAGAGATTGGCCCGGCCTAGATCCGGCCATTGACATCCCTAAGGCAGTTGAATTTTCCATCTAAAGACAGCTCACACTGTACAGGTTGCTCAAGAGAACAATCACTACAGTTTATATATATATATATATATATATATATATATATATATATATATATATATATATATATATATATATATATATATATATATATATATATATATATATATATATATATATATATATATGTTTTTTAACACACACTCATGCTAGTGGAATTTCACCACCTATGGATACTCAAACCATTGACCGGGTGTTTTTTTTTTTTTTTTGAGAGAAGTGAATGTACTAAATACCTTGAACATGCGTCCAAGCTGCTCGACACATTCCATTACCAACTGTTGATGACCCAAAACCTTCCGACTCTTCATGATTCGCACAATTGAGGCATCAATGGCATATCGCCGGTCCTTATCAACATCTTCAATAACTTTCTTCTTCTCATCCACTGGTGGGAGAGGAATCTGCATTTTGAAATGGATCATTTTATCTCTAGAGTCAAATTCGATCGATCAAATAGCAAACGTGCAGAGAAATGACAGCATCCAAAGTATTTTGAAACAAGCCCAGACCTTTATCCTCCTCATCTTATCAGTGAACTTGGAATTGAACTCAAAATAGTCAGTCGGAGAGATTGTTTTTGTATTTGGCTCCTTCGTAAGAATCTTGTATTTCGCACATGACAAAGAATGGAGCAATCTAACTATGTCATCATCTGTCAAGTTTAACTGAGTCATGATCTCTGAATAACTCAATCTATCTGAAGCATTGAACAGTAGCAGTGCAGAGGCCTGTAAACAAGAACATAAAAGCCCAATAATATACTTACGGCCCGTGAATCCAACCAAACAGCTCAACCATTTGATACAAGCATGGCCAAGCACTTACCTGATAAGTTGTCACTATCAACTCCATAGTTTTGGGTTCAAACTTGCCATTGATGTTACAAGTACCCAAAGAGTATATCCACGTAAGTTTTCTATGTTTTGTTTTAGTTTGATAGAACTGCTTGAAAACTTCTACGCATTTAACCTGAAATGAAATTGCAGAGTCACCTTCTTGCTATAGAAACTAAAGTCACTTAAGGTTGAATAGTTGAGAAACACAAAGGTAAATGTTTACCATCTCCGCAGGGAGATTGAGATCAAATGATTTGTAACTTGGCCAGAATCCAGTAGTTAGGACAGTGACTGTCAAGTCGATTCCGGGATTTGCTTGCTGGTTACTGTTAAGGTATTCCTCAAAACTGGCTTGGTTTTCCCTGGCTAATGTCAAATCCGTGACCTGAATGAAGTGGCATGAATACCAATTAATGCTCAGATTATATTTACAATTTAAAATTTTTATTTTTATTTTTATTTAAAAAAAAAAGAGTTCTTTTTTTATCCCTTTTCGAATCGCACACGAGAGTTCTGTTTCAATCACGATAACTCAGAAAACAGACCATTCCCTCCATCTTTGAGGTGAACTGCCCACCACACTGTTGCTTCAGCTTCGTTAAAATACTCCTCTCATGGTCATCATTGGCACTTTTGTCAAATAGGAGACGGCGTGCAAGCTTCTTCCTGCAAATTAGTTGGCTGATGATATCACCAACAGACAATATATATATAATTTTAAAGGCAGCATATGGTACAATTGGCAGGATTCACAAAGATAGACTGAAAGTAGAATCCCGCCATGCTCAGCAAAAGGGAACCTTACCTATAGAATTCTGCGAAAAGGTCTTTATCGCTAATATATGCAAGCAGTTTTACTACCTGCAGAAAATAAAGAATTCAGCAGGAAAAAGGAAAGCATCCGAAGAAATAAAACATTAACAAATGCCAACCATGAAAAATTTAAAAAAAAAAATAAAAATGAAAGAGGGGTTACTTTTTCAAGTGTCTCCTCAATGGCTTCATCACTTAATTTCTCGCTCCCACCCTTTTTCAGGATATTATCACAAAAAGTAGCCAGCAATTCTGCACTGGAGCTGCCTGCAACGCCCTTATTGCAGAATACCTCAAAAGCCTCTTTTAATGCCTGTTGAAAGCAAACAGAAACTTTTTTTTAATAATTAGATAATCAGAACCAGATAATCAATGTCATCCGTTCAACCAGAACAACTGCAATAAATACCTTGTGGAAAAGTGAGTGGTTCATGAAACAGTCATTCACATACACCAAGTACTTGTCATGCAGCTCAATAACTTTCCTAACAAAAACCTGGAGACCAGCAAACATTTCAAATTCCAGCAATGCCAACTAATTCAATCATGACTCAGCATGACAGTTATAAGAATTACCTGTTCTTGCAAGCCAACGATATCCTTTTTCTCAGCCTGTGAAGAATATAATAGTCAGCAATACTTCTTTCCAATCACGAAAGTCGTACATCTAGCTGATATACGGCCCACTGATATATGTATCATGGCACATGATCATGTGCCACACAGAATTGAATCTAAAAAGAAAAAAAATCAGTAAACACCACAGCATCAGTGTTGTCAAAATCCTACGATTTACGATTTGAGTTGAATCTTAAGCAAAACGATTTGAATCCCACCTTTGAATCTCTTTTTATATGAATCCTGCAATTTTATGATTTCAATCCTACGATTTACCATTCAAATTCCAACTTAGGATTCAAAGTATACTTGTTTTCTTCCATTTTAAGCTTTGTTTGGCTTTCATTTTTATGTTTTTAAATTGGTGGGGGCTTTAAGAATCATTTAGAAAGGGAAAAAAAAAAATCGTTTACAAAAGAAAATTTTTTTTTTTTTTTTTTTTGTAATAAGAGATTAAATTATATTTTTTTTCCTTTGATGTTAAATCATAGAGCTTTTCTTTTTATGATATCTTACTTCTTAACTGGTCGAAACACCAAATTGATGTATGACTTATTTGGAATGTTTTTATGGATGGTAAAGATCTTGTTGACGTACATGTAGTGTTATGATTTATGATGGTTAGAAATCCAAATAGCTTATTTCGTCAGTCCACATAATCAAATGCCGCTTTTCCAATGTGATTATGCATTCAAGAAAGGTAACAAGAACATAAATTATTGAAGGATCCTTCTATGTTTTTAAGGAAAAATTCCTGACAGAAAAAAAAAAAAAAAAAAAAAAAAAAAAAAAAAAAAATGAAAAGAAAGAAAAACATAAAGTAAAGAAAGGAAAAATCCTTAAACACTATCATGACATGGTGTTACTTAATACAAATTGATTGCAAAAGGATGATTGCAGAGTTTTTAATTTTTCTGATTTATTTATATTTTCATATTTTTAAGAAAATCATAAAACCTTTTACAATTTACGAAATGCTTTGTGATTCAATACAATCCAACCCCTATTACGATTTGGGATACAATATTGATTTTGACAAAATTGCACAGCATCTAGTAGATATTCAAACTTGAGTTTTCTCAAAGTTCAGTTTTCACTTCAATTCGAGCTTTGATTCAAACTTTGGACCATCGACTAATCCTTCCTCACACAGTTTAGCCATCATCCTACTAAGAGCTTCTACTACTACAAATAAAGATGGAGTCAAAGAGTCTACCTAACGGAGACCCCCTTCATCCTCAAACGAATCCCTCAGGAGAACCATTAATCAATGCTGAGAAGAATGCTGATCGTAAGCATTTTCACATCCACTTCCTCCACTTCACTCCAAAAGAAATTCTCCACAAATGTAGTTAAGGAAATCCCAATCCACGTGATCACATACGCCTTTTAGATCTCAAGCTTGTAAAGAACTCTTGGTCTACCCTCCCTGTCTATTGTCTATGCATTCATGAGTAATGAGCACCCTATCTAGATATTTTCCTTCCTGGACCAATGCCCCCTGTGGACTTAAGATCACAGCCCCCAAGACCCTTCACAGCCCAGTTGCAAGAATTATCACCAAGATTTTTTAGGGGAAAAATTCTTTCAACCTTCTTTCTTAGAGATCAAGGCAACAAATAAGAGGCCCACAGATAACTTTTCCTTCTAGTAAAGTTGGAAACAAAACTCATGATTCCATCGTTTAACACCACCACCTTTACCTCATCCTCCCCATTTGAGAGCTCCAACCAGCCCACCTCCTACTTGGAGGTTTGGTTAAAAGATTATCAAGCTTTGGCCTAACCTGCTTTTGTCACCAAGTCCGCATAAAATTTCACATTGCTTCTCAAAATCTCTAATCACCCTTCTAACTAGGTGTTGCTCCTGCTTCAAATCCCCATTTCAGCCTCTCACTCCCGCTTCCAAATTATTTATACTTGTTGACATTTTGAAAGAGACACTTCTCAGCTCCTGCACCCAAATCTGCTGCTTTACGTTCACATTTCGTGCAAATATAGTTTATGATATTTCCTGCAGGAGTAAACTAAACTTATTCTGCATATCAGATCTGTTGCTTCTACATGGGACTTGGGAGGTTTCCGGAAACCCCTCTATCATGTGAAATTATGGAATTTCCCTTCTCGATATCATTTCCCCAAAGGTTAAGTTCATTTCCCATTCGCATTGTCAATCCATCTGCTGGAAAGCTATATATTTCACGTGCTGAGGCAGACATTTTAATTTGAAAAAGCCAAGCCTGATCAATGGAGATTCCACCCCTCTTTTGTTTTTTATTTTTCCTTCCTTTTTTTTTTTTTTTTTTTATGAATGGGTGATTTTATTTATCAAAGAAAGACAATATCCATTAACAAAACCAAGAAAAGTATACAATGGACCGCACAGAGGCATGACAAAAGGAGAAGCCAAAAAATTGGCAAATGGCGTTAGCATGGTACAAAAATTCACGCTATCCCAACTTAGCCTTGCAATCCTTCCCCGTGCCAATTCCCTTCACTTTCCCACAATATCACATCCCAGCTCGTGTAAAACTGGTTCTGCTGGATTCCCCTTGACTGACTACCTAATGTGGTCCAATCCACAATCAGCCTGAAAATTCTGTTCGACACTGTCACTAAAGAACACTCTTTTTCCCTTTGAATATATGATCACTTCTCCTTCCATAGGAACCATACTGTTGCTTGAAGCGCATACAACCAATCATCCTTCCCACTGGCTTCCACTTGATTCCTTTCCACCCTGAGCAGAGCTCCCCAACTGTCATTGTATCGACTCAATTCACCCCATAGTTTCTGAACATTGGCATAGTAACATGTGAGCAGCTCTCCTCTGCTTCTCTGCACACTGGACATCTATTAAGCATTTGAATCCCTCTTCTCCACAGTTTATCAATGGGTGGAATGCTGTCTGCATGCTTCCTAATGCAGGATGTTTACTTTCATGGGAGTCTTCCAGCCCAATCTGCTGAAGAAGCCAAAACCACCAACAATATGCTGCTCTTGGATGCCTTCTGTCTAACCTGACTGTAAATTTCCTACTAGGATCTAACGTCCATACCCTTTTATCACTCTCCTCCTCGCATGTGCTCCCATCTGTCACTATCAACAGGGACCAGTGATCCATGGATCATCAAACACGATGCTCCATACTCAATGTCATTCCTGATCTCCATGTTGTCCCCCATTATTGTTCATCCTATGACACTTGCCCTACTCATTTCCTCCTCCCAAACCATCCTAATACTCCTGCATAAGTCCTCAACCCACAGCATAATTTCGGTGGGGTTCTGTTGCTCCTACAAATCTTCATTCTCATGAAAAGGGCCATTTCTCAGTTCGGAGTTCTCTTGTCAATTTCATCCCACTAGCCCTTATCATGAGGGAATTGTGTGAAGAGCATCTTCAAACCAAACACCGAGAGTAACCCCATACAGCTTCATCTAGACCCCATTTTGTTCCAGCGTACCTGATTGACAATCCAAGTATTTTATTGGGTCATCATAGTCTCCCCCCAACATCCTTTCTACTTCCTCTTCCAAGTCGAGCTCAATCCACACCTCCATGTTGTCTAATCTCCCATGGATGTTCCTTTGGAATGCCCACGAAAGCAGCTATCTGATCTCCAATCATGTTAAAGCACCAAGACTTCATTGCTTTTCTAACAGACACTACCCATCATGCGGATAGACTAATGTGTGACAAGGACGACAGCTACAATAATGGCGAGACATCACCGACATCTCAACAAGGTTAATAGAGGGCAATACGACATGATTCCGGCAAGACATCACCGACATGATTCCTACTAAAGATTCCGGCGAGATCAACAGAAGAACAAGTTCTTCCGGCAAGATCAACGCAAGAACAGAGTGAATGGGAGATTCCGGCAAGTTCAACGAAATCAGAAATCAGCACAGTCCAACCATCCACGAAGATGGGGAATGGATTCAGGCTCACCCTAAAAAATGAAATCAGTCTCACCCAGTTTCAAGTCGCAGTAAATATACCCTTTTCCCCACTCTTTTCGTCAAAGGATACCCGCATGGGTGGTACCCCATTAATCTGGAAAAAATATTCGGGCGGGCAGGCGCTATCATGGATATTGTTATGCCCAGGGATAAAGATACTGGAGAATACCGTGGTTTCGCATTAGTTCGTATGGGTAATGAAACTGAACTACCGAGAGCGGTGGATATGCTCCATGGTGACAGCTTTGATGGCAGGAAATTGTGACGCAGGACAGCCCTAATTATGATGCATGCTCATGAACATAATTAACTAGTGGAAATAAAAGGAATAAATGATCTAAAATTCTAGCAGTAATCATCATAACTGAGAAAATCATAAAGGAAACATGCAATTGAGCGGGCCATCATCACAACCGTGGAGTATGAGATTCAATTAATACTTAGGTTAGATCCGGCGAGGAATGAGACCTCCCGATCTTTCATGGTCACACCCAATCGATCAATGAAGATCACTAGTCCGAAGAACCAAGAAATTTCTCGGATTAGGGATTTGAGAATTTGGGGATTTAGGGTTTAGATCGGTTCTCAAGATTTTGATCGAAAAAGGATTAGCTAAAATTGAAAAATAGAAAGAAGAAAATAATTACCTTGAAGAAGTTTGAGGGGCATAAGAAGAAATTAGAAGAAGAAGATCAAGGGAAGAGAAGAAGCACCGTTAGAGAGAAGAAAGGAAGGAGGCAACCAAAGGGCTTGCTTTTCATTAATCAATAGTTAAAATTCGTGTTTAGGGCTTCAGCCCACTTAAATAAGCAAATAAAGACATAAAATACCCCTAAAATAAGCAAATAAAGACATAATTACTAAAATACCCTAAACTAAGCAAAAAAACACAAATAACATAAGTACGGAAAAGTTCGGACGCCCGGTCTTCTTTCTCCAATCTTCCTTCATATGTGTCTTCCCTAAGTGAGGTCTTCTATATGTCCAATCACATGTGAAAGGTCTTCAGCTCCTCAATAGTCGTCTATCCACAAGGATGACACTTGTGGTTGGTGCTTTCTTCGTTGGTACACCTTGAATGCGCTTGTGTCCGCATCAATTCCCCTCGGGTGAGAAAAACTCGACTCCGACGAGTTGAAACTTTTGTAGCGCTGTAGTAGATCTGGATCAATACCCTGCAATGTGTCGCTCGACAACCACGTAGATTCAGACGACGGTTTGTTCTTCCACTTGACAAGATACCTTTGAAAACCTCCATCTCTCGTGGATACTATCTCATCATCCAAGATTTCCTCAATTTCTTCTGTATGGGTAATGGGTGGAGGAGGGGGTGGAAGGGGTTGGGTAGCAAACTCAGAAAAAGGCCATGAAAGGGACGATGTACAAACAATGGGAGTATGGGCACGGACTAGATCTTCCACATTAAAAGTTGGATTAATGCTCATTGCAGGTGGAAGGTCAATTCGATACGCGTTGGACCCAACCTTTTGTAATATCCTAAATGGTCCAGCACTACGCGCTTGTAATTTTTTAGCAGATCCTTGAGAGAATCGCTCTGGCCTTATTCGCACCATTACAGTCTCCTTCTTGAAATTCTTGCACTCTACGATGAGAATCAGCTGAAACTTTATAATCATCATTGCTCTTATTTAACCGCTGTCTAATATGTTTATGCAAATCATGAATATGGCGTGCAAATGCATCGGCTGACTAAGAAGAACTTTGGGTAACAGCCATAGGTAAGAGATCTATGGGCATTCTAAGCTTATAACCACTTACAATTTCAAAAGGACTCAACCCTGTAGATCTATTAACTGACCCATTATAAGCAAGTTCAGCGGTTGGTAAAATTAGGTCCCAAGTCTTAACATGTTCACCCACTAGACAACGTAGAAGATTTCCAAGGTTATGGTTTACCACTTCAGTTTGACCATCTGTTTGTGGGTGGTAAGCAGTAGAAAATTGCAAACGAGTTCCCATAATGTGCCACAGTGTCTTCCAAAAATAGCTAATAAATCGAGCATCACGATCAGACACTATGGTTTTAGGTAACCCATGGAGACGCATCACACCATCAAAAAAGAGACGAGCAACATGAGACGCATCCAACGTCTTCGAACATGAGAGGAAATGCGTCATTTTAGAAAAACGGTCCACAACGACAAAAATGGAATCGTGCTTTTTTATAGTATTAGGAAGCCCAAGCACGAAATCCATACTAATGTCCTGCCACGGAGCATGTGGCACTGGTAATGGCGTGTATAGCCCGGTATTTTGTTTTCTTTGCTTTGTTAGCTGACATGTTCGGCACAGTCCTAAAACTTTGGCTACGTCTCGCTTGAGACTTGGCCAATAGAAACGATCTTCCACGAGGGCAATAGTCTTATCACGACCAAAATGGCCAGTTATCCCTCCTGAATGAAGCTCCCAGATGAGAAATTCACGAAGCGACATACGAGGAATACAAAGTCTGTCTCCCTTGAAAAGGAAGCCGTCTTTAAGAACATATTCACCCATAATATGCTGGTCACTAGAGAGCGACGCGTAAGTACCCCCAAAATCAGGACATATGGAGTATTCATCTTTCAGTTGCTCAAATCCGACTACCTCTACACTCAAGGAGTTGAGCAACGCCACTCCTACTAGGGCATCCGTTGGTTTGTTTTCAACCCTGGCCTTGAGTTTCAAAACAAACGAATATTCCTGAAGAAACGCTACCCACTTGGCATGCCTTGGGTTGAATTTCTTCTGAGAATGCAAATATCTCAAAGCCTCATGGTCAGAAAACAAAACAAATTCTTGCGGTAGGAGATAGTGTCGCCAATGTCTTAGGGATTGCACTACCGCATAAAATTCTTTGTCGTAAGTGGAGTATTTTTGTTTTGCCTCATTCAGTTTCTCACTGAAATAGGCCACTGGGTGTCCTTCTTGACTCAACACTCCACCTATCCCGACACCAGACGCATCACACGCTACTTCAAAGACTTTAGAAAAGTCAGGTAGACGCATGACAGGAGCTTCCACCATCTTGCCCTTAATTTCTTTAAAAGCCTTGACTGCGGCTTTAGACCACACGAACTCTCCCTTTTTCATTCACTCGGTAATGGGAGCCATGATCGTGCTAAAACCCCTAATGAACCGACGATAAAAAGTAGCTAGGCCGTGAAAGCTTCGCACCTCATGAATATTCATTGGTTCTGGGCACTCAACTATGGCCCTGACCTTTTCAGGGTCTGCACGCATCCCGTCAGATGACACTATAAATCCTAAGAACACAACTTGGCTAGACATGAATGCACATTTTTTAAGATTAGCGTACAACTTTTCCTCCCTAAGGACACTACAGACCTTCTTTAAATGTTCAAGGTGTGATTCCTTAGTGGTACTATAAATAAGAATATCGTCAAAGTACACCACTAGGAATTTTTCCATGAACGGCCTCAAACCTTGTGTCATCACCCGCATGACAGTACTGGATGCGTTAGTCAAGCCGAAGGGCATGACCAACCACTCATATAGCCGATCTTTCGTCTTAAACGTCGTCTTCCACTCATCTCCTGGGAGTATACGGATTTGGTGTTATCCACTCTTGAGGTCTATCTTAGAGAATATAGTGGACCTGGCATCATGTCAAGCATATCATCAAGTCTAGGTATAGGGAACCTATACTTGACAGTAATTTTGTTTATGGCACGGCTATCCACACACATGCGCCACGTGCCATCTTTCTTTGGCGTCAACAATGCAGGCACGGCACACGGGCTCATACTCTCTTGAATGAAACCCTTTTGCAGAAGCTCATCAACTTGCTTCTTCAACTCTGCATGCTCTGCAGAGTTCATCCTGTAATGAGGAAGGTTCGGTAGAGTAGACCCTGGGACAAGATCAATGGCATGTTGTATGTCCCTCATAGGTGGCAACTCATTCGGTAAGTCTTCAGGAAATACATCACTGTATTCCTTCAGGACCGAAGTCACCTCACGGGGCAACTCTAATTGAACCTCAGGTGTAATCTCTTTAGCCACAAGGGCATACACCATAGAATCCTCCTTAGCCTCTTTTTCAAACTCTCTTGCGCTGATTATATGTAGAGACTTAGGTTTGGATTTCCCCATTTCTCTAGGCTCACTTGCCTTCTCATCCTTCTTCTTCCCTAGTGTATTCTCAGGTGGCATGGGATTAAGTTTGATCTTTTTACCGTTATACATAAAAGTACATGCATTCGAACGGCCAAAGATCGTGACATCATTATCGAATAGCCACGGTCTACCTAGGATAACATGTCTCACATCCATAGATAAAACATCACACCACAGGGACTCTTTGTATGACCCAAACTCGATGGGGACTAGACATTGCTGGGAGACAGGTAGGGATGTCTTGTCAACCCAAGAAACTTTATACGGGTCTGGATGAGGTGTAGATTTCAGTTTTAAGCGATCTAAGGTGCTAGTGGAAATCACATTCTGACAACTTCCACTGTCCACTATCACCTTACAATTCTTTTCACCACACTTGGCAATAGTGTAGAAGATAGTGCTTCGACGCCAGTTAGCACTACTTCTAGACTGAGCTAGCACACGTCTGACTACTGCAAGCGTTGCTTCTCCATCCACTTCTTCATCAGTAAGTCCTTCAGGATGATACTCTTCAACTTCATAATCACCCTGGTCATCTCCACCCTCGTGGGACTCGCCTACAACTAAGGCTCTCCCACGGCTCTTCGCAGGACACTGATTAGACATGTGGCCAAGATTGTCACACTCATAGCACCTCACTTGGCTCATGTTACTAAGACCGGCACCAAGAACCCCTTTGCCCTTGTCCTCCCTAGGCTTAGGCGGGATGGTCGCCTGTGCCCTAGGTTGACTACCGATATTAGGTCTGGTTCCCTGTAAACTAGATCTAGCACTGGAGTCTCGGGACTCAAAACGACGAACAACAGGAACCTTAAGATATTGCTCTAACTCCTGCACGACTTGATATGCTTCATCCAAGTCCGTTAAGGGACGAGTCATAAGCTCGCGCTGAAGATCTGCACGAAGGCCCGTCTTGAAACGCGAGAGCATTACTAGAGGGTCTTCTTGGATATCACATCGCACCACATATTCTTCAAATTTAGTGATGTAGTCAGTGGCAGACATTGACCCTTGTCGTAAGGATTGCCATTGGTCAAGGAGCTTCTGACGGCATGAGAGAGGAAGGTACTTCTCCTTCCACTTCTCTTTCATCTTATACCAATGTGTGATAGGGGCCCTACCAACTCTCTCTATCCTACGCTCGGTGTTGGTCCAGAAGAGCTTGGCTTGACCCACAAGCTTCATCTTAGCAAACCGCATTTGACGGTTTTCCGACATGCCATACCACTCAAAGTAGTGGTCCATGTCAGCAACCCAGTCAAGGAATGCCTTGGGATCCAAGCGCCCATCAAAACTCGGGGCCTCAACTCTCACACTCTTCTTCGCACACTCATCTGGATCATAGCGGTCTGGATGATCACATGTGGCTCGTGCCTCTCGCACCACACCACGACCATTACCACGATCTCTATTCTCACGACCACCACGTGTGGCAATGCGTTCTTCAATGATTCCTCCCACTTGGGAGTACGCATCATCCCCTACAGCGAGGGTTTCTTTTTGGGATGCCTCTAGTTGCTCGACCTTAGTCATGGTAGTGGTAATTTGGTTCTCAAGGCGGACAAATTCAAGCTTTTGACCCGCTTCTAGGGCGGTTATCTTTTGTATCAACTGAGCAAGTTGCTCAGATAATTGCTCGTTATTCATGGTAGGTTGAAGTCCGAAACCTCTACCACTTCTCATGGGCATACAATGAAGACTTGAACCAAACTCTACCCAACTAGACTACTAGGTGTTATGACTTTCAAGATGAATGCGATGAATGCAAAACTACTATGAACTGTCACAATTAAGTTGAAACAGGAAACAACTCAAATCTGGAAATTTTCCAGATTAGGAACTTTTTAAAATTGGAAAGTTTCTAAAATTGAAAACTTTCTAAATCTGAAACTTTCCTAAATTAAACCTAAAAATCAAAACCCTAATTTGATAACTCGATCTAGACAAAAACCATGCAAGCCTAGGCTCTGATACCAAATTTGACGCAGGAGAGCCCTAATTATGATGCATGCTCATGAACATAATTAAACAGCAAAAATAAAAGGAATAAATGATCTAAAATTCTAGCAGTAATCATCATAACTGAGACAATCATAAAGGAAACATGCAATTGAGCGGGCCATCATCACAACCGTGGAGTATGAGATTCAATTAATACTTAGGTTAGATCCGGCGAGGGATGAGACCTCCCGATCTTGCATGGTCACACCCAATCGATCAATGAAGATCACTAGTCTGAAGAACCAAGAAGTTTCTCGAATTAGGGATTTGAGAATTTGGGGGTTTAGATCAGTTCTCAAGATTTTGATCGAAAAAGGATTGGCCAAAACTGAAAAATAGAAAGAAGAAAGTAATTACCTTGAAGAAGTTGGAAGGGCATAAGATGAAATTAGAAGAAGAAGATCAAGGGAAGAGAAGAAGCACCGTTAGAGAGAAGAGAGGAAGGAGGCAACCAAAGGGCTTGCTTTTCATTAATCAATAGTTAAAATTCGTGTTTAAGGCTTCAGCCCACTTAAATAAGCAAATAAAGACATAAAATTACTAAAATACCCCTAAAATAAGCAAATAAAGACATATAATTACTAAAATACCCTAAACTAAGCAAAAACACGCAAATAACACAAGTACGGAAAAGTTCGGGCGCCCGGTCTTCTTTCTCCAATCTTCCTTCATATGTGTCTTCCCTAAGTGGGGTCTTCTATATATCCAATCACATGTGAAAGGTCTTCAGCTCCTCAATAGTCGCCTATCCACAAGGATGGCACTTGTGGTTGGCGCTTTCTTCGTTGGTACACCTTGAATGCGCTTGTGTCCTCATCAAATTGTTAGTGCAGCAAGCTCGTTATGGCCCTGAAACGCTCTCAAACCCCCCGGCTCGACAACGATCGGATGTTAAGGCCATCTCACATGTGAAACCAGCCCAACTGGTCAATACTCCTACCAACATCGGAATCTCCGCTTCTCCTGGGCCAGGCCATTCATTCAAAGACGCTGTCATTTACGGTTATAGTAACTCTTTATACCCTTCTCTTTCTGCCCCCCCATCTGCTGAACCCACATTTCGCTCGCATCACCAGCCTCTCAGGGAGGACTGTCACGACCCGCTGCCTGACTCACTCACTATAGATCAAGCCCAGTTCGAGAAAAATAGTGCTTAACTGGCCAAATCCGCAGTCGTCATTACTAAAGAGGGAGCGTCTATTTCCCAAGTTAAGGATTGGATCAAAGAAATTACCTGGTTTCAATATGGGAACTCTGATCTCAAACCCATCAGTTCTAATGCTCTTTGGATTAAAGTGTGCCCTGATACTACACCCGATTTCATCTCCACAGTGGGAGGGTCTCAAATGTTTGGCCCGATCGTTAAAATCATGCCGTGGGAGGAATATTCCATTTTCGGGAAAGAAAATATATGGGTGCTCATTTGGGACATTCCGCTGGAACTCTGGTATGACGAATTCCTTATCTCGGCGGCTTCTTCACTGGGTTTCATCTTGGAAATGGACTCAAAGACTCAATTAGGGATCGAGCTTGGGGTTATCAGGGTCAGAATCCGAAGGAACAAAGGCACACCTCTCCCTGATTACATACGTGTCATGGCAGGTAATCGGATAGTTATTCTTCCGATTCACAAGGAAGAACCACACTCCAAACATCTCAGGTGGGGTGAGGTTTGGAGACTCAGAGATTCGGGATCTCCCTCCATGGAGCAGTTTCAGGAACGGCCCGGGGAAGATGGAATATCGTTTCCGTGTACCGAAGGAGCACCGAAACAGGGCGTTGTCTCATCGCCTGTAACAGCAGACTGTATTAATTATCTTTTGTCCTCTTCCGAGACACGTGGCAACTTCCCAACTCCTCCATCGTTTCGTATTTGTGAAGACTACCCTAACGTGGCCGAGAAGCTTCGGCGTCCCTCTTCTCTCTCGACACGTGTACTTCATCCTCCGTCTCAATCGCGTTTGGTCGATCCAACATCAGATTTGAGGTCACATATCGCGCCTCGAGCTCAACTACACATCACATCTCATCATGATTCTTCGTCAACCACACCTACCCGCCACGTTTCCACTGCTACACCTACAGACGACATTACCACCGTCCACGTGGCTACCCAATCCGCGACTCCAAGACTCACTTCCCCAAATAATGTCGGGACCGTCGCTACGGGCCTCTTCTCGACCCGTATCACTCTCCCTCGCAGCAATTGGCCTACCCACACAATTATTGAATCAGTCCCTCGCAACCCCACTCCACCTCCCACCGCATCCAACCCATTGCCTTTCCTTACCCACCATCGCCACCCGACTCCAATGGAAGACAGTCAAGCCTGGGAAGCTTTATCGGACAGTTTGATCTCGGATTCTCATGGCACATTATCCTGCCCTTCCTCTCCCTCCTCTCCCTCCTCTCCCCCCACATCAGACTCGAGGAAACAGGATTGGGCTGACATGGGCCCCCTGACTCTATTTCAAGAGGACCCAACTGAGATCATTGACGCTGCCCCCATTCAGATGAGAACAGATCTCCCTCTTTGTCAAGCCGACAACTTAGTGCTGTCTACGGAGGGTAAAAACCGAGAAGAAATATTTGACAAAATGCTGAACAAGAAGTGGATTAGGGATGTTGTCGGCCATGTCAGCCGAACTCTGGGCTTATCTTTTGGTGACAGGCCAGAAGATTATCTCGGCCTATTCCAGTATATAGAAGACAGAGGAAGACCTCTACCTCCGGCCAAAACTCCGATCAAAAAACATTCCCGTTCTCCCTCCAGTCGCGAACTATGCAATCTTCAATCTCAGAATATCACCTCTGCCACATCTTCCTCCAGACGCGAAAAAAGGGAACTCGGGGCAGACTGGTTATCCAATGAAAGTCTTCTCCTGGAATGTTCGTGGGGTGGGTTCCAAGCAAAAGAAAACCTTATCAAGGATTTAATCAGGCGTAAAAACCCGGATGTAGTTTGCTTACAGGAAACAAAAGTTTCCACCTCCACTCGTCTCCTGACAACTATTTGGAATTCCAATCATGTCAACTTCGTCACTCAGGATGCCATCGGATCCTCTGGATGCATCCTCATTGCTTGGAAATCCTCTCAATGGGATTTGATTCAATCTGATAAGGGTGTTTACTCAGCTTCAGTCATCCTTCAAGATAAGTCATCCTCAATCCGTTCTCTTATTATTGTTGTTTACGGTCCCAATGTTGGCTCTGTTAGGCAGAATTTCTGGGACGAGTTGACTACGTCTAGACGATCTTTTTCAGGGCCCTGCTGTTTCGTTGGAGACTTTAATGTGATTCGTTTTCCTGAAGAACACTCGCGGAGGAGAAGAACGAATCCGGCTATGCTTGCTTTTTCGGACTGGATTCAGCAACAGTAGTTGATCGACTTCCCTCTCTCTGGTGCCAAATTTACTTGGACTGATGGGCGTCGAACCCCGACTCAATCACGGCTTGACAGATTTCTCCTCTCTACGGAATGGATAGAAACGTTCCCCTCTGTCTGTCAGACTGCCCTCCCCAGACTGACTTCGGACCACTGTCCAATCCTTCTTTCGCCGAATGAGAACAATTGGGGACCGAAACCATTTAAATTCAATTCTGCCTGGCTTGCGATTGATGGTTTCAAACAAAATATCGTGGAGTGGTGGTCGTCTGCCCAAGTTTCCGGATTCGCTGGTCACACCTTGCTCTGTAAACTTAGACTTCTGAAGGACAGAATCAAAACCTGGAAGGTAGAGGAACTTCACCAATCTGATCAAGAGATCGATGCTCTCCTGACTGAATTGCAAATCATTGATGCTAATATGGACGGTACTGAAATCCCTACTCACATTTTATCTAGGCGAATCCACATCATTCAGGACATCATCCAGGGCGCTACAAGAAGAAGTTTCCTGGAAACTAAAAGCAAAGGCAAGATGGATTACAGAAGGTGACAGAAATACGAAATATTTTCATACCATCGCAAGTATGAAAGCACGGGCTAAAGCCATATTTAGCATTACTGTCGATGGACGACAGATCGAGGACAAAGATGAAATCGTTGTATGTGCGGTAGATCATTTCAGTCGTATTTACACTGCGGACGGTTGGGACAGACCTCTGCTTGACGGTCTTCCCTTTCATTCTCTCCAGACCTCTGATGCGGACTTGCTGGAAATCCCTTTCTTTGAGGAAGAGACCCTACAGGCTATCAATGCTCTGGGTGGAGATAAATCCCCAGGTCCCGATGGATACCCCATGTGTTTCTTTCAAAGCTTTTGGAGCACGATTCGGAGTGACGTTATGAATTTTCTCCACGAATTCCATTCTAGGAGCAAACTCTCCAAGGGCCTTGGGGCTTCCTTTATCGCTCTTCTCCCTAGGGTTGCCGATGCTTCCGCTTTTACCGAATTCAGGCCCATCAGTCTCATCAGCAGCCCTTATAAGATTCTGGCTAAAATCCTCTCTTCCAGGCTCTTGGCAGTTATGGACAAACTCATTTCCAGAAATCATAATGCTTTTATTAAGGGATGACAAATCATCGACGGCGCCCTCATCGCTAACAAAATCCTTCATTCGTGCCACACATCGGGGAATAAATATATCTTTCTCAAACTGGATATTGAAAAGACTTACGACCACTCCGATTGGGATTTTCTATATTATATGATGGATCGATTGGGATTTGGCGACAAGTGGAAGAGCTGGATCAGAGCTTGCATCGAATCAGCGCACTTTTCGGTGCTTCTCAACGGTGTTCCCAAAGGATTTTTTTCTACTTCTAGAGGGCTGCGCCAGGGCGACCCACTTTCTCCGCTTCTCTTCCTCATGATTGCTGAAGCCCTTTCCCAGATGCTAGCTAAAGGTGAACAAACCGGTCTGTTCAAAGGCGTGTCGATCCCGGGTGTTAATTTCTCTACCTCACATATTCAGTTTGCGGATGATACCTTAATCACGGTGGAGGCTAACCCGGTTGCGTTGGAGAATCTGCAAACCACCTTACGCTGTTTTGAGGCGGTGTCGGGCCTCAGGATCAACATGGCAAAATCCAGGGTGTACAGAGTCAACTGCTCTAACGACGAACTATCTCACTTTGCTAACATCTTTGGATGTTGTCGTGCTTCCTTCCCGACTATGTTTGTAGGCATCCCGCTCGCTCTTGGTCCCCCCCCCCCCCCCCCCGACTATGTTTGTAGGCATCCCGCTCGCTCTTGGTCCCCCCCCCCCCAATTCCATGTGGGATAGAGTTGTGACCAAAGTTCAAAAAATGCTCGCCTCTTGGAAGGGTCGATACCTGTCTATCGGGGGTAGGATTACTCTCATCAAGGCGGCGCTGTCCAATGTCCCCATATATTTTATGTCCCTTCTTCGGTGCCCTACTCATGTTCTTGACAATATTGACAAATTGAGGAGAGACTTTCTTTGGAGCCGGAAAGATAATCAGAAAAAAATTCATCTGCTTGATTGGAAAGAGGTGTGTTCCCATTTTAAGGATGGTGGAGCAAACATCAGGAGCCTGAAGGTGATGAATCACGCTCTCCTCGGGAAATGGACTTGGAGGTTGGCTACAGAATCAGATGCTCTATGAAACAGGCTAATTAAAGGAAAATATGGGTCATCTACTGGGGGGTGGTGGACAAAAGAATCATCCTATTATAGATCTTCATATATCTGGAAAGGAATCTTACGTGCTCAGAAGCCAGTTATACAGAACATCGGATATCTTCTCGGTAACGGATCAGCTATTAGGTTTTGGGAAGATCATTGGATTGGTGAAACAGCTCTCAAAAATAGATTTCCAAACATCTACCATATAGCTGCAATCAAAGCAAGCCCGATACACTGCTTCTTCTCCCAGACCACCTCTGGATTAGTTTGGGATATTCGTTGCATCAGGAACCTTAATGATTGGGAGGTGGAGGAGTATGTTGATCTGCTTAACTGCCTCTCTGTTGTGTTGCCAACACTCAACGAACCCGATAAAGTCTGGTGGAAAAAGGATAGGTCCAGCATTTTTTCAGTAAGATCGTTGTACTGTCTTCTTTCTTCTTCCACATCTCAGTTCCCTCGGCAAATCATTTTATTTGGAAGTATCCGAGCCCTGCTAAATACATCTGTTTCCCCTGGTTAGCTGCCAGGAATCGTATTCTTACTGTTGCCAACTTGCGGAAAAGAGGTATGCAGCTCCCCAACATCTGCCTCTGTTGCATGAACGATGAAGAAACGAGCGATCATTTGTTGGTCCACTGTACGTTTATCTCCCACATTCTGCTGGATTTCTTTAACAGATTTGGCGTGTGCGGGTGTATCCCTCAGTCCGCTTCCTCCTTTTTAGCTTACCGGCATGGATTTAACTTGGGGAAATTGAAATCGAAAGTTTGGAGAATGGCGATTCTTGCCATCTGGTGGGCTGTTTGGACAGAAAGAAACGAGCGGTGTTTTAACAATATGCAATCTCCTCCTCATGTAGTGGGTTCTCGGGCTAAAAAACTCCTTATTGAGTGGGTTATTAATGTTCTTATCCTTAAGGGCTGTGATCTTTTGTTTTTAGATCTGTAATCCTTGTTCTGCTATCTCAGCAGAGTTGCTTTGTCTCTTTGTTTTCTTTTTTAATAAACCTTTACTTTTTAAAAAAAAAAAAAAAAATAATGGCAATATATTGTTTTCAAACATGGTAACCCATTGTCATCACTGTTGTCCTCATCATCATATCATTGTCCCAACTATTTCGGGTCAGCAAGGAATTCCTGTAATTGCTTGGAGGTTCTATGACCAACTGCCTGCCTGACTAAAACACTCCCTTTAACTAGATTTTGGCACCTGGCTCATTACTTCAAGTCAAAGTTAAATTGCAATAACAATGGATGATTTAAATTTTGCTAATGGTCCAAAATAAGTTGTTGATGTGGCTTGCCTGACAATTGGACAAGAATGATTGCAGGCCAGGTCATCAGGTGCAACCCACTGAACGCAAATCTCGTATGTCCCACACATGTCAGATAATGCACATCTCAGCGCTACATGCATACATCTCCACTGTGCATTTCCAAAAAGTAACGAAAATTTCATTGTCTCAGGTGCATTAAGAATGAATATCATACTGAGTACTATTAGGTATCAACAGATACACTTAATCTTAGACCAGTAACCTATCACCAGGGGACTAAAGCACTTTTTGATTGAAAAAACCACAAAATCATATCAAAGTGCCAAACAGGAATGCACTTGACAAGAGATAGATTCAAATAATTTATGGATGAGTTCAGAGAAGCAATTAAAATGACTCACCTTCTTGTTGCTTGCTGCATCTTCTGCTTGTTTGACCAGGGCTGTACCTTCGGCAGTAACATGCTGCATGCAAAAAAAAAAGAAGCTCAGAAACCATAAAATGCAGGATGCACAACCTAGCAGATACTTTGGACTCATAAAACTATACCATAGGTTCAAGTAAAAACACTCACCTGTTTAAATATTTGAGAAACAGGATCTAGACCTCGAGGTATTCTGCAAAAGAGTCTATACATCCTTGAGAGGTCATCCACCTAGCACAGAAAATGAAGAATATCATTGTTAACTAGATTCCAAAGCAATGCTCAAGCCTCAAGCTACCAAAGCAATGTGACCAGCAGTGAACAAAACAATATGCATCTCAAATCATACCTTGTCATCTCTAAGCAAGGCATGGCATCCAGAATGTTCTTTTTCAAGCAGTTGGCATGCATATACAAACAGTAACTCATGTTGCACTTTCTACCAAAAGAGAAATGAATAACAAAAGAATTGGAAAAGGTTAGATTCCTTCCTCGAAGACGAGCTCATTACAGCAAAAAAAAAAAAAACTGAGTTAACATGTGCCCCCTATCTTCCTTTTATTTAATGGTATTCCTTTCCCAAGCCTAGCTAACAAGAATCGAGACACGAACATGCAAAATGGACTCAAATAAACAGCAACAAACCTCCAATAACTTCTGCTCACTACTGGAATGCAAGTAATGAGAAACCCTATCCTTCTCCCGTTTTAAGCATTCCTCGGCCTGAGAGTTGCCACAAAACCCATTGAATATCATCCTGACTGGTAACACATGCAATTTAACGAACAGCATAAAACCTTTAGCAAGAATTACCTTTAACATGTAATCTGGACAGGAATCCTCCAAAATCCAGTATGAAGCCTTCCGAGAATAATAAGCAGCGGTATCTTTAAGCATGGTTGCTTCAAAGTCATTTTCATAATACTCCATACTACCCATCCCAATTTCAACAAAAATGTCTAGGACATTTTTTAACAAGGCCCGATCAATTTGTTCCCCCTCACGTTCTTGATCAATCTGGTGCACAAACATTCAGTTAATTTACCTTGAACAGGAAATGTACTTAATTTATATAACCAAACCATTGGGTCAACGTACCAAAGAGATAACAGCATCTCTAACTTTTACGTTAATCTCCTTGTAGACCTGAAGTTAGAAAACAAAAAATCAATTCATTTGATAGCATCAATAAAGCCAGGCAGGAAAGAGGCGGGTCAGACAGGTAATACCATAATCAATATGGAAACACTCAACTCAAAAGGCAAACACTATAAAATAAAGGGCCAAATTTTATTTTTAAAAATGACATGTAGGAGCACAAAATGTTTAAATACCAGATCCCGGAAGCATGTGAGACCAACTTCATTCAGTGCAGGAAGTGACCTCCGAGCAATGAAGTAACGGTCAAGATAATGAAAGAAGCGTGAAAGCCATCTGACCATAACTTTATGATTTGCCCACCTTTTCACTAGTTCTCTTAGCATAAATTCATCGTGCTTCTCCCTTAAAGATGGCAATACCTGAGTAGGAAACAAAGCTATCAACGTTGTTTTTTAAGGATCACTAAGCTATCAATGTTAATGTGAAACACATACAATTTTTTATGTTGTTGAAAAGAAGAAATGAACAGATTGCACACTTTTAGTAATGAAAACTGAAAATTACAAATGAACCTCTACAGCAGGCAAGTAGTCCAAAATAAAGATCAAGAGTTATGTAAAAGAATCACCAAACAGATTGAGAGCATATTTTTCAGTTTAAGTTTCCATATAACCTGAGCAATTACAATCTCACATGAGAGATCAACATTAAATTCATAATACCTTCCAAAACGTGGCATGCTATAAGACAGAACAACGAAAGACAGAAGGGTTAACAAGAAAGGATGCAATACAGAAAACATACAAGCATAATCACTCATATTTGGAAAATTTGAGTCCACCTGGCGATAGAAATGTATATCTACCAAAATTAGATTCCAAGCACTCATAAGCAATCATCCTAATATGGCCAATGATATTGTACACATGGATGGAAGTTAACTAATCAACGAGAAATACATCACAAAGATTAGCAGCCCATTTGGAACCTTTCCCAAGTGAGCGAGACCCAGGACTTGCTTGCTCTAGAGGGTAATCTGTTGATCATAGTGTTCAGATGATGTCATATAATCCAGACTTTTTCTTTCGTGCATTTTCCTTTCTTGTTTCTTGGTTTCTGAGCGTTTCTTTCGGGTGAGCATGGTTGCACCAAATATCTTGAAATTTCATGATATTTTACACCACATTAGACTACTTTTTTTTTTTTTGAAAGATAATATAAATTGCTATAAACAGCCCCGCAAAGCGGGAAAAGAATACAAACAAAGAAAAGCCACGCCACACTACAAAACACACCAGACCACCAGCCTAAACCGAAGCCGCCCAACTGGACACCAGCCCTTCAATCCGACAAATGAGAGCATCAACCCCCACCTTCTCTTTTTGAAAACAACAGTCATTCCTAGGCCCCCAAATAGCCCAAAAAACCCACATCAAAATCAACAGGCACTTAGCTTTCACTGATTTTCCCACTCCCCCACATGAAGTCTTCCACCGACCTTGGCATAACCCAATCCACCTAAAGAAAACGGAAAAAATGAGCCCACACTTTATATGCGTAAGAACTAGTCTTACAAATCTAGGAAATAAATCTCGAAGAGCACAATCTCCACGCCATCTATCAACCCAGAAACGAATGCGACAACGGTCACCCAAAGAGAAAGCAATCCCTTGAAACATGAGATGCTCGGTCACAGCAACCGCTTTCCAAACGTAAGAAGCCCTATAAAGTGAAGACCCCATCACCAACCAACCGCCCTTTTGAACCCGCTAGATTCATATCACCCAACCCTCTAATCCCTGCCCCTCCTCTTATCGGCTTACACACTTCGGACCATTTGAGAAAATGAAACTTCCTACCATCTGACGCCCCATTCCAAAGAAAATTCCTCCTCAACCTATCCAACCTCTCCAAAACCTCCTTGGGACATTTGAAAAAGGACATAAAATAAACCAGCATATTGGAAAAGGGGGGTCCCCTTGCCTAAGACCTCTCAAAAGCATCTTGTTAAAAGCCTCCCCAATCAACACAAATAAATAAGGAGGAAGGGGTCCATTGCCTAAGACATCTCGAAGAAGCCTTGAAAAAACCTTTCGGCAAGCCGTTAACTATCACAAAGAAAGAAGCAATCCGAACACAAGCCTTCATCCAGCTTCTCCACTTGGAACCACAACCCAATCTCCCGAGCATATAGTCTAGGAAACCCCAGTCTACATGGTTGTAAGCCTTTTCCACATCCAACTTGTAATCTAACCCGCCAACTTTCTTCTTGTATCCAAAGTCGATACATTCATGAGCTAAAAAAGCGCACTATCCAAATTTTGTCTACTAACTACAAAAGCACCCTAAGAGTCTGAAATCACTTTAGCAAGAACATTTTTGAAACGAAGAGCAAGAACTTTAGCTAAAAGTTTGTAAGGACCACTTGCAAGCTGATCGGTCTAAAGTATTTAAGTTGAGTTGCTCCTTCAACTTCAGGATCAAAACGATAAATGCAGCCCCCAGGTCTGTAGACAAACGGCCACAACGGAAGAACTCCGACAAAAAAATCCATAACATCATATATGCCAAAACTTCTTATAAGATAAGAAAGGGAAACCATATGGGCCCAGCGCTTTATCTCCACACATAGACCCCAAAGTCACGTGAACCTCTTTCCTCCAAAAAAGGCGCTTCTAGAGAAGAAACATCATCCGCCGGAAGCTGAGCAAAATCAATATCTTGCAATCTTGGCCGATTCCAATTATCTCCCGAAAGAAGACCAGAATAATATTGGACAATTGCTTCACAAACCTTATCTTTCTTGGAAATTCTTGAGAAAACATTAAAACATGAAAGGATGAAGCATTTTACTTCTCTAAAACAAGGCTGAAAAAATTGAGGTCCTCAAAGGATCTTTTCAACAGAGGATCAAATAAATAAATAAATAAATATAGCAGAGAGATATTAGGTCAATGGGTTCATCAACATTGGGTCTTGCTTTATTTTTAACTTATGTATCATAGTGACAAATCTCGTTCTCCGCAATTTCTCGGAATAGGTTTTTAAGTTATTTTCATCATGAGAAAAAATTAAAACATGAAAGGATGAAGCATTTTACTTCTCCAAAACAGGGCTGAAAAAAATTGAGGTCCCCAAAGGATCTTTTCAGCAGATGATAAAATTAAAAAAAGCAGGGAGATATTAGGTCAATGGGTTCATCAATATTGTGTCTTGCTTTCTTTTGAATTTATGTGTGTCATAGTGACAAATCTCGTTCTCCGCAATTTCTCAGAACAAGTTTAAGTTATTTTCATCATGAGAAAACATTAAAACATGAAAGGATGAAGCATTTTACTTCTCTAAAACAGGGCCGAAAAAATTGAGGTCCTCAAAGGATCTTTTCAGTGGAGGATCAAAAAATAAATAAATAAAAATAGAAAGGAGATATTAGGTCAATGGTTCATCAACATTGTGTCTTGCTTTCTTTTTAATTTGTGTCAGTGTGACGAATCTTGTTCTCCACAATTTCTCAGAATAGGTTTTTCTCAAGAGATTTTAAGATTTCATATTTTCGTTAGGATATTACTAGGAAAACTCGCTAAAAACAAACTATTTAAAAATATTTATTACGAAATTAATAAATAGTTTTAAAAACTTAAATTATTGGTAGAAATTACTTGGTTTAAAATTTTTAAATATGCATTATGTTAAAATTGTGATACTTGCGAGATAAAGTTGCAAAAAATTAAATACTACCAAGATTTTGAAAATCTCACAATGGTCTTGCAATAGAAAGCTTACTTAGAGAGCAATTATAGTAATGGCTCCATCAAAGAGCCAACAAAAAGCCTATAACTATTGAGTTCCCAATTACCAAAGAATCCCAAGAAATCCCTTTTACTGAAGTATTTGCATCCCATTTGCTTCTAAATTAATATCGTTGAAAGAAATAACGAGATTCCAAAGTAATTTATACATTTCCTCTACTACGTCTGCCAACCTCCTTGGGAAAGTAATCCATCCTACTATCCTAACGAAGCACATTTACAAACTCCCTTCCACAACCAGAGGTCCATCACATGAAGATGCAAAACACTGAATCCCAGTACTTCACTAGGAATCATTTTTCACCCGTGTGCCCCAAATAAACCTTCACCACCTTACCTTTACGGTTATGAATAAATTTGACAAAGCCAGCGACTCCACACATTTCAAAGATTCTGTTCTAGAATGAAAAGCCCCTGACATGAAAGCGCTAAAAACTTCAATCCCATGAGAAATGATAAGGCATTGGTTCACTTAGGATCCTTTTCACCAATGCACGAATATAACTTCACCACCTTACCTTCATTGTCATGAAAAGTTAGTAAGGCCCAAACTCTAGACCACCAAAAAAGGAAGAAAGAAAAACCAATAAAGCCAATGTCTCAAGGATCCTGAATGAGCAGGCTTCAAAAATCAATCTAAGAGAATCAATCCAATCCCATCATTAACCAGAGTGGTATAGAATGACCAATGTACTAGACAACTACAAGAGTGGTATGGCATGACCAATGCACTAGACAGCCACAAGAGTGGTATGGAATGACAATTCTAAGAGAATCAATCTTGATCCTGTCATTAACCAGTGAATCTACAACCTCAATGGCCTCCAGAAGGATAAAACGCAGAATATTCATAGTATCACATTTCTTATCAAAGATATACAAAGCAGATAACACTTTGACCTTATTCAAATTTTATTCTTCCATCATTCCAAACAATAATCTTCTTATTAAAGATATACACCAAAAATTTCAACATGCTTCTGTATGCCTATTCAGAGAGTACCAAACCAAACATATTTTGTTTATGATTAAATTACACACTATGTTAACTAAACTAACTTGCATTGATGTTTTGGGCCTTTGGCAACTAGAAAAGATAGACCTCATATGGTCCACTTATTTACACAGTATACAGTTGTTCTGAATTCTAACAAGTGGGGCAAACAATTCATTAATCCAAACTTAATTTGTTGAATCTCACCGTAGATGGTGTATGTCCCAAAAATCTCTCAAACTGAGGATCCGAGACAACAAATGCTCGGACCTTTCTTCAGTCGAATGTCTACCATTGTTATATTCTTCTTCTTAACCGTCTATCTTTAGGCTACAAATAGAAAGGCTCGAATCTACCCATCAAGAAGATTTTTGAGACAGTCCACACATGGTAGAAGAAATGAATCAATGATCAAGATTACCAAGCCTTTAGACCCCACAGTAGAATCTAAAATGTGTGTAAACCATGAGAAAGATGTGTGCCATAACTAATTCCCGCCAGAAAATATCAGTCCACAACAGAATGCAAAGAGTTATGGGATGCTTGACAGAAGGATGTGAACATGAAACTTGAGGTATGGTGCCCACGTCAGTTGGCACACACACTAGAGATCATCACCATTCATTAGGTAGTGCAGTGCACACTGAACATGCCATGTAGCAAAAGTAAACGGTTGTAGGCATCTAGTGAACCACAGAAGTACATTGAATAGGAACTGTTGGACTTCTTTTATAATTGCCCATTTCTCATATTAGTGTGGTTTGCCTGATCACCTGACAAACATTATTTTTGGCCTACAGCATGTTCAGAGTGTACCCTACCTTATGAATGGCCTGGAACTCTAACAGATTGTGCTATACCACATGGTGGTAACCAGCCCAGCATGCTAGCTGTCATTTTGGGGCCCCAAATTCTATCAAAACCAGCTAGTGCTATACCTTCACACATACAGTGTGTGAAAGGAAAGTGGGGTGAGGTTGAGAGAAAAGATCAGAAATAAAAGATAAATTTGTTTCTTAACATAAGGGTATTTTAGTCAAACTTTATATTTGGTTGACTCTTTGACTAAGTGTATAAAAGTATTATGTTTAAATTTTGTGTATATTGTTAACTACATTGTTAACAAATGAATTAGGGTAATTATAATATAAATATAGGTGAATGTCTGAAAATTTTCCTCTTATATATATTGTCATATGTACTTCACAATAGGCCTGGTACCCTAGTTATCACCTGCTCCTGTAGCCCTAGTTGGCCATGTGATAAAGCTTTTTTAGCCACAAGGCCTAAAAAGAAACACAATTCACTAAAGGGCAATGCATTATCTAGTGGGCCCACGCATAAATATGTTAGCCCAATTAGAGCTAGCCATTTGGTTGGAAGGATTCCATAATGGATTATGATTGGAGTTTGATACAAATAAAAACATTTATACTTAAAGCGATAGCTGCAGTTGAAGTCCAAACAATAATGTTGATCATTTTTTAGGTGTCAAAGACATTTGGAAATCTATGATGAATTTTTTTTTTAGTTAGGGATGGTAATGGTAACAATGTGAAACCAATACAGGGAAGGGTTTCCATAATCGATAATGGATTGGAGTTTGATGCGGACCTGTTTGGATACATTGAAATTAGAAAGATGAAACTTTTGATTTCCTCAAAAAATGATATTTCTAGAAATTTTGGTGGAAATGAAACAAGATTTCCTTTGTTTATTTTCTCCCATATGTTCCAAGAGAAAATTGGTCTATTTTCAATTCCTTTTTCAGTTTGGCAGGCCACCTCATATCAATATAAATATCCGCAACCAATGGCTCTCTTCCTGACATTGTAAATGTGCTTACTTGGTTAGGATAGACTAACAGTTGATCACATCGTTGGGATCACCTAACATTGCGCCCCCTTGTGGAAGTGGACATGGCCGGAATCAAATAATGATTGGCCCTGCACAGAAATAGGTATGGTTAAGATCGACTAACAATGTCTCCCACATGGCTAAGATCACCAAACGAGGAGCCCCAAGTGGAAATGACACATTCACTGGCAATGGGCCTCACATGGTTCAGATCATCTATCAAGGACCCCACGTGGCATGCTTAGGGTCGACTAACGAACGGCCCACATGGTTAAGATCCTTTAACAATATGCCCTACACACAGGATTGACTAAACATGGGCTCCACATGGTTAAGATCATCTAATGATGGCCCAACATGGATGCACAGGTATGACCGACTAATGATAGGCCCACATGGTTAAGATGACATAACAATGTACCCAACATGGAGATACATATGGATATGATAGAGTAACGATGGGCCCAACATGGTTAAGATCATCACACAATAGGCCTCATGTGAAAATACAAGTGATTAGGATTGACTTAAGGACGGACAGCATCCTTAAAATCATCTAAAGGGTGAAGGAGGAAAGCGAGGTTGAGATGGGGAAGAAGGGAAATCATTATTTTTCTATCAAGAGATGTAATTGAATTTCTAAGGTGTTACAATAGAAAATAGGAAGGGCAATGTTACTAGAAATTTGGAAGAAAACAAAATGATTTTCCATGGAAATTTCAAAAAAAGCAGAAATTTTATTTTCCCAAAAAATCAATTTCCATTTTTCAATTTCAAAAAATCCAAACAGGCCCTACATATAAAAACATTCATAATTAAGAGCTATAGTTTCAGTTATAGTTTTTAGGTCTCCAGGACATTTGGAGTTTCATCTACAATGAAACTTTTTTAGTTGGTTAGAGTAATGGTAACAATAATTATTCCATATATTTTAATATTGAAAACTTTTTTTGAGATCGAAAAATGATAGTTCTCTACTCTTATTAAGCATGATTTCCCCATCTAATCTTATTGAAAAATATATTTGTATACCTGATGTCCTTGTTTCACAGCCCATCCTCATTATTAAATAGGCTGGAAAAAAAATAAGCATGATTTCCAAGGGAAGGAGCAGAAGTAATGCTCATATTTCACCTCATGCAATGGGACAGAGTGTAAACTAGTCAATGAAGGTGGTGCCAACATTAGAGAGCTAAAATCTATGAACTTGGCTCTTTTAGGTAAATGGCTATGGAGTCTTGAGGTAAGAGGAAAGTCTATGGTAACATGTGATTGTTAGAAAGTATAGAGTGGAGAAAGGTGGGTTGTGGGTGGTTTAATAAAGATTATGCATTGTATCATGCTTCGGCAATTGGAACCATCACAACTTCACGAGGGTGGAGAGTAGCTTCAAGGAGGTATCGATTTCCCCTAGGTCATAGTTCACAAATTCCTTTTTGCGAGAATGTTCAGTGTGGAGATGGGCCTCTTTGCTCTGTATTTCCTAAGATTAGCATGCCTTGCCTTGAGTCCAGATATCACTATTTATTGTTGCTATGAGAATTTGGGGGGTCAAACAGTTTGGATTCCTCCATGTCAGAGTAACTTATCGGATGAGGAAGAGTCGGATATGGTATATCTATTGAACCTTCTTCAGACTTGGATCCTGTCAACATGAAGAGGACCTCCTGCATGTGAATGTGGGACAAGGTAGTTTGGTCCTTTATACAGTGATTTGATGCTCAAAGGCAAGGGCAAGCGAGACAGAAAACATTTATTTGATCATGAGGCCCCCAAGGTGATTGCTTTTCCTTCGCTGGCTAGTAGCAATAAGATCCTAACAGTAGATAATTTACAGAAAAGGCACATGATAATCCCTAATGGGTGTATGTTATGCCTACGGGATGATAGTCAGTGACTCAGTGGATCATCTATTCTTGCCTTGCATTTTCACGAGAGCAGTGTAGGAGAGTGTCTTTGACCTCTTCCAGTGTAGTTGGGTGATGCCCATGTTGGACCTTTTCCCCTTGCATGGCATAGGAATGGAGTGGGTCGCAACGGGAGGAAGCTGTGGAATCTTTCCCTTCTAGCAAGCATGTGTTTTATTCAGTGTTTTAAGTAGCGAATAGCGTGTAGCATGGTGTTCACCCCTTTGAAGCGTGAGGCGTAAGCTACATAGCATGTAGCATAAGCTACACACTACTTCTGGATTTTTAATCAAGGTGCCTGGTTGCACGAATGTCATGATATTCTATACCGGATTAGACTGATTAATAATGAAATTTTGTTAAATTTCATGATATTAGGTGCAATAAAATGCAACCTAAAGTAATAAGAAAGGGAAATGATTAAGTATAAAGGTAAAGAAAGAGCAATGAAACTGATTTAATATTGTTATTTAGATTATTTTACTGAAAGCATTAAAAAGGTTAACTAATTTTTATTGGAAATGGAAAAATGTAACAAATCATTGAAAACATTATGTGAGCTAATTAGCATGTAGCATATGCAAATTATGATGTAGAGTGGGCTACAAGCGACTTAAGCTATTTTCATGAGCTACATAGCATTAAGGCTATGCTACACTACGTAGCGTAAGCTACACTCTACATAGCATAGCTATTTAAAACACTGGTTTTATTTGGTCAGAACAGAATGAGAGGTGATTTTGCACATGCTTCCAAATGAAGTGTTCAAAAGGGAAAATCAGTTGTTTTGGCTTGGACGTCATTGCTCATGCTCATTGCTAATAGTTCTTGAGATTCCCTAAATGTCTAGTCTGATGTGCTGTAATTTGAGAATTAGTGTTTTTCACACCTTTTTCATTGCTTTACTAAAATATCAACACCTTTCAAAAAGAAGTTCTTTCCTGAGTAAACTTTCTAGTTATCTGAATAAAGGGTCTAAGAATAACAATTGTTGCTATGATTGTGAAATTGATGGTACTAAATATGGTTGGGAGTGATCACATGTAGAAGTTTCTACTCAAGAAAATCCCAAGATTAGTTCAAGTTGGGTAATTTATCCAAGGTTAATTACTATGTTACCTTGGTTAGCAAGTTACATTAGGGCCCTCGATTAGTAAGTTTTCTTGATCATAGATAGTTTTATTTTTCTTATCAAGACTGGTTAGCCTTGAGAAAGATCTAGCAGTAACTTATTTGTGGAAATGTTCTACTTCAATTTTATACTCCATTAAGGGTTGCAATAGGTTAAAAGATATGAGTTCAAATTTAAGTTTGGTTATGAGTGTTATATAATAAGAAGTTTGGGTTTGTGAAGTTCTTTAGGTGGGCTCTTCACCTTTTCATATTTTTTTCATCATTGTCTACTCTGGATGTTGTTTAGCTTTGTAGCCAATTTCTATATTATCCTATATATTTGTTCCAATTGCCTTGTTCTAGAAACATTTTTTAAAGGTGAGAATGCCTAGAAGGAATCTTCAAGTTTGGGAGAAGATTTTCTTCCCGTGGGTGGACGATGGATTCTCGAGGTTCCGAGAAGGAAGCAAAGGCAAAGAACAAAGAGGGGAGAAGGCTGGGTCAAGAAGAGAATGGCGAAGGGAGGATTGGAGTCGCCAACAAGCCTTGCTCCTCAGGAGTGTAGAACGATGACGGATGGATGTTTGTTATAAAGAAGAAGACCAAAAAGGAGCATCAAGGCCCTAGATTGCGGGATTATCCAACACTAATGTTGAGAAATTCCTATCCAACTGGGTTGAGGATCACTTTTTCAATGTCTGTGGATGCTATGAGAGAGTCATGAATGTTGTGATTCCTCAAGACAAGAAGACAAGCCTTTTGGAGTTTTGACTTTGAGCGCATGTAAATGGAGGAGCCGAAGCAAGCAATAGACAAGATCCACGGGCAGCAATTTAAAGGACGGTGCAAATATGGCGGTCAAAGCTACGGGGTTTAACAAGGTAGAGTTGATCGGGGAGGAATGGACCTGGACCGAAGAGGAATACAGAAGTTTTGAAGAGGACCCGACCTCAGCTGAGGCATCTTTGTTTGTCCTCGCAAGAATCTGAGTTCTCTGAAGGAAGTCCAGCCCTGATTCAAAGCTCGTTGTTGGCTACGGGAGGACGACAAACCTCTGGGAGAGGTAGAGTTGTGGGGATCCATCAAGAAAAATGCTAACATAGATCAAATCATCGTTGCAGGGACCTTGTTCAGCAATGAGCTAGTCATGAAGATTCGCGGGTGGGAAGTCATTTGTTGGACAGGTGGAAGTGTCGTACCAACTGTGGAGGATTCTGCTCGAACTCTTGGCCACTGAGGTATTCAAGCAGACATGATTTTTTCCACACCTTTTGGTCCTATGGTGCTCAACCTAAAGTGGCATCTTTTGTTTGGTTGGTTGGGTAGAAGCACATCCTAAACAATGACAATCTTTAGAAAATGTCTATAATTCTCTCCAATGTTTGTCTTGTATGCATGAGCGACGCAGAAATAATAGATCATCAATTCATACATTGTTCCTTTGGGCGACAATTGTGGATCACTTTCCCAAGGACCTTTTGGGTCGACTGGTTGATGCCACAATCAGTTGTCGAATTGTTATGGACGTGGCACGGTGTTTTACTTGCTAAGTTAGTGACTTGGGTGTTTTACTTGTTGAGGATAAGTCAGCAACTTCGAGACTAGTCATGGTTGCGGTGCTTTGGAATATTTGGGTGGAACACAATGTAAGGTGGTGACTCCGGCTAGGCAGGGGGTGGAGCTGAGCTCACGCAAGATGCCTTACACTACCGGGGCCTAGGTGGTAACTCCTAGGTAAAGTAACCGCTCACGCTCACAATGGGCGATGTTTCCTTAACAAACGGGATCCATAGGAAGTAGCATGGAAATCTATGAAGGACATCAAAGAATGGGTATTTGGGGTTAAGCATGACAATGTCTTTGACGTTCCATCCATGTTCGGGCTGTATTTTGGGTTACCATTTGGGATGTAATCTATTTTGTATTATTTGTCAAGCAGCCTTGCAATAAAATAGACATTATCCTTCACATTGGGCTCGAGTGGGGTAGCCTATGTGAAGCGAGGGCACACTGAGGGTGAGTGACCCGTGTGAGGCGGGTGGCTTCTGTGAGGTGGGACCCATGTGAAGTGGGGCCCAAGAGGGGGGGTTCGGCCGTGGGCCTGACCTGGGCTATAAGATAAAGGGACTGATTCGTTGTGCTCTATCAGTTCGAGCTTTTGGAGCATGTGATTCGTTGTCCTGCGTTTAAAGTGGCATTAGAGCAAGAGGTCTCATGTTCAAGACTCCTCACAAGGGGTGATTAATGCAGAGGTACTTTCACATCGGGCTCGAGTGGGGTAGCCTGTGTGAAGCGGGGGCACACTCAAGGGTGAGCGGCCTGTGTGAAGCGGGGGCACACTCAAGGGTGAGCGGCTGATGGCTCGTGTGAGGCGGAACCCATGTAAGGTGGGGACCACGAGGGGGGTTTGGCTGAGGGCCTGACCTAGGCTATGAGATAAATGGATTGATTCACCACACTCAATCAGTTCGAGCTTTTAGAGCAAGCACTTAGTTGTCCTACGTCATTACCCTTTATGTTCTCTGCTTCAAACTTCCTATTCTACTACAACCCTCTCTTCTGTCTTTGTCTACATTACTTTGACAACCCATCTAGCTTATCACAACATTTTCATACTCAAAGCACCAGCCAAAGGTCTCCTGCAAACACCATGATTATTTCCCATCTCCAAAACTGATTCCCAACATACCACCAGGAGGTGTTCCTTCATAGCATGCTATTCAGAAGAAATGTTCAATGTTGATTTGGGATGAGAAGATAATGAACAAAATCAGAACACAAAAAATAATTGAAACCAGTGAAGAGTCTGAGTAGCACTGAAAAGACTATTCTGAGTTATGATTAATTATATGCAAAATACGAAAAACAATGAGTTAGCAAAAGAATTGGCCCACATAACCAACTGATCACCGTGCAAGAATTTATTGCACCATCAACAACGTGGGTAAGAATGCCCACAAAAGGGGGAGGCAACCATAGTATTATAGAACCAACCAGCTACGATGTACTTGGAGAATAAGCATATACACTTATAAATTAGAACTGATCACCTACAACCAGCTGTGGCTAATTTAACATATGGCCTATTTTTCCAGGCATTTTGTTCCTCAAAATATTTGATATCACAGACAAAAGAGAAAACAAAACTTCAGAATGTTCATAAAAAGGTGGACTGGGAGTGTAAAGCTTGTTGTAGGTGATCAGTTCTCTACATAAATAGCAACACATCTCCCTTACCGTCGAAATAATGTACTCTTCAAAAGATTCCCGATATTTGTCGTACAGCTGCTGCGAATAGTCGTGAGGTGGTTTCTGAGTACACATATTGTAGATAGTTCTGCTCATGAAGTAAAGGAAACAAACCCACAAAAATGCTGCCCCTTTTTCATCTAAACCAATGTGCATATTTTCATCTGAACCATTACTTGCCTTCTTAAAGATAGGACAGCAAAACCCATAAAATGCAATGCATCATTTCATCTAAACAAATACATTTCTTAATCAAATGTTATTAATTTTGGGGCCAATTCCAAAACTTTTCTACCCTTTTTGAAATTTCTTTTCTTGCATACCCAATTTTGTCCTTAATGCGAAGGACAAAAGCATACAAAAATTCTGTACGCTTCTCCATCAAAACCAATGCACTTTTCAATTGCAACACGAACAGTTCTGTTCTTAAAGTGAAGGGAACAGAACCCATAAAAAATCACATCACGTTTTTCCAGCAAAAGCAATATATGTTTCCATCAAAATCAACAATTTATAGAAAGTTCAGTTTCCGAAGTCAAAGGGAACAAAACCCATCAAAAACACAACTCATTTCCCATTGAAACCAAAGAAACTCTTCAATCACAGACAACTCATCTAAACACAATTCCGAGCTCCAAGAAAACGAAACACAACCCAAAAGATAGAAAAAGAAAAAGAATTTTATAAAAAAAAAAAAAAAAAAACCCATAGAACGAGTTTAACCTAAATCGGCATGAATAAAGACTCCAACATCGAGGTCAAAACATGAAGGATACGTATACAGCATCATGTAATCCTCAGAGCTGAATTGCGGCTCGGGGAGGCCTTCTAGAATGTTCTTCAGTTTTGTAATACCCTTCTGCATGAATTCCCATCCTTGCTCCAAATCAATCGTCTTACGTTCGTTCATAATCGTCATCTTCCCACGCCCGAATCAAAATCCTAAAGTATCAAAAAATCAGTATCCAAGAAGTACTATTCAACCATCAAAACATCTATTGTCCTTTCCCAAACCCTAAAATTGAATATTCTCATCCAAACAACGCCCGTATAGAAATTATCTCCATCAAAATGAAACCTTAATCTGAGACTATCACCAGAGAGTGTTAAACCCTAATTGCAGAAGAAAATGGGAAAATCATGGATTTGAGGTGTTGAAATCACGGAATTGAGGATTCGATCGATGAAAAGAATCATCTATAATGCAGAAATAGGTTGGGAAGTGGAAATTACCTGATCGAAACCCTAACCCGATTAACGAAACCCTAGAAAAAGGTGGAGTGGTTTGTAGAGAGAAGAGGGACGAGATTTGATAGAAAGAAATGGAACGAAGAAAAGAATGGACCCGATAAAGGGCATTGATGAGAGAGAGAGAGAGAGGCAGTTCCACTTACCTATCTTCCTTTTAGACGGACTCGGAGTGCGTCGTGTAGAACACAGCACTGACTTCGGTAGTGTGAATAGGTGGAAAAGCTCTGTGGTCCCACCAGGATGTATGTCTTTTATCCACACCGTTCATCCATTTTTTTCAGATCATTTTGGGCCATGATCCGAAAAAATGGGTCAGATAAAAAGCTCGAGTAGACCACGCCACAGGAAGCGGCGGGATAATGACGCCTACCGTTGAAATTTCCCAAAGGTCCATCGTGACGTTTGTTTTCCATTCAACCAGTTTACACATGGTAGTGGACGAGGGAAAATATCGTGAGGTTTGTTTTCCATTCAACCAGCTTACACATGGAAGTGGACGAGGGAAAATACAAATAAGAGTTTGATCTATATGATCTAGAAGTTCTCTCCGCTCCCATTAAGTTTCCCAATGATAGGCGTTTAATGCCTAAAGATTCGTGTGTTGTGGTTCATCTGAGATTTATATTTGTCTCATGTTTGGATGGATGCTCTGTAATAATCTGAAAAATTAGATGGACAGGAGGGATAAAACACATACATCTGATGTGAGTGGATTAGGTACTACCCTGCCAGTTCTAAAGCTCGAGACAGGCGGAGACTCTGTGAGCCATTGAGGGGCCACTATGATGTATGAAATTTATCCATACCATTCACCTATTTTTACATATCATTTTAGATTATAAAGCAAAAAATAATGAAGGTCTAATGCCCAAATGGACCACATAGTGGGAATTAAATTTCTACCGTTGAAAATTTTTCAAGGACCACAGTAGTTTTGGATCAAGACAATATTTGTTTTTTCACTTCATCCAATTGTATGTGACTATATCAACAAGTTGGATGGAAAATAATTGACACAGTGGACCCTGATAAGGTTTCAATGGTGGGCGTCCTTAGTATCGCTGCTTCTTGTGGTGTGGTCCACTTGAGCCTTATATCTGCCTTCTTTTTTATTTATCCATCTAAAATGATATGGAAATATGGATGGACAGTGTGGATAAAACTCATAAATCACGGTGGCCCCTCAGTAGCCCTCGGAGCCTCTGCCTGTCCTGAGCTAAGAACAAGTAAGGATAATACCTAATCCATGCCCCATTATGATGGGTCCACAAAGCTTTTACATGTATGCATATGATTCTTTTTTCTTATGAGCTACACTATCCCCTCATTTGGACCATCATTTATGAGGTTTTGGGTTTAGATGGCCCATGCTACATACTTGTCGTGGGAGTCTATACTAATTATATTTAAAATTTTATAACCTTGAATCTATTTTTTTATTTTTTTAAGATGAAAATATCCATCTATCATAGTTGCACTTATATGGTGGTTCTTGTCTCAAAAAGTTAAATATATATTTTTTTTTTAAGAACATGAGGCGTATTTAAAATTGAAATTTAGCCCACATATGGAGTGATTTAATCCGTTCATTTTAATTGGACAACCTTGAATCAATGGAATGATTTTTTCAATTTCATGTTTGAAGCACTATGTGGCCCATAATTACACTAATGTTGTGTATTATTTTTGAATTGTTTTCTCTTATATGATCCATCTGTAATGAGTTTTGTCATTCAACTTGGACAATGACATGAAATTAAAACTCCCTATATGTGAATGGGGTAGATTTATTCAAGATAACCTAATGGACCCCACATTAGATGTGAATGTGTTCGAAATGCAGGGTCCTTTTGTACTAGGCCATTTGGTTGTTTCATTATTCATTCCTGGATTATTTTTTTTCACATGAGAGGAGGATAGTGTTTTTGGCTCCTTTCATTCTTCCTTTCTTAATTTTCTTTATAATTGTATTTTTTTGCTATGATTGATAGAAATTTGCAAAAGGGAATAGGGCGTGAAAGAATATTGTAATAAATGAATTTTTATAATGAAATGATGTTGATAAATTTTGTAATAAAAGAATGTTGCAATGCATAAATTTTGTAATGAAAGAACATGGTAAACATTGAAATGGATAAATACTGTAATGGATGACAGTTGTAATTGATGAATTTTTTTAATGGAAAAATTTTAATATAAAAGCATGTTTTAATGGATGAATGTTGTATGACGGATCATCGATATTTACTGTAGATCATCGACATTTTCACTGTAGATTGCCAATATTAAGTGCAGAGTGTCAATGTTCATTGTGGATCATTGATATTAAAAGTGGATCAATGATATTCATTTTAGATCACTGATATTAAGAGTGGATAGCTGATATTAAATGTAGACGGCTGATATTTTCATTGTGGATCGCAGATATTTACTATGGATCATCTATCCCATAAAAATGACCATAACTCTCTCGTTACATGTTCGATTTGGGTGATATTGTGCTCATTGAAAAGGTAATTTGATAAACTTTCAAATGGATTAAAAATAATATCATTTGAATATCATTCGATCACGTATAAATGGTAAAAAAGTTCATCATTCACTGTATATCACTAATATTCACTATAAGACATCAATTTGATAAAAATGGCCATAACTCATTTATTACATGTCCTATTTTGGTAATCGTGTGCTCGTTAAAAGGGAAATTTGCTGAATATTTAAATGGATTTGAAATCATCACATTTTAACACCATTTGATTGTCCAAAAGTAGGCCCAAATTTCATTATTCATTGTGAATTGTTGATATTTACTATTGGCCATCGATCTAACGAGAATAGTCATAACTCCCTTGTTATAGTCCGATTTAGGTGATTTTATGTTCATTGGAAAGGTAATTTGATGAAGTTTCAAATTGTTTTAAAGTAATAGCACTTAGATAACATTGATTTCATAAAAATAAGCCCAAAGTTTTCTATTCACTATAGATCGTTGATATTTACCATGGGTTATCAATCTTACGAAAATGGCCACAACTCCCTCGTTATATGTCCGATTTAGGTGAACTTATATTTGTTGGAAAAGTAACTTGATAAAATTTTAAATAAATTTAGAATTATCTCATTTGGACACTATTTGATTACCTAAAATTGAATCTAAAGTTTATTATTCACCGTGTATCAGTGATATTCACCACAGGCCATCGATCCGATGAAAACGGCCATATCTCCCTCATTATATGTCTGATTTGGGCGATCTTATGCTAGTTAGAAAGTTAATCTAATGAACTTTCAAATGGATTTAGAATCATCTCATGTAGACACCATTTAACTTATTAAAAGCGGGCCCAAAATTTAGCTATGATACATGGTGAATGATAAAATTTGGTTTCACTTTTTGGACAATCAAATGGTGTCTAACTGAAATAATTCAAAAGTCACTATAAATTTCATCAAGTAGCCTTTCTGACAAGCACAAGTAACCTAAATCAAACGTACAACGAAGCATTATGGCTATTTTCGTCAGATCGATGGCCCAAAGTGAATTTAAGCGATTCACAGTGATGAATGATATTTGGCCCTACTTTTAAACAATAAAATGGTATCTAAATGAGATTATTCCAAAACTATTTAAAATTTCATCAAATTATCTTTTAAACGAGCACAAGATCACCCAAATTGAACATGCAATGAAGGAGTTATGGTCATTTTTGTCGAATCGATGACCTATAGTGAATATCAGCGATCCACGATGAATAATGAACTTTACGCCCACTTTTTGAAAATAAAATGTTGTATAAATGAGATGATTATAAATCCATTTAAAATTTTATCAAAATACATTTTCCAACAATCACATGATCATCCAAATCGCTCATGTAACAAGGGAGTTATGTTCATCTTCGTTAGATCGATGGCCCTTAGTAAATATCAGCGATCTATAGTGAACTGTGAACTTTGGGCCTATCTAAATGATTTAATTCTAAATTCATTTGAAATTTCATCAAATTATCTTTCCACTGAGCATAAGATCACCCAAATTAGACCTATAACGAGGGAGTTACGACCATTTTTGTGGGATCGGTGACCCACGACAAATATTTGTGATCCACAATGGAAATGTTAGCGGTTCATGGTGAATATCAACAGTCTCATTAAATATTAGTGATTCACAATAAATATCGATGATCCACTATACAACATTCATCCATTACAATATACTTCGATCTCAACATTATTGTATTGTAAAAATTCATCCACTACAATATTCATCTATTCCAATGTTCATCACTTTCATCCATTGCAATATTTTTCCATTACAAAATTTGTGCATTACAACATTTTTCTATTACAAAATCTATCCATTATAAAAATTAATTAATTACAGTATTCTTCCACCCTAGTCTCTTTCACAAACTCTCATCATTCATACCAAATAAAAAAGACTTAAAATACAAAAAAAAAAAAAAAAAACCATAAAGGAAACCATGGAATGAATAAGGAAGAAGGAAATGAGTAAAAATAAAAATAAAAAATCCTCCCCTCCTGTAAAAAAATCACGGAATGAAGAAAGAAACGACCAAATAGCCTCATGTGGAAGAGCCCCACATTTTGAACCCATTCGCATCTAATATGGAGTTTACGAGGTTATCGTAAAAAAATTCATCCCGTCACATTTAGGGGGTTTTAATTTCATGTCATCGGTCAAACTTTGAGGGCAAAACTTCTCACAGATGAACAACACATGAGAAATCAGTTTAAAATTAATGCATAATGTTTGTCTAGTCATGGGCCATATAATGCTTCAAATATAAAATTGGAAAAACCCTTTTATTGGTTCACGACTATCCAATTAAAATGAACGGATAAATCAGCCAAGGGATGGACTAAATTTTAGTTTAGGGTGGAGCCCACAAGCCTTTAAAAGGTCTTTTTCTTTTTCCAAGATGAGAGTTCGTCGTATGAGGTACAATTATGGCAAATGGGCATTTTCATCCTCTAAAAACTGAATAGTAAATTGAGGACTACAAATCCTTAAATATGTTTCATATGGGATCCTGCGATGACCATGTCACGTACAGGGCCATTTGGACCAAAAACCTCATTTCCAGCAGTATTATCCGCGAACAATTGAGAAAATCTCATCCATCACACAACCATGACTAATATGAAACATGTGTCTCGTATCATATCCATTCAAAATGTAGGCCTCAATTCAAAATTTTAATTTCTTGGTAATCATAGTAGTTCACTTATTGGATGAGTCATGACACCCTACCCATAGACCAGGACTCGGACTGCACAATGTAGCACATAACGCTTTCTTTAGTACGGTGTACTACCGGAAAAATCTATGTGAAACCCACCTTGATGTATGTGTTCTATACAAAGCATACCATCCATTTTAGGGCATGATCCCAAAAGTGAGGTAGATCCAAATCTCGAGTGAACCACACACCATAGGAAGTAGTGATTGAATGACCCCTTTAAAAACTTTTTTGGGGCTATAAAAGTTTTGGATCAAACTAATATTTTTATTTTCCATGTGTCAGGTCTAAATATATTGTGTGGCAAATAAACATTGCACTTGGGACTCAGGAAATTTTTAATGGTAGGCATTCATTCATCATTATTTACTATAGTGTGGTCCACCTGACATTTGGATCCGCCTCATTTTAGGGATCATAATCTAAAATGATCTAGAAAAATGGATGGATGGTGTGGATAAAACATATACATCATGGTTGGGCCACATCACGCTACACAACACAATGAAAGTAAAAAAACCCGGGTCATTCATCAGGGAGACTGTACGGTGGAGCCAGATCGAGTGAACAGTGTATAGCTATCACTACCATGCATGTGGCCCCTAAGTGAGATATATAACTGGACTTATTGTTGATGGGCCTGACTGTATAAAATCTTTAATCAAATGATCATAGCCATCAAATTCCCTTTAATTTCGGTCACATAATGCTTACCAGTAACAATTTTTGTTCCCTCCCATTTCTTTGCAAGTCATTGTTTAGATGGTTGGGATCCCCTAAACTGTATCTCTTGAGGATTTTTCCATCTATATTGGGCTACCTGATGGACAATTGTGATTGACACATCACCATGTTCTGGCTTAACACATCATCTCCTCATCGTCTAAATAGTATTGTCACTCATGTGTTTTAGGAATTCTCCTAAAAATCGAGATGGTCTAATCACACAACTCGCCACGTGAGTGCACAAAATTCTCATTAGTAGTTTTTTTTTTTTCGGTCAACCTTCCATTTAGTTGGTGTCGCCATACCTCCCTAATTGTTATAAACCACGGTGCTTGCATGACATGACCCATTTTGTGAACGGACACTTACTGACATGTCACCGGTAGCTTTGTTAGGCCCACGTGGGTGCACTAATGCACCTACCACTGCGGCATGGAGGAGAGATGATTAGGTGAGACCCCAACCTCACCAAAGACGGTGTGACCCTTGTGGCGGGGTTACCATGGTGCCCATCGTAATGTATGTATCATTCATTTATGTTGTCCATCCATTTTTCCATATCATTTTGGGATATTATTCTTAAAATGAAGCATATCCAATTATCAGGTCGACCATACCATAAAAAATAGTGGAGATTGAGCATTAATGGGCCACACAAGTTTTATATCAAGTTGATATTTGTTTTTCCCTTCATCCAGGCTTATCTTACCTTGTTAATAGATTGGATGATAAATATAAACTACGAAACGTTAAGGTGTGCCCTAAGAAGTTTTTAACGGTAGGATGGTCGATCAATGCTATTTCTTAGGTTATGGTCCACTTGACAATTGGATATGCTTTATTTTTTTAGATAATATCCTAAAATGATATGGAAAAATGGATAGACGTCGTGGATGCATGATACATGCATCAAGGCAGGCCCCATGATAAGGTTCGCATCATCTTAGGTGAGGCCGGGATCTCACCTAATATGCTCTCGGCATGGACACTGATTTGATAGTTATGCTTGCACTACCTTCATATGTAGTGTAATGACATGGTCATATGTGATCAGTGGGGTGTATGCTGTCGGAAGTGGTTGTGCCCATAAATTCTGATGGAAGCGGATTCCATGGTGTGCCAAAAACAACCGACCTCTGTAATGTGTTGACATCACTAAGTTTCGTAAACCCCACGATGATGTGTGTGTTATATCCACATCATCCATCCATTTTACGAGAAAGGCCCAAAAATGAGAATCTCAAGTGAACCACATCATAGAAAGCAGCAAAGACAATGACAACCACTGTCAAAACCTTCTTGGGACCATAAAGGTTTTGGATTAAGCTAATATTTATTTTTTCCCATCATTCACGTCAGTGTGATCTTATGAACATGTTGGATGGCAAATAAATATCATGTTCGTGTAAACACCCTACCCCAGGCTGATAAGCTTATTGAGTTTGAACAAATGGATGGACAACCAAACCCCAATTTTAAACCCTAACCCTATAAGCATAAACCCAAGGAACCCCAGTCATAACCCTTAAACTTAACCCATTCAACCTAGTAAAACTAATTAGCTTAACCCTAAACCCTAAAACCCTAAAACCCTATAACATTGAGTTAGCTTGGTGAGTCAACTCACTTGTTCAACTCATTGATTTAAGTCACCCAGTTAGCCTATCCATATCCAACAACTCGGTTAAGTCACCTAGTTATGCCTAAAAGCAAGCCCAATCGGAGAAAAAGACAAAACCTCAAAGTAGCAACTCTCACAGCAGAGCCTTCACATGCTTGGAGGAGGCAACCTGCCAAAGCAGGGAGTCTAAGTGGGGACCAGCCACAACCAGGTTGTCGCTGGCCATGTGGCACTCCTACTTAGGGTAGCGTCCCTTAAGCATGTGGAATTCTCATTTTTCAAACCTCGAGTGTGCGGTTGAAGTGTATTCACTTCGATGCACACCTCCTTACCAAAAATTACACTTTTACCACCTCATCAAACTCATGAGATGATGTCATATGACAATCTCTAATCCTAACCAAGGTTACCGTGGTGCCATAGGGCTTGACCTTGGGTGGATTCTCATAATCATCCTACTATTTGTGATGAATTCTGACATAGTCAGCGTTTATTTGCTTAAGAAGATCTCCACGCTCCTAATGGTGAGTCAGAGTGCTCCTCTAGGGAGTAATTCTCGAGTGATGAGCTGGATTAAGCAAGTGAGGAGGTGAGATTTTCTTCATAAATATGTCTCCTACTCTAGATATTCTCATGCGAACCCGCTTATTGTATACTCATGCAATCCTTTTTTAGTAGTTCTGAGAAAGGTATAGAGCTTGCATGCCCTTTTCGTCTCCTAGATGTAATTGATTACAACGAGCCGGTAGTTATTCTCTCTCTTCAACTTCACTTTTCCAACAGTATGCATGGCAAGGGAATCTCCACCTTGATAGGTACAACAAACTCCATTCCATGCGTAAGCTCATATGGAGTGGCACCCGTTGCGGTGCGTACAAATGTTTAATGAGCCTATAGTGCATATGGAAGTATATCTAACTAGTCGTGGTATGTTTTTACCATCAGTTTGATGATGTGAATGAGTGTCTTGTTAGCAGCTTTAACCCCTTCATTCATATGTATTCGATAGGTGTAAGGCCTATACCCTAGTTTTCCCTTCCGTATGTTAAAGACCGGCCATCCAATCAACTACTCACCACTAGATGAAGATACCTAGTCGTTCGTGTCAATTTTGGACCACCCAATCATATAAATCAACTAGCAGATGTCCATATCTACTCATTTATACATCAAATTAAGATTTGGATCCACTCATCTTGTTTGTCACCTATGAATATATTTAACCTACCATCAGAACGACGATCTAAGTAACTTGTACCCAAGAATAGTCACTTAAATGAATCAATATACATAGATTACCCTAAAAACCCACTCTATGCTTGTCTATTTACAAAAATGACCGTACAATAATCAATTAACTTGATAAGAGTTCTAACCATCCAATTATTTTAATTTTTAGCCATTATCTGACCATCTATTATACTTGTATTCGCTAAATGGGCTACCCAAACATCAAAATAAACCAGTTATTATGAAGCACATATAGTACAACTGAAAATCATCGGTTGGTTTGTTTATGGGAAGTGCACACATATTACTTTAAATTTCAATTATACCTAGACCTTCAAAAATATCATCTTATTCATTGTGGACACCTCAAGGTTCAGATGAACCCTAATTAGAATATTTTTCACGAGTAAAATAAATGGCGATCTGATAATTGTCAAGTCAGATTGGGTCGGATTAAGGTAGGATGTATAACATAGAAAAGTCTATAATTTTCATAATTATTTTTTGCTTTGGCTCACTCGAGCCAGGAAAAAATACATCCCAAGCTCAGGTTCATGTGGTCTTATCCATTTATTCTTACATGTAACCACCAACTCGTCTATTTAAAGGGGATTTTGCAATCATATCCAGAGGTATATAGAGAGAAATAATAAGTAGATGGTTATGGTAACGATCTAAACCATTCAACAAAGTGAGTGTTTTCTGTTTAATTTATTATTTTAATTGTATATCTCTCCTTTCTAACCGTGTATTTGTTCACAACCTCGAGTGCAAGGATGCGTTGTAGTAATAATCTCGGTGACGTTGAGGTCGAATCCACATTAACTTATTATATGTGGGCTTTCTGAAATAAACTAGAATCGAAACTAAACTAGACTGTGGAATAAAAGATATCAATTGTGAATAATTTATCATGAATAATGGAAAACTATAGTCTCAAGGATCCCCTTGCAACTATCTTAATGCTACCTTACTTGATTTAATCAATACTTTATCTGGAATTGAAATCCTAATACATCCAGTTGGATGATAAAGTAGTTATAACATAATAGAATTTCGAACTTTCATTGGATTAGTTCCTTCACATAATACTAATGTAATGATCGCAAAGAATTCAAAGAATCTACTATGTCTGAAGACAATTGAAGATCACAAAATTTTACAAATCACACAATTGCAAAATAATTAAGAACATATAAAAAGTTTCCCAAGCGTCTACCGTGACCGGAGTCGACAATAGATCACAATAAACTAAAATTATTTCTTCATTCAAACTAAAAATCAATGGAAGTTAAACATAAACTTGAATAAAAATAAGATAAACATTAAAATAAACTACAAGCTTCACCTCTTAGCTCTAGCTAAGAGATTAGTTAACCATAGACATGATTAAACTAAAACTCTAAAAAAAAAATTAAAAAAAATCTTGACAAACTAACTAGAAAAATAACATTGAAGAATAAGAACTCTTTGAAGCAATACCACTCCTTTCTCTGCTCTTCCTATCCTAATTTGTGCTTAGAAGAACTCATAAAATCACTTTATATAGTCTTTATTTGGACCGACTTCAATTTATGCAAGTTACGCAGCTTCGATGGGAGCTTCAATGGGGCTTCAATGGCATTGAAGTTCCACAACCAAGTTCTATTCGAATTCAAAAACTGTCAAAACTATCTGCGTAAGTCATTCGATGAGATCACCCGACCTCTGATGGCATCAAAGTAACTTTGATGTCATTGAATATGTGCTCGACGGGATCGAGAAACGTCTGAAACAGTCCAACGAGTTCACCTCAAAATTCATGATAATTTTGATGTCATCGAATTGCTCTTTGATATGATCGAGAATTGCATGCATATGTCTAGCAACCAAACTTGATTATCTCAGATTTTTTTGATGGGATCGAGCCTCCTTCGATGACATCGAATACTTACTTCACTAGCATCAAAGCAGTTTTCGATGTCATCAAATTGTCAAATTCAACTATTTCAATTTTATGCACTTTGTAATCTCGAATTTCTTCCTTCTTCACTTGGTTTCTTGGATCTTAGACTCTTGAAATCTTTAATCTTGACATCCAAAGATCCAATCCTCACTTTGGTAATTCTTGAGCATCAAATTCATGCTTCTAGCATCCTTTTCACCTTAAGATCTTAAAATCACCTAGTAAGAGAAAACATGTAGAAATATATCGATTAAGCACAACCATGTTCATGAAACCAATGAATAAATACTAAATAGGGGTAAATATGAAATATTTCACACTCAACAATATCCTATAAATTTGGGTATTAAAAAGTTATTCAGTGGTTCACATTGATGATGAAGTGGATTGGGATGATGAATGGGTGGGCCAGACCAATGTTTTGTGGGATATATTTAAGCCTACTTTTGGGGTCCATCATGATGTATATGTTGTATCCACAATGTCCATCAAGGTTGTCAGTTCATTTTAGGCCATGGGTACAAATCCAGGGAAGATTCATATTTCAGGTGGACCCTACCATAGGATGCAATTTCTAGGTGCACATATATCATCCATCTACCTCAAATGGAGTGTCAAAGTTTTTCTTAATAAATACCTGATTGGCTGGTTGGAAGATAAGAAAATTTATTGCACCACTTATATGCAGGGAGTGTTGGGGAGAAAGATCCTTCTTGACCACACAACATTAATTTCAAAATCAAAAGAAATATAAGGAAAAAAATACAAACCACAATATAAATTACATAGTTCCCTTTCGGTATGTTCATGAATTCATACAGATCCACCATGCTCAAAGGTTGAAAATGAAGAAACAACTCTCAATAAAATGATAGCTCTCTTTATTCAATATATATTACCCCAAATGAACTGAGATTTACATAAAAATCTATGTGAAATTACTTTCAGGGCCACGAAAGCACTAGCTAAATAAATCCCCATATCTCTAATGATCAGGCTTCATAAATCCTAACAGGGGGCTAGTGCATCGAAAGCTCCATGGGGCTCGATGTCAATGAAGCTTTCATTGTCCATTAATTGATCTACCTCATGTTAGAATGTGATCCCAAATTTTAGGTCAATCCCACCATCATATTAGTTTAAAGTTTTATGATTGGCTGTCCATTGTTTTCCGTGGTGCTTCTACATAATAATTAGATGGTCTAAATAGAGGCATCAAGCGACGATGGTGGAGCTCAATGTATGGTTAGATGTCATACACAACAAGGTGGATCCCACACATGTAATGGTGCTGTAACACCCCAACACCCCGTACTTTCCAATACTCGGGTGTTACCGTATAACCAAACTTAGTATAAATTAAAGTCAGGCTTAAGTGGACATTCACATTCATTTTAGCCTAAACCCAATCGTTGAAAATAGTCCCAATCCATACATCAAGCTATCTATCCGTCAATTCCCAAGATGGATCATCATACCACTAAAAAAACATATTTTCTTAGAATCCCAACTTTGCTGATGGACAGATCTAACTGAATTACGGATATACAACCTTGAATCACGAAATCCACTATTCACCAAGTTTACATCGTCTCATAAGGTGATCCATCATTTAAAAGCACAAATCAAGTTGTCTAGTTCCCCATCCAACTCTCGGATCATACCCAGACATTCTTTAGGATTTCAAGGGTTGTTGATAATTAAATAATAGTCAACCCAATCATTGGAGTGTTGGAATGCTCAACAAATCATGATTTAGTGATTAGAGGTTCATGAGTTGTGACTCACTTTAACGCAAGTAACCCTAATATTAGGGGATGTAGCTAAATGACGCACAATGAATAGTCTCACATCTTTCAAATAAGCATAATAATGATAATAATAAATAAATAAATAAAAAGGTAAATAAATAACAGTGTGTATATGTAATAATAATGATAATATAAAATCACGAGATAGATAGTCCTAATAACCTCCAAATCAGGACCCACAACATGATGAAAAATGCACATATATGTGGGAATAATAATAACAATGATAAAGAAATAAATAATGATAGTAATAAGTGGAAAATTAATATTAATATTAGTATACGGTTAGCAATACATTATAAGAGTCTCACACGCGACCCCTAGGACCATTTTAACAGCTCACAATCAAATTAAGAATGAGTCGGCCAACAAATTAGTGGGAATCCATAAGTTAAACCTAAAATCACTTGGAACGGTCACCAAAGCTTTGGATCCACCTCATCTTTGGCCAAGCGTCCAAACATGACCCATGTAATCGAATGGACGGAGTGGATTTTCCACAAACATCACCGTGGACCCCACATAAATGTCGCGTGTGCACCATAGGAGGTGCACTCATCGTGCACGGATCCGAAGAGGCAGGTTAAACGCCTCTAACCCATGTTTTTCCAAAAAAGGAGAGATTTGTCTCTCTCGCCTTGGTGTAACAGAGATTCCTCTCCTGTTCTTATGGCGGCATGAAAAATGGTCGTTTTCTTCTCCTTCCAAACCCACTAACCAAACGGTGTTCGAGCTTCATTCCATCCATTCACCTAGCTCCATTACACCCCTAGAAACCCCCCATGTTGGTGGAATGAAGAAAGTAGCAGCAGGAGAGAGACTGCCATTAACGACACCTTTCTTCTCCGCTGCAACCATGTCCTCAATTGAGTCACAGATTGAGTCGGACCGGGTCTAGCAGGTTGGGATGTGTCTAGGTCAAGTCTAGATGCGCCTGAACTATCATGAATAAAAAAAGAGAGAGAGAGGAAAGTCCGGGAGAAGAAAGAAGGTGCACTGTTGCACCGGCTTGAACTGAGTCGAGCTCGACTTGCTATTGAGTCACGAACTCGAGTTAGTCTGGGTTCTTCTGAGTTCATTGCTGGACATCCTCCTACAGAAAGAAGAGAGAGAGGTTAAGGGCTGGTTGCTGTTCGAGTCAGGTTTTGGAAATGAGTTCGATCGGTTTGTGTCCAAGCATGGTTGAGTCATGTCTCGAGTTGTTGAGTTAGGCATGACTCAGACTCGGTTCTGGTGTCCATATTTAGACTAGACCTAGTGAGGAATAAAAGAGGGTCAGATGAAGAGAGAAAGAAAAGAGAAAAGAAAGCAAGAAGAAAAAGAAGAAACTAGAGAGAAGGGACTGAGTTGACTTGGCTAAAACTAAGCTCGACTCGGTCAGGTCGGGTTGGGCTTGGTCTAGGCATAGTTGGGATTTTAGCAAGGAGAGAAGGAAATGGAGAGAAGGAGAATGAGATGAGTGAGAGTGAGTTTGCTATCATATCAGCACCGAGTCGACTCGATTCGAACTCAAACCAAGTTTGGTTAAGTCTAGGTCAAGTCCAATGGCATCCGGGGTGGCTGGACGTCACTGTTAGTGAGTCCTAATAGTTGAGAGAGAAGAAAAGATGAGGAAAGAGAGAAAATAGAGAGGAAAATAGAGGGAGCTTGAGCCATGAGTTGTTGTCGAGGTTGGTCTGAGTCAATGGGTGATGCTCGCCTCCAAGCCGCAATAAAATTGCATAGAGTGGAGCTGCCAAACAGCCAATGTAAGTTAACTCTTCTCCTCTAAAATAGATTATTTTGAGTTATTGTTAATGGTAATATTAAGATGATAATTGTGATTACTAAGCATGATTAATCATTAGTAAATTATCCATACTAACATTAGTGAATACATATAAAAGTTATCATTATTAAAACATTAGTATTTTATTTTTTCGTTCTTAAAATATTGATGTTAGAGCATACTATTTATTTCCATCACAATGATTATTAGTGTCGCATTAACTAAAATTAAGTATAATATTAATAGTTATTTTAGAATTATTAGTATTATTATTCATCGTGAGTTGTTGTTAGATAATTTAATATAATAATAGCCATTGTTAATATTTCTAAAATTAATAATCAATTTATTTGATTAATTGTATTTGTTTATTATTTCCCTTAATAATATCATTAATGGCTACATAAAATAGAGTTCAAATTCCATAATCAAAACCTTGCATCTAAGCCTAGAACTAAATCGTAAGATGAAAACCCTAAATTCTACATTAAAACTCTAAGATAAATAATTCAAACCCTAGGCGATAATCTTGAAACTTTAATAGTGTGTAGAGCTTGAATATAATTGTATAAGATTCATGATTTGTGGTAGGGTTCAACCCTAGGGGCGTATGCACCTCCTAGCAATGACGTAGGCCGTTCAAAATTTAAGGTGATGATTTTTTCCCCTTGAGCTTTCCATTTTCTCATTAGCTTGAGTGATAGTTTCTATTTTAATTTTAATTAATAATTGATATCTTCACTTTGTAATCACATGTGTTAATTGTTAGAATTGGATTGCTAGATTACATGCTTAATATTTATCTTGCATATCTTCCTATGCGTATGGATCACTTGTGGATTGCTTATGTAACTTAGACTGGTACATCAGTAGAAAACTCCCATTTATAAATGTACACCCATACTTGGGATGTAACTCGATTGAATGTGATTGTAATGGACCTTCGACTCAGTGGTTATTGAATGGTGGCTTGAATTAAATTTGATGTGAGCCTACCATCCAGGGATTGTTATGTATCAATGATTTTTAAGGATGGTCTTTTATCGCATGGATTTGATACTAGCCCTATGTGGCTTGGTTTTGATAATTACCCTATGTAGCTCAATTTTAAAATTTGCCCCAGGTGGCTTTATTTTGGTATTTGCCCTATATGGGTTCGATGTCTTATATTGTGCAACCATGTAATGGTAAGCCCCATATACTGTAATATGAATGACCACTAGTCGACAGGTTTCCATTAAACATCCTAAGGTGGTAGTCTCATGAGCCGGAAATAGTGGTATGAGACCTATGCCCAAGCTGTCGGCCTACGCTGGGTGACAAGCCCCCCGTAGTGACCTTGAGCTGATTTAAATTAGCTGATTGTAACTGGACTAATAATGGTTTGGCTAATCATGCATACATGACACAGGCCAATGTCTATCGCTATCACACGTGATGTATGTATTCTGTCTGACTGGATGATCATTCCCAGGTCGATGATTGCATGGGTGACGAGCTCACTATCCGTGCAGATGAGCATTCCTGGGGCGATGATTGCATTCACTCATCCATGCATCTAATAAGACCTACATCATGTATTGTTTTGTATGCTTTATTTTATAACTATGCTTACCTAATGCGGTGGTGTGTAATCCTGATGGGAATTCACACTGAGTTGGCCACTCATCCATCAAATATATAACCGTACAGGTAACACGGGTGGCCTGAATTATATTCACATTCATATTGGTGAGGAACAGACCATAGTTGACAAGGGTACATGAATGTATTTGCTAAGGGTTGCTACATGATTTCACAGCTCAAGATTGTTGCAATTTACTTTGTTTCACATGTAATGTTATTTGATTTTGTATTTGTAAGAATGAGGACATTGGTTTGTATAAGTCATTATGGGCAATCTTTTGCGCATTTTAAATGTAAATCGAAATTTTCCATTATATATGATTTATCCATTCTATGTTAATCTGCTAACTTTGATGAAAGAAAAAATATATGTATGAAAATTGACCCTCTATAAGTTAACACTCGGATTTTTGGAAAACGGGTCGTATACTTGGGTCCTGAAAAGTTGGGGCATTACAGGTGTATAAGCAAATGAATAATGCATGAGGACTGTCTTGTCAATTAAATATCAGGGGTAGTTTGGTCGGATGCGGATTGCATCCTACCCTTGTCGTCTCTAACTGGGAATAGGCCGGAGATTTGAGTGACCACCGTGATGTATGGGTCCTATCCACACCATCCATACATTTTTCTCGAATCATTTTAGGATATAAACCTAAAATTGAGGCAGATACATGACTTAAGTGGACCACACCACAGGAAGCAACGATGATAATGATTCTCACCGTTGAAACTTTTCTAAGGCTCGCTGTGATGTTTATTTGCCATCCAACCTATTCATAAAGTTACATAGATCTGGAAGAAGAGAAAATACAAATATTAGAACCATCCAAAACCTTTGTGGCCCCCAAGAAGTTTTCAACAGTAAGAGTTTAATCCCCATTGTGTAGTTCACATATGTCTTCGATCTGCCTCAGTTTTGGGCCTATATCCTAAAATTATATTTTAAAAATTAGATGGAAGATGTGGATAAGACCCATAAATCACGGTAGCCACTTAAATCTCCTGCCTGTTCCTAGCGATATAATTTGGTCATGTGAAAGTTTCAGAAAGATAAAGCACCATTCACTTTTTATATAAACCTCGGATCATTAATGGGGCACCTTAGATGAAATATTAGACTGGATGGCATAGATACACCATGGTGGACCACAACACATGGAGGATTTTAATAGTGGGTATCCAATCTTAACTCTTCCATGTGGTGTATATCCCACTCAAGCCTTGAATTAGCTTGATCTTCTTGCCCTGATCCAAACACGGTGGGGCAGTCGGTGGATGGGTTCATTTCATCTGCGTCATTGAAAGCAAGTGTTTTCCAATAGAGAGTATCCCATGCAGTTAAAGTTCATCCTTGTTGCACCAATGCTCACTATAGTGGATAACAAGACACCTATCTACGTCTATCTTTTCTTATTTTCAAAGGTTATTAGCTCTAGCTTCCTTGTAAGATCCAAAATTACTCTTACAACCTTTATGAAGAAACAAAGAAAGTGAAAAAGAAGGATACCTCCCTTTTCTAGGTGCAATGGCTCCTAAAGCCTCCTTTCACCACACTAAGGAAAATATGAAAGAAAATGCATGTACAAGATTAAGATTTTCTTCACATCACATATGCCACCACAGAGCATTCCTATGAGACTTATGCTAGTTATCATGTAAGGCCCCCCTTGCCATGACCTAACAAAAATTTGGTCCATTCATTACGTTTACACTTATCTTGGCTCAATCCATAGTGACCAGCAAGAAGTCATCATGTGTTGATACACTTATATGAGCAATGGAATGAATGTACTCATGCCAAGTAAGATTGGGCGTGCTTATCTCTAAGTGATACGTAGCTTGTCAAAAGGAACCACGCTTAGAGCAATACACACCTTTACAAAAAAAAAAGTGGTCATCATTTGCAGGACATGTGACCGATGTACGCCTCACACATGTGACTCCTAACATGCTAAGAAGGTTTTCAAAAAGGACTTGCTGATGCTGAATTCTTCGTAGTCTAACATACACATGGCATGGCCATCCCAGATCAACCCAGAATGTTTTTTTTTTTCCTCACAAAATGATGTCCGAAATCCTCTTAAAGCCAACAAGGAATTAAGATTGAATTTTGAAAAGCCATCCAAAATTAGAAGCAAATCACATACGATAATATTATATATCAATGATCCCAAATCAGGATATGGCCACTACGTAATCGATAAATTCATTTAGACTTATGTGTGGCCACCGCCTCTCAGAAGTCTATAAAAGTAATATTACAATAAAAGCTCCGAGCCCTCGCCACAAATAATTAATCAATCCTTATAGCTCTATATTGATTATCCTTTATTCTCTATGGACGTTTATTAATTTAGCTTCTTAGCTTAATCATTCTACTGTTATTCAGCCATGTTAGAGTAAGTCCAGAGCCTTGAATTTATCTTAGAATCACTACTGTCTAGCCCACCGTTGCAGTACACATTTGGGAGTAGGTTAAATATTCATGACCCAATTGTCGAATCCTCTAAATTATGAGGCCCTTACTTGGTATATCTCACAACCATCTGATAGTGTACAAGTCGTTGTGGGTATCTTATCTCTCTCGGCTTACTTTTATCATTTATTGATTGTGTTACTTTAACATCCAATCAATAAAATTGATGATTAATTATGTTTAATCCTTATTACTTTACTCAAAATTTGATGTATTATCACCGTCGAAAGAAAAGTCATTAGCTCTAAGCAAAAAAATCCCATTTAGAAGAATCAACCCTCTCGTTTTTAAATCACATGCTCACTGTAAGATGGTTGAATGAACGGTCATGCCAATCTTTACATATCTAGTTCTAATCCAACAAGTTTTGCGTCCAAGATCCCAAGCGTTTAATTGATTCAAGTCAAATACAACTCCAACACACTAGGCACTAAATCTAATTACACATGTTTAACTGAATTCAAGCTATTTGCAACACATGTAGCCATGCATTTGTCTAAATTGAACAACAATTCAGTAAATTGCAAAATTCCTTTTGTCAGCTTTTCTCATCACATGAACATGAACTAGGATTCCATAGTGACCCCTCCAAAACTAAGCTTGGTGCTGGTCGGTGCTTTGTGAGCCCCACCATGATGCATGTGTTTTGTCTATGCCATTCATCTATTTTGCCAGCTCATTTTAGAGCATGAGACAAAAAATAAGGCACATCCAAATTTCAGGTTGAACCAAATCACATAAAATATTAGTGATTTAACACCTATTATTAAGAACTCCATAGGCCACAAAAGTTATGGATCAAGCTTATATTTTGTGTTTTCCCTTCATCCAAGTTTATGTGACCCAATCGATAGGTCAGATGGCCAAAAAAAAAAAAACCACGAGCCTACAAAGTTTTGAATGGTGTAAATTCAATCACCATTATTTATTGTGGTGTAGTCCACTTGATATTTGGAACTACCTCATTTTTGGGCTCTTCTCTGAAATGAGCAGAAAAAATGGATGAACAGGTTGGATAAAACACATGCATCATGGTAGGGTCCACAAAGCATAGACCAATACCATATTGGCCATGATAGTGGAGTGGTCACTATTGAAACCGAGTCTCCTAAAAAAATGATTGGCACCACCTAATTTTTTAGAGAAATTTAGGACTGTGGACCCCACCTTTTATCCAGCTATTTTTATGAAACACGACAAACTATGTTTTGCAACTTAGACCTCCACATGCAGAGACCGAATTTCAGGATGAAAATAGCCCTCCTTTTCACTACTTCTTTTCACTGCATTGCTTTCATCGTTGCTTTCACTCCCCTTAACAAAAAAAAAGGTACTTCCTGCCCTACACTCTCTGGAAGTAAGAACTGAAGCATGAAGGGTTTTCTTCTCATTTTCCTGACTAAAATTTGGGTGAATCATGTAGATATCCATCTAGATATCATCATTCTACATTTACCATTTTTCATCTTGGCTAGGGTTACGTGAAATCCCATGAATTGGTTGTATCTCCTTGAAAAGGTTCAAAATATTTCCTCACTCCAAAGCACCTCTCTTCAACCTACATTTGACTAGTATTGCGGTAGTCAGAGGTACAGATCTTGAAAAAAAATGCTACACTTGTACAATGTCATTGCATGCGAAGTTTGGTCAATTTCATGCATTAGGCTTAGTCAATTTCATGCGTTAGGCTTAGTTAATTTTATGCGTTGATCGATCAAATCTATGTCAAACTCGCTCAATTCAATTTGAAGCTCACTCAATTCCATGCTAGGGCTCACTTAATCTCATGGTAGGCTCGCTGAATTCCATGTTTACCCTGCTCAATTTCATGCTAAGATGGCTCAATTTAATGTTTACCTAGCTTCATTTCATGGTAAATAAGGTCAATTTAATGTTTGTCTTGATAAATATCATGCTAGGATCGCTCAATTTAATGTTTGCCTAGCTTAATTTCATGGTAGATAAGGTCAATTTAATGCTTGCCTCGATAAATTTCATGCTAGGATCGCTCAATTTAATATTTTCCTAGCTTAATTTCATGGTATATAAGGTCAATTTAATGTTTGCCTCGATAAATTTCATGCAAGGATCGCTCAATTTAACGTTTTCCTAGCTTAATATTATCCTATGCTCACTTAATTTACAGTTTGCCCATTTAATATCCATGCAATACTCGCTCAATTTAATGTTTGTCTCGCTTAATATCATGCTATGCTTACTCGAAGAAATGTTTGCCCAACTCAATATCATCCTATGCTCGCTTGAAATATCATTTGCCCACATCAATATCATGAAATGCTCGCTAGATTTATCGTTTACCCAGCTCAATATCATGATATGCTCTCTCGATTTAATGTTTGCTTGCATAGCTGAATTTATAGTTTGTCTCGCTCAATTTTCATTTTGCACCATTCAATTTCATGCTTGCCGCGCTAATGTTTCGGATTTTCCTGCTGAATCTTCAAGTTTGCCCCACTCAATTTCATGTTTGCCCTACTCAATTTTCATGTTTGCCCCACTCAATTTCATGTTTGCCCCGCTAAATTTCATGTTTCCCCACTCAATTTCGGGTTTCTCCCGCTCAATTTCTAGTTTACCCCGTTGAATATCATTTTTTCCCTACTTAAATTCATGTTTGCCCCGCGAAATTTCTAGTTTGCCCTACTGAATTTCATGTTTGCCTCGCTGATTTTCTAGTTTTCCATGTTGAGTTTGATATTTTCCCAATGAATTTCATGTTTGCTCGCTCAATTTCCAGTTTGCCCCGCTGAATTTCATGTTTGCCCTGCTCAATTTCATGCTTGCCCCATTGAATTTCATGTTTGCCCTACTCATTTTCCAATTTGCCTCGCTAAATTTCATGTTTGCCCTACTAAATTTTAAGTTTGCCCTGCTCAATTTCTAGGTTGCTCCCCTCAATTTCCAGTTTGCCCCGCTCAATTTCATGCTTGCCCCGCTCATTTTCTAGTTTTCCCCGCTCAATTTCATGCTTGCCCTGCTATATTTCATGTTTGCCCCACTTAATTTCCAGTTTGTCCCGCTCAATTTCATATTTGCCCCGCTCAATTTCCAAGTTGTTCCGCTTAATTTAATGTTTGTCCAACTTAATTTCATGGTAGATAAGGTCAATTTAATGTTTACCTCGATAAATTTCATGCAAGGAATGTTCAATTTAATGTTTGCCCAGCTTAATTTCATGGTAGATAATGTCAATTTATTGTTGACATGATATGCTCACTCAATTTATCGTTTGCTCAGCTCAATACCACTTGAAACCATTCATTAACGACGAATGCCTAATCTGTATAAGATTTAGTTATTTTTTTAAATATAAACGCGTAGCTTACTATTTATTTCCTTAAGCTCTTTATCATCCCCATCTATAATAGAAACTGAGTTGTCGGTCCTTCACTATTTAATTGAGTTTTGTCATATGGCAAGGTTTCATTGATTTACGATTCATTGATAATGTGTTATTGTATTGGTTTTCAGATAATGGCCGCAAGAATCATGTGCTCTGTTGGCGGGGAGTTAGAATTTGAAAGCAAGCGATACTCGCACATGGGTGGAACATCAAAACAAATGACCCTACGTCTCGAGACTATGTACGAGGAGCTTCAATATAGAATTTATAAGGTTATTAAGAGCAAACCAGAAGATCGTGATATTAGGATGAAAGTATTGAATCCTTACACTAACGAATCAATGCCTCCAATCGAAATTGACGATGACGATAACGTCAAAGAGTTCTTGTCTCACCAGTTTGAGCATTCAGAAAAATTCATCCCGTTAGTCATCAAAACAATGCAACACATTAATACCACAACATATGTGGACAGTGTGGCTGAGGAGTATGGTGTGGAATTCAAATACAATCCTTCTCCATTACAAGTGGTAGTAAGCAATGATCAATTGCCCGAGCCACTGCAAATATCAAACATCGTGACTAGCCAAGTCAATGGTGCACTTGACATTAATAGTAATTATAAATACAAGACACTACCATTAGCATTAACAGCAGATCGACCATCATCATCCACCATCCCATCCGTGCGTGTACGCGACATTCCGCTTCCATACCTTCCGAAAACATCAAACCTCATGACTCGTCAAGCTCTTGTGCCGTTTGATAATGATACACCCACTAATGCAAAAATGTTAGAATATATTGATTTATTATTTGAACCGATCGATATAGCTGTTGGGCAAACATTTAAGGACAAGAGTCGGTGCTAGTATGTGTTGAGCCAATTTACAATTTAGAATAATTTCGAGTATAGAGTAATATATTCAAATTTTAGGAGATTTACCATGGTGTGCTTCAAAGATGCATGCAAATGGAGGGTTCAAAGGTGAATGATACGAGTATATTTAAAATACGGACTTATACATCAAAACATATGTGCGGCATGACATGGATGAAGAGCGATTACCGGCAAGTCAACAGTAAGCTAGTGTGTGATCTAGTTATTAGCCGCATTGAACAACGCATAGGGTTGAGGCCACGTGATATTATCTTCACAATGTAAGAGAAATATAATATCCGTATTAGTTATTGGAAGGCATGGACAGCTAGGGAGCTTGCAATTCATCACGTGATGGGGTCTTATGAAGACTCCTACAATCAACTCCTTTTGTATTTGCATGAGTTGAGGAAGGCCAACCCAAAGACAGTTACTGCCGTGCTAGTTAACCAACAGACTTGCAGGTTCGAGAGATGTTTTGTAGCTCTCGGACAATGTATTTGAAGTTTTCAGAAATCATTGCGGAGGGTATTAGCTAATGTTTTATTTAAACCAACCTGATTTAAATGATTTTAAACTCGTAAGTATACGAATCAGATATAGATACGGTACGTATTACGAGATCGTTCCTATGAGGACTGATTGTCACAATTCAAATTTTATGATTCTTCTTAACTAATCCAACAAATAGTTTAACAACTACTAACACAAATCTATGGAAAATAACTGAAAATAAGGAGAAAAAATCAATCAAGGAGAATACTATAACTTTTGAATCTACCCCTAATTATCCTGACCCTTGTTTTACTTGTTGATTCACCCTAATTCAAATTGATATAAATAAATAAAGCACACTCTATATCCTTGGTCGGGCACACAGAATGCATAATACCTTAAAGCATAAGGATCACATCTTTCCATCCATGGTCAGGCATGAAGAGATGTAGATTCTTATTTCCTTCTCTATAGGAAACTTGTTCATGGTCAGACACAAGCACCTATAATAAGATTCCAAACAACATCTAAATCTAGACTTTGGTTAAGCTTATAGAATGAAGAAGTATGGAGTATTCAGTTAAGCACACTAGAGAAAGAAACAAATCAATCAAATCCAGACAAAATCAACACATAACAATAGTTATTCAAATTAGGGGTTTCATCTCAGCCCTAGCTCAGAAGTCTAGCCTGATCTAAACATGATTAAACTAAAAAAAAAAAAACATAAAACAAAAGATTTCAGCTTCAGATTGAATCTCTGCTTTGCTCCACGTTCACTGGCTCTTCTCTTTCTCTTTCCTCTCACAGACTCCTTGGCTCTGGTTCTCCTCTCCTTTGGCTCTTCTTAGGGCCTTTTATAGCTGCTGGAGGTCGGTGGAAGGCTGGAGTCGGCTGAAGTTGGTTTCACAGTAAAATTCGCATAAGCTTTTTCCCAGCAAAGTTCGCACGTAAAATAACACCACTTTCCTTAATCAGTTTTCAAAGAAACACCGTCCCTTAGGACGTTTTTGAGTGCTCTACATGATGGACGGTTCAGATCTACCATATGATCAAATATGGTGGGCCAGAACCGCCTGAAAGTCTGGATTTTGTGGACATGCGTAAGCTTTCATACGTCTAGTGCTGTCGTGATTGTTGGGCCCCACAGAAGTATTTTCGGGGAAATCCACCTCGTCCATTAGATTCAGGACGAAATTTTCGATCAAACATGATTAGTTTTGAACGTCCATTGACGTATCCCAAAAAAGAAATCACACTAAAATCAATTTGGAATGTTGCAAGGCAGCCTGTTTATGGCCTTTGTACCGCACACATGCGTACGCGTGGGTGAAAAGTATTAGCATGGTTTTGAAGTTTTTAAGCCCCTCTACAAGATGGACAGCTTGGATTAACCGTACAGGGCCTAATGGTGGCCCACTGACGTCTGCAAAATCTGATGTCTGTAGGTTACGCAGCACGAGAAATGGCAATTTCCAATTTTGGAAGGCAGTCGTGGGTCAGTGCTTGCGCTGACCGCCTGAGCCGTCTGGTGCATGGCAGGCATGTGTACACTATGTACACACGCTGTACATATAGGGTCCACTGCGATGTTTCTAAGAAATCCAATCCATCCATTCATTTTGTCTCCCCATTTAAGGGGTTGAGACCAAAGTTGAGGCATATCTAGATCGTAGGTGGGCCCAAAATCAATGGTTTATGGGCTGATTTGTCAGTTGGGGCACTTCCATAGCGATCCGAGGGCTGAAATTCGATATGTACAATTAATTTATGGCCCTCATCCCATGTATGAAGTTTTGAGCCGAATGGATAGTTGGAACCATGTGATCTTGCATTCTGCACCAATTTCGGGCCTCTTTAACGTGAACGGCTTGATTTCCTCGGATCCATGGTGTATAAATCTATCGATTTTGGTTCCCTGGGGTCCGTTCCTTGCTCTGGTGACTTCAGAGCGTTAAATCCATGCTTTTAGTACTCTTTTTCAGTCAACGCTCTTGATTACACACTGCAACAAAAACATAATTAAAATATTCCATTAAGCATTATCATGTACTTAAAATCATATAATAACTGGGGTCTGATATGCAATATTCGACCCTCATCACAACCCCCAACCAACATTTTGCTAGTCCCGAGCAAAGCATGCGAAAAATAATTTTAGAAATAAATGACAATTCCTGTAAACCCAAGTGACTTGTGAACAAATAATCGAGATGCGAGAATTCTAAGATTCATGAATGGTAAGTGAAATTTTCTCCTGGAATCAAGCTTATAGTAAACTTCATAATCAAGTTCAAAATATTAATCCATCAATCAGAAAATTCTAAACATTGAGTTTCATGAGTGTATAGTGTAATCTCGGCTTACAATCCTTAAGAGATCCAATTGTCAATTTCATGTTATCAGTTGTAATTAACAAGAGCATTCATGACAACCAAACCTGAAACCAACACTTACCTTACAGATTAACTTTTCGTTCTACCAACCTTTGATTTTCTTTATGAATAGTAACGCCAAGGAGGGGAATCAAATCCTCACCTATAGGGAGCAAACCTATGGTGAAGATTTGTCGCCTAACTCTTTTTCAAATGTGAAGATTTACAATCCTTATGCTTGTAAGGAGATATCCCTTGTATTGTGACAATTTTGATTAAATGAAATGTATGGAATGCCCTTGACTCTTTGTGTGAATGATTGCGGTGTGTTTGTGCTATTGAGACTGACAAGGTTGCGCCCTATTTTGAATATAGGGAATGCCACCGAAGGCTACACGGAGCACAGCTCGGCTTACATTGGGTGAGCCTATGGATCAGGTTCCTATGCAGTCTGATGCTCATGCGGACCCTGCTGTGGGCCCGATTCCTGAGACAGCACATGCGTCTCAGCCTACTACTGGTCCTGCAGTTGGACCACCGCCTTTCACACCGCCCGTCAGAGAGCAGTACCGTGCGTCTTTTTCGACGCAGTACATACCACAGCCTGCTCCACCTCCAGATAGATTTGAGCAGATGATGGCTATGATGCAGCAGCAGCAACAGCTCCTGACTACTATAGTGGGGGCTCTAGCCCAGGGTGGGAGTGTGCCTCCACCTGCACCACCTGCGCATCCAGCTGAGGATGCCGATACACATGCTCAGGATGAGGGCATGGTTCATCCTGTACCACCTGCTTACCCTGCGGGGAATGCCGCAGACACACGGGGCTTGCTAGAGCAATTCCAGCGCTTACGGCCTCCCACTTTTACGGGTTCTTATAGACCCGAGGAGGCCGAGTATTGGCTCGACCGTGTGTCGAAGATACTACGGATGCTGCATTGTTCAGAGGCTGAGTAGGTCGAGTTAGCTACGTTCTTGTTCGAGTGGGAGGCTAGCTTATGGTGGGACAGTGTGTTGCGGACCGTTGCCGCTGATTACATATGGACCTGGGCAGCGTTCGAGTTCTGCTTCCACGAGAAATACTATCCCCAGACGTATAGGCATGATCGGGAGAACGAGTTTCTGCGCCTCAGACAGGGAGGCATGACGGTGACTGAGTATGAGCATCGGTTCACTGAGTTGGGTAGATACGTCCTGACTATACTGGCAGATGAGCAGATGCGCATACGGCACTTTTCTGAGGGTTTGCGATCGGATATTCGGTCGAAGATGTGTCGCATGAGCATCCCCTCCTACGCAGAGCTGATCCACATGTCCATGCGGGCGGAGCAAGATGTGGATCGACTTACGCGATCTCGTGGCCCTATTACTCCTAGGCCATGACCGGAGTTGCAGGACAGGCCCTTTGCGGGCAAGAGGCCTCCCGCCGACCCTCCTTCTAGGGCTACAACGCCAGTACCCCCGATGCGGTGCCCCGATTTGTCATGTACTTATTGTGGGAGATCGGACCATTCGGCACAGAGTTGTTTCGCTCAGATGCGGGACAGTGGGTTTTCGCCGCAGCAGAAGATCGACCGTACATGCCCACAGGCTATATCAGCACCGCCTTTACGGTTGGCTCCTGCGCACCCTTCCTTCAGACCTCCGGTATCTCAGTTCAGGCCACCTCTACGGCCCATGGCACAGCGGCTGAACCGGCCACAGCAGGCACGGGTGTATGCCTTGACAGCTGAGGCAGCTGCGATAGAGACTTCTCAGCATTCGGCCTTTGAGGTCACTACCCACATTGGAGGTATTCATATTCTTGTGATGGTGGACACAAGATCCACGATTTCATTGATATCACATGCCATAGTCAGGCGCATTGGGCTACCGACTATTAGGATGGATGAGGTGTGAGTTTACAGATGCCACCCTGATGTGTGAGGGCTGTTTGGTGGATCTGGGGGGCAAGACGATGGCTCTTGATCTTGTCGTCGACCCCTCTCTTGTTTATCTCGACGTCATTCTTGGCAAGGACTGGTTGACTGCAGCGAGGGCCGAGATTGACTGCGAGACTCGTATAGTGACTGTCTACGAGCTAGAGGGCGCATCCTTTACATTCCCAGTGCGGGTAAATCTCTCCTTCCGCATACTTAGCTACGCTACTTTACTACTGGACGCTGGTGCCCAGATGCTTGAGCATACGCCAATCGTTTGTGATTTTGGGGATCGGTTCAGGAAGATCCCTGGTTTGCCGCCTCGACGAGAGATTGATTTCACTATCGATCTGGTGCCTGGTTCCATGCCTGTCTCACGGCCGACGTATCGCATGGCACCGTGTGAGATGGAGGAGTTGAGGACGCAGATTGATGGTCTGTTGGAGAGACAGCATTTAAGACCAGCTTTGGCCACTACGAGTTCTTTGTGATGTCGTTCGGTCTCACGAACGCACCAGCCGTGTTCATGGATCTGATGAACCGGGTATTTCTGCCTTTCCTCTATCGATTCGTCGTTGTGTTCATTGACGACATTTTGGTATACTCCAGGAGTCGAGAGGAGCATGAGGAGCACTTGTGCTTGGTCCTGGATACACTCAGACAGCATCATTTGTTCGCACAGTATAAGAAGTGCGATTTCTGGAAGCAGGAAGTGAAGTTCCTGGGACACGTGGTGTCCAAGGATGGCATGACAGTTGACCTGTCTAAGGTAACTACAGTTCAGGACTGGGAGCAGCCTGGTTCTGTCACTGAGGTGAGGAGTTTCTTAGGTCTCGCTGGCTATTATCGATGCTTCATTCGAGATTTCTCGAAGATCGCGAGACCTTTATTTCAGTTGACACGGAAGGACGTGAAGTTCGCCTGGAATGACAAGGCGGAGTCAGCTTTTCAGGAGCTGAAGGACAGACTTACGTCCGTCCCTGTGCTAGTATTGCCAGAGCAAGGGGTTAGGTACACTATATACACTGATGCGTCTAGCGCTAGTCTGGGTTGTGTCCTTATGCAGAAGGACAGAGTAATTTCATATGCCTCGAGACAATTAAGGAAGCACGAGGAGAATTACCCTACACACGACCTAGAGTTGGCAGCCGTCATATTCGCACTGAGACTATGGAGACATTACCTCTATGGAGAGGAGTTTGAGCTCTTTTGCGACCACAAGAGCCTCAAGTACATATTCACGCAGCGAGACTTGAATATGAGGCAGCGGCGATGGATGGAGACTTTGAAGGACTTCAAGTTCAAAGTCTCTTATCATCCTGGGAAGGCGAACCTTGTGGCTGACGTGTTGAGCCGCAAGAAGGCGATAGAGTTTGCGGCTCCGCTGATGGTTACTGAGTGGGATATGGTTGAGTTTTTGCGAGACTTTGAGCAGAAACTCACTGTAGAAGAGCCGTATGAGTTCATCGCACATGTGCAGGTGCGATCTCAGATCGATGATCGGGTCATCAAGGCGCAGAGGGATGATGCGCATCTGACTGAGCTTCGAGAGTAGGCCAGTGATGATGCGGACGCCGAGTGGAGAGTTGGAAAGGATGGGGGCTTACGTTATCGTGGCCGCCTATGCGTCCCAGATATCCCTGACTTGAGACGAGAGATTCTCGAGGCTGCGCATTGTACCAGACTCGTGATGCATACAGGTAGTACGAATATGTATCGCGACGTGAAGAGAACCTATTGGTGGGAAGGTACGAAGACTCACATAGCAGAGTTCGTGTCTCGTTGTCTTACTTGCCAGCAGGTGAAGGCAGAGCATCGCCGACCACCTGGACTTCTTCAGCCTATGCCGATCGCAGAATGGAAGTGAGACTTCATTTCCATGGACTTCATTTCTGGACTGTCGAAGACGAGGAAGGGATATGATTCCATATGGGTGATCGTCGACCGTCTGACGAAGTCGGCGCACTTCCTACCGATCAGAGTCACGAACTCTGCAGTCGAGCTGGCTAGACTATACATCAAAGAGATCATGCGTTTGCATGGAGTTTCGTTGGAGATCGTGTCGGACAGAGACACGCGGTTCACTTTTATTTTCTGAACTCGCATTTAGGAGGCTATGGGTGTGAAGTTGAAGTTCAGTACTGCCTTCCACCCACAGACAGATGGACAGACAGAGCGGGTGAACCAGATCTTAGACGATATGTTGCGAGCTTGCGCACTGGACTTCAAGGACAGTTGGGATGACTGTCTTGCATATGCGGAGTTCGCGTACAACAATAGTTTCCAGGCGAGTATCTGTATGGCACCTTACGATGCGTTGTATGGGCGACCTTGTCGAGCACCGCATTGCTGGGCAGAGGTCGGTGAGCGCAGATTGATTGGCCCAGAGTTAGTGCAGGCGACGTCGGAGAAGATTGATATTATTAGACATCAGCTCCTCACAGCGCAGAGCAGACATAAGAGTTATGCCGATACGAGACGGCGGCCGCTAGAGTTCACAGTTGGGGATTATGTATTTTTGCGAGTTTCTCCTATGAAGGGAGTCCTTCTGTTCGGGAAGAAGGGGAAGCTGGCACCGCGATTCATTAGTCCATTCCAGATCCTCGATTGTGTGGGAGCAGTGGCATACCGTTTGCTTTACCCACACCTCTCGTGAGCGTTCACAACGTATTTCATGTCTCTATACTGAAGAAGTACGTTTCTGATCCTTCCTATATCATCAGATGGGAGCAGGTGCAGTTAGGAGATGATGTTACATATATCCTGAGACCGACGCGTATCCTAGACAGGAAGGACCAGGTACTGCGTAGCAAGGTGATCCCCCTTGTGAAGGTATTGTGAACGCATCACTCTGAGGAAGAGGCTACCTGAGAGACAGAAGCCAAGATCAGAAAGAACTACCCATAGCTTCTCGAGGAGTACGAAAAGGTACAAATTTTGAGTATGAAATTTTTTGTTAAGGGGGGTAGATTGTAACGCTCTGAAAAAATCCGTACTTAGACTCAAGTACCAACTCGACCAGAAATTGCGTAGGATTAATTCCTTTGAAAAATATGTGTAAGTTAGCTAGCGCAACGCTAGAGTAGCTGAGAAATAGTCCCTGATCACTTTAAATACATTCTACAAGACCCAAAGCGAGTAGAACCAATGACGCTATAATACTCTAAAACCTCGGATCAAACTCTAAACCGGTTTGTTCTCTGGACCTCTTTGAAACTTTGTATTGGATCTAGACCGCGCGTCGAAAGTCCGATACTTACAATCTTAGATCGTTATAACCGCCTAGCTGGACTTGACAATCATTTCAAAAATCAAGTCCAACCGACATTCACAGGCTATTTCATTGAGCCTGGAGTGAAGAGAGTGAGAATAGGGTTAGATTTGGAATTTGAAATTCAAATCTGGCACACGACTTGACGCGTCAGTATTAAGCGTTCTGACTGTCAGAATTCAGCCAAATTACAACCTTGGATCAGAAAATTTTTTTATTTCATATCATGAGACTTGTAGACCTGATCTATGTAAGGTGACCGCTGAACTGAAACTGGACCGCCACGTGCGATCTACGAACACTACTGGTCTAAAAATGGGATGTGAGTGACATTCGACGTACATGAACTTAAGTCCGATCGCGTTCGGCTAGGGGACCACCAGAAATGTCTTTTTGGACCGAAACAGCCCCTATTTGGTTAGGTATCAAGTAAACATTGTTCGCAAGCCTGTTTTGGGCGAGTTTTAGGTTATAAAAGGGGTTTAAACCCTCACTCCTCTCACCCATCCGAATTTGCTAGAAACCCTAGCAAGAGTGAGAGAGAAAGTGAGAGTTTGTGAGAGAAGGTGGGAGAGTTTTTCCTGCTGCTGCACTACCTACTGCACGTGTTTAAGCCATACAATCTAATAACTTTGCCGGTGATTTCGCCACGTTTCTAGGTAAGAAAATATCTCAAATACTTGCTGATTTAAGGTTCTTTTGGTTCCTTAGCATGGTAGCTGATGCATCTTGTAAAATAGGTTCTCGGTTCGCTATAGACGAAGCGTACACGCTCCGTTCAAATTAATACACTTATAGGAGAAAAGGTGCGGATTTTAGACGCTTTGATTGACTGTTTCCAACGCTTTCAATGTCATTTAATAGTAGATTATCGACGACAACGCCATTTGACATGTACAACATGCTGTCCGTTTCCTGTTTCGTAAGCAGACGAAAAATATGAGATTTAGGGCATTTTAGTCATTTATAGGAAATACTGTTTTCATCCATATTTTTCTGATGTGATTGACATGGCTTCTTGTCGCATTAGGATACTAGGAATGCGTGCATAATTAGTTTGGCGAAGAGATTCGCCTAAATGCGCACTTTGAGTCGACATACTATATGTAGACTTAAGTGTGTAGTTTAAGTGTTTGTATAAATGCTTGTATTAGTATGTATTGAATTAAATGGTGTTATGAATTAGTTTGAGATTGAATTCTCAATTAATATGCTGATGTAAATAATTTCCTACATGTTGGCTATATGCATGACTTCATTATATGTATGAAATGCATGTGTTAGATGATTTACTTAAGTTGTATGTTATAACATGTGTTAACATGCTCACATTGTTGTATTTCATTTCCATTACTCTTACATGATTGCTGATGTGGATTCATAACTGTTTGAGACTATATTTAGTTCAGGCAGTCGGTAACTGAGTAAATTCGTGGTTGGCTTATCTTTGCCACGAACGACGCATCGATGAACGCGAGCCGTGTTTTGGAGTTGGCGGCAGTGGTTAGGCCACACGAGGTGTTTTACGCACTTCATGTCGTTCGACTTGAGATGCGCTCGTGCTAGTCGAGCCCGTCAAGTAACCCGACTGACCATTGTTTTTTCACCCTGTATGAGACATAACTGCTTGAACCTAGGGTACTGAACTTACCACTGTAAACCCTTTTAACCATGGTACCTTGATCCATAAAGACTCATGAGCCGGGCATGGTGGTATGGGACACCGTGGTCGAGCTGTCGGCCTACGCTGGGGCCACAAACCTCCCCGTAGTGACCAGTGAGCACCTATGACTCGTGAGCAGATTATGGTGGTATGAGACACTATATTCTTGCTGTCGGCCTACACTGATCAGGCGACGAGTCCTTTATAGTGACCGCGAGCGTATTCTGAGTTTACGGGAGGCGACGACCCTTCCGTAGCAGTGAGAGTACGGTAGGCCTGTATTGATAAGGTGATGGGGGAGCGGTGCAACGAGTGCGAGCAACAGCCCTGACAGCCCTTGCAGCGACCTACGAAATATACATCGTATGAGATTAATAGGAGTGACGACCCTAGACAGGATCTGTGTTGGGATTGATATAAGGGAAGTACCTTCGTTTTCCAATATTGCTGTATGAAAAGGACTAATAATAACTCGGTAATCATATCAACATCACATTGCATGTGCCTGAAAGATGTGGAGCACTGAGCGGTACGCAAGCATGCCGTGGACGTAGATGGTGCCGTATGAGGGAGAATGTCGGTGAGGGCATCCATCATGTCATGTCATATTGCATTAACAACAGTATTAGGAATGTTTGATTTACTGCTTTACTATTATCGCATGATTGATTTGAGAACATGCTAATTTTTACTCTATTATTCCACTGAGTTAGCTACTCACTCCCACGTTATGGGATGGTGTTTGCAACATCGACCAGACCCTGTCTTTGATGCAGGTGAGGCAGCGATTTAGGAGGAAGAGCCAGACTATGATGAGGACCAGGACGAGTTCTCATATATACAGTATCACGACGACTTTTCTTAGGTGGCCTGGATTGACGGGACTTCTCAGTGGGACTACTTTTGACATTTTGATTTTGCTTATTTACATGTATATGAGACTCAGAGATGTATTCATACTTTGGAGACAGTCGAGATCTACTTTGTTTTCCATACAGTGATATATATATTCTTTAGTCTTCTGCTTGCTTTTATCACTGGATCTGGAGTATGAATTGCAGTTTTGGTATACTTTTACTCATGTGAATGCTTTAACTCAGACAACATTGAATCATAATCATTTTTGTTGGATAAGTGACGGTCTGGAACTCGGAAGTTGGGTTTATACATGACCCCCGATTTTCAGGGTGTTACAATATATTAGGCTGGTTCCTTTCATGCTTAGTGATTACTAAGTTAATCATTCAATATCGAACCAGAACCTTAATGTGTAAGCGAGATGTGATGTGTGAAATCATGACTCAATCAATGTTTACAACTTCTAATCATGGATTTAATAAATCAAACTTAACTGTGAAATCTAACAGACAACTGAATTCAAGAGTCATAAATTACTAACATCACATATCTTTTAATTTTAAAATCGTAACTATCCTTCAAAATCACTTTAAATTTACAAGAAATTTCAGAAAAATTTAAAAATTTTCACAATTTTGGTCAAGACCAAGAAAATACTAATTAGGTAACCTAATCTTCCACCCCCAACCTAAAATCTATATTGTCCTTAATGTAAAAGAAATAAGCATGCAATACACATGGAATAACGAAAATAAAAGAGGAGTGAAAGAAAGATAGTACTTGGATGGAGAATCAAGAGGCTTTTCCAAAAATATCATCATAAAAATGATTCAACACAAGAGAGAAATCAATAAAAGCAAAACAAAAATATAAAAAAAAAATCCTACGTACACCACTTTCGTAGGTTCTCTCTATTGCATTTAGCGTATGCAACATGCCTTTAAACTCCTAGGTTGCCCCTAGTGGACAAGTTGTAGTCTCATGAGGGTTTGCAGTAATGTTACTCACAAACATTAAACTAACTAACTAGAAAAAAGAAAAAAAATGAAATAGAATAAAATGAAAGGCTAGGTTGCCTCCCAAGAGCGCTAAGTTTAACGTCTTCAGCCAGACAAGAATGGACCATGAATTAATCAATCTTGATAACCTAGGTCCGCTAAATTTCCTCAACACCTTGATTAACCAATCCCAAACTTTTTGGGAATAACTTGAACCGTTCTATCTGAAATGCGATCAATGATACTAATGTCTAACAAGTTAAGCATCTCTGCTCAAACATCCTCTTTCATGTTAGGGTTACGCCTCCTTTGCATTTCACGTGACGTTTTCGCATTTTCTTCAAGATTAATACGATGCATACACAAAGTGGGGCTTACTCCCTTCATGTCCTATATCGTCCACCCAATAACTGCCTGATATTCAAGATTTTCAGGCAATTGTTTAAGGTCAAGTTCAGGTGGTTTTTCAATAGACGGAACCAGTTTAGACTCAGGGGGTAGAAGAGGTTCCACTTTAGCTTTCCATTTTATAGTTTTCATTATAGCAGTAAAGTCGAGCAATGCATTGACTTCTTGGATGAAACTTGTTATGTTAAAATCTATGCCAAAATGTGTTAAGCAAGTCTCAAGTACCTCCTCAGAAGATTGAAGGAAAGATTCATGTATAGACTCTCAATCATGTCCCCTTCAAATATATCATCCAAATCTGTTGGTTGTTGTGTAGCATTAAACACATTGAGTTTAATCTTTATGTTACCGAAAGATAACTTCATAACTCCATTCTTGCAATTTATGATTGTATTGGATGTGGCTAAGAATGGGCGTCCCAGAATAATCAGAATTTGACTAGTAGGATTTTGGACAGCTTGAGTATCTAGTATGATGAAATCCACTGGAAAATAAAACTTATCAACCTTGATTAGCATATCCTCAATAACACCACAGAGCACTTTGACAGATTTATCAGCTAGTTGTAGTGTTATCTTAGTTGGTTTCAGCTCACCAAGTCCTAGCTGCTCATATACAGAATATGGTAATAAATTAACGCTCGCCCCTAAATCAAGCAATGCCTTCTCAACCTTATGCTCTCCTATGATGCAAGAAATGGTAGGAGCTCCTGGATCCCTAAATTTATGAGGGTGTTGTTTTGAATCATGGAACTGAGTTGCTCCGCTAGGAAGACTTTCTTGTGGACATTCAGCTTATGCTTTTGAGTGCATAAATCTTTAAGAAACTTAGTGTAAGCAGGGACTTGCTTGATAGCATCAAGCAATGGAATGTTAATTTGCACTTGTTTAATCATGTCTAGTATTTCATTAAAGTTGTTTCCTTTCTTAACTGGTGTCAGATGTTGAGAAAAATGTATTTTAGGCACATAAGACGGCACATGAGTGGTTCCTGGGGAGTCAAGGTGTTGTTGGACTTTGGATGAACTAGTATGTCTCTCCGCTTCATTTTGGTCTTCCGATTTGAAATTTGATTCTTCCTTAGGCATCTCTACTTTGTTCTCAATCTGTTTATCGGACCTAAGGGTAATGATTGATTTGGCTTGCTCATGATATTGTTCTTGGTTTGAATTAGAGCCAATCTCATACTGTCCTTTTGGATTTGCCACGGGTTGACTAAGAAACTTGTCCTTCTCTCTCTCACTCAATGTGGCAGCAAGTTGACCCAACTGTACTTTCAACTTAGCAATAGATTATGCATTTGCATGTAAGCTTTACTGGTTAGCTAGTAAAGTTTGTTGGGTGTCTTTTTAAAATTGAAGTGAACTCTTCATAAAAAGATTGAGTGTATCCTCAAGAGATGGTTTCCTAAATTGTGGAGGTACTTGTTGATACTGTAGAAACTGCTGAGGTTGTTGACTACCAACTTGGGGGTATGGTTACATTGGAGGATTTTCAGATGGTCCTCCTCGTTGTGGTCTTTTTGCCCAAGAAAAATTTAGATGTCTAGCCCACCTTGGATTGTAGGTGTCAGAGTAAGGCTCATTCCCATGTCTCTGAAAGGTGGTCATAGCATGTACTTGCTCAGAGAGAAATTTCAGGAATGCTGCACCAGATGGACACGACTGTGTAGGATGGAGGGGATTGGAACATATGGCACATGACTCGATTTGAGTTGTTTTTGGAGGTCCATTATTTAACATTAAAGCATCAACTTTTTGTGTCAGGCTATTAATTTTGGCATAAAGATCTGCATAACTCCTCTCTTATATATACCACCTTTCCTCTGTGGTTGGGGACTTCTTTTACCTCTATTTGAGTATTCCCATTGCTGGAAATTTTCACACAAGGTTTCAAAGAAATTCCATGCTTTGACATCACTTTTGGTCATGAATGACCCTCCACTAGTGGCATCAACCATGCGACAGTTTTGGAGTGTCAAACCATCATAGAAGTATTAAACCTGTTGCTACTTCTCAAAACCATGGTGTAGATATTTAAGAAGTAAGTCCTTCCATCTTTCCCAACATTCATGAAAGTGTTCGCCCTCTTTTTGTGTGAAATTGGTAATTTTTCTACGGAGAGCATTACTTTTGTGAACAGGGAAGAACTTGTTCAAGAACTTCTTAGACAGTTAGTCCCAAGTAGTGATAGATCCAACTCCTAGAGAATTCAACCATGCTTTCACCTTATCCGTCAAAGAAAAAGGAAAAAGGTGCAAACAGATCGAATCGTCTGAAAAGTTTTGAAACCTAAAGGTAGAGAAAATGTCTAGAAATTCTTTCACATGATGATATGAATCCTCCTTGTCTACACCATAGAAGGAGGGCAACAATTGTATGACCCTAGGTTTAAGTTCAAAGTGTGTTGCCGTAGTGGCTGGCAACACTATGCATGAAGGCGTATTAAATTGGACAAGAGCTGAATAATCTTTAAGCGCTTTAATTCCATTCTCATCCACCATTTCAAATAGGATGTTTCTAAATTTTCTACGAAAGGTTCTTTCCATTTCAGGATAAAAAGGTGCTAGTTCTTTGTTCGGAGATCTACACCCTAGCATAAACTGAATTACTGCAATGTAGGAAAGAAAATTAAACTAAACTGAGATGCAACCTAAGAGAAATAAAACTAGAACTAAAAATTATGAATTTCTAAAAATAAGATAAAATTATGTAAACAAGAATTGGAAGAAAGAACCCGGAAAAGGAGATGATCGATGACCGAAGATTTGAGAGCTCCTCCTTTTGAAGATAATTTTATTTTGCAGCTTCCTTCCTCAGTTCTTGAAAATAAAATAAAAATAAAAATAAATTAAATTTCTTAAAATAATGCTAGAAATATTCTAAGGCTATGAATTATGATAAGAAAGAATCCTAAATCCAATTTGGATCGAAACCGTTCCCGGCAACGGCGCCAAAAACTTGATATTTTATTTAAACCGACCTGATTTAAATGATTTTAAATTCGCAAGTATACGAATCAGATGTAGATACAGTACGTATTACGAGATCATTCCCACAAGAACTGGTTGTCACAATTCGAATTTTATGATTCTTCTTAACTAATCCAACAAATAGTTTAGTAACTACTAACACAAATCTATGGAAAATAACTGAGAACAAGGCGAAAAATTCAATCAAGGAGAATACTAAGAATTTTGAATCCACCCCTAATTATCCTGACCCTTGTTTTACCTGTTGATTCACCTTAATTCAGATTGATATAAATAAATAAAGCACACTCTATGTCCTTAGTCGGGCACACAGAATGTATAATCCCTTAAAGCATAAGGATCACATCTTTTCATCCATAGTCAAGCATGGAGAGATGTAGATTCCTATTTCCTTCTCTATAGGAAACTTGTTTATGGTCAGACACAAGCACCTAGAATAAGATTCCAAACAACATCCACATCTAGACTTTGGTTAAGCTCATAGAATGAAGAAGTACGAAGTATTCAGTTAAGCACACTAGAAAAAGAAATAAATCAATCAAATTCGGATAAAATCAATACATAACAAGAGTTATTCAAATTAGGGATTTCATCTCAGCCCTAGCTGAGAAGTCTAGCTTGATCTAAACATGATTAAACTTAAAAAAACATAAAACAAAATATTCTAGGTCCAGATTGAATCTCTACTTTGCTCCACGTTCATTGGCTCTTCTCTTTCTCTTTCCTCTCACGGACTCCTTGGCTCTGGATCTCCTCTTCCTTTGGCTCTTCTCAGGACCTTTTTATAGCTGCTGGAGGTTAGTGGAAGGCTGGAGTCGGCTGAAGTCGGTTCCATAACAGAATTCACATAAGCTTTTTAATAGCAAAGTTCGCACGCAAAATAACACTACTTTCCTTGATCAGTTTTCAAAGAAACACCGTCCCTTAGGACGTTTTTGAGTGCTCTACATGATGGATGATTCAGATCTGCTATATGATCAAAGATGGTGGGCCACAACTGCCTAGAAGTCCGGATTTCGGGGATGTGCATAAGCTTTCACACGTCCAGCGCTGTCGTGATCGGTGGGCCTCACAGAGGTGTTTTCGGGGAAATCCACCTTATCCATTAGATTCAGGACGAAATTTTGATCAAACATGATTGGTTTTGAACGACCATTGATGCGTCCCAGAGAAGAAACCACACTAAAATCTATTTGAAACGTTGCAGGGAGCCTGTTTGTGTCCTCTGTACTGCACACGTGCGTATGCATGGGTGAAAAGTATCAGCATGGTTTTGAAGTTTTCAAGCCCCTCTACAAGATGAACGACTTGGATTAGCCGTACAGGGCCTAATGGTGGCCCACTAACATCCGTAAAATTCGATATCCGTCGGTTACGCAACGCTAGAAATGAAAATTTCTGGTTTTGGAATGCGGTCGCGGGTCAGCGCTTGCATTGACCACCTCAGGCGTTCGGTGCATGGCAGGCATGTGTACACTATGTACACATGCTGTACATATAGGGTCCACTGTGATGTTTCTAAGAAATCCAATCCATCCATTCATTTTGTCTCCCCATTTAAGGGGTTGAGACCAAAGTTGAGGCATATCCAGATTGTAGGTGGGCCTAGAATCGACGGTTTATGGGATGATCTGTCAGTTGGGGTACTTTCATAGTGATCCGAGGGCTGAAATTCGATATGTACAGATAATTTATGTCCCTCATTCTGTGTATGAAGTTTTGAGCCAAATGGATAGTTGGAACCATGTGATCTTGTATTCTGTACCAATTTCGGGCCTCTTTAACGTGAACGACTTGATTTCCTCAGATCCCTAGTGTATAAATCCGTCGATCTTGGTTCCCTGGGGTCCGTTTCTTGCTCTGGTGGTTTCGGAGCATCAAATCCATGGTTTTAGTACTCTTTTTCAGTCAACGCTCCTGATTACACACTGCAACAAAAACACAATTAAAATATTCCATTAAGCATTATCATGTACTTAAAATCATGCAATAACTGGGGTCTGATATGTAATATTCGACCCTCATCATTGGCCATTGACGGGACACACTTAAAGGGCAAATACAAGGGTGTTCTATTCATCGCCACGGCTTTAGATGGGGACAATCATATATTTCCAGTTGCATTTGGCATCGGGGAATCAGAGAACAACAATAGTTGGAATTAGTTCCTTACCTACCTTAACGATGTGTTAGGTCTATGGAGGGTCTCGTCATTATATCCGACCGACATAAAGGTCTAATGAAAGAGGTTCCCCAAGTCTTCCCACGTTCAATCCATGGGTATTGCGTGTACCATATCTACAGAAACTTGGTGGACACTTTTAAGGACAAGTCATTGGAGATGTATTACTGGAGGGCTGTGAAGACTTGCAGGAGGGCCGTGAAGACTTGCAGGAGGGCCGAATTTGAAAAAATCATACATGATATCGAAATGGCTAATCTCCCAGTACATGCATGACTGATAGAAATCGGGTACGAGAGATGGGCATCTTCGCACTTTCCAGGAAGAAGATTCAACTTGGTCACGATAAACATATCTGAGTGCGTTAATGCCCTTTTCAAAGAAGCACGCAAATAACCCATTACGAAATTGATAGAGGCTATAATATTGAAGATATAGGAATTGTTTTACAATAAACGAGAATCTGTGGCATTATTTGTTGGTCCATTGACACCATGGGCGGAGAAACAATTAAAGGATATCGTGCAGAAGGCGCGAGATGTTCACTGCCATGATATTTCTTGAGATGAGTATTATGTTGTTGGAGATTATAACCATACGGTGAAGCTCAATGAGTTTTCATGTACATGTCGTGAGTTTGGCGTGAAGTGGTATCCTTGTATGCATGTCCTGTCAGCCTGCATAAACTACAATCTTGTCACTACTCATACTGCTCACCCTTTTACACGGCGCATAATTACCTGGCCACGTATAACGAATCGGTATATCTAGTATGCGATAATAGCGAGTGGGAAATTTCAGTAGGGATGAAGGAGTATTGTGTGTAGATTAAACCCCTAAGGCAGAGGAGGTCAGCTGGAAGACCTAAAAAGCTTAGAATTCCATCGCGTTGAGAGGAACTGAAAACAGTAAAGTATGGGCGATGCAAACAAACTAGGCATAATCACTAGTCGTGCAAGTTTCCAATACCCGGTGTATAGTATATCATGTAATTTATGTAATTTATGTACTTTGGATGATACATACTTTGTAATTGTGCCACATATTCAATTTATGAGTAATTTTCAACAACCTGCATACCAAAGTACTTCTATATGGGAGCCAACTCGATAAAGCACTAGAAGCTGTCCAACGAGTAGCAAATAATATATGGTATCCACCAAAAGAGAGGAATGAGGTGAAAAAATATATAAAAGATTCAACTATTATAAATACCTCTCTTTTGACAAATTTAAAAAAAGCACTATCTTTGACGTGTTATAAAAAGAACACGAGCTTAGCACAATAGCCCAAAATGATGTGTTCTTGAGAAAACTTCAATGAGAAAACTGCAACTTCAACACCCCCAGTTCAACGATTTTTCAATGAGAAAACTGCAAAACTGTTTAATCAAACATATTATACAAACTTGAAAAAATTCAATCAATCAGGTTTCATCATCACATCATATCGCTCAATCTGCGAGCGAGATTGCCGTGACGTAATGCACACCATTGAAATCCATCAACATTTGAAAGGTAATTGAAGTTGAGAACATGCAACATAACATGAAGTGCATAAATAAATTTCAGTATAACACCACATACTATAATCAAAATAAGTACCCCAAGTTTGGGCACTAAAATCAATGTCCCCTTCATCAGTCAAAGTAAAATTCACCCCATGATCTAAAGAAACAGTTCGAAAATAATATCCTATAAGCTTGGCATCCCAAAAAGATACCGGATGCACAAGCCAACAGACATGACTAAATCCAGTCTAGCTGGAAGGACAGCCAACCAGTGGAGCGACATCATCATGTCGGCAGGTGATTGTAGCAATAAGGTTGTCAATTTTACGCTCGACCTGGTCGATACCCTTCTGGATGGCCTCAAAAAGCCACTCGAGTTGTGTCAGTCGTCTATCCTGCTCATCCATGTGTCTAATAATATATGCCCTGCGGTTGTGGTATGACATCCTTCGACTGGTATGACCATATGAGGGTCGTGACACCTCACGTTACTCTCCCTCCATAGGATAGTTAGAGTCGGTTGCCTTCGTCTCAGCCGCGTTCGTCTCTACAACCTCTGTCTCCGCTGCCTCTGCTTCTGTCTCTCTCATCAAAACTTCACCGTGTCTCACTGATGTAGATGCCCCTTTCGTCCCCAGTTTCATGCGCTTTATGTCGTTTTGTGTAAACATTTTCACAAGTCTGGGTTGGTCAGTGATGGGCATCAGGCCAACATGACGGGAGAGTAAACATAGTAGGTGTGGGAATGGAATGCATGTGCTTCTCGTGGTCGCTATGCTGTCAGCGATTATTTGAGTAATGATGGTGGGTATACACAGAGGAATACCATGACAGATGTTGTATAGAATGTCTTACATATACGAAGTAGTGTCAGACCTGTTCTAGTCCCTCGGATAAACATTCAAGTAGTAGATATTATGTAGTACCTTGTACTTGGCTTCCAGGTGCGTTGCTCTCAGTGCAATACCCTTATTCCATGGAACATTCTGACCATTACAAAAATACTTCGTCATTTCTATCCGAACAGTTGAGTCATCAATGTCGTGATTAGTTAAGCCTCGAGTTGTGACTACAATCCCTAAAAGCTGTGCAACTACCCCAGTATTAATGGTGGTGGAGTTCTCTCCAATGGTCACCTGAAATGAAGGAAGGTGCATTACCGGCGAGTGACAATATGATAGAAATATGATCACTTGCTCATTTGGAACCATTCATTCAAAATCTAAGAGGTTACTCTACCCAACATTCTCCAAAATCTGTAGAATCCAAAACTGTTGATACACGCTCGATCGACCTTTTTCTCATATACAATTTTCTGGGCGCGATATTTGTCGTACATTTTCGCAGGAGGAGGAGGAACTTGCAGGATCAGTTGCTCCGATTGGATTAATGAAGGGGGGGGGGTCTAGAATTGGAGCACTCCAGTGAGTACGAGTTCGCCTAGCCGGCGACTCGGTCGGGGAAGTCCGTTCCTCTATCTGTTCCGATCTAGTTCTTGATCGGATTTTTGTACGAACTCCCCTGGATGACTCTCCAACCATAGGCTTTTTTCCTTTATCCTTAGCCATTATGACTATTGCGATGATATTGCCTGTTTCAAACAAAAGAAATGATAAAGTAAACTTGAAATTGAGAATATATATACCTATCCAATTCATGATCTATCATTGAACAGTGAATTAATGTATCTATATAAATCATCTAATGATTATCTAGAAGAATTCCGCATGGTCAATTGTAACACAACTTGTGGTACCACACCATACTTCATACGAACATGCCACTTCTATATGAAATCAGCTCCATTCACATCTATTCACAGAAGTATACAATGATTCTTAATATCTCATTGAAAATTATTAATGATGGAGATATTCTGATTTTTAAATTTCTATTTCCTTTAGAAAGGGTTTACAATGCCTTAGTTATCTCATGTAATCGTGGATTTCTAATTGTAACAATTAACTAGTAATGACCTGCGGGAATTACAGCTATCTAAACAACTAAAAGAATTATAGAAATAAGTTCTAATTCCTTTAAAAAGGGTCCAACTTATGGGGTATCTCCTGTGAAACTAAAACCATTTAGAGCTTTACAGGAACTTTGAATTACTTAGAAATTTTATATATAGCGTATAAGTAATTCAAGTTGATCTTTACAGATGATGGGTCCCGCTGTAGATGTAACACGAAAAATTATGCTTGTTTGATTATCTAATGGACATGTATCGGATGGTTAAAAATAAAAAATATCTGATGGTCCGAATAAAACATCAACAAGTGTCCATAAATCAGAGGTTAGAATTGTTCAAGCGGTCTTGTTTTGGAGCATTGACTTGGACAATTGGTTCTTTCATTTAGTTAGTTTAATATGAGTTGATGTATGCCATAGATACAGTTTCTGAGTGCCCGAGTATCAAGCCCCATGCTTGAAAATCAAACTGATCAAGCATATCAACCATCCAATTGGTTTAATTTTGCTTGTATCTGTTCCCACCTGCACTTATCCCTCCTTTCTACTTCTATATTTGCCTTTTGGTTTAGATTTCGCAGCAGTGGTAAGGAATGAAACTCCTTTTTAGGATAACTAAATCACCAGTCTTAGGTCATGTTTGGTAGACATCTAAAAATGATTTTGTCTCATTTTAGTTAACAGTAACTACGTATTTGAGATCTTAATCTCTGATATATAGTGAGTTTATGTTAACAATAATTATATATTAAAGATCAAAACCTCTAATAAATCATTTATACTTCAACAACTCTATTTTCATTTTAAACTTGAATAAAGAAGCCAAAATCCGATTGACAGATTGAAAAATAAAAGAAAGGAAAAAAAGGGTTTCCATCATCGATAAACTCGGCATTTTAGGGAAATTGTAATGAACAAAATCTTACCGAGATCGTCGTAGAAGAAATCCCTCAAACCGGAAGGTTGCTTACGTGGAGAAATTCAATGGAGATGAAGAGGATGCAACGTTTTGAAAGATGGAGTTGAACGAAATGGGGGTATGGAGGGTAATAAAGGATGGTTGGTGAAAGCAGTTAATGCAGTTTGAACGTGTCATCGATGTTATCGACAACTTGTCAATATATCGATGTTTGAACAACAATATATCGACAAGTTGTAGATATATCGAGAATGAATTTGAACGGTCAACTTGGTGGACAATTACAATATGGTGTCGATGGTATCTAGATGTTGTCGATATATCGAGAAAATATTGAATTTTGGGCGCTCGTTGCTGGACACTAACAGCCATAATTCAATATTATCCACAAGCTGTCGATATATCGATATATCGATAAAGTCTCGATATATCGATATTATATGAAAATTCATCGATGCTTGCTCGACAATTGTCATCTAGTTTTGATATTATCGACACATTGTAGATATGATTGATGACTTACGTCGACTATATTGACGATATGTTAATCGGATCGATAACTTACGTCGAGGATATCGATGCTAGGTCAATATAATCGACGTTACATGCATGATTGCTTTATACGTATATATCATCGACATATCGTCGATGTATCTATCGTCATTGTCAATATGATCGATAACATGTCGATATATCGACAAAATATGGAATTTGTTGGACACTAACAACCATAATTCGATATTATCCACAAGCTGTCGATATATCGATATATTGATAAAGTCACAAGATATTGACATTATATGAAAATCCATCAATGCTTGTTGGACAATTGTCATCCAGTTTCGATATTATCGACAAATTGTCAATATGATCGATGACTTACGTCTAATATATCGATGATATGTCGATCAGATCCATAACTTCTGTCAATAATATTGATGATATGTCGATGTAATCGATTTTATGTATATAATATTATTTTATGTTATTATTATTATTTTTTTGTTTCAGTTAGCTTGTTGTACACACCCATGTCAGTACACACCCTTCATGTTAGCCATCCCCACTAGGGATCGATACGAAGATGAATAAATTCCATCCTTGTTGGGAGTATTTGAAATTTTATTAAGACGAAAAAGTTGGAGTTGTATTGTATCACTAGGGATCAATACGAGGGTGAATAAATTTCGTCCTTACTTTTAGTGCTTGTATTTTTTAGCAACTAGCCAAGGAAAATGTACCTAAATAAGATTTTAATTTCACTAATAAACTATGGAGGTGTTCCAAAGGAATAATTTATGGATCTTCTGAGGAATGCTTTGAATGATGCTCGAAATGTTCGTTCCACTAATCCCCGGTGATAAGTCTGGACGATTTTCCTCTCATAAATGTCAGGTTTCTTTTTTATATGATCTCGTCGTGGCACTTAAACCCATGATCTCAGTGTTAAAATGCACTCTCTACTACAAGCCATGAGGTTGGAACCCTAGTTCCTGTATTAAATTTCCTTTCTCCTGATGTTTTTTTTTTTTTTTAAATTTTTCTCAAATTTAAATAATTGTGAAGAGATAAATGAGTTGGGATGTGACGGGGATAAAACCCTTATCCTGTTAGAGTCATGTTCTCTTCTTGATCCATCCGTTTTAGAGAAACTCTCTTTATGCATAAGCATTAAAAAAAAATAAAAATAAAGAAGAAGAAGAAGAAGAAGACAAATTGAGAATAACTATAGAATATGTGATGGTCCATTAAGATCTTGTATATAATTGATTGTATTTAATGGTCATCCTAATTATGAAATCCAAGGTGAAAGCTTAGACTACATTTAAAATCATTTCAAGAGTTGCATGTGTAATGTATATGTCACTAGGCTACTAATCTATTGGCCACATGGCTCCTCTTCTTAATACGGTGACTCCTCTTCCTCCGAACTAGTTTGGATTGATGCGGAGCTATAGAAAAATGCTTTTGTATAGAAGTTGTAATGGATCCAACATCTTGTAGAAGATATTATTTAGTATACTCTTTCCTTCCATGTGGCCTAGTAAGTGACTTTGTTTGGGTCATGTCGAGTCAAGTGAGTTGTGTTGTGTTGACTAATATATTAGTATACAAGGCTCCGGGACTACACTTTAATTTGGAGATATCTATGTTGTCACTACGACTTACATCGGGGATTTGGAGAATGTCATTAGAAATTCTTAATATGATATTTTCTTTCCAACTAAAGGGCCACAATCATTGATAGATGAGATGGCGAACAGTGATTTTGATGGGGACATGTACTAGGTGTCAAAAAATTGAGGGGTTCGTAACCATTTCATATTAGTTTATTAAGTAGAGAAAAGTCGAAAGAAAAGCAGAGAATGCACTGGCTCCTTATCCCTAGCTCGAACATCAACCTCTAAAGCTGTATCGATGAACAACTCCTAAGGAATGCTTTCAATAATGCTTAAAATGTTCGTTCCAATAAGCACATTACATTGAGAGGTATGTTTTCAACTTAAGACCTATTAGATGTGTTGTTGAAAGCGATTTTAAATGCACATACAACTACCGTAAGTTTCTATCATCATAGATTTCTTAAAATTTTAGATGTTCTGTAGAAATTTGATGTAGTTTTTCCATATTGCTTCAACATGTTGTCATCCGCTTCTTAAAGATTTGGATCTAGTTTTTATTACAGTGCACTAGTTCTTGTTATAAGTGGCTGCAAAGGAAGTGCTTCTCAGGCACTCCATTGAATCTGCAGTAGGCCTGAATCAAGACCGCACATTTAATAAGTAAGGATCATCCAAAAATGTAGATTGATCATGTGATCGATGTTGACTGTGTAAGGTCAGTGGATTAGTGAGTTTCCTATTGGGTATATGGGGACAAACTGGAAATTGAGCGGGCCAAATTGGAAATTGAGCGGAGATTTGGAGAATGTTGTGCTATTTTCATTCCAACCAAAGGGGTGCGATCATTGGAAGATGAGATGACGAACAGTGAATTTGAATCCTTGGAAGTAGATGACCCAGCTCTATCGCAACTCATATTAGTTTAATGATCTATCAAAGGTGTAATGAACATTTGGTATGACGCTGTTTGACCTCATTGATGGCAATAGGCTGCCCAACTTTAGAGGACCTTATCCATGCTTGCTTCTCATCATTATTAAATGCCTTGACACCCCATCGTTTTTCCATGCTTATCTTGCTTTTGGAATACTAAGAGATACTAAGAGTGACCTTTCTCCTTTTGAGTTATGACTAAGAGGAACAACTTGCTCACTTGGCTCACTGAGGTCTTTTTTTGTTTTCGTTTTTATTTTCAACTCCCTTTTTTCTTTTTTGATTAGCCGGTCACCAAGTTGTATTATGGAAGCAGTCTACCAATTTATTGTGTTATAAAATTGATACGAAATTTAGGGTTTATTGCCTTGTCTAAAGCTGCATAGCAATTGTTCTTTCGAACATGATGATAACAGTTTTGATAGTTGAGTAATGCTTCCTTGGGCTGGATTTGGATGCACAAGTTCAATCAACTTATCAAGAAGAACCAACAAAGATTACTGATGTTTCCTAAAAATCATAATGGGAATGTTGCCCTCAAGATGTGGTTGTATTCTTTCATGGCCACTTTGAAAGTAATATAATCACAATTTGCAACCCAAATCCTCAATAAGAATGCTAAGGAAATCACAATTTGGTCATTCACACTTCATTAGACCAATAATTGCAGATTAATGCGATACTGCATCCAAATGCATACTTATTTGGTAGTTGCTCAACATGCACAAAGGCATTCCAAATACGCCTTATTTGGCAGTTACATTACATGGTTTAGGTTTTGTAGATGTTTGCCAGATAGCTTCAGTTTCAGCTTTCAATTGACATTTTGCCCTCTCCTTTTCTATTATTTAAATAGTATATAGTGGATAGGAATAATGGGTAATGAATGATTTTAATGACTTCATCACAAGGTTCGAGACTCGCTTCTTCATATGATGTGTATAGCTGAAATGAGAATGTTGAGATGGATGAGTGGCAAGACAAGGAAAGTATAGAATTAGAAATGAATGCATCTCGGGGAACTTGGGAGTATAGCACCAATAGGTAATAAGATGAGGCAAAGTAGACTTAAATGGTTTGGTCATGAGCAATGGAGACCAAGAACGGCGCTGGTTAGCAGTCAGTTGGTGCAAGTTGAAGGCTTTAAAAGGACAAGTGGAAACCTTAAAAGGACGTGGGTGGAGGTAGTAAGAAAAGACTTGATGACCGTATGGTCTAACCGGAGCTGAGCGGGGCAACCTGGAAATAAGCGGGTCAAACTAGGAGATGAGCCGGGCAAGCATGAATTTCAGCTGGGCAACCATGAAATTGAGAGGGGCAACTTGAAAATGAGCGGGGCAAGCATGAATTTGAGAGGGACAAGTATGAAATTGAGTGAGGCAAACTAGGAAATGAGCGGGGCAAACATGAAATTGAATGGGTCAAGCATGAAATTGAGCGGGACAAGCATGAAATTGAGCGGGGGAAACAGAAAATGAGTGGGGAAAACATGAAATTGAGCGGGTCAAACTAGAAAATGAGCGGGGAAAACATGAAATTGATCGGGGCAAGCATGAAATTGAGCGGGGCAAACATGAAAATGAGCAGGGCAAACATGAAATTGAGCTGGGAAAGCATGAAATTGAGCGGGACAAACATGAATTTGAGCGGGGCAAACTATGAAATGAGCGGGGCAAGCATGAAATTGAGCGGAGCAACCTGGAAATGAGTGGGGCAAGCATGAAATTCAGCAGGGTAAACATGAAATTGAGCATAAAATTACATGTCGAGACAAACTGAAAATAATGTGGGATAAAGTATAAATTTCATTTCATCATCCACTAAAATTACAAAGCATACTATAGATCGAAACTTGCACTTCTAATAATTATGAAAAAATTTTTCAAGTATGTGCATTTCAATCCGAGTTCTTTCTATAATCACGATAGCCTTGAGAAGGTTGATCTAAGGGATGAGTTGATTGCAAAAGGGCTGATTAAAACTATATTGGGTTATCTTACTGGCTATTATAATGATTTCAGGACCAGCAAGATAACCCAGTATAGTTTTAATCACCCATTTTACAGTCAACCCATCACTCGGATCAACCCACCCAAGGATATCGTGATTAGAGAAGGAACTCGGACTAAAATGCACATACTTGGAAATTTTCTGCACTACACGTATACTATAAACATCGTACAATGTATACTCAATGATGAATTTAATACTCCGTATGATACATCTTTACAAATTTCCTCCCATGCACCGCACTGGACAAATATCACCTACTGATTACAGACAAGCAATCATATGTTATTGACTTTCTCTAATCGGCGGTGAATTTTTTCATGTCTATTCCCCCCAAGGTGAGACCACTACACAAAATGTCAATGAATTTCATCACGAATATGCCACAGTCATAACCATTGTCCTGCTTCGACGCAGATTCATTGATTCTAACAGTCCAATTCTTCTGTTCAAGTACATTATTGTTTCCAGTGGCATAGAAGAGAATGGGGAGTGCATCAGTCATAATCTTCATCTTCTGCTTGTACTTCGGCATTAGATATGTGGATAAGTTATCCACAACAACGATTTCTCTTACTTTAGGATAGATGACCAGCAAAAACCAATATGAATTTTCATGATTTATAGGCACATAGACCTGTCCATGATTCACAAAATAATATATTTGTCAAAACATGATAGAACACATCACAGTAAGAGACGATGTTCTGTGACGAGTGTATTATCCGTTCATAACACCAAATCACTTTGACGTATGGTTTATCTCGCTGCTTGGCAATTGCGTAGGTTGTGGTCATCTGGCCTATTAGTGACGCCCATTCCGAAGTTGAATTGGATGCCTGGTATGCGATCAAAATTGGCAAACACCCCTCAAGGCTTTGCTGTTACAAACATGGTCAAAGTTCAAAACATGTAAGAAAATAAAATTTTCAAACAGATTAAGGATTGCCGTAATAAATAGTTACCATAAAATACGTAGGACAGAACTTGCAATCTTGAGGATAACTATTGAAAGTGCGTTATGCCTTTTATCAAGGAACTCAATGTATGTGTCGATAGCTTAATCAATAGGATAGTACGATTTAGTCATAGATTAATATAATAATTAATTATATGTCAATCAATGCATATAGAGAATAAATTAGTAATGCTTACCTCGCTATCAACCCACGCATCCTTCATCCATATTATACCGAACCATTTTCTCGTTGCCATGTCTTTATTTACTTCATACCAGTCCTTTACCTCTTTCACCTCATGTGTGAATAGTATCTTGAAAGGATCCATCTATACAGGAAATGGTATCGGAGAAGTAACAAAAGCTGTTACTTGCTCGGGTTTAGGAACTGCCACAGGGGTTGTATCGAATGTAGACATGGACAAGTATAGAGAAATCTTTTAATATGACGGCTTCGGTATCCTTTTCGTTCTCCTTTCATAAACAAGATGAGAAGGGAAGTGCTTATCGACATTACCTTTCTCATTACTTAGCGATTCCACATCTAGATCCCCATGTCCAAGATTTTTATCTTCAATATCATTTACTTCCCCTCTCTTCCTCAACTCCTCACCCTCCTCTATCACAAAATGTCCCCTCTGTGTACGAATACCTTCCTTCTCCTTATTAAACTCCTCCCTCTCATTCGCTAACTTTTCCTTATCTTTGAAAAACCATTCCTTGTTCGCAAAGAACAAATCCTTCTCCCTCCTTAATTATTCTTTCTCTTTCAGTAATGTCTCCTTGTCATAAAAAATTATTTTTTTCCTTCTCATCTCTTCCCTCTTTCTTCTCAATTCGCCCCTTTCCTCTTTCAATTCCTCTCTCTCCTTCTTTAGCTCTTCCCTCTCAATCCGAAATTCCTCCGTAAAAATAATATTCCTCTTTATACCCCCTTCCGTCCCTCTCCCTCCATGCCTTTCTCATCATTATCATCTAACTCATCATCCTCCTCATGACCAATCTCATTACCCTTCTCATCCTCTTCTTGGGTCTCAGTAAGCTACAAAATATATAGATGAATATGTAGAGTAAAGATAACTTTACAATGACAAACATAAAAGTATAGTTAAATTTTCATAACATCTCACTTGAAAACTATCGCGCACCGAGCAAACGACATTCGTTTCCTATTCTCGTAGCATTGGTTCTAATTTCATTACTACTAATGCCTACAAAAGAACAAAGAATAATGTTAAATAAAAAAGTATATACACCAAGTTAAGCAAAGTAAATGCCGGAGATATATATATATATATATAAACTTACAGCTTTACTCTCGAAAATAGTATGTATTCTGTTGTACCTCCAACCCTTCTGGCCTCGATATTGAATGAAGTGTGAAATTTGATGGGGAATATACGAAACAACACAGTCTTATAGGGCTAGTAATATCTTTACTGCCCATACCTGTTAAAATAAAATTGCACCAAGTTAAAAATCCAAAATTAACTATAGAGGGCAAACACATAGAAAATAAAAAGTATTCTTACTTGTAGAGGAAGGACGCAACCACATACAGTGTACCGATGAGAACTTGATGCGGCAACGACAGATTCAATTCCTTGCAACAGTGTATTGTATCCCAAACTACCCCAGGGATACGTATGGAAATCATCTAACGAGTCCACTAGGTGAATATATTCCATGTTGCATATGGTTTTCGGTTTGGTTCCCCTAAGAAAGTCCTCCACAACTAGAAGTAGGGCAACCTTCACGACGTCCTCATGCTTATTGGTGTCAACTAATCTCTCAAACACGTCCATGAGGTGCTTCTTTAATATTGGATACTCTTTGAAGTATTTGTTTCTTAATGTACTCGTAGTGTAAAAAATCTTCGGTACAGTAAGATCTCCAATCTTAAGATCGGTAATGAGGGCGAAGTCCATATCAGCAAACTGCAATCGCCTCCCCCTAATCTCAAATCGTAGATCACCTTTATATCTTACAAGAAAAAGGTGAAATAGAGCCCCTATAAATCTAAAAGATGTAACATGTAATAAAAATGAGAAAGAGGATTGCCTAAACAAATTTAGCCGACTATTGTGCTTCTCCACTCCACCCTTCACCTTGTCAAACCACCAGTCAGTGTACACCTAGATGTTGGGTTGAAGATTACGACAGAATATTCGTCACCTGTAGAGATGAATTGAAAAACATATCAAACATAAAATTCACAAGATAAACATAGTGAACAAAATCAGACATAATTGAAAACAATGTAGCATTTCATTAATTTGAACAAACTTCATATAACATAGACATCGAAATTGAGTGGGAAAATACCGAAAATTGTGCGAGACAAATTATCAACGTAAACGAGACAAACTATAATTTGATCGGGCCAAACTACAAATTTAGCGGGACAAACATGAAATTGTCGATTACGATATATAAAGAACGATCGCTTTGAGAAAACATTGAGCTTGATCAAGGGAAGCATGAAATTGACTGGGGCAAACATGAAATTGAGTAAGGAAAACTAGAAAATCAGCGGGGTAATCTAAGAAATTAGTGAGGCAAATATGAAATTGAGCGGGTCAAACATGAAATTCAGTGGGGGGAACATGCAATTCAGCGGGGCAAACTAGGAATTCAGCGGGGTAAACATGAAATTCAGGAGGGAAACATGAAATTCAGCAGGGCAAACTTGGAATTCAGTGGTGCAACTTAAAAATTCAGCGAGGCGAACATGAAATTCAACGGGGGAAACATGATATTTAGTGGGGCAAACTAGGAATTCAGCGGGACAAACTAGAAAATGAGCGGGGCAAACATGAAAAAACTGAAAAAATGAGTGGGACAAACATGAAATTCAGCGGGGGAAAATGAAATTTACCGGGGTAAACTAGGAATTAAGCGGGTCGAACATGAAATTCAGCAAGAAAAACTAGAAAATTAGTGGGGCAAACTAGAAAATCAACGGGGCAAACTGGAAATTCAATAGGACAAACTAGAAATTGAGCGGGATAAACATGAAATTGAGTGGGGAAAACTAGAAAATCAGCGAGGCCAATGATGATGTATTATTGACATCCTTATACATATGGGTCTTATCCATGTTAACACAATGACCATGGTGATGTATTATTGACATCCTTATACTGTAACATCCCAAAAATTGGGGGTCGAGCAGAAACTCCACTCCCAAGTTCCAGAACATTACTTATGCAACATTTTCAATGATGGATGAATGTTGTTCATATTAGTGCAGAAAACATGAGTGAGATTAGACTAAAACAACATATTATATTTCAGAGACAGTTAAATTTGTCAAGCAGAAGACTCTGATAAATATATAAAATGCATAATTGATTGTAAGTCTCCAGAGTGTGAACATGTTACCAGGTTAACTAAATACATGTATACTCTAAAAATGGAAAGAAAAGAATATACATGGGTGTTTAAATAAAAGGCACAATACCAAGTGCATTGGCATCTAATTAATAACCCTGTGACCCCGTCGATCAGAACCTGCATATAAGAGGAATCCTCCTCATCATCATCAAGTCCGGCTCTGCTTCGCAAGCATCGCCATCATCTGAAACTAAAATAGGGACTGGTTGGTATGGCCAACACCGTCTCGTAATGTGGGAATGAGTGATCAACTCAGTGAAAGTTATATACAGCAAAGCTTAACATGTTATTAATCCAATCAAGCAGTAATGATAAGGCAGTACAATCAAACAGGTCCTAAATACTCTTGTTAATGCAAGGATGATATGAAGAATGATGCATGCCCTCACCACAATCCCCTCTGTGACATCATCTAACGATCGCGGCATGACTCACTTCCTCAATGCTCTATCACCAACGCCGTTAGTACATGCAATGCGGTATTATGAATATGCTTACCAAGTTCTTATTAGTCCTTTTCATACAACAGGATTGGAAAGTTAAGGTACCTCCCTTGTATCATTATCCAAATGGTGATCCATTCTCGAGTCATCAGTCCGAGATAATCTCAAACGATGTTACGGTTCTAGGTCACTACAAGGGCTGCCAAGGCTATTGCGCGCAATCATTGCTCCTCTCCCCCATCACCTTATCAATACAGGCCTAGTTATATCCCACATACTGCAACAAGACTCATCGTCCTTATGCACTATCAGGATATACTCGAGGTCACTACAGAGGGCTCGTCACCAATCAATGTAGGCCGACAACAAGAATATAGTGTCTCATACCACCATAATCTACTCACGAGTATAGGTGCTCACTGGTCACTACAAAGGGCTCGTCACCAATCAGAGTAGGTCGACAGCACGAATATAGTGTCCCATACCACCATAATCAGCTCATGAGTCTTAGCGGATCGAGGTACCAAGGTTAGAGGGGCTTTTCACTGGTAAGTTTAGTACCTTAGGTTCAAGCAGTAGTGACCAAATATGGTGAACAAACATCGATCAATCGGGTTAGTTGGTAAGCTCAACTAGGCCAAGTGCACGTTGAGTTGAACGACATGGGATGCATAAGCACTCCGTGTGGCCTAACCACTGTCGAACATCCTAAGCATGACTCAGATTCGTTAAACTCATCCTACGTGATGAACAACCTCAACCGCCATTTGGAGTACGCTTACCGATTACCTGGACTGTAGTACAGCCCCAATCACATACAAATTCCATAACAGGCATATGAAGCATATCCTACAATCATGTGGACATTCATGAAGTATAACTTAAATGTAAATACAGTACATGGAAGAAATCATATATACCTTTGACATGATTTATCTAAGTTAATCAATTCATGGAGGAAATCATATACACAGTTAATACAAATAATCTAAGTTACACAATGCATGGAGGAAATCATATACTCGAGTATTGTGATTGAGATTCATATCTCAACAACCTTAGCAATCACAATTTTACTAACTACTAACTCATTCAGATACTTTTACATACACTTAGTCTACACATTGCATCATACATATTATGTAGTCATTAGCATACGTATTAGGGCAAATCCTCTCGTCAAAGGGTTATCGCCTATACAACAATCATATATCCATGACAATTAGTCATGGTGAGCACGAAAGCAAATTCCATACTCATTCAGTCATTTTCACAAACACTTAGGCTACACATACTAATTACATACCATATGTTGATATTTCATGTATTTGACCAAATCCTTTCACTAGGGAGTTGCCCCATATATCACTTGCATATACCCACGACGGATAATCATGGCATGCATGAATCCGGGTTCCGTATTCATTTAAATATTTTCACAAACACGTGAGCTACACACTTTTACATATATAGCGAATATTGGCTGTGGCGTGATTTAGGGCAAGTCCTTTTGCTAAGGAGTTGTCACACCTGTAACAAGCATATATTCACGATAAATAATCATGTTAAGCACAAATCCAAATTTCATATGTATACGGTATTTTCCACAAATACGAGGAATACAGTATATTCAACATAATTAACGTATAACTGAAAATCGAAACGGACAACACTTTGTACATGTGAAATAACATCCTAGGCAAGAATAAATCATTACTTAACATTGAAAGTCTTGAAAACCATAACCTAAACGTATATAGTCCGCACCTTAAACCAGAAAATGTGAAATGGATATGATTCAGACGATAAGTCGTTGTCAACGGCGGATACGCTGCCTAAGGCATGAAATATATTAGCTATAACATCATTGAAACTATTCTAGGCTTCAAAACAGGTTAGGGTTAGGATTTCTTACCTAAGAACAGAGTTGGAATCGCCAGAATAACTATATGGATAGGTGGATTAGCACGTAGCAAAGCTGAGAAGAATCCTATGAAGCAGCACCAACTTCTCTCACACTTTCTCTCTCTTTTCTCCCTCTTGAAAAGCTAGGGTTTGAAAATTCGTATGGGATTTGGAATGAGGGTTTTAAGCCCTATTTATAAGCCTAAACTTGACAAAAATAGACTTAAGGCCAAGGTATACTTAGGTTATAACCAAATCGGGTCCGTTCCGATCCAACGGAGCATTTTTGGAGGTCTTGTTACTAAATGTGGTCAGACTTAAGCTCTCTAATATCAGATCTAGGTCAAGCTAAGTTTTCATTCCGGTCGGGTTTCTAGATCGACCGTGGCGGACCAATTTCAGTTCAGCGGTTACGGAAACTCGATCAGAGCTACAAGTACTATGACATGTAAATTTGGGTCGAATTCTAACGGTCAGAACGCTTAAAAATAACGCACAAGTGAATCGTTCCAGATTTCATAAAAATATAATTAATTTTCTAAAAATCTTCATTTTCCTACCCTCTTTACTCCGAGCTCAATAAAATGGTCTCAGGACATCGTTTGGGCTTAATTTTCTAGGTGATTGTCAAGTCCAACTAGGCGGTCGTAATGGTCTAAGTTCATAGCTACCGGACTCTCGATGCGTGGTCTAGAACTAATACAAAGTTACAAAGCATTCCCGAGAGCAATCGAGTTTAGAGTTGGATCCTAGATTCCAAGGTAACGTAGCGTTAACAATTCTAGAGGTTTTGGGTCTTACAGATCGTATTTAAAGTGGTTGGTGCTAATTTCGTAGGAAATTTAGTGCAACGCTGACTAATTCACGTTAAATTTCTAAAGAATTAGGTTTTAAATGATTTCTCTGGCTTTAGAATTGAGTTCTAAGAGGTTACCAAGGTGTTATGGTTGACTCATTGCCTAAGGACGCCTAACTCCAGGTTGGTAAAAATTCGGAGTGTTACATATACATTGGTGATCTAATATTTACAGACAATGATAGTGTTATGATTGATGAGCTTATAAAGGCTAGTTCGTAAATTTGAAATGACAAATAGATACGGGTCTTATGGCATATTATCTTGAATCGGAATAAATTAAATAGATGATGTAATTTTTACATTTGAGAACACATATATTCATGAAACTCTAATAATTTTTGTGATGAAAAATTCTAAATTAGTGTGCATACTCATGGAAATTACGTTGAAATTAAGCAATGATAAGGAAAACAATCTAATAGATCATAAAGGGCTTCAAGTTGTCGATTAGCCTAAACATCTTGTATATTATGGAATTACTTAACTGCCACATGAAATTTTTAAGTTAGATTCATCTACAAGTAGGAAAAAAGATTTTGCATCATTTGAAAGGTATACTTGATCATGATATTTATATGTGTGCTAAAGAATATAGCCTCTCTTTTCTCTTTTTCTTTTTTTTCACGAATAGTGATTAGGTAGGTCAATTTATATACACAATAATAGAGTACTTTAGGCTACTTATTCTATGTTTGAAGCGATTCATTCATATAATTTTTTAAAAAGTAAGATGTGATAACAAACAAACATCACTGTTGGGCCTATTAGGTTTTAACGGTGAAAATCATTATGCCCACTGTTTCCTGTGGTATGATCCACTTGATCTTTTGATATGCTTCAATTTGGGGCTAAACCGCTAAAATTAGATGGAAGAACGGATGGACGACGTGGATATACTATATACATTCAATGTGGGCCTATCTGAGTTTACTTAGTACAATGGAAGCGTACTGACTAACTCAGTACGCAATCTGATTACGCTTGCTACGCCCAACAATGATATTTTATTTGGAATAGATCATATTCATCGGATTATGTATACACCAAAACCTCATATGTGGGAGGGAACCTAGACATTGAGGGAGGGAATCTAGATATTGAACGGGGCAAACATGAAATTCAGTGGGGGAAACGGAAAATTCAGTGGGAAAAATTGAAAATTGAGTGGGGCACACATGAAATTCAGCGGAAAAACATGAAATTAAGCGGGGCAAACTAGAATTTGAGCAGGGGAACATGAAATTCAACAGGGCAAATTATAAATTTTGCGGGGAAAACTAAAAAATCAGCGGGGCAACCTAGAAAATCAAATCAGTGGGGAAACATGAAATTGAACGCGACAAACTAGAAATTCAGCAGGGGAAACATTAAATTGAGTGGGGCAAACTAGAAATTCAGCGGGCCAAACTAAAAAATCAGCGGGGCAACCTAGAAAATCAAATCAATGGGGGAAACATGAAATTGAGCGTGACAAACTAGAAATTCAGCTGGGGAAATATTAAATTGAGCAGGGCAAACTAGAAAATTAACGGGCCAAACTAAAAAATCAGCGGGGCAACCTAGAAAATCAGCGGGAAAAACATGAAATTGAGAGGGGCAAACTAGAAATTCAGCGGGGCAAACTTAAATTTGAGCGGCGCGAATAAGAATTCAGCGAGGGAAACTTGAATTTGAGCGGAACAAACTACAAAATCAGCAGGACAAACTACAGAATCAACGAGACAAACATGAAATTAAGTGGGGGAAACATGAAATTCAGCGGGGTAAACTAGAAAATCAGCGGTGCAAACTTAACAGATAATTTTATGGATTGAGCCCAACAAACTAAACATATCCAATGTTCAAATGGACCCACCACATGAAAATTTTTAATTGAACTTCTCATGTTGATCATTTCTTAGGGGCTACAGAAGTTTTGAATCAAGCTTATAATTGTGTTTTCTATAAATCCATGTTTATATGATCTTATGAATAGGTTTGATAACAAACAAAGATCACTGTTGGGCCCACTATGGTTTCAATAGCGGAAATCATTATGCCCACTGTTTCCCCTAGTATGATCCACTTGATCTTTTGATATGCTTCAGTTTGGGGCTACACCGCTAAAATTAGATGGAAGAACGGATGGACGGTGTGGATATACTACATACATTTAATGTAGGCCCATGTAAGTTTACTTAGTACAATGGGAGCGTACTGACTAACTCAATATGCAATCTGATTACGCTTGTTATGCCGCACAATGATGTTTTATTTGTAATACATCATGTTCATCGGATTATGTATATACCAAAATCCCATGAAATTATCTAATACATCATGTTCGTCCGCAACCTAGAAAATTAGCGAGGTAAACATGAAATTGAGTGGGGAAAATATGAAATCAGCGAGGCAAACTTGAAAATCTGCAGGGTGGACTAGAAAATCATTATGCCGACTGTTTCCAGTGGTATGATCCACTTGATATTTTCATATGCTTCAATTTGGGGCTCAACCCCTTAAATTAGATGGCAAAATCGATGGACGTCGTAGATATACTATAGGAAACTGATTGGCTACTCCCCTTGCTACCGGCCAATGCCTGGTGTTCGGTGCTTTGTGGGCCCCATCATGATGTATGTGTTTCATCCATGCTATCCATCTATTTTTATAGATCATTTTATGATATTATACAAAAATTGAGGTATATCCTGATCTCAATATTAGACCACATTATAGGAAACAGTGTTTAATGAACATCAACCATTAAAAACTTTTTGGGGGCCATAAAAGTATTGGATTGAGATGATCTTTGTTTTTAGCCATCATCTGAGCCTTTATGACCTAATAAACAGATTGGATTTCAGATAAACAGTACAGTGGGCCTTAGGAGGATTTAAATGATGGATATCCAATCACTATTGTTTTCCTATAGTGTGGTACATCTAAGATTTATATCCCTCTTATTTTTAGGATAAAGCCCTAAAATGATCGGTAAAAATGGATGAATGGAAATGATGAAACACATGCATCATTGTGGGGCCCACAGAGCACCGACCACCAGCCACAGGACTGGTGTGGATCTAAATGAGTTTAAAATATACCTGTGGTGCGTGATTTCTTCACTGGACCGACCATTTTCCGAAGAAGACAAAATGCTGATAAGGGGGGCCCACAAAATGAGTTTTGCTGGTCTTTCTCGTGAAAATGGTGCGAGGAAAAAGGGTGAAAGCAATAGCAGTGAAAGCAACGGTGGAAAGGGAGATGAAAAGCAAACAGTAGAAAGTGAGAGGAAAAGCCAAAGCAGTGAAAATGAGGAATATTTTCATCCTAAAATTCCGTCTCTGCAGGTGTAGGTCTAAGTTGCAAAACAAAGTTTGTAGTGTTTCTTAAAAACAACTGATAAAAGGTGGGGTCCACAATCCTAAATTTCTCAATTTTTTAAGCTTGGCATGTTTGTGATAGTCCCACCTATTGAATGCCCGGTGTATGCATGACATAGACATCACTACATTTTCAATCTATCCAAACCCTTGATATGATGGACCCCTTGGCGATAGACCATGTTAAAAAGAAAAAACCTAAACCGAAGGATCCGAACTGTCTAATTAAGATCATTGTGTTGAAAAGCAATAGAAGCCGTGACTCTCAGCACAATGCATGGCTGCATGAGATTGCAGTACATTTTCCACATGCCACGCTGCCCTGATCACGCATAGTAAGGCAGGAAAGTGTTTACTACTAATCGTACGTCTGGCAGGGCAGGAATACATTGCATTAGATCCACTCCGTCCATCAGGTGCGTTGTCTCATGGATGCCCTAGAACACAAAAGATCAGGCTGGTTAAAAGCTCAGTGGACCACGCCGTGAGAAATAGTTGGGATGGGATGCTCACCATTAATTAGTTGAGTGCGGGGCTTACTATGGACTATTTGTGTCATCCAATCCGTTCACTGACGGAAACCACGGGGACGAAGGGAAGTTATCAAAATCACAATGTTCTGAAAATTAGGTGGACCACATGAATTTAGAGACTTTAGATATTATTTTACACTCCTTGCATGAGGCTCATCTGAGTTTTGGGTAGGTGTGATGTTTGACGGTGTGGATCTCATTCGCATCAAGTTGTTCGGCGCAGAAGTTGTAGGGACGTCGCGGTTTGGATATTGATCCCAACACCAGCCAGCAACCTGGTGTCAAAGCTCAGCGGGCCTATCATGATGTATGTGTTTTATCTATGCCCTCCATCTACTTTTCCAGCTCATCTTATATAGCATGAGCCCAAAACAAAGAAAATCCAAATGTCACATGGACCACACCACACAATAAGAATGTTGATAGAAAGTCTACCATTAAAAACTTCCTAAGGTCCACTGTAATGTTTATTTGCCTTCAAACATAGTGATAAGGTCACACAAACTTGGATGAAGGGTATCTTCTTGATCCAAAACTTATGTAGGCCCAAAAAGTTTTCAATGGTAAGGTTTCAATTCTCACTATTTCCTGTGGTGTTGTTCACGTAAGATTTGGATTTGCCTCAATTTTTCTTCATGGTCTAAAATGAATTGGGAAAATGGATGAAATGGGCCGATAAAACACATACATAATGGTAAGGCCATAGAGGTTTGACATCAGCTTGCTGGTTGGTGTTGGGGTCAGTAGCCAAACCTCGTCCAATAAGGCACTACAGATAGTATGTATCATAATTCTTGGCTATTGTTTGTATGGGTGGTGCTTATTGTTGGTCGGTCTAAACGGCTAATATCATGGGCCCAGTTATAGATGGGGCCATCACACAAAAATCCTGAAAATCACTTAATACTACTTATTTACATAACATTTTTTTTCTTCTTTTTCTTTTTCTTCTTCTTTTTTATGTAAACCATTGCTAACACGCAGGGAAGGATGTGTTAAGGTCGACCACTGGCTTATTGGTTACGAATTCACTGAACTTCTCTGGACTCTTTATAGAGATACATTGAATCCACAAAGAGAAATAAAAAATAAAAAAAATATTTCTAATAAATTTCATAATAAATTAATTCATGATGAAAAATGAGCTTACGGACTCTTAAATAATAAGATAAATTCTTAAAAAAATATTAAAATAAACTACAACCAAAACTCTTGGAAATCATGACTTACTATAAATAGTAAACTTACTATTTATGAGTATACTATTTATATACACTAATAATTTCCACTAAAGCTCATGGTTTTTGGCCAAAAATAGTAAGTGTCCTATTTGGTACAACCATATTATTTTCCTAATTTTTCTAAGTTGGATGCAACTTTTAAAGCTTAATAGATAAAGAGTTATAATCAAACTAAAACTTATTATAAATAGTAAAAACAAAAATTAGACCAATGATTTGACCAAATCTCGCAAATTCGGCATAGGCAACCCGGTGTAGTAGGGTTGGGCAACTAAAGTAGCTCATCCTACCCCAAAATCATATATGACATGTCCGATGACTCATTCCAGTTTGCAAGATAAGGTTCCGACGGTCATGATCACTTTCACCTCTAACCGGGTCTTTTCTAATCCATCTTGACCATGAAATTATAGGTGATCTGAACCGCTCTGCATCAATTGCCATAGTTTCTTTGCTAACCATCTATTTCCTGGCTTGCCGGCTAGCTATTGAAGAGCTAGGAATTTTCTATCCTGGGCCACCACCATGGGCCCGTAGCAACAATGGCTTGGATCACTGAATCATGGGCCCTATTTGTAAAACTGATATGTGTTCTGACGAACCCTTCAGGCCATAGCATTTTCTAATGCTTTTAGTCAGTCAACGATGAAGGAGATTTAGTTGGGGTTGGCCCATTTGAGAAAATGCTTTTGAAGTCCGTCAACGATTTGGCTGGGATTGGCGCATTTGAGTTGACCCTTGATCTGATTAATCACGAGTATCTATGCTGAATCTGGTCCAATGGAACAATCCAGACCATTGCAGACCTATCGAAATGGACCAATCACGACTGGTCTGTCTTCAGTTGGCGAGGAACTACCGGGAATTGCAATATCATCCGTACGAGTCAAAGATCAGGAGCGTTCATCTTATGGGCCCCACCTTGGAGAGCGAAGGCACAAAACTTCACAAGTTTGTATACACGAACCCTTGGATGTTTGCCTGAAATGAAAGGGAAATTGACCGTACTGACCTCGATGATGGTCAAATTCCCTGGAGAGATTCAACCATTCAGATATTTTGAGGGTGGCCTTTTGACTAGTGTTTGAAAATTATTTGGACCAAAATGCCCTTTGTCCTCACTTCAATAGCATACAGTTTTTCAATCAATATGAAGTTACGTCGTATTTAATGACATGTACGGAATCCTTTTTTGGGCGGGGGCAAGGCCTAACTCGTGGGGCCCACACTGATGTTTGCGTATAATCCATGCCGCCCATCCGTCTTACTATGTCATTTTAGGGCTAGGGCCCTAGTATCAGCTCGATCCAGTGCTCATGTGGCCCACATAATAGAAAATAATGGTGATTGTTGAAACTTTTTAGGCTCACTATGATGTTTGTTAGAAGTATATACTGCCCATATCAGGACTTTTTGGGCTCACTATGATGTTTGTTAGAAGTGTACACTGCCCATATCAGGACTTTTTGGGCCCACGACAAGTTGGCTGATAAGGTAGATGGATCAGATCACCCAATTGTGGGCCTTAAGCTATGTTATCAATGGTTTGGTAGAAGAGGAGGTGAACATGTGGATACTACGATCCATGCAACATGACAACCACGACCCATATAACAGGACAACTAAGACTTATGCAAACAACGACCCATATGGGCCCACATTGATGTATGTGTATAATTCATGCTGCCCATTCTTTTTGTTATGTCATTTTAGGGGTAGGGCCCAAATATCAACCTGATCCGTTGCTCGTGTGGGCCAGAAAATAGAAAATAATGGTGATTGTAGAAACTTTTTAGTCTCACTATAATGCTTGTTAGAAGTGGATACTGCCTAAGTCAGGACTTTTTGGGCCCAAGTGAGCTAGTTGACAAGGTGGATGGATCAGATCACCCCATAGTAGGCATTAAGTTATGGTACCAATGGTTTGGTAGAAAATGAAGTGAATACGTTACAAATTGTATCGTGAACCATGCAACATGACAACCATGACTCATATAACATGGCAACTATGACCCATGCAAACCACGACCCAAATGGGCCCACATTGATGTATGTGAATAATCCATACCGCCCATCATTTTTGTTGTGTCATTTTAGGGTTAGGGTCAACTATCAGCCTGATTTAGCGCTCGTGTAGGCCACAAAATAGAAAATAATATTAACTATCGAAACTTTCTAGGCTCACTTTGATGTTTGTTAGAAGTGGACACTACCCAAGTAAAGACTTTTTAGGCCCACGGCAAGCTGACCGACAAGGTGGATAGATCGAATCACCCCATTGTGGGCCTTAAGTTATGGTACCAACGGTTTGGTAGAAAAGGAAGCAAACATGTTGCAAACCACAACCCATATAACATGACAACCACGACCCATATAACATGACAACTACGACCCATGCAAACTACGACCCAAATGGACCCACATTGATGTATGAGTATAATCTATGTTGCCCACATTGATGTATGTGTATTATCCATGGGACTACTGTAATGTTTGTTAGAAGTGGACATTGCTCAAGTCAAGAATTTTCGACCCTACGGTGAGCTGGCTGACAAGGTGGACGGAACAGATCACCCCATGGTGGGCCTCAACTCATATTATTTAAAAATAAACAAGTGGATGACAACCACGATTCATTCGAAGGGTCGTGGTTCACATGCATTATGGATCATTGTTGTCAACCACGACCCTTTGTGGATAAAAACCACGATCTATTGTACATGGGAACCACGACCTTTCGAATGGATCGCGAGTGTCATGTAGCAAGGGTCAAGGTTGTCATGTTACATGGGTCGTGGTTGTCAAGTTATATCCATCATGGTTTTCATGGGTCGTGGGTGTCATGTTATACGGATCGTGGTTGTCATGGGTCATAGTAGTCATGTTATATGGGTCGTGGTTGTCATATTATATGGGTCATGGTTTGATGAGGGTCGAATATTGCATATTAGACCCTGATTATTACCTGATTTTACGTACATGATAATGCTTAATGGACTATTTTAATCGTGTTTTTGTTGCAGAGAGTAATTAGGAGCTGAAACTGAAAAAGAGTATTAAAAGCGTGAATTCGACTCTCCAAAGCCACCAAAGCAAGAGAAGGACTACAGAGGGTCAAGAATGAAGAATTTACATGCCAGGGATCTGAGAAAATCGAGTCGTTCATGTTGAAGAGGCCCAAAATTAATCCAGAATGCAAGATCACAGGATTTCCGCCATCCGATTGACTCGAAAATTCATACATGGGATGTGGGCCATAAATAAACCGTACATATTAAATTTCAACCGTTTGATATATCGGGAAGTGTGCCAAAAGACAAATCAGCTTATTAATCTCCAATTTGGGGCCCACATGATAACAAGATTTGCTTCAATTTTGGTCTCAACCCTTAATTTTGGATGGGAAACCGGATGGATGGAGTAGATTTCTCAGAAACAATGCAGTAGACCCCACATCGTGGTGCATGTGCACTACACATGTATACAACAGCTGCGCGCCGGACAGGCTAAGTCGGTCAGCGCAAGCATTGATTCGCACCTTCATCAAAACGGCAATTTCCATTTTCAGCAGCAGCGTAACGGACAGACGCGTCCGTTTTGCGAATCGTAGTGGGCCACCATCATGGGCCAGGGAGCTGATCCAAGCCATTCATCTTGTAGAGGGGTTCGCGAAATTCAAACCCATGTTGACTGTTTGTAACCATACATACACACACCTGCGCGATACAGAGGCCACAAACAGGCTGCCCTGCGACATTCAAAATGATCTCAGTGTGATTTCTTCTCTGGAACAAGTCAATGGATGTTCAAAACCATCCGTTTCTGACCGAAATTTCGAGGGCAATCTAATGGACGGGGTAAATTTCTCCGAAAATACTTCTGTGTAGCCCACCGATCACGTCAGTGAAGGACGTGCATAGGCTTACGCACGTCCATGAAAATCGGAGTTCCAGGCGGTTGTGGCCCACCATCTTTGATCAGATGGAAGATCTGATTCGTCCATCATGTAGATCACTCAAAAACGTCCTATGGGATGATGTTTCTTTGGAAATTGAGCGAGGAAAGTAGAGCTGTTTTGCGTCTCGAACTTTACTGTGAAAAGTTGTTATGCGCTCTTGCTGTGAAAGCCTCACCGACCGACTCCAGCTTTCCACCTCCCTCCAGCAGTTATAAAAGGGGTTGTGAACGTGGAAGCAGAAGGAAGAGCTTGAGAGAGAAGAAAGAGAAGAAAGAGAGATAGAAAGAGAGGAAGGAAGAAGGGAGATGTTTTTATTATTTCTTCTTTCTAGAATTTATGGATTGTTAACTTCTTAGCTAGGGCTGAGATGAAGCTCCTAATTTGAATGATGCTTGTTTTTCTTTGTTAATTTAATCCTGAATTTAATTGATTAATTTTTTGTCTCTAATGTGCTTACATGAAATTTCTAATGTGCTTGTTGAGAATCTTATTCTAGGTGTTTGTGTTTGACTATGAACAGGTTTCCTATAGAGAAAGAAATAAGAATCTACATCTCTCCATGCCTGACCATGGATGAAAAGATGTGATCTATATGCTTTAAGGGAATATACATTCTGTGTGCCCAACCAAGGACATAGAGTGTGCTCTATTTATTTATATCAATCTGAATTAGAGTGAATCAACAGGTAAAACAAGGGTTAGAATAATTAGGAGTGGATTCAAAAGTCTTAGTCTTCTCCTTGATTGAATTTTCCTCATTGTTCTCAGTTATTTTTCATAGATTTTTGTTATTAGTTCGCTAAACTATTTATTGGATTAGTTAAGAAGAATCATAAATTTTGAATTGTGACAACCAGTCCTTGTGGGAACGATCTCGTAATACATACCATATCTACATCTGATTCGTATACTTGCGAGTTTAAAATAATTTAAATCAGGGTTGGTTTAAATAAAACATCATGGTTGTCATCCGGTTCGTGGTCGTGACGGGTCGTAGCTATCATGTTATATAGGTCGTGGTTATCATGTTATGTGGGTCGTGGTTGATATGGGTCATGGTTGTCATGTTATATGGGTCGTGGTTGTCATATTATATGGATATTAGTTATCATGTTATATTAGTCGAGGTTGTTACATAACGTGTGTAGTTCATGATTGTAACGTAATAAGGGTCGGTGTTGTCATGTTATAAGGATTGTGGCTCCTATCGTAATTTATGTGTCGAATCCAATCCGTCCATTGGATTTAGAATTTTATTTAATGTCACAGGATGAAAAATGAGTTACATCCTAAATATTTATGCCCCAAAAGGTTTTCAATGGTAGACTTTCAATTTCACTGCTTTCTATGGTGTTGTCCACATTAGCCTTTGATATGCCTCATTTTTGGGCTCATCCCTTAAAATGATCTTTCAAAATGAATGGACGGCATGGATAAAATATATACATCACAGTGAGCCTAATAAGACCATTCATCTCTACATATATAGGACCATGTAAGTCGAGTAACCTGACTTACTAAAATAACCTTCTCGAGGTCTCCTCCAGCTAACGTTACTTACAAAAATGATATTAAAGTTACACGAGTCCCACAATGATGCCTTTATTATATCCAAATCGTTCATCAATTTTTAAAGATTATTTTAGACCATTAGCCAAAAAATGAATCACAGTGGTCCATTTGCATTAAGTGCCAGTTGTATTAAATGCAAAAGTCATCTATGGTGTGGTCCATTTAAGCATTGAATCTTTTTCATTTTTGTGCTCATGCCCTAAAATGATTTGAAAAAAGGGATGGATGGCTTGGATAAACAAATACATCACAGTGGGCCGGCCCACAGAACTGCCCGTTCGGGGCTATAGACAGGTGGGGGTAGGACGCAATCCACGTCCGTCCCGGATACGGACGGAGATTAGATGAAGTGGATTGGAGGGTGTACCTCACACCAGTTATATAGTTATTGTATTGACGTTAGCAAGTTATGTGGGTTTAATCATGAGGTATCTGTTATATCCAAACTATCCATCCATTTGGTAAGCTCGTACTAAGAACTAAGACGAAAAATAAGACATATCTAATTATCAAGTGCACCACACTGCAAAAAGCAGTGGTGGATTGAACGTTTACCATTGAAACCTTTTTGGGGTCACAGAAGTCTTGGATCAATATGAAATTTGTTTTTCCTTTTTTATTCAGGCCTTTATGACCTTATGAACAGATTGGATTGAAAATAAACGTTATGGTGGGCCCTATGAATTGTTTAACGGTGAAAATCATTATCTCTGCTGCTATCTGTGGTGTGGTCCAAATGATCTTTAGATATGATTCATTTTTTGGATAATGCTCTAAAATGATCTCTAAAAATAGATGAACGATGTAGATATAATAAATACATCACTATGGGGCCCATGTAACTTTGATTTCCTTTGAACCGTTCATACAACTCGGAGCGTCAGTGCTCGTCCTCGCATGACACGTATCTACAACAGCTATATAGCTGGTGTGTGGTACACCAGCCAATTTGCTTCTGGATTAAATAGGAAACGGATTAGCTACCGATAGTTGCCACCAGCCGGTGCTTTGTGGGCCTCACCATGACGTATCTGTTTCATCCATGCCGTCTATTTATTTTTATAGATCATTTTATGGTATTACACGAAAAATGAGATATATTCCAATCTCAAGTGGACCACATTAAAGGAAACAGTGTTGAATGAACATTGTCCATTAAAAACTTTTAGGGGGCCATAAAAGTTTTGGATCATGATGATATTTGTATTTTCCCTTCATCTGGGTCTTAGGTGGATTTTAATGGTTGATATCCAATCAATATTGTTTTCCTGTGGTGTGGTTAACCTGAGATTTATATCCCTCTCATTTTAGGTATAAAAACACTAAAAGGATCTGTAAAAATGTATGAACGGAATGGATGACATGGAGTGGCCCACATAGCACCGACCACCAGCCACGGGGCTGGTGGCAAGGGGAGTAGCCAATCCGTTCTTGATTAGATACAGACAGGTTGAATAGCGAGTCTGGATACTTGTTAAGACTCAAATATTGTATAATTTTTTCCATTTATCTCTTGATTTTATGAACATAAATCATCTTAATATTCTATTTTACTCATGCATGTGTTGCAAGGTGAATTTAAGTGCTTAGATTGATAAAGGGTGCTAAAAAGTATGGATTTGATGCTCGAGATTTACCAAGAAAAAAGATGGATCTTAGGAGACCAAGATTGAAGCATTCACATGCCAAAGATTCAAGAAAACCAAGTCACGAATGAAGAGAATCGACGATTTGAAATGAAGAATCCTGAAATCATCTTGGAAAAGTGTATTTTGAAGCTGTAAAGTTAATTTTGAGAAACTGCGCATCAGGAAGTCTATTTTAAACGAACTAAGCAGCGAGAAGTCTATTTCGAGAAAATATGTATATTTAAGGCGGTTTCTAGGATTTTCAACTTTGTACGAAAATTAGAGTTCTCTATTTATAAATAGGGCTTTCAAGGGCATTCTTAAACATCATTCAAGGTATCCTAAAGAAAAATTTAGGATTTTTAAAGAGTTTTTAGTTTTATTAAATCTTTATAAGTTGTTTATTTTAGATCTTTTCTATTTGCATTTTTTCTTTCTTGTTGCTTTTTATTTTTGTAATTTAATTATATTTTTCTAAGTTCCTTCTAGCATAAGCTAGAAGGGAAGCACATGGGTTTAATAGTTCTTTAAAATTATGATGATTGATTGTTTTAATGATGAGAAGAATGGTGTATGCATGTTGTCTATTATTTAGGTTTTATTTTTTATCCTCTTGTGAGATCCATATGTTTCCATCATATGAGATTCACATTGATGGATAGGCTTAGCCTAGATTAATCAGATTTTCTAGATAGGAGAGGTTTTCAACTTGTTATATTTATTTGATATTCATTATCCTATAGATATTGAATACTTAAAATCACTGACGCTTGAGAACATATGTCAATTATGCAAATTCATGATTTTCTAATATTTTATATCATTTTAAAAAATATTTAAACCGTCTTATTTTCCGACTAGGCTGACCATAGTGCTCAGATCCTAGTTGTGTTATCCAAGTCATCGTGATTTTGGAACATTATCCTATGTGTGGAACTTTGAAGCTTGGGTGTTATTTTATTCAGTTGAATTACATCCATTCAAAAATTCCAAAACCAAATCATCAGTTTATTTTTATTACTTAGTTTGTTTTGCATTTGATTTTTTTCCTTCTCACAATGCATCTTCCTGTAAGATTGACCCCGTATTCACGGGATACTACTTACGAACCTCTGTACTTGGAGGGAAGCAATCAAGTTTTTGACGCCGTTGCTGGGGAGAGACTGAGATTGATCAAATCTGTGCAAGATAGCTAAGGTAACTTTTTTCTAAGGTAAGTTCTCTTCTAAACCCTCTAAATTTTGTATAGATTTTTTTCTTCTTTTTCTTTAAAAATAAATTTAATTGGGTCTTTTAAGCACTAACTATGACAGAAGGTTGCCCTGCTTGAGATTTTATTACCCAAGTGCTACGGTTGTCCTATAGTTGCTGTTTGATCACAAAGATCATTTGCTGAATCAATTTTCTAGATTGGTATAGTTTAATTTTTACATTAGTTTTACTTTTGTTGATTTATTTATTTATTTATTTTTATGTGGACTGAACCCTCATGGTCGGCTACGCCACCTGGGTTGTTGATTTATTTTTGCTTTGTGGATTGAACCCTCATGGTCTACCCTGCCGCCTGGGTTGTTGATTTTTTTTGTTTGTGGATTGAACCCTCATGGTGGGCTCTGCTGCCTGGGTTGTTGGTTAAGTTTTTATTTTTAGTATCATACTTGCAATTTAAATTAGTGGTATTTGTTGTGTGGTGTGGATGCTTTATGTCCCATTGGAGTAGGGATCAAAACAATTGACTTTCCTCCGAAGGCAGACTAGTTCCAGGTCTTGATCATTCACTTAGAAGAGACACTCAACATCACTTGGATTCCATGACAAACCCAGTTAATAATCGAAATCCAAATCTGCTAGATCCAACTATAAATCAAAATAGAGAAAATCAACCTAATCCTCCACTTGAGGATGAAAATGAAGTTCATAGGAATGTGTTAAACCAACCCTGGACTTTACGTGAACATTTACACCATGAAAGATCAACTTTACCATCTTGCATAGTATTTCCTGCTCACACAAGGAACATTGATTTTAAACCAGGTGTGATTCAATTAATTCCTAAATTTCATGGCTTGGATTCTCAAAGCCCCTACTTGCACCTTAAGAATTTTAATGAAGTAATTGTAATGTTACAAGTAAATAATGGCAATAGGGATGTACTCAAGCTTAGGTTATTCTCATTTTCTCTAAAGGATCGGGCCAAAGCATGGCTCAACTCTCTAAGACTTAATACCATCACTTCATGGTAAGCTTTAAGTAGAGAGTTTTTGAGAAAGTTCTTTCCTGAGCACAAAACAAATGTATTAAAACAAGAAATCATGTCATTCTCTCAAAAGGGGAGTGAACTATTTTTTCAAGCTTGAGAGTGCTTTAAAGACCTTCTAATTACTTGTCCACATCATGGTTATGAACCATGACACGTGATTGATGCTTTTCGAAAGGGGCTCACCATGGATACCCATCAGTTCATAGAGATGATGTGTGGTGGAACCTTTCTTGATAAAGATCATAATGAGGCTTGAGATTTTCTAGATATGTTAGCAGAGAATACGCAGACATGAGATATCTTTGCTAAATCAGACCAAACTAGACTCATTCCTAGAGAGAAAGTGGGGATGTATGTCATAAGAGAGGAAGACGACCTTAATGCAAAATTCGCTGCATTAACTAGAAAGGTTAAAGCCTTGAAAATTGGGAAGGTTGATATGGTTAAAGCAAACACTTCCTTAGGTAATTTTTGTAGTGTCATGTCCCAAACTTGAAAATTGGGCCCACAAAATTCTCGATCGTCGAATCTGGCGCCGACAGCCTCCGTAATACCCCATTCTCGGCTCCCGACACCCATATACTAGGTTTCGATCCTGGGATACTACAAGGAGGATTTTCAATATCCATTTGATTCATAATGAGCATAACATAAGCATAACCCACGAACAATAACCACAAGAACACCATCACAAAATCCACTATGATAAAAAACTTTAGGTACAATACGTAGGAAAGAAAAATACAAGATAATGATAATAATAAAAACTCCAGAAGCTCGGGTGCACGCTCCAACAGTGGCAAGACTAAGGCTGTGTCTTGGCGTCACCTACACGCATCAATCGTGCATAAGCTTATAGAAAGCTTAGAGGGTGGTGTAAGTGTGTGCGCAATATAAGCGTGCTTAGAATGCAAGGTCAGAGTAATGCAGAATCATGCTGATGAATACATGAATGCAATCAGCTGTACCAAGGCTATGCGGTGCAAGATATGAATGCTATCGGCCATATTTAGACCATGTGATGCGAGATGCAACTCAAGCATGTCAATCCTCATTATATTTCAGTACAGTTTTCATTCTAAATAATCATCGGGGTCTAATATGCTCTACGCCAGCTTGTCGTCCCTATCCGAACACGCAACTGGGAGAGTGGAAGAGACCTCACTATCCGCCTGCCAATATCAGGCCCGACTCATCAATAGCGGACCGATTCCTCAAGCTGGTCAAACTCAACCTAGAAGTTGCCTCCTCACTTAGGCGGGTAAGGTCACACCCCTTTTCAACTAACCACGACACAGTGGGTGATGCGGCCTACTGGATATGGCCCTTGCGCGCTCGTGCATCCACTTGGTCTCGACGTTGGAGTCATTCTCCAGTACCATCGGGTTTAGAAATTTTCACCCAGAGACATCTATGACGCCCGTATGCTAAAACCAAACATTTTTCGGTATCCAATCCAGTCACCCACGATGTGTCTGTGGATGCTATGACCCTGATGTCACTAGGGCATGTAATAATCATGATCATATAAATGTAAATGCATGAATCACCCTACCAAACATGCAACAATCCTGCATGCGTCGCATACTCATGTAGGGCAACTCCGCTTATCAGGGAGCCCATAAACAATCCACCCGAAGTCATATGCTATGATCAGTTACTCGTCATATCAGACATACATATGATGTGTATGATCATGAATCATGGATCTATACTAAACATGACATACGATGATGGGTTTTGCGCATAATGAATATGGGCCTAGATGACCTGCTCACTAAAAATATGGGCCTATCAACGGGCCTTAGGGAGAGAGTGACAATGCCGACATTTAACCAACATTATCCCTACAATGTGGGCGTCAAACCATCATTGCTCCCAAGGCTCGGTTCACCTTAAATATCATTAAATAAATTATGGCGAAATCATACATTACAATGTGCCTTAGGTACATCCCATTGGGCCTCAAATACATCAAATGGGCTGTATCTCATGGGCCTTATATTCATCAAGTGGGCCACCTCAATGAGCCTCACCAATGGGCCTTAGAATGCATTACAATGAGCCCAATCATATAAGCTTTATGTGTATCAAATGGGTCTAATCACACAGGCCTTATATATATCAAAGTGGGCCTCAACAATAGGCGACAAATACATCAAATGGGCCTCATAACATGGTCTTATATATATCAAGGTAGGCCCCAACGATGGGCCTATAAACACATTAAGATGACCTACATACATAGGCCCATATATACCAAAGTGGGCCTCAACAATAGGCCTATATACATGCCAAGATGGGCCTAAATACATGAGCCCATATATATCAGAGTGGGCCTCAATAATGGGCCTAAAAATACATTAAGATGGGCCTAAACACATCAGCCCATATGCATCCAAGTGGGCCTCAATAATGGGCCTAAAAATACATCAAGATGGGCCTAAATACATGGACCCATATTTACCAAAGTGAGCCTCATGTGAGGCCCGCCATGATGTTTATTTTCCTATCCAATCTGTTGATAAGGTCACATAAATAGGGGCCTACCAAAATGCCTGTTTTCCAGCCAACTTATTGATATGGTCACATGGACCAAGGGGCCCACTGTAATGTTTATTTTCCAGCCAACCTGTTGATATGGTCACTCGGATAGGGGGCCCACCATAATATTTATTTATCATCCAACCTGTTCATAAGATCACGCGGACTAGGGGGCCCATGGTGATGTTTATATGCCATGCAACCTATTCATAAGGTCAAGTGGACCGGGGGGCCCACGGTGATATTTATATGCCATGCAACCTGTAAGACCCGTATCGTAGACCGTACCGTTTCGTAGACTTCCACGGTCTTACCGGTCGAATTTCGGCAACCTTCGACCCTTAACCGATATTGACGCGCGACCCTGATTCATATGCCGTCAACCTGTATCGACTCAACCCAAGACCAATACCATAGTGACCGTGCCATTGCTGCGGTTCCGATGCCGCGACTTGCGCGCCAAGGCGATACCCTGGTCAAGAGATGTGGGCCAACGTTCGGTGCGAGAAAAACTCCGCGTGTTGCGAAATCTAAGAGAATCTCTATGAGATGTCACATCAATCCCATCAATCAATCCATCACATGTCAAGTACATGTCAAGTACACATCACTTTCACCCTTTCCCAAGTAAGCCACAAAAGTCTTCTATGCCCATACTTTTCTTACACAAATGCCTCAAAAGTCTTCCAATGCCATGCCTTTCTTACACAAATGCCACCAAAGTCAACAAAGGTGTCTTACACACCCATCACCACATCCATCCATCACTCTCTCTCTCTCCCTTTACAACTCCTCTCTTTCTCATTTTAAAAAAAAATTCAAGAGAGAAACACCCTCATACGTATGGAATTCTCCCTCTCCTTCCAAAACTCCAAGTGTGGCCTACCTCTCCATCCCAAGATCTCTCATCCTAGCCATCCATTCCTCATCTCATCCATTGAAGTTGAAGCTAAGGTGCTAAGGAGCCCATAGGAGCAAGAAGATCGGATGGTGAGTGCTAGATATTAGTAGTTTTTCATATTTTTGGGATGGGCCAAGTGAGGCCAACCGATCAATGGTTTGGATCTCACTTGGGACCCTAAGATGTGGCCGATGGCCCACTAGGATCATCATGATCATTCCATGATGGGGCCATTCTCCATGGACCCTATCATGATGTTTATTCCTTTAGAAAAGTCATCTAGACCATCCATATTGGTGGAAAAAGGATCCCCACCGTTGATTTTAAAATTTGATGGTACCATGTGCTAAAGGACCCATTTGATTGTATGATTCATTACAAGGGAGGGCCCATAGTATCGGGGTCCCTCCATCACAAGCGTGACCCACTTTCCATCTCTCTCTCTCCCTTCTCATTTCATTTTTTTATTTTATTTTATGTCATTATTTATGGTTGTGTGGCCCACTTGGATAGACCCCACTAGGATGCATGTATTGGATCCATTCCATTTTTAGATGGGGCCCACCTTGTATGTGTATGGGTAGCCGTGTGATGGCCCACCTAAACAGGGCCCACCTCCACGTGCAACGGCTAGACCGTCCAGCGTCTGGGACGCTGGACGTCCCTGTATAAAGAAAAACACAAATATAAGCTTTGTTCAAGCTTTGGGTGTGACCCACTGATATAGGCCCCACCTTGATGTTTTGGTACAATCCAAGCCGTCCATCCTCTTTCCCTTATCATTTAGGCGTTGAGCCAAAGAATGAGGTCAATCCGATAATCAGGCGGGCCATACCATAAAAAATGATATTCTTACCCTTCAAATGCTATTAGGACCCACCTTGTTGTTCCTGCATACTAAAAATATCAAAAATTAGACTTGTTTTGTGTGTTTCGGGTCCTAAAAACTAATGGACAGAGTGGATTCTCAAGTTGCGGACCCCACAAGCGAAAAACTCCAGAAAAATGGGTTTTTTCCTAATTTTTGCAGGAGGCAGCGCCTCTGCCTCTGACAAAGAGCAGCAGCTGCACGTTGCTGCGTGCAGCGTTAGGCGGGAGGGCGGTCAGCCAGCCACCCACGGCTGCTGCCGTGGGCCCCACCATGATGTATATGTTAGATCCACGCCGTTCATGAGGTGAGCCCCCTCCAAAGATCAGCCTGATACAATGCTCTGGTGGCCCACATCATAGGAAACAGTGTGAATGAACATCTACCATTGAAACTCATTTTGGGGTCCACAGAAGTTTTGGATCAAGATGAAATTTATGTTTTCCCTTCATCCAGGTTTGAGTGACCTTATGAACGGCCTGGATGGCCAATAAACATTTTGGTGGGCCCCACATGGGACCCACAGTGATGCACATGTTTTCATCCACCGTCTAGGCACTATGATATATTTGTTTCTTCCACCGTCCCTATGTGATGCATGTATTCTGTCCGCACCGTCCACCCCTGGACGGTGGGACCCACCATGAGTATGTGTTATATCTGTACCGTCCACCCTGGACGGTGGGACCAGCCCCACCCCCCTTGGCCCACGTAACTTTATCAATAGGTTGAATGGTAAATAAACATTGCAGAGGGTCTCCCCTTGGTTGGGTGGCCAACAAATATTATAGTGGGCCTCCCTTAGCCTGCATGCTGGATGGAAAAATAAACATTACAGTGGGCCCTAGGTTCACGTGATCCTATGAATAGTTTGGATGGAAATAAACACCATATTGGGCCTCAATTTGGGTGGAAAATAAACTTAATGTAGGGCCCATAGGTCGAGGCCCATTTGATGTAATTTAAGGCCCATGGGATTGAACCCATTTAATGTATTTTAAAGCCCATAGGAGTAGGCCCATTTGATATATTTAAGGCCCAATGGGATGTACCTAAGGTCCATTGTAATGTGTGATCCCAATATAGAATATGTATCGATGTTTACGGCGATCGTACCTTGGGAGCAATGTTGGTTTGACGTCCACATTGTGAGTGTAATGTTGGTTGGATGTCCACATCATGACTTTCCCTAGGGCCCCTTGATAGGCAGTACTTGTTGTGTATAGGCCGTCTAGGCCCATCTGCGTTGTAAGAATGGTTCATCACTTGTTCACATGTTTAGTGTAGTTTCATGACTCATGATCATACGCATCATATGTATGCTTGATATGAGAATTGACTGATCATATCATATGTCTTCAGGCAGGTTGTTTATGGGCTCCCGATTAGGCGGTGTTGCCCTACATGAGGGCACGATATGTGGAGGATTTGTTGCATGATTGAATAGTATGATTCATGCATTTCGCATTGTGTGATATGGTTACTGTATGCCCTAGCGACATCGGGGTCGTAGCCTCCACAGACGTGTCGTGGTGGGTAGGATTGGATATCGAAAATTTTGTTCTACATGTGGTGCTATAGATATCCCTGGGTGAAAGTTCCTAAACCCTTATGGTACCAAGAGGTTGCTCCAACGTCTAGACCGAGTGGGTAGATGAGCGTTGAGTGTCGATTATCAGACGGTTGCACTCTCCACTGTGTCGTGGTCAGTTGGAAGGGAGTGCGGCCTTACCAGCCCGAGTGTAGGGGGCAATGCTAGGCTGAGTCTGACCAGCTCGAGGAATGGGTCCACTATCGACGAGTCGAGCCCGATATTGGCAGACGGATAGTGAGGTCTCTTCCACTTACCTTATCGCGCGCGATGTGGCGGTGATCTGGTTTAGAGTGTACTAGACCCCGATGATATCTCAGAGTTGAGCTGTATTGACATGTGGACTTAGATGAGGATTGTATGCTTGACTTGCATCTTACATCGCATAGCCTTGGTACGACTCATGATATTATGGATCCATCTGCATATTCTGCATTACTCTGATATTGCATGATCATATTACTACCTTGTGCACACACTTTCACCACCCTCTAAGCTTTCTATAAGCTTATGCACGACCGTTGCGTGCAGGTGACGTTGGGGCGTAGCAGCGCTGAGGCTGGAGCACTTACAGATCATTTTTAGAGTTTTTGTTCCTTACCATTGTATTTCCCTTTATGCTCATTATACTTATAAATTTTTTGATCATAGTGAAAATGTAATGGAGTTCTTGGTTGTTGTTTGTGGGTTATGCCTTTGGTTATGCTTATTACGAATTAAACTGACGTTGAAAATCCTCCTCGTAGCATCCCAGGATCGGAACCTGGCGAATGGGCGCTAGGAGCCGAGAATGGGGTTCTACGGAGGCTGTCAGCGTCGGATTCGGCGATCGAGAATTTTGTGAGCCCGGTTTCCGAGTTTGGGGCATGACACAACCTATTCATAAGGTCGAGTGGACCAGGGGGCCCACGGTGATGTTGTCCAAAAATCCAGTCCACCCATTATGTGTGTCCCACCTGGCTGAGGGTTCAGACCAAGTTTCAGCCACATCCAAATTTCAGGTAGGCCTCACCAAGTGATTTTATATATTTTAGGCATGTCTTCACATGATTTTAGATGGTATGGCCCACCTGAGATCCACATATGGCTGTTTTTTGGCAGGGGGCCCACTGCCCTAAGGGGCCACCTAATGGGCGACATAGATGTTCAAAACGCATCACGTGGGGCCCACAACTGGGGCCGTGAGCCCCAGCCAGTCCGTCCGCCCGCGCCAGCGCTGGACGTTGTGGCGTCCTCAGCAGTAGCAACAACTGCTGCTTCTTTTTTTTTGAAATAGAAAATTTATGATTTTTCTCAGGTGGGGCCCACATCAGATGGATCCACACCGTCCATTGGATTTCATGCCTCAAGACCAACCATTTGAGTCTAATATGCAGTGTGTTGGCGAGTAAAGAAAAATATCCAGCGGGTTTTAACTGTAAACACGACTATTTACAATGGTATGGCCCGCTTGATTATCGAATCGGCCTCATCTTTTGGCTCAACGCCTAAAATGATATGAGGAAGAGGATGGACGGCTTGGATTAAGTACATGCATCAAGGTGGGGCCTGCATGAGTGGCCCACCATTTCCCTTCCTTTTTTTTTTTAAAAAAAGCTTGTCAGTACACGCCCATGTCTGCACGTCTAGCGTCCCTGGACGTTGGACAACATTGATACAACACATGCACTATGGTGGGTCCCACATGTACGTGGCCCACCACCATACATATATATATATATTAATATAAAATAAATATAATATATTATATAGCATGTAAGACTTCCCACCATCCCAAAAATGGACGATGGATTTCGCCTAAACTGTGGTGGGCCACACCATTGATGAATGGAGTGGATTTAACATGATTTGGTGGGGCCCACTTCATTCTAGGAAGAGGAAAGAGAGAGAGAGAGAAAGAGAGAAAGAGATGTATGGTGATAGAGAGGAGGGCCCTCCATTGATACAACACATACATCAAGTGGGTCCCACAACAAGTGGGCCCTTAAAGATAAGATTTCAACGGCGGATCACCCACCTCTAAGCCTTCTCCTTGCTCCCTTAGGCTTGTATACACCTATGCTCAACGTTTAACGGTGGATGATGAAGTCTTGATGGTGTGGATGAGAGATGAGAGGGTGGGCCACACTCGTGATTTGGGAGAGAGTTGGGGAGGCTTGGACGTATGAAGTTTTTGGTTGCTTGGGAGAGTGTTTTGAGAAATGAGGGAGAGAGAGAAATGATGGGATTAAAGGGATGGATGGAATGGTGAGTATAAGGAAAAGAGATGAGAGGTATGGGGGAGTTTGATTTTTTTGTAAAAAGGGGATGGGTTTGTTTGAAAAATTGTAAAAGAGGGATGGTGAGGGGAGAGAGAGTTGACTTTTGAGAAAAGGGAGGGATGGGTTGCATGTACTTGGAAAAGGCTTGTACTTGACATTGATTGATGGGACATCTTGTAAAGATTCTTTCGTAATTCGCAATGTGCGGTGTTTTCTTCGAATTGAAAGCGGGCCTGCATCTTCTACCCTAGGTATCGGGTCGGGGCACGAGTCACGGCATTAGAACTGAAGTGACGGCGCGGTTGCTAAGGTATAAGTTTCAATTTTAGCCAACTTTGGTATACAGGTCTCATCTTAGGATCGCGCGCAAACGTCAGAAACGGGTCGAGGATTGCCGAATTTCGATCGGAAGGACCGCGGAGGCCAATAGAACGGTACGGACTAGGACACGGGTCTTACATTTGTGATGGTACATACTGTGACACAAAGGATTGTCCAATAATCTCAGTTGTACAAAATATCACGTATGAGCATGATCAAGCAAATGCTATAAATAACTATCAAAGGTCAGTTATGCAACCAATGGAAAATACGTATAATCCAAATTGGTGTAACCATTCTAATCTTAGTTGGAGGAATGGATCATAAATTAATGCACTTAATGCACCTCAAATGCCTCCACAAAATAACTTCTTTGGGGCACCTAACAATGCACCATATGTACCCCTGCCAAAGCGATCATCTGTGGAGGATGCATTAACCGCATTCATGAACTCTCAAGCTCAAATGAATCAGTCTATAATCTAATCAAATTAGGAATTAAAGACAGCTGTGGCTAGGATTGAGGCTCAACTAAATGCTAGGAAAAAAGACACCCTTCCTTCTCAACCTGTGCCAAACCCTAGAAATACCCATTTCATTGGAGACTCAAATCCAAATGAGTTACATCATGAACAAGCTAATGCTATCATTACCTTGAGAAGTGAAAAAGAGGTTGATAATAAGATTATGCAACTGGTAGAAATACTGGAGGATGAGCCACTGTCTCAAGAAAATGATGAACCGACTATGGTTCAAGAGTTCCAATAGTAAAAGGATAAAGAGACCAAGTTATATGAGCCTCCAGTTCCATTCCCATCTAGACTTTAGAATCTGACTGTCCTTATAAAATATTAAGAGGTGTTGGATGTGCTTCAAAAGGTTACTGTCAATATTCATCTGCTTGATGCCGTTAGACAAATTCCATCATATGCTAAGTATCTCAAGAACTTGTGCACTGTAAAGAGGAAATTAAATGTGCACAAAAAGGCCTTCCTTACCGAGAAAGTGAGCGCTATCATTCAACAAAGGGTTGTACCCAAATACAAAGACCCGGGAAGTCCCACTATTCCTTGTATTATTGAGAATTTTCTAATTGAGCATGCTTTGCTAGATTTGGGTGCAAGTGTCAATTTAATACCTTATTCTGTTTACAAATAAATGGGGTTAGGCGAGCTTAAACAAACCACGATTACACTCCAATTCGCTGACCGCTCCATTAAAGTACCGAGGGAAATTTTAGAGGACGTATTAGTCCAAGTGGAGAAATTCTACTTCCTTGTGGATTTTATTGTACTAGACACTAAACCATGTGTAAATGCTAGCGGTCAAGTTCCCATCATTTTAAACCGCTCATTCCTAGCAACTTCAAATGCAATCATAAATTGCAGGAATGGAATGATGAACTTATCTTTTGGTAACATGACTCTAGAGCTAAATATTTTCAATCTATGTAAGCAGCCCATTGATAATAATGAAATCTATGAGCTGAATTTCATGGACTGCTTGATAGAAGAAGAGGAATTGGAACCTAGTCTGACTGAGGAATTGATTCAAGTCATAGGAGACTTGAAAATTTCTGATTTAGAAAAAGTGCTTACTGAAATTTCTAATGATAATGAGAGCACTACCACCCAGGACATTGGTATGTACCAATGGAGACCGCGCCCTCAAATCCTATCTATCGAGGACTCGCAACCTCTGCCATCACCAACCAATTTTTTAAAGCTTGATTTAAAACCACTACCAAATGAGCTTAAGTATGTATACTTAGGTGAAAATAAAACTTATCCTATGGTGATCTCTTCATTTTTAGACAAGAATCAAGAGATTAAATTGTTGAATATTCTAAGGGACCAGAAAGGAGCCTTGGGTCGGGCCATTTATGACATCAAGGGCATAAGCCCTTCCATATGCACTCATCGGATCCACCTTGATGAGGATGTCAAACTAATTAGACAACCTCAAAGGCGTCTCAATCCAAATATGATGGAAGTTGTAAAAAATGAGGTGATCAAATTGCTGGATGTGGAAATCATCTACCCAATATCCGATAGTGTTTGGGTGAGTCCAACTCAAGTAGTCCCAAAAAAATTCAGAATAACTATTGTGCAGAATTCTAATAATGAACTCATACCAACACGTGTCACCACAGGTTGGCATGTTTGCATTGATTATAGAAAATTAAACTAGGTCACAAAGAATGACCATTTCTCTCTACTATTCATTGATCAAGTTTTAGAGAGGGTAGCAGGTCACTCATTCTATAGTTTTCTTGATGGATATTTCAGATATAACCAAATAGAGATAGCCCTAGAAGACCAAGAGAAAACCACGTTCACTTGTCCATTTGGCACGTTTGCTTTCAAACGGATGCCATTTGGATTGTGTAACGCTTCAACAACTTTTCAATGGTGTATGTTAAGTATTTTTTCAAATATAGTTGGAAAGTTTCTTGAGGTTTTCATGGACGACTTCTCTGTATTTGGGAGTAGTTTTGAGGAATGCCTCAAAAATTTATCTCTTATCTTGTCTAGGTGTGAAGAGAAACACCTTGTCTTAAATTGTGAGAAATGTCATTTCATGGTTCAAAAGGAAATTGTTTTGGTTCATGTTATCTCCAAAAATGGAATCGAGGTAGATCGTTCAAAACTTGACATTATAGCTAATCTACTTATTCCCCGAACTGTTAGAGATATTATATCACTTTTAGGGTATGCTGTCTTTTATGGAAGATTCATCAAGGACTTTAATACCATTACTAAACCCTTGACTAATCTTCTTCAAAAGGATGTTCCATTTAAGTGGACAGATGAGTGTGTAAGTATTTTTAATAAAATTAAATCATCCCTTACCATTGCACCTATCATGCATCCACCAGATTGGACACTCCCCTTTGAACTAATGTACAATGCAAGTGATTATGCCATAGGGGCTGTTTTGGGTCAAAGGAAAGATAAACGGTCCTACATTATTGACTATGCAAGTAGAACTCTAAACTCGGCCCAAGTGAACTACTCAACAACTGAAAAAGAGTTACTTGCAGTAGTTTTTACTTTGGATAAGTTTAGGTCCTACTTGCTAGGATCTAAAGTGGTCATTTTTACGGACTATTCGGCTTTGAAATATTTAATATATAAGAAGGATACAAATCCAAGACTTTTGATATAGATCCTCCTACTTTGAGAATTTAACTTAGAGATAAAAGATAAGAAGAGAGTATAAAATGTAGTGGCTGATCACCTTTTCAAATTGGTGTTAGATGATTCCACTGAGGAGATGTATATCTAAGACACTTTTCCTGATGAACAATTATTTACGATCTCCAAATTGCCTTGGTATGCGGATATAGTGAACTATCTTACAACGGAAAAAATGTCATATCATTAGAAGTCGCAAGATAGGAAGCGTTTTGAAACCAAGGTTAGGAACTTCTTCTGGGATGACCCGTATTTATATAAATATGGGACCGATCGAATTTTTAGACGTTGTGTCCCAGAGGATGAAGTTCAGAGCGTTATTTTCTTTTGTCACATGGAAGCATGTGGTGGCTATTTTTTTGCTAAGAAAACCACTGCAAAAATCCTACAGTGTGGTTTTTATTGGCCCACCATGTTTAAAGACTCCTATACTTTTTGTGTTGCTTGTGATAGATGTTAAAGGTTAGGAAGAGTGTCCCGGCGCAACATGATGCCTTTATCCCCAATTTTACCATTGGAGATTTTTTATTGTTGGGTTATTGATTTTATGGGCCCATTTCCATCTTCTTTTGGATTTCTTTATATATTGGCTGGTATGGACTATGTTTCAAAGTGGATTGAGGCAGTTCTAAGTAGGACCAATGACAACAAAGTGGTCATACGATTCCTAAAGAAAAATATTTTTTTCTAGATTTGGAACTCCAAAGGCCATCATTAGTGATGGCGGGCCTCACTTTTGCAATAGAACATTTGAGACTTTGATGAAGAAATACGACATCAAGCATAAAGTGAGCACCCCATACCACCCACAAACGAGTGGGCAAGTTGAGATTTTTAATCAGGAAATCAAACACATTTTAAAGAAAACTATAAGGCCAGATAGGAAGGATTGGTCCCTTAGACTATCCGACGCTTTATGGGCTTATAGGGCTACTATAAGACCCCGATTGAAATGTCTCCATACAGATTGGTGTATGAGAAGGCTTACCACTTACCCGTGAAATTGGAACATAGAGCTTACTAGGCAATAAAGAAATTAAACTTTGATATGGACTAAGCAAGTGGACAAATGAAATTAAAGTTGAATGAATTAGAGGAGCCGAGGAGAGACTCCTATGAAAATTCTAAAATCTACAAAGAAAGGACCAAAGCTTTTCATGATAAATATATCCTGAGGAAGAATTTTGAACCTCAACAAATGGTCTTATTGTACAATTCCCGTCTCCAGTTCTTTCTGAAAAAATTAAGATCAAGATGGACAGGCCCCTTCATTGTGAAGAATGTTTATACTTATGGGGCTGTTGAAATTGAGAATCCACGTAATGACAATGTGTACAAGGTTAATGGTTAGAGATTGAAGCCTTATATGGCAAACTTTCATTTAGGAGAGGAGTTCGTTCCTCTTCATGAGCGAGAATATTCAGAATAATACTCCTAGTCTGACGGAGCATTTCTGGATTTGTATCATATTCAATTATTTTTAGTGTCATATAGTAGGTAAGTTTTTCATGGTAAGTATTATCCACCATTTCTTTTATTTTTATTGTTCTCTTCATTACATTATCATTATATTGGGGACAATGAGATTTTAGGTTGGGGGTGTGGATAGTCATCCATGTGAATATTTTTTTTTTGGGGGTTTCAGTTTATTTTATTATTATTTTTATGTTTCAATTAGGTTTACGTTTATGGAGAAATTTTTTTTCAATATTTTCAAAATAATATTTTTATATACAAGAATGTAAACATGATATTATGCGAATTCTAAATGCAAAGTTAATATTTATTTTAGGTTGATAGTAGTCAGAAATCTGATAACGAAAAAGTATAGACTTGAGTTCAATTATCTAATCACTAGTTTAAAATGAGTTGTAATTTGATGTACTGAATTCACAATACACTCTAACTAACTAAGTAAGGAATATGATATATGAATTAGAATAACAACTTTTGATTCATATAAGGTTGAATGAACTAGTATCATTGATATATGCTTAAAAGAAAGAATATTGAAGGAAAAAAATAATAAAAATTTTCTTTTTTATTATAGAGCATGAATGTAATGACCATAACAATCGTGTCAGTAATCTGGAGTAAGGATACATAAGTATCCATTACTATTACCATTACAAGTATGATACCTTAGGTTATGAAGCAAATTCGATGAGAATCTTCATCTAAGGGTGGTCTATAAAAATGAGGATATGATGATAAAAGAAGAAATGACATGAAAAAAATGAGATAACTAGAGATTTCATATTCTTGGAATGATTGAAAGGAGTTAGGATAGAGAACATGCATATTTCTCAAAGTTAAACTAGTGTCATAGAGTACCTAAGGATATTGGATCATAACTATTCTAAATTTTGATTAGGTTTCTGAACTCAAGGATGTAATGGATTAAGAAACTGAGATTCTAACTAACTTTAGACTTAAGGTAAGTATTGTTTTTTTTTTAAAATTCATATGATAAATGGAAGCATAATTGTATACATTTATGAGTTTTGAACTATTTTTCATGTTTTCAATGTTTGTGGGTAACATATCTATAAACCCTCACGAGACTATAACTTGTCTACTAGGGGAAACCTAGGGGTTTAAAGGCTTATTGCATATGCTAAGTGCAATCGAGATTACCTGCGAAAGTGGTGTAGTTAGAATTTTATTTTAATTTTAATTTTGTTTATAGAATTATTTTTATTTTTATTTTTCTTCGCTTATTTTGCTCGGGACTAGCAAAATGCTGGTTGGGGGTGTGTTGAGACTCAAATATTGTATAATTTTCTCCATTTATCTCTTAGTTTTATGAACATAAATCATCTTAATATTTTATTTTACTCATGCATGTGTTGCAAGGTGAATTTAAGTGCTTAGATTGATAAATGGTGGTAAAAAGTATGGATTTGATGCTCGAGATTTACCAAGGAAAAAGATGGATCTTAAGAGAACAAGATTGAAGCATTCACATGCCAAAGATTCAAGAAAACCAAGTGACAAATGACGAGAATCGACGATTTCAAGTGAAGAATCCTGACGATAAAAAGTGTATTTTGAAGTTGTGAAGTTTATTTTAGGAAACTACGCATCAGGAAGCCTGTTTTAAACGAACTAAGCAGCGAGAAGTCTATTTTGAAAAAATACGTATATTTGAGGCAGTTTCTAGGGTTTTTAACTTTGTACGAAGATTAGAGTTCCCTACTTATAAATAAGGCTTCCTAGAGCATTCTTAAACATCATTCAAGGCATCCCAAAAAATTTTTTAGAATTTTTAAAGAGTTTTTAGTTTTATTAAATCCTTATAAGTTGTTTATTTTAGATCTTTTTAATTTGTATTTTTTTCTTTCTTGTTGCTTTTTATTTCTTCAATTTAATTATGTTTTTCTAAGTTCCTTCTAGCCCAAGCTAGAAGGGAAGCACATGGGTTTAATAGGTCTTTAAGATTATGATGATTGATTGTTTTAATGATGAGAAGAATGGTGTATGCATGTTGTCTATTATTTAAGTTTTATTTTTTTATCCTCTTGTAAGATCCATATGTTTCCATCATATGAGATTCACATTGATGGATAGGCTTAGCTTAGATCAATCAGATTTCCTAGATAGGAGAGGTTCTCAACCTGTTATATTTATTTGATATTCATTATCCTATAGATATTGAATACTTAAAATCACTAACGCTTGAGAACATATGTCAATGATGCAAATCCATGATTTTCTAATATTTTATATCATTTTAAAAAATATTTAAACTGTCTTATTTTTCGACTAGGCTGACCATAGTGCTTAGATCTTAGTTGTGTTATCCATGTCATCATGATTTTGGAACATTAACCTATGTATGGAACTTTAAAGCTTGGGTGTTATTTTATTTAGTTGAATTACATCCATTCAAAAATCCCAAAATCAAATCATCAGTTTAGTTTTTATTACTTAATTTGTTTTACATTTCATTTTTTTCCTTCTCACAATTCATCTTCCTGTGGGATCGACCCCGTATTCACGGGATACTACATACGAACCTCTACACTTGGAGGGAAGCAATCAATACTCAACCTGTCAGTAGCAATCCACGCAGGTTGAGTAACGAGTCTGGATACTCAACCTATCAGTAGCAATCCGCGCCCATTTTTCTTTCCCTCACGCAAGCTTTTTCCCAACGTAAGTTGCGCTCGAGAGAGGAAATCAGATTGAGTACTCGGTTGGGCCCACCTTGAATGTATATGATTTATCCATGCCATCCATCCATTTTTCCATTTAATTTAAGGGTTTGAGCCCAAAATTAAAGCATATCCAAAGATCAATTGGATTATACCACAATCTTAATCTGTAGCCTTTGATCCATTTATACTATCAAAAATGGATCGTGGTTGTCGTGGGTCGTAGTTGTCATGTTATATGGGTCGTGGTTATCATGGGTCGTGGTTTTCATATTATATGGGTCGTAGTTGTCATGCTATATGAGTCGTGGTTGTAATGTGGTAAGGGTCGTAGTTGTCATGGGCCGTGGTTGTCATGGTATATGGGTCGTAGTTATCATGCTATATGGGTCGTGGTTCTCATGTGATATGGGTCGCGGTTGTTACATGTTCACTTCTTTTACTACTAAACGAAAGGATAACCATTGGTACAATATCCTAAGGCTCATAATGGGGTGATCCGATCCATCCACCTTATTAGTCAACTCGCCATGGGCCAAAAAAGTTCTGACTTAGGCAATGTCTACTTCTAACAAAAATCACAGTGAACCTGAAAAGTTTCAAGAGTGGGTGTCATTGTCACCATTATTTTCTATTATGTGACCCACATGAGCATTGGATTTGGCTGATATTTGGGCCCTAGCCCTAAAATGACACGGCAAAAAAGATGAGCGGCATGGATTATACACATACATCAATGTGGGCCCATATGGGTTGTGGTTTGCATGAATCGTAGTTGCATGTTATATGGGTCATGGTTGTCATGTTATATAGATCGTGGTTTTCACATGTTTGCTTCCTTTACTACCTATCCATTGATACCATATCCTAAGGCCCATAATGGGGTGATCCGATCCATCCACCTTGTCGGCCAGCTTACTGTGGGCCCAAAAAGTCCTGACTTGGGCAGTGTCCACTTCTAACAAACATCATAGTAAGCCTGTAAAGTTTCAATAGTCACCATTATTTTCTATTATGTGGGCCACGCGAGCACTGTATCAGGCTGATATTTGGTCCCTAGCCCTAAAATGAGATGCCAAAAAGGATGGGCGGCATGGATTATACACATACATCAACGTGGGCCTCGATGTATGGTGAAATTCCCTAGTTGTGGTTGTAATGTAGTACGGGTCTTGGTTGTAATGTGGTAAGGGTCGTAGTTTTCATGGGTCGTGGTTGTCATGTTATATGGGTCGTGGTTGTCTTGGGTTGTAGTTGTCATGGAAGCATGACAACAACGACCCTTACCTCATGACAACTATGAGCCTTACCATATTACAACCATGACCCTTACCACATTACAACCACCTAATGCAACCTATGTTATTATACAGATATCGTTTGTACGACTATGATGTGACTTGCACAAACTTAATGACTACATAAGATAAACATACATAAGATCCTTACCATCCATCAGATGAAACGATCTACTTAAACCGCGGATACTAAATTTCATTCAAATATAAATATTAAATGGATCATAACGTAGAGAATTGAGTAGAATTCTGAGTAAAATTTCTAATCTCAATTGTTTCCCATGGAATAGCCCACTTGATCGTTGATTCATTCTCATCTTTAGGTCTCAATCTAAATATAAGGTGGGGCATCTAATAGATGGTATAGATCTTATCCTCATGAAGTTATATTGTACAAAGTTAGAAAATTAACGTGCCCATTCGTACCAAAGCTAGCCCAACGTTTTTCGAATATAAGATTGCTATTGATAGATTGTAGGAGCAGGAAATGCAAGCTATATAGATTGTGATTGTCATATTATATGGGTCATAGTTGTCATGTTATATGGGTTGTGGTTGTAATGTGGTAAGGGTCATAGTTGTCATGGGTCGTAGTTATCATGTTATATGGGTTGTGGTTCTTGTGTGATATGTGTTGCGGTTATTATATGTTCACTTCCTTTATTACCAAATGAAAGGATAACCGTTGGTATAATATCCTAAGGCCTATAATGGGGTGATCCGTTCCATCCACCTTGTCAGCAAGCTCACCGTGGACTCAAAAAGTCCTGACTTAGGCAGTGTCTACTTCTAACAAACATCACAGTGAACTTGGAAAGTTTCAAGAGTGAGTTCCATTATCACCATTATTTTCTATTATGTGGCCCACACGAGCTCTGGATAAGGCCGATATTTGGGCCCTAGCCCTAAAATGACATGGCAAAAAGGATGGGCAACATGAATTATACACATACATCAATGTGGGCCCCACTAGTTTGGTCCCTGCCCATGCACAAAAAAGGGTTCTTTATACATCACTTTCTTAACATTAAATACGACGTAACTTCTTATTCCCTAAGGGCTTGTTTGGCCAACCGAATTAGATGGGATTGTATTCACAATCCCATCTGATAGATGGTGCTGACATGTTTGGAAGAACGCCAAATACCTTGATGAAAGTTATTTTGGGTTTCGCGACTAAATTGTGGGATTTCGCTATCTCTCTGCTTGATTTTCCAAATCCCACTCGGGAGTTACAACGGAAGGGTGGGGCCTCCACTCGTGGGTCTCAACATGATGCATATTTTTCATCCAAGCCATCCATCTGATTTACCACACTAGTTTAGCCTTCCAAACCAAAAATAAAGTCGATCCTCATCTCAAGCGGGCCACACCGTGAGGTACAAGTAATGGAAAGCTCCAGTGTCAACGACTCTTTCGGTTGCATGCATAGAGTTTTGGAGTAGGTTTCCACTTGTGGTATTCATCATGAGGTATCCGTTAGATCCACACCATCTATCTCTTTATCCCAGTCATTTTAACCCCTTAGCCCAAAAATTAGTCCGATCCAGCCATCAGGTGGACCACACTACAGGTGACGGTGGTTAAGAACACCTCCTCACGTGAAAGCCTGTTTGGAGTTTCGCCCACTGTTGAAACCTTCCTAGGGTCCAACGTGATGTTTATTTGCAAATCCCACCTGTACATAAGTTAACACAGAAACTAAAGAAGAAAAAAAACAAAGATCAACATGATCGAAAACGTTTGTGGCCCTTAAAAGTTTTTAATGGTGGGCATCACTCTCTCCACTGTTCTCTGTGGTGTGGTCCACTCGAGATTTAGATCGAACTCATTCTTCGAATAATGTCGTGAAATGATCTCTCCAAATGGATGATGGGTGTGGATACAAAACATACATCTTGATGGAACCCACAAAACTTGGCAATGTCACTTACGTGGCATGTGCCGTGACTAATTGCTCTCTAGCTAATCCGTGACCCTCCCATATGGCAGTATACCAAACATGCCTATTATGCAACTTTACCATTATACCATAAATTCATGTGTTCCTAAACAAGATTACGTGACATCTTTACCTTACACATGCCTATTATGCAACTTTACCATTATACCATAAATTCATGTGTTCCTAAACAAGATTACGTGACATCTTTACCTTACCAAATTCACTGCAAATTCACGACAATCATTGTCAATAGCCATGATGACATTATATATAATTCCATCCCATCTAATCAGGTCTAATGCAACTGGTCAAACATGCCCTAAAAAACCTTACAATTATAAGGATAAGGGTATTTTGGTCAAAATAATTTATAAAAAGCTCGCTAAAAGGCCACCCTTGAAATATTTGAATAGTTGAATCTCATTAGGGAATTTGCCCAGTACGGTAACTTTCCCGGAACGAAAAGCCAGAAATTGGATTTCTAGCATCTCGAAAGATGGGAGTTTTTTTTGTAGAACTCGCCATCTATGGTGGGGCCCACTGTGTCAATGGCCGGGATCACCTAAGCCATGAACCCACTTGTACGGACTGGGCAATCAGCTCACTTCGTGCTTTTTTCGTGGAGAAGAACACCGCGTGCTTGAGGGATAGGAGCTTCGTGAGCCATGTGTCAATCTGGCACACGTGCTATGTCCGGACCGTTCATCAAGTAGGGCCGATATTCATCATGCCCTTGCCGTAAAATCGGACTGGTCCAATCATTAGGTAGGCCACTAACGTATTAGAAAAATAAACGGTCACGAACGGCTCATTTTCGGCATATACGTGTGGACCACCTGATGAACTGATAGACCTTATTTTAGTCCTGTTGACCCGCGGATGAATTGCCCAGATCTTACACACATGTGAACCACTGTCAAGTGTTCGGAAAGCCCTCCGTTCATCTGATGAGAGAGAGAAGAGGTGCCAGTCAAAAGGGGAACGACACTACCACCGAAAAACAAGAGGCCATACGGCAAGGGCCCACATGCCCATGTGGGTAGGCCCTACCTGATGGCATTCACATGTTGTGTTTCAGGTTTTGAGTGGCAGATCTCCATCAGCGACATAAGACAGAAATGACGGGAAAGCAATGGACACCAATTTCCTACACCACCACCACACTAGTTGTAATAAGGAACCATTTGCAGCAAAAGCTATGGGGCCCACTGTGATGTCTGTGTGATCTAAAATTCAAGTGGGCCACACCCGTGGAAGAAGCGGGATGACTCTGCCCACAATTCAAACCTGAGTGCCATGTAAACCGTTCATGAAAGGAAAAATCAAATATCCAAAACTTAGGTGGGCTCAAGAAGGACACAGCTACACTAAACAGCTGAGAAGAGATCAAAGGTAGGTGTTAATAGATGGAAAAGCAATTACTATAAAGAGTATAGTAAAAACAAACTCTCTATCGAAACATTGAAGGCAAAAGACATTACAATAACATATAACAAGTTGTGAATGGAAAAGCTAAAGTAATAAATGTGGTGGACAAAGCTTTGTAAATGGGTTGAAATAGCGTGCATAAATACATTAATGTCTAGAAATGATATTCTCTTTTATATACTGTAGAATATATATGAAAGATTATTCTCATGTGAAGGACTTATATGAAATTACGCATGAGATAATGTGGTCAACTAACTTAATATCTCACTGTGCTAAAGACCATGTTTCAGCAATCTCTGGAAGCTATAAAATCCGTGAAGAATGAAGAGCTTGGGGTGGACGGTTCACTAGAAGTCTTATGCCAAATGAGTGACCAACCCACGCCGAATGCTAGTCAAGCAATGCCCAGGCTCATGCCAAACCAGGCTACGTCAATGGCTACTTAGCTTAACCCTTGTCTGTAATGGACATTTTTCTTATTTAATTTATTTTTGACATTTTTTCCAGTTATTTAAGTTCTGAACAACTTCAATTTCAATTCCAATTGTTTATATTTCAAGCACTATTACTTTTCAGCGAATTGCCTTTTCAACCTTTACTTTCAGCAATGTCTTTCTTTTATTCTTTTAATTAGCATATAATTCTTTTCACCCTTTGGGAAGATCTCTAAGAATGGAATAAACATTTTCCCTAGTGAGCAACTTATCACCGGTAATTTAGAGATTCTATGAACTCTTGTATCTCAACGTGATGCAGTTGTGTAATAGAAAGTTGATGGTTTCATAATGACTGATTGCCCACCATCGTGTATGATGTAGAGCGGGTCGCGGACAATCTCATGGCCAAGATGGGTCAGAAAAGGCACGGTCGGCGACAGAAGTGATCCGGACCATAAGACCTTAGATCGGGCGTATCTCGCAATCTGGAATGAGTTATCCTATGTAAAATATACGAATTTAGGGTAGAACGAGCTACTTTAGCCAACTAACCCCACTACACCAGGTTGCGCAGCCCGAATTTGCAAGAAACCCCCTGATTGACAGTCGGTTCCCCATTTTAATTTCGTTTTTACTATAAATAGTAATTTTTAGTTTGTTTATAACTCTTCATCCGTTGGGCTTTAGGAGTTGTGTCCAACATGAACAGTGCTTAGGATAATTAGGAGAACGGTTTGGTGAAGCCAAATAGGACACTTACTATTTTTGGCCGAAATCCTTGCGCACTAGTAGACATCACGACTATCTATAAATAGTAAGTTTACTAGTTATAGTAAGTTGCGAATTCTAGGAGTTTTAGTTGTAGTTTGAGTCTGATTTTTTTCCTATTGCTTGGTTCCCTTATTTAAAGGGATGTGAACTCGTTTTACTTCATTCATTAATCAAATTCGAATTTATTAGAAATTATTTTTATTTTCTGCTTTCTTCCCTCGTGGATTTGAGAAGTCTCTGTGAGGAGTCCAGAGAAGTTCCGTGGATTCGGAATATTTATCATCTTGAGGAAGATGGTGCTCGACCTCATGTCCTTCCCTGCGTCAGTGTAGCAGTGGAATCATTGGTCATCCATCTCTCGCTGACCGTTCTCAATGAGGTACGACTATGTATCGAAAAGATGATCTTTTTCACAATGAGCAAATGCATATGAGCGTGTAGTGGATAGATTATCTAAAATTCATCCATTAAACCATGTTGAATGGTGTAAGGTATGACAGGCTTAATTGAAAGTCTTTATTTAAAGTAAAAAGAACTCATTAAAAGGATGAACCCTTTCTTTCACAAATCACCTGATCTTTTATAATTGGTGCTAGATAGAGAACCCAATTCACCCAAATTCAATTTCTTGATCTATTTAGCGCCTGGGGTCATAAGGCATCCAGTTCAAGTTGAGTTAATATTAGATTTGGCATGCCCAACACATACACACACATGTATATAACACGTAACTGAATTCCAAACTAACAACCCTTTTTTACATGCTTAGTGGGATGCATGTGTTAGTACCAGATCAACAATATAAGGAAAGATCCAAACATCCGGATAGAACAAAGTCTCTTTATCCATGGCAAAAAAAACTTATTAAAATGATGAACCCTTTCTTTCACAAATCACCTTATCTTTTATGATTGGTGCTAGATAGAGAACCCAATTCACCCAAACTCAATTTCTCGATCTAATTAGCACCTGGGGTCGTAAGGCATCTGGTTCAAGTTGAATTAATATTAGATTTGGCATGCCCAGCACATACACACATGTATATAACACATGTAACCGATTTCCAAACTAACGTGTAACTGAATTCCAAACTAACAACCCTTTTTCCATGCTTACGCATGTGTCAACAATATAAGGAAAGATCCAAACATCCGGACAAAACAAAATCTCTTTGGCCTAATTTTTTTTCACCATTAGTTGAGTTGGGATGGGATGCCTACCTATACCCAGTTTGAATACGAAGGCAACCTCTTATGCTTCGGGCATTGCGATAAATGCTGGAGCTGGACATCCTTGGGGCTTAACAATCACAATGATGATTCAATGGCCAAAATGACCATCCCAATGCTTGATAGGCATTATGGCTGACAACCATTACACCCGACAATCAAATTGAAATTCCTTAGATGACTTAATGGTTGAAACATCAACCAACGGTCGACTAACGACTAACGACTAATCCGAAGGAAATGAACATTTTGCCTAGCGAGGAAACCTGCCACTAGTAACTTAGAGATTCCATCAACTCTTATATCTTAATGTGTTGCGGCTGTGTATTGAAAAGTCGGTTGTTTCATAACGACCGACTAGTGACCATGTAGCAGTAGGATCATTGGTCATCCATATCTCATCGACCATCCTCAATGAGGTATTATTGTGTATTGGAAAGTTAAATGTTTCATAACGACTTATTGCTTGTGACCTTGTATCAAATAGATTGTCGAAGATTCTTCCATCAAATCATATTAAATAGTATAAGCGGAGATGTACATGAGTCGAACCATGTCGAGCTTGGCTCGGCTCAACAAACAACCAACCCTAGCTCGAACTTGGCTGAACCAAGTCCTCGAGCCTGACTGGCCTGCTCAGCTCAGTTCAATCAACAACTCGGGCCAGCTCAAGCCGAGTACAAGTCTGTGTGATATTTTTTCAAACACATATATTGCACCTTCAATCTCCCACACGTTGAATACAAATCAGTAAGCGTTTTACAGGCATTTCATCAAATACTCGATGAGCAACATCAGGATCAAGATATGAGGGCAATCCTATAATTTAAAGTTTTTTATGAGGATTTGTTTCTTCAATCTTCCCTCGAATACCCATTTTGAGAATACCCTGACATGAGGGAAGTCCAAGAAACAACACTTCATTGAGACATTTCATCAAACACTTGGCGAGCAACATCAAGATCAAAATGACCGAGTCACTGAGCCTATTTGATCCTAGTCAATTTGAGGCGGGATTTGAGTTGAGTTGAGCTCGGTCCAGCTTGAACTTGGCTCGAAATTTTTTTCGAGCTCCAAAAACCAACTTGACTCTGTCTGAATCCAGTTTCAAGCCAAGGCAAGTCGAGCGAGCACCAAGCTAACTCAAGTCATGCATGATTATAGGTATAAGCTATCATGTGCTAAATTGAAAGTCATTACTTAAGACCAAAAAAAAAAAAACTTGTTAAAAGGATAAACCCTCCCCTTCGCTAATCGCTTGATCTTTCATGATTGATGGCTGGATAGATAACCCGATTCACCCGAACCCGATTTCTTCGTCTATTCGATGACCAGGGTCATTAGGTGTTTGTTCGAGTTGAGCTAATATTGGCTCTAACATGCCCAACATATATGCACACGCGTATATAACATGTGCGACCAAATTCGGAACCAATGATTTCATTTGGTGTCATCTACTTGGAGTTTTGGTTATGCCTAATTTTCAGAATCACTTCCCTGCATGAGATGGAGAACTAATGGACATAATGGATGACCAAAAAACATTGCGCACGCCTTTAAGAGTTTTTCGCTTTTAAGGTTTTAGTGTAGGGTTGTAGATTATAACCTTGGTTCTAAGTCCATAGGAATTACAGGATTTCAAGGCTCGCACAACATAAGATGCCTTTCAAATCTAACAAGTGTGATCCATGGTTCGGTAATCCAGACCACTGATCTCTTAATGAACTAGGCCAAAAAGCTCCCAAATTGGAGGATCATTACTGCCCATCTTTAGCTTTCCTTTTTTTCCAGTGAATTGTAGGCCACAAATTAAAAGGTCTATTTTTAGGAATGGTCCGTTTACTATGGGATACAACACATCAATGGTCTATGTTGATGCTGTTTTCTGCTCACTCCTTTTCCGCTGCTCGGACACCTGCATAGGAAGAGGACAAAGGAGACCCTAGCTTGTACAGGGGAGCCTCTGATGCCCAAGTCAGACTTGGATTCTGGGTCTAATGATTTAATAGGGATTTAGGGGTGAGAATGTGTGTGTGTACCTTTCACCATTAGGAGTTTCTTACTTATAAAGGAGAAGTAATCCCGTGTAACTTCGGGATCTTCCTTAAATGGGATAGATCATTATCTTGGACGATCCCGAGATTCTCAATTCCCTGGATTCTCAGGATTGGAGATTATCTTCCAAAGATTTCGGAGGGAGATTTTTAATACGGGCCGACTCTTGGCTCGGCTCAGGGCGAGATTCGATGATAAGCCTTTGCTGAGAATAAGTGTCTTGGTAAGCCATAGGCCGACCTCGAAACGTCGATGTTCTTGGGCACTAGTCGACTCTCTTTCTCTGTTATTCCTTTGACTCTTAGTCAGACACGGTTGATCCATAATCGACTTATTGTTGGTCGATGACCGCTCTATTGGCCGACTTGAAAGGTAGGTCAGACTGAGGTTGAGAAAAATCTAGGTCAGCTCATGCTCGGTCCGCTTGTGCCTAAATGATGGCTGACCCATGAAATGAGTCAGCATGGATTGGCCCCTGGGAATCTCCTGAGGGATCCTTAAGGTACTTTGGCCTCCTTAGAGGTCTCACCTTATGGCACTGGACGTGTAGGCCTCGGTCAGGCTCGACGCCTAGTGAGTCCGGGACATATCATTCTTATATAAGCCGACTTACCTGACTTATCATATTTTTTCCCAACAGTGAGCCCCCAACTCCTTGTGCCGACCTGTGGAGGCCAAGGAGTAGATAGGAATTGAGTTGGAATGTACTTGAACCGAGCTTATGATGGAGCATTTATTGCTTGTACAACAGCCATCACAAATATTAGGGCACGTTACCTCGTTCTAACATGTGTCGGTTCACTTTTCGAGGTCACATGAGCTGTAGGGCGTCGTTTCGATGGCGGGACGAATAGGAGGGAGACGCGTGGCAGGGCTCTTGATGGCGGACCCAAACGGCTCGTGGTACGGTGCCATGTGTTGGGTTAGGGCATCCGAGGAGACGCCGATTCAGCTTCTCATTTAATGCCAGAGCCATGTGGCACGACTCGTTTTCACATTTTCGCACCCATGTCCATCTTCTCCTCTACTCTTTACTCCTTCCCTTTCTCTGCTCTCTGCCTTTTGCTTTTCTGCATTTTCTAGCATCTCCACAATCTATGGTGAGCTTTCTCTCACTCCCTTTGTTTTAATTTCACAAATGTCAAGCTCCATAAGCCCTCGGGAGGGAGTCTATAGTGACGAAGGTGAAGCGAGCGGCTTCTGGGTCGCCTCAGAATCACCCTCGTTGCTGGCTAAGATGGTGGTGAATGCGGATATTGCATTCCGGCATTCACAAAGGAAACTAAAATCTCCGGTGGAAAGGCCAGTGACGTCTGCCAGAACGTTAAATCTACCTCCCAGGTGGGATGCAGTAGTGGAAGATCTTCTTGGTCGGTCTGACCCTCTGGCCAAAGATGAGGCTAAAGAGGCCAAGGTAGAGGAGGGATCCAAGGGGCAAGTACCCTTAGTTCTGATCAAGGATGACTTGGTTCGGATTCAAACTGAGTATCATATTCCTAAATTGGTCATCTTGGGTCTTCCTCGGCCCGATAAACTGCTCGACCGACCCCCTGGGGCAGTCGCAATATTTTAGGTCACGTTATAGTGCGGCCTTCAGCTTCCTCTTCAAGAGATCGCTCGGCGTGTCTTGGGTTGCCTTGGCATAGCTTCGGGGTAAGTTACCCCAAATGGCTGGAGGGACCTGTTCGGATGCTGTAACGCCCTGAAAATTGGGAGTCGAGCATAAACTCTACTCCCGAGTTCCAGAATATTATTTATGCAACATTTTCAATGATGGATGAATGTCGGCCATAATAGTGCATAAAACATGAAGTGGATTAAGCTAAAACATCATATCATACTATAGAGACAGTTAAATTAGCAAGCGAAAGATTGTAATAAATATATAAAATGTATAAACGATTGTAAGTCTCCAGAGTGTGAACATGTTACCAGGTTAACTAAATACATGTATACTGCAAAATAGAAAGAAAAGAATATACATGGGTGTGAAAAAAAAAGGCAAAATACCAAGTGCATTGACATCTAATCAGTAACCCTGTAACCTCGTCAATCAGAACCTGCATATAGGAGGAATCCTCCTCATCATCATCAAGTCCGGCTCCGCTTCACAAGCATCGCCATCATCTGAAATTAAAATAGAGACTGTTTGCTGTGTGCAACACCGTCCCGAAACGTGGAAGTGAGTAGCTAACTCAGTGGAATCATAGAGCAAAGGTTAACATGTTATCAAATCAATCAAGCGATAACAGTAAAGCAAGCAATCAAACATTCCTAAACACTGTAATTAATGTAAGAATGAAATGACATGATGGATGCCCTCGCCGACATACTCCCTCATGCGACACCATCTTACGTCCACGGCATGTTTTCTTCCCTCAGTGCTCCACATCTTCCAGGCACATGCAGTGCGATATGAATATGATTACTGAGTTGTTATTAGTCCTTTTCATACAGCAGGATTGGGAAACTAGGGTACTTCCCTTATATCATTCCCAACAAGGATCCTGTCTAGGGTCGTCACTCCTAGTAGTCTCATACGATGATATATTTCTAGGTCGCTGCAAGGGATGTCAGGGCTGTTGTACGCACTCGTTACTCCGCTCCCTCATCACCTTATCAATATAGGCCTATTTGTACTCTTGTTGCTACGGAAGGGTCGTCGCCTCACGTAGACTCAGAGTACTCTCGAGGTCACTACAAAGGGCTGTCAGGGCTGTTGCATGCACTCGTTGCACTGCTCCCCCATCACCTTATCAGTGTAGGCCGACAACAAGAATATAGTGTCTCATACACCATAATCTGTTCACGAGTCTGGGTTGCTCACTGGTCATTACAGGGAGGTTTGTGGCCCCAGCGTAAGCCGACAGCTCGACCACGGTGTCCCATACCACCATGCCCAGCTCATGAGTCTTAGTAGATCAAGGTACCACGGTTATCTGGGTTATCACTAATAGGTTCAGTACCCTAGGTTTAAGCAGTTATGACGAATATAAGGTGAACATACAATGGTCAGTCTGGTTACATAATGAGTCCGACTAGCACGAGTACACGTTGAATCGACCGGCATGAAGTGCACAAGCACTTCATGTGGCCTAACCACTGCTGACAACTCTAGTACGACTCGGGTTCGTCATACACATCTTTTGTGGCGAATAGAATCCAACCACGAATTCTACGCTGTTACCGACTGCTTGGACTAGAATATAACCCCAAACACTTGTAATCTAAATCAATGATCATATGTGAGTGACTGAAATGAAACACAATTAATCCAAGCATGTTAACAGCATGTTATAACGTACATCATAAGCAGTTAACCATACACGAGTACTTCACACATAAGGTAATCAATTGAAATTCAACAAGCATGGAAGAAATCATGTACATCATCAAATTAGTTGAGAATCCAGTCTCGACGCTAATCTACAACACCATTTACTCAATACTTACTAATACATACATTTACAAAAACACTTAGACTACACAACTCCAACGTACTTGACGTATGTTGATTTCAGCATATAATATGACAGATCCTTATATCAAGGAGATATCTAATGCACAATAATCATGTTCTTACATTCAAAACATATGGCAGGCATAAATCATATTGATTTAGGCATTTCAACAAACACTTAGTCTACACACATTAGTCTACATAGCATATGTTGACCAATATGTGCATTAGGGCGAATCTCTTCGCCAAACAGATCATACACGTATAACTAGTATAGGTACACGGTAAATACTCATGGCAATCATATCAGCAAAATACGTACATATACAGTATTTCCTACAAATACCTAAAATACCCTAAATCTCATATTCTTCGTACGTTTTCGAAATGAAAAACGGATAGCATGTTCTACATGTCAAACAATATCTTTATCAGCAATCTACCATTAAATGGCATTGAAAGCTTTGAAAACAGGTAATCTAAGCGTCTAAAATCTGCACCTTATGCCGTAAAAGCGTATCGAATCGAATAGAAACTCTATACTTCGTCAACGTCGATATGATGACCTAATTCACAAGATAAGTCAGCTACTTCGCTAATTGTATCGATAGAGTTCCTAAAACAGGTTAAAGTTAGAGTTTTCTTACCTAGAACAAAGTTAGAATCGCCAGAATAGCGATGCAGGTGGATGACTGAGGCACGTAGAGAGACTGGGAAGAATTCCAGGAAGAATCACCAGCTTCTCCCTCACTTCCTCTCTTTTCTCTCTTCTCTCTCCTAGGGTTTTTACAAATTTGTATGGGTTAGAAAGCTAAGGGTTTAAGGCCCTTTTATAAGCCCAAACATGACCAAAACAGACTTTAAGTCAAGGTATACTTAAGTTATAGCCAAATCGGGTCTGTTCCGATCCAACGAAGCACTTCTGGAGGTCCTGATACTAAATGCGGTCGGAATTAAGCTCTCTGATATTGGATCTAGGTCAAGCTAAGTTTTCAGTCCGGTCGGGTTTCCAGATCGACCGTGGCGGACCAGTTTCAGTTCAGCGATCACCGAAACATGATTAGAGCCACAAGTGCTATGACATGTAAGGGCCACCTATCCTAATTCGAGGGTGAAATTTGGTCGAATTTCAATGGTCAGAACGCTTAAAAATGTCGCGCAAGCGACACGTGCCAGATTGATTAAAAATTGAATTAATTTTCTAAATATTTTCCTTTTCTCACTCTCTTCACTCCGGATTCAGTAAAATGGTCTCAGGATATCGGTTGGGCTTGATTTTCAAAATGATTGTCAAGTCCAACTAAACGGTCATAATGGTCTAAGATTATAGATATCGGACTTTCGACGCGCGGTTTGGATCTAATACAAAGTTTCAAAGGGTTCCTGAGAACAAACAGGTTTAGAGTTTGATCCTGGATTTTAGGGTAAGATAGCGTCAATGATTCTATAGGTTTTGGGTCTTACAGATCGTATTTAAAGTGGTTGGTGCTTATTTTGTAGGAAATCTAGTGTGGCGCTGGTTAATTCACGTTAAATTTCTAAAGAATTTTGTTCTAAATAATTTCTTTGGCTTTGGAATTGGGTTCTGAGAGGTTACCAAGGTGTTATGGTTGACCCATTGCCTAAGGACGTCTAACCCCAGGTTGGCAAAAATCCAGGGTGTTACAATCTACCCCCCTTAAAAAGAAATTGTCCCCGAAATTTGTCTATGGGTAATAAGGAAAGATTAATCATTTTCTTCACCTAAGTTTTATTGATTTCATGTTTCTATACGTGGTAGGGCATATACGATCTATATAAGTCTGGTTCCTTTTGGTCTACTCCCCTTAAAACTTACTTCTTTATGCATTACTTACACCTTAAAGGTTTGCTATAATTTATTTCTTTGCCTATTCGGCATCTTGACGACAATCCCCATCTACTTAGAATAAGATATATATTTTCAGTGGTTGACCAGTACAGAGAGACGGTTGTAGTGGGCTTGATCCCGATACGTCAAATGTCCACCTGGCCAGGGTAGACAATGTTGTATCCCTTCCTAATCCTGGTGGATCCTGGTCTTCTGCTCGGCTAAGCAATGAGTCCATTGGTAGTCGTCCAGGATTGAAAATTTGTGTCAAGCTGCGAATGTTTCGCATTTGTTCATTTCAGTAACTCCGTAGTCCGATCACTCTAAAAGCTTAGGGAATGTCAATCACTGAAAGGTTCAAAAGTTCTATTTATAAGGTTGTGCTCTAGATCTTGATCTAGGAGAGTTCTCGCCTGAATCTATGTCCAAGGTAGGGATTAATAAACACTTTAATAGATCATCCTAAAGGATTCCTAATCGTACAGAATCAGCCAAGGCTTCTATTATACTCGTATTTAATGAGTAGGTTTATGGATACACTGACCTCCACCTGCTCACACTGCTAGGCCTATGATTTAATATGCATGAGTCCAATACTTAAGCCTTAATTGTTTTCCTGAATTTTCTTCGATCCTGGGCCAGTGGGGAAAGGGCTAACCACGATTCCGCTGCGCTACTCTGATTCAACGGTTGTATTAGATAATCCTAAGTAGGTTGGGCTCGATACGTTCTAACCCTCTTAAAAACATAGTTCTACTTAAGGCTCCAGAATCTATGTCTCGATCCGTATATCAGAATGAGGTGTAACTTAGGACCTATCCTTGACATGAAATGGGAAACAACTTCTCACTACATTGGTCTTCTTTTGTTAATGATGCATTCTATGGCTTTGGTACATATGGTGATAGAAATGAGCCGTTGATTTCAGGGGCAGGTGTGAGTTGGTGGCAACATATCTAATTCTCTACTGGCTATAAGTCCTCGCAATTTCTCAAAGATAAAGAGATAACTTTTGGTTGTAAGTGGTCGGGCCATCATGAAAGAAAAGTTGTGTAGTAGGTCTGAGCCGGATACATAGACTTTCTGCCTCGCGATGACAGAAAATTTATCGTATCAATTCTTAATCCGAGTCGATGCCGATCTTCTGCTTGATCAGAGCATTAGATTTATTGGTAACCACCAGGATTGAGAATTCGATTCAAATCGCGAATACTTCACTTATATATACAGTTCCTTTACTCCGCGTTCCCGAATGCAATAAGCCCTTGGGGAAGGTAATTCAAAGGGGCGTGCTAGTTTATTCTAAGTTCAATCTAAGGGATTTATAAGTTTTTCCTGAGGGTGAATGGTTCTAAGTTAAAACAACTTTCCTAAGGGTTATAACAGAAGTCTATAAGTATTAAGGGGATCTATCGAAGGAATGAGGTTCTACTCCAACCAAATCTAACCTACTATTTCTTAGCATATACAGGCTTTACACTACTTAATATAACTAGTAGACTAGTCTATAACTCACTAGCGGTAATCCAAAGTTAAGCTTATACGCTAGATGGTTTCATACCATTTCCACTACAGGGAATTGTTCTATCGCTCAGGGTCAAGATTATCTAATTGAAATTGGATTCCCTATATCGTCAGATCTTTCAAATCTAGGAGTACTAACTCTAGATCCAAAACTCCAAGGGTATAGGTGGCCAGTGGTCTCAAGTTATGTTAAATGAGACTTCTTTCCTACTCCCACCTAAGAATTAAGAGTGACATGTTTAGTAGGTGGGTGGGTTGGGATTCAAATCAATTTCATAAGCTTTGAAAAATGGATCTTGTGTTGGAAAGTGTGAGATGGGATTTCCAAATCCCATGATGATGAATTCCTAGGTATAAGTTGAAAGAAAGAAAAAAGTAAAAATAAAAAATACGGTCGTAATGAACTCAAATAGAGCTATAGGAAGTGGAAGAAAGGGATAAAAGGAATGGGGTTTGATGGGTTGTTGAGTTGTGAGGTAATGAGTCACAAAAAGGGGTTTGTGAACTCAAGACAAGTGAAAAGAAGGAGATGGGAGATGTATGCAACAGTGGAGGCCAGTTGGAAGCATAAAATGATGAAGAAAATTGATTTCCTAGGAAGGAGAAAATGGAATTTGAGGTTTGCACGATTTTGAGACCAAAAAGAGAGTGTAAAGGCTCAAATAAAAGGGACATGAGAGAGACTGCGGCTGTAGGAGGGAGTTTTCGAATGGGTGAGTTGAAGAGGCAGAGGCTCAGCTATTGTCTGCAGAGGCTCGGGCCATCTCTGTAGAGGGCCAGCTCAAGGCGACGAGGGTCGCTCTCGGGGAGTCTTCAACATAAAGGGCTCGTCTGGCCTCGCGACTGGAAGGAAGGCTTATGATAAGAGCCGCAAGGAGTTCATTGAGGCTTGCATTACGGCCAATAGGGTTAGGGCGAAGACTAAGGCCGCTCTTGCCATTGCTCGGAGAGAGGCCTTGTAAGAGTATCTGACGTCCCAGGCCTTTGAGGATGAGAAGAATACTCTCTTCCACCAAGGTTATGCCGAGTGTGTGAGAGGGATGAAGGAGAGCTTTCTCGAGCTCGACCTCTCTGGCTTTGATGAGAGAGAGTCAGGATCCAACGGTTTGAGTGAGGGAATGGCAGTTGACCCTAAGGCATACACTGAGGTGATTCCTGATGCTACTCTTGAGGCAGGTCCTTTGGTGGCCTCCGAGTTAGCTCCTAATGAAGCAGTTGAGCTTAGAAGTTAGCTTTGTGGAGCAAAATTCCTTTATGTTCCCCACATTTGCTTTAGGCACTTCAAGCAAGCCAAGCGCCGAGCTCGAGAGCATCTGCAGAAGCGAGCATCGTTCACCCTTGACATTATGTACTTTTGTTGTTGTTTTTTTTGTCAATGTAATATTGATGTAAATGCTGAATCAATATCAATGTCACATTTCTGATCTGATCAATGAATACATTTTTCCTTGCAATCCATTGTTCACTTTACACTGTTTGTCATGGCAAGTATTCTTGCATATTTGCTGGTAAAGATTGTGCAATAATTGCCCGTCGGCCGACTTAGGGATAGTAGATCTTGAGATGCTCGATATTCCAAGGATGAGGCAATAGCTGACCGGTCAGATCTTCCAATCGATATGTACCTAGTCGAACGGTGCTTGCAATCACATAGGGTCCTTCCCAGTTGGGCCCTTCCTAGTTGGGCCTCAACGTACCTACACCGACCTCCTTGGTGTTTTGGAATGTCTTCTAGAGGACTAAGTCTCTCACTCAAAATCGTCTAATCTTAACTCGGGCATTGTAGAATCGAGATACTTTATGTTGACAGAAAATTATCCGAAGTCGAGTTTGTTCTCTTTATTCTTCAAGAAGGTTGAGATTAAGCACTAGTAGTTTCTCGTTGTCTTGTTCATCAAACGAGTTCACTCGGGCAGTCGATAGTTTGATTTCCACGAGGGTAATTGCTTCCGAGCCATATGCTAGGGAGAACGGGGTCTCACCTGTTGCAGTCCGAGCCATGGTTCGATAGGCCCATAAAACTTTAGAAAGTTCCTCGGCTCACGATCCTTTGGTCTAGTTGAATTTGTTTCGAAGATGTTGCTTGATTATCTTGTTAATAGCTTCAACTTGTCCATTTGCCTGGGGATGACGTGGAGATGAGTAAACGTTCCTGATCCCGAGGTTTTGGCACATTTATTGATATTGCATGTTATCGAATTGCTTTCCATTGTTAGAGATGATGGTCCGAGGTATCCTAAATCAGCAGATGATATTTTTCCAAACAAAATCTGTAATTTTTCGCTCAGTTATCTTGACCAAGGGTTCGGCCTCTACCCACTTGGTGAAATAGTCTACAGCGACAACAGCAAACTTGGCCTGTCCCTTCCCTGTTGGAAAAGGTCCGATGATGTTGATCCCCCATTGAGTAAAGGGTCAAGGTCCGACCATTGGGGTGAGCTCCTCATGTGGTTGCCGAGGAACCGTTGCTAATCTTTGGCATTTATCACAGCTTTGGACGAGCTTCTGGGCCTCTTGCTAGATGGTCGACTAGTACTAGCCTTGCCGAATAACTTGTGAGCCAAGGATCGTCCTTCAGAGTGATTACCACAGATACCTTCATGAATTTCTCGCATGATGTAGTCTGCCTCGCTAGGTCATAAACATCATAGGAGCGGTGTGAAGAATCCTTTCTCGTATAGGATCCCGTTGAGCATAATGTAGTAGGCAGCTTGGATCTTCAGTTGTCAGGCCTCGGCTCGATCTTCAGGCAGCTCGCTAGTCTCAATATACCGAATGATAAGATCAAACCATGTAGGTCTCGAGTCAATGGGGAGCACTGCTACGGAGTCGATCTCGTTGACGCTTGGCTCGACAACATACTTAATCGGGACAGGCCTGGGGATTTCATTTTCATAGGCCAAGGCGAGCTTTACTAAAAAGTCGGCTTTGACATTCTCGGCACGCGGGATCCGGACGATGGTACAATATTGAAACCCGCCGGTCAACTCTATTACTTTTTGTAGGTAGGCTTTTAGTCTCTCTTTTCTAGTCTAATAGATATCGGCTATCTGGTTGACAACTAATTGAGAATCACTATATACGTTGAGATGAGTGACTCTCAAACTAGCTGCAAAACGAAGTCTTAGGAGCAGAGCTTCGTATTCTGTTGTGTTGTTGGATGCTTGAAATTCAAGTCTTAAGACATACTGCATGTGTGTGTGATCATGAGTTTCCAAGACAACCCCTGCCCCGCTTGTCTTAGAGTTGGAAGAGACATCAACATAAAGCTTCCAAAGGGGATGAGCGGAAGCGGGCTGTTCTTGATCTTACTGGTCAGTCAGCCTCTCTAACTTGGTTGAAGTTGGTTCGGATTACTATACTACTTCAATAATGAAATCAGCCACTGCCTGACCCTTGATTGCGACTTTAGGCTTATAATGGATATTAAACTTGCTCAGCTTGATCGCCCATTTTGTGAGTCGTCCTAAAGCTTTCGATTTTTGGAGTATCTGACGCAGTGGTTGGTTGGTCAAGATGATTATCGAATGAGCCTGGAGGTAGGGCCGCAGATGTCGGGATGAGACAACCAATGCTAGGGCCACTTTTTCCAACGTTGGATACCTTATTTCTGCCAGGACAAGAGCTTTGTTGATGTAATAAATTGAAAAATGCTTCCCCTCATGCTGGCGGATCAAGGCCGAGCTTACGGCAGCATCAGAAATTACTAAGTATATCAACAGTATTTCGCCTGGCTCAGGCTTGGAGAGCAAGGGCGGCGACCCAAAGTATTCTTTAAGCTGCTGGAACGCTGTTTCACATTCTTCTGTCTAATTGCCTATCTGTCGACCCTTTAGCTATTTAAAAAAGAGAAGGCATCTGTCTGTGGCTTAGGACACGAAGCAGTTAAGTGTTGCAACCCTTCTAATTAGCCTTTGGATGTCTTTGATCGTCTTAGGCAATTCTATATCGAGCAAAGCTTTGATCTTCTTAGGATTTGCCTTGATCCCTCTCTGGATGATCAGGAAACCGAGGAACTTGCCCGATCTTTTGCGCAGACTTCGTTTAGGTCAGTGTAGTCCATGCAAACCCACTACTTTCCGTTGACTTTTTTTTTACCAAGATGATGTTGGCTATCCAATCGGGATAGTACAACTCCTCGACAAACTTGGCCCTTAGAAGTTTGCTCACTTCTTCCTCTATTATGGCATATCTTTCAAGGCTTAGAGCATGCCTCTTCTGTTGGATCGGCTTGTAGGTTAGATCGATATTGAGGCGATGAGTGATTACTGATGAGTTGATGTCGGGCATGTCTTCGTGAGACCATGCAAAAACATCGAAGTATCATCGCAGCAGAGCGACAAGTTTGTCCTTTAGTGGAGATGTCAAAGACGACCATACCTGCACTGTCTTGGATGGGTCGGATTCATCAAGCAGAACTTGGATGAGCTCTTCGATCGGCTGACCACGCTCAGGAGATTCGTTGCAAGGATCCAAGGACTCAATCTCGCCACTTCAGATGGAGCTTTCAGTGCTGTGGCATAATATCATTGAGCGTCGTGCTGATCCCCTTTGACAATCTCGATTCTCGATTCAGTTGGGAACTTCTGGAGAGGTGGTACGTGGAGACTATGGCTTGGAAAAGGCATAGTGAGGGTCGGCTGAGAATTACGTTGTAGACTGAAGATTGGTCGACTATAAAGAAGTCAATCATGATTGTTGCTTGATGTAGCGCATCCCCGACGATGAGGGGGAGATGAATGGTTCCCTCAGGGAGAACTTGTCCGCCCGAGAAGCCGATCAAAGGAGTTCTCACAGGTCGTAGTGCCGACTGTTCGATGCCTATCTTATCGAAAGCTTGGGTGAACATCACATCTACAAACGAACCTGTGTCGACGAGGATCCTAAAGACCTTGTGGTTTTCTATAGTGACAGTAATGACCAAAGCATCGTTGTGCGGGTGATGGATGCCTCGAGTGTCCTCTTCGGTGAACGTCACGTTATATTTTTCTAGCTTTCTCTCATTTGAGGGCCGAACTAGAATCATGATCTCGTACTCAGGTCGACTAATGCTTCTCTTATGGATTTTTCAAGCATTGTTTGAGTTGCCTCCACCTTTGTGACCACCAATGATGGTTCGGATTTCCTCTATTGGTCGGTTATTATTCGGGCGCTCTTCCGCAGTCACGATTCTATCGGCTCCTTGATGCACGTGCTCACCAAGATGATCTTCTCAGATGAGCCTTTTAATTTCTTGCTTCAGGTTATAACAGTCACTCGTATTGTGTTCATGATCACGATGGGAATGACAATACTTGTTCTTATTTCGTCGATCGGGATTACCTCGCAGCTTGTTCAGCCAGTTGATTAAGTTCTCACGCTTTATTTCCATCAGGACTTGCTCCTGAGGTTTATTGAGCGAGGTGTATGTTGTGAACTTATTGTCGGGTTGCTTACCCGACCTACATTCGTCTCGAGGCTGATCATCTTTCCTTTTCTTGTTGGTCGAGTCGGTCTCCTTCTTCGTCGATTCTTTTGCTGAGACATTTTTATTTTGGGCAGCCTTTCGCAGGATCCTAGATTCCTTTGCGTCGGCGTATTTCTGCGACCAGTTCATGAACTTGGCCAACATAGACGGGGGGTTCTTATCCAAGGAGAAGACAAAGGGCTTATCTCTTAGCCCTTGCATAATGGTATTTAAGGCTGTTTCATTCGAGTGTTGTTCGACCTGTAGGGCTCCGAGATTGAAGCATTTGATGTAGTCCTTGAGGAGTTCCCCTTCTTTATGAACTATGTTATTCAGATGTGCCGATGCTTTAAGTTTCTTCTTCCCCTTGATGAAGTTCGTAATGAATGCATCGCTAAGTTCGGCAAACGAACTAATGGACTTTGGTTTCAATTGCTTGAACCAGAGTCTGACAGCGTCAGATAGAGTAAGTGAAAAAGCTCAGCACATGACTTGTCCGAGGCATCATGTAACTTCATGTAGATCCGAAAGGATTCTACATGCTCAGTTGGGTCGGCCTTTTCAGTGTAGAGAGTGATCTGCGGCAAGCGGAACCTTTCTGGTAACCAAGCACGCAACACGTCAACTACGAATGGAGATTTTGCCTCCTCTTTTTCGGAAGGGTTGACTGATTGATTTTGCTTCATATCCGCAATCTATTTTTGCAGGTTTTAGATCTCAATCTTCCAAGGTTCCTCGTTCTCTGCAGTTTCGTCGGATGGAGGTCGGTTACGCCTTCTCCGATCTATCTCATGGCGAAGGTCAAAAGAGGGTAAGGGGAGAGTCCCCGAAACATGAGTCGGGGCCAGCTCAGTTGGGTCTTCACATTGGCTTGACTGAGGAAATGCTTGTGGGGTAGAAGGCTGTAGGTCAGATTGACGGATGCCAGTCGACCGTTCTTCCCTTTGATCGAGTTCCTGTGTTTGTCGAGACTGCATTTGTTCCAACATCTGTCTCATGTAATCCAGGTCGGATCTAATGTCTCTCTCCCAAGCATCATGCCGACCATTCAGTTCCCTGAGTACGCCTAGTCGAACTGGAGGTTGCTTGGTGGGCCGAAGAGCCCTGACAAGTCTCCGATTGTGCTGGCTAGTCTGCAGGCCATGAGGCTTAACTAGTTGCTGGTAGGGTTGCAATCAGAGTCACCTAAGTAGGGTTGGAACTTTCTTTTTCCCTCTCGCCATGATAGGTTGTGTAGTGTCCCTGGTAGAGCAAAAATGACTTACAATGTCGAATTCGCTCAGATGGCGCCAAACTATTGATGTTGTTTTCTACTCACCCCCTTTCCGCTGCTCTGACACCTACATAGGAAGAGGACAAAGGAGACCCTGGCTTGTACAGGGGACTCTGATGCCTAAGTCAGACTTGGATTCTAGGTCTAATGATTTGATAGGGATTTAGGGGCGAGAATGTGTGTATGTACCTTTCACCATTAGGCATTTCTTACTTATAAAGGAAAAGAGATCCTGTGTAACTTCGGGATCTTCCCTAAATGGGATAGATCATTATCTTGGACGATCCAGAGATCCTCAATTCCCTAGATTCTTAGGATTGGAGATTATCTTCCAAAGATCTCGGAGGAAGATTTTTAATACTGGTCGACTCTTGGCTCGGCTCAGGGCAAGATCCGATGATAAGCCTTAGCTGAGAATAAGTGGCTTGGCAAGCCATTGGCCTACCCCGGAACGTCGATGTTCTCGGGCACCAGTCGACTCTCTTTCTCTGCTATTTCTTTGACTCTTAGTCAGATGCGGTCGATCCATAATCGACTTATTGTTAGTCGATGACTGCTCCATTGGCCAACTTGAAAGGTAGGTCGGACTGAGTTTGAGCCAAAGCTAGGTCGGCTTATGCCTAGTCAGCTTGTGCCTGAATGATGGCCAACCCATGAAATGAGTCAGCATGGATTGACCCCTGGGAATTCCTTGAGGGATCCTTAAGGTACTTCGGCCTCCTTAGAGGTCTCGCCTTATGACACTGGACATGTAGGCCTCGGTCAGGCTCGGCGTCTAGTGAGTTCAAGCCATGTCATTCTTATATAAGCTGACTTATCAGACTTGTCATATTTTTCCCCAAATGTCTACATTACTGAAAAGTCCCAATGCCAACCTTGTTTTAAGGCTTCTATCATTTGTCTATTTCTAGCTCAGGGTTTTGATTTGGTTGTAAATCTCCATCTCGGGAATTTTGTGAGAATTTATTGGGAGATTTCTACTATTGAGGTTTTTCCATGCCATGATATTATTGGGGAAATATTGCTAAAAATAAAAATATATTTATTTTTAAATTAATAAACAATTTTAAATTTTTAACATATAATTATATAACAAAATAATTAAAATTTTAGATACTTTTTGTATAAATTTCACGATAATCTGTAATAAATCTCAGAAATATAAAACTTCATATATCTTAAGAATGCCTCAATCGTTATTGAGAATATCTTTTGGTTGATTTTTTATTTTTATTTTTTTGTGTGAAAATATGATAAGATTTTATACTTTCAGTGATATTTGCCACGGTTTGTACTAATAGCTAGCCTTTACAATCTCATAATAGGTTAGAAAATAGGGGCATGTCCAACCAATTGTTGAAAGAGAAGCCCAAGGCCAACCAGTTTATATGCAGTACAACAATTGTCATTCGAGGGAGAAAGTCCATAAGAGTAAACAATACAGGGGAGTAGGGGTGTACACGGGTCGGGCTAAGTCGAACTTGCCTCAGCCCGTCTAGGCCCGCTCAATAGCCGCACCAGGCCTGAACTCGACTGGGCCTGGTCACCGGGCTAACATTTCAGCCCGAACCAGGCCGAATCGAACTTGGGCGAGTTCGGGCCAGTTTTGAACCTTCGAGTTCGGGCCAGTTCCGAACCTGAGTTTGGGCCAGTTTTGAACCTTACGGGAAGTTTATGGGAAGGGCTTTGGCAGGTAATCCGCGTCCCATTAGAATTTACAAGTTCATGAGAGAGAGGATATATTATAATTTTACTGCATTTACATACATTTGACAAAGCATAAAATAAAATATTTTATACAAACTGAATATAATCAAACACCATCTGAAGCCGAGCTGCTATCTTAATCTTCATATACATACTCATTCACCTCTTCCTCTTCAGAAGGTGGAGATAGCTCTTTATCACCCTCCTCTTGTATAGTTTGAATTAGATTTTTTAAACTATTTTTGTGTGAAGATTTATACGTAATTCCCAATGTCCTGTAAAACGCACCCAGACTGGAGAGAAACTTAGCTGAACTCTTACTATTTTTTTGAATGGCCTGAAAAGAGGAAGGAAGGAAGGCCTAAATGGACTTAGATTAGGTGGTGTGAAGGGAAATGAAGTTTTGCACATTTACCGAGGATAAGGCCTCAGATAGGATTGATTAACCCTACACAGCTGGGCATGGCTAGGATGATGATGATTATGATGATGATGACAATGGCGATGATGACGATGACAATGATGTGGTGACCTAAGGGAAAGTTTAGTCTTTTTTAATTTATTCCCAACATGCATACATTTCATTCTTGAGATTAAACACGAAATTTGGATTTCTACAAAATTGTGTGCATGGGCATGGAGTGGAGTAAGGATCAGGAACTAGATCTTCATATAATGGACATTGACAGTTACTAGGGATGGTTCCATTTTTTGCTCTTTTTTTTTTCCTTTTCTTGTTTCCTCTTTTTTGGTGGGGAGGGGGTGAGGGCATGCGCATGTTGGTTCCTTTTTTATTTGATATGCCAATGTTTTTAAGTTTTGCACAATTGACAAGCTTAGAGACATATTCGGAGAATAAATTGCATCATTATGATAGAATGTCAAAATTTTCCATATCACTGCATGTTTACATAAATAAGAGAAGCCCAAAGTAGAAGAGAAGTCATTGATGCCCCCCAAGCACAATTTGCACCGGCAGGCACATTACAGTAGTTGCAATCCAAGGGTAATGGGAATGCATGAACAGAAAACCCAGAAATATCTGATAAATCTAAGGAACAACAACATAATCAATGAAGTAAGATAATTCCTGATGCCTAACAAATTGATTTGTAATATGCATAGCATACACAACTACCCAGCCAAGAGATGGTCAAATGGACCAAGCTAGCGAGATGTTGCAGCCCAGTTATTAAATACATGAGATCTCAATATTTGAACCACAGGAATGGATGAAGAACTCATGCTAGAATATTGGAATAGAGATGGATAAACAACTTTATTGAAATTGAAACTACTTCACTTCTTACAAAGTTCTTGGGCTGGCTCAGGTTATCAGTTGTACAGTTTCTAAGTCTCCAATGAATCACCTGGGTATTTCTTGCTGTCTGAGCGGACCCTCAAATCAGGTCTGGGATGACATTGTCGAAAGAGTTCTGCAAAAGCTAGTGGTGGAAAAGAAAGCTATTACCATTAGGATGAAACACATGAATCAAGTGGGCTCCACAAAACTTGCTGATGTGATGTCACTCACAGCACCAGCAGTTTGCTGCTGGGCAGTTGCCTACACCAGTCAATCTGCTTGGTGGCACTTACAAATTGCACATGTAGCATACAAGTCAAATTACGTTGTCCAAAGTATGACCCCCTGTCCAGGTATATCATGACCCAAAAGTTAGGCTTATTTCACCGTCTAACCATCAGATTGGGGGACATTTATTGGACGGTTTAGAACCAAAATATCCAATGGTCCTGTTTCAACAAACAAAGCAGACAACCAATCTCTTGGCGCCCTACGCATCAAGCGTCATACCTTGTCTGAGTATCATCCACTCCCCCTATATAAAAGGGTCATTCATCAGGTAGGGTGTCGAAGCTAATTGCGTACAAAGTAAACTCCGTGGGGCTCATCTTGATTTATGTATTTTATCCTCTCCGTTTATCTATTTTACTTGATAATTTTAGGGTTTAAGCCCAAAATGAAGTATGTCCAAAGCTTAAGTGGAACACACCACACGAAACAGTGCAAATTGAATGTTTGCCGTTGAAAATTTTTTGGGGCCACAGAAGTTTTGGATCAAGTTGATATCTCTATTTTTTGCTGCCACAGAGTTGCTGACGTGGTTGCAGCAACTGCTGCTGCTATAGTGGCACGCTGGCCTGCCGTCCAGATAGTGGACGGCTGGGACAAAACACATACTTCATGGTGGGTACCCACCATCCAGTAATCTGGACGGTGAGGATAGGGAATATCTCTATCAAGGTGGGTCCCACGTGGGGCCACCACTGCTTCCTTACTCCATCCAAAATCATGATCCGATCCAAATCAGGAAAAAAAAAGAAGATCATCAAGTAAAAACAAATCAACAAAAATAAAAAAGAGAGACATGTTTAATGTTCAGAGCATAAACACCAAAAATAAAGAGATTTGAAATTCAAACTGAGAGAGAGAGAGAGAGAGAGAGAGAGAGAGAGAGATCATACTCGTTGGTGGTTGAACAGACGGCCTCTGCTGGTCGGACAAGCAGAAAGAGGCGGACGGCCTCTGCTGGTCGGACGAGAGAGAGAGAGAGAGAGAGAGAGAGAGAGAGAGAGAGATTTGGTGGGGTCGGGCAGGGAGAGAGAGAGCAGGGGAGTGGGTTTAGTGGGGACGGTTGGGGTCGGGCATTTTCTTAAAAGGGAAAGGGGAAAGAAACTAAGGCTTTTTTTTTTTTTTTTTTTTTTTTTTTTAAAGGGGTATATATACTTATGCCGAGTCGGGACGGGTTGAGTCGGGTTTCAGGCCGAGTTAGGCCGAACTTGGACATATCCGAACTCGGCCTGAACTCAGTTTCGGGCTGCAGCAACTAGTCCGTCCTGACCCGAACTCAGTTTCGGGTCAGGCCGAGTCGAGCTTTATCGGGCCGGGTCGAGCAAGCTAACCAGGCTAACCCGGTTTGTGTACACCCCTACAGGGGAGTGTTGGAAAGTCTGAGAGAGTCAGGGGAAACATACAAGGTCTGGATGGGTTTCTGGGATGTTCATAATAATTTTGTCAATACTGGCATTTGGTCGACTCAGGAGACCAAATGAGGAGAAAATAGTATACCATAGTAGTTATTGAAGGCAAGTAGGGTTTGAATTAGAGATATTTGACCATCTTTTTTTTTTTGGCAGAAAATGGGTATCTAGCCTCTCATTTTTTCCCACATCTCAATTTAGAGTGCATTTTGCCCAAACATTCCAAGCATGTATGCAACATTTGCTCACAAATTATTTTATTTTATTCTCTCTGGTTCACTTTTCTTTTACTTTATTTACATGCCTGGCATTTTAAACTCAATGAAGCAAGGCTATGTGCCTTTTTTTTTTTTCCCTGCCACACTCTTGTGGGTTTTGTGAAATACAACTTGTCTAGCAGGCAAAGATATCTCTGTGGAAAGACTAAATCATTTGGATCGACACCAGTGCCAACAATTCATCATGGAAGATAGGACTTGTTGTAGTAATGCAAAATTCAAAAAAAAAAAAAAAAAAATAGTAAAATTTCATTCACATGGGGGGAAAAAGGATGCCTAACCCTTTTATTTTCATCATCCAGGCCTTTACTTAAAATCTAAGGTTATAAATTAAACCACACGAGTTACTTGAGTTTGAGAATCTCAAGTTCCCCAAACCTAAGTGATTTAGGATTTATAGCCGGTCATTAATTTTAAGCTTCATTTACTAGTGGTGACTTTGAATTGAATGCATCATCTCATCTTAGCCAAATCACACCTTAATTGTACTAACAAATTCGGAAGTCGAGGAAGTGAGGGCAATGCTTGCCTAAGAGCATCTACAATTGTGTAAGAGAGTTGTGTTAGATTAATGTGGGCTCAGAGCTCTTTGTTCTTTGCCTTATTTACACGCGAGGTTTTGTTGAAAATTTGTATTTACAATCCTCTCTCAATTAAGAAAATTTGTATTTACAATCCTTTCTCAATTAATTATCTAATAAAAATAAGTTACCGATTATACTTTTATTTTAAGGATGACTCCACGCGATTTTCATGCTTCCATCTAGTCATTAACAAGTGTAGGTGCTGTGGATCTTAGAGCATGTCACCTTCAACTAGTTATTTGATTATAGGACTCTTTTAGGCCATTACACAAACCATGACTTTTTAGATTATGACATATGTTCATGTGAAGCGCGGCTACCTTGGTCTCTCATGATTTTCTCTCACCGATCGTATTGGCTGCAAGAATCTCATCCTGATATTTCATTTTCCTCTTACGCTCTCTGGATGTTGGTTTTCTCTCATGATTTTCCACCAGCTACATGGCCCCATGAAAGGTCTCTGGCCAACCCGCCTCCCTAAAGGGAGCCACACCAAGTGTAGCATTATTGTGGCCCTAAGTTTAATGACGTCGGTATCTGTGTTCTCTTCACCCCTGTCATTATACTTTCAAATGACAAGCCTTCCACTTATCATTTCTGTAGCATGAGCTAAAAAATAAGTCAAAATCTGGGGTGTACCGCAATACAAGGAACAGTGGTGATTAAACATCTAATCATTAAAACCCAATTGGGAGTGATTTTTTTTTAATAAATCAAGCTAATATTTGTGTTTTCCCTTCATCAAGGACCTTGTAACTTAACCTGAATGGCAAATAAACCTTACATGGGGCGTTAGTAAGTTTTCGATGGTGAGTGTTCATTTTCCATTGATATCCGGTGTGGTTCACATGAGATCTGAATTTGCCTCATTTATGGGCTTATGCCCTAAAATAATGATCCAAAAGCAATGGACAGCGTGGATAAAATACATACATTCTTGTGGGGTCTATAGAGAACCATGCATTAGCGAGCTACTTATAGGTGTTGGTACGCAATTTGCATCCAGTTTCTCTATGACGTGGTCCACTTGGGTTTTGGCCCTTTGGGTTTGCCCCATTCCGCGGGCTCTTGTTTAACCATGTAAATCTCACATTTTACTGACTTGCTTTTGTGAATCACACCGACTTTACTTTCCCGAATTAAACCTTTTTAGTTAGAGTAACTCTTTATATATGAAATTAGCCTTGCTTTTACTATGGCTCTGTCCATTGCTGGAAAAATGGTCAAAGGCCATAGCTAAAGACACGTGGCTACATATTAAAACTATAGTAAAGGTCGTAGCCATGGTAGTGCAGCCATTACTTTCTTAGATTTATAGCCATTACTTATATAGCTACGGATCTAATTCGTAGCCATTTCATATGTAGCAAAAAGTATATACAACTATTCATAATTGAATGAGCCTAACATAAAATTAAGCTAGCTTCACATTAAATTGAGCGAACCTAACATGAAATTAAACAGAAAATACAAATACAAGCTTGTTCCAAATATGGCCCATAATAAATTTTTTGGATTTAAGGTTTAGGGTAATTTATTCAAATATATTTGCAGTGCGTGCTTTCTTCGATAAAGGGATGCGGATTGCGTCCTATCTCTGCCCGGACGGTAATTTGTCCAGGCAAGGCTATGTGGGGCCCACCGTGATGTAAGTGCTTTATCCACACCGTTAATCACTTTTTTCATATCATTTTAATGCATGCATATAAAATTGAAGAAGGTCCACAGCTCAGGTAGACCACATCAGAGGAAAGTGCAATGATAATGATACTCACCGTTGAAACCTAAGGGCCACTGTGATGTTTTTTTAATCATCCAACCTATTAATAAGGTCATGTAGACGTGGATGAAGTGAAAAAACAAATATTAGCTTGATCTGAAACTTCTCCAGCTCTCAAAAAGTTTTTAATGGTGGACATTAAATCCCCACTTTGTGGTCCACTTAAGCCCTGTACCTTGCTTAGTGTTTGGCTCATACTTTAAAATGATATGAGTAAAGCGATTAACGGCTTGGATAAAACACTTACATCACGGTGGGCCCTACAGAGCCCTGCCCGGACGAATTATCGTCCGGGTGGGGGTAAGACGCAATCCACGTCCTCGATAAAGCTATTATTTTTATCGTTTCTCGACAAATTAAAATAAAAATAAAAAAATAATACGGAAGGGTATTCTTATATGAAAAGGAGAAAAGATTTAAGAAAATGAATTTTAGATAGATGAGTATTACCATATGAAGAGGATAAAATATTCGATAAAATGAGTTTTAGGTAAAAAGTTATTGCTATATGAAAAAGAAAAAAAATTTTAGAAAATAAATTTACGTAGAAAATACGTTTTTGCATAAAATGAGTTTTGCATAATAAAAAATGAGAGAAGTTATAGAAAATGAGTTTATATTGTAGGAGTATTTTTATTTAGAAAAAGACTAATTTAATCTTGAAAAGTAAAGTTTTGAGAGAACTCATAAAAGCAAGTGGGTGAAATGTAAGATTTATAGCGGAAAAAATCTCTAACACGACCGACGACCCTACCAATGGGCTGTTTGGATGTCCCACAAACATCATGATAAGCGGTACATAGCTTTATGGGGCGCAGCTTCAGTGGATCCCTAGCCGTAGGCCCCACCATGATGTATGTTACTTAAATCCATGCCGTCCATCCATTTTAAAAGATCATTTTAGGAAATTGACCCTAAAACTGAAGCAGCTTAAAATCCCATGTGAACCACAACACGGGAAACAACGGTGATTAACCATTAAAAACTTAATGTGAGCCACAAGTTCCGGATGAAGCTGATATTCACGTGGTCCCTTCTTCCTATAGATCTCTATGACCTTATCAATGGTCCCTTCGCATAGTTATCTTTGACCTTATCAATAGGTTGGATGGAAAATAAACAAGCCGGTGGCTCACAAGAATTTATTTAATGGTGGGTATTCAATCACCACCGTTTCCTGCTTTGGAGTCCACCTGAGCTCCCTTGACCGGGTGTTGAAACTCCTGAAAGTCTACCACCCTTGCAAGGGTGAGGACCCAGATTTGGATCTACTTGATTTATGGGATCTTGCCCAAAATGAGCTGTCAACACGGATGGACGGCGTGAATGTAAGGAACATACATAACAGTGGGCCCCACATTTAGGGATCCACCGAAGCCGCGTTTCTACTGGAAACGGATTCACTACTGACCCTGCCACTAGCCGATGGCTGGTGGTCCTCTTGGGCCCCACCATGATGTATATGTTTTATCCATGCCATCCACCCATTCTTCCATATTATTTTGGTATGAGCCAAAAAATGTGGTTTGATCCAAATCTCAAGTGGACCGTACAGTGTTGATTGAACTGCCCACCATTAAAAACTTCTTTGGGGGCCACAAAAGTTTTGAAACAAGCTGATATATAAATTTTCCCTTCATCCAAGTCTGTATGACCTGATAAACAATTTAGACGTCAAATAAACATTACAGTGTGCCTAGGAGGTTTTTAATGGTGGACATTCAATCACTACTGTTTTCCCACGGTGTGATCCACCGGAGATTTAGATCTACCTATTTTTTGGGACCAAGCACTAAAATTATCTTTCAAAATGGATGGACGGCGTGGATAAAAAATACATCGTGGTGGGGTCCACATAGCACTGACCACCAGCCAAACCGTGTCCGTTTCTATTGATAGGCAGCCTGGATTTGGCGCACGTGTGCGTACGTGACACGTGTCAAGCTTTGCACGCATCCTTTAACTGGCGCCTTATCGTTTTTGTTATCAAAACAGATTTTTGCACGCGCCCACAGACGCTACGGCAGAGAAATATCTCTCTCCCTCCGTCTCATCATCATCATCATCTTGTTATGGTGTTGGGATTACCGTTCATCAGATGACCCCAAGATGACTCTTACTCTAAACTCGCTACTGAGTCTCAACTCAGCTGTAAGTCCTTTTTTTTTTAAAATTTTACTTCAGTTCTTATTCTATCCCCATAATTCCATGAATTTCCATCTCAATTCTTCCATTTATGTTACATAATTTCCTTGCAATTTCACTCACACCACCCTTTCTTTAACTGCAATTAACACCAGATTTTAATGAACTTTAAAAAAAAAAACCACACTTGAAAGATTTGGATTTGGTTCAGACACCTGTTTTGATGCTCAACAACTTCTCTATGTTGTTATTAGTCTTCCAGTATCGTTTATATAGTAAATTGATTTATTAATTTATTAATTTTTATTTAAGGGTGGGTTTGGTTGCACCGAATATCATGAAATTGAGAAATAGGCATGAATGTGAATTGGGTCATTGCATTTTTGGGTGGATGAAATTATATATTTGGCATTTTCTTTGGTAGGTAACAGTAAGTGGGGGCATTCCATATTTTAATTACATGTGGCCAAATCAATGTTCTTATTGATTTATAACAGAATCCAGATCGTTAACATCTGTGTTCAAGTTGATGTGATTTGCGATCAATGGGCCTTTTTCAGTGTGAGGATGTTGTTGGCCGTTGGATCGTACTTCAATGGCTACAAGAAACACTGAAATAGAAAGGAGTGTCGTGAGGTTGGTGATCTCCTGTGGGAATTTGGATATTCAGGAATGGGTAGTTAATAGTTAAACCTAGGTCATCAAGCCTTTTCTTACTACCTTGAGTCCTCCACCCACATCCTTTTGGGCCTTCCCTTTACCTTTTAGAGCCTTGAACTTGTATTGACCCACTCCTTCTAACCGGTGTGGTTCTTGGTCTCCGTTGCACATACAAACCATCTAGGTCTACTTCCCCTCATGTTATTACCTATTGGTTCTACTCCTGAGTTCCCTTGAATGCGTTCATTTCTAAATCCATCCATCCTCGTCTTGTCACTCATCCATCTCAACATCCTCATTTCCTGTTTAGTAGCCACAAATCTTAAAAGAACTATTTAGTATATAGTTATCCAATCTGATATATCATCGCCATCACTATCTTTGTCATCATCATTATAGCCTTGTTGTGGATATTTGGGATTAACTTTACTAATCTAGGTCCTATTTCATCTTCCTATCTTTGGTCCTCACCCCAGTAAGTGTTCTCGCCACCTTGATCCAGGTCCTTTATCATGACAACAGTTCATGATTGCTTGGCAAAGCTCGAGCTCGAGCTTGACTTGAATATATATATATATATATATATATATATATATATATTAAAATTTTAAAACAAAACCCTACATAACTCAAGTCCGACCGTCCCTTTCCCTTTCCTATCTCTTTTCCTCCCTTTCCCTAACCCAACCCACCGCTGCTCGCGCCTACCCGCGCAATCTCTCTCTCTCTCTCTCTCTCTCTCCTCCTCCTCCTCCTCCTCCTCCTCCTCCTCCTCCTTCTGATCCTCACTCAGCCACTCGCTCGGCATTTGCTTGACTCGTTTCAGCCTGGCTCAGCATCTGCACTCGGCTTCTCGTCCTAGCTCTGTCACACTCTCTCTCAACACCCACCACAAAGGTCGGTTACCTTCCTTTATCATGAATGATATATATATATATATATATATATCAATGAATGTTTGATTTTTTATTTGACTTGGGTTGGGTCCTGGGTTAGGTTGGGTCGGGTCAGGTGCTAGCTTGAGTTGGGTGCAGGTTGGGTGTTGGGTGGGGCCAGGTTGGGAATAGACTCGACTCGACTCGAGGTTAGCTCGACTCGACTCGATCCACTAGCTCAACTTGAAAGCTTTTGCAAACAAGCCAAGCTCCAATGGTTGAGCTCGAGCTCGGGCTCAAAATCAAGTAGGGCACGGACGAGTCAAGCCGAGCTCGGCCCACCTTGACTCGACTCGGCTCGATGTACAACCCTACTTATATCCGTACCCTTGTCCATGCCCACATCAGGGTATCATAAGTTATGGCCTGTTCTTCAGTTTTTACTTGAAAAGTGGGCTAAATGCCTAAAAGATAGGCATTTAACTGCCTTTACCTACAATTTAAAGTTGAAAAGCGGGATAAATTTCTTTAAAATAGGCCTTTAGGTGCCTTTATCTAGAGTTTTGACATGAGAAGAGTAATAATGCGTAGGCATTTAGGTGCCTTTGCCTAAAGCTTTTAACTTGAAAAGTGAGTTAAATGCCCTCAGGATGGGCATTTAGGTGACTTTTCCTACAGTTTATAACTTGAAAAGTGGGTTAAATGCCTTAAAGATAGGCTAGGTGCCTTTACCTACAATTTTAACTTGGAAATTGGGCTAAATGCATTGAGGATAGGCAGTAATGTGTGTTTAACTAAACTTTTTAGAATGAAAAGTAGGCTGAATGCCCTAAGGATAGGCATTTGGGTGCCTTTACTCGAGAGTTTTAACTTAAAAGTTGAGCTAAATGACCTAAGGACACACATTCAAGTGATTTTACCTGTATTTTTAACTAGAAAAGTAAGTTAAATGCATTAAGTTTAGGCATTTAGGTGCCTTTATTGATGCAGGACATGAAATTCATATATGATGTGCAAGATAGTCAGGCTTTAGATCACGTTAGTTCAGAAATAATTTCACAAAATACCATATCCCACACAAAAGTTCAAGCATTCAATCAAGGGTAATCTATGCAGGCCCAGGCCTACACAAGCTAGGGTTGAATCAATCAAAATTATAGACCAAACAATAATCAAAGGAGGGTAAATTCATCCACACATGCACAAAACTAATTTCCCAATCCAAGGGATTCCCTAAGGTTGAAGAAATGACATAAAATTGGGGATTTGAGTAATTTAGGGTTAGGGTTAGGGATTTGGGATGAAAGAGGGGTGAAAGAGAGGAGAGAGATGAACTAGAGACGCGTCACAAGAGCGGACAGCGATGAAGGCCCAGACGCATGTGCACTGGAGGTGTCCCGCACGTGTGTGGGGCCTACAAATTAGAAAACGGCCAGCTTGGCCCTGGGGTGGGCCACAAAACTTCCAAATTTTAGCCTGATCCGATACACAGTCTGTGCATGGTACTCCGCCGAAGTTTCAGCCCTCCCGAAGGGCCAAATTCTGAAAATCTACTGTAGAGAGGAAAACGGCTGCAATAGAGGACTGATTTGAAGCGTAGATGATTGTAGGAGAAGAGAAATATAGATGGTAGAAGGTGGGGGCGAATTGCGATAGATGTGGCTTCACACCACAGTAGTTAACCCTTCGAGGAAGGGAGAGTTTCACATCCAATTGGATCTCCACAACTCAAAAATTTATAGGAGTAGAAAGACGCAAAAATTTTATTAATCTTCAATGAGAAAAAAGACTACAAGGGGTGCCTATTTATGATAAAACCCTACATCCTAAAACTCGTGCCATGTGCGCAACCTATTACTTGGAGACAAAACAATAAAAAATAACTACTCATTAAAATAATCTAAACCGTCCATGATATTCCTAATAACAATGATAAGTAAAACCCACAGTACTAGATTAATTAGAATAGGGGACCACGATTATGAGAACTCATGGTGGGCTTTACATGACTATTGGTCCACTCAAACGAATCAAAATGCAGTCTTCTAACTAGGAGGCCCTCCTTGGACGTTGTCATCAATCCAGATCGATGGTGGGGCCCTCTTCCTCCTTGCGTACGTGCGTAGGGGGCGTGCGTGTGCACGTGATATCCCCATCAACTCTCCCCGGCTGCGAAGATTTCACTACTGGCTAAATAACTCTTGAATCGCTCCAAGATGTCAAGATTAAGTCTTTGAAGCTCCTCCTCAGCGAGTCACATACCGTCTGAAGCTGGGCGTGACTTCCACTTAACCAGGTATTTTTTAAACCCGCCATCGGACGTTAATACTATTTGATGGTCTAGAATATCTTCTATTTCCTCTATGGGTGTGAGAAGGGTAGGTATGGGAGGTAGAGGCTGAGAAGAAGAGTCGGGAAGAAGCCATGGATCAAGGGACAGGTCTGAGGAATCAGGATGGGTGGGCGAAGGGCCGGACAAAGTATCAGTGGTCCCCTGAAAAGTAACCAGATCCTCTAAATTGAATGTGGAACTAATTCCTATGGAAGGGGGAAGATCTACCACATACGCATTGAGACCATTTTGTTTTATAATTTTGAAGGGTCTAGCGCTACGCGCGTGTAATTTACAAACAGCCCCCTAAGGATACTGCGCAGGCTTAATGTGGACTATCACAGAGTCCCTTACATTGAATTCCTTGAAACATTTATGCTGGTCTGCAGAAAATTTGTAATGTTCATTACTAGTAGTGATCTTTTGCATGATTTCTTGATGCAATGAATGAATATGATGCGCAAAGAATTCTGCAGACTCTGATGGGCTATGAGATAGTGACATAGGGACAAGATCAATAGGCTTCCTAGGCTTATAACTAGTAACAACTTCAAAAGGACTTAAACCTGTGGACTTATTGACAAAACTATTGAATACAAACTCGGCTATAGGTAGTACGGTGTCCCACGTCCTGGTGTGCTGTATATCCCTTATAGGGGGAACCTCATCTGGTAGATAATCAGGAAGGACATCACGAAACTCATCCACTACCGGAATAGCCTCAGTGGGTAACTCTATACTAGCCTCTGGTGTATTCTCTCTAGCCACAAGGCCGTACATGTCGTACAATTCAAAATAGTGGTCCATGTTTGCCAACCAATCTAGAAAAGCTTTAGGGTCCAAGTGGCCATCATACGTAGGGGCATCTAATCTAACTCCGTTGAGAAGTTGCGCATCGGGGTCAAAGTGGTCTTGATGTCCCTCACGGGATGGGTGCATAACCGATTCCTTGACCACCTCCATTCCTTTGTCTATCCTCCTGACCACCTGCTTGAGATTGGGCATCTTACCCAATGGTGGAGTTTGCTCTGACGGAGGTCTCTAGTTGGATAATGCGCACATTAAGCTGTTCAAAGCGTTGGTCTATACGTTGTTCCAAGCGCTTACTCAAAGACTCAAATTGCTGAGTCAGCTTGTTTATTGACTCTTGCAATTGCTCCATGTTTAGTGTAGGGTGCAAGACAAAACCACGACTCGTACGTGTGAGCATACAACTACTAACTCAACCTAAAGACCTTCTAATACGATTATATGCACCTAGATGGGACTAAATGCTCCTATAGGACTCTATATGGGGGAAACAATACAATACTACTCAATTTCTAGCAACTTATCTGCCCAAAGAATCTGTTAACAGAAAATCCAGCAAAGTGATATGGGGATTTTCTAATAGCAGAAAATTCATCAACTTATATCAAGAATTATGGATCTCTAAATAGTTCTATATGATGATAATTGATGCATAATGGACACAAATAAACTAAACCTTAAACATGTAATGCATTCCCCTATAAAAACCTTGTGCTCTGATAACAAATTTGATGCAGGACATGAAATTCAAATATGATGTGCAAGATGGTCAATCTTTAGATCACATTAGTTCAGAAACAATTACAAAAAATTCTATATCCCACACAAAAGTTCAAGCATTCAATCAAGGAGAATCTATACAGGCCCAAGCTTATACAAGCTAGGGCTGGATCAATCAAAATTATAGACCAAACAATAATCAGAGGAGGGTAAATTCATCCACACATGCACAAAAATAATTTTCCAATCCAAGGGATTTATAGATTTCAATTTGGGGAACCCTAAGGTTGAAGAAAGGGCATAAAATTGGGAATTTGTGTAATTTAGGGTTAGGGTTAGGGATTTGGGATGAAAGAAGGGTGAAAGAGAGGAGAAAAACGAACCAGAGACGCGTCACACGCGCGAATAGCGGTAAAGGCCCAGACGCATGTGTGCTGAAGGTGTCCCGCACGTGTGTGGGGCCCACAAATCAGAAAACAACCAGCTTGGCCCTGGTTGGCCAAGGGTGGGCCAAAAAACCTCCAAATTTCAGCCTGATCCGATGTACGGTTTGTGCATGGTGCTCCACCGAAGTTTCAGCCCTCCCGCGAGGCCAAATTCTGAAAATCTGCTATAGAGAGGAAAACGGTTACAATAGAGGATGGATTTGAAGCGTAGATGATTGTATGAGAAATATAGATGGTAGAAGGTAGGGGCAAATCGCGATAGATGTGGCTTTGCACCATGGTAGTTAGCCCTTTGAGGAAGGGAGAGTTTTACACCCAATTGGATCTCCACGATTCAAAAATTTAGAGGAGCAGAAAGACGCAAAAATTTTATTAATCTTCAATGAGAAAAAAAGACCACAAAGGGTGCCTATTTATAATAAAACCCTATATCCTAAAACTCGCACCACGTGTGCAACCTATTACTTGGAGACAAAATAATAAAAATAACAACTCATCAAAACAATATAAACCATCCATGATATTCCTAATAACAATAATAAATAAAACCCAAAGTACTAGATGAATTAGAATAATGAGACACAATCATGTGAACCCATCGTGGGCTTTACATGACTATCAGGTCCACTCTAATGAACCAAAACGCAGTTCTCTAACTAGGAGGCCCTCTCTGGACGTCGTCATCAATCCAGATTGATGGTGGGGCCCTCCTCCTCCTTGCGTACGTGCATTGGAGAGGGAGGGTGCACGCGCGCGCATGATGTCCCCATCATTCACCTTGAGTGTAGTTTGAAAAGTTTGCTAAGGGCCTGTTTGGCCGGGCAGATCCCATGGTATTAGGAGGGATGGGATCAATTTTAAGGTAATGATGGTGGTGTCAGTGGATTGTCTTAAGATTCATGAAATTGCTTATATCCCGGGACAAGTTCACTAGGTCTGTTTGGCATGCCCTGCATATCCCGGGATTTTACCTTTCAATCCATCCAACCAACGGATAGGATCAATTTTAAGATAATGATGGTGATGTCAGTGGATTGTCTTAAGATCCATGGGATTGCTCATATCCCAGGACAAGTTCACCGGATCTGTTTGGCTCGTCATGTCTATCCTAGGATATTGCCGATCCCATCCCTCCTAATACCGTGGGATCTGCCTGGCCAAACAGGCCCTAAATGCTTAAAAAGTAGGAATTCAAGTGCATTTTCTTATTGTTTTTACTTGAAAAGAGCGTTAGCCATACGGATGGCATTTTGGTTCCTTAACTTGAAATTTTAACGTAAAAAGTGAGATAAATGACTTAATGATAGGAATTTAGGTGCCTTTACCTAGAGTTTTAACATGAGAAGTGGGCTAAATGCCATGAGGATAGGCATTGAGGACCGACTACCTAGATTTCAACTTAAAAAGTTGGATATATGCCTTAAGGACAGGCATTTAGGAGCCTTTATCCACAATTTTAACTCAAAAAGTGCGTGAAATGCCTTTAGTATAGGCAATTATGTGCCTTTAACTACAATTTTAGCTTCAAAGTGTGTTAATGCCCCAATGATAGGTGTTTTGGCTCTTTTCTAAAGTTTTAACTTAAAAGGTGGCTAATGCCCTATGGATAATCATTTTGGTGCCTTTACACCTAGAGTTTTAATATGAAAAGTGAGATAAATGCCCTAATCATAGGCATTTATGGTCTTTACATAGAGTTGGAACTTAAATTGTTGGTTAGATGCCTTTAGTATAGGTATTTAGGTATCTTGACCTAGAGATTATCTTCAAAAGTAGGCTAATTGCATCCAGTATAAGAATTTAGGTGCCTTTACCCAAAAAAAAAAATTTACTTTAAAGCATTGAGGAGCCTTTATCTGCAATTTTTTACTTTAAAAAAAAAAAAGTGGACTAGAAAAAGCAGATGAGATGTCTTAAGGATAGGCATTTAACAACCTTTACCTATAATTTTAATTTGAAAAGTGGGCAAAAAATATCTAAGGATAAACATTTAGGTATCTTTACCTAAAAGTTTAACTTTAAAAGTGGGTTAAATGCCTTTATGATTAATGGTGGCAATGGGTCGGGTAGCCCGCCCGACCCGATGAGCTCAACCTTGCTTCAGGTTAGGCTTGGACCTACTAGCTTGGCCTGGGGCCTGGGCTTGGGCCTCACATGCATGGCCTGATTAATTTTGGGCCAGGCTTGGGCTTAAGTCATTTTAGCCTAAACCCAACCCGGCCCAACCCGACTTTTTATATACATGTGTATGTACTACAAATATCCCATTCCAATCTGTAGGCAAACATCTAATGTGGACCGTTGGTTTCATTCCTTTGAAATGTTTTTTTTTTTTTTTTTTTCCTTCTATGCATGCATGGCCCACTTGATATATGGATCAATTAGGAAAATTTAAGGAGAAAATAGGATTTTGTCAATTTTCGGGTCAAGTTGGCCTCAGGTCCGAGCCCAACCATTTTTTTTTTTGGTTGAGCTTGGGCCTGTTATGCTAGGCTAATGCCAGGTTTAGGTTGGGCTTGGGCCCAAGCCTAACCCGGCCTAGCCTTAACCCGGCTCATTACCACCCGTATTTATGACAGGTATCTAGTCGTTTATCTACAATTTTTAACTTGAAAAGTGAGTTAAATACTTTTACAACCTTTACCAAGAGGTTTTAATTTCAAAACTAGGCTAAATGCCTTAAAAATAGGCACTTAGATTGGCTTACATTCAGTTTTAACATGAAAAGTGGAAGGAATGCCTAAAGGATGAGCATTTAGGTATTGCTGTCATTGGGGAACACAGATTGCAGTTAAGAGGGCGTTGGAAGCATTCCATCCAGTGCTAATCCATCCAACGCCAATGAAAAAGTGCCATGTGGGTGTATCATGCATGGGATCCACAGTGAAAAAGTAAAATTTCCCCACATAAAATGACCATTTTGCCATTTTCACAATGGGTACCACGCTTGTACATGTGTGCACATGGTACATTTTCATTGGCACTAGATTCGATGCGTCCAATGCCCTGCTGGACACAATCCACGTCCGTCGGTGGGTAATAGGATCTGCAGGCACTTGATGGACTTGACCCAATTTTAATGGGTCCGGGTCCAATTTCTTGGGCTCGTCAATCAATTGAGATAGGTCTAGGTCTCGCCTTTTTGAACCCAGTTAAAATTGGGTCGGGTGAGGTCAAGTCCAGTTAATTTTATTAGTAATATCATAGATATGAAATATATATTGATTATTGTAACAACATCATAAGGTTACTAAGCCAGACGCATGTAAGAGAGACTATTTATACCACACTTGTGTTAAAGTATGTATGTGTGATATCTAATTCATTGGGGTGCCCGATCATGTAAATGCTCTAATTTGAACCAAACCCAACTAAAAACCTAGATTTAAAGACCCGATGGATAAACAAATACCCAAACCCAATGAGATCTGAGTCTGTGTATTCAAGAACGAGACCCAAACTTACAAGGACTAGGACCTGGAAAGACTTGACCCATTAACTTAGGTACAAGTGCCTGACCCGTTGACAACCCTACTTTAGTCGTCCAGAGTTATAAAAATATACGCGGTCTAAATGGCTTTGGGATAGGCATTTTAGGCGCCTTATAGTTTTAAGTTGAAAAGAGTGCTAAATGCCTTTAGAATAGGAATTTAGGTTCCTTTATCAACAAATTTAACTTGAAAAGTGCATTGAATGCCTTAAGGATAGGCATTTAGGTACCTCCGCATCGAGTTTGAACTTGAAACGTAGGCTAAACGACTAAAGGATGGGTGTTTAGGTGCTTTTACCTACAATTTTAACTCAAAAAGTGGAGGTAAATTATTGAAGGATAGGTATTCAAGTGCCTTTATCTAGAGTTTTCAAATTAAAAGTGGCTAAATATTGTATGGATAGGGTGCCTTTAATCATTATTGTATAGCAAATCATAGTAGGGTCCGAATCAAATCGTATCGCAAGTTGTAAGATTTTTTAATAAATAAGAAAAAACTAAGAAAACACATCAGTTGTTCATTTTCCATCAATGTGCACCAAGGAAGCAACATATTATGACATTATCAATTGAGAACCAATAATTGACTAGATATACTTTAGAATAATGTTCTCTTCAAAAGCATAAACTTTGTCATGTTTTAAAGTCTAAATCATAAAGTGCAATTCTGCGAGTTCCTAACAAGGCATTTAAAAAAACTTTTTATAAGTTTTCAATACTATATAAAGAATAAAAAAGGCTTTGAGTTTAAAATCAAATAATGAAACTCTATAAACACCATTTGAATTTAAGGTACGTGGAAGGAAATAATAAATGAAATAAGTATACATCTTTATGTTGAGGTCATCCTAAACGCCATTACTACATTAAATATAAGTAATATGATTTCAATTGTCCATAAAAGATTCCCAACAAGTCATAGATCAATTTGGTGTTTCAACAGGTTAATATAAAAAAAAAACAAAACTCCACAATTTAAGATTAAAGATAAGATCCATCATTTATCTGTTATAAAGAATAAAACAAAACAATTGACACATTTTAAAAGATTCTTAAAACCTCCACAAATTTAAAAATATGAAAAGGAAGCTATAAAATTTTAAAAAGAAGAGAACAAATATAATGTGAATCGTAAATCGGGAATTGAATCGTAAATCATAGGATTCAAATTATTGAATCGTAGGATTCATCAAAAAAGAGGTTCAAATTGTTTTGCTAAAGATTTGACTTAAATCATAAGTAGTAAAGCATTGGAATTTGACAACAATGCCTTTACCTAGCGTTTTAAATTGAAAAGTGGGCTAAATGCCTTAAGGATATGCATTTATGTGCCCTTACGTAGAGTTCGAACTTGGAAAGTGGGCTAAGTGGCTTATGGATAAGCACTTATCTTGCTTTAACTAAAGCTTTTACTTGAGAAGTAGGCCAAATGCCTTATGGATAGGCATTTAAGTCCTTTACCTATAATTTTAGCTTGAGAAGTGGGCTTGATGCCTTAAGGACAGGCATTTAGGTGCTTTACCTTCAATTTCAAATTTAAAAGAAGGCTAAATGCTCTAAGGACGGGCATTGAGGAGACTTTACCTGCAGTTTTAACTTAAAAAATCTGCCAAGGGCCTGTTTGGTTTTCCAATTACAATGGTAAATGGCTGTAAATGGGTAATGATTATTTACTCTTGTAATTGTATGGTGCTATCACTTGCATTTGACTGCAATGATGATTTTGCTACATTATTTGTTTCACCCAGAAATCACTATAAAAATGGTAGTTTTATAATGCGAAAATGTAATGATTACAATTTACTTTACCTACTTCCTTTACAAGTGTATTTGACTCTCAATTTATGAGCCACAATTCATGTTTAAACAAACACCTGGAAACGTAATGATGACTCATTTACTTTGCATTTTATAGGAAATTGGAAAATGGAACAGGACCTAAACGCCTCAAGGATGGGCATTTAGGTGTCTTTACTAAAAGCTTAAACGTGAAAAGTGGACAAAATGTCTTATGGATAGGCATTTAGGTGACTCTACATAGAGTTTAAATTTGAAAAGTAGGCCAAATGCCTTGATGATATGAATTTGATTGCCTTTACAAAGAGTTTGAACTTGAAAAGTGGGCTAAGTGCCTTAAGGATAGGAATTTAGGTACCTTGCCTTGGTTTTAACTTGAAAAGTAGGCAAAATGCCACAACAATAGGCATTTAGGTTCCCTTACCTTGATTTTTAACTTGACGAAGGGACAAAATTCCTTAGGTATAGGTTTTTAGGTGCCATGATATGGATTTTTAGCATGAAAAGTAGGTAAAATGCCTTAAGGATAGGCACTTAGGTGACCTTTACCTTTTCTTGTTTTAACCTTGAGAAGTGGGCAAAATGCTTCAAGAATAGACATTTAGGCATCCTAACTTGGAGTTTTAGCTAGAAGAGTGGGAAAAATACTAGGCATTTAGGCAACCTTACCAGGATTTTTAGCTTGAAAAGTTGGGCAAAATGCCATATGGATAGGCATTTAGGTGCACCTATCAAGATTTATAATTTGAAAAGTGGACAAAATACCTCAAGGATAGCATTTTGGTGCCTTCAATGAGATTTTTAACTTTAACAGTGGACAAAATGTCTCAAGGAGAGGCATTTAGGTGCACCTACCTAAAATTTGACTTTGAAATTGGGCAAAACGCCTCAAGGTTAAGCATTTAGGTTTTCTTACCATATTTTTAACAAGAAAAAAATGGGCAAAATGCCTCATAGATAGGCATTTTGATGTGCTTACTTTGATTTTTTCATGAAAAGTGGGAAAAATGCCTTTTAGGTTCCTTTACGTGGATTTTTAACTTGAAAAGTAGGCAAAATGTCTCAAGAAAGGCATTAAGATGCCCTTGCTGCATTTTTAACTTGAAAATTGGTCAAATGCCTTAAGGATAGGCATTTAGATGCCCCTACTAGGATTTTTATTGTGAAAAGTGGGAAAATGCCTAAAGGATGAGCATTTTGGCACTCTTACCTGGATTTTTATCTTTAAAAGTGCGTGAAATGCCTTAAGGATAGGCATTTAAAAAGCACGCAACATGCCTTAGAGAGGGGCATTTAGGCGCCGTCATTACGAATTTTCACTTGAAAAGTGGGAAAAATGCCTTAGGGATGGGCATTTAGGTTCCTTCACCTATATTTTTTAAGGTGAAAACTCCGCAAAATGCCTTAGGGATGGGCACTTAAATGTGCACTTACCCGTTTATTATTATTATTATTATTATTATTTTAAAAAAATGAAGAGTAGGTAAAATGCCTCAGGATGGGCATTTTAGTGCCTTTATCTAGATTTTTAACTTGAAAACTGGGCATAAATCATCAACAAAAGGCATTTAGGTGCCCTTGGAATTTTAACTTAAAACTAGGTAAAATGGTTCGAGGATATGCTTTTTAGGTTCCATCTCCAGGATTTCTAACCTAAATGTGGGCAAATGCCTCAAAGATTAGCCATTTAGATGTCCTTACTTGGACTTTTAACTTGAAAAGTGGGCAAAATGCCTAAAGGATAGTTATTTAGGTGACCTTACCCTGATTTTTAGGTTGAAAGTAGGCAAAAGACCCCAAGGATAGACATTTAGTCACCCTAGCTCAGATTTTTAGCTTCAAAAGTGGGCAAAATGCCTCAAGGATAGGCATTTATATGCTGTTATCTAAATTTTTGCTTGAAAAGTAGGCAAAATGCCCTATGAATAGGCATTTAGGGTCCCTTACTAAGATTTATAGCTTGAAAAGTGAGTAAAATGCCTCAAGGATAGGCATTTAGGTATGCTTACCGAGATTTTTAATTGTAAAAGTAGGCAAAATGCTTCAAGGATGGGAATTTGGGTTTGCTTACTGAGATTTTTAACTTTTAAAGTAGGCGAAATGCCTCAACGATAGACATATAGGTTCCAATTAGCTTGCAATGTTAACCCAAAACACTAACGCATAATGAATAATTTAAAAGATATGATACGGTACTCCTTAGGAATATAAATAGACAAGTACACATGCATACAATATAAAACATATCTTTATACACTCCCCCTCAGTTTGGAGCGTGAATGTTGATCATGCCCAGCTTGCAACATGTGTGAATATGATGATGAGCAGTGCCTTAAGTAAAAAATCAGTGAGTTGATCATCGTGTGTCTGATTCATTATGCAAATTTCCTTCGATGTATGAAATAGCGGTCAATTTCGATGTGCTTGGTACACTCTCGATAGACCAAGTTAGAAGAGATGTGTATAGTGGTCAAATTGCCACAGTGAAGTGTCATTAGAGACAAGTCAAGAAGGTCCAACCCAGTCAATAAGGTTTTCAACAAAGGAGTTCACAGACGCCATGAGCCATGGCCCAATACTCTGCCCAACACTAGAGCAGGTCACAACACATCATTTCTTGCTTTTCCAGATAACAAGATTGTCTCCCACCAAGGTATGATAACCGGAAGTAGATTGAGATGAAAAAAGAGACCCAACCTACTCTGCAGCCATATAGGCTTCAATTTGAAGATGCTCATGTTGAAAATAAAGAGTAACCCACCAGGACCTAGTTAGAGATGGACGGTACTAGCCCCACCAGGACCTAGTTAGAGATGGACGGTACTGATAGAGGCTCTATGGAGCCCACCTTGATGTATGTGCTTTATCTACACCGTTATTCCATTTCAACAAATCATTTTAAGGCATGAGTCCAAAAAGGAGGAAGCAGATCGAAGGCTTGAGTGGACCATGCCACAGGAAGCAATGGTGACAATGATGCCCACTATTGGCACCTCCCTAGGGCCCACCATGATGTTTATTTTCTGTCCAATGTGTTCATAAGGTCAGACAGACCTGGATGAAAGGAAAACATAAATATCAGCTTCCAAAACTTCTGTGGCGCCCAAGAGGTTTTCAACGGTAGGTATTCCATCCCCACTATTTCTTGTGGTGTGGTCCATTTGAGCCTTAGATATGCCTCCTTTTTGGACTCGTGCATTAACATGATCTATCGAAATGGATGGATGACGTGGATAAAACACATTAGGTGGGCTCCACAAAGCCCCTATCAAGATCGTCTGTCTCTAGCTTGGTCCCGGTGGGGGTAATGCCTAATCTGCATCCATCAAGAGTCTACTTGCATTGTGAGATGACAATACCCTTTCGAGATTCATGAACTTCAATACCCAAAAGTAGTGAAAAGGTCCAATGTCCTTAATATCAAACTCCTTGCTAAGAAGAGATTTCAAGGACTTGATTGCATCAATGTCATCATCAATGATAATAATATCATCAGCATACAAAGAACAATGGAGAGGCCAATTGAACGTTTGAAGAAAAGAGTATGATCGGCATGACTTTGAGTGTACCCAAACTTCATTAGAGCATTATTGAAACGCTTAAACCATGCTTGTGGAGTTTGCATCAATCCATAAATAGCTTTGTGGAGCTTGCAAACAGACTCTTTTCTAGCAATAGGAAGAAAGCTTGGAAGGGGAGCCATATACACTTCTTATTCATGATCGCCAAGGATTTTTTTACATCAAGTTGGTGAAGTGGCCAGGAGAGGTTTGTAGCCAAGGAGAGCAACACACACATGGAGTTTAACTTCGCAATTGGAACAAAGGTTTCATGGAAATCCTGAGTTCAAGTAAATCCCTTTCCCATAAGGCGAGCTTTGTATCAGTCTATTCTCCATTGGGTTTATGCTTAATGGTGAACATCAGATCAAGGACCACAAAGTGAAAGTGAATTATCATTCTTCTTCCGTTGAACATGTCTTCAAGGTTCTCAATTCTTGAGGAATTGACTTAGAGGGAGAAGAGAGGGGGATAGAAAAGGAAGTGTTAAATGCCGGAAAGGGTAAACATGTAGTAGTGAGGATAGGGTATGTAGGTGTCCTTAGATATTTAATTATGGAAGTAGCGAAAATGCAAGTATAGACATCCAGGTGCTCTTACCTTGATTTTTAATTTGAAAAGTGAGAAAAATGCATTGGGAATAGGCATTAAGGTTCCCTTTCCTGGAGTTTTAACTTGAAAACCTTGGTATAGGCATTTCGATTAGCTGACTTGGATTTTTTACATGGAAAGTGGGCAAAATGCCTCAACAATAGGCATTTAGGTGCCTTTACCTACATTTTTAACTTGAGAAATGGAAAAAAAACCCACAGAAAAAGGCACTTAGGTTCCCCTTCCTGCATTTAAATTCCATAGCAATAGGCATTTAAGTGCATTTATCAAGATTTTTAACTTGAAAACTGGCAAAAATCAAGGATAGGCATTTAGGTGTCCCTACTTGAATTTTTTGTTTGTAAAGTGTGCAAAATGCTTGAAGGATGGGCATTTAGGTGCATTGACCTGGATTTTAGACTAGAAAACTGGACGAAATGCCCTAATGATTGACATTTAGGTGCCCCTACTTGGGTTTTTAGGTTGAAAAGTGGGGAAAATCCTCAATTATAGCCTTTTAGGTGCCCTTGCAATTTTTATTTTTATTTTTAGCTTGAAAAGTGGGCAAAATGCCTAAAAGATGGGCATTTAGGTGCCTTTACTGAGATTTTGAATTTTAAAAGTGGAAGAATTGCCCCAAGGATGGGCATTTATGTGCATGTACCCAGATGTTTAACTTGAAAAGTTAGCAAAACACCTCAAGGATAAGAATTTAGGCACCTTATCAAGGATTATTATCTTCAAATGTTAGCAAATTACCTCAAGAATAGGCATGTAGGATCACTCACTTGGATTTTCAGCTTCAAGTGAGCAACATGCCTTCAAGATAAATCTTCGAAAATAATAATAATACTAAATAAATAAATAAGTCTTCAGGATAGTCGTTTAGGAGCCCTCACCCTGATTTTTCAGTTGAGAATTGGGTGAAATGCCGCAGGAATAGGCATTTAGGTTCCCTCACCTGGACCTTTAACATGAAAAGTGGACAGGCGTTTAGGTTCTTCTCCTGAATTTCTAACATGACAAGTGGGCAAAATGCCCCGAGAATAGGATTTCAGGTGCCCTTACATGGATTTCTAACATCAAAATTGGGAAAAATGCCGCAGGAATAGGCATTTAGGTTCCCTCAGCTGGACCTTTAACATGAAAAGTGGATAGGCATTTAGGTTCCTTCTCCTGAATTTCTAACATGAAAAGTAGGCAAAATGCCCCGAGAATAGGATTTCAGGTGCCCTTACATGGATATCTAACATCAAAATTGGGCAAAATGCCGCAGGAATAGGCATTTAGGTTCCCTCAGCTGGGCCTTTAACATGAAAAGTGGATAGGCATTTAGGTTCCTTCTCCTGAATTTCTAACATGAAAAGTAGGCAAAGTGCCCCCATAATAGGATTCCAGGTGCCCTTACATGGATTTCTAACATCAAAACTAGGCAAAATGCCTTACAAAAGGTGTTTAGGTGCACATACATGGATTTTTAGCTTCAAAACTAGCAAATGCCTTAACAATAAACATTTAGTTGCCCTTACCACGATTTTGTGACTTGAAAAGTCGGTAAAGTGTCTCGAGTTAAGGGCATTTGGTTGCCCTTGTATTTTTAACTTGAAAGAGGGGCGAAAGATGCCTCAAGGCATTTAGATGCCTTGGATTTTTCAACTCGAAAAGTGGACAAAATGCCTCAAGGATAGGCATTTAGATTCCTAAAAAGTGGGTAAAATGCCTTAGGGATAGGCATTTATTTGCCCTAAAAAGGAATTTTAGCTTGAAAAGTGTGCAAAATGCCTCAAATATAGGCTGGCCTTACCCGGTTTTCTAAATTGAAAAGTGGGCAAAAATGCCCCAAGAGTAGGCATTTATGCACCCTAACTTGAACTTTTAGTTTGAGAATTGGACAAAATCCCTCAAGGATCAGCATTTTGGTGCCCTTACCTAGACTTCTAGCTTGAAAAGTGAGAAAAATGCCATAGGAATAGACATTTAGGTGCCTTTACAAAGATTTATAGATTGAGAATTGTGGAAAATGCCTCAAGGGTTGGCATTCAGGTACCTTTACAGAGATTTTGACTTTAAAAGTGAGCAAAATGTGATGAAGACATCACGTCACGTACACCCTTACGTACGTATTAGAGGAGGAGGCAGGCCACGCTGATTTCCCTGTGGCTAGGCGAGTACCCGTGATCGTGCTGAAGACCCCATGTACATGTGCGAGCATTTAGAAGACCCCACACTGGGAAGGTGCACATGAGATGCTTATGGAGTGATCCAGACCATTGGATTGGAGAGACGTGACGATCGGGCCATTGAATAGCATGGATCACATGATCGGGTCATTGATCGTTGATCGTCGACATCAGTTTTAGACTTTATCATATTCTAGGATTTAGTTTTTAATTATTTTATATTTAGACACATTATGAGTGCTTTAGTTGATTTTATTTAGACTATGGTTATTTTAGTTAAAGTTCACAAGACGGGGATTTTTGTAATTTTTGAAATTGCTTGGATATATAAAAGTGGAGGGCATGTGACTTCTCCCTCATTGAATTTCGTGATTAACAAAAAAAAGCTCTTACTTTCTTCTTCCATCTTCGTGTGACTTGAAGATACTTCCATGCGATTTGGAAGGAAGATTGGTGTGAGGCTAATCTTCATCAATGGAGGTGCGAGTTCTCCATCTGTCCCCACACCGTTTTCTTTTTTCTTCCCCATCCAGGTATTTCCTTTAGATTATTAATTCTCCCATTCCAAATCTTCGTCTTCTCCTAAACCCAACTTTTCCATACCCATACCCATCCGCAATCCAAACCCTAACCCTAAGCCTAAAATTCTTAATTTTCCTACTTTCTCAAATTATCCAAACCCTAATTTTCACCCGAGGTTGTATTAGGTTTCCTATTTTGAAATAGACTATATCATATGCTAATTGGATGTCCCTACATCCATTAGATCCTAGTTTCTTTTTATTTAATGATCTTGAGTTATGATGTTGGTAGCTTAGGCTAGGATTATGGATGGTTTTCTTTTGATTTTCATGATATTTATGATGATTATAGCGATGTTTGTATATTTTTGTTAAATATCTTAATTTGGCTATTTGATCTCATATGTTACTTAGTTCATGCATCGATCCTGCATCAAAATACTTGAAGGATAAGCCTTTAGGCACCCTAACCAGATTTTTAGCTTGAAAAGTGGCCAAAATGCCGTATGGATAGGCATGTAGGTGTTCTTACAAATATATAGCGGGAAAAATGCCTCAAGGATAGGCATTTGGATGTCCTTACAAAAAATTTAACTTTAAAAGTGGCAAAGTGCCTTAAGGATAGGCATTTGGGTGTCTTTACCTTAATTTTTAACTTCAAAAGTAGGTAACGAGCCTTAGGGTAAGCATTTAGGTTCCCTTACCTCAATTTTTAACTTGAAATGTGAGTAAAATATAATAGGGATATTCATTTAGGTGCCCCAAATTGGATTTTTAGCATGAAAAGCATGCAAAATGCCTCAAGGATAGGCATTTAGCAACCTCTTTAATATTAAAAGTGGGAAAAATGCCTTGGGGATAGTCATTTATATACACTTTCTTGGATTTTTTTACATGAAAGTGAGCAAAATGCTCGAGGTTAGGCATTTAGGTATCATTACTTGGGTTTTGAACTTCAAAATTGGGCAAAATGCTTCAATGAAAGGCGTTTAGGTAACCGTACCTAAATAGTTAACTTGAAACAGTGGAAAATGCCTCAAAGATAGGCATTTAGGTGCCCTTACCAGAGGCAAAATGCCTCAAACATAGGCATTTAGGTGTCACCACTTGCATTTATAACTTGAAAAGTGATGTAGGGATATGTGATGACCTAATCCTACATGCATGTATAATCAGGTTAAAGAATGTTCAAATAAATACACCAATTAACTAATCGTTTTCAGTCAAAGGGATTAGGTAAACTTCAAAACAAAGATAGGTCATTCCGTCAGGATCATGCCCCTTAGCGTAAAATCACGTAAATAGTAAAAAGGGAGGACCTAGGGATATGAGAATATCCCAGATCTAGCATAAGTCAGTCCATAGTCAAGTTTGGATATGATTCTGCTGACTAATCATCCCTCTTTTCCATTCAAACTAAAAAGAGGATATCCAGAGAGGAACGAAAGGGGTGAAGAATGAAGGGTTCGAGATGAAGAAAGTATAGGTTCTTATGTCGTCAAAAGAAAAGGAGGAGGATAACTCTTATCTTTTCTTGCACCTCGAAGATCTAGAAAGAAGGAAACCTGAAATCAGAGTGGAATCCTCAACACCCAAGGGTCAATCCTGAAACCCTAATCTCTTGAATAAAGGGGAAGAAAAGAGACAAAAAGTAAAGAAAGTGCAATAAAGGTCTTGGAATAAGGAAAAGAACAAAAACACTTAAAACTAAAACACTCGTGTGGTAGGGTGTGAAATCTGACCCATGGATCTATAGTTAGGGTGCAGTCATGCCGCTCCTGCACTAGTAGCGCGTCAGAAAATGGGTCCGATGGACCCAACGTCCATCCACATCAACTCCTCCACTCCGGTACTCCGTCGGCGACGCCTCCACCTCTGATACACTTTAAATGGTGCACCACTGATGTCCGCATCAAAAAGCCTCAAGGATAGGCACTTAGGTGCCCTGAACTGGACTTTTAACTGGAAAAGTGGCAAAATGTAACATGGATAGGCATTTAAGGTTCACCTACCAGGTTTTTCAGCTTGAAAGGTGCGCAAAATGCCTTTAGGATAGGCATTTAGGTGCCCTTTCCCAAATTTTTGACTTTGAAAGTAGCGTAATTACTCAAGGATGGGCATTTAAGTGGCTTCACTTTAATGTTTAACTTGAAAAGTGGAAAAAAAAAATAAAAAAAATGCCTCGGGGGTAGGCATTTAGCTCCGTACCTTAATTATTACTTGAAAAATGGGCAAAGTTCTCTAGGGATAGGCGTTTAGTTGCCTTGAAACTTATTTCTTGCATGAAAAGAAGTGCAAAATTATTCAAGGATAGGCCTTTAGACAACCTTACCTTGTATTTTCCTTTTTTAAAAGCCTGAAAAGTGGGCAAAAATGCCTCAATATGGGCATTTAGGTACCCTAACCTGGACCTATAATTTGAAAAGTATGCAACAGGCCTCACGAATAGGCATTTGGTCACACTTACCCAGATTTTTAGTTTGAAGTGATGATGCAGTTCTTCAGAAAGTTGTGGTTCCATTTCTCAATTCATAGGTAAACAAGCTTATAATGGGTCTATGTTTGCCAATGCCTTACTGGTTCTAGGAAAGGTGGCAAGACTTGTCTACATACTTCTGATTGTAATGTGTGGCTGGTAAGCTTGTGGAATGCTTGTATAAATTTAGCCGTTTCTTGCTCTTGAATGTGTCCAATAGCTATTTATGTTACATTAGAGCTATGCAAAACTATGAATGGGTTATCGGACTTTCTTGTATTTGAGTAGGGTCATTTGGGGACTTTTAATAACCTTTCAATCCTTTGTATCCACTCATCATAAAGTGTTACCATACTGTCTGTGCAGGTAAGATTCCAACATGTCTCAAGTTCTTTCATGGGACATGATCATTGCTCAGCTCTTGGGAAAGCCTCTGGTCAGAAGGCTGACCGTGTTTCAGCTCCCTTGGGGCTATTTTTCACCTCAAGGAGGCCTATCAATGACATGAAGCGGTGCAGGCCTCTCTCTGCTACCGACAGTAATAGGGTCGTGACAGGCTCGTCCAATACAGATTCTGAAAGTTTGGAAAGATCACTCCCTGATGATCAGTTATCAGCACCAAAGCCTGTGATGCCTTTGAACTCTGCTGCTGGAAATATTCAGCCAAATGCAAGCAGCACTAAAGAGACTTCATCTCAAATGCAGGAGGCCGCCAATGGGCCACAGACTGCTTCTGAGACAAAACAGAACAGTATACCTTCTTCTTCGAGCATGCAGTCAATGCCCAAGAGATCGTCTTTGACGGCTAGAGAGAAACTACGGGCAGCCCGTGTGCTCAGTAGGTACATTGAATCAAAACCTCCCAAGGCTGAGCTAGGGAGGAAGGTTTTAGATGCAATGAGAGAAAGTGACGGAGGGAAAGCCAGATCTGGCCTCCCCGAAGCTCCTACAAATCTATTTGATGATAGCAAACGTGGAATGCCGAAGCAGGGCTTGACATTTGATTTTCCTGGGGGTTTCGATCTTTTCCTCATCATCTTCTCTGCCGTCTTCATCGGCACGCTCATGTTTGCGACAACTTACGTTGTTTGGAAAGCAGGTGCAATTCATTTTAATGAATACTGACATAGGCTATAAGCTATTAAGCTGCAACCTGCACGAAGCATTGTGGATGGAACATTGAAATCTCATACTTACGCCTTCATGAGGTTCATGAGGTGAGAGATTGTGACAACAATCAGAAGGTGAGATTTTTCTGCAAAGAATGCCTATTTCATATGTGACGGCTCACATGAAAGCACGATATGTGCTGATAGAGTCAAGATTCTCTTTGTAAGATGAACTTGTGTATGTACACGTTTGCCAGCTTAGTGATGTAACATTAAATTGATGTTCAGCTTCTTTTGGGTGCCCCTCAACCATGCATGAATCATAGGGTCTTGAGTTTGACCAAATGGGCAGCTTGCTGAGGCTTTCAATTCAGTGCCAATGATCAGTTATCTGAATCCATTGATCTGATGGGCCCTGCTGTCAGGATGGGAGATTCCTCAAATTCTTCTAGGTTGGAAGATACTAGGATCTTTGACCTTTCTTTGTGTTGGATGTGAACCTTTGCTGTTTTTTAATCTTCAAATGTCTATTTAATATTTATCCACTGAATGATAGGTCAAGATGTTTCAGTGTGGGAGATGTGGTCCCACACCATCCACTCTGGCCCCCAGGAACTAATTTTTAGTTTCTTGCTCTTTGGATTTGTAAAGGAAACTATGCATTTTGCAGAGTAATCATTATACTTGTCTACTGTCAGTTTTCAGACATACGATACAAGTTGACCATTGTCTAATAAATCTGGGATTTCCACTTTCTATTCAAACAACACTTCTTCTTCTTCCTCTTCTTTTTTATAATCCACTGAGCTACAGTGCTGCAAAAGATAGATATCCATGTACCCACCATGGATTCATTGTATCCAAACAAGTGCTAATTTCTAAGCAACAACCATTCAATTAGACAGATGGAATCGGTTTCTCAAACAACATTGAGAGGTAAACATATCTTTTCAATTTGGGAGAAACAACCCACTTGTGTTTTTTGTACCTGAACTGTAGAAACATGTGCATGCAGTTGTCGGGATCTTTTCTATCACAGACGAACCCACTTGGCATCAAAACCTGATCCAAATTGAATAAGATAAAGTCCAACTGCAGGGCAATCCATCCATCCAAAATTTTATTCACCTGAATCAGATCCACCATGTTATTGAAGATGTCATCCGTTGGTTTAACATGATGTACAAAGGAACCAAGCCTCTGATTGCAGTCATCTCATTGAAAAGCGCCCTGAGATTCAACACAGCCAATGTGATTGTCCTTTTCTGCTCTCTCAACTCATGGCAGAAGTCCCCATCACCATTTGTAACCCATCTAACCTTTTCTTGACCTGTTACAAAACATTCTTTGCACTTAAGAATAACTCCAATTAAGATTCTTGCTTGATGAACATTGAAAACACTTATGCAGATTGCCCTGAAACTTCCAAGAGGTTTGTTAATCATTGGCAGCTGTTTTTGATAGATATTGAGAGATTGAGCCAAGCATCTTCTCCGAGGCAGCAGGTCGCACCCGTTGATCATCAGCTCAACTAGATTACAGTCGTTCTTAGTCCCATTTTGTGAGTCATATACTCTTTAAGCTTTCTATGCACTCAGAGTGCCATTGGCTTCCCTGTTTGGTTCTCTTTTGCAGACACATACTTCCACATCTCCGTAGCGCTGAAGAAGTTTTTCAATGGATTTTCCTCAGGAGAGGTAGTTGGATTCTTCCCTGTTTGGTTCTCTTTTGCAGTCACATACTTCTGCATCTCCGCAGCGCTGAAGAAGTTTTTCAATGGATTTTCCTCTGGAGAGAGGTAGTTGGATTCTTCGACGTGTGGAATTCAAATGGATTGGAGGGAATCATAGGCAGTATGAAGAGAATTTATAACCTCCTGTAGTAACCTCTTATACTCTGGTCATAAAACAATCTCCACACCATCAGAATCTCCATGTTTCTCAATCTGTTCTACTTCTGCTTGAAGTTTGTCATGCAAAATAGCCATTCTTTATATGTTGCTGTCGACACTATTGGAGGAGGATTTCATGTTGAAGCAGATTGGCAGAGGAAAATTCGGGGAGGAAAAATCCAGCGGACTAGAATTGAAGTAGGCTTGTAAGTTGTAACAGTAATTAGTACAACAAGACCTAAAATGATCTGAACTGAAGCCATCTTTCTTCTGATTCTGCTTCTTGGAAAGCAGAATAATCAGAATCTCCTCATCTTCAATCAGGGATGGATTTAAAGAATTCAAATCATCTGAAAATTTTCCAATTTTCAAGATTTGAAAATTAAAACTATAGACACCCCATCTAAAATGAACAGCCTAGCCAATTCAATGTTTGATACATGAACAGCTCCAATTCCCACATCCCCAAACTTGAACCCAATCCAACCTCTCATATATCCCATCCAAGCCCTTCAACCATACCCAAATCCTGGTTTAGCTTAATCCCTAGCCAGAAATCCAAACCTAACAAAAGTCAAATCCAAAACGCAAGCCAAATTCATGTCCACATTTAGGCCGTTTGCTAGCCTAGCTATGCGCAAGGTTTTACACTCCTTGGCCATCCATCACAACTCGAACTTCTTCCTCAACCTTTCTAACAACCTGTTTATCTACCTACACCCAAACAATCCCCTCATAGCCCTTATGTTGTACAAGTCAAGGCACGAATCGAGCCCATGTTTAACATTTTCATCATTGCATCCCTTTCCATCCCCCTTCACCTCTAGTTTGTTCGAGTGTATATTCATAAGCTTGTCAATTCCTCGAATCCTGCCACATCAGTAACCTATGATGTTGACTAGTCCTCCCCTTTTCTGCTTCTTTTCATATCTATTAGGTAAAAAGGTGCCGGTGAATTGCCTCGATGATCCCTCACTTTCAATCTCAAGTTAGACACCCACATTTATAGGGTGCTAGCCTGTGGCCGACGAATTAGAAGACAGATCCATTTCCCCCCTTTTCTTACTGATGTACACAGATGTTGACAGATAACCTTGATGATATCTCACATCCATTCCCAAGTTAGACTCTGGCAGTCTCAGAGTACTTGCTCGCAATGTTTTAAATATTGTTATCAGGTAATGTATCGCACCCGTGGGATATGGATACATATCAGTTATCGCACGGGATATATCGACTGTACCGCATAATTTATCTTGATGTTGGGAAACATGAGAGCATTGAAAAATTGATGCAGGACAGCCCTAATTATGATGCATGCTCATAAACATAATTAAACAGCGGAAATAAAAGGAATAAATGATCTAAAATTCTAGCAGTAATCATCATAACTGAGAAAATCATAAAAGAAACATGCAATGGAGCGGGCCATCATCACAACCATGGAATATGGAATTCAATTATTACTTAGGTTGGATCCGGTGAGAGATGAGACCTCCCGATCTTGCATGGTCACACCCAATCGATCAATGAAGATCACTAGTCCGAAGAACCAAGAAGTTTCTCGGATTAGGGATTTGAGAATTTGGGGGTTTAGGATTTAGATCGGTTCTCAAGATTTTGATCGAAGAAGGATTAGCCAAAACTGAAAAATAGAAAGAAGAAAATAATTACCTTGAAGAAGTTGGAGGAGTATAAGAAGAAATTAGAAGAAGAAGATCAAGGGAAAAGAAGAAGCACCGTTAAAGAGAAGAGAGGAAGGAGGCAACTAAAGGGTTTGCTTTTCATTAATCAATAGTTAAAATTCGAGTTTAAGACTTTAGCCCACTTAAATAAGCAAATAAAGACATAAAATTTCTAAAATATCCCTAGAATAAGCAAATAAAGCCGTAAAATTACTAAAATACCCTAAATTAAGTAAAAACGCATAAATAACATAAGTACGGAAAAGTTCGGGCATTCGGTGTTCGCTCGGTCTTTTTTCTCCAATCTTCCTTCACATGTGTCTTCCCTGAGTGGAGTCTTTTATATGTCCAATCATATGTGAAAAGTCTTCAGCTCGTCAATAATCGCCTATCCATAAGGACGACACTTGTGGTTGGCGCTTTCTTCGTTTGTACACCTTAGATGCGCTTGTGTCCCCATCAATTCTCCTCCGGTGAGAAAAACTCGACTCCGACGAGTTGAAACTTTTATAGCGCTCTAGTAGATTTGGATCAATACCCTACAATGCGTCGCCCGACAGCCACGTAGATTTAAACGATGGTTTGTTCTTCCACTTGACTAGATACCTTTGGAAACCTCCATCTCTCGTGGATACTATCTGGTCATCCAAGATTTTCTCAATTTCTTCTGTATGGGTAATTGGTGGAGAAGGGAGTGGAAGATGTTGGGTAGCAAACTTAGAAAAAGGCCATGAAAGGGACGATGTATCAACAATGGGAGTATGGACACGGACTAGATCTTCCACATTAAAAGTTGGATTAATGCTCATTGCAGGTGGAAGGTCAATCCGATATGCGTTGGACCCAACCTTTTGTAATATCCTGAATGGTCCAACACTACGCGCTTGTAATTTTTTAGCAGATCCTTGAGAGAATCGCTCTGGCCTTATTCGCACCATTACATAGTCTCCTTCTTGAAATTCTTGCACTCTACGATGAGAATCAGCTGAAACTTTATAATCACCATTGCTCTTATTTAACCGTTGTCTAATATGTGTATGCAAATCATAAATATGGCTGTGCAAATGCATCGGCTGACTCAGAAGACTTTTGGGTAACAGTCATGGGTAAGAGATCTATGGGCATTCTAGGCTTATAACCACTTACAATTTCAAAAGGACTCAACCCTGTAGATTTATTAACTGACCCAATATAAGAAAGTTCAGCAGTTGATAAAATTAGGTCCCAAGTCTTAACATGTTCACCCACTAGACAACGTAGAAGATTTCTAAGGCTACGGTTTACCACTTCAGTTTGACCATCTGTTTGTGAGTGGTAAGCAGTAGAAAATTACAAACGAGTTCCCATAATGTGCCACAGTGTCTTCCAAAAATAGCTAGTAAATCGAACATCACGATCAGACACTATGGTTTTAGGCAACCCATGGAGACACACCACACATCAAAAAAGAGACGAGCAACATGAGACGCATCCGACATCTTCGAACATGGGAGGAAATGCGCCATTTTAGAAAAACTGTCCACAAAGACAAAAACGGAATCGTGTTTTTTTATAGTCTTGGGAAGCCCAAGCACGAAGTCCATACTAATGTCTTGTCATGGAGCATGTGGCATGGTAATGGCGTGTACAGCCCAATATTTTGTTTTCTTTGCTTTGTCAGCTGACATGTTCGACACTACCCTAAAACTTTGGCTACGTCTCGCTTGAGACTTGGCCAATAGAAACGATCTTCCATGAGGACAATGGTTTTATCACGACCAAAATGGCTAGATATCCCTCCTGAATGAAGCTCCTAGATGAGGAATTCACGAAGGGACATACAGGGAATACAAATTCTGTCTCCCTTGAAAAGGAAGCCGTCTTTAAGAACATATTCACCCATAATATGCTGGTCACTAGAGAGCGACGCGTAAGTACCCCAAAATCAGGACATATGGGGTATTCATCTTTCAGTTACTCAAATCCGACTACCTCTACACTCAAGGAGTTGAGCAACGCCACTCTCTTACTAAGGGCATCCGCTGGTTTGTTTTCAATCCCGGCCTTATGTTTCAAAACAAACGAATATTCCTTAAGAAACGCTACCCACTTGGCATGACTTGGGTTGAGTTTCTTCTGAGAATGCAAATATCTCAAAGCCTCATGGTCAGAAAATAAAATGAATTCTTGCGGTAGGAGATAATGTCGCCAATGTCTCAGGGATTGCACTACCGCATAACATTTTTTATCGTAAGTGGAGCATTTTTGTTTTGTCTTATTTAGTTTCTCACTGAAATAGGCTACTAGGTGTCCTTCTTGACTCAACACTTCACCTATCCCGACACCAGACACATCATACGCTACTTCAAAAACTTTAAAAAAGTCAGGTAGACGCATGACAGCAGCTTCCACCATCTTGCCCTTAATTTCTTTAAAAGCCTTGACTGCGGCTTTAGACCACATGAACTCTCCCTTTTTCATGCACACGATAATGGGAGCCATGATCGTGCTAAAACTCCTAATGAATCGACGATAAAAGTAGCTACGCCGTAAAAGCTTCGCACCTCATGAATGTTCCTTGGTTCTGGCCACTCAACTATGATCTTGACCTTTTCAGGTTCTGCACGCATCCCGTCAGATGGCACTATAAATCTTAAGAACACAACTTGGCTAGACATGAATGCACATTTCTTAAGATTAGCGTACAACTTTTCCTCCCTAAGGACACTACAGACCTTCTTTAAATGTTTAAGGTGTGATTCCTTAGTGGTACTATAAATAAAAATATCGTCAAAGTACACCATTAGAAATTTTTTCATGAACGGCATGAAAGCTTGTGTCATCACCCGCATGAAAGTACTGGGTGTAGTCAAGCCGAAGGGCATGACCAACCACTCATTTAGCCGATCTTTCGTCTTAAACGCCGTCTTTCACTCGTCTCCTAGGCGTATATAGATTTGGTGATATCCACTCTTGAGGTCTATCTTAAAGAATATAGTGGACCTAGCCATCATGTCAAGTATATCATCATGTCTAGGTATAGGGAACCTATACTTGACAGTAATTTTGTTTATGGCACAGCTGTCCACACACATACGCCATGTGCCGTCTTTCTTTAGCGTCAACAATGCAGGCACGACACACGAGCTCATACTCTCTTGGATGAAACCCTTTTGCAGAAGCTCATCAACTTGCTTCTTCAACTCTGCATGCTCCACAGGGTTCATCCTGTAGTGAGGAAGGTTCGGTAGAGTAGACCCTGGGACATGATCAATGACATGCTGTATGTCCCTCATAGGTGGCAACTCATTCGGTAATTTTTCAGGAAATACATCACTGTATTCCTTCAGGACCAAGGTCACCTCACGGGACAACTCTGATGGAACCTCAGGTGTAATCTCTCTAGCCACAAGGGCATACACCATAGAATCCTCCTTAGCCTCTTTTTCAAACTCTCTTACGCTGATTATACGTAGAGACTTAGGTTTGGATTTCTCCATTTCTCTAGTCTCACTTGCCTTCTCATCCTTCTTCTTCCCTAGTGTATTATCAGGTGGCGTGGGATTAAGTTTGATCTTTTTACCATTATACATAAAAGTACATGCATTCGAACGGCCAAAGATCGTGACATCATTATCGAATAGCCACGGTCTACCTAGGATAACATGTCCCACATCCATACGTAAAACATCACACCACAGAGACTCTTTGTATGACCTAAACTCGATGGGGACTAGACATTGCTGGGTGACAGGTAGGGATGTCTTGTCAACCCAAGAAACTTTATACGGGTCTGGATGCGGTATGGATTTCAGTTTTAAGCGATCTAAGGTGCTAGTGAAAATCACATTCTGACAACTTTCATTGTCCACTATCACCTTACAATTCTTTTCACCACACTTGACAATAGTATAGAAGATAGTGCTTCGACACCAGTTGTAACACCCTAAATTTTTACCAACCTGGGGTTAAACGTCCTTAGGCAATGGGTCAACATATCACCTCAGTAACCTCTCAGAACCCAATTCCAAAGTCAAAGAAATCACTTAGGATTAATTCCTTTAGAAAATAAGCATAAGTTAACTAGTACTACATTAGATTAGCTGTGAAATTGTCCCTGATCGCTTTAAATACGTTCTGCAAGATCCAAAACTTGTAAAACCAATGACGCTATCTTACCCTGAAATCCAAGATCAAACTCTAAACCGGTTTGTTCTCAGGAACCCTTTGAAACCTTGTATTGGATCTAGACCGCACGTCGAAAGTCCGATACCTACAATCTTAGACCGTTATGACCGCTTGGCTGGACTTGACAATCGTTTCGAAAATTAAGCCCAACCTATGTTCTGAGGCTATTTCATTGAGCCTGGAGTGAAGAGAGTGAGAAAGAGTAAACATTTAGAAATTTAATTCAAAATCTGGCACATGTCATTGCGCGTTATTATTAAGCGTTCTGACCATCAGAATTCAGCCAAATTTCACCCTCGGATCAGAAAAAATTTCTCTTTCATGTCATGAGACTTGTAGACTTGATTTAGGTACGATGACCGCTAAACTGAAACTGGACTGCCACGTGCGATCTGGGAACTCTATCGGACTGAAAACTTTATGTGATCAACATCCAGTATACATGAGCTTAAGTCCGACCGCATTCGGCCAGGGGACCTCCCGAAACACTCTTTTGGCTCGGAAAAGTCCCGATTTGGTTATAACTCAAGTATACCTTGTTCCCAAGTCTATGCAGGTTAGGTTTTAGCCTATATAAGGGCTTTAAACCCTCTCATATTTCTCCCATCCGAATTTGCTATAAACCCTAGAAAGTGGTGAGAGAGAAAGAGAGAGATTGTGAGAGAGTTGTGGGAGAGATTTCCTGCCACTTGCACCAGCTATTGCACGTACCGAAGCACCACATTCAAATCACTTTTCCGGTGATTCCAACACACTTCTAGGTAAGAAAACCCTAACCACAAGCTATTTTAGGGATTCCTTTGTTACAAGTAGCGATGTACCTTATGTGTCTTGTGATATAGGTCGCCATGACGCCGTTGACGAAGCGTAGACGTTCTATTCGAATCGATACACGTTTAAGGCAAAAGGTGAGGATTTTGGACGCTTTGATTGACTGATTTCAAAGCTTTCAATGTCATTTAATAGTAGATTATTGAAGAGAATGCCGTTTGACATGTAGAACATGCTGTCCGTTTTCTGTTTCGACTGCGTACGGGAAATATGAGATTTAGGGTATTTTAGGTATTTGTAGGAAATACTGTTTACGTCCATATTTTGCTGAAATGATTGTCATGGCTATTTGTCGTGTTGTGATATTAGGAATGCGTGTATGATCTGTTTGGCAAAGAGATTCGCCCTAATGCCCACTTTGGGTCGACATACGCTATGTAGGCTAAAGAGTGTAGACTAAGTGTTTGTATAAATGTTTGTATTAGTATGTATTGAGTAAATGGTGTTGTGAATTAGTTTTGAAATTGAATTCTCAATTAATAGGCTGATGTATATGATTTCCACCATGTTGGCTATATGAATTGATTTCATTATATATATGGAATGCATGTGTTGGTTGATTTGCTTATGTAGTATGTTATAACATGTGTCAACATGCTTGGATTGCTTATATTTATTTCTGTTACTCACATATGCTTACTGATGTTGATACACAAATGCTTGGGGCTATGACCTAGTCCAGGCAGTCGGTAAGGGATTGAATTCGTGGTTGGCTTTTATGTACCACGAAGGACGCGTTGATAAACGCGAGTCGTGTCTTGGGCAGGCGGCAGTGGTTAGGCCACACGAAGTGTTTTATGCACTTCATGTCGCTCAGCTTGAGATGCGCTCGTACTAGTTGAGCCCGTCAAGTAACCCAATTGGCCATTGTATGTTCACCATGTATGAGTAATAATTGCTTGAACCTAGGGTACTGAACTTACCATTGAAAATCTTGTCAACCATGGTACCTTGATCCATAAAGACTCATGAGCCGGGCATGGTGGTATGGGACACCGTGGTTGAGTTGTCGCCCTACACTGGGTCTACAAACCTCCCCGTAGTGACCAGTGAGCACTATTAACTCGTGAGCCGATTGTGGTGGTATGGGACACTACATTCGAGCTGTCGGCCTACACTGATTGGTGACGAGCCCTTTGCAGTGACCTCGAGCGTATTCTGAGTTTACGGGAGGCGACGACCCTTCCGTAGCGACAAGAGTACATTAGGCCTGTATTGATAAGGTGATGGGGGAGTGGAGAAACGAGTGCGAGCAACAGCCCTGACAGCCCTTGCAGCGACCTACAAATATAACATCGTATGAGATTACTAGGAGTGACGACCCTAGACAGGATCTGTGTTGGGATTGATACAAGGAAGGTACCTTAGTTTCCCAATACTGTTGTATGAATGGACTAATAATAACCCGGTAATCATATCCACATCGCACTGCATGTGCCTGAAAGATGTGGAGCACTGTGGGAAGAAAGCATGCCGCGGGCGTAAGATGATGCCGTATGAGGAAGAATGTCAGTGAGGGCATCCATCATGTCATTTCATGCATGCATTAACAATAGTATCGAGGAATGTTTGATTGTTTGCTTTACTATTATCGCGTGATTGATTTGATAACATGCTAATCTTTGCTCTATGATTCCACTGAGTTGATTACTCACTCCCACGTTACAGGATGGTGTTCCGGACACCCACCAGTCCCTATTTTAGTTTCAGATGATGGCGCTGCTTGTGGAGTGGAGCTGGACTTGTATGATACTGAGGAGGACTTCTCCTCCGTGTTTTGGTCGACGGGATTACAGGGAGGTTGATTAGACGCCATGACACTTGTCTTTCTTTTACACTTTTGGAGCACTCATGCATATTCTTTTTGTTCATTTTTAGAGTATACGTGTATTTTTTTAACCTGGTAACATGTTCACACTCTGGAGGCTTACAATTGATTATATATTTTATGTATTTATCAGTCTTCCACTTGCTAATTTAACTGTCTCTGGAGTATGATATGCTGTTTTGGCTTAGTCTCAATCTTGTTTAATGTCATTCTACAGACAACATGCATTTATCATTATCTATGTTGCATAAGTGACGTTCTGGAACTCGGGAGTTGGGTTTCTACCCGACTCTCGATTTTCGGGATGTTACACCAGTAAGCACTACTTCTAGACTGAACTAGCACACGTCTGACTACTGCAAGCGTTGTTTCTCCATCCACTTCTTCTTCATTAGTAAGTCCTCCTTCAGGATGATACTCTTTAACTTCATAATCACCCTGGTCATCTCCACCCTCGTGGGACTCACCTATAACTAAGGCTCTCCCACGGCTCTTCGCAGGACACTGATTAGACATGTGGCCAAGATTGCCACACTCATAACACCTCACTTGGCTCATGTTACTAGGACCGGCACCAAGAACCCTTTTGCCCTTGTCCTTCCTAGGCCTAGGCAGAATGGTCGCTTGTGCCCTAGGTTGACTACCGATATTAGGTCTAGTTCCCTGGAAACTAGATCTAGCACTGGAGTTTCGGGACTTAAAACGTCAAACGACAGGAGCCTTCAGATATTGCTCTAACTCCTGCACGACTTGATGTGCTTCATCTAAGTCCGTTAAGGGCCGAGTCATAAGCTCGGGCTGAAGATACGCACGAAGGCCCGTCTTGAAACGTGACAGCGTTACTAGAGGGTCTTCTTGGATATCACATCGCATCACATATTCTTCAAATTTAGCGATATAGTCAATGGTAAATATTGACCCTTGGCATAAGGATTACCATTGGTCAAGGAGCTTCTGATGGTATGAGAGAGGAAGGTACTTCTCCTTCAACTTCTCTTTCATCTCATTCCAATGTGTGATAGGGGCCCTACCAACTCTCTCTATCCTACGCTCGGTGTTGGTCCAGAAGAGCTTGGCTTGACCTACAAGCTTCATCTTAGCAAATCACATTTGACAGTTTTTATAAGACCCGTATCTTAATTCATACTATTCCGTCAACTCCCGCGATCCTTCCTGTCAAATTCCGGCAACCTGCGACCGATAATCGATGTTTGCGCACAAACCTAAGCCGTATCCTATAGAATTGAGTTGGCTTAATCCGAGACTTGTATCATTGCAACCGCACCGTCTCTGCTGTTCTAACGCCGTGACTCACGCACCGATCCAATACCCTGGCAGGGAGACGCAGACCCACGTTCGGTTCGAGGAAAAACACCGCGCGTTGTAATTCTCAAGAGAATTTCTACAACATGTCACATCCATCAATCAATCAATCACTCCATCAATCAATCAATCACCACTTGTCAAGTACAAAAGTAACTCATACTTTCTCTCTCCAAAGTCAACTCTTTCTCACCCTCTCTCTTACACCACCTTACATGTCAAGTACCACATCTATCACTCACCTCACCCATCACTCCATCACCCATCCCTCTTTCCTTACAACTTTCTCTCTCTCTCTCTCTCTGATTCTCAACACATTTCCAAACAACATTTCCAAGAGAGAGAGAGAGAGTGGTGCACGTCCAAGCCTCCCATATGAGAGAAGTGTGATTTTGGTGGCCCATTTTCCCTCCCAAATCTCTCATCCTAGCCATCCATTCCTCATCTCCACCATCAAAGAGAAGCTCTAGGAGATAGGCGTTCCAACAGACCGAGAAGATCATTCGGTGGGTGCTTCTATAGGTGTAGATTTCTTGTTTTGACGATGGGCCAAGTGAGGCCTACCGATCAAGGGTATGGATCACACTTGGGACCCTAAATGTGGCCAATGGCCCACTTTGATTTCAAGATCAATCCATGATGGGGCCATTCTCCATGGACCCCATCATGATGTTTAATTCCTTTGCATAAATGGTCATTTAGACCATCCATTTCGATGGAGAAAGGATCTCCAACGTTGATTTTGATCAGTAGGCCCATATGAAATGGGACCCACTTAATGTATGTTGTAGATCATGCAACGGATGGCCCATAGTGTCGGGGTCCCTCCATCACACGCGTGTCCCACTCTATCTCTCTCTCCCTCTCTTTTCATTTATTTATTTATTTATTTTATTATTTTTTATTTTTTTTTGTGGAATGATATGGCCATGTGGCCCACTTGGAATGGACCCCACCATGAAGCATGTTTTGGACTCAAGTCATTTGTAGGTGGGGCCCATTTTATGAGTGTGATACCCACACTAATCACCATTTGGTGGCCCACCTAAACAGGGCCCACCTTGTGAGTGTGATACCCACACTAATCACCATTTGGTGGCCCACCTAAACAGGGCCCACCTTGTGAGTGTGCTAGGCCCACACCGTCCAGGGTCCAGGGACGCTGGACGTGATTGGAAAACACAAATATTAGCTTGGTTCCAAGTTAATGGGGGTGGCCCACTTGTATAGGCCTCACCTTGATGCATGTTTTAAATCCAAGCCGTCCATTCCATTCCTTAGATCATTTTAGGCGATGAGCCGAAAAATTAAGCTGATCCGAATTTCTGATGGGCCATAGCATTGCAAATAGTATTTTCTACCGTTGAAATTTACCATGATATTTTTATACGCTGAAAACACATCGGATATTAGACTCGTTTGGACGGTCTTGAGCCATAAAGTGCAATGGACGGGCTGGATTCAGCTGACGTGGGCCCCACGTATGAAAAACCCCAGGATTTCAGTTTTTTTTTTCAAAAAAATAAAATAAACATATAACAATTGTTGCTGCTATTGTCAGAAGCACAACAGTGCCTGCGTGCTGGCGTGAACGGGCAGGGACCCACGGGTCCCAGCTGTGGCCCCACCATGATGTATATTGTGTATCCACACCGTCCATATTGAAGGCCCTTAGGGCAGCATCCGTAGCTTAGGTGGCCCACATCATAGAAAACAATGGTGATTGTATGGCTGCCATTGAAGCCCATTTCGAGTTCAAAGAAGTTTTGGATCATTTTGACATTTGTTTTTAACCTTCACCCAGGTCTACGTGACCTTATCAACGGTTTGGATGGCAGGCAAACCTGATGGTGGGCCACATACGTGGAACCCACCATTGATGTATGTGTTTTACCACATCGTCCACGGCCGTGGACGGTGGACTCCCACCATGATATATGTGTTTTACTCTCACCGTCTAGCGAACGGTGGAGCCCACAATGATGTACGTGTTTCATCCACCGTCCACGTAGGTACGGTGGGACCCACCTCTGATGCATGTATTGCATATCCACACCGTCCGTCCATTTTGTCAGATCATGGGGACCACAGTGATGTATTTATTCTATAGCCTTTCCATCCATCTGTCCAGGGTAGGTAGGGCACACCTTGATATTTATGTTTTATCTATACCGTCCTCCAGCTGGTGGGCCATGCACATGGATCCACCTACATGTATGTGATGGACGGTGGAAAGCCACCTGGCATGCACTGTCCGCACGTGGACAGTGGGACCCACATGAGACTGGTGTTGTATTCATACTGTCCATCTAAGGTGGGACACCATATGATGTATGTATATCCACGCTGTGCTGGATGGTGGAGTCCACTGATGTATGTCCTGTCCATGCTGACTACACGTGGACAGTGTGGCCCTCATGATGCATGTGTTTTATCCATACCGTCCAACCATTATAGGGATGGTGCGTCCCACGCAGTTATCAACTGTAGGTCGACGTCAGCAAGCTCCGTGGACCCATGATGTATATGTTCTTATAGCCATCCATCCCTGGATTTGGGTCCACCTTGATGACACGTTTATCCCATGCCCACCGCGTGTGGACCCATCTCATGCATGTGAAATATCTGCACTGTCCAATTCATTGGACAATGGAAACCCAACTGTGATATAATTATTATATTCTCACCATCCATCTAGTCGTGAAGCTGGTTCGAACCCTTGGTGGGTCACGTGTGTAGGGCCCATCATGATTTACATGTATTGTATCCACACCGTTCAGCAAGAGACGGTGGAATCCACCATTATGTATTTGTTTTGTACACGCTGTCCAATTGGGACGGTACTAACCCACCTGATGTGTATTGGGCACATCCATGAGGCCCATCATGATGTATGTTTTAGGCCCATATGATAGGGCCCACCTGCTTGTATTCGAGGCCCGTGTGATAGGGCCCACCTGCCCTATATTTTGAGGCCCATGTGCAGGGCCCACCTGTTGAGTGTTAGGCCCATGTGAGCAGCCCATTTGAATTGTACATGTGACCTATGAGCAAGGCCCATTGTGATGTATTTAAGGCCTATGGAAAATACCCATTGTGATATTCGTGGCCTATGGGCAAGGCCCATTGTGATATGTATTAGGCCCATGACACGTAGCCCATTTGATGCATATGAGACCCATGTGTAGGGCTCACATTTTTGTACTGAGGCCCACGGGTCATGACCCATTGAGATGTATTTTCAGCCCATTTAACATGGCCCTTTGTGATGTATTAAGGCCCATGAGTTAAGGTCCATTGTGATGTGTTATGACCTATGGGTTAAGGCCCATTGGTGCGGCCCATTGATGTGGCTCACCTTGGTATATGTATGAGACCCATCTTGATGCATTTGTGGCCCGTTGTTAAGGCCCACCTTGATATATACATAAGGCTCATGCTGTGAGGCCCATTTGATGTATTGGAGGCCCATGGGTCAAAGCCGAATGGGATGTACCTAAGGCCCATTGAATGTGATTCCATTGTGGTGTATGTGTTGACATTTATGGCAAGTCATACCTTGAGAGCAATGATTGGTTTGACGTCTACATTGTAAGAATAATGTTGGTTAAATGTCCGCATTATGACTCTCCCTAGGGCCCACTGATAGGCCCATACTTATTGTGTAGGCCGTCTAGGCCCATCTTCGTTGTGAGAGTAGTTCATCACTTTATAACATGCCTAGTATAACTCCATAATTCATGACCATACGCATCATATGTATGCTTGATATGAGCAGTGACTGATCATAGCATATGTCATTGGGCAGACCATTTGCGAGACTCGTTATGAGCCGGAGTACCCCACATCATCGCGTTGTATGCGCTAGATTGCTGCATGATTTGACGGTGTGATTCATGCATTTCGTATTTGTGTATCATGATCACTGCACGCTCTAGCGACATCAGGGCTATGATCTCCACAGGCACATCTTGGATGGCTAGATGGGACACTGGAAGTATTTGGTTCTAGCATTATGGGGCACGTAGGATGTCCTTGGGTGAAAATCTCAGAACTTCCGAGGCCAGGAATAGCCCCAACGTCTAGACCGAGTGGAACATGAGCGCCCAAGTGCTGAATACCAGTAGGCTGCGTCTCCCACTGTGTCATGGTCGGTTGAGAGGGGGTGTGGCCTTACCCGTCCGAGGGAGGAGGCTATAAGCTAGGCTGAGTATGAGCAGCTCGTAAATGGGTCCGCTATCGATGTGCCGGATAGGTATTGGCAGACTATTGGCCAGGCGGATAGTGAGGTCTCTTACACTCACTGGGCTGTGCAGCTAGGGAGGAGGCAATCAGAGTGGAGTGTAATAGACCCCGGTGATGATCCCAACGAGTAACCGTATTGATACATGGACCTAATATGAGGACTGACATGATATTATGACACTCCGTCATTGTTGTACATGTGGGCGGGCGCACGTGGGCGGAGCTGATGTGGGCAGGGCTGAGGCCTGGGCAAGCTACCATACTGGGCGAGCTACCAACGGCTGACAGGCTACTGTGCTGACAGGATACTGAGTAGAAGTTGCACATTCATTCATCCATCCATTCACTATCCACTCGGGCTGGCGGTGCGCAACTATTTGTTACGTGTACCTTCGTAAGGCCAGGATTTCGGTTAGGGCGCTCGACTAACCTGAGATCAGGAGTTTACCATATTATGTTTGACTATCCAAATTTAGGTATGGGACTGGTTTGGATAGAATTTCCTTGTGATGGACCCTGTAGCCTGCGATACTACGTACTATCATCCCGACTTCACTCCAGCTTGGTCATTTCATTCGCATCGCATATTGCATTTCATCCACGGCATATGACATTTTGGATTACTACGTTCCTGCACTTATATGGCTTAGAAGGACTTGACAGGATCTGCATATTACATCGCGTCTGCAGTATATAATATTTGACTCATTATTATCTGCATTGCATACTCTGATATTATGTGACTCATGGACTTACCAGCATATTTATGCTTACTCTGATATCGTATGCTTCATGACCTTTTCATTTTTCCTACTTATCTCGATGATGTATGATTTATGGACTCTATTGTATAATCGGCACTTACCTTACACACACTTACACCACCCTCTAAGCTTTTGTAAGCTTATGCACGATAGATGCGTGTAGGTGGCGTTAGGTTGCAGCAGCGCTGAGCTTGGAGCGTGCAGCGGTTTTCAGGAGCTCTGATTTTGATATATGTATTTTTCATTCAGCATTGTATTCAAGTGATTATATTAGTGGATATGTGATGATGATGTTGCCTTTATGATTTGGGTAAACTTTTGTTTATGCTTATTACAAGACAAACGTACGTTGGAAAATCCCCCTTGTAGGATCCTAGGATTGAATTCTGGCATATGCTGCGATGGGAGCCGAGAATGGGGTACTACGGAGGCTGTCGGCACCGGATTCGGCCATCGGGATTCCTGAGAATCTGATTTTCAGGTTTGGGGTGTGACAGTTTTACAACATGTCATACCACTCAAAGTAGTGGTCCATGTCAGCAACCCAGTCAAGAAATTCCTTGGGATCCAAGCGCCCATCAAAACTCGGGGCCTTAACTCTCACACTCTTCATCCCACGCTCATCTGGATCATAGCTGTCTTGATGATCACATGTGGCTCGTGCCTCTCACACCACACCACGACCGTTACCATGATCTCTATCCTCACTACCACCACGTGTGGCAGTGCGTTCTTTAATGATTCCTCCCAATTGGGAGTACGCATCATCTCCTACAGTGGAGTTTTCTTTTTGGGACGCCTCTAGTTGCTCGACCTTAGTCATGGTAGTGGTAATTTGGTTCTCAAGGCGGGCAAATTCACGCTTTTGACCTGCTTCTAGGGCGGTTATCTTTTGTATCAATTAAGCAAGTTGCTCAGATAATTGCTCGTTATTCATGGTAGGTTGAAGTCCGAAATCTCTACCTCTTCTCGTGGGCATACAATGAAGACTTGAACCAAACTTTACCCAACTAGACTACTAGGTGTTATGACTTTCAAGATGAATGCGATGAATGCAAAACTACTATGAACTGTCACAATTAAGTTGAAACAGGAAACAACTCAAATCTGAAAATTTTTCAGATTAGGAACTTTCTAAAATTGAAAACTTTCTAAATTTGAAACTTTCCTAAATTAAACCTAAAAATCAAAACCCTAATTTGATAACTCGATCTAGACAAAAAAACCATGCAATCCTAAGCTCTGATACCAAATTTGACGCAGGACAGCCCTAATTATGATGCATGCTCATGAACACAATTAAACAGCGGAAATAAAATGAATAAATGATCTAAAATTCTAGCAGTAATCATCATAACTGAGAAAATCATAAAGGAAACATGCAATGGAGTGGGCCATCATCACAACTATGGAATGTGGAATTCAATTATTACTTAGGTTGGATCCGGCGAGGGATGAGACCTCCCGATCTTGCATGGTCACACTAATTGATCAATGAAGATCACTAGTCCGAAGAACCAGAAAGTTTCTCGGATTACGGATTTGAGAATTTGGGGGTTTAGGGTTTAGATCGGTTCTCAAGATTTTGATCGAAGAAGGATTAGCCAAAACTGAAAAATAGAAAGAAGAAAATAATTACCTTGAAGAAGTTGGAGGGACATAAGAAGAAATTAAAAGAAGAAAATCAAGGAAAAAGAAGAAGCACCGTTAGAGAGAAGAGAGGAATGAGGCAACCAAAGAGTTTTCTTTTCATTAATCAATAGTTAAAATTCGAGTTTAGTGCTTTAGCCCACTTAAATAAGCAAATAAAGACATAAAATTATTAAAATACTCATAGAATAAGCAAATAAAGCCATAAAATTACTAAAATACCCTAAACTAAGCAAAAACGTGCTAATAACATAAGTACGAAAAAGTTCGGGCGCTCGGTCTTCGCTTGGTCTTCTTTCTCCAATCTTCCTTCACATGTGTCTTTCCTGAGTGGGGTTTTCTATATATCCAATCACATATGATAGGTCTTCAGCTTCTCAATAATCGCTTATCCATAAGACAACACTTGTGGTTGACGCTTTCTTCGTTGGTACACCTTGAATGCGCTTATGTCCGCATCAGAAATTGGTCAAAATTTTCAATGAAACTTTAAAGATAAATAAGGATAATTGTAAAAGACATTAATACACGCTTACAAATCAAAACATTACAAAAAAAAAAAAAAATTGCACATAATAGGAGTTTCCTTTATATGAGGTCTTAATATATGCACTTTCTAATTGAACTTATGCAAGTATTCAAAGTCTATTCATATAATTTATAAGTGTAAGAAGCCATATATGGAAACCCAAGCAGTACATTTAAAAGAAAAAGAAGAATTACTAGATGAGGTTATAATATGTTTAATTTTGTGTTTGGATACAAAGACCGCAACTGATTTGCGAGAAATTGAGAAATTTAGATTTTTCTCAATTTTCCACAACTTAACCAATCTCCCCCAAATATCAAAATTGAAGTTCCAATTATTTTTCATGTTTGTAACCATTTGACACTGGTTTAACGTGATTTATAGTAAAAACCTGGATAAAAAATTGAAAATGCTCACTAGATCGAATAGGTGGGATATATCGACACTACCTGTGCGTTTTGTATCGCACAGGTAGGATACAAGATATATCGTGGGATATATCAGTTGATATTGTCGATATTTAAAACACTGCTTGTTTGTAGCTGGCCATTGAGATTAGGTACATTGCTTGCATAGATACATTGGCAAATTGCCTCGATATCAAGCCACCTAATCCCCTAAAATATGTTTAATCTGATAAAGTAAAGACCACACTCAAGTGTGGGTGGAGAAGTTGCCTAACACCTTTCTCCATCATTGTAGTCAATCAACTCAGTAGTTGGGATCACAAATCAAAAGTCATTATAAAGCATTTATAGTGAATCTTCATATTCTCTTATTATAAAGTATTCTATAAAGTTTAGCCAACTAGGAAAATTTGAATTAACTGGGTAGCAGCATTCACAGGAAAAGGCCGATTTGGAAAGGGATCCCATGGGAATAGTCCTAGCAGTGAAACTTCATTTTCTCTGTTTCTTGTATTTACTTTGGCTACAGCCTAATAAAATTTTGTGTAGGAGAGAAAATTATGTAGGCTACTCTCACATGAAGATGACAGGGGGGGGGGGGGGGAACTTTTGCAGATTGCATCTTGCCTTGAAGCAGTTCAAGCAAGGGCTCTACAAGGCCCACTATATGGGTTTTATCTATGCCATTCATCCATTTTTCAAATTATTTTAGAGTATGAACCCAAAAATGAGGAAGATCTAAGGCTCAAGTAGACTACACAATGGGGATTGAACATCCACCGTTAATGTTGGACGTAGATCAGTGGGGCCCACTGGTGAGCAATCACTAGTGGGTGTGTCCCATGTATTTAGGCCTCTTCCGGCCTCCTCTCTTTTTAGTTGGTTTTTCAAATTCAATTTTGAATTTGATTTTGGATGGGGAGATATGGAGAAGACTAGATAATCTGGTCTCATCCATATTTTATCTTTTCCTATAAAAAGAGATAAGGCTCTCTCGTTCAATGCATTAAGAGAAATACCGTGAGTAAAATAGAGAGGAATAGTGTGCACAATAGTTTGTTCATTTAACTTGTCCTTGGGACGATCTAAACCATATATCGTGATCCGGGGCCATCTATATTATTGAATCAGAGGGGTGAATAGACTCATTTGCTGTAGTAGTAAATAGGCGGGCCATAGGATCTGGAGCATTAATCTTCGGTTCGTGAAGGTTTCATATCGTGTAAGCCGTTAGATCTTGAGAGCTCACACTTCCGCACTTCCCAATAGTGGTATTAAAGCATTCAATGGCGGATCTTCGATTATTTTCATTTAAAAAATTAAGTGCCCCCTGCCCACCCCCCCTCTTTTATAGATCAAGAGTTCCCATCCAAACTGTTCATAATATTATTCCCACTGTGATGAACTGGAAACAAAAATATTAGGCAGATCTAAATCGTCTGTCACCCCCATGAAGTTTTTAATGGTGCAGGATCAATCCCTATTTTTTCCTATGGCGTGCACCACTTGATCTTGGGATCTACTTATTTTAAGTTCATATCCTAACATGGGAAAGTGATGGATGGTCTGGATGTCAAATTAACATCACAATGGGCCCCACTATCATGATTTGGTATACAGATGAACAGCATGGATGAAAATCACATGCATCACATTCGGCCTACATTCAAGACCATGAGGGGGAATGCCGACCGTAGTTAAAGCCGGTGGCTATGCATGTGCATTTCCACCTGGTTAAGACTCAGAGAATGGAAACGGTATTAGAGTTTCACATTGAAGGCAGATTTTGGCAATACCTACTGATTTCGTCAGTTTTTAGGAGTGATTATGGCAATACCAAAATCAGGGAGTGAATTTTTGGCAGTACCAACTGATGTATGTCCCAATGACCCAATGGAACTAGAAGCATTATAATATTAAGTCTTATGAGAGCATTGGAGTATTTTCCATCCATGCAACCTCTATCTTATCTTTGGGGAAATTGGATGGTTATGAGGGTATAATGCCAAGTTTGGATGGATAGGATCATTGGATCAGTGTACTTTTTTCATGAAATTCATTGATTGTGAAATAGACCTAATGATTGGTCCAGATCTATTCCCAATGGTCTGGATTACTGAACGGTGGGACCCACTTGTCAAAATCCTCTATGTGATAGACATCACATCAGCAATATAGCCGCTGTGAACGTGAGAAGCGGATCGGCTGAGGTACATCACACCAGCTATATAGCTGCTGTATTGGCATTAACAAGTCTTGTGGGTCTGATCACGAGGTATGTGTAATATCCAAACCGTCCATCCATATGGTGAGCTTGGATTTAGGCTTGAGAAGATAAATAAGACATATAATTACTAAGTGGACCACACTGTAATATGTAGTGGTGATTGAACGTCTATCATGAAAATCTCTATAATGAGGATCACTTTGAAATCTGTGTTCTAAATCCGAGGTGTCCATCCATTTTTTTCTGGATTTTTAAGTGGCTTCCAGAAGTCAGAGAGAGGGAATGGCTTCATGGGTTGTGCCACTTCTCTCTCTAATCTCAGCCATTGATACTTTCTCTCTCCAATCTTAGCCACTGATACTTCCAGAGATAAGAGAGAGGGAATGACTTTATGGCTTCTCATGAGATAGATCCAGACCATCTATCAAGATGCGAACAAATCAGGATAATCACCTCATAAGGTGGACTATGCATACCCAATAGATCTCTGATATAATGGTTAAGATCCCGTGAAACAAGTATGCTACATTGTAGGCTATAACACATCTATGAAATGAACCATTGCTTTTTGGATCTAACTCTTTTAGCTCTTTCCTTTCCGTCAACTCGAGAAACTGAGTTGATTTCTCACGTGTATATCACGTGGGCTCATATAACTTAGCCAAGTACACACAAGTGAAGTCCCGTGTGAGTGGATGCATGTATGCTTGTGTTATATATGGCCCTTGGGATTAGCATACTGCTTAGGTTTTTAGTTTTGAACAGCTAAACCTATCTTTCATTGATCTAAACCATTGAGATTGTTAGTCTCATTATAAATCGCCTTGAAATAAATATTTCATAGATTGAATAATCTTATCATCTAATAAAATGAAGGGATTAAATTCTTACATCAATTGAATTTTTGCCATATGGGATATACAAAATGGGGCCCCTAATATCAACAGTTGGATCACTGAACTATGGTCCAATTGCTCACTTGTAGAAACCCAAAGGCCTCTATACTGTTGAATAAAAGGGTGAATAGACTTATCTACTCTACTAGTAAATAAGCAGGCCGTTGGATCTGGAGTGTTAATCTTGGGCTTTATGAAGGTTTCATATCGTATAGACCATTAAATCTTGAGGGTTTACACTTTTGCACTTCCCAACAGTTTAAAACTCCCTGAGACCACCAAAGTTTTGGATCAAGGTGACATTTGTGTTTTACTTCATTTACATCTAAGCGGCCTTATAAACAGTTAGGATAGCAAATAAATATCACCGTGGGCCCTATGAATGTTTAAATGGTGAATGCCATTATCTAAGCTGCTTCCTGTGGTGTGGTCCACTTGGAACTTGAATCTTCTCAATTTTAGGCTAATAACCTAAAATGATATGGAAAAATGGATAACGGCCTGAATAAAACCCAGACATCAGTGTGGGCCCCACATAGCCCCAGACTGGGGTCTGGACGCAATCTGCTTCCTGTTGAAAGGCCTGACACATTAAATACTCTTCTTCTTCTTCTTCTTTTATTTTTATGTTTCGGTTTTTTAATAAGCTCGACGACAGTTATCGCAAGCATAAAATGTCCACCGACGGCCGCTGGTGTCAGGAAATTGCGATTTATGTGAAAAGACGTAAATACCCTTGAAAGATGGATTTGTATGCGGTTTAGCTAGTGGGTCGGTGCTTTGTGGGCCCACAATGCATGTGCTTCCACACATTTTTCCAGATCATTCCATGTCTTTTTATCAAAATTGAGGCAGATCTAAATCTAAGGTGGCCAACACCATGGGAAATAATTAGTGATTGAATGTCCACCATTAAAATCCTCCTAGAGCCGCTGTAATATTTATTTGACATCCAAACTATTAATTAAGTAATACAGACCTAGATGAGAGGGAAAAAAATATCACCTTGATCCAAAACTTCTGTAGCCCGGGAAGTTTCTAATGGTAAGGGTTCAATCAACACTGTTTCCTGTGATGTGGTCCATTTGATATTTGGATATACATCGTTTTTTGGCTCATTTCATAAAATGAACAGCATGGATGAAAAACATACATCATGGTGGTGGGACCCACAAAACACTGGACCAATCTGCCCCCGATTTTCCTGTGTTACCTAGACCAACTTTCTATCAGTTATCTAGTGTGTCCTATTGATGGATGGCCCACTGTTGAGAAAGAAGCCGATAGGATGATCTTGGGCCACCTCTCAAAAGAAAACCAAAGGATAATCTTAGACATTCCTTACTGAATTTTAAAGGCTATCAATTTTCATATTACACTGTTTTGGAAGCCTGCCAACCGGTTGGTTAGGATCATTCGGTTGCGTATCCTTCATCTATGGGCCATCTACAGATTGGATGGATAATCTGGATCCACTGCAGACTTGAAATGAATCGATTTTCTAAATTACAACTCGCGACCAGCATTTCGATTACCAAGCATAAAAACATCTAAATTCTCATCTGGGTAAGAGTTTATAATCTTCATCTGCATTTGTTGGAGAAGGACAGAGAACTTGAGTGCTTCATTCATGGCCACTCGAGCATTCTCCAATGCCTCTTCCAGTTCTGGATGGTGGAGGTAGTAAGAAGTCATCTGCTCAAGGATCTTGTCATGCCTTTCTTGGAATTTAAGCAGTCGTTCTTCTGCCTGTTCGAGAGCCTCAGTTATCAGTCTCAGCTGCTCCTTGACGATTTGCTGATGTTGCCATTTTTTCAAGTTTGGCAAAAGGAAAAAGAAAGATGAGTAGAAGCCCAACAGAAAGAAGGTAATTCGTTTGAAATCCATGGAATACAATGAGAAGAGAGTGGAGAAGATGATATAAGAAAGGGGAAGGATGGGAGGATTCCTTGCTTTGATTGAAAGAAATGCTTTGGTTTGTTTCCAATGCCAACCCAAATGCTATTGTTTGATTCTGAAGATAATGAAAAGGTGAGTAGAATAATTACACTTTAATTGTATTTAACCAGCAAACGATCACAGTGCCGGAGTGGGCCATGCATGAATCACGAGTCATGACTCACACCGGCGTGTCAATGGGTGGGGTCCACAGTATTGTTCCCCTGCCCCCTGCCACCAGCACGGTGGCTGGTGGTCGGTTCTGTGTGGGCCCTACCATGATGTATGTGTTTCATCTATTTTACATATCATTTTAAGTCTTGATCCCAAAAATTAGAGTGATATAAATCTCAGGTGGACCACACCACAGGAAAACAATAGTGATTGGATATCCACCATTAAAATCCTCCCAAGGCCCACTGTACTGTTTATTTGACATCCAATCTGTTGATTAGGTCATACAGACCCAGATGAAGGGAAAAAACAAAGATCAGCTTGATTTAAAACTTTTTTGGCCTCCAAAAAGTTTTTAATGATTGACTATCATTCAACACTGTTCCCTGTAATGTGGTCCACTTGAGATTGGGATATACCTCATTTTTGGCCTCATATCACAAGATGATCTATAAAAATATATGGACGGCATGGATGAAACACATACATCATGGTGGAGTCCACAGAGCACCGACCATCATCCATTGGCTGATGGCAAGGGGAGTAGCCAATCCGTTTCCGTGTGAGGCATCCAACTGAGTTTTTAACTGGCCTGATTTGTGGGCCCCAGTCCAACCGCAGGTTGGCACCTAATGGATGCGTGGATCTCAAGGACTCTGGAAGGTTTCAATGGTGAACCCCAGGAAGGTTTTAATGATCTACGTCCTTATCCCCACCGTTCCCTATGGTATGGCCCACTTGAGTTTTGGATCAACCTGTTTTTTTTTTTTTTTGGATCACATAAAAAAAATGAGCCAGTACACAGGAGTCCTCCAACCAACGGATCAGAGCCAGGGCACGAACCCACTGTTTCCTGTGGTGTGGTCCAGTTGAGCTTTGGATCTAACTCATTTTTGGATTTATGCCCTGAAGTGAGATGGCAAAATGGATGGATGGTGTGGATAAGACACGTATATCACAGTAGGTCTCACAAAGCTTGGTCTCCAAGCCATGCACGCCTAGATTGGAGAGGCCAACATGTTAGTATGTCGGTGGTGTGCGATGTACAGTACATTCACGAAGTGCGTCCCACTGTAAAACATGCCAAATTGCCAATCCAATAATCTGCTGGGACACAAACGGATGAGGAAATGGATGTCAGAAGAAAGCTGACTGGAGATCTATATTGGACGTACGTTTATGGCCGATATGATCATCAGACCAGTGCAAATCACATCGTGGCCCACCTGATGAGTGATGCAGATGTTGCACACGTATGCCTCGCCGGCGTATGTGCAGAAAATTGCCTCTTGTCCACTCTCAGCCCACCAAGTGAAGGATTGGCAATGGATCTTGGTACATTCACAGTGGTATCCCTCAGGTTAACGGTCCAGATCATCGAAGCATGGGCCTCAATTTAACAAATCAGAACCATGGTCTGGATTGCCTTACAACCGTGCCATGTGTACGGTGGAAGAGTTACCAGCATTTTAAATGGTGATCAACTATCATAAGAGCCTACGGCCCTACACCTTAAAATATCCGATTTTATTTAAAAATTAACGGTCGTGGGACCAGTTCTGGACTATTTTTAACCGTCCAGTTCCAATCCTAACATGTCTTCCGATCAGTTGGTTAGGACTTACGATCATCCTGCCAATGTGATCTTAACCTTACAACCTATCCACACTAGTGCCCTTTAGATGAATGGTCTGGATCGTACATGCACGCCATGTTTGCAGCCCGAGAAAAATACCATGACCATTACGTGATTGACTACGGCCGTCCTTTTCTCCATGTGTTTATCTGATAACGGGCCTTATTAACGTCAGACCAAGCCCAACCCATATAATACATGGCCCAACTCCAATCCCAGCCAGAAGTGGGCCATGGTGTTTAGGCCCAGGCGTACTCGATTAGCAGTTTTTGACGCCCAGAGCCTGCCTGTGACAGTGCGCACGATAACTATCATACATTGCAGATATGTGGGACCGGAAGTGATGTTGGAGTGCCATCCAAACCGTCCATTAGATGAGCCACCTCACTGTCAGGCCTATATCGCAAAATCCAGCCTGATATAAAACCTGTGTGGGGCTGGGCATACCAAAGGGAACAATGGAGGACTGGGAGTGGATTCCCGCCATAGAAACTTCCAGATAGAATGTGGGGTCACCGTGTTGTGTATATGTCATTCAATTCAGTCATTAGGTGGGCCCCACCAGGATTAAGGGGCCCACAACAAGCGATCGTTCCCCCAGTAACAGGTACATCTATGGTTAACGTACATTACTAGTATCATGCCCGGGCTCTATCCGACCCGAGAAACTAACCGGACCGATCAAACTCTGTGGCATGCATGGCCGTCGGACGCGAATTAGGCGTGTTGCCAACACCACCCCTGCCATAGTCTTATGATGTATTAGGAGCTGTGGGACCCACCTTGATATCAGCATATGTTCTATATCCACGCCGTCCATCTGTTTTTCTAGGTTATTGTTGTGCATGATCCGAAAACCGAAGAATATTAGAGGCTCAAGTGGACCACACCACATGAGAAAATGGAGATAAACACCGTTGAAACCTTTCTAGGGCCCACTGTAATGTTTATTTGCCTTCCAACCTGTTGATGAGGTCACACAGTCCTGGATGAAGGCAAAATGCACATATCAGCTTGATCCAAAACTTGTAGCCCCCAAGAAGTTTTTAACGGTAGGCGTTCAATCATCAATGTTTCCTGTGATGTGATCCACTTAAGATTCGGATCTAATGTATTTTTTGTTTTATTCCCTAAAATGACTTTTCAAAACGGATAGATCGCGTGGGTATAGAACACATACATCAAGGTGGCCCCCACAGCGCCCAATACATCGCGACGCTACCATTGGCTGTCAATCTAGACAATCCAGATAGTGCTGTGGTGAATGGAACGCAGTCCAAAGATCTCATTTATTGCATAATCTTAGCCATATAATTGCTGCCCAGAAAATGGACGGTCCAAAAGAAAGTCCTTTTGGTGTGATTTTTTGGCTAGGCAGTAACCAAACGGTCGTCCCATGACGTGGACGTCTTTCTGTAAATGAATGCCAGTGTATGGTTTGGTTTGCTCAATAAATGGAAGAAGAACGATTTCCATTTAAGATGTGCGACAGTCCGCAACTATTCGTTGGGGGGAAGCGGATTGGTTGGTGTACCACACACCAGCTATATAGCTGCTGTAGTTGCGTGTCGTGCGAGGACGAGCACCGACGCTCCTCCACCTCCGAGTTGTACAAACGGTTCAAAGGAGATCAAAGTTACGTGCCCCACAGTGATGTATTTATTATATTTACACCGTTCATCTATATTTAGAGATCATTTTGGAGTATTACGTAAAAAAATGAATCATATCCAAAGATTATATGGACAGCACCACAAATAGCAGTGGAGATAATGATTTTCACCGTTAAACAATTCGTAGGGCCCACCAAAACGTTTATTTTCCATCAAATCTGTCCATGAGGTCACAAAGACTAAATGAAGAGGAAAAACAAATTTCATATTGATCCAAAACTTCTATGACCCAGAAAAGGGTTTCAATGGGCCACTACCTTTTTTTGTGTGGTTCACTTGATAGTTATATCTGTCTTATTTTTAGTCTCAACCCTTAAGACGAGCTCGCCAAATGGATAGACGGTTTGGATATAACACATACCTCATGATAAGATCCACAGAACTTGCTGACGTTCAGATGTGGCCGTTAGGTACAAATGGGCCCAATTGTCACACCTGACCCTGTGAAGGTGTTAGATATCCATGGGCCCAATTTGAGATTTCAAGTAAGGGACTTCGGTTACAAAGAGAGAAAGTGTTAGGCACCCTCTCTGCCCATAGAAATGTACGGTCTCTACTTGGTGTGGTAAGGAAATCTCAAGGTATAAATGATGTAGTCGAAGTAGGATTAGGCGTACGTGGATTTCTGATGCGGCAAGATCCAAGATTTTGGCAAGCCATAGAGCATACGTTCGAAAATGTGTCTAGAAGGCAAATGTGATGATGCTTATGCAAAAGTGAAGAAAACTGGACTAGATCATTAGGAATTTCTGATTTGACAGGATCCAATATATGGCAAGTCATAGAGTATACGTTTACTAGAGATCTAGAGAAGCAGGGGGTTGAGAAGGGAGATGATGTTATGATAAATGCTTGTATGTAAGATGAAAAAATCTTTCACTTGATCTTAGATGGGCTAAAACATGGGGTTGCACCATGATCAATCCAATCTAGACTAAAGGGTTGATATGATTGGGATGAGGCTAAGAGGGAACTGAAAAATCTGATATTTAAGGCTTGGGAGTTCCTTCTCACCCTCACTCTCTTTTTCTCTCACACTCTCTCTCACTTGGATTTTAGAAATGAGAAGTTGTTGCGTAAAATGTGAAGAGGAGAGGGCTATTTATAGCATTCTCCAATGACATTACTGTAATTTTTAAATTTGAGAGGGGTAAAAGTTGACATAACAGCTTAGGATTAGTTGAGCAAAGATGAATGTCATGTGACATGCTATCATTGACTCTTGGGGGTTGGTAAAATGGTAAATAAGGTAAGATGAGGAGGGGGGTAAAATCCATATGAAAGTTGACTTTGAGACGAGAGACAGTTGTTGCCTAGAGAGGACAACTGTCTGTTTCTGAAGCGGCAGTTGGATTACTGCCCGCAGTAATTCGACTACCCCTAGGCCGGGTTCGAGTTGGGCTTTGGTCGGTGGGCTTTGTTTGATGCTCTACTTCGTCCGGTAATCTCCTTTCAGGCTTTTCGGCTCGAATGGGTATATTTTTGTACTAATTTATATGTATGCTTTGACTTTGACGATGGTTTGGGATTCGGATTGGGGCTTAAGCTAGGGTTAGGCTGGGCTTAGGGTTTAGGCCGAGGTTTAGGTAGGGTTAGGTTGGGATTGGGATTTAGTTCGGATTAGGGTTTGGTTTGAATCAAGGTTTGGTTCGGATCAAGGTTTGGTTCGGATTAGGATATAATCATGGTTCTTAGATTGTCTTAGCTTTCTCAAGATATTACCTGGGTGGGGTTCTACATAGATATTAACATTTATCATGCCATTCATATTTTGTCATCGTAGGTTATTGATAATAAGATTAGCATTGTTAGTATTAATAGGTAATTATTATTTATTTTTACTTCATTCTAGTATTATTATAAATTAATTATATAAGTTAAATTTTAAACTCTAAATCAAAGTCTAAGATTAGATTAATGGATAAAATCCTAAATCTAAGTTATCCAAACCATAGGTCATGATCCTAACCATAGATAATATATGAAACTTGGATTTAACCATACAAAATTTTACAATTCATGGTAGGATTCAAATCTAAAGGCACACGCATTTCCTAGCTACAATGTAAGCGAAACTCTTAAGGTAATGATTTCTTCCTCTTAAGCTTTCCATTTCCAAATTAGTTTAAGTAATAGTTTTTATTATAATCACAAATGTTAGCTTATAGCATGCGATCTTTTATAAATTCTTAAGGCATGGCTTACACTTAGATTTTAGTTCACAGTCGTGAACCATGATTTCATACAATTACTGCTTACACGATAGTTTTCATTTGAATTTAAATTGATAATTCTTATCATAACTTATTGTGATTGTTATGAATCAACTTATGTCTAGCATGCCATATCTACATGCTTTCACATGAATTGTTGCAAATTGCTTATGAATCTCTATTCACTATACTTACTATTAGGTAATTCTCTCTTGTGTATGTGAACCCATACTTAGGATGTAACAAGATGGGTCGTAGTAGGAAGTGGGCCCTCAACTTAGAGGATATATGGGATATGGAATATTAATGTGGGATTTACCATCCATAGGGCATACGGCTTGAGTGGCTTAGAAATGATCTCTTTTAACTACTCTGATTGCTTAATCCTTTTTGCCGATTAATTTGGTGTTCCGTGTACCATTTTTGCCGCTGCAATTTGACATCTGTCCCATGTTTTAAGGTTTGCCCGATATGGCTTCGATGACCTATACCATGCGATGGTAATCCCTACTTATTGAATTTAATTGGCCACTGGTTGACGGGCATCCATTAAGTATCCTAAGATGGGGGAATCTCATGAGCCGGAGATGGTTGTTATAGGATACTATGCCCGAACTGTCAGCCTACACTGGGTGACGAGCCCCCTGTAGTGACCATTGAGTTACTCAAATCGGATAATTGTAATTGAAATAATAATGGTTTGACTAATCATGCATTCATAGCATATTGGCGATGACAGGTGGCTAATTCTGGATGTTGTAGCACGTGCCCTTAGGTTTAGTGGGGTATTATTTCGCTAGCTCGCAGACCATCGACTAATGACCTATTTATGTGATATGTACGATGACTTGATCATTATATCGTACGAGATATTCTATGCTAGTTTTCACGCCCTAAACTCGGAAACTAAGCTCACGAAATTTTTGTTTGTTGAATCCGGTACCGACAGCCTCCATAGTACCCCATTCTCGGCTCCCGACACCCATACACCAGATTCAGATCCTGAGATCCTACGAGGAGGATTTTTTTAACATCAATTTGATTCATAATGAGCATAATCGTAAACATAACCCACAAGCAATAACCACAAGAATACCATCACAAAATTTACTATGATCAACAACTTTAAAGTACAATGCGTATGAAGGGAAATACAAGATAATGATAACATAAACTCCTGAAGCTCGGCTGCACACTCCACTATGGCGAAGCTATGGTTGCGTCCTGGCTTCACCTGTACGCATCGATCGTACATCAGCTTATAGAAACCTTAAAGGGCGGTGTAAGTGTGTGCGCAATATGAGAGTGCTCAGAATGCAAGGTCAGAGTAATGTAGAATCATGTTGATGAGTATATGAATGCAATCAGCCGTACCAAGGCTATGCAGTGTAAAATATAAATGTTATCGGCCATATCAAGACCATACGATGCGAGATACAACTCAAGCATGTCAATCCTCATCCAAATCCTCATAGAGCTCACAAATATCAGTACAATTCACATTCTGAATAATCACCGGATTTAGTACACTCTAAATGGCACTGCCCATTTTTCAGGCGCGCAGTCCAAGTGACCGTAAGAAACCTCACCATCCGCCTAGCCAATAGTTTACCAATATCTATCTAACAAAATGATAGCGGATCCATTCACGAGCTAGTCAAACTCAGCTTAGTAATGCCCCCTACCCTCGGGCAAGTAAGGCCACACCCCTTTCCAACCAACCACGACACAGTGGGAGACGCGGCCTCCTGATATTCGGCCCTCGTATACTCATATATCCATTCGGTCTCAATAATGGAGTCATCCTCTAGTACCATCAGGTTTAGAGATTTTCACCCAGGAACATTTATGGCTCCCCGGTGTCCAATCCTGCCATCCACGATGTGCCAGTAGAGGTCATAACCCTAATGTCGTTAAGGTGTATAGTAATCATGTCATACAAATGCGAAGTGCATGAATTAAATTATTAGTCATGCAACAATCCTGCGCGTACCGCGCTAATGAAGGACAACTTCACCTATCAGGGGACCCTTAAACAATCTTCCTGAAGGCATATGCTATTATCAGTCACTCCTCATATCAAAGCATACATATGATGCGTATGAGCATGAATCATAGAACTATACTAAACATGTTATATAGTGATGGATTTTGTTCATAACGAAGATAAGCCTAGATGGCCTACACACAATAAGTATGAGCCTAAAAAGGGCCCTATGGAGAGTTATAATGTTAACATTTAACCAGCATTATTCTTACAATGTGGACGTCAAACCATCAATGCTCCCAAGGCATGGCCCGCCATAAACTTCATTACATAAATCATGGTGGAATCACATATTGTAATGGGCCTTATGTACATCATGTTGGGCCTCGACCCAAGGGCTCCAAATACATCAAATGGGCCGCATCACATGGGGCTCATATACATATAGGTAGGCCTCAACATCGGGCCTCATATATCACATCGGGCCTAAACAAATGGGCTGAAACAATGAGCCGAATCAACTGGGCCAAGTCGAATGGGCCGAGTCAAATACATCAAATGGGTTGCATCACGTGGGCCTCATATATATCAAAGTAGGCCTCATACCTCATACACATCAAGGTGGGCCTCAATAGCAGGCCATAAATACATCAAGATGGGCCTAATTACATGGGCCTTATATATATACCAAGGTGGGCCTCAACGGACAGCCCTAAATACATCAAGATGGGCCTAATCATATAGCCTTATATGTATATGAATCATATCAAAAGATCAACTGGACCACACTGCAAATAACAGTGGCAACAATGATTTCCACTATTAAAAATCCTACAGGGCCCACCTGTCACGTCCCAAACCCGAAAATCGGATTCACAGGAATCCCGATCACCGAATTCGGGGCCGACAGCCTCCGTAGTATCCCATTCTCGGCTCTTAGCATTCATATGCCAAATTCCGATCCTGAAATCCTAAAAGGAGGATTTTTTTATTTTTTTGTGTACATTTAACTAGTAATAAGCATAACCACAAGATTACCCAATTCACAAAGGCAACATCATCATCACATATCCACTAATATAATCATTGGAGTACAATATTGAAAGGGAATACATAAATAGAAAATCAAGCTCCAGAAGACCACCGCATGCTCCAAGCTCAACACTGCTGCAACCTAACATCACCTGCACGCATCTATCGTGCATAAGCTTATAGAAAGCTTAGAGGGTGGTGTAAGTGTGTGCACAAGGTAAGTGCCAAGTATTCAATACAATGCCATAATCATACAATACCAAAAAATCGGTGATCCATAAACCATACAATATTTGAGTAAGCAGAAACACTGATAAGATCATGAATTATCAGAGTAAATAGAAATACTGACAAAAACATGAATTATCAGAGTGAACAGAAATACTGACAAGAGCATGAATTATCAGAGTAAATAGAAATACTGACCAGATCATAAATCATACGATGACAGAGTAAGTAGAAGTATGGACAAGTCCATAAGTCAATCAATATCAGAATACGCAATATAGAACAACTATGTAATAAAGAGTCATAAAGAGCCAAATATCAGATGCCGAGGATGTAATGAAATATACAAATCCTGCTAAGTCTGTCTAGGCCATATAAGTGCAGAAACATAGCAACTCAAAATGTCATATGCATGCGGATGTAATGCAATATGCGATGCGAATGAAATAACCATGCTAGAGTGTGAAGTCGGGATGATAGTACGTAGTATCGCAGGCTATGGGGTCCACCACAAGGGACTTCTATCCAAACGAGTCCCATACCAAAATTTGGATAGTCAGACTCAATGTGGTAAACTCCTGACCTCAGGTTAGTTGCGCGCCCAACCGAAATTCTTACCATAACGAAGGTACACAACAATTAGTTGCGCACCACCAACCTGAGTGGATAGTGAATGAATGAATGAATGAGCATGCAACTCCTACTCAATAAGTCCACATATCAGTACGGTTCCTCTATGGGATCATCACCGGGGTTTAGTACACTCCAAATGGCACTGCCGCTCTCCCTAGCCGCACAGTCCAAGTGAGCATAAGAAACCTCACTATCTGCCTGGCCAATAGTCTGCCAATACTTATTTGGCACGTCGATAGCGGACTCATTCCTCGAGCTGGTCAGATTCAGCCTAGCAATGCCCCCTGTGCTTGGGCGGGTAAGGCCACACCCCCTCCCAACCGACCATGGCATAGTGGGAGACGCGGCCTCCTGGTATTCGGCACTCAGGCGCTCATGTATCCACTCGGTTTCTATGTTGGGACGTCCTCTGGTACCAAGAGGGTTTTAGAGATTTTCACCCAGGGCCATCTATGGCAGCCCGATGCTCGAACCAAACATTTTCGGTGTCCCATCTGGCCATCCACGATATACCTGTGGAGGCTACGACCCTGATGTCGCTAGGACGTACAGTAATAATAATGCAAGATGCATGAGTCATACAATCCAGTCATGCATCAATCCTGCGCATACCGTGCACTCATGTGATATAACCTCCGCCTATCAGGGGGTCTCATAACAACATACTCAATGACATATGCAATGATCAACCACATCTCATAACAAACATGCAGATGTATCATGATGTTATACTGTCACATACTCATAACCGGCATCAACAATCGACCTCGATAATGTGGACGTTTAACCAACATTGCTCCCGAGGAATGGCCCATATAGAGCCTAACATATAGTGGACTCATAGCCTCATACCAGGGCCAAATATACACCACCATGGGCCTCACTCAAGAGCTTAATACACATCATGATGGGCCTCACTGATGGGCCACATATACATCAAGTGGGTCACATCTCACGAGTCGAATATACATTAAGTCGGGCCGAAAATATATCACAATGGGCCACATCCCATGGTCCTTGAATACATCACAATGGGCCTCGGCAATGAGAATCGGTTAATAATCAGAATCAGTAAATCGGTCATGTCAATCGGAATCGACAATCGGTCATGATAAACATCCTCAATCGCTAATCGGTAATTGGCCACGACAATCAGAATCGGCCAATAATCAAAATCAACAAATCAGTCATGATAAATGGCCTCGATCGCTAATCAGAATCGACAATTCGGTCACAACAATCGGCACCAATAATCAGCATCGATAGTCGGCACCGATAATCAGGGTCGATAATCGGCTTTTACCTCGATAATTGGCACCGATAATCAGTAGATAAACAAAGTGGGGTTCATAAATGATCAGTCGATCAACCATAGTATAAGGATCGACACTCGGTCGTGGTTATATCGAATCTGATAGCATGGAGCCATCCGTCTACGACGAATGGGGCCCACTTATTTGGGTTAACCTACGAAGAGAATAGGCCTAACAAGGCTTAAGGGAAGGTCACAATGTGGACATCAAACCATCATTGCTCATAGATGTGGACACCTAACCAACATTGCTTCTAGGGAGTGACCTACATAGGGATCCAAACACAATGTAATGGCCACACATACAATCACGATGGGCCTCATTTATGTCACATCGGCCTCGTCATATGAGCCAACATACATCACATCGGGCCTTAAATACACAATAGGTGGGCCTTGCACCTGGGCCTCAAATTTATCATATGAGCCTCTTCGCACTGGCCTCAATACTAGGCCTCATATATCGAGTGAGCCCCATTACATGGGCTTATTAATACAAACGGGTGGGCCCCGCTCATAGGCCAAAACACATCATGATGGGTCGCACCAATGGCCTTCATATATATTAAATCGGGCCGCACCAATGAGCCTCATAAACATCAACTGGGCCGGTACAAAGGGACTAAATCAAATAGGCCGATCAAATGGGCCAATTCGAATGGGCCCAAACCAACCACACCATTCAATTCATTTATAGCCAGAGATCATTTTAGAACATTATCACAAAATAAATCATATCCCACGGATCATCTGGACCATACCACAAATGGCAGTGGAGGTAATATTTTCCACTGTTTAGACCACCCAGAGCCACCACAAGATTTATTTTCCACCCAATCTGTTCATAAGGTCTCAAGATCAGGCTAAAGAGGGAAAACAAATTTCATTTAATCTAAAACTTTTGGGATCCTTAAAGGATTTCAATGGTGGACGTTCATTCTCCACTGATTTCTGTAGTATGATCCACCTGACCATCAGATCTGCTTCATTTTTAAGTCTCGAGCTTGCCAACTGCATGGACGGTTGGATGGGACACATACATCAGCAATGGGTCCCAGATGAACGACTCGGATATACACATCCCTCTTGATCCAACCCATGGAACGTACTGGTGGGTTCCCATGGAGGGTGTGGATAAAATACATACATCATGGTGGTTGCAGGGGTGCAGGTCGCCAATCCAGCATGTCCATTAATGGACGGCTAGGGAAAACGCCTATATATTTGGTGGCCCACAGGTCTTGCTGATGTCAGTCAGCAGTGGGACCCACCGTCCCAAAAAAATGATGGACGGCGGGGATACATACATCATGATGGTGCCCACCGTCCAGATCACTGGACGGTGGAGATAAGACACATATATCATAGTGTGGTCCACTGCACGGACGGTGCAGATGGAGCGCATGCATCACGGCTTGCCCCATTAGCCAACGTCCATCTAAATGGACGGTGCAGGTGACGGATGAGACTCACAGAGCTTGATGGCATCACTTACAGTACCTACATAGCTGGGATGAGGTACACCAGCCAATCCACTCCCAACACGTCCAAATGGATGGACGGTGGATAAACAGACATATCATGTTGGGCTCCACGCACCACATCGTCCAGATGGATGGTGTGGATTACAAGACACATACATCTAGGTGGCCCCACGTCCAGGCAGTGGACGGTGTGGCTATAGGATACATACATCGAAGTGGGACCCAACGCCCAACAGATTGGATGGTGAGGATAAAACACTTACATCATGTGGATCCTACATAGGTACCACACATACATCACGTGGGTCCCACGTGGGTGGGTCACCCCACAACTATTTAATAATATTATTATAATTATGTTTTTTTAAAAAAAAAAAACAACAGGTACTTGTGTTTTACCTTCATCTTCAACGTCTGCTACTGGACAGCAGGCGGTCCAGCAGCTCACGACCCCTCATGGCCCGCTGGCACCCCATGGATGGACGGAGTAGATACAATACATCATCAGGGTGGGGTCCACGTCAATGTGGCCCACCAGGTTTTGGATCAAAGCTGATATTTGTGCTCGCCTTTCATCTCAACGGTCAGCAGCAACGCAGGGTGGCCTGGAGGTCCACTGTACAAGCACGCCTCTACAGTTGCTGTTGTGGTGCAGCCCACAGGCATTGGATTTGGGCCGTGCAGATGAACGACTGAGGATATAGAATACACATACATCAAGGTGGGATCCACGTCGGTGTGGCCCACTCATTGAAGCAAGCAGATATTTGTGTTTTCCTCCCCAGCAGTTGGCCGTGGGCCTAGCCTATCTTAGGCCCACCGCTGGAGTGGCCCCACTATATGGACGGTGAAGATAAATCCCTTACATCACTGTGGGGTCCACGTGGGGTCCACACGGCTAAAGATCAAGCCGATATTGACGATCTCCCTTCGACAGGGTGTGCCCCAAAACAGGCAGCAACTGTCCAGCAAGGCTGTCCATTTGTGGACAGCATGGATCTCATATATACACCTATGGTGGGCCATCAAACCAGAGAGAGAGAGAGAGAGAGAGAGAGAGAAGTGCACCCACCTCTTATCTTCTTGGATTTCTTCTTCCATCAACGTATCTTAGAGCTCCAAGGGAAGCATTTGAACAGTGGGGATTGATTTTGGATAGTGGGATTGGGTGGTAGAGAGTGGGCCACACCAAGCTCCTCCATGGAAACCATGGACTTGGGTTGCTTGGAGAGAGGAATTTGAAAAAAAAATGAGAGAGAGATGAGAGAGAGAGAGAGAGGTGTAAGAGAAGTGATGGGAGAGAGGATGGTGAGGTGATAGGAAAGTTGACTTTTTGTACTTGGGAATGGGGAGAGTAATGAGTGTACTTTTGACAAATGAGGTGATTGATGTGACGGATTCTCTCGGGATTTGTAACGTGCGATGTTTTTCCTCGAACTGAACACGGGCCCACATCTCCTGGTTAGGGTATCGCCTCGGCGCGTGAGACAGGACATCGGAACCGCGACGACGGCGCGGTCGCTAGGGTACAAGTCTCGGGTTGAGTCGATTCAGGTTGACAACGTATGACGCAATGTTGCGCACAAATGCCGATTAAGGGTTGAAGGTTGCCGAAATTCGACCGGAAAGACCGCGGAAGCCTACGGAATGGTACGGACAAAGACACAGGTCTTACACCACCATTATGTATTATTTTGGGATCCAACCTATTCATAAATATAACACCTCAAATTTTTGCCAACCTGGAATTAGACGTCCTTAGGCAATGGGTCAACCATAACACCTTGGTAACTTCTCATAACTCAATTCTAAAGCCAAAGAAATCACTTTTCAACCCACTTCCTTCAAAATCTCACCTTTCACCACCTCATTCTTCAAATTTCTCCAAGTACTTTCATGTTAGACACAAATCCTAAAGTTTAAAAGGTGAAGAACTATACTTAAACTAAAACTTACTGTAAATGGTACATACATGAATAAAATAGGATTTTGGCTATGGAATTTTTAGAATATCATGATGTAGATAGGTTATTTAGATGAATTAGCTTCTCCTACCCCAAAATCATATATTATACGTCATGTGACTCATTCCGGTTTGTAAATGAGACTCGATAAATACCTCGACGGACTCGTGGGCCCAAACAACTCAATTCGGGGGGACCCGAGGTGGCTCCCACATGTTTTCGGTATCCCCGGGGGGGGGGGGGGGGGGGGGAGGACATCTCTCCTGGGGTGAGCTCTCACCAAAAATTTCAGTGACCGGCGAGGGGCTCGCCGGTTTGGAGAGGCCTCATCCGTACAGCGGTCAGGCAGCCCGTATTCTGTATTTTTTCTGCACGTTTTGTCCAATTTTAAAAAATTATATCTCCCTCGTTATAACTCCGATTTAAGTAATTTAAAAACTAGTTTGAAAAAAAATGAGTCTACTTATATAAAAATATGTGAAAAATATAATAAAATATTTAATATAGTTTAAAGTAGGTCGTTGTGAAAACTATCCGAAAATCACTTGTTAGACAGCTGCTGCTTCGGGAAGTTTTAGAATTTTTTTACAATACAAAATCTCATGAAATTTAGTAAAGATGGGTAAACTTGATGATAAACCATTAAAAAAATAATTAAAATAATATAACAACTAGAAGTTTCAAAAATGGGGCATAGAATGGCCCTAGAATAGTATTCTGCTATAATTAGGGTAGAATTTGGTTAAGTACTAAACTGAATACTCAGTAGAATTAGCTTGAACCACTTTAAATATGAACTACAAGACCCAAAATGAGTAGGACCACTAATGCTACATTACCTAGAAATCTAGGATCAATCTCTAAACCCGGTTGCTTATGGGAGCACTTTGAAACTTCGTATCGGACCTGGACCGCACATCGAAAGTCTGATAGCGATGAACTTAGACCATTATGACTGCCTAGTTGGACTTGACAATCACCTTAAAAATCAAGCCCAAACGATGTCCTGAGACTATTTCCTTGAGTCCGGAGTGAAGAGTGTGAGAAAATGAAGTTTTAAAAGAAATTAAATAAAAATTTAAGTAATCTGAGTCATGTCACTTGCGCGTTATTTATAAGCATTATGACCGTTGGTTTTTGATCCAAATTCACCCTCGGATCAGGAAAGGTGGCCCATACGTGTCAAAGTACTTGTGGCCCTGATCGAGTTTCGGTGACTGTTGAACTGAAACTGGTCCGCCACGGTCGATCTGCAAATTCGACCGGACTGAAAACTTAGCTTAACCTAGATCCGATATTAAAGAGCTTAAGTCCGACCGCATTTAGTAATAGGACCTTTAGAAATGCTCCGTTGGATTGGAACAAGGTCGATTTGGTTATAACTTAAGTATAGCTTGGCCTTAGGGCTATTTCCGTCGATTTAGGACTTATAAAAAGGCCTTAAACCCTCTCTCATTTGCTCCATACAAATTTAAGAGAAACCCTAGGAGAGTGAAGAGAGTAAAGAGAGAGAAAGTGAGAGAGAAGTGGTGTTTTCCTCTCGTCATTCCACCTAGCTGCACTACGTGCCAACTTTCATCCATCTGAATCGTTATTTCGGTGATTCTGATTCCACACTTGGATAAGAAATCCTAACCCTAACCTGTTTTGAAGCTTAGAGTAGTTGAAGTGATATCGTAGCTAACTTGTTTCATGCCTTAGGTAGCCTATCCGACGTTGACGAAGACTTATCGTCTGAATCACATCTATTATGCATTTTCTGATTTAAGGTGCAGATTATAGACGTATAGGTTATGGTTTTCAAAGCTTTCAATGTCAGATAATAATTTATTATCGACTTGGATATTATTTCATATGCAAAATGTGTTGTTTGTTTCGTGTTACAAATACGTATGAAATATGTATACCGTAGTGTATTCTATGTATTTGTTGAAATACATGTATACGTATAAATTTTAGATCTGTGATTGCCATGATAAATCATTGTTAATACATGCTTGTTATGTATGCGATAACTCCTTAGCAAAAGGATTTGCCTAAATATGCAATATGCCAACATACGTGATGTATGTTGAATAGTGTAGTCTAAGTGTTTGTGTAAATGCCTGAATGAGTTAGAAATAGGTAAAGTATGAATTTTAAGGGAATTGAGATATGAATCTCAATTACCTCACTTGTGTGTATGATTTTCTCTATGTTATATTTAGTCTTTTTTTTGTTCATGCTAATTGTGTATATGATTTTCTTCATGTTATGTTTAACTTATTTCATTCCTACTAATTATGGGTATGATTTCCTCCGTGTATAGTATTCATGTTTAAGTTATATTTTATATTATGCTTATATGAATGTGGAAGTTGAATCATATGTCTATTATTGAGGTTGTACGTGATTGGGGCTATATTATGGCCCAGGCATTCAGTAACAGGCTTGAGTTCGTGGCTGAGCTTTAATCACCACGTAGGACGTATTTGACAAACCCAAGCTGTACTAGAGTTTTTGGTAGTGGTTTGGCCACGCGAAGTGTTTACGCACTTCATGTCGATCAACTCAACGTGCGCTCATGCTAGTCGAGCTCGTCAAGTAACCCGATTGTCCCGATGTATGTTCACCATGTTTGGACGCTACTATTTGAACCTAAGGTACCAAAATTACCAGTGCAAAGCCCCTCTAACCTTAGTATCTCGATCCGCTAGGACTCATGAGCCGGGCATGGTGGTATGGGACACCGTGGTCGAGCTATCGGCCTACGCTGGGGAGACGAGCCTCCCCATAGTGACCAGTGAGCAACCTAGACTCGTGAGTCGATTATGGTGGTATGGGACACTATATTTGTGCTATCAGCCTACATTGATTGGTGACGAGCCCTTTATAATAACCTCGAGCATACTCTGAGTTTGCGTTGAGGCGACGAGTCTTTCCGTAGCATTAGAGTATAACTAGGCCTACACTGATCAGTTGTCGTGTCCTGTGCATGTGATATATTTTTCGCAGGAGCAACACTGATTTGGTGACAAGCTCTTTTGTGGTGACCTAGAACTGCAACATCGTATGAGATTGTCTAGGACTGACGACCCTAGAATGGATCATCGTTTGGGTATTGATACAAGGGAGGTACCTTAGCTTCCCAATCCTGCTGTATGAAAAGGACTAATAATAACTCAGTAATCGCACTGCATGTGCCGACGATGAAGTGCACAGAGGGCTGGAAGCAAGCCGCGAACGTAAGATGGTGTCGCACGAGGGAGTGTAGGCAAGGGTATGCATTCATGAAACATCTCATCCCTACATTAATAAGAGTATTTAGGAATGGTTGATATGTTTACTTTATCATTACTGCTTGACTGAATTGATAACATGTTAATCTTTACTCTATGATTCTACTGAGTTGATCACTCACTCCCACGTTACGGGACGGTGTTTGTAACACCAACCAATCCCTGTTTTAGTTTCAGATGGTGGCGATGCTTGCGAAGCAGAGCCGGTCTTTTATGCCGATAAGGAGAGTTTCTCCTATATTCAGTTCTCAGGCTGGTTCATGTGAATAATGCTCTGATTGACGAGGATTCAGGGCTATGTTGGTAGTGATTTATCACTTTTTAATATATGTATTTTGAGACACGACTTGTAATTATGACCTGGCAGAGCATACATATCTTGGGGACTTATGTTGATTTATATATGTATTTCCATCTTCCGCTCGTGTTTTCAAACTGTCCTTGAATTATGTTTGTTGTTTTGACTTAATCTACCTCATGTTTTATACCCTAATACAGATAACATCCATCCATCATAAAAAATATTGCATAAGTGATGTTCTGGAACTCGGGAGCTGAGTTATGCTTGACCTCCGATTTTTAGGGCATTACAAGATGGTATCAGAGTATGATTTGGATTAAACTGGACCTAGGTTATGGTCACATGATGCACGTTGATGCCACTTTAGCATAGGAGGGTGCGAGTAAAATCTAGAAACAGGTTTAGGACTCCCAGTTTTGTTTATTGGCGAAAGTTTACTGAAAAGGATCGCCGAGATCGAATCCGTGCACACTCCTAATCAAATCACTTCTAGACCATCAATTGACGGGTTTAAATCGTGTTTCAATCCATTTTAGCTATTAGAAATCAGTAATTTTGCATATGTATCAGTTTTGTCCCGAATCGACCTGAATCGAGTTAAACCGAAGTAAGGGCCCAATCGGGGCTGATTTAGAGGGACTCAGGGTGGGACCCACATGTTTTTAGACCTAGGGAGGGGGAAGGACCTCACCGGTGGGGCGAGTCCTTGCCGGGGATTCCAGTGGCCGGTGAGGCCTCGCCGACAATCGGGTCAAGTCGGGCTGGGCCTTCGGGCCGATGCCCTTAGGGATCTAGTGAGACCCTTTAGTCCACGGTCCTTCATTTAAAACACCCCCAAATAGCTACTTCCTTCACAAAACCTACCTCCAAGTTCTCCCTTTTCTTCAAACACTCCCTTCTTTCTCAAATTGCCCTTCCAATCCCTCTTTTCCTCATTTTCCTTCAAGCCATACATCCTTCCACCGTTCTCAACAATACCCAGCTTCCAATCCCCTCATTTCTTTTGATTTGAGCTCCTACACCCCCCATTTAAGTCTCAAATTTGTGTAAAACCCACCACCCACCTTATTTGTCATTTTTTATCTTTATATCCCCTTCATTTGAGCCTTTACACCCTCTGTTGAGGCTCAAATCCATGCAGACCCAAATTTTCCATCTCATTCTTCTTATTTCCCTCCTTTTCCATGGTTCTTTTTGAGTTAGTTATAGTCATCTTCTCGATCTTTATGCTTCTACCGACGGGCGAGACCTAACACTGTAGCTTAGTCTATAAACAGTGACATCTAGTGCTGGGACATCTAGAGTTTTGGACTTAGAGTTGATATTCCTAGATTTCGAAAGATCGGATAGTATAGAACATCTAATAAATTAATAACGTAAATCCTAGACTCTACTTAGCTGGTATGAACATATGTGTAGAGCTCGAGCGTAATTAAATTTAGGTTTGGGTCTTATAGGGATGGACGACATAGATAAAGCACGTACCTCATGGTGGGTCCCTTGTTGTCCGACAACCCAGCCAAAATGACTAGACGACATAGATAAAACACACACGTCATAGTGGGTCCCTCGTCCAATGGTGTGGACGGTGTGGGCAAAACACATACACCATAATGTCCCACGTGGGGCCCACCATAACGTTTATTAACCGTCCAATCTGTTGGAAAGGTCACAAGGACCGGAGGCAAAGGAAAAACAAATTTCATAATGCTCCAGGGCTTCTGTGATACCCAAAAGGGTTTCAATGGCAGACGTTCAATCCTCACTGTTCCCTGTGACGTGGGCCACCTAAGTCACGTACACGGCTGATTTTTGGGGTGGCTCGCTGCCCTGAGGGGGGCCACTAAATGCAAAGGTGTTAATGTTCATCACACATCACGGTGGGCCCACGACTAGGACCATGGGTCCCTGCCTCTATTGTCCACACGCAGAGGACACTGCTGTGCCGTCCTCTGGATGGCAGCAGCAGCAGCGTCTGATGCTTTTTTTTTAATTTTTTATTTTTGTGGGGTTTTTCATAGGTGGGGCCCACATCAAAAGAATCCGTCCCATCCACTAGTTCCTATGGCTCAAGACAAGCCAAACAAGCCCAATATTTGGCATGTTTAGGCGTGTAAAAAGATCAAAGTAAATTTTAACGATGAAAACTGTAACATCCCGAAAATCGGGGGGTCGAGCAAAAACCCAACTCCCGAGTTCCAAAATGTTATTTATGCAACATAGATATGTATGATTGAATGTTGTCTATGATAACGCATTAAACATGAGTGAGATTAATGAAATAGTCCGGGCTCTGTCCGGGCTCAATGAAATAGTCTGTGATTATCGGTTTGACTTGATTTTCGAAATGATTGTCAAGTCCAGCTGGGCGGTTATAACGGTCTAAGATAGGAAGTAACGGACTTTCGACGCGCGGTCTAAATCCAATACAAAAATTCAAAGTGGTCCAGAGAACAAACCCGCTTAGAGTTTGATCCGAGGTTATAGAGTATTATGGAGTCATATGTTCTACTCGATTTGGGTCTTGTAGAACGTATTTAAAGTGATCAGGGACTGTTTCCCAGCTACTCCAGCGTTGCGCTAGCTAACTTACGCTAAATTTTCATAGGAATTAATCCTAAGTGGTTTCTTTGGCTATGAAATTGGGTTCTGAGCGATTTTCCAGGTGTTTTAGTTGACCCATTGCCTAAGGACGTCAAATCCCAGATTGGCCAAAATCCAGGGTGTTACAATCTACCCCCCTTAAAACACAATGTCGTCCCCGACATTGGTGAAGGGCAAGGAGTACTTTTTCTAAGGAAGGTTCAAATCCTATTTAATAACCTATCCGTACGTACAACCTAACTCAAATGTTTCGATCCTGGGCCAGTGGGAAAGAGGCCAACCACTCTTCCGCTGCGCCACTTTGATCGAACGGTAGCGTTAACTAATCTAACTGGATTGGACTTAATTCCTTCTACCCCCCTTAAAACTTGGTTTTACTTAAGGTTGAAGAATCTTAGCATCGATCCGTATATCGGAACGAGGCGCAACTTAAGATCTATCCTTGACATGAATTGGGAAACAACCTCTCATTATAATCATTTTCCTTTGCTAATGATGCGTTCTATGGCACTGGTACCTATGATCATAGAGATGAGCCTAATCTCTATTGTGATTGAGTTCAGGGGCAGGTATGAGTTGGTGGCAAGATGTCGAATTCTCTACTGGCTTTAAGTCCTTAACATTTATCAAGGGCAAAGCAATAACTTGTGGTTGTAGGTGGTCGAGCTAACACGGAAGAAAAGTAGTATAGTGGGTCTGAGCCGGATACATAGACTTCCTGTCTAGCTAGGACAGAAGATTTATTGTATCAATTCTTAATCCGAGTTGATGCCGATCTTCTGTTTGATCAGAGCATTGGATTTATTGGTAACCACTAGGATTAGGAAGTCGATTCAAACCGCGAATACATCGCTTACATGTAGTTCCTTTATTCCGCATTCCCGAATGCAATAAGCCCTTGGGGAAGGCAATTCTAAGGGGCGTGCTAGTACATTCTAAGTTCAATCTGAGGGAGTTATAAATGTTCCCTGAGAGTGTATGGTTCCTTCCTATGGGCAACAATAGAAGTCTATAAGCCATAAAGGGATCTACCGAAGGAAGGGAGTCCCATTCCAACCAAATCTAACCTACTATCCCTTAGCATATTTAGGCCTTACACTGCCTAAGACAACTAGTAGCCTAGTCTGTAACTCAGTAGTTATAATCCAAAGCCTAAGTTTATACGTTAAATGGTTTCATACCATTTCTACTACAGGGAGTTGTTCTATCGCTTAGGGTCAAGATTGTCTAAATGGAATTGGATTTCTTATGTCGTCAGACCCTTCAAATCTAGGAGTTCTAACACTAGATCCAAAATGCCCAAAGGCCTATATGGCCAGTAGCATTAAGTTGTATTAAATGGAACCGCATTCCTAGTCCCATAGCGGGATCGGAAGAGGCATGCTTGGTAGGAGGGTGGGTTGGGATAAAAATTAATTTGCAGGCTGAATCCCGGAAGTTACCATACTCCCAACCTAGGGACAATACCTTACAGCGAAATGAAATGACATGCATTCCATTCCACAAATCTCAGCTACATTAAGCCCAAACCACAACACAAACATTCACATAACAAGCCGAAAAGCATCATGCATTTCATTAAACCAAAACTGTCATAATACAAGGGATATCTCCCTACAAGTATCATGATAAGAAGTACATGGGAGCTATGTCAGCCAGCTACTACAGCAACATAGGTAAACTACTAGCCTTATCAGGCTTACAAAATACAACTTAAAGCAGGAAATGACTAACTAAAACCCGTGATACCTGGATCTAGATTACTAGTCCGAGTCGGGCGATGGAGGAGGAAATGCAAAGAAATCGTTGTCCAAATGGACAGAACGAAATCTAGGCATTGTAGAGGGATGCTTCAAGCTCCCCCAGGATGTATTTTCAAGGAGAAATGAAAATGAAAAAGGGGAATGGAGCACCTCACGATTTCAGCTCGATTTGGGGGTTTTTAGAGCTCGAAGAGATGAAATCTTCAAGAGGGAGGGCTGCCAACTGAAATAGATTGATGGAGGGTGGTCGTTTTTGGCCAAGGATGGATCTAGGGTGGTTTGGAATCATGGATTTTTGGAGATATTTGCTGGAAAATGAAAATGGGGCTAGGAAAGGGGCTGTTTGTGAAGGAAGTACCTAATTTAGGGGTTTTCAGCAGGTGGACCACACATGGGAGAGGTGTACTACCCAAAATACTCCCACGCCTCAAATTTTACCTCAAGTGGGCCCACCTGTACGGCGATGCATCGCCGAACCGGCGATGGCATCGCCGACCGGCTGGTGATCTGACCGATGGGACCACATGGGTTTGGTCCCCCATGGTCCAGGGACCCCAAAAATGCATGTCCCCCACCTTGGTTCATTGCATTTTGACCTACATAGGCCCAAACATGTGTTCGGGGCTTTCCGGGACCATTCCACAATCCCGAATAGAAAACTCTATGATGCAGCATATGAATTTGGGATAGAAGGAGCTATTACATCCATCTAGATCCTTAGTTGCTAAAGAAAGTGAAGTTAGAATGACCTTATGGCCATTTTTCATGAAATTTTACTATTCACTGTAAAATCTTGTGAAAGTATCATTTTATGTTATTTTCACATTAGGTTTGATGCCTAACATAATTTGGATAAGAAAGAAATGAAGATTCGAGTGGTGAGAGGAAGAATTTTAAAAATTTTCGGTGAAACGGGGTTTTTAAGCCCTGGCGATTGAATACAGGGGTCGTGGTCATCCCACGGCCCAAGGATTCACTTTTACGGGTTTTAAATCGTTCAAGAACTTCTCAACCCGACTTTCTACGACCTAGGAGCTATTTGGGTTGCTTTACGCGACCCGAAATGCGTTACAGACTCGATCGTGCAATCGAAATAAATAGACTTCGCCTATTGGCGAATCCGCGATCCTATAAGTGTTTTTAGACCCTTCTCGCACCCTCCTAAGTCAAAGGAAGCGACTGCGTGCGTCGCGCGACCATAACCCAGGCCCGGTTTAATCCAAATCATGCTCTGATACCATCTGTAACATCCCGAAAATCGGGGGGTCGAGCAAAAACCCAACTCCCGAGTTCCAAAATGTTATTTATGCAACATAGATATGTATGATTGAATGTTGTCTGTGATAACGCATTAAACATGAGTGAGATTAAGCTAGAACAACATATCATACTCCAGAGACGGTTAAATTAACAAGCGGAAGACTGTGATAGTATGTATAATATATATAAACTGTTATATGTCTCCAGAGTGTGAACATGTTACCAGGTTATATACATACATGTATACTTCAAAAGTAAGTAAAAGAATATACATGAGTGCTCTAAAAATATAAAATGACAAGTGTCAAGGCATCTAATCAACCTCCCTGTAATCCCATCGATCAGAACATGCATAAAGGAGGGATCCTCCTCATCATCATCAAGTCCAGCTCCGCCTCGCAGGCCGCGCCATCATCTGCAATCACAAAAGGTCTGATGGGTGTCCAGGAACACCGTCCCGTAACGTGGGAGTGAGTAGCTAACTCAGTGGAATAATAGAGCAAAGATTAACATATTATCAAATCAATCATGCGATAATAGTAAAGCAGTAAATCAACAATCCTAATACTGTTGTTAATGCAATTATGACATGACGTGATGTATGCCCTCACCGACGATCACCCTCATGCGGCAACATCTTACGACCGCGGCATGCCACACTCCCTAGAGTGCTCCACATCTTCCAGGCACATGCAATGCTATGGTGATATGATTTTCGAGTTGTTATTAGTCCATTCAAACAGCAGGATTGGGAAACTAAGGTACTTCCCTTGTATCAATCCCAACACAGATCCTGTCTAGGGTCGTCACTCCTAGTAATCTCATACGATGTACATTTTGTAGGTCGCTGCAAGGGCTGCCAGGGCTGTTACACGCACTCGTTGCACCGCTCCCCCATCACCTTATCAATACAGGCCTACCGTACTCTACTGCAACGGAAGGGTCGTCGCCTCCCGTGGACTCAGAATACGCTCGCGGTCACTACAAAGGGCTCGTCGCCTGATCAGTGTAGGCCGACAGCTAGAATATAGTGTCCCATACCACCATAATCTGCTCACGAGTCTAGGTGCTCACTGGTCACTACGGGGAGGTTTGTGGCCCCAGCGTAGGCCGACAGCTCGACCACGGTGTCCCATACCACCATGCCCGGCTCATGAGTCTTTATGGATCAAGGTACCATGGTTAACAGGGTTTACCATGGTAAGTTCAGTACCCTAGGTTCAAGCAATTATGACTCATGCAGGGTGAACATACAATGGCCAGTCGGGTTACTTGACGGGCTCGACTAGCACGATCGCATCTCAAGTTGAACGACATGAAGTGCGTAAAACACTTCGTGTGGCCTAACCACTGCCGCCAACTCCAGAACACGGCTCGCGTTCATCGACGCGTAGTTCGTGGCGAAGATAAGCTAACCACGAATTCGCTCGGTTACCGACTGCCTGGACTAGGCATAGTCCCAAACACATGGAATCACATCAACAAATCAAGTGAGAGTATTGGAAATGAAATACAACCACGTGAGCATGTTAACACATGTTATAACATACAACCAGAGTAAATCATCTTACACATGTCTATCACGCATATAATGAAATTATACATAGCACCAACATATAGGACATCATCTCCATCAGCATATTAATTGAGAATTCGATCTCAACTAGATCATAAGGAAATCATCAAGCACATGTTATAACATACCACTCAAGTGAAACATCAAGCATATGCATTTCATACCAATAATGAAATCGTACATATGGCCAACTTGTAGGAAATCATTTACATTAGCAATTTAATTGAGAAATCAATCTCAAATTAATTCATAACACCATTTAATTCAATACATACTAATACGAGCATTTATACAAACACTTACACTACACACTTAAGTCTACATATAGTATGTCGACCCGAAGTGCGCATTTAGGCGAATCTCTTCGCCAAACTAATTATGCACGCATTCCTAACATTCTAATGCGACAATAAACCATGTCAATCACATCAGCAAAATGTGCATGAAAACAGTACTTCCTACAAATGACTAAAATGCCCTAAATCTCATATTCTTCGTTAGTTTACGAAACAGGAAACGGACAGCATGTTGTACATGTCAAACGGCGTTGCCGTCAAGAATCTACTATTAAACGACATTGAAAGCTTTGGAAACAGTCAATCAAAGCGTCTAATATCCGCACCTTTTTCCTTTTAGGGGTGAGAATTCGAACGGAGCGTATACGCTTCGTCTACGGCGATAAGAGAACCTGTTTTACGAGATTTACTAACTATCAAGCTATGGAACGGAAGAAACATCAAATCAGCAACTTTCTAGGGTTTTTCTTACCTGCAAATGCTGAGAAATCACCGGCAAAGTGATTGGAATACGCCGCTTAAGCACGTGCAGCAGCAGCAGGAAAAGCTCTCCCACCTTCTCTCACAAACTCTCACCTTTTCTCTCTCCCAATCTAGGGTTTTTGCAAATTCGGATGGGAGAGAGGAGTGAGGGTTTCAAGCCCTTTTATAAGCCCAAACTTGCCCGAAATAGGCTCGGGAACAAGTTTCACTTGAGGGGTAACCAAATCGGGGCTGTTTCGGTCCAAAAGATGCTTTCTGGTGGTCCCCTGGTCGAATGCGATGGGACTTAAGCTCATGCGTACCAGATATAGCATGTATTAAGCTTTCAGTCCGGCAGGGTTCGTAGATCGCGCGTGGTGGACCAGTTTCAGTTCAGCGGTCACCGCACGTAGATCAGGGCTGGAAGTCTCATAATAATAAATAGAAATTTTTCCTGATCCGAGGGTGTAATCTGGATGAATTCTGACGGTCAGAACGCTTAATACTGACGTGTCAAGTCGTGTGCCAGATTTGAATTTGAAATTCCAATTCTGTCCCTATTCGCGGTCTCTTCAGTCCGGGCTCAATGAAATAGTCTGTGATTATCGGTTTGACTTGATTTTCGAAATGATTGTCAAGTCCAACTGGGCGGTTATAACGGTCTAAGATAGGAAGTAACGGACTTTCGACACGCGGTCTAAATCCAATACAAGAATTCAAAGTGGTCCAGAGAACAAACCCGCTTAGAGTTTGATCCGAGGTTATAGAGTATTATGGAGTCATATGTTCTACTCGATTTGGGTCTTGTAGAACGTATTTAAAGTGATCAGGGACTGTTTCTCAGCTACTCCAGCGTTGCGCTAGCTAACTTACGCTAAATTTCCATAGGAATTAATCCTAAGTGGTTTCTTTGGCTATGAAATTGGGTTCTGAGCGATTTTCCAGGTGTTTTAGTTGACCCATTGCCTAAGGACGTCAAATCCCAGATTGGCCAAAATCCAGGGTGTTACAAAAACTATTATTTTCTATGTTATGGCCCACCAGATAATCAGATTAGTGTGGATTTGATCCTTGCATCAAGGTGGGACCTGCATGAGAAGCCCACCCCAAAAGCTCAAATATAATATATTTTATTTTATTTTTTGTTAGCCGTTAGTACACACCCATGTCAGTACACGCACTCCATGTTAGCCTCTATCATGTCTAGCATCCAGGGACGCTGGACGGCATGGATATAACACAAGCATTATGGTGGGTCCCACATGTATATGGCCCACCATGCATGTGTGTGTGTGTGTATATATATATTAATATATAAATATAATATATTATATATCATTTAGTCCAGTGTGTGGAACTTCCCACCGTCCCTAGAGTGGACAGTATGGATCTCCCTGAAATGTGGTGGGCCACACCATTTGATGGATGGAGTAGATTTAACATATCGATGGGGCCCACTTCATTTCAAGGGGGGAGAGAGAGAGAGAGAGAGAGAGAGAGAGAGAGAGAGAGAGAGAGAGGGGAGGGACCCCGCCACTATTGGGCCCCTCACGGTTACATCACATACATCAAAATGGGTCCCACCAACAAGTGGGCCTTAAAATGAGAATCAATGGTGAATCACCCACCTATTGCACTCCTCCTTAATCCCTTGGACTCCTATGATCCTTGCCTTCACTTTTGATGGTGGTTAATGGAGTTTTAATGGTGGGGATGAGAGATGAGAGAGTGGGAAAGTGGGCCACAGTTGTTGTTTTGGAAAAGTTTGGGGAGGCTTGGCGTATGGAATTTTTGTTGCTTGGGAGAGTGTTTTGAGAAAATGAGGGAGAGAGATAGAAATAATGGATGAAGGGATGGATGGAGTAGTAGTTGTAAGGAAAAGAGATGGATAGGTAATGTTTGGTTTGAAATTTTGTAAAAGAGGGATGGGTAGGGGAGAGAGAGAGTTGACTTGTGGAAAAAGGAGGGATGGGTATTGTACTTGTTATAGGGTGAGGTGGCATGGTAGTGTACTTGACTTGATGGATGTGACATGTTGTAGAGATTCTCTTAAAATTCAAAACGCGCGGCGTTTCTTTGAAATGAACGCAGGCTCATATCTTCTAGCCTAGGTATTGGATCGGTGCGCAAGTCACAGCGTTGGAACCACGGTAATAGCGCGGTCGCTAGGGTATAAGTTTTGAATCGAGCTGACTTTGGTATGCAGGACTCGGCTTAGGATCGCACGCAAATGTCAGAAACAGGTCGAGGGTTGCCGAAATTCCACCTGGAGGACCACGGAAGCATACAGAATGGTACAGTTTAGGATACGAGTCTTACACTAGTGACCAGTCTTATGCATGGTGACGAGCCCAAGTCTGACTGGATAAGCATCCCCAGATTGATGTACATTTACGCATCCATGCATTTAAAAAGACTGCATCATGTATTATTTTGATTGTCTTGTTGTTTTTAATTATGCTTAACTAAGGCAGTGGTGTAACGCCCTAAAAATTGGGGGTCGAGCATAACTCAGCTCCCAAGTTCCAAAGCATCATTTATGCAACATTTTTAATGATAGATGTATGTTGTCTGTATTAGTGCATAAAACATGAAGTAGATTAAGCCAAATCAGCAAAACATAATCTAGGGACAGTTGTAATACACAAGCAGAAGACTGAAATAAATATATAAACCAGTATAAGTTTCCAAAATATGTATGCGATGCCAGGTTAATAGTTACAGGTATTGTTTCAAAATATAAATGTCAAAATGTGATAATCCACTACAAGTATAGCCTTGAATCCCTGTTGATCAGGACTTGGCTCACATGAACCCGCCTGAATACTGCATGTAGGAGAAAGCCTCCTCCTTATCCTCGAAATCCGGCTCTGCTTCGTGTGTCACATCATCATTTGTAACTAAGATAGGGTCTGGTTGGTGTTTAAGCACTGTCCCAGAATATGGGAGTGAGTGATCAACTTAGCGGAGCTATATACCAAAGGTTAACATGTTATCAATTCAGTCAAGCAGTAATGATAAAGCAGTACAATCAAACATCCCTAAGTACTCTGATTAATACAAGAATATATGAAGAAATGATGCATGCCCTCGCCTGTACTCCCTCTGCGATCCTCATCTCACGGTCGTGCATGTCAGTCACTTCCTCAGTGCTCAGCCCAACGTCAAATGACACATGCAGTGCGGTGCATGTACATGATTACCGAGTTCTTATTAATCCTTTTCATACAGCATGATTAGAAAGCTAAGGTACCTCCCTTATATCATTTCCCAAACAATGATCCATTCTAGGGTCGTCAATCCTAGCAAATCTCATATGATGTTATGGTTCTAGGTTGCTGCAAAGGGCTCGTCACCTTATCAATACAGGCCTAGTTATACTCTAGTTGCTGCGAAAAAGCTCTTCACCTTAACGCAAACTCAGAGTACACTCGAGGTCACTAATAATGGCTTGTTACCAAGTCGCAGGCCGACAGCTCGAATATAGTATCCCAAACCACCGTATTCGGCTCATGTAAGATCCGTATCTTAGTCCGTACCGTTTCGTAGACTTCCACGGTCTTACCGGTCAAATTTCGACAACCTTCGACACTTAATCGATATTTATGCGCGACCCTGATTAATATTCTGTCAACCCATATCGACTCAACGTAAGACCATTACCACAGCAACCGCGTCGTCACTGCGGTTTCGATGCTGCGACTTGCGCGCCGAGGCTATACCCTGGTTAAGAGATGTGGGCCAACGTTCGGTACGAAGAAAACACCGCATGTTGCGAAACCCAAAAGAATCTTTACCATGTGTCACATCAATCCCATCAATCAATCAATCCATCAATCCATCACATGTCAAGTACATGTCAAGTACACATCACTTTCACCCTTTCCCAAGCAAGCCACAAAAGTCTTCCATGCCCATACTTTTCTTACACAAATGCCTCAAAAGTCTTCCAATGTCATGCCTTTCTTACACAAAAGGCCACAAAAGTCAAGATTTTCTTACACACCCATTACTCACCACATCCATCCATCACCCATCTCTCTCTCCCTTTACAACTCTCTCTTTCTCTTTCTCATTTCAAACTCAAAAAAAAACCCAAGCAAGCACCATACGTATGAGGATTTCTCCAAACATTCCCAAGCTCCAAGTGTGGCCCACTCTCCTACCCCACCATCTCCCATCTCAACCCTCCATTTCTCATCTCCTCCATTAAAATCCAAGCTAAGGTGCTAAGGAACCCCTTGGAGCAAGAAGATTGGACGGTGGGTGCTTAATACTATTAGATTTTCATGTTTTTGAGATGGGCCAAGTGAGGCCAACCGATCAATGGTTTGGATCTCACTTGGGACCCTAAGGTGTGGCCGATGGCCCACTAGGATCATCATGATCATTCCATGATGGGGCCATTCTCCATGGACCCCATCATGATGTTTATTTCTTAAAAAGGTCATCTAGACCATCCATTTTGGTGGAGAAAGGATCTCCACCGTTGATTATAGATTTTAGTGGTCCCACATGCTTTAGGGCCCACTTGATGTATGATTCATTGTAAGGGAGGGCCCATAATGTCGGGGTCCCTCCATCACAAGTGGGTCCCACTCTCTCTCTCTCTCATGTTCTTTTTTTAATCTTTATATGGTTGTGTGGCCCACTTGAATGGACCCCACCATGAGGCATATACCCTAATCAAACTATCGATAAGTGGGGCCCATGTTGTTGTGTAGTATCCACACCATACTCCATGAGGTGGCCCACCTAAGCGGGGCCCACCTCTAATGAACTTGTTTCATGCACGTCCAGCGTATTTTTCAAAGCTTTTTGGGGTGGGCCATTGGTGTAGGCCCCACCTTGATGTTAGTATTCAATCCATGCCGTCCACCTCATCCCCTGGAGCATTTGAACCATTGAGCCGAAAAATGAGGCTGACTTGATCATCTGGTGGGCCATAGTATAGGAACCTGCGGTGGTTACCATTGAAAGGTCGTTTGATTTTTCTATACCCCCAAAAATCATAAACTCTAGACTCGTTGGGCTTATCTCAAGCCAGGGGAGCCAATGGACAGGATGGATTTGTATGATGCGGGCCCTACACTCGAAAAACCCCAAATAAAAGAGTTTTCCATTTTTTAAAAAAAAATGACAAAGAGGCAGAGCCTCTGTGTCTAACGCCAGCTGCAGCAGCAGCAGGCGACCATGGGCCCCGCCATGATGTATGTGGGAATCCATGTCGTTCATAAGGTGAGCCCCCTCCAAGTTTCAACCTGATCCAACGCTCAGGTGGCCCATACCATAGGAAACAGTGGAATTGAATATCTACCATGGAAAACTTCTTTCGGGCCCACAGGAGTTTTGAATCAAGCTGAAATTTTTATTTTCCTTCATCCAGGTCTGAGTGACCTTATGAACAGTTTGGATGCCACTTAAACATTTAGGTGGGCCCCACATGGGACCCACAGTGATGTAAGCGTTTTATATCCACCGTCCAGGCGGACGGTGGAAGCCCACCTTGATATTTATGTTTTACCTCCACCGTCCAGCGGACGGTGGAGCCCACCTTGCGCATGTGTTGGCTCATGCCACCCGCCTCCCCTGGCTGATCAGAAAATAAACATTACAGTGGGCCCTAGGCCCAAGTGACTTATGAGTAGTTTGGATGGCAAAATTAACATTTGCAGTGGGCCCTTTACCTTTTTGGATAGAAAATAAACATTTCAGTGGGCCTCTGGGCACATGGGATTAAGCTCATTTATCGTATCTTGAGGCCCATTTGATGGAAATATGGGGCCCAATTGGTGTAGCCCATTTGTTACATCTAAGGCCCACGAGATTAGGCCCATTTAAATTGTATTAGGCCTATGAGTTGAGCCCACTTAAATTGTAAAAGGCCTATGGGTTTAGGCCCATTTGATATATATGTAAGGCCCATGGGTTTAGGCCCATTTAAAGTATTTTAAGGCCCATGGAATTAAGCCTTTAGATGTATTCTAAGGCCCACGGGTATGACCCATTGCAATGCACATAAGGCCCATTGGTGTGGACCATTTATGTGGCCCACTTGATGAATAAAAGGCCCATATGATATGACCCATTTGATGTATTTAAGGCCCAATGAGATGTACCTAAGGTCCATTGCAATGTGTGATCCTAACACAAATTATGTGCGATATTTACGATGATCGTGCCTTGGGAGCAATGATGGTTTGACGTCCACATTGCGAGTGTAATGCTGGTTGGATGTCCACATTACAACTCTCCTTAGGGCCCATTATTAGGCCCGTACTTATTGTGTATAGGCTGTCCAGGCCCATATGTATTGTAAGGATAGTTCATCTCATTATAACATGTTTAGTATAATTCCATGACTCATGATCATACGCATCATATGTATGCTTGATATGAGAAGTGACTTATCATAGCATATGCCTTCGAGCAGGCTATTTATGGGACCCCGATTAGGTGGTGTTGCCCTACATGAGCGCACGATACGCTCAGGATTTGCCGCATGATTTGATAGTGTGATTCATGCATTTTGCATTGTATAACATGATTACTGTATGCCCTAGCGACATCAAGCCATAGCTTCCACAGGTGCATCGTGGGTGGCTGGATTGGATACCAAAAATATTTAGATTTTAGCATACGGGCGTCATAGATGTCCCTGGGTGAAAATCTCTAAATCCGATGGTACCAGAGGATCCTCCAATGTCGAGACCGAGTGGATACACGAGCGCTCGAGGACCATATACCAGTAGGCCGCGTCTCCCACTGTGTCGTGGTCAGTTGGGAAGGGGTGTGACCTTACCCGCCTGAGTGAGGGGGCAACTTCTAGGTTGAGTTTGACCAGCTTGAGGAATCGGTCCGCTATCGACGAGCCGGGCCCGATATTGGCAGGGAGATAGTGAGGTCTATTCTGCTCTCCCAGTTGTGCGTTCGGATAGGGACGGTAAGCTGGCATAGAGTGTACTAGACCCCGGTGATTATGAAAAAAATGAGAACTGCACTGATATATGATGAGGATTAACATGCTTGACTTGCATTCTGCATCGCATGGCCTGGATATGGCTGATCGCATTCATATCTTGCACCGCATGGCCTTGGTACAGTTGATTGCATTCATGTACTCATCAGCACATTATAATATTATTCTGACATTGCATTCTGAGTACGCTCATATTGCGCACACACTTACACCGCCCTTTAAGCTTTCTATAAGCTTATACACGATTGATGTGTGCAGGTGACGCCAGGACGCAGCCTTAGTCTCACCACAGTTGGAGCGTGCATCGAGCTTCTGGAGTTTTTGTTATTGTTACTATATTGTATTTCCCTTTCCTTCGCATTGTACTTAAAGTTTTTGATCATAGTGGATTTTGTGGTGGTATTTTTGTGGTTATTGTTCGTGGGTTATGCTTGTGTTATGCTCATTACGAATCAAATCATGTTTAAAATCCTTCTTGTAGCATCCCAGGATCGGAACCTGGTATATGGGTGCCGGGAGCCGAGAATGGGGTACTACGGAGGCTGTCGACGCCAGATTCGATGATCAAAAATTTTGTGAGACTGGTTTTCAAGTTTGGAGCGTGATAGCTCACGAGTCTGGATTGCTCATTGGTCACTACGGGTGGACTCGTCACCCCGGCGTAGGCCGACAGCTCGACCACGGTGTCCCATACCACCATGTCCGGCTCATGAGTCTTAGCGGATCGAGGTACCAAGGTTAATGGGGTTTCACTGGTGAGTTTGGTACCTTAGATTCAAGCAGTAGCATCCAAACATGGTGAACATACATCGGGTCAATTGGGTTAATTGACGAGCTCGACTAGGACGAGCGCACGTTGAGTTGATCGACATGAAGTGCATAAGCACTCCATGTGGCCTAACCAGTGCCAACATCCCAAGTACGGCTCGGATTCATCGATCACATCTTATGTGGTAAAAACAACCTCAGCCACCAGTTCGAGGCCTGTTACCGATCACCTGGACTATGATATAGTCCCATCCATGTGCAATCACAACAAATAAGCATATGAGAAAATCAACCAGTGATGAATACTTAAGTCAAATCCTACAATCATGTGAGCATGTTATGGAATATAACTTAAGCATGAATATACAGTACATGGAGGAAATCATACACACAGCTAAAGTAATTGGGATTCATATCTCAACTCCCTAATAAATCACAATTTACTAACTACTAACTCATTCAGACATTTTTACAAACACTTAGACTACACCTTCCAACATACATCACGTATGTTGGTTATATTACGTATTAGGCCAAATCCTCTTGCCAAGGGATTGTCGCATATATAACAACTATGTACCTACGACAGTTAATCATGGCAATTACAAATTCAAATTTCAAATGCATACAAATATTTCAACAAATACATGAAATACCCTATTCACAACATAGATTATATGTATACATAAAGCGAAACAGATATCACATTTGGCATGTGTAATGGCACCCATGTCAGTAATAAATCATTTACTGACATTGAAAGCCTTGAAAATTATAACCTAAACGTATATAGTCCGCACATTATGCCTGTAAATGCGTAACAGATTTGATTTAGACGTTTAGTCTTCATTAACGGTGGATTGGCAACCTAGAGCATGAATTAGGTTAGCTATAGCATCACTTAGACTATTGGAAACCCTAGAACAAATTAGGGTTAGGTTTTCTTACCCAAGTATGGAATCGGGATCGCCCATGTAGCGATACAAATGGATGGATTTGACACTTAGTGTAGTTGGGAAGAACCTCAGGATGAATCTCCAACTCACTCTCTCTCTTTCTCTCTCTTTCTTTGCTAGGGTGTTAGAATTCATATGGAATATGTGAGAAGGGATTTAAGACCCTTATATAGGCCCAGAATTGATGGAAATAGCCCCAGGGCCATGGTATACTTAGGTTATGTCCAAATCGGGTATGTTCCGATCCAACGGAGCATTTCTGGAGGTCCCTTTGCTGAATGCAATCGAACCTAAGCTTCCTAATATCAGATCTTTAAAAAGTTAAGTTTTCAGTTCGATCGGGTTTACAGATCGACTGTGGCGGACTAGTTTCAGTTCAACGGTCACCGGACTCGATTAGGGCCACAAGTACACTGGCATGTGTGGGACATGTCTCCTGATCTGAGGGTGTATTTGGGTCAGATTCTGACGGTCTGAATGCTTATAGTTAGCCCGCACACGACACGACTCAGATTACTTAAATTCGGATTTAATTTCTAATAACATTCACATTTCTCACACACTTCACTCCGGACTCAAGTAAACCGTCCCAAGACATCATTTGGACTTAATTTTTGAGGTGATCGTCAAGTCCAACTAGGCGGTCACAATCGTGTAGTTTCGTAGCTATCAGACTTTCGATGTGTGACACAGGTCTGATACGGAGTTTCCATATGCTCCCGAGAGCAACTGGGTTTAGAGATTGATCCTAAATTTTAGGGTAATGTAGCGTTAACAATTCTACAAGTTTTACGTCTTACAGATCATATTTAAAGTGATTGGTGATAATTTCTCAGGTAATCTAGTTTAGCGCTAGATAATTCTCGTTTAATTTATAAAGCATTTAGTCCTAAGTGATTTCTGCTCGAGGTGGTACTCGAGTCTGTGTACGGATTTTTCCAAGACGTTACAATCTACCCCCCTTAAAGAAAAATTTTATCCTCGAAATTTGTACCTTTTCGTACTCCTCGAGAATTTGAGGGTAGTTCTTTCTGACCTTGGCTTCCGTCTCCCAAGCAGCCTCTTCCTCACTGTGATGCGTCCACAGTACCTTCACAAGTGGAATCACCTTACTGCGCAACACCTGCTCCTTCTGATCCAAGATACACGTCAGACACAGTACATATGTAGCATGCTCGCTTAACTGCACCTGATCCCAACTAATAATGTGCGAAGGATCAGGAACGTACTTCTTCAACATGGACACATGAAATACGTTGTGCATGCCTACGAGTGGTGTGGGCAAAGCAAGGCGATAAGCTAATGCCCCCACTCGATCAAGTATCAGAAATGGGCCAATGAATCTCGGCGTGAGCTTCCCTTTCTTACCAAACTGAAGGACTCCCTTCATGGTGGAAACCCTAAGGAATACATGGTCCCCAACCTTAAACTCAAGCGGTCTTCGTCTCGTATCGGCGTAGCTCTTCTGCCTGCTCCGTGCTGTTAGAAGTCAATGCCTAATAATGTCGATCTTCTCCGAGGTCGCCTGAACTAAATCTGGGCCAATCAGAGTCTTCTCGCCCACTTCTACCGAGCAATGCGGTGCTCTACACCGGTGACCATACAGTGCCTCATAGGGCGCCATGTCAATACTCGCCTGAAAGCTATTGTTATACGCAAACTCTGCATAAGGAAGACAGTCATCCCAACTATCCTTGAAATCCAGTACACAAGCTCGCAACATATCTTCTAGCACCTGATTCACACATTCCGTCTGCCCGTCTGTCTGTGGATGGAACGTGGTGCTGAACTTCAACTTCACACCCATTGCATCCTGGATACGAGTCCAGAAAATAGATATGAATCGCGTGTCTCGGTCTGACATGATCTCCAAGAGAACTTCATGCAGACGTACAATCTCTTTGATGTACAAACTGGCCAACTCATCTGCAGAGTTCGTAACTCTGATCGGTAGGAAATGAGCTGATTTTATCAATCGGTCAACGATCACCCAAATGGAGTCATATCCCTTCCTCGTCTTCGGTAACCTTGAAATAAAATCCATAAAGATGAAATTCCACTTCCATTCAGCTATGGGCATGGGCTAAAGTAGTCCAGGAGGTTGGTGATGCTCTGCCTTGACCTGCTGGCACGTGAGACAACGGGACACAAACTCTGCAATGTGAACCTTCATATTGTCCCACCAGTACGATCTCTTCATGTCTTGACACATCTTCGTGCTACCAGGATACATTGCAAGCTTCGAACTGTGGGATGCCTCGAGAACTTTCCGTCTCAAGTCACGAACGTCTGGGACGCATAGGCGGCCATGATAACGTAAGCCCCCATCCGTACCAACACTCCACTCTGAGTCCTCATCTGTACTAACCTGCTCTCTCATCTTCGCCAATAGCTCATCGTCTGCCTGAGCCACGATAATCCTGTTTTCAATGAGGGGTTATACTCGAATATGTGCGATGACCTCATACGGCTCCTCCACTGTGAGTTTCTGCTTAAAGCCTCGCACAAACTCCACCATGTCTCATTCTGTTATCATTAGCGGAGCCACAAACTCTATGACCTTCTTACAGCTCAACGAGTCAGTCACAAGGTTCGCCTTGCCGGGATGGTAGGAAATCTCGAATTTAAAGTCCTTCAAGGTCTCCATCCACCTTCGCTACCGCATATTCAGGTCCCCCTGAGTGAATATGTATCTAAGGCTCTTGTGGTCGTAAAAGAGCTCGAACTTGTAACGTCCTGGAAAAATTCTTACGAAAACTCGAGTATCACCTCAAACAGATATCACTAAGGACCAAATCCCTTAGAAATCTAACGAGGATTAACTAGCGCTAAAGTAGATTACCTGTGAAATTGTTACCAATCACTTTAAATACAATCTGCAAGACCCAAAACTTATAGAATTGTCAACGCTACATTACCCTGAAATCTAGGATCCATCTCTAAACTCGGTTGCTCTCGAGAGCATTCAGAAACTCCGTATCGGACTTAGACCGTACATCGAAAGTCCGATAGTGATGAACTTAAACAAATATGTTCGCCCGGTTGGACTTGACAATCACCTCAAAAATCAAGTCCAGATGATGTCCTGAGATTATTTTCTTGAGTTCGGAGCGAAGAGTGTGAGAACGTGAATGTTTTTAGAAATTAAATACGAATTTAAGTAATCTGAGTCGTGTTGCTTGTGGGCTAATTATAAGCATTCAAACCGTCAGAATCTGACCGAAATTCACCCTCGGATCAGGGGAAATATCCCACACATGTCAATATACTTGTGGCCCTGATCAAGTGTCGGTGACCGTTGAACTGAAACTGGTCCGCCACGGTCGATCTGTAAACCCGATCAGACTGAAAACTTAATTTGATAAAGATCCAATATTCGTGAGCTTAAGTCCAACTGCATTCAACAAAGGGACCTTCAGAACTGCTCCGTTAGATCGGAACAAACCCGATTTGGTTATAATTTAAGTATACCATGGTCATGGGACTGTTTCCGTCAATTCTGGGCCTATATAAGGGTCTTAAATCCTCTCTCACATATTTCATACGAATTTTAAAATCCTAGCTAAGAAAGAGAAGAAAAAGAGAGAGAAAGAGAGAGAGTGAGTTGGAGATTCTCCTAGGGATTCTACCCTGCCTCTCCGCGTGCTTACCCATCGCTACCGAATCGCTATTCCGGTGATTCTAATACTATACTTGGATAAGAAATCCTAACCCTAACCTGTTCTAGAGTTTCAAATAGTTTAAGCGATGATGTAGCTAACCTATTTCGTACTCTAGGTTACTAAATTCGTCGTTGACGAAGACTTAACGTCTAAATCATATCTGTTATGCATTTTTCGGTTTAAGGTGCGGACTATATACATTTAAGTTATGGTTTTCAAGACTTTCAATGTCAGATAATGATTTATTACTGACATAGATGCTATTTCACATGTCAAATGCAATATGTGTTTTGTTTTACACACGCATATGAATTATGTAGTCTACAGGGAAATTCATGTAATTGTTGAAATGTTTGTGTACATTTGGAATCTGATTCTATGGTTGCCATGATTAACTGTCGTAGGTGCATGATTGTGATGTATGTGATAGCTCCTTGGCAAAAGGATTTGTCCTAATATGTAATATGGCCAACATACGTGATGTATGTTGGAAAAGTGCAGTCTACGTGTTTGTGAAAATGTCTGAATGAGTTAGTAATTAGTAAAGTGTGATTTATAAGGGAGTTGAGATATGAATCCCAGCTACCTTAACTGTGTGTATGATTCCCTCCATGAACTGTATAACCTACTTATTCATGTTAACTTTGTGTATGATTTCCTCCATGTACTATATTCATGTTTAAGTTATATTCCATAACATGTTCATATGATTGTAGGATTGATTTAAATATTCATCATTGTGATTGTACGTGATTGGGACTATATCACAGTCCAGGTAATTGGTAACAGGTCTTGTACTGGTGGCTGAGATTATTTTCACCACGCAGGATGTGTTCGATGAATCCGAGCCATACTTAGGATGTCGACAGTGGTTAGGCCACACGGAGTGCTTATGCACTTCATGTCGATCAACTCAGCGTGCGCTCGTCCTAGTCGAGGTCGTCAATTAACTCGATTACCTGATGTATGTTCACCATGTTTGGACGCTACTATTTGAATCTAGGGTACCAAACTTACACGTGAGATCCCGTTAACCTTAATACCACGATCCCCGAAGACTCATGAGCCGGACATGGTGGTATGAGACACTGTGGTCGAGCTGTCGGCCTACGCTAGGGCGACGAGCCTCCCCGTAGTGACCAGTGAGTAACCCAGACTCGTGAGCCAAATACGGTGGTATGAGGCACTGTATTCGTATTGTCGGCTTACTCTGATTGGTGACGAGCCCTCTGTAGTGACCTCGAGCATATCCTGAAACTGCATTGAGGCGACGAGCCTTATTGTAGTAACTAGGATATAACTAGGCATGCATTGATTGGTGACGAGCCCTTTGCAGTGACCTAGAACCGTAACATCGTCTGAGACTTACTAGGATTGACGACCCTAGAATGGATCATTATTTAGGAAATGATATAAGGGAGGTACCTTAATTTCCCAATCCTGCTGTATAAAAGGGACTAATAAGAACTTGGTAATCATGCTCATAACATTGCACTGCATGTGACGTTGGCGTTGGTGTAGAGCACAGTGGTAGTGATTCATACCACGATCGTTAGATGTTGTCGCAAGGAGTGCAGGCGAGGACATGCATCATTACCTCATATCATTCTTGCATTAACAAGAGTATCTAGGACATGTTTGATTGTACTACTTTATCATTACTGCTTGACTGAATTGATAACATGTTAACCTTTACTGTATAGCTCCACTGAGTTGATCACTCACTCACATGTTCTAGGATGGTGTTAAACACCAACCAGATTCTATCTTAGTTGCAGATGATAATGCGACACTCGAGGCAAAGCCGGAGTATGAGGATGATGAGGAGGCGTTCTCCTTCATGCAGTATTCTGACGGATTCTCTTAAACCGTTCTGAATCATCGGGGCTTCAGGGTTTATGCTTTATAGAGGACTATCACATTTTGACATTTGAATTTTAAAACAATACTTATAATTATGACCTGGCAGAGCATACATATCTTGGGGACTTACATTGGTTTATATATTTCTTTTAGTCTTCCGCTTGTCCCTAGATTATATTTGCTGATTTGGCTTAATCTAATTCATGTTTTATGCGCTAATACAGACAATATCCTTCCATCATTAGAAATGTTGCATAAGTGATGTTCTGAAACTCGGGAGCTGAGTTATGCTCGACACCCAATTTTCAGGGCATTACAGAACTCTTCTCTGTAGAGGTAATGTCTCCAGAGCTTCAGTGCAAAGATGACGGCTGCCAACTCTAGGTCGTGTGTAGGGTAATTCTCCTCATATTTTCTCAATTGTCTCGAGGTGTAAGCAATCACTATGTCCTTCTGTATAAGGACACAACCTAGACCAACTCGAGACGCGTCGGTGTATATAGTGTACCTAACCCCCTGCTCTGGCAATACTAGCACAGGGGTGGACATTAGCTTATCCTTCAGCTCCTGAAAAGATGCTTCCGCTTTCTCATTCCAGGCGAATTTAAGATCCTTCCATGTCAACTGAGATAGCGGTCTAGCAATCTTGGAAAATTCCCGAATGAATCGTCGATAGTACCCTGCTAGATCAAAAAAACTCCTCACCTCAGTAACCGAACCGGGCCTCTCCCAGTCCTAAACCATGGCTACCTTAGTTAGGTCGACTACTATCCCTTCCTTGGATACCACATATCCTAGGAACTTGACTTCCTTCTTTTAGAAGTTACATTTCTTGTACTGTGTGAACAACTAGTTCTTCGTGAGAGTGTTGAAGACTACTCGTAGGTGCTCTTCATGCTCTTCCCGACTCTTGGAATATATCAGGATGTCATCAATAAACACGATGATGAATCGGAATAGAAATGGCCGAAATACCCTGTTTATCAGGTCCATGAACACGGCCGGAGCATTTGTGAGCCCAAAGGACATCACAAGGAACTCGTAATGACCAAAACTAGTCCTGAAGGCTGTCTTCTACACATCCTCATCCCTGACGCGCAATTGATGATAACCCGACTGCAAATCTATCTTCGAAAAATACTGTGGCCCCTTCAACTGATCAAACAGATCATCAATCCTGGGCAAGGGATACTTGTTCTTCACTGTCACCTGGTTTAACCTGCGATAATCAATACATAATCGCAGGGAATCGTCCTTCTTCACAAACAATACAGGCACTCTCCAAGGGGATAATCTCGGTCGTATGAAGTCTGCCTCTATCAATACATCAATCTGTCTCCTCAGTTCCTCCATCTAACATGGAGGCATGTGATATGTCGGTAATGAAATAGGTGTCGCACCGGGCACAAGATCGATAGTAAAGTCAATCTCGCACTGAGGAGGTAGTCCCGGGATCTTCTCAAATACGTCCGGAAAGTCCTGAACCACAGGCGTATCTCCCAATGTCGAACCGTCAATACTCTCTAACAAGGAAGCGTAGCAACTAACTCGATAGGACCAACTGACCTGAACTGAAAAAGTAAAGACCGTGCCCTCAAGTCCATAGGCTGTCACGACTCTAGCCTCACAATCCATCTCTACTCTCATCTTGGTGAACCAATCCATTCCGAGAATAACGTCATAGTGACACAGTGGGGCGACAATCAGGTCAACGACCACTGTCCTGCTACCCAAATCTACTGAGCAAGACTCACAGGTCCGGGTAATATCTGAAAAGGTCCCTGTAGCGGTAGTGAGTCTCACTCCCTTCATAGGAGCAGTATTCAATCTTAGTCGCTTGACCGCAGCACAAGAGATGATCGAAATAATGGACCCGGTGTCCACCAATAAGAAGACAAGCGTAATAAAGACATTTCAAAGATTTGGAGCGTGTTTTTATAGTTTATAGTTGGTGTAAATCTAGTTTATCATGTTCGTGATGGCCAATATTATGGTTGACATATAAGAAATACAGTCAATTGTTTAAGATCAAAGACTTGTTGCTTGACAATTGAATTTTTAAAAATTTAGTATTTAAAAGTGTGATAGATTACTAGCTAGACTTTTTTTTATCAAGTGTAGGTGAGATTTAGGAGATGGATAGCGACGATGAAGAAGAAGTAGCCGAGACCATGGTGATGCAAGCTATGGCCGCATGCGTATCTGCTGTTGGTGAATATTGTCGTCACTATATGTTAAGAGAACCCAGCCATCAAGGTGATGACGAGTGGGTAAGGTTTATAAATTCAATCGTGCGTGCAAGTGACAAGGATTGTTTTACACAGTTGAGGATGAAACGGCACAGTTTCTTCTCATTATGTGACGTACTGCGTGACAGAAAGCACCTATGCGATACTTGGCACATTAGTCTTGAGGAGCAAGTTGTTATCTTCCTTCATACCATAAGACATAACGTGTGTAATCGTGTGATAGGACACAGATTCATACGTTCAGGTGAAACGGTAAGTCGTCACTTTCATCGTGTCCTTAATACGATAGTGTCCTTGTACCCTGATTTTGTTAAGCAGGCGGGTACTGAGACCCCCTCGGAGATTCAATCGAATCCTTACTGGCAAACTTATTTTCAGGTAATATTTTCATCATGGGATGCGATTTTGCATATTAATTTTGTCATATGCTAATATTTGTCAAAATATCTTATAAGTGAATTTCGATCTCAATGACGATAGGATTGTGTTGGTGCAATAGACGAGACGCATATTCCCGCTTATGTGGAATCATCACAACATCCAAGCTTTTGCAACTGGAAGGGTATCGTATCTCAGAATGTACTTGCTGCTTGTACCTTTAACATGACATTCTTATACATGCTAGCTGGATGGGAGGGTTCCGCTTCAGATGCACGGGTCCTACATAATGCGCTGACCCGCAGTGATGATCCACTAATTGTACCAAACGGTAATTGTTTCTTCATAAATAACATACAAATTTTCATATCACCCTAAACATCATTCTCAACATAGTAAGCCCCATCACCCTAACTTTTACGCAATGTAGGAAAATATTTCGTCATCGATGCAGGATACGCTCACTCACCTGACTTCATGGCGCCTTATCCCGGTGTCCGATACCACTTGCACAAATATCGAACTGGGAGAGCACCCATGAACAAGGAGTTGTTCAATTACAGACACGCGTAATTATGAAATGCAGTTGAACGTTGTTTTGGGGTAATACAGGGATGGTTTCCTATCTTGAAGACAGCTGCGCAATATCCATTTGAGGCCCAGGTGAAGATTGTAATATCTTGTTGTATACTACATAATTTCATTCGGCAAGATGACGAAAATGGACAAGATTTGGAGGATGCTGGTATAACTGTGGGGGATGTAGAGAGAAATCCTACACCAAATGAGGTATCAACAATGGATGAGCGCCAGTGGCTAGTGCAAGCGACAGAACAAGAGAAATCTGCGTGGATCAATGTTCGAGATCAGATTGCAGAGCGAATGTGGACCGACGTGCAAAAAAATTGTAGGACTACATAGGGTCATTTTATTATAAAGTGTTGTTAACTGATGTGATTGGCAAAGACACACACACACACACACACACACACACACACACATATATATATATATGAATACAAGAAGACAATCGAGATGAAGTCTGTCATTTTTTGACGTACATAGTTTCTCGATACGATTAATTGCTCTTTCAGTAATACATAGTTGCTAGTATAATATTGAACTTCATTTCTCTGCAAGTTAGTTTTTAACTGTTTATTAATCCTTCCACTAGGTGACATGACTGACTATTCTATAAGAGATACACAAACTCCGACGCAGTCCCCAATAAGAACTCCAATTCTACCGACAAGATTCTCTCCACGTGAGAAGACTATTAAATCGCTTGTTGACCCACTATCACGCACGGCAAAAATCAAATGGACCCGAACCATGGATCAAATATTATTCGACGCTTTTCTTGAACAGATATCTTTAGGCCGGAAAGCAGATAACGGTTTTAAGAACGAGGCATATAATGAGATCGCTGCAGAGGTGTCGAGGAAGACGCAGATTACGATGAACTAGCAAAATGTTCAAAATCGAATGCGATATCACAAGCGTGAGTATAACGATCTGAAGGACATGCTAGCCGCAAGTGGTTTCGGTTGGGACAACGACTGTATGGTAGTAACCGCACCCGACGAGGTCTGGGATGAGTACCTGAAGGTAATCATTACGTACAACACTTTATATTGTAAATCTGGATTATATCAAATTTGTTTACTAAACAAATATATTTCTTGATTATAGTCGCATCCAAGAGCAGAAAGGTTACGCGGAAAGTGGATTGAGCGAATGGACGATTTAGCGGTGATTGTTGGTTCGGACCATACAACTGGCCGCTACGTTCAGGAAAGCAGAAGCATAGCTACGTCTTCCTCTCGTATTCAGCGAGATTTGAATGACACTTGGACTAATTTGGACGATGAGACGGATGTACCAATCGATCTTTTTGAGGATCATCTCGGAGATTTGACTAGGAATTATGATTTTTCAAATGATCCAATCCGGAAAATAAAAAATTGTTCATTCCGCAGCACTCCCAACCGAGCGACTGATTCTGAGAGTAGTCGTGGTGGGAGTGCATCTACGAAACGGATGCATGTTGTTCGTCCCTGTGACGTCCTTGGCAAATCCCTGGATGGTGTTGCGGAGGCAATGTGAAACTTTGGACTTGGGAAAGAGGTAAATCGCACTAGTAAAGTGCTGGATGTCCTTGAGGAGGTTCATGGGCTGACCAACACAGAGTTTATAGAAGTTGGTCAGATGCTGACTCGGGATAAACAACTAGCATCCTTTTTCGTAAGTCTTCGCTCGGATTGGAGGACCGATTGGTTAAAAAAAACCTTGTCTGATATGAATGGAGGGATTGTGGGGGTTCTTCTTGATGGATTAAAATACTTTTATCTCGCATCAAAACATGAATTTCTTTTTGGTGGTTTTGTAATAACTATATACTGATTTGTGGGGGAAGAATATTTTACCGACTATTTTTTGTGTATGTTTCTCCGTTTTAAATGTTAGTTGGATACTTATAAACTATACCATTTTGCTTGCGTTTACATATTTATCATGTTGATTAAATGTCATTTTATCAATCTATTATATTTATATGCTTTCATTATATGAATAATATAACATGCATTTTCTCCTATCCTTGTCATATTTATGTGAATGCAGATGGGTAACAGTAAATACTATGTTGTAATCAATGGACGACGCCCGGGGATATATATGTCCTAGGATGAGGCACGACTGCATGTGGAGGGATTCAGCGGTGCTAGAAATCGATCATTCAAAACATTCCAAGATGTGACTGCATGGTGGAATGCAAACTATGCAAGTTCAAGTAGTGGATTAATTAACAGGCGATGTGGTGAGGTACATTCCCCTACAGATGCTCGAAATTCTATCCGAGAAATTTCGTGATCCATGGTGTGCAAGAGTACACAAACAGATGATGCCACCCTGAAAGTCGGGGAAGCGGTGGCAGCAGCAGTAGTTGTAATCTTAGTATTATTCTTCATATTATATATAATAATTAAGCTATAGTTTTGGATGGTATTAATCCTATATGTTGTTTAAATTTTAGTAAACAGTAGATAAGTAATCCTCGAACAATTTGATATGGCATGTATAATTGCATCTTAACTACAAATATCATTATATATATATATATATATATATATATATATATATATATATATATATATATATATATTTGAATGTAAAATGTGATAGAAATGTATGCATTCATCATTTCTTTTATCGATATCTCCCTTATTCTCCATTAGTATGAAGTTCACTACAAATGAAGTCCAGCCTTTTGAACCCAGTTTCCCAAGGGCCAGGTATGACCACTTGAAACCCGGATTGGATTACAGTACACACACTCCTAAGTAACATATTTTTTTGTGTAGGTGATAGTTGTTTGCTTGGAGGGTAACCTTACACATCAATTTTGAAACAGCTGAACTTAATAATGAGTAGTAATGCCCTTTGCATATAGGCAATTGTCTCCATGTGTGTAGTCATAATGTACTTACATCACTCAGGTTTTGAACAGGTAAATCTCAAGATTTTGGGAGAAGTATGTGAAAGAACATTTGACTGGGAGTATGGTGTTCTCTTCCTTGTATTTGCATTGCGAACAGGTACAAAGTCTGTACATTGGCATTATGAGTTTTGGTTTAGTACATATTTATATCATATTCATTTTCGCATTAAACTCTTTACAGGTTCACCCGAGGGTTTGGAGGGAATCATTATGCATGCCTACAATATGCAATGGTTTAAAAGACAATCTAGTTGCAGCTGAGACTGCCCCTCCTTACTATGATATTAGACATGTGAATTCGTTGTTGTTTTGGTGCTGACGAGCGAGTTTCTTTTACATGTTCCTGGTTCTATTTCTTTTTATGCATAGTATTTTACTTTGTTTCTGCCTTTATTTATTTAAGAAATTTTTTAGGGCCGATTACATGCATCCTAGGCCACCCGATTCCTTAGGTTAGATGATAACAATGGAGAAATTTTTTCCAATTCTTGCAAACATTTTGTATTGATATTTTTCTTCTTAACCACATAGGGACATTTGACGTGTGGTGGTGTAATGAAGAGATCTAAGGTTGGCACGTGCTTGCGGTGTCAAATGGATTTAGAAAGTTTGATAGCATTTTTAAAATTGGTGAACCCAACCGCATGCGTATCTGCTATTGGTGAAAATTTCTTGTATTATGCAAGGGCACTAATGTTTACCTTTTTGGTTTGTATGAGTGGGCCTATGGATCATGCATCCAAAGCGTTGAAACTATGGGGTCCACCATGGTTAGATTACGCACCAAAGATCCGAGCCATAAAATTTTTATCATGTAGTGCATGGGCCACCCAAAGATTACGATGATATCCACGGTCTTTTGGACCGTTGTACAATGGCTCCATTTGTACGAAATGAAATTTGACAAATAGTGTACAAACTCCCAAACAGGATTCCCGTGGTTGTGGTGTTTTCCGCAAGCAATCCCTTCAGTTTTCCAAACAACATTAGTTCACGGGATGGTTGCAATACCACACCACCCAAACATAACCGATGCTGGTCATGGAATTGGGGTTACACCCAGACCACCTGACCATCCACTGATAGCATTAAATGTTGCTGTCTATCTAATTCTATACACCTCAATACGCCGTAAGCGGTTTGCCCAAACAGGGCTTAAAGGATTTAGTCCTAAGTGATTTTTGCTCAAGGTGGTACTCGGGTCTCTGTACGGATTTTTTCAGGACAATACAGGCGGTGTGTAATCTTGAGGAGAATTCACACTGAGTTGGTCACTCATCCATCAAATATATAACTGTATAGGTAGCACAGGTGGCTTAAGTAATATTTAGATTCAGACTTGATGGGGAGGAGGGTACAAGTGCCAAGGATGCATAACTATATTTGTCAAGAGGAGCTACGTGATCTTGCAGCTCAAATTTATATACATTTTATTACTTATCTTGTATAAATTATGAAATTCTTGTATTTGTTATTTCGAAGACATTGGTTTGTATAAGTCATTATGGGCAGTCTCTTGTATATTCTAAATGCAAATGTAAATTTTGCTTCATGTTGATTTGTCCATCTTATGCTAAACTGCTAACTTTGAAAGATAAAGAAAAAAATATGGAATTTATCTCTCTATAAGTTAACACTTGGGTTTTTGAGAAACGAGTCATATACTCATGTCCTGAAAACATGGAGCGTTATAGATCTCTCTCTCTCTCTCTCTCTCTCTCTCTTTCTCGTTAAAAGAGGATTTTTATGGACTTTTCAGACTTTGAAAATCAAATTTGGAGGAGTTTTGAATGTTTCTGGTTGAGTTTATGAGGAAGGATTTAGTTGAGTGATTCCATAACGAATCAATATGTTTATTGCATCCGTGAAATGAGGCCTGATCTTAGTTATAACTCAGTGATCATACGTTGATCTGATGGCCCACATAGTGCAATGTTTGAATCTTTAATAGGAGTTTATACAAAATTCTACATTTGATGTTTCTTAGTGAGGAAGAACACGACCGTTATGGTGGATTTCTTTCCGTGGTGTATTTTCACGATTACATTATTTCTGGATGGTTTAGATGGCAAGAAAACTCGAGGAAATAAAATGCAAAGTCAGGATGTTTTATCTAGTGAGTTTCGAAGTTGAACATTTTCCATCATTGTGCACACTATCGCGAGAAATATGGAGAAATAATGTGTATTTCAGTTCTTGTTCGAGCTAGTCTCAGTGTTAGAGGGCGATAGGAAACCTACGGTATAGATTAATCTATATTTTGGAGTTTTCATACATATAGATAGAAGAAAATGCAGGAGAAAGCTTTTAGAAAGTCTATCTCTTACGACGACGATCACAACACAAAGCCGTAATTGATGGAGGGGTAGGGCTAGCTTGTTTTGATCCATAACTTGACCTATTCAAATTTCCCTCTTGATGATTTTGTAAGTGCTTGTATTTGAAGCACACATAGAGTTGTCAAATTTCGTAGACAAAATGCTGGTTAGATGTCAAGTACACTTCAGTCTTTTACACCACTTCATGAAAACCAACTCAAGATCGGCTCAAGATCTCAAGACTTAAATGACATCGCCTGATTTCAATATTAAAGATCTCTATATATGTCTGCCCAACTTACTTTAGCTAACCTAACTTCATTTTCAACCACATTTTTAGATTTAAAATTTTTAAAAATCTGTTACTAATTCAGCCAACCCAACTTTAGGTTCGGTCAACCTAAAGAAAGTTCGGGTCAGTTTCAAGCAAAGGATTCTTAGATTTTTTAGGGAATTGGGCTAGTTAGATTTTTGAAAAATCTTATCCCATGCAATCTGATCGCCGTTAGAATGGATTTGTTGGGTCGTTAGAATAGATTCGTTGGGATCTGGCCAGCCGAACTTAATATTAGGCTGACCAAATTCTCAAATCCTTTGACTATAAATAAGGACCTTCTCTCATTTTATTTTACAATGAAATTCACTAAAAAATCTTCTGCAAGTAAGAAAGAAGCTAAGGTCCTCCTCAAGCTATATGTGTGGTATTTATTATTTTTATTTAGCTTACTCAATTTCCTTTTTCAAGTTGATCTCAAATACAATTAGAGAATAATCTATACCCTACTTGAGAAATATATAATTGAATCTACAACATTAGGGTTTATATTTATTGAAATATATTAGATCCATATATTCTTTCTGGTTGAGTATATACCGCCTCTTCAACACTCAAGAAAGAAGAACACTGTTTTATGTCTCGACTGTTATTTCAAATCGTCATCTGAAGATAAGTACAGTTGTTATTATTACTACTTTATTTGTGTTTTTTTGAGATAACCTGGAAATCTATGTGGGTAGATTTATGATAGCCTGTGAAAATCACAAAAGGGGGTTTTGTTGTGATAGCCCGTGAAAATCACAAGAACTGTAAGAGATTGTTATGGCGAACATGTGAAAACATTGAAATAGTGAAAGCTAAAATTACAAGGGTAGTACTTTTGAGAGTGGAGTAGGTATGGGTTTAAGTATCGAACTGCTGTAACTCCTTGTGCATGTGTGGTGAATGTTATATTTATTTCATTCTTTGTAATGAATGTTGTATTTATTTAATTATCTCTTTCTAATTTAAAAGTTTGATTTCAAAGACATTGTGATATAAGGTTGTCATGCCTAGTATGGTTGTCCTGCGTAACATACTAGGTGAAGGTTGTCCTACAAATTATTTGGAATCAAGGTTTCAATACTTTATATGATTGAGATTATTTATTCCTTTTTATTTCAAAGAATTTGGTATTGTCCTGTTCAACCTCCCCCTAGGACATCAATAGTTCATCTTTCTAATTTACATTTAAGAGAATGGACCACCCTTAGATCGTAGCTGTTAGCTCTCCGAAATGAAGAAAATGAAAGTTATCTCTTTTTAAACGACATTCACATGCTAGATGGTTTTTGGGGATTTTGTTTTACATGTAAGCTTGCACGCATACAATGCATCTTTCCTTGGTTTGCATGTGTGGATAGGAAGAACCTATGTGTGTGTTGATCAGAGATCATGACCTTTAATGGTCCATCTAGTGAGGGATTTAAATCATTAAAGAAACTAATTTCAAACTATTATTTGAGAGATAATGGCTATAAAGAGTTAAGTTTGAAAAAGAACACACGAATCATTTTTAAAATTATAAATTGAGTGGTCCATGATGTTCTTTGGGGTGCCTAGATATAGATGTATGGCCCGTCTATTTGATTAACGGGCAGATCATGATCTTTTCATATGAAGGTGTATGGAGTAGAGTACACACGTGGTTTTTGAATCCCTTACATTTGTAGAAATTTGAGATTCTGTAGGATTCTTCTAGTAGGATTTAGAATCTCAAAAAATATCTAGGATGGGTAATGTAAATTAATAGATTCGTCAGGGGTCGTATGTGGATCATATGATGGTCTGTATTAGATTTTTGGGTAGTTTATCCAATAGATATGATGAGAATTCTAATGGATGGTTGATTTTGTAAATCAAAATTTAATATTAACAATGTACAGTTCAATTGGTTTGAATAATTATTGGTTGGATTCTCATCGTGATTGGACTCTCACAAGTAGGTTTTCTGAAGAATATTCTAGGGTAGGAACATGTACATCATGGATATCTTAGGTGATCGGCGAATGCCCCTTTAGTCATTGGGATTGAAATTTAACGATAAAATATGATCTTGCAAGGGTAAGTATTAAGGTGGATGGTTTAGATTCACGAATTGATAAAAGTACTCTTGGTTTCAATGAGTTAAGGCAATTTCACCATGATGGGATGGTCTAGTGGTGATATGGACAGTTAGATGGCTAGATCTTAGACAATTAGCTATCATTACGGTTAATTTGGTAAATGATCATGCATATGAGTGAATATGAAAGATGGTGAATAGGGCTGTACACAAACCTAGTTAGTTCGGTTAGCTCGCTCAACTAGACTTAAAAAAGCTCGATTCAACTTGGTTCCCAATTGAGTTTGAGCTGAGTCGAGCTAATTTTTTGAGCTCTACAAAATTTCGAACCGAGTTTGAGCTTGCTCGAGCTCGACTCGACTTGGATCGAACCCCAACTCGAATCGAACTAGTTCGGTGACTCGGTTATTTTGATATTGATGTTACTCACCAAGCATTTGATGAAATGACTCAACGAAGTGTTGGCCGATGGCGAGGAAGGTATGGATATGAAATAAATACCCTTGCATCTTGATTATGATATTGCTTACTGAGTGTTTGATGAAATACCAGTAAAACCACTGTTATTGTTTTACATACAGTGAGAAATTGAAGGTGCACTCCATGTGTTTGTGAAAATGTTGCACAGGCGAACTCGGCTTGATCTTGGCTCGAACTCGGCTCGAACTGGCCCAAGCTGCTGACCAAACTGAGCCGAGCTAGCCAGTTAAGCTCGAGGACCGAACAGAGCCAAGTTCAAGCTGGGGTCAACTAGTGGCCGATCGGTTTGACTCATGTACACCTCTACTGGTTAATGAAGGACCTAGGATTAGTGATGGAATTAAGAGTTGTATTTTTCAGTTTAGAGTAAGAATCGAGGGATTCGTTCATCTTCATGGTGGAATTGTTTCAAACGATCTAAGCACATTATCACATGTTTAGAGAGCTAATTCAAGTCGTGGCTTCAATGGTTATTAGTGATGTGAGTTTATTGTGGAGATCATGGGTTAATCCAAGGTGGATCGATCTCTAAAACTTTATGTGTTTGCTATGGGTTAATATAACTCGAGATTGTAAGGTTTTGAATGTGATGATTGTGTATAGAAGTGAGTAATCTATCTAGGTAAATTTTTAGTGTAATTATAAGGTCCTAAGTAGTGGTTTTGATTCACGTATTGTGGATTATGATCCGATAGGTTTAGTATATGATCAACTAGTTGGATTTAAGATAGATTATGGATGAACGTGTGATCTTGTGAGTGTAAGTGATGAGAGTATACGTGTATATGTACATGCACACACAATCTTATAATTTATAATTACATAAGTCAATGATTCACACTAACAGATCAATCACATATAATAATGGTCACAACTTGCATATATTGATAGATGCATGTATGCATAGATAAGTGAATGAATTGACAGATTTATGCATGTATGCTTAGATAAATGCCAGTGTATATGGATGCACATATAAGCATGCACACCAAAATCTTAGGTTCTTAAATTCTACCCCCTTACAAGAATTTCGTCCTCGAAATTCAAGCACACCTACCGTGAGGATACTCTTCTCCATTCTACAGTGCGTCTAGATGTATGTTATGTTTCACATGTTGTAGATTTATGTGCGCGGAAATGTATGTAATCACCTACATGAATTCAAGTTATTACATGTGCCCTATATACCTGTGGAGGTCATGGTCTAAATAGGATACTGAGATATATGGATCACAATTCTCTTCGATTAATTACTGTCATGTTTAATCTCTAGTTCCTAAGGACAATTAGAGGACTCGCTCATCAACTAACCCATATCTATATAGATTCAAGATGACACCAAACACCAAGATGCATCAAGTTGTCTATAGAAGACTTATGTTTGTCATGATCTATGGCCAAGATCAACTCTGCCTCATCCACTTAGTGGATTGGGGCTCATATTGGGCAAATACTCCAACGCTAGGAAATAGTTGGTAGAATAAGTTGTGTTCTACCAAAGTGATTGAGGGTGCCTATCAATTCTTAGATCTAAAGTGCATGATATATGTGTTACACATTAAATATTAATAAGATGACATTTGTCATCCAAACATATGATATTCAACCTAAAGGAGCATATTGCTTGGTGAGAGCCAAATAGAAAGAGGTGGACTGTGTTAACAATATTAGATTAATGAGTCTATCATGTCATAAAAGTATTTGGATGATCTAGGCTTATGTTGTTTGTATTCAATTAGATTTATGCTGTGAAAATCACTTGCATGTTGTGATCTTGGCCCGAAGGAAAGCATTATAATGATGCATTAGGTTTCACATGTAAGTTTGACAATGAAGCCCTTTATTTTAGTTAATTTAATTAATTGCCCCATCAATTGAATAATAATTAGCATAATTTTATAATATAAATATTTATTCATGCTTAAAATGATGAAATACTTTCTAATATGATTTTTGAATCGCTCTTGTAAAGTCATGCTTGCCGCATCTATTATTTCCTAAAAGTAATCATATTTCGATTCTTTAATCCATTGAGATCATAACGCATTTCACTCTTAAATGTGATGAGGTTTTCCTCCTCAGTTCAGGGGAGAGACAGTGCAGCGGGTGAAAAAATTGAAGTAATTCATTGCGCTACTCAACTGGTCGTAGGTGGTCCATGACCGGTCGTGGGTGGTGCTCGACCAGTCGTAGGTATGAGCCTTGTCATGACTCAAAGTCCAGCGACTTTGGGTAATATTTCTCCGGTGTGCTCGACCGGTCGTAGGTACTCCACGACCGGTCTTAGGTGGTTCACAACTGGTCGTGGACTCGGTATGACCAGTCATGGCTACGCAGCTTTGTTCCGTGATTTTACACGGATTTTGTGTCGCAAGTCCTTTCGCAACTGGGATGCAGAAGAGAGTTTCCTAAAATTATAAAAAGGGGTCTCTAGGGTTTTTCTAGGGTATGATGGTAATAAAAAAATACAAGAGGGATATCAAAGGTGTGTGTGAGAGAGAGAGAGAGAGAGGAAGCTTGTAGAATGGAGGTTATGCTCGTGGAGGTGATCTACTGTGCAATCAATATCTCAGTGCTTCTACGTCCTCGTAATCGGTGAGATCTCTCAGTTTTTCTTTATTCTCTTACTATTTATCCACTCCTGCGTGAGTGATGAAGGTTTGATCATAGTAAGGTGTTCTTGTGATCGATTGTAACATTTTACTTTATAGTGGATTGTTGATCTGGACAAGGTCCTATGGTTTTTACCTCTTTGAGGATTTTTCACGTAAAAATCTCTTGTGTGGTGTGTGATTGATGTTTTGATTTATTTCATTGCTTTATTATTCCATAATTCTGGTTTGTTCGGGAGGCTAAATCCTAAGGTTTTGTGCAAGGCCCCCAACAAAGTGGTATCAAAGCTAAGTTCATTGAACGGGTAGGATCGGTTTGGAATTATGGAAGGTGGCTCATCAAGGATGATCAGCCTCAATGGTTCTAACTGGACCATATGGAAAGCTAAGACAGAAGACTTGCTTTATTGTAAGGACTTATATTCTCCAATTTTAGGCATATCAGCAAAATTCAAGGATATGTCTGATGATGATTGGAATAAGATGGATCGAAAGGCGGTGTGGTTTATTAGACAATGTTTAGATGATTCTGTGTTCCACCATGTGTCTACAAAAACCTCAGTCGCCAGCCTATGGCTGAAATTAGAAGGGCTATATGAGAGGAAGACAGCCGGTAATAAAAATTTTCTGATAAGGCGACTTGTGAATCTCAAGTTTAAAGATGGTAGTTTTGTGACTGAGCACATGAATGAGGTCAGCAATATAGTGAACCAGTTCTCCGCTATGAAGATGGTCCTGGATAATGAATTACAGGCTTTGTTATTGCTTAGTTCATTACCTGACAGTTGGGAGACATTGGTGGTGTCTCTAAGTAACTCCGCGCCAGATGGAAAGATATCCATGGAACAGGTGACTAGCTGTCTCTTCAATGAGGAGACAAGGAGGAAGTCTCAGGGGTCTACTAAGCAAAAGGCTCTTGTGACATAGGAACGGGGGAGAGGAAAGAACAGGAAGGGCGGGAAGGCTCGAGATAAATCAAGAGGCAAGTCGAGCAACAGAAAAGATGTTGAATACTGAAATTGTGGTAAGAAGGGCCACTATAAGCATGAATGTCGTAAGGCTAAGAACGACAAAAAAGGAAAAGGAAAGGAGAAGGAAAATGAATCAAATTCCACTGCGGTCTCTTCAGATGGTGACATTATAGTTATTCTTTCTGCAGATCATGATGTATGTCTCACGGCTATAAGTCAGGACATTGACTAGGTGATAGACTCGGGAGCCTCTTTTCATGAGACTCCACGCAGAGATTTCTTCACAAGCTACAAGTCAGGTGACTATGGGACCGTGAAGATAAGAAATTCTGGCATATCGAAGATAGTAGGGGTTGGTGATATTTGTGTGAAGATCGATGTGGGCTGTATATTGGTTCTCAAGGATGTGAGGCATATCCCAGACCCTTGCCTCAACTTGATGTCGACGAGAAGATTGGATGATGATGGCTATGAAAGCCAGTTTGCTAGTGGGTGTTAGAAGCTCATCAAGGGTTCATTGATCGCAGTCAGAGGAAAGAAATGTTGCACCCTTTACAAGGCATGTCTCAGTGTATGCAAAGGTGGGTTAAACGCGGTGAAAGATTCAACTATTGACATGTGGCACAGGCGTCTAGGCCATATGAGTGAAAAAGGGCTTCATCTACTAGCGAGGAAGCGACTCCTTCCAGACATGACAGGTACGCGTCTCAAAGCTTATCTTGATTGTTTATCAGGGAAACATCATAGAGTTTTATTCGTTAAAATTGTTTCTCATGTTAAAAAAGTATATGCATTAGATTTGGTTTATTCTGATGTTTGTGGTCCTATGAGGATAAAAACCTTGGGTGTGGTATTATATTTTGTTACTTTTATAGATGATGCATCTAGGAGGGTTTGGGTTTATGCATTGAAATCTAAGGATGAGGTCTTTGGTGTGTTTAAATTATTTCATGCTATGGTCGAGAGAGAGAGACAGGTAGATCATTGAACTGCATCCGTACTGATAATGGTGCTGAATACATTGGCGACTTTCATGAGTACTGTAAGTCTCTGGGTATACGGCATGAACAGACGGTTCTCAAGACCCCCCAGCATAATGGTGTAGCTGAGCGAATGAATCGCACAATTGTAAAGAGAATCAGATGCATGTTATCCCATGCGAAGTTGCCCAATACGTTCTGGGGAGAAGCAATATACACGACGGTGTATCTGATAAACAGGTCTCCATCAGCCCCATTGAATGGAGAAGTACCTGAGAAGGTGTGAACTGCACAAGATCCTTTGTACAGTCATCTCAGGGTGTTTGGATGCAGGGCATCCGTTCACGTACCAAAAGATGAAAGGTCCAAGCTTGATATGAATATCAGGCAGTGTGTGTTCTTAGGATACAGTGATGAAAAGTTCGGTTATAGATTGTGAGATCCGACTGAGAGGAAGCTCGTCAGGAGCAGAGATGTAGTTTTCTATGAAGATCAGTGTATAGAAGACATTGATAAGCCAGAGAAGAACTAGCCTAGTTCAGGAGAGCTAGAGGACATGGATCCAGTTATTCCTCCCATGGTGCCTGATGACGGGGGAGTATAGCAAGGTGCAGAAGACGAGGGAGTTCCTTCAGAAGATGGACCAGGAGAGCAACTCCCACTTGATCCACCTGTTGAGACACAGGTGAGGAGGTCATCTAGGGATAGACAGTCGTCCAAGAGGTACTCGCCGCATGAGTATATTATGCTGACTGATGGGGGAGAGCCAGAAGATTATTCTGAGGCCCTAGCCGACGAGCATAAGGGGGAGTGGTTGAAAGTTATGTAAGAAGAGATGAAATCCTTGCATAAGAACTACACTTATGACATGGTAAAACTATCTAAGGGTAAGAAAGATTTGACCAATAAGTGGGTATTCAGAAAGAAAGTTGAGCAGAAGAATTCACAGACGAGATTCAAAGCCAAACTTGTGGTAAAAGGGTTTGGTCAGAGGAAAGGCATAGACTTCGAGGAGATATTCTCACCAGTGGTGAATATGACATCCATACGGGTGTTGTTTAGGTTAGCAGATAGCATGGATCTAGAGATAGAGTAGTTAGATGTTAAAACTGTCTTTCTCCATGGTGACCTAGAAGAAGAGATCTATATGCACCAACCAGAAGGGTTCGAAGTTAAGGGCAAGGAATATATAGTGTGTAGGCTGAGGAAGAGCTTGTATGGACTGAAACAAGCTCCACGAAAATGGTACAAGAAGTTCAATTTGTTCATGTTACAGCATGGGTGTGATAGGACGGAGTCGGACCACTGTGTGTTCACGTACAAGTTTTCAAATGGTGATTTCTTAGTTCTGCTATTATACGTTGATGATATGCTCATTATGGGAAAAGACATCAAGAAGATCGATAGGCTGAAACAGGAGTTGGACAAGTTTTTTATGATGAAAGACTTGGGCCCGGCTAAACAGATCCTAAGAATGGAGATAACCCGTGACAGAATCTGCAGAAAGCTTTAGTTGTCACAAGAGCGGTATATTGAGAAAGTCCTAGAGCGGTTCAATACGAATGCAGCGAAGTCGATCAGTACTTCACTGGATGATCACTTCAGATTGAGAGACATGCAGTGTCCCAAGATGAAGGCAGAGGTGAAAGAGATGTAGAAGATACCCTACGCGTCAGCCGTATGAAGTTTGATGTATGTTATGGTGTGTACACGCCCAGACATAGCATATGCGGTTGGTGTTGTCAACCGATATCTTGCCAATCCTGACAAAGAGCATTAGGCAGTGCTAAAATGGATACTGCAGTATCTAAGAGGCGCGTCCAGGTTGAGCCTATGCTATGGTGACGGTAAACCTGTGCTAGAGGGCTACACAGATGCAGATATGACAGGTGACATAAACTCCAGGAAGTCTACATCGGGGTTCATGTTCACATTTGCAGGGGGAGCAGTTTCTTGGCAGAGCAAGCTATAGAGGGTTGTAACATTGTCGACGATAGAGGCCGAGTACATTATAGTCACAGAAGCACGTAAAGAGATGCTTTGGATGAAGAGGTTCTTACAGGAACTTAGCCTAAAGAAGGAGCAGTACGTGGTCTATTGTGATAGTCAGAGTGTTATACACTTGAGTAAGAATCCAAGTCAACATTCCAAGTCGAAGCACATAGAGATTCGATATCACTAGATCAGGGATACTTTGTAACAGAAGGTGCTACAGCTTGAGAAGGTCCACATGGATGATAATGGGTCAGACATGATGACCAAGGCTTTGCTCAAGGGTAAGTTTGAGGTTTGTAAAAACTAAGATGGCTTGAAGAAGATGCATCCCTCCTGAGTCGAAAATGGGGAGATTTGATAGGGTTTTCCTCCTCAGTTCAGGGGAGAGACAGTGCAGCCGATAGAAAAATTGGAGTAATTCATCGTGCTGCTCGACCAATCGTAGGTGGTCCACGACCGGTCGTGGATGGCGCTCGACCAATCGTAGGTACAAGCCTTGTCATGACTCAAAGTCCAACGACTTTGGGTAATATTTCTCCGGGGTGCTCGACTGGTCGTAGGTGGCTCACGACCGGTCGTGGACTCGGTACGACCAATCGTGGCTACGCAGTTTCGTTTCGCGATTTTACGTGAATTTTATATCGCAAGTCCTTTCGCAACTGGGATGCGGAAGGAAGTTTTCTAAAACTATAAAAAGGGATCTCTGAGGTTTTTTTAGGGTATGATGGTAATAGAAAAATACAAGAGGGATATCAAAGGTGAGAGAGAGAGAGAGAGGAAGATAGAGAGGAAGCTTGTAGAAGGGAGGTTATACTCGTGGAGGTGATCTACTGTGCAATCAACATCTCAATGCTTCTATGTCCTCGTAATCGGTGAGATCTCTCAGTTTTTCTTTATTCTCTTACATTTATCCACTCCTGCGTGAGTGATCAAGGTTTGATCATAACAATGTGTGATCTGGACGAGGTCCCGTGGTTTTTACCTCTTTGAGGATTTTTCATATAAAAATCTCTTGTATGGTGTATGATTGATGCTTTGATTTATTTCATTGCTTTGTTATTCCATAATTCTGGTTTGTTCGGGAGGCTAGATCCTAAGGTTTTGTGCAAGGCCCCCAACAAAATGTATTTCTAAGGTCATATTTTTCAGAAGAAAAGCACTAGTGAAATAAAAAAAAATAAAAATTCACATGTCCATTTCAAATCACGTTTAATTAATACATCTAAAAATTTAGGATGAATTGATACAACAACCATTGTTCATATTTTAAGTTCCATGTAAAGGTTTATGAGGAGTTGTCAGCTTACTAATACATAGCGAGGTCAATAATACTCAAGGAAAGTATTATATTAGACATTAACAACCCTATTTATAAGCCTTCTATTTGGCACAATCTAATCTATATATAGAGTTTATACATAAAGGAAAATATTCTCATTTTTAAGGTAAAAAAATTGTATTGATACATTGTTGTAATATGATCAAAAAAAATTATCAATTCATCCCTTAAAATAGAATTGAGATTCTTTGTTTGCAACAAGTAGGGATTCCTTGCTTGTCGCAATGTGACTGGGCCACATCATCACAGACTACATTTAATGCACCAGTGATAACAACGTAAGTGATGACATGGACCAATCACAATGTAATAAGTAGGAAATCCCTACTTGCAATAAGTAGATGATCTTAATTCCTCAAAATATATCAATCACAATGCAAGAAAGCAAGAAAATCTCTGCTTGAGGCAAGCAGAGGATTTAGATTTCTTGAAAAATTAACTCAAAGAATTCAAATGGTATTTTGGTTATTACACCCCTTGCGTGACCCAAAGGTTAGGTGGACTTTCATTTTTGATAAGTGGCCCCATTGCTTTCTTAAGCTTAAAAACAAAGAATCTACTAGATAGGAAAATCCTAGCCATGAGTTTCGCAGTGTCTTCTAATGAATACATGGTTGCACTATTATAAGATAAATAAAAAACTTCTAATTGTCCTTATATATAAAGAGAGAGAGAGAGAGACTTACGTGAACACCCATGTGCACCTTTGTACATGGGTCATGAGCACAAAATATGAATGATCCACATGATGCAGCACCCCTTAAAACTCTATGGGCCCAATTTGTAGTGTGATCTAAAACTCTAATGGGCCATTGTAACGCCCCAACTTTTCAAGACCCGAATATACGACTTATTTTTTTAAAACTCGAGTGTTAACCTTAAAGGATGGTCAAATTCGAGTGTACATTTTTTTTTTCTTTTATCAGAGTAAGCAAATGAGCGTAATGTGGACAAAAAAAATTCATTATTATTCAAGTATACAAGAAGCTGCCCATAATGACTTATATAAACTAATGTCTCTGAATTTAACAAGTACAAGATTTACAAGAATTTAATACATGAAGAATAACAGAAAGCATATAAATATAGGCCGCAAGATCACGCGGCTCCTCCAGGCAAATACAGTCATGCAACCCTGGTGATCGTACCCTGCTCCTCATCAAGTCTGAGCATGCATATCACTTAAACCACCTGTGCTACCTGTACGGTTATATTTTTTATGGATGAGTGGCCAACTCAGTGTGAATTCTCCTCAAGATTACACACCGCCGCATTAAGTAAGAAATAGAATAAAACATCCAGACAACCAAAACAGAGTAAATGCAGTCTTATTGGATGCATGGATGCGTGAATGCAACCAGTCCAGGGTAAGACATCCAGACGGACATAGGGGTCATCACCCATGCAATCGTCGACCCGGGTAAGACATCCAGATGGTCTGTGCCTCGGGTAAAACATCCAGACAGGCAAATTTGTACAATAACAACAGATGATGGTTAGTGCCTCGGGTAAGACATCCAGACAGGTGAATCTGTATGTTACGTATGACAGCAATGTACGATAACAACAGATGATGGTTGGTGCCTCGGGTAAGAAATCCAGACAGACGAATCTGTACGTTTCGTATAACCGCAATAGATGCTGGTCTGTGTTATGCATGCATAATTAGCCAACCCGTTATTAGTCCAATTGCAATCAGCCAATTTAAATAAGCTCAAAGAGCACTACGGGGAGCACATGACCCAGCGTAGGCCGACAGCTCAGGCATAGTGTCCCATTCCACCATCCCCGGCCCATGAGACTATCATCTTAGGATGTTTAATGGAAACTAGTCGACTAGTGGCCAATCATATTATAATATGTGGGGCTTACCATCGCATGGTTGTACTGTATAAGACATCCAACCCATATAGGGAAAATACTAGAACAAAGCCACATAGGACGATATCAAAGTAGGCCACATAAGGCAAGTATCAAAACCATGTGATAAAAGACTATCCTTGAAAATCATTGGACACAACAACCCTGGATGATAGGCCCACATCAATGATCCATCTAGACCACCACTCAATAACCACCAAGTCGAAGGTCCATTACGATCATAACTAGTCAAGATTACCTCCCAAGTATGGGTGTACATTTATAAATAGAGGTTTCCCATTGATGTACCAGTTTAAAGTCCATAAGCAATCCACAAATAATTCATGAACAATTATATATGATGAATATTAAGCATATAATATAGTAATTTAATTCCAATAGTTAACACGTGTGATTATAAGAGAGAGATATCAATTATAACTTTTAATAAAAACTATAACTTAAGCTAATGAGAAGATGGAAAGCTCAAGGGGAAGAATCATCACCTTACTAGTCGAATCGCCCATGCCAACTAAGGTCGCTAGGAAGCGCGTGCACCCTCAGAGTTGAGTCCTACCATGGATTATGAAGTTGTACATGAGATCAAGGTTCTACCAAGTGTCTATGGTTAAGATTTATACGACATAGGGTTTAGATTACTTTTAAGATTTTAGTATAGGATTAGGATTTCATCCTAGAGTTTAGTTATAGGCTTTAGATTATAGGATTAGAATCCTAGATTATTATTATTATTATTATTATTGTATCATGGGCTAAATAATAATCATGATAGGAGTATCAATCCATCATATTAATAATGATGGTGTACAAAATATACCGATATTATCCATTATTCTTTTAAATGACTAATATTACAGATATAAATCTATCATATAATAAGGTCTTTTACTAACAATAATATAATAAGGATTTACACTTATATTCGTATTAATAAGGATTATACCAATCTCATAAGGAAGATAATAAATATCTTCTAATGATGATAATGATAATAATAATGATGGTTATCTAAAATGGATTTGGTCACGATAATAAATATTGTGATCTACCTTTGAGATTAACGTTTAAGAGAGTAAAATGGAATTCTAATATGTAATAACTAAGATTTGTTTATGATAAATAGGTTGAGCAAAAATGATTTTCCAATGGTTAATCATATCTAGCATTATCAATCCCCATAGAATAGGGAAAAAATGGTAGTACATAGTGTGGACTATTATCAATGGTAGTATTTAAGAATAAATATTAATATCTAACATTCAACCGTTGTAATTCTATAGTAACTAGTACTAGCACAAATTAACATCCTAGTAGTTAATCATATTTGAAAACCGCAATAGTTATAATAACACTAATAATAATAGTGAATCAACCAATTTATGTTGGGAGAGAAAACTAACCCATGTAAGTTGACTCGACAGCGAGTCGACTCAGTTCGAGTTGAGTGAGTTGATTCTCCCTCCCACTTTCTTCTTCTTTCTTCCTCTTTTCTTTTTCCTTTCTTTTCTTTCTTTTTTTTTTTCTCTTTATTTTTACTGGAAGGCCCAACCACACCTAGACTAGACCCAAGCTCAGCTGTTGTGTGGTTGAAGTGAGGCTGGGCTGCCTGCCTGGCATGGCCCAACAGCAGCAACATGGGGGTGCGGCCCACCTGCGTTGTGTAGAGGTGTGGCCCATTAACCTGTGGTGAGGCCCACCGAGATTCATCTCAGGTGAGGCCCATCGAGATGGTGTGGCCCACTGAGCTCCTCCTCAGCTGCTGCAATGGCCACAACAACAGTAGCAGCGGCACCACCCCCACATCTCTCTCTCTATTCTTTCTCTTTTCTCTTCTCCTCTTTTTTTTTTCTACTTCTTTGGAGAACCGACAATGTTAATGGCCCTGCTTGACTCAGCCCAAACTCGGCCGAACGAGTGGGTCACGGTGGTGCGGTGCAACAGCCGCACCACCCTCTTTTTTTTTCCTTCTCTTTTCTTTCTTCTTCTTCCTTTCTCTTTCTGCTTCCACATTCTTCCTCCTTACTTGGGAGCTCAAGAGGGTCTGAATGGACCTAGACTCGGACAACGGAAGGTGGGTGTGGCGCGACAGCAACGGGGAAGAAGATCGTGGCCGATAATGGCAGATTCGGATACAGAGCCTCTTTCTCCAATCCGACAGCATGGGAGAGTTTCTGGGGGAATAAAGGATCTCGGTGAATGGTCGGAGTGAAGCTCCATCAACGTTTTCATGGTGGGTTCAAAAGTAGAACAAAAACGGCCGTTTTCTAGGTTTTTCTGAAAATGAGAAAGGCTCCCATTGCAACTCACTATCCTCAACTTAAATCAAGCTCTAAGATCTCTCAGAGCCTTTGGATGAGGACTGGATGGCTTAGATTGAATACAGTCATTCGGTTTTCTCAAAACAATGGGAGGGAACCAAAACCATCCCTGGTTTTGCAAGGAATGCCCTAAGCAAATGGATGGCTAAGATTTTTCATAAATAGAAGGCTGGGATTGGAGGATAAGGGCAGACGCGGATCGCATAGCTGGCGGTTTCCGTTTTTAGAAACATGGTTTTGAAAGGCCTGTTTACGGCAAGGGTTGTGTGCACGTGGGTGCATTTCAACGTGCAAGTAAGCTAAGGTTTTGGTCAACCACATTCTTTGGACACGATCAACGGCTCAGATCACGCGTCTGCATGATGGAGATGGGCCACTGATCGGAACTGACAAAGACAATCCGTTTGAAACGGACACTGGAAGAAGAAAGGAAGAAGGAATATTTCCTTCTTTAGAAAATGTCGGCTCAAACTCAGTTTGACCCATGTTCAGGTTCGGTGTGCGTCAGGTGCACACGCATTGGTGTACACACACAATTGGAGTGGGGCCCATGGTGATGTTGGTGGGAAATCTACCCCGTCTATCCCTCTAGGTAGGCCCTATCATACCTTCTGACCAAAGATGGGGCGGATCCAAGGTTTAGGTGGGTCGTGCCAATGCACGATCATCTATAAATGCTAGTTTCTATTACTCTGACGGTCAGATCACCATACCCTCAAAAATCAACGGTACAAAGGGTCTATAGGACTACTTAAGTGTAATCTGGTGGCTGGATTATTGATCAAATGGCCTAATACATTAACAACCATGTTACCATACTTCTAATGATAATATTTATTATCGTAATTATTTATTTCATTACTATTATTTTCACTCAATCTGTGCACGTTTTCTTTGATCGTGTCATGGGTCCCGTTATGTAGGATCTCCTGATTTTATGACATAATTATTTAATTATTATTATTATTACTATTATTTTTTATTATTATTATCTTTATTATTTTTCTAAGTTGTTTATCATGGTATGCACCTTGACCAATGCCATTTATTTACTATAGGGTTCGATAAGAAAGATTAGATCATTTTAGATTTGTAGGTGAATCACACTTTCTAGATGCATAGGTTATCTTATGATTTATGAAGATCCGACGGTCAGATCATTACAAAATATGATCAGTGGTGATCCCTAGGGTTCTCAGACTATTTTAGGAGAAAATCAACGGAGAGTTTAGTACTCAAGCGGCCTAATCGAAATGATGAAGTGGTGCTCATCTGTGGGAGTTCCTAAAGTTAAGTCAATGATGGATCTGTCGATCCAGACCTTAGAGCATAGGATAGATGACTTGTTGTATGGATTGAGACTGTTTCCAACGGTTGGATTTAGACTAGAATGAATGTGAACGCTTGTCTAACCTAGGTTTGTATTTATACCAAGTTAGGTTACACGGTAACACCCGAGTACTGAAAAGTACGGGGTGTCACAGCCAAGCAAAGAGAAATGCAAATCAAGGGACAAAACTGTTTCCTTTTGCTATGACCCACCAAAGTTTTGAATCGGCTAAAAGTTGGGCTTGTGAGATTTCAAGGGGTACCGCATCACGTTGACTGTTCATATTTTGCGCCTAAGATATATGTGCAAAGGTGCACACGGGTGCTCATGTAAGGTGTGCATGTTAGCATTCCTCTCTCTCTCTCTCTCTCTCTCTCTCTCTCTCTCTCTCTCTCTCCCCACACACACACATATATAATAATGTTCACCTGGGAACTGATTCTCACGAGAACTCATGATGTATATGCAATTCTAAGGATCCACTAGATGAGTCACCTCATGAAACTTATACGGCCCGAAACTTAGCTTGATCCAAAAATTTAGTGGGCCATAGTGAAGTGAGAGGCAAATTAAGGGAGGGAATTCTCTTTCACTTTGCTATGGCTCACTAGATTTCTCGATCAAATTAGCTTTTGGGCCTTGAGGGTTTCATAAGGAAATTTATCTAGTGGACGGTTCAAATTTTGTGTTTACATCACATATTAAAAAGTGCTCATGAGTTCCCGTGAAAATGGGTTTTAGGTGAACATTTCACTGAATATACAGAGGGAGGCATGCTCATGTGTGCACCTTAGGACATGTGTCATGGGCCTAAAATCTAAACAATTCATGCGATGGGGTGCCCCATAAAACCTTATGGGCTAATTTTCAGTAGGGCCGAAAAACTCTCATGGACCATTGCAAAGAGAAACACAAATCAAGAGAATAAATTATTTTCTTTTGTCATAGCCCATCAAAGTTTTGAATCATAATGAAGGTTGAGTTAGAATTTCATGGAGTACTGCATCACATGGAACATTTAAATTTTAAGCTCACTTTATGTGTGATAATTTCTCTAAAAACTCTCGCGAGAACCCATGAGAATTAGTGGGTAGATGAGCAATATATATATATATATATATCAGTCCAATTTACTCCTCAAGGGATGTATATCGTGTACTTGACATCGTGTGGGGCCCACCGTAATGTATGTATATTATCCACACGGTCCATCTGTTTTTCCAGCTCATTTCAGAGCATGGCCCAAAATTAAAATATATCTAAAGCTCAATTGGACCATAAAAAGCAAACAGTGGGGATTGAACATTTAACATTGAAAACTTCTTCTCGGGCCACAAAAGTTCCGGATCAAGCTAATATTTACAAATTAACATCATCCATGCCTGTGTAACCTAATGAACAGATTGGATGATAAATCAACATCAGTGAGAGCCTTAGAAAGGCTTCAAACGGTGGATGTCATTATCACCACTGCTTTATGTGGTTTGGTCCACTTGAAATTTTGGGCTCAGGCCTTAAAATGTTTTAAAGCTGGAAAAACAGATGGACGGCGTGGATAATGACACATACATCAAAGTGGGCCCTACCGAGGTTACTCGCCACGCTGTAGGATGGGAAGCTCCTCACTGCACAATCCGCGTCCCTCGTTTAATAAAAAGAAGAAGAATTATAGAAGGAAGGCCGAATATGGGTGGAGTGATAAGTGGATCTTGCTAGGTTTTGTTCCAAGGCATATTACCTGTGGGCCTTAGATGATGAACGGTTCGAATTTCGCACGCGCATTTCAGGTTAGCACGTTTTTCGCGTAGTCTTTGTATTCTATCCTCGCACAAATTGCTTTGCTGTCCCTGCGCTCTCTTGGAATATGATCCTCAGCCCAAGGACATCTTCATTATCCGTGATCTCCTGGCACAAAAAACTAAGGGCCTTGATTCAGTAGTTCAAATAGCTCATTTGACAGGCCATGACCCAAAGTCTCATGATTGGACGGTGCTGATCCTCCCATCAGTGGCCCACAAATGGATGGGTATTAAAAAAATGCAGCATCTGGTTTACATTAAATGGAGAAAGAAGGATAGCGACTGGATGGATAGGATCTTCCAGTCTTAGGATATTTTGAGACATGATCCATACAAAGTAGCTCCCATCGACCAGAGATCTGGACCATCAAAACATCGGGCGCATCCCCGGCTTCACCCAAGAACGTGCGGTCCTTACTGTGGGGCCCACCTTAATGTCTTTATTCTAGATCCATGCCGTCCATCCGTCTTTACAGGTCAGTTTAGGACATGAGCCCAAAAATGAAGAAGATCTAAATCTCAGGTGGACCATACTATAAGAAAAAGTGGTAATTGAAAGCACTACCATTAAAAACTTCCAAGGGTCCACCGAAATGTTTATTTTCTATTCAACGCAAAACTGGATGAGAGGAAACAAATATCAGCTTGATCCGAAACTTTTGTGGCCCATTAATGATCATTCACCACTTTTTCTTGTGGTATGGTCCACATGAGAATTGGATCTAATTTATGTTTGGGATCATGCCCTAAAATAATCTGGAAAAACTGATGAACGGAGTCGATATGCATCAAGGTGGACCCTACGGCAAGGTCCGCACCGTATTGGGTAAGGCCGGGGCCGCACCTAATCCGCTCCCATCCATTTCCATATCCGATTCCAAATTTATAAAAATTGATGAAGAACACTTATTCGTTACTCAGCGTATGACGCTTGATGCGCAGGTACTCAGTAATTGCACACGTGGCACACATAAACAAATAAAACCGACTATGTTGTGGAACCCACTGTCGCTAACAATCCCTTTGTAGAACAATCCTAACCCCTGATTCGTGGACACCTGTTTGTTGCAGTACAGCCACTAGATATTATTCATTTTTAACCGTCCAATAAATGTCCACCGATCCAATAATCAGATAATCGAACAATCTTAACACTTCGCTTGTGGTACACTTAAACTGGGATCCATAACTTGGACAGTTTAATTTGATCATTTCTATGATACGTATGCAGTATCTAGATAAGTTCTTAGTGCCCGCGCATCATCCATCACACAGTGATACTGCCAGAGTATCAAAGTTTTCCTCATGGATGAAAATGCAAAACTTGTGAGGGATGGACGGGAGGCGTTACGGTACACTTGCCAACATGACACACTTGTGTAAGATCTCGTCTATCAATCAAGCAGGGCGCTCTGTGACTTCAGCCCGTTCAGATCTCAGGCTGGCAGCCCTGTCGGATGCGCCACAAGCGACAAGGTTAAGGCAGAAAATAGGTCAATTTTTCCTAACCGTCCATTTCTCTCGTACAATCTGATATTTGAAAAATGAACTGAACAACGTAAATTTCAATACAGGCAATGCTGAAAACATATCCCAGTGATGAACGGTACAGATCGTGCAAAACTGTACAACTCATGCGTGCGGGTACACTTAGCTTTTATCAACACTTTATTACGAGAAATATCCAGTGCTCTGAGGGTACTATAAATTACAGTGCTCCTAACTACATAGTGACATTTGAACTGTGTTACCAACCAATCTGGCAGTGCATTAGATCCAGAAATGTATGTGAAAATAACACTAACCAGACAATTCTAACCATCCAATCAAATAACATATAAATTAGTCGGTGGAGATCATTCATGAAAAGTGGGCCTAATCAACAACCTGGGAGATCTATTTGCTGTTCCCAAAATGGGTTGCTTATGGTTCCAAATAATCATTTTGGTAAGAACATCCTAGCCATCCAATCCATGGCTTGGAAAAGGATCTCTATAGAGACACAGTCCAACTAATGGATGGATCAGATCATTCATTCAATCCAATTTTCACATTATATATTATTAAATAAATTTAAAACCTATTAGACGGTCTGGATCTATCATTAAGAGATTCCAAATGTCCCGATACAGCTAGGTGCAATGTAAACTGTACTATCCTGAGAGCACCAGATAAGTTTTCTTTATTATTATTATTATATATTATTACTCTTTCTCTGTGTGTGTTTGGAGAGAACGACTTTCTCTTGTTTTATTTTCTTTTCTCTTTTTGTTTTTCGTTTTTCTCACCTTCCCTCTCTTTTTGCCCCTCCCTCGAATTCCAAGTTTCCAACCCCGTAAATATACAGGTAATCTTCTCTCTCTGTCTCTATCCATCCATCTATCTCTCTTTATTGTTTTATGGTATTTTCATCATAAAGTATCTAATCAAGGTCATTCCTTACATTAACCATGAATACCCATTTCTCCTAGACTCGTCTTTTCACGTTGGTTTCAACGTCTGAAGCGCTTCCATGGAGGTCACTCACCATCTCTCTCTTCTTCTGTTTTTTGCATGTCTTCTTTCTCTCTTTAATGGGTTATTATCACTTCTATTTATTTTATATAGTTAGTGGACGATTTAACGTACTTTGGTTAGTGTTATTATACTGTTGGTTGTGCGTGTAATAGAACAGATGGATATTTTTACAGTACATGGGAATTCTTGTAAATCCAAGCTAGCGTCAATGATTTATCTCTTGTTTTATGGGATTGTGGGGGAATTTCTCTCTAGTGGTCAATACGTGTATTGGGTTTCCTTAGTTTTGTAATTCTATTTTTTTCCCTGAATTTTAATGGTGTGGTTACATTTCATGGTTTTATGGGCACATACCATGGTGCCATAGCGTATTTATTATTATTAAATAATAATAATAATAATAATAATAATAATAATAATATATTTATTTATTTATTTAATATTGTTATAGTGAAGGGATTTTGTTGTAGATTTGTGATTCTCAAGCTTTGTGTTTATGGATTGGTGTCAATGGTGGTCTGTTTCTTACTAATTTGCTTTGTTGGTTTTGTTGCTTCTATCATAGGAATGTATCTCAACTATCGCAGGTCAGCATTTTCTGTCTGATAAACTGTATTTGTGGGCACACCTTTGGTAATCCAGATCGCTGGTGTGATGGGTCCCATTGTGGATGGGTGATACCCCCAAAGTTTCAATGGTTGGATGATCATATGTTACTAATAATCTGATGGGACCTGGTTAAATGTGGACTGTTGGTTGTAATTATTCATTCTTAATGTATGGATATGGTTGCCTGATGGGTGAGAGATTAGGGCATAGCCCATCTCTTTATGGAGCCCACTGGATGGATGGATTAAGTAACTGAAAGTGGGGGACCACCTTTACCATTACTGGGTTGAACAAAAAAGGTCCTTGTTCTGTTAGATTTTGGATTGTGCATCGTATAATAACACTTGTAAGCGGAGTGTTTACTTTGAGAAGTATTCACGTGGAGAAATGAATTGGGGTTTTTCTTATTGAAATGCTTTTTAAGTGTATCAATGCTTTTGTAGTGATTTTATTTTGATGGTAGATGACATGAATTTCCTTTGTCCCTATTTATGTGAATGCGAGCCGAAGTGTTTAGCAAAATGAACTTAATGAATCTACTTTAATGGGTTTTTACGTTATACCGAATGAATTTCTTTTTGTTTTTTAGTTGTTTGAATATATTATAGTAAGTATTTTTTAGTGTGAATATATTATGACATGTCATCATCGTCATCATCTTATCCCAATTAATTGGGTTCAACAACATGAATCTTGTTTTGCCTTTCCACTCTATCAAGGGCCATAACTTAAGTTAGATGATTGGTCATCGAGTCTTTTCTTTCAACCCCCACCCACCTCCTTTTGGACTTTTCCTTTGCCCTTTTAGAGACTCCAACTTGTACCAACTCACTCCGAACTAGCGCAGTTCTTGGTCTTTGTTGCACATGACCAAACCAAGTCTTTCCCTAATCTTATTATCTATTGGTGATATTCCTAAATCTCCTCAAATGCATTCATTTCTACTCTATCCTTTCTCGTCTTGCCACTCATCCATCTCAACATCCTCATTTCAACTACACTCATCCTATGAACATGTTGTCCCTCAACCACCCAACATTATGTCCCACATAACATTGCTGGTCTTACAACTATCTTATAAAATCTTCCTTTCATTTTGAGTGGTACATGGCAATCACATAAAACTCCGGCGGCACTTCTCGATATCTTCCACCTAGCTTGGATTTTGTGAGCAACATCCTTCTCCACCTTGCAACTGTCTTGAATTATTGACCCAAGCCAAGATATCGAAAGTTGTCATTTTTGGAAACTTCTTGCTCAAGAATCTTTACTAATTCCTCGTTTCCACTACTAAAAAAATAAAATAAAAATTGCACATATTACGACATGTCACAATAGAAAAAAGAAAAGAAAATTGGAATGACATCAAATGCTATTTCATTTGAGATTTTAAAAGTCAAGCTCTATGGAAATTGAAAAGAGACATAACTTTGATCTAATTTTCAGTCTCATTTACAGTTTTTATTTATTTTACTTGTTTCATTTGTATTACTGTGTTCTTTTCTGTTTCTACAATAGAAAATGTTAGTGCAAATTTAAGTGTGCTTCGATAATTTGAGTTGAGGTGGGATATAAGTAGCTGGGCACCTCTACATGGTTGTTCAGCTCTGGGATTTGCTCCTTGTACATGCACATCTCACTTCTATTGCAAGTTCCCAGAATCTGTGCGGTACCTAGTGGGGCATCCTTACATGAGCACTCCCAAAGCGAGAATGAGAAACAAATGCATGAAATTTCTCATTTTGCAATGTCTAGTGATTGTTCAGATTTGCGAAATGAAAAGTTAGAATCATAGTTTTTCGCAAGGGGAAGCTGGCTCCCTGCAAACTTCGACAAATGCCAACTCTCTCTCTACTTATTGTGTTATGTGGAGATAACAACTGGCATCGATGAGTGAAGCACTTATGGAGAGTCAATGCAGCTCTTCTAGGGCCATAGTAGGCATATATGCTTTGTTTTTTTTGGACCGTTTCATTCTTGCTATTTTGATGGCGACATGGTATTTGAAAGTCAATGCTTGCATTTGTTTCTCTTGTAGGACCATCTTGATTTTAGCACTTAATCTTGGTATTTATAAGTTTCGGCATAAACATGAATTTTTACTATGTAGTCATGGAGGCAGAATACTTGGAATATTTCAATGACGACACCAATTGATAATATTCTTCAATTGCTTATCAGATGGATTCAGTCGAGGTAGATTACAATGAGGAATCCATGGAAGATATATCTGCAGAACGGTTGCTTTCTATGGCTTCTTGTATAAGTAGTATCTATGGAGATCCACAAGTACTTCCCCGAGTTGGAGATCAATACCAGGTTGAAATTCCATATCTAACAGAACAATGGGACATTCAGAAGCCAACTAATACCAAAGGTTCGGATGATTTTGACTACATTCCAATCACATTACCCGTCCCAGTTATGTGGGTCCAGGATGTGGTCGATCATGTCAAGTACGAAGGGCCGGAGTTTCATGGTTACCCAGTTGTATCTGCAGAATACAATCTCGCAAAAGAAAGCCGGATGAATTCTAAAGGCAATGTTGCAAGCCAATATGCGGCTGACAGTGCAAACCATCATACAAATGTTCCTGATGGTTCAATGCGTAAATTCGAATTTTGGGATGGTGAATCAGATAACGGGAAGGGATTTGGCAGGCCAGCATGCCATGACCTGTTTGGTGATCAGATGGATGTGGATGTTCCTCTGCGGCAATGTAAGAAATCCAATGTCGAGAAGAAGCATGAAAGCAAAGACTACCATCCGGTGCCTGGTTCGTTAGGCAGTTCTTGGAGTGATATTGAACAAGAGAGTTTTCTTGTTGGTCTCTACATTTTTGGGAAGAACCTTGTTCAGGTGAAAAGATTCGTTGAGAGTAAAGGGATGGGGGATATACAATCCTTTTACTATGGGCAATTTTATAGGTCTAATGGGCACCGCAGATGGTCAGAGTGCCGGAAGATGAGAACCAGGCGGTCTATACATGGGCAACGCATTTTTACAGGATGGAGGCAGCAAGAACTATTATCACGTTTGCTACCCCGTGTTTCAGACGATTGTGGGAATGCTTTAGTGGAGGTATTTTTTGATAAACAAGCAATTGTACTTTTTACTAGTTTCTAAACATTTGATACAAAGATTTCAGCTTTATCTGCCCTGGTGATGGTTGTGACGTTTGTGCCAAGACATGAAGAGGAATTCTTGGTCCTTCTCATCACTGAAGGCGTAGTTTTCTGACGCTTCCGATTTCTTGCATGTGGGGCTCATGATTTGATGATCCAAACTGTTGATCTGATGAGTCCCACCATGGATGGGGGATGTCCGAGAAACCCCCCAGATTCAAAGATCCCAACCCTTCCATATTTGGCTCTCTCCATTGAATATGGACCATTGATGTACTCTTTATGTTAGCTGTCTGTGTAGGTCACCAATTGAAGGGTTGTGATTGTTGAATTCTAGGAGGTTAACAGGGCATCCCCTATATGAGGAAGGGCCCATTGGATCTGTGGTTTGGATCACCAAAATATGGGCTTCACATGCATGGGAGTCTGTGTCTGCAACTCTACCTTTGCCAGTAAGTAGGACCTCGTAATTTCTCAGACATAAAAGATTGAACTGGGTCCATGTTCATGCAATTTATATAATTTCTTTAGGCTGCATTTGGATGTTTAACTGGATTGAATCACAATTCAATTCATTAAAGTGCAAATGACTAATCCACTCCATTCATGGCGAGGGACGAGCCCCCAAATTGCAATTACTATTGGTTCATATCCAACTTGATATGCAACTGCACTTAGTGGTTTGGTAGCGTTTGTTAATTGAAACAGTGCTGCCCGCACTGTTCAATTCCTCTATAATGAATTGAATGAGCTGCCACTTAGTTCAATTAAGCATCCAAATGCACCCTTAAGGTTGGAAGTCTATGTGCTCAACTTTTGATTCCTGCAGTTCGTGGGCTCAAAAAATGCTTTCTTGAATGATGCTAATATTTTCATATGTATTTGGTTCCAAATTTTTTGTTTAGATGTTCACGGTTATAATATCTGATGAAATTCATACAGCGGTGATACTTGTTCGTAGAAATTTATGATTCTACTCATCCACAATGTTCTACAGCATTGGCAAAAGACTTTTGTCAAACAACCACGTGCTCTAAAAGCTCGAACCATTAGAGGATGGTGTATCAATGTATATCAAGGGACTTTAACACTCCCCTGCACGTGCGGGGCGGAACATACTGGGCAAGGGTGGAGGGACACTCAAACCATAAACAGGCTGGGCTTGCCCACCGTAGGAGAATATATTAACTGAGGCATATTTACTGCTCCTGTGATTCGAACACTTGACCTTCTGCTCTGATACCATGTCAAACAACTACTTTCTCTAAAAGCCTGAGCCATTAGAGGATGGTGTATCAATGTATATCAAGTGACTTTAACAACAACATTTTTTATTACTGTTGATTTAAAAAAAAATCACTCTTCTTATCTCATTGAGGTCATGTGGATAAGGATACAATGAAATGCTTAGATGAGTAAATTGAGGACTAGAATTAATAATCAAACCATCAGATATTCTATTGTCTATCTACGTAGCCCTTGTAGATTGAGAAGTTTTGACCTTAATATATCAGGAAAAAAATGTACTAAGTGATGGAAAAAACTATTTGTGCTAGCCCCACATGCTTCTTTACACACGGCACAAGTGCTGACCTGGTAAGTGTGTGGACAATTGGACATCTACATGGTGCACAAGTTGGCTTCATCTGTTTTATTTATTTATTTTTTATTTTTTTAAAGCAACGGGAATTCATTAAGAAAGCAAGAAAAAACTAACAGAGCAGGGCTGCATCTGTGAAGATGATATATGAACAACTGAGGTCAGTCCACTAGTCAGGTGGGCCTGATGTGTAAGTTGAATGTGGACCATTGGCGAGTTTTTCTACGCAGTCCATTCTTTTCATATACTGACCCACCCGATCGGTCGACCAGCCTGCCTGATTTTTCTTTATGGCCATCTTCACGATAGGGGCCACCATATGCACATCTCAGATGTCCAATAGACTTGCCAAGCTGGCAGGTCTGCTGCATGTAAAGGGGTGTGTGGAGAGGATGCATATGAGGCCAGCACACTTCCATCTGATATACTAGATATATGCTCCCCATTTTCGTTGCACACCACCTGCCTATGCAACCTTTGACAGGGGCCTATCGCATTGGGCCACTTGAGTGCCTTGACAACTTTGGCCCCTGTTTACTGTGTTGATAGTCGGCATTATGTTTTTGCTTGTTGTTGATTTGGTACTTCACAAGGATTTCCTTTCTTGGAAATAAAATTAGCTGAATTCGTTTTCTACGAGAACTCAAAAGTGATCCTCTGTATTGATAGCGTCACCAATTCCTTCCTCCTTAAATAATACCATAATCCAAAGTCGTGCTATTTTTTTTTCCCTTTGAAAGGTACACAGCTTTACTATCGTATTACCATAAGTAGAAAGAGAATGGTTGCTGCTATCAATTGGGAATTTGGGATGGGTTGTTATTCCCTTTCAAAATTAGCTATATTGTACTGGAAGTTCACTCCTTTATTTCCATAAAAAAAGTGCTCTCTTTTATCTAAAAACATCGTTCACAAATAGGCTGGAGAAATTGAACCTTGTCATTTAGTTAACACTGTTCAACACTAATTATTCCCATATTGACATTTTCAACACTGCTCGAATGTTAGGAATATTTCAGATGCTGATTCTTTCTTTTCTAGAAATGGCCCCTAGGTAAGAGTTGTGTACCAAATATCTCCCCTTGACATCCCTCTTTTCAAATTCTTAGTCTTGAGGATTCTCTCTTGGTTGCATCAACCTTCCACCCATGTGCTGCTCCCGCTGTGTACCAGTTCGGACTCGTGCTCTTGCTCCTGCTTTGTAGCTGTTTATACCTTTTCTTTTGGAACAATTCAACTTTTCAAAACATATGATTCCCTGCTTTTGCACCCGTGTCGGTAGCCATTTCCTCTCATGCTTCGTGCAACCATACTTTATATTGGTTGAGTCTCTAGTTCCCTAGAGTGGCCTTAATGGCTTTGATATGTGTATCTCTTGCTCATTCGTTGATCTTTTTATAGACGTCATTCATTGATTTTCTTTCATGTTTTAACCAAAATACTGATGAATTTTACACATGCATGTTTTAGAAATTTGATTTTGATGCGTGAGTTTATGCTTCTACACTCCAGTTCTCTTTCTATTACAAATTTGATAATTCCAAATTGGAATCATGGGGCACTGGCGCTAACATGACACACATTTATGACATCCAGGACCTTAATGTAGCAGGCCCACCAGTGCAGATGCCCTGGTAAAGAAAAGGCTGTTCACTCATCCAGTGGGCCAGATGTGGACATCATATGTGGACCATCAGTCATTTATCTAACTGTCCACATGCAGGCCCCTAGTTTCAGTATTATTAGGCCAACATTTTTATGGCTACTAACTTTTTTTTTTCTTCTGAATATGTATGAATTGTAATCCATTTGCAGGTTACCAGGATATTTGCTGACGGGAAGATTTCTCTAGAAGAATATGTCTCATCTTTGAAGGGTATGGTTGGCTTGACGGTTCTTGTGGAAACCATAGGAATTGGTAAAGGGAGGAAGCATGACCTCACCGGCGTCGTCATGGAGCCTATGAAGACAAACCAAGTCATTTCTATCCGTTCCGAGATACCCGTTGGCAAAGCGTGCTCCACCCTCACATCTGAAGAAATCATTAGATTTCTTACTGGAGACTTCAGGCTGAGCAAGGCACGGTCGAATGATCTCTTTTGGGAAGCCGTTTGGCCGCGTTTGCTTGCAAGAGGGTGGCATTCTGAGCTGCCCAAGAATCATGGTTGTGTTGGTACCAAGCATCCTTTGGTATTTCTCATCCCGGACATCAAGAAGTTCTCAAGAAGGAAACTTGTTAAAGGTGACCATTATTTCGATTCTATTAGTGATGTCTTGAATAAAGTAGCATCAGATCCAAAGCTTCTTGAGCTGGAAGTTGAGGCAATTAATAATGGAAATGGAGCCAAGGACGAATATGGATGGGACCCGAATGCCAAATTGGACAAAATGGGTCCGTCTGATCATCAGCGCCATTGCTATCTTCGCCCAAGGACTCTGAATTGCAATTCAGAGGTCGCAAAGTTTACCATCGTCGACACCAGTTTGCTTCATGGAGCAGAACCATATCAGGTAAAAGAACTTAGAAGCTTACCTGTGGATAGCACGAGAAACTTACCTGTGTACAGAACCTGTGTTCCCATCACTACAAGCTCTTCGAGCGAATCTGACAGTGACAATAGCTCCGAGGAACAGGTCAATGAGCAAGAATCAGCTGATATGCTGTTGAACGATAAGGAGTCCTACCCGACAACACGTGATGGCAATAAATCGGGTAACAGCTTGAACTGTATGCCAAATAAGGGAGTGCATGCTGATGTATCGGATCATGTAGCTGCTCTTCAGGAGAAAGGGATGTCAATCAATGAGCCAGATTCAGCTGATTTGCCCATCAGTGATCACAAGGATCAGTTCCCTAATGCATGGAATGGTGGCCACTGCAGGGTGAGAGTAAAGCGTCCATATGGGGCCAGAATGAGATCTGACCGACGGAACTCTTTTAGGGGCCGTCTTAAACTGCCAAGGTTAGATATTTATAATCATGCAGAAAGAAGTCAGGGTTCCTCTGCAGGCCCTCAGTTGAAAGAATCGCCTCACTGTGGACCTTACTCACTTGTAGCAAGTGATATCATGGCTGCAGCAGTCAGTCAAGGTAAAGTCTGTCCAGATGAGAGCAGCGAACTTTTGCTTGGTGAGGGCCTTTTTGGTGCCAATGATATATGTGCAGCAGTGTCATCTCATGAAAACCAGCCACCCCGGACTCTGATTGACCTGAACCTACCACATGTCCCACCTGATTTTGAGACCATGGAACCTTTCATCGCAGAGGTGACAGAGAGCCAGGATGGTTCAAATATGAACGGGTCTCTGTTTTCTTTGGAAATGAGCCAGCAGCCTGATCATTCACATGCATTGGGGACCTCTAATGGCATTGATGGTGCAGATCCACCGATTGCCAATGCTCGGCGGCAGAGCACCAGAAACCGGCCGTTGACGACAAGAGTGTTGGAAGCTTTTGAATGTGGGTTCTTTAACACGAGGCGGAGGGGAAGGGGCACGAAGGCCTTGTCACTTGGGACTTCAATGCCAAGGTCTTCACGGCGACGGGCACGTGATGGTGTTGGAGTTTCGGGGCATGTTGCCACAAATTCTGGTATTGTTGCCACTGACTATTCCAAAGCGGAGGGTGTGAATGAGGAATATAGTAGCAACACAAACATGGATACTAGATCTCAAATCTGGTCTGAAAGGTAAGGAGCTCAAAACCTTAGGATCCCTATAACTGCCTATCATCCTGAGATTTCGATAGGAAAATATGAGGATGTTGTTAGGGATATGCCTCCTTCTGACTAGAGCATTGGAGCTCTGGCAATTTGTTTTTTTTTAAACAGATGCTATGAAAAACATCAGAATCAGATCATATGCTTTTCCACCGGTTAGAACGCGCTAACTTGCTCTCACGAATCATGACATCTATGAGTAGTGTCAAGACGGTTTCCTTTCTGGTTGTGTTCTTTATGGCTGGTGGAGTTTCCAGAGAATTTGGATCATCTCAAGATTCTGCCGGGGTTTGGTTTTTATTGTTTAATCAAGCGCGGTGCAGGGGAGAGAGTGGTCCTCATGGTGCATGACTGAGGATGACACTTCTGTACGAGAGTCAGGCTGCATATCAGGGTGGCTCTGCCGTGAATGTTCTGTGACCCAAAAATCACGTTGGCCCACTCATCAGGCTGGCCAAACTTGTAAGATACAAATGGATAGGTGAATATAAACTGACCAACATCCCGCATTCAATATGCACGTGTCCCACTTGGAGTGGGGATTGACCTGAATATTGGACCAAGGTGTGTTCATGGTGGGGCCTGCCTGATGAACGGTTGGGATTCACGTACGTGCGCAATGATTACCATCTTCTATTGCATTGCACGGATGCCTTGTGCATTTCTCTCACGCCAAATGAAGCATCCACAAGGTTGTGAAATTGGGAATCGGAGGTTAAGGGAGATCGAGATCCGAGTTGTATTTTTGGGACAGGAAATTTTGATGGTTCTGAGGTTGCAAATCCAATGGCTTGACAGATTCTACAATTTTTCTCTCCTTTCAGTCAAAACTCTCAATGGCCATTTGTGTTGGTCCGGTCGATGATTTTGACCGGAAAAAATAATGGAGCAACAATCGCCTTTTATACAAGTGGGTTTCCGTATTTATCCTATCCTCCAGTGTTGTATTGGGTATAGTTTCTCATGTTACTCCTATGATGAATAAAAGCTTCTTTTACTTCCAATTGCTTTATTTTGAGTCTATTCTGTCCACTAGCCATTCAAAAGGCATACATACATACAGGAAGGGAATTTAATGCTAATCATTTTACTCATTTGTTTAACAGGGAAATTTAACTTGCATGCAGTACACCAAGCTCCTGATCTGGTGTGCTTAAACATCCTTGATACATATTGTTCATGGGGTGGGTACCACTGTGGGTGGATCACTATCTCCAAATTGCATGGATTGGATAATCCTTGCGTCTGATTGTCAGACCTTGTCCCGTTCAATGCTGACCATTGCCATTATTCCACATACTCTCTCTCTCTCTCTCTCTCTCTCTCTCTCTCTCTCTCTCTCTCTCTCTCTCCTATAGGTAAACTTGAAGCTTGCACCTCTGACTTTGAAGCCTGAATTTCATTGTTAAAAGGTCCAGGTACTGTACTTATTTGACCCCATCCTAGTGTAATTTTTATTTAGTTTTTGAATCAAAACTGTTGACATTTATTTTTATTGATTTAAATGAGAGGAATAATCACCTACAATCTGTTGCAGGTGAACTTAACATGCCTACGTATCAAGTTTGTATGATATTCAAGCTGTTCATAAGATGGGCGATCAGCTAGTGCAAAAACATGCTTCTCCACTCATCGGGCAGGCTACACATATGTTGAATGATATCATTGGCATATCTGATTTAAACCATCCATTGTTTTTGTACAAAGGTTATCCACTTGATGAGTGGCCTGGCTTGATTTGTGCCAGGCGATTGTTATGGTGGCCCACCTTATTCACAGACCAAGTGCCCTAAACATGACATGTTGGCACGTGAGCTAGGTTTCATATGAAGCTTACATGCAAATGGGTCCTAGCCAATTGTTCATCCTTAAATAATTTGATTTCAATTTTTAGTATCTCGTTACTATAAAATATTTGTTTGGCTGGGCCAATCCAACATGGACACGATACGCCTTCCCATGTCATTCATATGTGACATGGGTATTGCATTGAACGATCCAGTTATCATAGCGGATTGATGTGGGCCCAACTGAGATTGGTACCTATGTTGTTCATTTGGAGCAAGGGATTTATCTGTTTCAAAAAACTGAACTGTTTCTTTTTGGCAATGACGTGTAGAACACTAAGCGTAAATATTGCAACTCGAGGCTTCCTATTTTGTTATTCTTTTGCATTCTCAATGGATGTGCTGTGAGATGAGTCTGAAGATCTATTTGGGTCCTATATTTGAGAGTGTTCAAAATCTTTTTGGAAGTTACAAGCCATGCATGTGGTGATCCATTGTGTTGCAATTTTGCTTCTATCGAGACTTGTAGCTGGCCTACAATTTTGATTTATCGAATATCGTTTATCATTTATGCTTCTTGATTATCAGTTTGGGACGGTTTCTTCGCCTTCTTCAATGTCTCGTGTGTCGTGACTCGTGATGGCCTTCTTCCTTGCTTGGCACGAGGGAGGTCAGGGAGGTTTCCCCAGTAAGTGGAGATTGGCCTTGCTGGCTGGTCATTGGTCCATTCGGGGCAAGCAAAATAACTGGTGGTTAAGAATTCTTGAGGGGTAGTTTCAGTGGTTCTTAGAAAAGCGAAGCTAGCAGTGTCTGAGTGGGCTGCTTAGCATTGGCATCTTGAGGGATTTCTGGATTTGTTGGGTGCTGGCCTTTTTGCCCAGCTGTGGTCCTTGTATTCTTTTGCTGTATAGGCGTTTTTGAATAAAATCTCATTGCCTTTAAAAATAAAAATAAAATCATGCTTCTCCATTTATGGATGTAAAGGTGGGCGGGCGGGTGTCAAGAAAGGAAGCAAATTGGATGAGACTGTTAAAAAGCTCTACCAGCAATGTGGCTAGAATTTCTAAGCTGTTTCCTTCACTAAAATTGTGCAGGATGGTATTTAATGCTCCCAACACTCCAAGGTTTGGCAGGCCTACTCTGTGGTATGATATGCTACAGTGACCTGTTCTTGAATGTCCTATGTGGGATTTCTCATGTTGTGGAGCTTTCCAGAGCTTGTTCCTGCTGTTTATCCTCTTCAGAATGTAGACAAAAAGAAAAAAAAAAAGAAAAGAAAAGAAAAAAGAAACAAAATACTTTCTTAGATTTGTCACCAGGAATTTTTAGGATTCTCAACCTGAGGATATGCATAGTACACTCGGGTTTTCAGATTGAACAAGTGTAACCCATGGGTCCAAGTCCAAACCATTGGTCTGTTAGGATCCACCACCATGGAAAAGCTTCCCAGACCTCAAGATCCTAGCCACCAATATTGGGTCCTTTTTCAGTTGAATGTGTGCCATTGTTGTATTTCTCATCTTAACCATCTATCTTCAGACACAAGTTGATTGTTTAGCATTGTCCTGTCAAGGAGACTTATGGGGCACAGCAAAATGTCCTGAATCACTGAAGCATGGTCCCCAGTTATACTGACTGAAAACCTGAGTATGCATGTGCATATCCTTGGATTGAGGATAATATAATTCCTCAGTTATCTATGGTGCTAGCTTGCTTGAATGGGCATCTGCATTGTAGTTTAATTGCATTTCATAATCTGTTGATTGTTCAATTTCTTTTAAATCCACCAATACTTCTAGTGCCTTTTATTAGTTGGTTAAATATCATTTATCATGTCTGCACATTCGTTTTTCTTTTTAATTTCTAGAGTTGAGACTGCTGCTCTCACTAAACTGAAGATCGCCAGCCGACTTGTCAAGCAATGGAAGGTATCTCCTTATCTGCTATTCATTTCATTGAAAATCTTCTTTTAAAGCCGCCAACACTTCTAACACCATTTATTAGTTGGTTAAATATTGTTTATCATGTCTGCACTTTTTTTTTTTTTTCAAATTTCTAGAGTTGGAGCCACTGCCTCCCCTCACTGAAGATCGCCAGCTGATTTATCAAGCAATGGAAGGTGATCTTTTCATTGAAATTTTTTCTCCACGTTGAAGAAACTGAATCAGTTTGGATTGAGGTGTTTATGATGTCAAAACTTGAAAGGTGATCTTTATTGAGGATTTGTCTTGCTGATTGGGTAGTTTGAAAATGTCAATTCACATTCTATTGAACTTGGTAAAGAGGCTGCTTTGTTTGGTATTGAAACAATTGGTTTCTGAATCACAGATGGAGCTTATTTTTGGGTCGTTGGCCTAACATGGGGTGAGCACCTAGTGGTCGGGGTGGATTTTACGTAAACATCACAGTGGGTCCATCTGAGCCATCCACCCATTTGTTATCACGGTCCTCGTGACGGAAGGTAGTGGAATGATAATTATATTGATTAATGAGGTAGCATTTTAAAAACCTTTTTGACAAAGGTTTTGGAATGCAAATTCCATAGAGTTTTTTTTTTTTTGTAAAATTCCCAAAATAAAAAAGGTCAATGAATAATACTTTGTATTTCAGCTTCATAGCAAAAATTCTATTATACCGGGCTGGAGTTTGGCTGTTGGAGATGTCTGAAACATCATGCATCCATTTGATCTCAAGGTATGAGTAAAGGGTGACAAAGAGGGCATGGCAGAGATTTGAAAAATAAAAGGCTCAGATCATGTTGTGTGCAGTTTAACAAAACCATAGGAAGTGGCATTGTTTAATGCTCAGCCTGAGAGCTTGTATGGTATACTCTGGTTTCAGTATTGGTGGGGGGCCCATGGTTGAGTGATCCAAACTATTGATATGATGGACAGTGGATATCCCATGCACCAAAAGTCCCCAAGATTGGACAATTGTAACAATCAAATCTATCCATTTTTTTGGGGATCAATTTGGACCATTGCTGTATTTTCTTGATTATCTTTTTTGGCTGGCTGGAATCGTATATTTTTGGGTGCATGGAGCACCACCATGGGTATTTGGATTTAGTTTTGGTACGAAAAGTGAGAGAAAAACGGGAAATGAGCGGCGAACTTGGGTGCAAGGTATTAAGGGCAATGGTGGTCATAATGGCCACTACCGTTACCTTTATGATACGGACTGTAACGGCTATTACAGATCCTGTAACAACTGTTAAAATCACTTCAAAAAAAATTATATATATATTATTGAAAATAAAAACCTGAAAAACCTATATCAGCCCAGTAATGGACTGTTACAGGGTCATTACAGCCTTTATAGGGGGTGTAACGGGCCCATTATGGGAAAAATTTTCCATTATTGCTGTTACGACCCCATAACATGTAACGGTCCCACCATTACTTCTATGTAACTGCCTTTATGGCCCTGTAATGGCTATTATGGCACACCATGCTTGGGTGTGATGTAGTTGACAAGCTTCCTACTCTATTTTGGGAGAGCAAAGCTAACTCCTGTTGTAAAGGATGAAAAAATGAGTGTTTTCTTTCGTTCTTTTCTAGGCAGGACTCTTATAGAAGTTTATTGGCAGGAGAAATTCTGAGAAAGGAAGTTAAAAACCATGTGGAGATAGCAACATGGAAGAAAAAGGAAATGAATGTGGGAATCCCCAGTTTTTATTTTATTTTTAATTTTTTTAATTCGAAAGTAAATTTCAAGTAGAAGTCAAGTTCCTCTTATGATTTTATCTTTTACCTTGGAGATTCATTTCATCATTCTTGTGATATCTTGAAGAGAAATGATAACGTGCAGCTTGCATCATAGAAGTTCTGTTGCTGTACGTGTGGTGATTGGCACTTTTGATCTGGTGGGCCACCATGCAGATGGTCTGTAGGGCAATATTTGCAGTGACCAGACATCTCTATCCATCCCATTGTTAGTTTTGCTTGTCGAATGTAGACTAGTATAAATATCCTTGTCTAGGTTACTCATTAGATGGCTACAACAGTCCCAACTCCAATCCCATTGGTTTTTGGGATATGGCCTTTCAACGTGTTGGCCCACCAGATCAACAGTCTTGATCATCATGCATGTCCATGTGTACAGAAAGGGCGCTTTGTGGAAATTCAATGATGCTAGCCTTCATACTTGCATTCACTAATTTTAAATGGTACTTGTCAACATTTGCCAGGTTTCCCCGCGCGGCATGGACACAAACAAGTGTGGGTGCGTCTCGTGCATCCAGCTCAACTCGAAGAAGCTAAAACCGTCTACATGACAGCTCCCACGCGGGCCTCATTCCTACCATCACAGTGCACCCCACCTGATGAATGGATGGGATCTCCAGCATGTGTGCCGTCTGACAGTGGAAACTGGCCCCTGCATTCTATCTGAAAACCACAAGTGGGTGCCTCTTAGTACCAAGATCTTTTCACATTTTCCCCTATGACAGGTAAAACTGTTTCTCCCTTCCCATGCTTTCCTACTTGATGATGAAAATGGTTTCTTGGCAATTTGAAGTTAGATTGAGGAGCAAAGTTTGGGTTGTGGAGCAACTGTAGGAAGTGTTTGGATGCAACATCTGATCTTATTGGGGTAATTAGTCAAGATAGTAGTGGAATTATATGACCTCAGGGTGTGTTTGGCCACCACATCTATTGAAATGCTTTTGATTATTAGTTATCCCCGGATTAGTTGTGGATTGAGTTATAGGAGAATGATCAAGTATAATTTTGCCACTGTGGGCCCCACTGTGATGTGCATCAGACATCCAGTCCGTTCATTGCTGGCAGCTCCTCAACTTCACTCTTGAGCCCAAAAAATAGGCCGATCCAAAACTTAGGTGGGTCACACCAGAGGGACCCCATGGATTAGTGATCTAGGCCATTACTTTGTTCTGTCTGGCAAGTGGATGGAAATTGCCCAAAAATTTTGCAGATTGAAAATTCATGGCCGCGGAATTAGGGCCTCTATTTTCAGTTTAATGTGGGTAGTTGTAATTTTCTTCTCAACTCCATATCTGCAGGCCCATAGGTAGAAAGATAGGTTTGCTCAGCTTGCATGCACGCGTGCAACATCGAGCTCTACATCAAGTTGGCCAAGGCCCACCTGAGGAGTTAAATGGCATGATTCAGGCCGAGGACATCTAACATGTGGTCCACCTAATGAAATGTTGGATATCATGTACATGTTCCTTGTTGGCATGTACGCTTGCAGGTAGGTGGATAGTGTCGCTGTTCAATCCGAGCACATGGCCACATGTGTAAAGAATGGCCCCGTTTCAATTAAATGTGTGCGAATATATGAAATGCCGATCACACAGCCATGTAGTGAATGGCTCTGTTTTAATTAAATGTGTGCAAATATGCAAAGTGCAGCCCTAGGTGCTGAATCAGTTGGATTATGACCTGATCTGAGAAGATTTGCTTGACTATTTCGCCACCTATTGTTAAAGCGATCAAGCAATTTATGATTGAATGGGTTAGCCTTTCCTACGCATCCTTTTTTGCTTGGAAGTCGGTTCTTTTCTTATAACAATGATAGCTTTGGTCATGTTCTTCAATAAAATCAATAAAGATTGAAAAATTAAAAATAAAGACTTGATGTTGATTTTATTAATTTAGAAGTAGAATAAAGTACAATCGGTGGTTAAAAATATTAGATGGTTATGGTGTATAGTCAGCATGTCGTGATGATAAGAGATTTATCAAGTAAGAACTCAACAATATGGGAGATCTGACGATGGTGTCGTGGATATTTATACTAATCGGCTTACTGCAGTGATGTGATGGACAAAAGTGAAAATTAAATTAGAATTATGGCAGAACTAGAAACTGGAAGCTTGTTATAACACGGTGCTGGACAGAAGTGACAGATTGGAAATTAAAATTAACAGGAATAGGCGTCCATAAGGAATAAGAGATTGGATAAACAACATAAAGCTGAAAGGTTAGTGTGTAATTATATTGCCGTGAGGCGCTGAGCTCTTATTTTTTCCATGCTTTTATAGATTTGAAGAGGATGTGGCCGTATGTACGATTTTGTAGCTTTCGTGAGAGGCCTTTTGATTGGGTAGCACTAGGTCGCGGCTGTGTTCTATTCGGTTATGGAGTCCTTAAGGTATTAGACTATTGTGAGTGATGATATCTGGTAAGGGGAGTCTTCTCGCAAAGGTTATGTCGTGCCATGATTGGTAAAACGAGAGTCCAACAATAAAAGGCGTCTATTAGTCCGGAGCTGCAAGATAGATGATTGCCTTTAGAGTTTTAGGCGTGTGTGTGCCTTTAGAGTTTTAGACGTGCGTGTATAAGCGCTTGGCCTTCCTGACAGGTTTGTATCATTGACAGATGGGTATTTATGGTCTTTTCTTGCTGTAAATATGTTGGCTTTTATTTCGGACGATTAGTGCTGACATGTGACAGCTTCTTAATCGTTGATCTGGACAGTGTTAGGCTAAATATAGACAAATAGATCCAAAAGATCTTTGGGGTTAGTAACAATATGTTAGAACATTAATGGTCTGGATCAACCAATGATGAGAGTTGATAACTTGGGCATGCCACCCAAAGCCTAGGGTTGGGATTTTTTTTTTTTTTTTTTATATTTTATTTTTGAAAGATTGTTGGGCTGTGAATAATACACCGTACTCATGTGAAAGAGGTTTCCGCAGGGACTTAAAAAAGTGTAACATATTAACTAGAATTGAACTGAGTAAATTGTGGAACTCGTTGTTGAGTTGTTGACCCAAATTCACATTGGTTGGACAATCCTAACTTCTAATTCATGACACTTTGTTCTGTCGAAGTAGGATTATTAGAATTTTTCATTCTTAACTATTCAATAATTGTCCATAAATATGATCGTCAATAATCATATATATATATATATATATATATATATATATATATATATATATATATATATATATATATATATATATATTCTTCATCCGGATTAGTTTTAGGGACGGCTGTAGAAGATCCTTTAGATTCAAGATAGGTAGAGTCATGTCGACTAGACACCTGATCTTGAAGAGCAATAAAAGCAGATTTGAACTCTGCTAGTTCTTGCTTTAATTTGGCAGTGTCATCTGGTTTGGGAGCCGAGATAACTTTTTTGAATGATTTTAACAATTCTCTTTTGGCAGTAGATTGTTTCTTTGTTGTGTCGAAAATAATATAGCAATCAAATTTGTTCTATCATTTCATGAAAGCCGATTGAAAAAGGACTTTGGCATTTTGATATTTTGAGGGTAGAACCTCATACTTCTATTTAAGAATCCGTGGAAGTCCATGTGTGGCAAAATATTGCATGACAAAATATCTGAAAAATTTAGGATTTTACGTTTTTTCCATTTTGGCATAATGAGAGAAAAGTTCCGTTGGCAAAATTTAAGAATGACCACCAAATAAAATCCACCATTGAGTATAAAACTAAGGCGGAATTTTTTTGGTATATGGTATAGAAAAATTTAAAAACCATGAATGACTATTTTCTTTTCTGAATTTTGAAAAAGGAGAGCATATTTCCATGCTACCATGTAGTCCCAGTAGTAAAATGGATGAGACTGACCATTTGGGCTTTGGACATTTTGAAATTGGGAAAGAGATTTTCCCTATTCATTTTGGCAAATGATGTTGACTATTTTCATTTTTGCAGAAAGAGTATTCTTCTGTTTGGTTTTTATTAGTGCGGTGTTCAAATATCGTACTATGAGTTTGGACCAGAATGACTTCATAGAATTTTCTAGAGAGAGTTGGATGTTTTGGATGGAAATGATTGCGAGGGAGGAAGATTTTGGGAATAAGAAGTTCCTTTGGTAATTTGACAAGTTTAGAATTTAGGGTTATAATCCTATGGTTTCCTTTTGGCTGATAATCTTTCATATTTGGCTAGGTTAGTTGGTTCACCTGCAATTTTGGCTGGTTTGGAGGATTTGGCTGTTTCTTTTCACGAGTTTAGAGAAGGGGAAAGAATGTATTAGAGATTTCAATCTCCATTTTTTTCTTTTCCTTTGTTTTTGGCCTTTGGAGTGTGGTACGCTTTTGGGGGCATGTTTGGTCTTTCCTTGTAAGAATTCGCAAGATAGAAAATCAGGTAAAGAATTCTTTTTTCTTGGAATAAATTCGATATCAAAATAAAAAATAGATAATATAGCTTGCCATCGAGCAAAAAATTGTTTTGAAGCTAGATTTTTAACATATTTTTTTAAAACTTCTTTGGCTGCTTGGCAATTGACGTGTAAAAGGAAATTTTGATTTAAGATATCACTTTTAAATTTTTGGATATAAGAAATCATGGACAAAATTTCTTTTTTGATGGTAGAATAATTTTGCTGAGTGGGGTTCCAAGTTCCGGAAGTAAACCAAACAAGTTGTTCTTGGTTTTTTGGCCTTTTTTGCAAAAGGATACCTCCATAACCATAGTCAGAGGCATCAGTTTGGATGATTTTTGAAGAATCAGGATTAGAAAGACTAAAACAAGGAATGTGTCTTACTTTGGCTTTAATATTTTGAAAGGCTTTGGTGTGGTCGTCAGACCAAAACGATTTTGGATTTTTGGTTAAAAGAGTTTGTAAAAGAGCTCTGTCTTTAGCTAAATCTAAGTAAAAGTCGAAAATGTAGTTTAAACATCTGAGGAATCTTTGAAGTATTGTTTTTTGTCAGTAATTTTATAAGGAAATTTGTCTGCAAAATCTATGACTCTTTGGATTGGTTTAATTGTATTTTGGCAAATTTTAAAACTTAGAAATTGTATTTTCGTTTGAAAGAGCTTGATCTTTTGTAAAGAAAAGATAAAACCATTTCTTTAAATGACTGCTTTAAAGATTTTTAAGTGTTTCCAATGTTGATTCAGATTTTGAGAATAGATGAGGATGTCATCTATATAAGTGAGAGTGAAATCTTTATAAGGATTAAAGATATTATTTATAATTTTTTAGAATTCAGAAGAGGCATTTATGAAATTAAAAGGCATTACATTCCATTCGAAATGTTCGAAGGGAACTGTAAAAGCCGTTTTGTATCGATTTTTTAGGTGAATCTGAATTTGCCAAAATTTAAATTTAAGGTCAAATTTAAAAAATAAATTGGCTTTGTGCAATCTATTTAGTAAATATTTTTTGTTTGAAATTGGATGTCTTATGGTTTTTAAGACATGATTGAGAGGCTTGTAGTTTATGACAAGTCGTGGGACACCTCGTTCGAGTTCGACAGCATTTTCTACATAGAAAGCTGCATAACTCCGTTGAGATTTAGAAAGTCGTATGAGGCGCTTGTGGAGAAATTTGATTTCTTCATTACATAGTTGAAGAAGTCGAGAGTCCATTTGAGAAGGACGAGCTTTGGTAGGGATTAGGCGTTCGTTAAAGTCTTCTGCATATGGTAGGGAGACTAGATGAGTTTTTCTGTGCCAGAAGGCATTTGGTACTTCTGAACAGAGAGTTTCAAGAGTTTTTTGAAATTTTTTCAAATGATTTTGAAAGTTTGGTTGTTGGAGTTGTTTTTGGATTTAGAGGTGTAAAATTTTATTCCTTAGGAAGTTGATTTGAGTTTCTTTATAAGAAACACAATTAATAATTTCAAAGATTAAATCAATTTGAGGTGGTTTAATAAATTCGAAGAATAAATTCACAGAATTAATTTTGGTTTGGATGCCTGTACTTATGGTAGTAAAGGGTTGGATTTTGAGGATAAAAGGAGTGTAAAAAATGACATCATTTTGCAGATTTTTGATAATTATGAAAGAGAGCGGAATGCATTCTCCATTTTTGTAAAATAAAATTTGACAATTTATATTCGATATAAGATTCTTGACTATTAGCAGTGTAAATTGCGCTATTAGTTTTTTCACAGAGATGAGTAGGAATTAATCCTTCTTGAAAATAATTTAAGTCAGTGTCAGAATCTATCAGGGCAATGACTTCTTTTTGGAAGTTTGGAGTTGTAAGAGTGATTGGAGTATACCATTTTTGAAATTGATATGTAGTAAGAGAATTGATGATATTATGAGTAAGATATTCAGCTATTTGATCGTCAATTTGTCCCACTATATCTGGGTTAGTAAGTTGTAAGAGTTCGACTTTCCTTTTGAGTGTAACTTCTTTTTCAAGGAGATTTACCTCCTTATAGAGATCTTGCAAGGTAACCTGAGTTGTAGACTTTGAATTAAGACGTTGATAGACATCTTGCATAGAAGTGATTACAAACAAGTTTTTAGAAAGAAAAATGTTTTTCTTTTTCTTTAAGATTTTCTTTTGGAAGATCTTGATGTAAAGTGTGCTCAAGAGCTTTGGTTAGATATTTGGCATTTTCTTCGGGATCTTGAACTTGATTTATGAGTTCAAGAATTAATTGTTCTTTCGCAGAAATTACCATGACATTAGGTTTGGAAGAGGAGGAAGAATAATCAGATTCTTCATTAGAAGAAAAGATACATTTGCACTTTTGATTATCTTTGGGCGACTGTTGATCAGAGGAAGACTGTTGCTTGGCAGCAATTTTTCTAACGTGTCTTTTATGGTTAGATTTGAAACATCGATTGGCATCAGAAAGATCTGTCAAATACAAAACGTTAAATAGATCTAACAGTTCTGCTAGCCAAAATAGCTAAAAATCTGCTAAACTTTTCAAAAGTGTTATTTCCAAAATAACCAAATGATTTTCTACCTAAAGTAATTTTGATTATGTCAAATCTATAGAATCAACAAGTATTGCCAAAGCAGCTGATGTCGAAACACACACACACACACACACACACACACATATATATATATATATATATATATATATATATATATATATATATATATATATATATTTGTCCATGACACATCTAAACTAGGACTCGTAAATTTGGACAAGAAATTTGAATTACTTATGTGCCATGTTGTTTATATTTATTTTTGCATGTTCACGCATTATCAATAAAATGCTATCATGTGTTAATACTAAGTATGAATGACATTGTATATTATAAGTGACCTCACATAAATGACACAAGTAGTTGAAGTAGTGTGCTTGACAAGCTTATAAAGACCTTTCAAGATAAGAAGTTTATCACAATTTAAATACGCTTAGGAAGGCTTTCTCATACAATCCTACCGAAACAATAGGGAAGCCAAAACAATGGGGAAGCTTGCCTGACAGGATCAATGCTTTTACAAAGAGTATAAAGGTTTGAGAAGCCTAATCCAAGTATGGCTAGGATACAAATTGATAGTGTAACCTTAAGTGATCTTTGTAGCTGGGTTGGTTGGAGAAAACTCCAAGCTCTCCCCAATACATAATCTTTCTATATACTGCAACACTGCTTAGCTTATCCTTAGCTTTAGTTACTTCACTTCTGTCCAACTGATTGTAAAATGTTCAGAGTTTAGGATAGCTTAGATCGTTGTTGTCCAATGCCCTCGTTGTAATACTCTTAGAAGTAGTGTAAATATTTACGATCTACCATCGTTAGATATCCGATCAACCAACTCCTTACTTTGAAGATCACACCCCGCTCACATCCTTTTAACCATTTGCCTTGACTGTTTGTCCATACATGTGATTGAAGGTATTTATCTTTATTTTATTTTCTATGCTAATTGTACTGAACTCTATTATCATTAATTATAATAAAATCAGCAAGTTAGCCTTTAATTTTTAATTCATTCCATCTATTATTGCATTATTAAGAAATCTAAAGTATGTGATCACCGTTAAAAGAAAAGTTTTTAACTTAAATGGAAAAAAAATCCATTTAGAAAGGCTAACTCTCTCCTTTTAAATCAACCCATCACCGTAACATTGGTGGCCGAACTGATCCTACTGCTGATTTGACACATGAGGTTGCAAACATTCAATCAAACTTAAATTGAGTATAAGTCTAGCACGCTCGCGTTATCTTTAATTGAATACGGAATATTTGTTAATACATGTGACCTCATATTTGATTGAATAATAACAGCTGTACGCTAAGTTTTGAGTAATTCATGGGCTGGGTGACTACGTGTCATTTGCGACGGTCCAGCAGACTATCAAAGCTCTCTCTCCTGCATTTGGCATACGTCACCAGAAACTAACGGAGCTTGAGTCTAGAAAACGAAGTCTGATGAGGAGCTTCTCATGCCCCTTACTCCGACACAGTGCGATGGTTGATACTCAGGCACTCAGATACATAAACTCAAATTAAACCGTTCAAATCGCGGGACTCATCATAGATGGGCCATGATCTTAAAATCAGATTGCTCAAACATTTATAACATCCGATTTTTCACTTCAACCGTCCCACTAAACGTGCACCAATCGGACAGTTTATCAAATTTGGACGATTCTACAGTTACAAGTGAGGCTGGTTCCACGATCTGAACAGTTGATAACATGGTCCCCACCGTACACAGACCATAAACCAAGATTCCTCCAGACTGGAGGAATCCTAACCGTTCAAGAAGTGATCAAACAAACATATGGTTAAGAATAAAATATAGCAACCGTTCACAATAATCCAAGAAAATTACCAAATATCATACAGCCAGGATTTTCCAATTGGGGGTTTGATGTGTTGGCATCCACGTTAAGGCCCATCTAATCAATGGTTTGGATCACTAAACCAGGTGCACCACCTTTACAACGGTACCGTACAAGATGGATGTATGGTCTATCTTTGTTTTATTGGGGGTGATGGTTTTAAGAGACGATGGGCCACCCACGTAGTATAGTGGGTCCCACTTACATGATATCAAGGGACTATTCATACGTTTTTTTAAATGTTTTTCTCCATCCGTCTCCCTACTTCATTCAACTTTTTACCACTGAAGGGAAGGTGGGCTTGCTCATTTCCAGCATCTCCACCATACACGTGGCACTCTTTGCAATAGTTGATATGGTGGGGACCCTCTGGTCATGCCGTACTCCAAAAGATCACTGTGATTTTAACAACCCTATCCAATCAAGAGGTGCGAATTTTGCCCTTGGAAGTGAGTTGCTCGTTCTTTGTTTCTTAACCGTTCATTTATGGACAAATGATGCGACAATTAAGATAATCTCCTCACTGTGATTTTCATGTCATGGCCCATTCACGTGGTGGTCTACCAGATCAACGGTTTTGATTTCCTTAATTGTGTCACGTGAACTATGTAGATGGAGCTGACCCACCCTCCTTTACAAAAACTCAAGGGAAATTTACGACTGGGCGACCCATTTATGGCCCATTTACGAGACGAAGCCCACCTCATTTTACCTTACAAGAATAAGCCCTAGCTATACGGACGACTTGCCGAAGGCCTTCAAGCGGATCGAAAGACGAGCGCTGCGCTCCTCGCACTCCGAATTGTACGAATGGTTCAAAAGATATCAATGTTACATGGGCCCCACAGTTACGTATTTATTTATTCATTATTATTTTTTTATAACAAACGCGCACACACACACCCCCACAAACGCACGCACGCACACACACATGGGAATTCACCCCCTATGGATACTCGAACCCTGGATGGGGTGTTGAAAGTCTTAGGAGTCTACCACCCACCCAAGAGTTAGGATCCAATTATGTATTTATTATATCCCAACGTTCATCTATATTTCGAGATCATTTCGGAACATTATCCAAAAAAAAGAAAAATTCATATCCAAACGTCAACTGGACCACCCCACAAAGAGCAGCAGAAAATTGATTTTCACCGTATAAACTTTTGTAGGCCCCACCATAACATATATTTTTCATCCAATCTATTCATAAGGTTACATAGACCTGAATAAAGAGCAAAACAAATTTTGTAATGATCCAAAACTTTCGTGACCCTTAAAAGGGTTTCAACAGTATACGTTTAAAGCAAAATGGTAAAGTCAATTGCTACGGTCAGGCCTATAGGTACGGTAAATACCATAATTTGTAGCCACAAGAGTCTATCCGGGGTGGGCTCGCCGAAATAGTTGCGGTCCGATGGGGCCACGCTGATCTGGAGGGGCCATGCCCATCTGGTGGCCCCTATGGCTACGGATTATAAATGTAGCCATAAACGGACTACCGTGATGACAGTCTGTACATTTTTTTTTTTAATTTTTATTTATTTTTTATATGGAGAACTTTATTCTACTTATAATTTTCTCTAACACATATTTATATAAATATGTATATATAAGTAGATAATTTTTTTTTCTCATTGTTCATTTCCTTCTTTATTCATTTAACAAGAATATCTTCTAAACTAAAATTAGTTACTTGATGTACCCCCTATGATTTTGGGGTAGGAGAAGCTACTTTAACCAACCAATCTAGTTATTTTTCAAGATTCCATCAGGTTGATGGTCGAAAATTCATTTCATTCACTTAGTGGTCAATTTCATTCATTTCATTTACTTCGTGATCAATTCCATGCATTTCACGGTCAATCCCGATGATTCATTTTTGATTCACGGTCATTTCCATGCATTTCACGGTCAATTCTCTTCACTTCACGGTCATTTTCACGCATTTCATGGTAAATTTTCTTCACTTCACGGTCATTCCAAGTGATTCCGTGTTGATTCATGGTCATTTCCACGCATTTCATGGTCAATTCCCTTCGCTTCAGGTCATTTCCACGCATTTCATGGCCAATTCGTGAAAATGACCGTGAACTGAAGTTGCATGACTGTGAAATGCGCTGAAATGACCATGAATCAACATGGGATAGGCGGGAATGATCGTGGTATGCATGGAAATGATCGTGAAGTGAGGCGATTGAACCTTGAAATGCATGAAAATGACGGTGAAGTAAAGGGGCATGACCGTGAAATGTGCAAAAATGACCGTGAATCAACACGGAATTTGCGGGAATGATTGTGATATGCATGTAAATGATCATGAAGTGAGGCGAATGGACCATGAAGTGTGCGGAAATGACCGTGAAGTGAAGGGGCATGACCATGAAATGCGTCGAAATGACCGTGAATTAACACGGAATAGGCGGGAATGGTCGTTGTATGCATGAAAATGACCATGAAGTGAATGAGATTGGACCTTGAAATACGTAGAAATGACCGTGGAGTGAACGGGCATGACTATGAAGTGCGCTGAAATGACCGTGAATCAACACGGAATAGGCGGGAATGATCGTGGTATGCATGGAAATGACCGTGAAGTGAGGCGATTGAACCTTGAAATGCACGGAAATGACCGTGAAGAGAAGGGGCATGACCGTGAAATGCGCCGAAATGACCGTGAATAAACACGAAATAGGCGGAAATGATTGTAATATGCATGAAAATGACTGTGAAGTGAAGCAAATGGACTGTGAAGTGTGCGAAAATGACCATGAAGTGAAGGGGCATGACTATGAAATGCGCCAAAATGACTGTGAATTAACATGAAATAGGCGGGAATGACCGTGGTATGCATGGAAATGACCGTGAAGTGAGGCAATTGGACCTTGAAATGCACAGAATAGGGTCATTTTTGCGCATTTCAAGGTCCAATCGCTTCAATTCACGGTCATTTTCATGCATACTACGGTCATTCCCGCCTATTCCGTGTTGATTCACAGTCATTTCAGTGCATTTCACGGTCATGCCCCTTTACTTCACGGTCATTTTCACGCATTTCAAGGTCTAATCACCCCACTTCATGGTCATTTCCATGCATACCACAGTTATTCCTGCCTATTCCATGTTAATTCATGGTCATTTCGACGCATTTCATGGTCATGCCCCTTCACTTCACAGTCGTTTCTGCGCATTTCAAGGTCCAATCGCCTTCACTTCACGGTCATTTCCATGCATACCATGGTTATTCTCACCTATTCCGTGTTAATTCACGGTCATTTCGACGCATTTCATGGTCAAGCCCCTTCACTTCACGGTCATTTCCGTGCATTTCAAGGTCCAATTGCCTCACTTCACGGTCATTTCTATGCATTCCACGGTCATTTCCGCCTATTCCGTGTTGATTCAAGGTCATTTTGGCGCATTTCACGGTCATGCCCCTTCACTTCATGGTCATTTTCGTGCATTTCAAGGTCCAATCGCCTCATTTTACGTCATTTCCATGCATACCACGGTCATTCCCACCTATTCCGTGTTGATTCACGGTCATTTCGGTGCATTTCACGGTCATGCCCCTTTACTTCACAGTCATTTTCGTGCATTTTAAGGTCCAATCGCCTCACTTCACGGTCATTTCCATGCATACCACGGTCATTCCCGCCTATTCCGTGTTGATTCACTGTCATTTCAGCACATTTCACGGTCATGCCCCTTCACTTCACGATCATTTTCAACATGTCAAGTTCCAATCGCCTCACTTCATGGTCATTTCCATGCATACCACGTTCTTTCCCGCCTATTCCGTGTTGATTCACGGTCATTTCAGCACATTTTACGGTCATGCCCCTTCACTTCACGGTCATTTTCACGCATTTTAAGGTCAGATCGCCTCACTTCACGGTCATTTCCATGCATACCACGGTCATTCCCGCCTATTCCGTGTTGATTCATGGTAATTTTGGCACATTTCATGGTTATGCCCCTTCACTTCACGGTTATTTCCGTGCATTTCAAGGTCCAATCGCCTCACTTCACGGTCATTTCCTAGCATACCACAGTCATTCCCGCCTATTCTGTGTTGATTCATGATCATTTCAGCGCATTTCAAGGTTTAATCCCCTTCACTTCACGGTCATTTCTGCGCATCTCAAGCTTTAATCCCCTTCACTTCATGATCATTTTCATGCTTACCACGATCATTCCCACCTCTTCCGTATTGATTCAAGGTCATTTCGGCACATTTCACGGTCATGCCCCTTCACTTCAGGGTCATTTCCACGCACTTCACGGTCCATTCGCCTCTTTTCACGATCATTTCTATGTATATCACAGTCATTTTCACCTATTCCGTGTTGATTCACGGTCATTTCGGCGCATTTCACAGTCATGCCCCTTCACTTCACGTTCAATTTCGCGCATTTCAAGGTCCAATTGCTTCACTTCACGGTCATTTCCATGCATACCACGGTCATTCTCGCATATTCCCTGTTGATTCACGGTCATTTCAGTGCATTTCACGGTCATGTTTCTTCACTTCATGGTCATTTCTGCACATTTCAAGGTCCAATCCCCTTCACTTCACGGTCATTTCCTTGCATACCATGGTCATTCCCGCCTATTCCGTGTTGATTTGCGATCATTTTGATGCATTTCACGGTCATTTTCGCTCACTTCACGGTCCATTCACCTCACTTCAAGGTCATTTCCATGCATATCACAGTCATTCCTGCCTATTCCGTGTTGATTCACAGTCATTTCGGCGCATTTCACGGTCATGCCCCTTCACTTCATGGTCATTTCCGCGCATTTCAAGGTCCAATCGCCTCACTTCACGGTCATTTCCATGCATACCATGGTCATTCCTGCCTTTTCCGTGTTGATTTACGGTAATTTCGGCCCATTTCACGGTCATGCCCCTTCACTTCATGGTCATTTTCATGAATTGAACGTGAAATGCGTGGAAATGACCGTGAAGTGAAGGGAATTGACCATGAAATGCGTGGAAATGACCGTAAATCAACACGGAATTACTGGGAATAACCGTGAAATGCATGGAAATGATCGTGAAGTGAAGCAAATTGACAGTGAAATGCGTGGAAATGACCGTGAAGTGAAGGGAATTGACCGTGAAATGCATGGACATGATCGTGAATCAACACGGAATCACTTGGAATGACCCTGAAATGCATGGAAATGACCGTGAAGTGAAGGGAATTGACCGTGAAATGCATGGAAATGACCATGAATCAACACAGAATTGCCGGAAATGACCGTGAAATGTATGGAAATGATCGTGAAGTGAAGCGAATTGATCGTGAAATGTGTGGAAATGACCATGAAGTGAAGGGATTTGACCGTGAAATGCATGGAAATGACCGTGAAGTGTAGGGAAATGATCATGAAATGTGTAAAAATGACCATGAAATGCATAGAAATGACTGTGAATCAAAATGGAATCGTCGGGATTGACCGTGAAATGCATAGAATTGATCACGAAGTAAACAAAATGAATGAAATTGACCGCTAAGTAAATGAAATGGATTTTCGACCATCAACCTGATGGAATATTGGAAAATAACCAGATTGGTTGGTTGAAGTAGCTTCTCTTACCCCAAAATCATATAGGGTACATCAAGTAACTAATTTTAGTTTAGAAGATATTCTTTTTTTTTTTTTAAATTTATTTATTTTAACACTAACTCACGCACACGCACCCCCCACACACTCACGCCACATGCACACACACCCCACACACGCACACCGTGGGATTTCACCACCATGGGTACTCGAACCCTTGACCCGGTGTTGAGTCTACCACCCAGATTGGTTGTTTAGAAGATATTCTTGTTAAATGAATAAAGAAAGAAATGAAAAAAGAGAAAAAAAATTATATGCTTATATATACATATTTATAGAAATATTTGTTAGAGAAAATTATAGGTAAATAAAGTTCTCCATGTAAAAATAAAAATAATAAAAAAAAAATGCATAGACTGTCATCACAGTAGTCCGTTTATGGCTACGGTTATAATCTGTAGCCATAGGGGCCGCCAGATGGGTGTGGCCTCGTCGGACAGGCCAACAACTAGCGTGGGGGCCACTAGTTCAGCGATCCCACCCCGGATAGACTTCTATGGCTATGGATTAGGGTATTTATGGCTACGGTTATAATTCGTAGCCATAGATTTGACCATAGCAAATGACTTTACCATTTTGCTTGAACGTCTACCGTTGAAACCCTTTTAAGGTTCACGGAAGTTTTGGATCATTACGAAATTTATTTTTCCTCTTCATCCAGGTCTTTGTGACCTTAAATATATGTTATGGTGGGCCCTATAAAAGTTTCAATGGTGAATTTTTTTTTTTTTTTTGGATAATGCTCCGAAATGATCTCGAATATGGATGAACATTGTGGATATAATAAATACATAATTGTAGAGCCATGTAACATTGATATCTTTTGAACCGTTCGTACAATTTGGAGTGCGAGGAGCGTTAGCGCTCGTCTTCCAATCCGCTTGAAGGAAAAAGCAGGGGCATTTTCGACCTTTGGCAAGTCGTCCGTACAGCTGGGGCTTATTCTTGTAAGGTAAAATGAGGCGGGCTCCGTCTCGTAAATGGGCCATAAGTGGGTCGTATAGTCATAAATTTCTCCTATTAGAAAAAAAAACCTGCTCCAGTGTAGGTCGCGGGGTATTAAGACGCTTGCCTCCTTTAGGTACTTACCACTAACCGAGCGCCACATAGCTGCAGCTTCCATAAGATCCACTCCGTCCATTAATCACCCTGCCTCATTTTCACCCTGAAAGCCACAAAACATGATAATCCGAAATTCAGATGGGACACACCACAGGAAAGAGTTGGTATGGGATGTCCCTCATTAGTTTTGTGTAGGACTCACCTTTTATTTATATAAAATCCAATCCATTCATCTGAGGTGCCTCATCAGGATGATATGATCACTAAAAAAATCACGGTATTCCAAACACAAGTGGGCCAAAAAATAAGATTTGGATTTTTTAAAGTATAATTGTCCACTAAGTGAGGGTTCAATCAAACTTATTCAGGGATCAAGGCCAAACAAGTGATGGTCTGCCTGATGGACGATGTTGATTTCGTGCATTCTAAATATTTTTCTCACATTAGAGAAAGTTATTCCAATAGGTGGCTATGCGATATACGCCAGAATTTTCCATGCTAAAACACCACAATTATATAAGTGTAGATTACCCCAATCACCTAATTATCCCAAAATACAGGATGTTAAGAACCATGATGAGGTGAGCCCATGCCTAATTAGGTGTGAGTAGATGGCGGGCCTCACATTCTAAAATAGTCTGATCTGGATGGGTGGTCTATACCAAAATTCAATATAGTCGATCGTGGCTCTATCGGATCATTAGTATATAATTCTGTGGGGTTGATGGGGGTTGTCAATGGGCCTAGGCCTTAGGTGGTCGAAGCTAAATTTGAACTTGTTGGGCCCACTTGGCCCGCATGATGAATGGACCAGATAATTCATGCTTGTTGGGCATATGATTTACATGGCACGATCTTCTATGCAAGTGATACATTGGCTGGGAAGATGGATTGGCATGGGACGTATGTCACACGTTTGGCTGTAGGGGATCACTGATCAGTTCTCCCACTGTAGAATGGGCTTTGTGCGCATCACAATGCAATCAGATGATCCTATCTATCCAATGAAAATGGACTCTTAAAACTAATGCTCTACATCTGATGCTCAAAGACTTGCGCATGATTAAAACTCTAAAGACGATCATCATCCCAAGTATAAGTTACACATACACGAAACACTTGAAAAGTATGATTCACTCAACATAATGTAGAGGTGGTGATACCAAATGACACTTGGCTGAATTTAATTGGCTATAAATAGTTGTAGACTCCTAAATGATGTACTAAGAGGAGAAAGTTTTCTAAAAACATAAATGCACACATGTTAATTTCATGGTTAGTTGTCCTTGTCTCAAAATAGTAGTGCATCAAGCTAAGGCCTGTAACCAATAGGATAGCACCAATTAGCCTACGTTGATAAAAGTTGCATAGAACGTAGAGCTTCGGACAATTATCAATCCAAACATAATAACTCTTTTAAGCTTAATACTGACTATCAATCTTTCATCCCCATGGATGCCTATTTTACCATAGTTTAACTTAGCTTAGCATTCTTCACTTTTGTCCATACGGCAGTAAGTCCAAATCGATTCGCCTAGCTTAGTTTAATTTTTTACTTTTGTCCAATACATTGCTATAACAAGTCATATTTAGTTTAGTTAAATATGACCCCATTGTCAGATCTTCAAATCCCTAAATCATCACTCAGTAATTCCTCAATCGCATCTTGTTGACCATACCACAAATGCCTCATGACTATCAAGTTTTTTTTACTATTGCCTTGTGACCCCACAGGTCGGGAAGACTGTCCATCGTTCACAACTATCTTGCTCTTTTGAACTATTGTCGGTAATGTATTTTGCCTTCATTTTACCTTTTGTTTGTCGATTATACTACATCTACATTCAGATTAATAAAATCAGCACATGACCATTAATTTTTTATTTTTTATCTTAATGCTATTTTTGTTGACGAGTGTGACAAGTTATCACTGTTGTGATAAAAGTTATTATCTTTAATGTAAAAAAAAAAACTCATCCAAAGGACCAACTCTGTTCTTCGTAAATCACTTGATCTTCTTATCAATTGATGGCTGAGTAGTCAAGTTAATTTGCATAAATCTGGTCATAATCCGAATATTTCAAAATGTTGAACACAACATATCTTCCTCTTAATAAGGTTCTCTAGCAAAACATGTTGCGTTCAGCATTTTGAAAAAGAAGACCATTGAGGATCTGATGACAGTCTTATTAAGGATGTAGAAAAACCCTCTACTTACAATAAGGTTCTTCTGATGAAGATGATGTTTAATTTGAATACAACTGATTGCAGAAACTTGATTGGGCATCTTAATGAGTTGAACACAGTCACGGGCTAGTTAGAGTCTATAGACCTTAATTTTGATGATGAAATTAGATCTATTATAATCTTATTAACATTACCAGACAGTTGAGACAGTTTTGTGATAACTGTGGATAATTTTATCAGATCAATAAAGTTCAAGTATGATGATGTTGTGGGCCTTATTCTAAATGAAGAATCTCGAAGAAAAGTCTCAGGATCTTCAAGTGAAATATAGGAGAATGCTCTAAATACTGAAGAAAGGGGAAGAATACTAAACAAAGGAAATAAAAATCATGGTTGATCAAGATAAAAAAAGAACATATCATCCAAGCCTCCGGATGGAAGTTGTGATGATTGTTAGAATTGTGTCAAAAATGGGCATATGAATTGGTGTTAATGCACCTATTTGTCAATCATGTAAGTCCATGTGTCAGTGAGTCGGTTGAGCCCTTGGAAGTTGAAGACTGAAGATAAAAAAAGATACGAAGTATTAAGGAAGTAAAGAGCATGTAAATTGAAGTACCTTGGTGACCTTAACCTTAGATTTAAAACAACTTAGCCTCTAAATAATCCTAACTTTAATAGGTAAACCTTTATTAATCATCCATTAACCTTATAGATAATCTTAATTGGAACATGATAGGAAATGATAAAAGATGTGCAGTGCTGTTGTAAGATATACATCCCAAAAATAAATAAATTTGAGTGGTTCTCGATCCCATCAACAAGCTCTCGATGGGTTTCGATGGAATCGAAGGACCGCTCGATGTGATTGAAGAAAAAATCTAGCAACTAAATAGAAAAATTCTGGAGTTTCTTGATGGGATCGAAAGTGAGCTCGATCCTATCAAAGGGCCCTTTGATCATATTGACATAGTCGTTAACTAGCCGTCTTATAGGCATTGGAAATATTTTTCTATAAAATGGGTATTCGATTTTTCGGCATTATGATGAATTTTTTGTGTAATAAAAGCTTAGGTGATTCCTTACTCATATCCCTCATCTTAAGCCTATGAACATATGAGATCTAAGTCATCTTTTTGAGCTTTACTATTTTAATGAGGATTTCAACATTTATTGTGAAGATAATCTTGATCTTCACCATTTTTTAGAGATTAGATATTAAGTCTATAGGTATATCCTTGTCTATATCTTCTAGAAGACCCATATAAGTAAATCTTATTTGAAAATCAACTATCCATTAGTTGTAAGAGATTCCACCATCCTCCCATCACCTTGGTTACCTCATCAGAGTATCGCATCTAAGGTGTTTATTTGTGAAGCTGAACCATTGATATCAACAAATGTGAGTAATTGAAAAACTGATTCAAGCACAGGAGAGCATTAAAAAAGTATATCAAGAAGACACTACAAAAGGGGATCAATCTGACAAATAAGTAGTCAATTATAGAGCCTATTCATACTCCTTCCTTGTGTAGGATTGATTGCAGAGTTTGTGACTTAAACTCGAACAGATTCTTATATAGGGGCGAATTTATTGAACACAGGTGTGTATATGTGTTAGTCTCCTTGAAGAGACTTGGACAAGAGTGTATGTAATGCCTTGGATTAGGACCATTAGTAATTGTTGGTTAAGCGATAGAAAACTAAATAAAGTCTCTTGCGGGAGCCATCGACATGGGTAGAGATGTGTTCTTCCGATAAGGGAGTATACATGTAAGTTAGTAGTTAGCCTAGAAGAAATCATCATAAAGGTTATGAGTGAACTTATTGAAAACTCCTAAATAATGAATGCTGGTACACTCGAAGAAAGTGCGTTCGCCGGGAGTAGAGTAGAAAAACCAAACTACTATACATACTTATTTTTGTGATTGTCATTTGAGCACAATTCTATTCATACTTATCTGTTTGATTAGTTAAACATTATGAATGCTTGAATTGGATTGTATGCTACACAGTTAACTTGTAAATCATGCACAAGTTTACTATCTTTCTTATAGACCAGTTGCTTAATTGTTATATCGTTTGTAGTCTATGTGATTGGACTTACTTTGTCTTAGAATCCTTAGTGTTAATTTTCTTCATTAGTTTTAATTAAAAAAATGTATTAATTAGGTAAACAATTTTAAAGTGGTCATATTCACCCCCTTCTAGGACGTAACCATAATTCTAAATTTTGCCAAGCTTACATACGTGCTGTGGTAAACAATCTATGTAATTTCAAGCGAGACTGTAAATCTTTGAAAAATAATAAGAAAACAATAATAGAGGAGGTAAAGATTCTGTAAACATCTCGGAAGAAAATTTTTTTGATGTCCTAATTCAGTCTTTTAATACTTGTAATGAATCTTAAATAATAAATTTTGGTGCCTTGTTTCATGCTACTTCGAGTATGCATGTTCTTCATAACTATGTGCAGGGTAATCTCAAAAAAAGTTTATCTGAGTGATGATGAACCCTGCTGTATTATTGGAAAGGGGGACGCTCATATAAACCAGTTGAATGAGACAATGCTGAAGCCGAAATATGTTAGGCATGTTCCAAATCTGAAAAGGAATTCGATATCGGTTGGCCAGTTTATAGATTTTGGACATATGATGACCTTTACTATCGATTCGTGGAATATCACGAAGGGGCTATGGTAATGGCATGGGATAAGAAGGAAGGTACTATTTACTTGACTTGCGGCTTTAATAGTTCCATTACAATTGCATCATCATAAACTTAGACACATAAACGAAAATGGAATAAATGTTCTACTTTTTTAAGAAGAGCTACTATATTTGGAATTTATTGATCTGGATTTTTGTGAAGCTTGCATATATGTTGTAAGACCCGTATCTTAGACCGTACCGTTCCGTAGACTTTCACGGTCTTCTCGGTCGAATTCTGGCAACCTTCGACCCTTAACCGATATTTGCGTGCGACCCTGATTCGCACGCTGTCAACCCGAGTCGAGTCAACCCAAGACCTTTATCATAGCGACCACGCCGTCGCCGTGGTTCCGATGCCGTGACTCGCGCGCCGAGGTGATTCTCGGGCTAGGAGATATGTGCCCGCGTTCAGTTCAAGAAAAACACCGTGCAGTTTCAAAATCCAAAAGAGAACTTGTCAAATCAATCCCATCAATCACCACATCATGTCAAGTACAACCACCCCTCCCCCCTAAAGTCAACTCTCTCTTACAAACCCATCCCTTACATGTCAAGTACACTTCACCCATCACTCACACCCATCCCATCCTCTCTCTCTCTCTCTCTCTTTCTCTCTCTCATTTTCTCCATTTCTCAAGCAAATCCCAAGCAAGCCAACGCCCAAGCATTTTCCATGGGAGAGGAGAAGCTAGTGTGGCCCACCTTCTTACCATTCAATCCCACCCTCCATGACCGATCTCAACCGTTGAAGTCTATCCATTGGAGCTCTAGAGGCTATAGGCGGAAGAAGAAGATAAGATCCTAAGGTGGGTGCTTCTCTATCTCTCTCTTTTCCTTTATTTGGTGATGATGTTGATGAGGTGTGTGGCCCACCATGATGAGTTTGATCCACACCGTCCAATTGCGGGACCCACCATTGCTGCCCATCCATTTGAACCGACATGGATGAAGGAAAATACAAATATCATGTTGATCCAAAGCTTAGGTGGGCCACCGCATGGACCCACCTTGATGTGCGTGTGCTCGACACACTGTGATGTGCGTTCCACATCCACACGTCCATCCATTTTGTATAGGCCACGACCCACCTGATCCTGACCGTGTAGGCTCAAGCATCCAGTAGCAACGCTGCTGGACTGTATGAAAGGGAAGAACAAATATCAGCTAATCTAGTGGGTCCCACGTGTGTGGACCCACCTCAGTACATGTGGTTTATCCGACCATCCATTTGTTGTGGGTCACACGCAGCAGCAGCTGCTGCTGCATTGTCGTCATGCAAGTCCTATGAGCTGACACGAGGCATGTGTTATATCCAACACCCTCCATCTCCTTTCTTTTTTTCCTGAGGCGTGGGATCCACCCACACGTGTCGTACGTGTGGGATGGGCCACCTTAATGCATAAATTCCGTATTCCCACCGTCCAAAGACCTCTGGACGGTGCCATGGGACTCAACCGTAATGTATATATTCTATCCTCATCGTCCACTGGATTGGGACGGTGGACGCCAGATTGATATATGTATTTTATCCAAGCTGTTCATCAAGTAGGGCCCGCGCTATTGACCATCCAGCAGCACCCAGCTGCTGCACTGACGCAGCAAGTTTGGGGGCCCCATCCTGATGTATGTGCTATATTTAAACCATCCTTTCATTTGGCACGTGTGGAGCTCATCCCACACGTGCTGCACGTGTGAGGGGTGGGGCCCACCTTGCCTGCATATGTGTTGTATCCAGACTATCCATGTGTCTGGACGTGGTCTTAGACCACCGTGATTTATGTATTATACTCAGACTGTCCATCCATCCATCCAGCCGGGACAGCGGAGCCCACCTAATGCATGTATCTGATCCAGCCGTCCAGCTGGGACGGTGGACCACACCACGTTATATATGTTTCATCCACACCGTCCAGTGTTTGGACGGTGCTGGACACCTCCCTAAATGGTGTTGTAAACCCCCACCTGATGTATGTGTTCCATCCACGGCTGTGGAACCCACATGATGTATATGTTTTATCCACGATGGCCTAGGCCCACCTTGATGTACATGTTGTCCGCACCGTCTAGTCCCTGGACGGTGAGACTCACTGACATCGGTGATTTATCCAGGCTGTCCAGCCCTGTACGTAGGACCTACTGTGATGTATGGTCCACCGTTCAGCAAAGGACAGACCCTGACGAAGAGAACACAAATGCCAACTTGATGGGTCCCACACGTGTGGAGGTAGCTGCGCTGTCCAGCAGCTGGCGCTGCTGGAGATGCAAATCATTTGGGATCGGGTGGGACACGTATGCATGGACCCCACCTCAATGTTATGTCGTATCCCCACCATCCACTAGCTGGACGGTGGGTCCCATCTGACTTTTGAGCAAATCCAACCGTCCATCTGCTGCATTGACATCAGCAGAGGGACTGATGATGAAGCGTGCATGACATCCAACACCGTCTACTCATTTGGAGGTGTGGGTCCACCCCACACGTGTGACACGTGTGGGAGTGGGACCCACCTTGATGTAAGTGTTTTATATCCATGATGTATGTATTCCACTCCATCCATCTGCACCGTCCGTGGGCCTCACCTTGATATTGGTGTTGTACTCGCGCCCTCCAACAGTGCATGGGGCCCACCCGGATACATGTTTTATTTACACTGTCTATATGATGATGGGTCCCACTGCATGACGGCAACTAGTTGAATCCAGATCGTCCATTAATGGACGTTAGGTAGAGACCATCCATCAATGGACGGCCAGGGCTGCACGCTGGCAGGTCCTGTTAAAATAAAATAAAATATATTTATATATTATACATATATATAATGTACACATATATAGGTTATATATTTATCTGGTGGGCCCCACGTGGGGACCCACCGGTTGTTGAAAGTGGATGGGCTGTTGCGCTATCACCAAGTTCTGTGGCTCCCATATGAACCGTGGACCCTACATAATTTATGTATTTTGTCCCAACCATCCATTTGGACGGTGGGGACCCCACCTAACTGTTGTATTAACATCAGCTAGTTATGCGGGTTTGATCAGAGGTATGTGTTATGTCCTAGCCGTCCATCCAATTGGCAAGATCGTCTTAAGGCTTGAGACTAAATGAGGCAGATCCAGATCATTGGTGGGTCACGTGTGTGGACCCACTTTGGCGTATGTATTGTATACCCACTCTGTCCACCTGACAGGACGGTGGTGTGGACCCCACTGTGATGTTTATGTCTTATATACACCGTCTGTCTGACGGGCCCACCTTGTTTTGTTTGTTTTAGCCATGTCGTTCAGTCCGTTAGACTGGTGGCCCACTTGATAGACGTGTTGTACATCCATGTTATTTATTTAGAGGGCCCATTTGGAAGGTGCAGACTCACCTGCTGGTTGTGCAGGGCCCACCTACTACGAGGTCCTTTTATGAGGCCTAATGATAAGGACCATTGTGATGTATTTATGGCCCAGATGGCGAGGCCCGATATATTGAGGCCCATTGATGCGGCTTACTTGATGTGTTTGAGGCCCATTGGTGCAGCCCATGTGATGTGGTCCACTTGAGGTAATGTGGCCCATTATGATGTAGCCCATGCGATGTGACCCCATTGAGATGTGTTTTCGGCCCTGAGATGTGGCCCATTGTGATGTATATACGGCCCATGAGTGAGGCCCATGGTGATGTGTATTGAACTATTGTGTGAGGCCATGGGCCCACGATACGTTTGGCTCTATGTGGGCCACTCCTTGGAAGCAATGATGGTTAAATGACCACATTGATGGGCAATGATGGTTGAATGTCCACAATGTGACCTTCCCTTAGGCCTTAATAGTCTCATTCTCATCATTCTCTTATGGGTTAACCCTAATCAGTGGACCTCATTCGCAATAGACGGATGGTTCCGTACTATCGAATTTGATATGACCACGATCGAGAGCCGATCTTTATACTATGGTTGATCATCTATGGACCCCGCCTTGTTTATCTACTGATTATCGGTGTCGATAATCAAGGCCAACGCCGATTATCGACCCTGATTATCGATGTCGATTATCGATCGATCCCGATTATCGTGACCGATTTACCGATTCTGATTATTGACCGATTCCGATTGTCGTAGCCGATTACTGATTAGCGATCGAGGCCGTTTATCATGACCAATTGTCGATTTCGATTGACTTGGTTGATTTGTCGATACCGATTGTCGACGTCGATATTGATTGTTGATTCTAATTCTGATCTGTCGAGGGCGATTGTATAGGCCAATTTCGATTGTCAAGGCCAGGTATCGAGGTAGATTTCGAATGTCGATTTCCAACTGTTGAGGCTGATTTCGATTGTCAAGATCGATTATCAAGACCTATATGATGTACATGCGACCCGTAATTGAGGCCCATTGTGACACGTATTAGGTTCATGATGCATGACCCATTTGATGTATTCAAGACCCATGTGTAGGGCCCATATGTCATGTGTTTGAGGCCCATGGACAAGGCCCATTATGATGTATTCATGGCCCATGGATAAGGCTTATTGTGATGTATTCATGACCTATGGGTAAGGCCCATTGTGATACACATCAGGCCCATGAGAAGGGTCCACCCATTATGTATATGTGGCCTTTGAGTAAGACCCCTTGTGTTGTAAATTAGGCCTTTGTGTGAGGCCGTGGGCCCATTATATGTTTGGCTCTGTGTGGGCCATTCCTTGGGGGCAATGTTAGTTAAATGTCCATATTGTCGAGGCCGATTGTTGATGCCGGTTATTGATATCGATTATGAGTATGTGGTTGCATAGCATCATGATACATACCCATACGCATCATCTACATGTTTGTCATGAGATGTGGTTGACCATTGCATATGTCATTGGATAGTTTGTTACGAGACTCTTTGATAGGCGGAGGTTATCTCACATGAGCGCACGGTTTGCGCAGGATTGATGCATGATTGGATTGTATGACTCATGCATCTTGCATTGTGTGTTGTGATTACTATATGCCCTAGCGACATCAGGGCCGTAGCCTCCACAGATATATCATGGATGGCCAGAGGGGATACTGAAAATCTGTTTTACATGGGGTGCTATAGATATCCCTGAGTGAAAGTCCCTAAACCCTATTGGTTCCAGAGGTTGCTCCAATGTTTAGACCAAGTGGATGCATGAGCGCATGAGGGCCGTATACCGTTAGGTCACGTCTCCCACTGTGTTGTGATCGGTTGGAAGGGGATGCGGCCTTACCTGCCCGAGAGGAGGGGGCAATGCTAGGCTGAGTCTGACCAGCTCGAGGAATGAGTCCGCTATCGACGAGCCAGGCCCGATATTGGCAGGCGGATAGTGAGGTCTCTTTCACTCACCTTGTTGCGCGCGATGGGGTGACAACCTAGTTTGGAGTGTAATAAACCCCAGTGATTTTTCAAAGAAGAACTGTACTGATACGTGGACTTATTGAGTAGGAGTTGCATGCTCATTCATTCATTCACTATCCACTCGGGCTGGTGGTGCGTAACTAATTATTGTGTACCTTTGCTATGACAAGGAATTCGGTTAGGCACGTGACTAACCTGAGATCAGGAGTTTACCACATTGAGTCTGACTATTCAAATTTAGGTATGAGACTGGTTTGGATAGGAGTCCTAGCCTGCGATACTACGTACTATCATCCCTACTTCACACTCCAGCATGGTCATTTCATTCGCATCGCATATTGCATTACATCCGCAGGCATATGACATTTTGGGCTGCTATATTTCTGCACTTATATGGCCTAGACAGACTTAGCAGGATTTGTATATTGCATTGCATCCTCGACATCTGATATTTGACTCTTCATGACTCCTTGTTGCATTGATGTTCTATATTGCGTATCCTGCTATTGATTTACTTATGGACTTGTCCGTACTTCCGCTTACTCTGTTATCGTATGATTTATGATCTTGTTAGTATTTCTGTTTACTTTGATAATTCATGATCTTGTCAATATTTCTGTTTATTCCGGTATTGTATGATGATGACGTTGTATTGAACACTTGACACTTACCTTGTGCACACACTTACACCACCCTCTAAGCTTTCTATAAGCTTATGCACGATAGATGCATGCAGGTGATGTTAGGTTATAGCAGTGTTGAGCTTGGAGCGTGCAGTGGTCTTTTGGAGCTTGATTTTATATTTATGTATTTTCCTTTCAGTGTTGTACTCAAATAATTATATTAGTGGATATGTGATGATGATGTTGCCTTAGTGAATTGAGTAATCTTGTGGTTATGCTTATTACTAGTTAAATGTACAAAAAATAAAATAAAATCCTCCTTGTAGGATCCCAGGATCGGAATCTGGCATATGAATGCTACGAGCCGAGAATGGGGTACTACGGAGGCTGTTGGCACCAGATTCGGCAATCGGGATTCCTATGAATCAGATTTTCTGATTTGGGGTGTGACATATGTCAAACAGAGGAAGGATAACTTTTCAAAGATTAGAAGGATTCGAAAGTTGAAGCAGTTGGAGCTTGTTCATATTTATGTATGGGGACTAGATAAGATATCATCTCTCAGAGGCTCTCTTTATTTTATTACTTTTATGGATGATGCCACTAAAAAAAACGTGAGTTTATTTTTTGAAGCATAAAATATAAGTATTTAATGTGTTCAAAAAATAAAAACTTTGGTTGAGAATGAAAAAGTTTGAAACTGAAGTATCTTGATCAAATAATGAGGGGAGTATCGTGACAACAAGTTTTTGGAGTATTATGCGGCTAATGAAA